>CP141129.1:76214026-77621526 GCA_035236585.1 Warburgia ugandensis | reverse complement strand
GCAGTTGGCCACTGACCTTTAAAATGATTTGATACCAACCTTGCAATGGAGATGGCAAGTAGTAGGAGTATCTTCTCATGGGGAAGTGCTCTGAGTGGTAGCCAGGTAACCCCATGAGGTTTGGTGAGTTATGGTTTGTGCATGCATCCACGATTAGATGTAGAGGCCATGGTAGTCACCAGTAAGTGATGGTAGGGCCCTACGAACATAGGTGTTTATGTGTTGATTTTATGCAAGTCATTTCTCAAGAGCTTAGACCTTGTCTAGGGTGGCAGGTCTATAAGCCATCGTGATTGGGAGCGATCAATTTTTCACAGCAATGGGAACATGAATTTGTGCACTTGCAGATTGAAGACTTTATGCCTTGGTTCGGCATCATCGGTTTCATACACTGATTTTAAGATATTTGTAAGTTTACTTCTGACCTTGTGGTTGCCATTGATTCAGAAATCTTTAGAGGATCTTCACGGTACTAGTATTGACCACTCTATTTTAAATCATATACTCTTTTTAGAAGGTTATATTATGCTATTGCTTGTTCTATTTTAGGCGTTCTAGCATGTATTGGCTTAAAACCCTACTGTGAGCCGTTATTTTGCTCACCCCCTACAACCAACATTTTAGGTGCTACTCCAGGTAGTTCAGGAGTGAAGGAAACAAGAAAGGCAAAGGTGTCAAGATCAATTTAGATGTGAGAAGGACATGCCTTTTTATATCATTATTTTTTATAGAAATCCATATATAGGGTTTCATTTTGAGTGTTGTTTATGATTTAAGACTTTGTTCACACTTCAGATAACTGTAGTAATGATTGTTCTCAATTAATTATATGGATTGCAACTGTGTAGTAGATCCTGTGACATGTATCTTTATCCATTTCTTAGGTTAGATGATTATTATTTTACTTATAGAAGGTTTCTTAGTAACACCCGGGATGATTATTACTTTGAGTGTTGTTTATGCCATTCAAGATGAGGCGAATGAAATGAACAATTCAGGTCAGGGGAAATTTTAGAAAAAGCAGACCCCATCACCAACTTTTAAGGACACCTATAATCCAACCGTGACAAGACTAGGTGCATCATATAATTGAGAGATGAGATGTGTGGTATCATTGTTAGTGGTGCTTGAAATGAGATGAGATAGAGTGATATCTCATCATCTCATTGCTAGAGATGCTGGAGATTAAAAACATCTCATCTTTGCTCACTATTGAGTTGAATTTTCAATCATCTCACTTCATCTCATGTTAATTTTGGGTCATCTAAACCAAGCTCAAGTATATCATATCAATCCAGCTCACTTCATTTCAAACACCACTGATATCATGGTAAATATTCAGATTCGTTCAATGTCTCATCCATAGCCTGGCATATGAGATAGATGTTTCAGATCATTGAAATGAGTCAACACAATTCCTGCAGCATGGACTGTTGCTTATACGAGTTTGTGACTGTCCATGTGTCTCGTCTGATGGTGGAGCCAAGAGAGGAGGGGCACGAGTAGATGGACACGTAAAATGTTGTACATAAATGAAAAAACCTTTCAAGTGAAAAAATGCACATAAATATTCAATCTGGTTGATATAACCCTTGTTTTTCTAGATCCACTTTGTTTGGTGCTTTTTTCCGCCAAATTGCTCAATCTGGGTTGTAATACTCCTATTATTTTCTATAAAACCTTGGCGCCTTCCAAAAAGGAAAAAAAAAAGGAAAAAGAATGCAAATACATATTCAAGCGCACCTTATAGACATTTCAAGCACCCAAGTGATCTTCTTATTTCTAACTGCAGCGGATCTTCAAAATTACGCCTTTCCTCCTTAAATTTGCAATTTCAGAAACAAAAATAAGCTTTTCAAAAAATTGTAATTTTTGTTTCACGAAAATTTGTAAACATTTTATAGTTTTTGAATAAATCATGAATTTAGTTGAAGTATGACATGCAATAATAAGGTACTAACTTGCAGATCAACGGCAGCTTTTTACAATATTATGGGCTGTTTAGTCGTAACATATGAAGAAAAATGTAACATATCCTTCAGCCAATATTATGGGCTGTTTAGTCGTAGTTCCTTTGAACATTGGACTTGTGCAACAATCCCGACTCTCTATTAGAACCATGGGACTACAGTGAAGCTCATTTTGGGGTTAAAATCCCTCAATTTTTTTGCCTGCCAAAGGAAACAGGGAGAAACAACCTATCCATCTAAAAACTGCTGCTGCAACTCATGTTGTATTACATTTGGGATGTTCTGCAATTTACAAAGAAAATGCAATTTAATAGATATGTGAAAACTTGAAAACAAGTTCTAATAAGGTCTGTATCGCGACGCCGTTCTATTTGGCCAACTTAGGGGATCATCTCGAGACTGTAATAGCTGCAAAACAGAAACAAAGACATAAGTAAAAAATTATGCAATAAACCTGTGCAATAATTAATTATGCTCATGTAAGAATACTCAAGACAAGGGAAAATAGTAAAGGGTGGATAAAAGTGCATGTACGATGTTAAATGTCGAAGAACTTTATGATTCAGAACCACCTGAATTCATTCCCACAACTAGACAACGGTACTATGAGAGGCCTGAATGAAAGAGAACCATGTTAGAAGCTTAATCTAGGCCCCAGAATCTCAGCTTGTCATTTGAGAGACTCTACTCTGGATATGACATGACCAGTCTGTCACAACATCTGATGTCCCAACCGCCAAACCATTTTTCTGCAAAAGAGTGGAAATGGAAAACCAAGAAAAAGCCCACGTTCAAATCTTGCTAGTGGTCAAGTCATGATATCATGACCATTAGAAACGCAGTAAAAATTGTCATCTATAAGGTTGTCCCTCGAATGAAGAACCTAGATTACCCAAGTCAAGCTTCTCATGAACTTCTGTAGTACCATTCATTTACCTGACAATTTGGAACTATAAATATGTATAAACAATATTGACACTCAAATCTTTGTCAAGTGGGAAAAGGTCCAACTACCTATCCCTCTGAAACTTCAAATAATGAACTGCAACTCAAAATATTAGAATTCAGGAGCTGTCTTGTGAAAACATTAGAACCAGGTAAAGAATGTTGCAGGACTATCTCTAGGAGGAAGTTAAAAAAACAAGCACCAGAAATTGAAAAGTTGGGAGAGCCTTCAGAAAATTTAGAAAACATTCGTAAAACTGACTACACATTATGCATGTGTGTGGTTACCGCACATATGATGTCGCTATGTGTACTGAATAGAACTACTTGAATAAGTGCAATCTAGACTTTAACATCTGATGGAAATCCTTAAATTTATCTGAAATACCACAAGAAACAACTGACAGCTTGATTTAAACCCAATTTGGCAGAAATTAGTACATGGCTCAGCCAAGAAATACAATGAAAGTCTAGTCATAAGGTTTTCAGAGTATCAACAGAAGTCACAGGATACATTCACACACACCAAAAGAAAAAACACCATAAGTCACAGGAATGGTCTGCAGTTAAAACTGTTGTTCAATGTTCAGGTGTTTCTGAAGCTCCACAGAATTCCTTAAGTCAGAAAGGTCAGCCAACAGAACTATGCATTTAAAGATAGTGTCAGAATATGGTTGAATGAACCATTAGGTTGTCCAGAATTTCTGATCAAACTTGATTTTAAGATTCTCTACAAAATGTAGCATCTAATTGACTATTAAAATTTAATCAAGTATTAAATGAACATCACGAAAGGTATCACAACAGTTGCACACATTTTTAGTTAAGGAGTGCCATGATACACAGCATGCATACTACACTCCAGGACAGAGTCCCATTTTTGGCCATTGGTTTGCAAGAATGGCCCAGTTTATACTGATTCTTTCTTTTTTTACAGTTAGACCTACACACCCATGCATTGCCTCAACATATTGAGCTCATTTTTAGGGTAAGAAAAGTACGAAAAAGGGAATTGCAAAAGATGCAGACTAAATTTTAGGAAGAAATCTTGGTCTAGAAGTCCACATCCTTTCCAAATCCCTTTGTTATACTTATCTTCCCCTACAAAATCAGTTAATCAGGGCCACTCTTGGAAATCAATAGCCAAAATGGGGTGTTGTACTGGAATACAGTACATATCCGTTACACTTGTTCTTTTCAGATATATTTGTATTATTTGTAAACTCTAAATTTGGCAAAAAGCACAATTTGTTTGAATACCACTATTTTGTAGCTGCAATGAAGACTGTTACGTACATCTTTGTGCAGCATCACCATAAATATAGTCTGATAGGGATGACTCCACTAGGGTTTCGCATGGACCAACCATGAATGGGCCAAACTACAAATATCATACCGATTGGTTAATGGAACTGTCACCAATGATGATGGTGGTGGTAACTAAAGAACCATCCTATCATATGGGCAACATCTACCTTGATTGCTAGTCTATGCACTTGGTAGCTCCAGATTGACCATAGCATAAAAAAAACAGGAACAAAGTTCACCAAATAATCCCAACTGTCCAACTAAGATCACAGGAAAGTTCTATTTTTGGCTCGGATTTGTTAATAAACCTTGCTATATGATGGATCTGTAAACTGAATCACTGGAAATGCAATAGACAGAAGAAGAAGAAGAAGGAAAAGATGGAACTGAATTCAGTAAAGGGAAGTGAATACAAGCTGAAGGAAATGAAAATAAATAGCAAGACCACTACAACAGGCCATCTTTGCCTTCCTTAGTCTCTCCTCTACTACCCCGTAACCAGGACCCTCTCATTCTCTACTCGAATTCCCCCCTTACCTTCTATCTTTCCCCCTAATGAAGACATAATTCCCTTAACAGAATTCCTCGACTGTCCACTCCTACCCTTACACCTGTCCCCCTTGTATATCTCCATATGATACTGATGTCAACTGATTTTATGCTGATGCTAACTGTCTGGATCTCTGGGGACCACATCTCCTGGAATAAGTCATTCCAAAACATCCTCGTTCCTCCTACTGTCTATCAATATCCCCCCCTTAAAACAGCCACCTTGTCCCCAAGGTGGAACTCAGGAAATTGTGAGTGGATTGTGTCAAAGAGTTCCCAAGTATTGTCATGATCCAGTAGGCCTTCCCATTGAACTAATACTTGAAGCTGACCATTAGGTAGAGTATGGGTATCCTTAATGGCTGATGGATACATTTATAGTTCGAGGCTCTCTGAAAGTGATGCAGGCAGTGCTTGAGGGCTGAGGGTGGAAGAGGCAGTAGGTTTTAATTGGAAGATATGAAAAATTGGATGGATCTTTGCAGTAGGGGGTAGCTCAAGGCGGTATACCACTTCGCCAATTCGTTAAAACACCTTGTAGGGGCCATAATATTGAGGAGAGAGCTTCTCATTGAAGCGAGTAGCCAGGGACTTGAGTTGATGAGGATGAATCTTTAAATATACAAAGTCACCTGCTAGGAAGGAGAAGTCTCACCCCCCTGAATTTGATTGGGCTTTCATGCGTCATTGGGCCCTGTTCAAATGGTATTTCAATTCAGCCAAGATTGCATCGCGATGGAGGATTTGACGATTTACTTTCTCTAGAAGTGATTTGCCTCCTAAAAACTTGAGCAAGATGGGTCCCCTTCCACATAAAGCACGGAAAGGGGTCATTGCAATAGAGTAAAAAGTGGTGTTATACCAATACTCAACCCAACAAATCCAAGTTGGCCAGGACTTGAGTTTGCCTCCGATAAAGCAAGGAAGATATGTTTCTAGGCAACGATTAACCACTTCCATCTGCTCATCAGTTTGAGGGTGATAAGCTGAACTCATTTTTAGAGTGGTGCCGGCTGCCCTGAACAATTCTTTCCAACAGGTGGCTAACAAAAATGAGATCACGGTTGAAGACGATAGATCAAGGGTAACCAAGCAGCCTGACTACTTCCTTAGCAAAAAGAAGAGCAATATTTTTGGCTGTATTCGAGTGGCTAAGTGAAGTGAAATGAGCATACTTGGTCAAGCGGTCCCCCACAGCTATAATAGTATCATTCCCTTGGGCTTTGGGTAAACCGGCAATAAAATCCATGGTAATATCTTCCTAGGATGATAAGGGAATGGGAAGAGGTTGAAGCAGACTAGCAGGTTTAGTGGAGGCATATTTGTTCGTTAGCATATATCGCACGCTGCCACAAATTTCTGGACATCATTCCTTATGCCCTCCCAATGTAAAACCTAGGAGATGCAGTTGTATGTGCGAAAAAGCCCAAAATGTCTACATTTAGAGTAGAATGAAATTCACGCAATAACAACAGAATATGTGGAGAGAGTTGTGGTAGAACTAGCTGGTCATGAAAGTAGAGCATGCCTTGCCTTAATACATACCCCAGGTGGCTGTGTGCATTTGTAATAGAAGCTTAGGATCCACCTGTACTTCGTCACGAATCGTATCTAGGCCCTCATAGCTGGCAACAATGAGGGTAAAGAGCTGAAGGTTGTAGTCGGCATTTACAGTGGTAGCTGTAAGATTGGAAGCAAGGGTCCATGGCATAGGAGCTGGGTCAAGAAAGTCAATCGTGTAGAATTCTTTGACGTCTTAAAAGGGCATCTGCTACTCAGTTCTCTGAACCAAGTTTATACTAAATCTCGAAGTCAAAGCCCACAAGTTTGATTAACCATTTTTGCTGCTCACTGTTGAGGACATGCTAATCCATTAGGAATCTAAGACTTTTGATCCGTTCTAATAATAAAGTGTCTTCCCATCAAATTATGCCGCCACTTTTGGATTCACAACACAATGACCATAAGTTCTGGTTCATATACTGACTTAGATTGTGAACGAGTGGATAAAGCCTGGCTAAAGAAAGCGATGGGCCAACCGTCTTGCAAAAATACAGTCCCCACACCTTTAGCAGATGCATCAGTCTCCAAAATGAATTGCTTGGTAAAATCGGGGATAGCCAATACTGGAACAGTTGTGACTGGTTGTTTCAATACATCAAAAGCCTCTTGTGTAGTAGTTTCCTGTTAGAAGCTGTCCTTCTTAAGAAGATTTGTCAATGGAGCCACAATTACCTCATAGTGTCGTACAAAGTTTCAATAATACCTTATAAGGCCTAGGAATCCTCACAAAGCCTTGACATCTGTTGGGGTAGGCCAGCTGATCATTCAATCAATCTTAGAAGTATCGGCAGCCACGCCTTTGGTTGATATAACATGGCTGAGATACTCCAATGATGTTTGGGTGAACAGACACTTCTTTCGGTTAGCAACAAGTTTATGGTTTTTAAGGAGCCACAAGACAATAGTAAGGTGTTGCAAATGCAGATTGAAAGCTGAACTATAAATTAATATATCATCAAAGAACACGAAGACAAACTTAAGGAGATGTGGGCAAAATATGTCGCTCATGAGAGCCTGGTAGTTGGATGGAGCGTTGGTCAAGCTGAAGGGCATGACGAGGAACTCGTAGAGGCCCTCATGTGTTTTGAAGGCTGTCTTGGGCACATCCTGTTACCTGATTCGTATCTGGTAATAGCTAGACTTGAGGTCCAGCTTGAAAAAAAATCGTAGCTCCTCCCAACTCGTCCAGTAGTTCGTCAATAGTGGGTATGGGAATATCAGGAACCGTTATTTCGCTCAAGGCTCTATAGTCGATATAGAATCTACAATTCCCGTCCTTCTTTTTGACTAAAAGTACTGGGTTGGAAAAGGGGCTTAAATTGGGGCGAATAATTCCCATGATCAGCAACTCTTTGATGATTCTTTCAATTTCATTCTTTTGGCAATGTGGGTAGTGTTATAGTTGGATGTTGGGAGGCTGGGTTCCCTCACCTAGTCGAATGACGTGATCTTGCATATGGATGACTAGTAAATTGCAAGGGCTAATCAAATAAATGGGACATTGTGGAAGAACAGGTTCTAACCATGAAGGGGTTTTGACTTCGAGAGCATTGGCACCAAGCACAAAAACCTTGATATTCAATGAAGTAACTGTCGCCCACGCTAGGCCTGAGTTTCTACATAGTTTTGAGGGGTATAGATGAATGAGCCAGAGACGGATCTCCTTGTAATGTGACTTGCTTGCCATCCACCAAGAATTTCATAGTGAGGTTCCCGTAAGTGGTCAAGACGTCACTTGAAGTTTGCAACTAGACCATCCCTAATACGATATCAAGCCCTAATTAAGTCGAAGAGATGGAAGTTCTAATGAACTGAGATGCCCAACAAGGTTAAGAAGAGGTTCCTATAGATTCTTGTCCCTTTTACATAGTGGTCGTATCCTACTTGTACCCCAAAGGATTTTGTGTCAAATATTGGCAATTGGAGTTCATCCACTAGGTCCCTGCCAATAAAATTGTGCAAGGCTCCATTGTCGATCAGAATCACCATAGCTTTGCCGCTTAGGTTGCCCATCAGTTTCATTACTCTAACTTGTGTAATACCCATGATCGTATGCATGGATAACTCCAACTAAGGAGTTTCCTCATCGATTTGAACCGGGTCCCCTGTAGCTGGAGGTTTGCCGGAGTCAGAATCATTATCATAGTCAGCTAAAAGAACTTGCAACTGTCAGTTCTTATAGCGGTGGCCAGGGGTACACCGCTCATCGCATCTGTAGCATAGCCCTAAGGCTCTTTTTTGTTGGAACTTCTAGTCTGTGAGGCACCGGAAAGGGTCCTTGCAGCCATTGTTGATGTCGCTGATGCGCGATTCCTTATCCCCTCTAGTTGTCGTCTCCTTTAGTGAATTAGTTGCTTGAATTAAGGTTTGGGTAAAATTACAATTCAGCCCTTGGTTCCCTGTTCCTGAAATTGGGCCCTTTGACTGGAATGTGGTGGGTCCTGAGAATCTAGGCCCAGGTCCAAACCCGCTTCCATGGGTTTTAACTCGCTCCAAGGCTGCATTTTTTTCTTCAATTTTATGAGCTAAATCCATAAGTAGCATCTCAGGTCAAAACATTTTAACCTTGGGTTCTGACCATGCCCCGAAATCATTAGGCTCTGATACTAGTCAATGGATTTGTAAACCGAATCACTGGAAATACAATAAACAGAAGAAGAAGAAGAAGAAGAAGGAAAAGGAAAAGGAAAAGATGGAACTGAATTCAGTAAAGGGAAGTGAATACAAGCCGAAGGAAATGGAAATAAACAGCAAGACCACTACTACAGGCCATCCCTACCTTCCTTAGTCTCTCCTCTACTACCCCCTAACCAAGGCCCTCTCACTCTCTGCTCGAATTCCCCCCTTACCCTCTGTCTTGCTCCCAACTGAAGACATGATTTTCTTAACAGAATTCCTCCACTGTCCACTCCTACCCTTACACCTGTCCCCCTTGTAAATCTTCATATGGTACTGATGTCAACTGATTTTATGCTGATGCTAATTGTCTGGATCTCTGGGGACCACATCTCCTGGAATAAGTCATTCCAAAACAATCCCATTTCTCCTACTGTCTATCACTATACTCCAGGAAACAGAGAAAACAAGGATCCCACACACAAAATGGAATCCAATGGAAGACAAAATTTGCCTACCTTAATGACATCATATATCTGAAAGTAAAAAATAAGAAAAAAAGAAAACAAAGTAAAGAATGAAACAGATCCAGCTAAAGATATCTATTCTTGAGCGTGAAACACACCACATGTTGGCACAAGCCCTTGTGACATTATGAGTGACAAACAGCATAAGCTGAAGATCACAGGACCAAGTAAAGAATTCAAAACAGAGATGCCACAATAGAAACAGGAAAAGGAAGAAATAGGGTCCTGAAATAGAGATGTATACTAGCAAGAAACAAATGGGAGGATAAACAAATATACAAAAACCCCAAAGCTGAATCACGATAACAAAAAGAAAATGAAGTCGTTTATGAAGTGACACCCATCAGATGAAAACCCATGACAAATCAAGACAAAGACAAGGATACATAATATTTGCATAAGTAGCTATATAATTAAGCATTAATTGGCCAGGGGCCAGTGCAAAGAGAACCCTTTCCATACTAGCATCTATGTAAAGATGACAATCAAGAGATTAGCATATAGGGAAAGCAGGACTAAAAGAGGAAAAGATTTCCAATGAGAGAACTTAGTTAATTGATGAAAAAGATCAGTTTTAAACTTTTAAGGGTTTGGAAGGAGACTCAAGTGCCAAGTTGCCGTCAAGATACCTGAATATAGGTAGAGATAACATGGGGTCAGTAAGGACAATTGCCAACCCTTGAAATTTTGAGAAATCTTTAATAGTAAGGCTAGTCCTTTAATTTGATCCCAATTGCACCCTTAGTAGCTTCCTAATTATTTATCTATAACTAGGTGGGCCCAATAGCAATGAAGAGAGAGAGAGAGAGAGAGAATTTAAGTGAATATTAGAGGGCACAGCAGTGCTCACCATCAAGCTTGGATGAGAGTAACGATTTAATGAACCCAAGCCAGCATATTCAAACTATTGAAAGGGCATTCTTAGCTATGAAGATAGTAAAAAATAGATTGCGCAATAGAATGGGAGATCATTGGATGAATGATTGTTTGATAACATACAATGAGAAGGATATATTTAACCAAATTGATAATGAGATCATCAAGAAAAGGTTTCAAAATATAAAGATGCGACGAGGACAATTGTAAAGAAGGTATTTTAATAAAAAAATATTCTATCAGCATTTTTATTTCAATCTTAGTATTTCATTAACTTTTGAGAAATTGTGACATTAGATAATGGTAAAATGTATCCCTTAACTGACACAAAATCCTTGCTCCACCCCTGTCTCTAAATATGGATAAGTGATTGGAAGATCTTTGCCCAATTACAAAGGGGAAATCTAACAGAATCAATGTCCCTTGAAAGAAAATTGTTTGTGGCATCTATAACAGCTGAATGTGAAGAATGCATTTCTCCACGATAATCTGCAGGAGGTATACATGAAGACAACGCCAAGATTCCATGTAACAGCCAGGTGGCTCCCACCTACAACAATATTGTCTGTTTTGGGAAACTGGTTGCCCAATAAATAGAATCCATCCCAATGATGGTATCATGATCAATCATATCAAGTAAGATTATCTCAATATCCATCCTCTCACTCATCATCAGCATCATAACATCCAACTCTGAGACTGTCATATACACAGCACATTCATTAGGGTCCCAACACACAACATACAAAAATGACTGAATCTTAGATCAAGGAGGATTCTAACATAGTTACCTGCAATCAAAACATATTTTCCACCGTCTGGTTCGAGGCCCATACTTGCCTCCAAGTAATGGCAAACTTTATCACTGATAATGTGGGGCCATCTTTGATAATGTGGGGCCATCTTTGCCCTGTCCCCAATGTCAATCTGTCTGACTCATTGTCCAATGGCACAGTCTTTAAAGGAATATCCTTACTCTCTGCAGTCAAAACATTTAAAGGATTGCCACTGTGATGGCGGCAACTGCTGCTATAACCATTGCTATGGCAGTATACTAACTTTAGGACATAATTGTCCAGGTGTCTGTCCTTACAACTAGTACCCTTCTCTCATCTATATCCCAACACCGCCTGATCAAATGTCGCTGGCTCAATGGCCTCTACAGTTGTGTCAATGAAAGGTCTCTTACCCTTACTAGGCTGACTCGAACTACCCTTACTAGGTTGACTCGAACTACCCATGTCCAAGTTTCTGCGACCAGCCTTAGTCCTAAGAGGATCCCTCTTTACATAGAGGTTATGTCTACTACCTCGCTACCAGCATAGAACGTGGCACAATCACCAGAACCCTCAATACAGGTGCCAACATATCACAATCTATCCACGGTCTCCTTCTCCAAGGTATAGGAGTTAGAGCAAGTCTCTTCAACTGAGTATACTAGTTCAATACCGTTTAACCATCTATTTCTTCACTTTAAGTGGCAAACTCTCTTAGTTTCCAAAAGTACTAATTATCAAAGGCCTTCCCAAGGGCCTTCTAGATAAAAGTCTCAGTTATAAAGAAACACATCTTCTCAATTAACCATCCTTAAAATCCTCGTAATTATATTTTCAGTATCCTCGCTTCCACTATTTCACTTTGTTGAACTAATGAATTATTTCATGGTCGTATCAATCAAAATCATTTACAACTTGATTAATTTCACACTCAATGAAAATTATCCTATATAATACTTCCTTAGTCATCAAAAACCACACTATCATCTCTATCAATGTTGAATGTAAATCAATCATAATTAATTTTATCTCTCCTCATTCACTTCATATGTTTTTCTTTCTAGTTGATTCATTACAAAATCATTTCTATTCAAGAATTATTCTCAAAAATTAGTCATCATATCGTCCTGGTAATATGCACTTCAAATCATAATTAAAACCTTCAGAACAATTTGTAAGTATTCACTCTCATTGATGTTTGATATCAATATTTTCGTAAGCACAAGGACTCATTAGCTTTTATCTTACCTTATTCTCACAACAATATCCATTCCTCATACCTACTTCAATAAGTATCTCTCCCTACTTGATTCACATCATTAATACCAACCCATTTCGTAAAATGGTTGTTATATCCTTCAAGTGCTATGTGTCTCCAATCATAATTGAAATCTTTAGAATGATTTATAAGCATTTACTTTTCATTGATGACTAGCTATCAATATCTCTGTATACACTAAACTCGCCAATTTTCGTCTCATAATCAAATATTTCATCCATAGAAACACTAGGATCTTACTTCGTCAAATTTTCAGTAATTTTCACCACATTACAATTTACTCATCAAATAAATCCGCTTCAAGTTTAAATTAATAATATATTTCTTTCATCGTTCTTGCATTCTCATTAGTTGTAATCATTTCTAATCCTCCATCAATCTTATCATACTATTGTTATTGTATCGGAGAAGAACAAATCCATGAGGGGGTTGATTGTATGGGCGGCCAGTTTTTCAGAGCGGACAATATTGTTATAGGTGGGAGCCACTGGGCTATTACAGATGGTATCAAAGTTAACCCCTAACCCGATGTGTGGTTGGCCGCACACAGGTGCCTGGTTTCGTGGTTAACATGCAAGGACACGTATTCCCTAAGGAGGGAAGATGTGAAGGCCTAGGTACCTCGTAGATGGGAAACAGCTAAGGGACAGAGAGTTAGTCCCACAACACTATTGGGAAAGTTGCGGGGTTGTTGATAAGAGTGGTGTGTGACTCTCCTTACAACAAAGCCTTTTCCTTGGGAAATCGGGGAAGAACAAAACCGTGAGGGGGCTGGTTGTATGGGCGGCCAGTTTCCCAAAGCGGACAATATTGTTGTAGGTGGGAGCCACTGGGCTATTACATTCCAGTTCTCAAGGAAGGAAAAAGGTCCATGCATTGAACCATGCTATTAATGGGCTGAAGCGGTTCCCTAAACCATGGTTTGAGATATTTAGTGGAGTCATGATGAGAGCTAGTTATGTACAAAGAAAGATCAGACATATTTCATCAAATATACTCAAGGCAGCATTACAACATTGATGGTTTATGGGGATTATTGTGGTGTAGGCAATACTTAAGATGATATTGAAGCACTGAAGGCTTATTTGAGAAAGGAGTGAGAAAAATATTGAACTTCTTTGAAATATTTTCTAGGAATTGAAGTGGCCTGATATAGAAAGGCGATCTTCATTTCACTAAGAAAGTACATTTTAGATTCTCTTAAAAAGAGTGGGAAATTAGGTGGAAAACCAGTTCATATCATTATTGAGCAACAATCATAGATTACATGATGAGATGGCGAACCTCTTGATGATGACAGTTGATTTCATCAGTTAATAGACAGGTTGATTTACTTATATACCTTACTAGTCCAGATATTGGGTTATGTAGTGAGTATATCAGCTACTTCAAGCTCCAAGATCAGTTCACTTGCGAGCTGCACATAAAATTTTCAGCTATGTCAAATTTCACAGAGTAGAGGATTACTATTTCCACATGAAGATGGAAACCCACATTGATGCTGATTGGAGAAGGCTCGGCTATAAATCTTCAGTCTATATCAGGATATTGCACTACGGTTGGTTTATGTCTGATAAATAAAAAAGGGCAGCCCATTGCATGAAAAGGTCCCGCATATGCAAGGTTTGGGGAAGGGGTGGACCACATCTAATAAATGGATAAACAAGAAATAAATAGTAGCTGGCTTCCATGCAGATGCATAGTATCAGCCATGGGACATCTTATGGCTGAAAAACTTAGTGCATCATATGAGTTTTATAGTTCATGAACCATAACAAGGCTACAACTCTACCTGTGTGGTTTTATAATTTCACAGCTGGTCCTAAGCCCTAATAAAGGAGGAGGTTACGTTAGATTGCCAGCCGGCATAAAATCTTTAGGCAACATGAATCTAAAGACTAAGGCATTTTCTCAGGTTAGGGCATTTCCCATAAGCTACGCGCTACATTAGATCCCAGATGCAATGAAAAATGGGCAAAGATTGCTGGAGCATTCCACCACAAGCGACATGTTGCATCAAATCCTAGATGTAGTAGAAAGTAGGCAAGGGTTCCCACGTTCTAAATGTATGCAAGTAAGGAGTCTAGTTCAAAAAAATAAGATTCGTATTGCCAGTTGGAATATAGGCACATTGACAAATAAGAATATATAATAAGTAGATACGATGAAACATAAGAGAGTCAACATAGCTTGTGTTCAAGACACCAAGCGGAAAGGGGCTAAAACTAGAGAAATTAAGGGGTACAAGCTATGGTACGTAGGAAAGGATGATAATAGAAATGACATAGGTATAGTAGTGGATAAAGAATTAAAGGATAAAGTTGTAGACGTCAGAAGAACTAGCAATAGAATTCTACTTATAAAACTTGTTCAAGGAAAAAAAATCATAAATGTTATGAATGCATATGCCCTAGGGGTGGGGTTAGAAGTTACAATCAAGAGACAATTCTGGGAAGACATGAAGGGAGTAATGCAAGAAATTGCCAACATAGTGGGGATGTTTACAGGAGTAGACTTAAATGGTCATGTAAGAAAAGAAAAGGAAGGATATAAAAGGGTACACGGAAAATATGACATTGGAGAAAGAAATGAGATGGGAGAGGCTATCCTCGATTTTGCTTTGGCATATAACCTAGCTCTAGCAAACATGTACTTTAAGAAGAGAGATAAGCACTTACTAACCTTTAAAAGTGGATTATATAAAAGCCATATATACCTTTTTCCACTTAGAAATACCAAAAGCTCAATGTGTAAGGATTGTATGGTGATAACTGATGAAAGTTTAACCACACGAAGTATGTTAATGGTTATGGCTATTTACATTACAAGATGGAAGAAAGGAAATGAACTTAAAGGTTTCCAAAAACTAAGTGGTGGAACTCAAAGGAGAGAATAACATCATTCACAAACAAGTTGATGGTAGAAGGAAAATGGAATAGTGAAATAGAAGTAAACACTATGAGGACTAACATGGCGGAGTCCATTAAGAAAGTGGCAAAAGATGTTCTAGGCGTATTTAAAGGTAATAGACAACCAGTAAAGGAAACTTGGTGGTGGATTAAAAGTGCAAAAAGTTATTAAAGAGAAATGGGTGTGTTTTAAAGAATGGCAGAGGAATAGAAATAATGAAAACTTTGAGCAATATAAGAATGCTAAAGGGTCGCTAATAGAGCAGTGAGTGAGGCTAAACTTAAGGCACATGATGCTCCCTAGGTCAAGAGAAGGTGAGATAGATGTGTTCAAACTTGCAAAAAAATTGAACAAAAGAGTAAGGACTTAAACTACATTAAATACATTCAAAATGATGACCAAATGGTACTAGTCAAAGATGACGAGATCAATCAAAGGTGGGAAAGTTACATTTAGAATTGCTAAATGACAAATATCCTGAGAATATAGAGATTGCCAAATAATGTTCGACTATTTAGGTATGACCACAAGATAAGCATATCTGAGGCAAAAGAGGCCTTAAAAAGGATGAAATCAGGAAATGTCCTAGGGCATGATGGTATAACAATAGTGGTTTGAAAGTATATGAGAGATATTAGAGTAGTTTGGCTGACAAAATTGTGTAAAATGATTGTAGAATTGAAAAAGCTGCCCGATGATGGAGGAAAAGCTCTATTGCACTAATTTATAAGAATAAAGGAGACATACAGAGCTGCACTAATTATCTTGAGATCAAAATTATGAGCCATACCATGAAACTTAGGGAAAGAATGATTGAGAAGAGGCTACGACATGAGATGAGTGTATCGGAAAATCGATTTTGTTCATGCTTGAAAGGTCTACCATTGAAAGCTACTTTCCTAGTTAGACAATTGATAGAAAAATATAGGAAGGGGAGGAAGGACCTCCACATGGACTTTATTGACATAGAAGAAGCTTATGATAGAGCCCCTAGGGAGCTAATATGGTGGGTGTTGGGTAAGAAAGTGGTTTCATGGGGGTATGTAAACATAATTAAGCATATGTATGAGGGAGTGGAAACAAATGTTAGGACTACCAGCAGAGAGACGGATGATTTCCCTGTCACTATAAGATTGAACCAGGGATCTGCATTGAGCCCATACCTTTTCACGTTAGTTATGAATGAGTTGACAAAGCATTTGCACGAGGAGATTTCATAGTGCATGTTATTTGCAGATGAAATAATTTTGATTGATAAGACAAGGGAGGGTGTAAACACAAAGTTAGAAAAGTTGAAAGATGCTATAAGAGTATAAAGGATTCAAAATTAGTTGAACTAAGACAGAATATATAGAATGCACTTTTAGCAAGGAGAGGAGTGGGAATGAAGCAGTAAAGATTGATAAGTAAGAAGTCCTCCAAGAGGTCCCCCCAAAAGACCACTTTCGATACTTGGGATTGATAATTCATGAGAGTGAAGAGATTGAGGAGGATGTTACCCAGAGAATCCAAGTGGGTTGGAACAAATGGAGATGTGCCTGTGGAGTTTTGTGTGATCAGGGGTGCCATTCAAACTAAAAGGAAAATCCTATAGAATTTCTGTAAGGCCAGCCATGCTCTATTGATAAGTGTTGGGCATTTAAGGAACAACATGTACATAGTATGAGTATAGTCAAAATGAGGATGTTGAGATGGATGAGTAGCAAGACAAGAAAGGATGGAAATAGAAACCAAAACATTGGATGAAACCTAAGAGCAGCACCAATAGGTAACAAGATCAATGAAGGTAGACTTGGATGGTTTGGCCATGTCCAAAGGAGACCAAAACTGCACCTTTAGGAGCGAGTTGACCCAAGTCATAGGCTCTAAAAGGGCGAGGGGAAGGCCAAAAAGGATGTGGATAGAAGTGGTGAGAAAAGATTTAA
Source organism: Warburgia ugandensis (assembly GCA_035236585.1). Classification (NCBI taxonomy): domain Eukaryota; kingdom Viridiplantae; phylum Streptophyta; class Magnoliopsida; order Canellales; family Canellaceae; genus Warburgia; species Warburgia ugandensis. The sequence goes on along the minus strand of CP141129.1, from coordinate 77,604,282 downwards.
GAACTTTTGGAGTAAGTAAGGCCATGTCCCTTGATAGAGGGGAATGAAGGAACAAGATTCATGCAGCCGACTACTAATGGGGATAAGGATTTGATGATGATGAACCATAACAAGGCTGCAGTCAGCAAAACAAGATAGAGCAAATCACAATGAGGTAGATCAATAAGTCATTAAGGAGATATTGATGAAGCCAGATTTGCATTTGTTTCTTAAGAATAGGGTTACATCTAGACTCAAGGCATGAACAAAGCTCAAATAAAGGAGATAATTGGCAAGTTGGGCAAGACAGATATGTATGCAGTATGCACTAACTAGAAAGGATGTTGAAGAATGGAGATTTACATCCTAAGATGTCTCTCATTTTTCTCATTGTACTTAAGGGCATTGTTGCTCTTTCACTTCTTTGTTATAAATAATAAAGAATAGAGTAAGAACATATGATTCATTGTTTTCTTTCTTGTATTAAAACGTAAACCTCTGAATCCTACATTTTATCTTTTACAGCACCAGAATAAACAAAGTGCCTTGTTATCAAAAAAACTAAATGTGCAACCTATTTAACCACAGCCGCTTTTAGTTTTTTTGTTACTACTTCCTTTGTTATAAAACCAATACATCAGTAACCATGCAGGCCCCTAGTAGTGTCCAATTCACAGCAAGCTTGCATTTCACGCTAGGATAATACTGTTAACTCAGCTTTTTCAAAAATAAAAATATAATATGGTTAACACTGTTGTTGGAAATGATGTTCGAAATACAGACTGGCAAAAATATGGTTAACAATGTTTCTCTATGTCATACTCCATTTGGAGTGTTTATATATAGTAAAGGTAATCTGGAGCCGGTAACCAAATTCCAATGCTAACAAACTATATAACACAACCAAAGCATTGCTGCAGTAGAAGGATAATCCCTGTATTAGTGGTTCCTTTCCCAATCAGTATCCCAATCTATTACCTGCACGAAGAGATTCCCTAGTGCATGCTATTTGCAGATGATATAGTCTTACTTGATGAGACAAGGGAGGGAGTAAACATAAAACTAGAGTTATGGAGAGAAGCATTAGAATCTAAATGATTTAAAATTAGCTAAACTAAGACAGAATATATAGAATGCAATTTTAGCAAGGAGAGTAGGAGTGGAACACTAGTCAAGATTGATAACCAAGAAGTCCCCGTAAAAGACCACTTTTAGTACTTAGGATCAATGATTCATAAGAGTAGAAAGATTGAGAGAGAGCTTACCCAGAGAATCCAAGTAGGTTGGAACAAATGGAGATGTGCATCTGGAGTTTTGTGTGATCGGTGGGTGCCCCTCAAACTAAAAGGAAAATTCTATAGGATGGCCATAAGGCCGGCCATGCTATATGGATCAGAGTGTTGGGTAGTTAAGGAACATCATGCTCATAGGATGAGTGTTAAGTGTTTAATTTGGGCTAAAAGACCCTTAGTTTAGCATTCAATTAAATCATCTAACCATTCAAAAGTGCAAATTTTAGCTTGATTTTTAATTTGGCTCAAATTGACCATCCAAACTTTAAATTTTCAAAATCAACGGTCAGATGATCATTAGAGCTTATTAAATGATTAATGTGCAATTCAAATGATGCTAATTTAGTCTTTTATTTTGCAGATCAACTAAAGGAGGGTTGGATGGCTCAGATCTATGCTCAACGGTGCAGATCAATGAGGCAAGAGTCCTAATTGGAAGAGGATTCCTAATTGGAAAAGTCCTAATTAGGGAGAGGAGAAAGTCCTAATAGGAATCTACCTCTTAGGAAAGAGTTAGAGGATGATTAGGAAAGGAAAAAAAAAAGTTATAAAGAGGAGGAACATATGGAGTTGGAGGGAGCTTTCGAGAGTTTTAGTTGTTTCTTAGCTTTCCTTGTGTTTATTTTCACTTTGTTTCCATTCAAACACTTGCTTCCCTTTAAACCCTCTCACGTTCTTCTTCTTCCCAGGAAGAGCCATATCGTCTATTGTTGTTTTACTTTTCAACTTTCTATTTGTTTTCTTTCCCTTCCATTCTGTTGTTTTGGTAGTAGTCACTCCCTCCCATCTCTATCTTTCTCCAATCTTCCATCATGAACCAGACAATCACCCCTTCTTCTTCATCAGTTTTTTTTTGCCAACGCATCAACATCAATCTCCACCGCACAACCCAGCCCTCGTCCATCACCACACAAGCTTTTTCAAGTGTTTCCTCTCTCTTTCACATTCACAAACCAGACAACCCAGTTGTTTTACCGCACCTTTCATGGCACATCCACTCCAGTTCCCAGATCCACCAACCATCTCCCTCTTTTATGCATTGCACCACCATCTCCATGCACCTCTTCACCGTCCAGTTCCAAACGACGCTCAGAAAGGGTGTTGGTTTTTCACAGACTAGACGTGCGATGTTCCTTTACCACCCCTGTCTTTCCTTTATCGCCCAGCATCTATACACATCCCCTGCTCATCTCCTCCACGCCTCCAACCAGAGCACCACCAGCTACGACGCCCAGGAAAGGGCATTGTTTTTTTTCAGTAGAAGAGCATAGCAACGGCAAAGATTTCGTCCACCTTCACCAGCCAGGAGCAAGCCCCAGTCCAGATCAAGTCCGGCTCTGCTCTAGACGATCCAGGCATCATCTTCGGCGATCTCCTCCATCCGGCAACTCCAATCCGGCCAGCTTTCCCATCTTCTCTTCCGATCTTCTTCTTCGTTGGGTTTTGTCTGGTTTTTGTTAAAAACCAGATTTTTAATAAAATTTTGTTTTTGCCCTTCCTCTTTAAATGCAATTACATTTTTGTTCTTTTTCGTTAAATACATCTGCATCCTCAATTTAATTACGTCTATATCCCCGCTTTAATCCCGTCTGAGTCCCTGTTTTATTTACAGATGTGTCCTTGAATATTTTGGTTTCACCTTATCCCTATTCTTCCTATCCAAGGACAATGATATCCAAGGCTGCTTAGTCTTATTTTATGTTTTCTTGGATTTAGAAATTCTGTAAATTGCAGGAGTTGAATAAATCTGAATTTTTATTTTATTGTCATTGTATTTCTGTTATATTTGTTAGTTTTATTTTTTATTTTTATTAATTGAATTTTATTAAAAACTCCAAAATTCTAAAGCGAGTCCCTATGGGATCGACCATATTTGCATAGCTATACTATAATAGCTCGTGCACTTGTGGAAAACATCAACAAGTTTTTGGCGCCGTTGCCGGGGACTTGCAAAGGAGTTTTTATAAAATTTAATTTTAAAAAATCCAAAAAATAAAATAAATCCATAAAAATAAAAAATTGTAGGAATTGCAGAATTTCAGCATTTTTGGTAATTTTAGGTGCATTTTTCAAATTTTTTTGTGCATAACCACCTAATTTCCTAAAACTGGTACTTATTTCTAATTTTCTTTTTTAGGAAAACAGGAAAGTGGAGAAAATTGGCAAGAAATACTTAATCAACATGGAAATTTCCCTGCTTTCCTAGAATAGGATTTTTTTTCTTTTGAGTGAAACTTGTAGTGACGATCCTTGTAAATTACAATTTCTATTTTCATTTTAAAGGGCTGGATAATACAGGGCAAGTGTAGGATAAGGTGGCCCACACTTGATCTTCATCAAAAACCCCACTGTAAGTCTCTTTACTCATTTAAATTCCTAGATTAGGGTTTACATTTAGAGTAAATTTGCATTGTTTGGTAGTACAATTCATATAGAAAACATCCTCTTATAATTGTTGCAGTTTTAGGTTTTTGCATTAGTTTATTACTTTTCATTGCATCTTAGGACACGGTTAATGCTTTAAGGTGATATATATGCTGATCGAACTACCATGGAGTGTGGAATTAATTAGTAAGGGCACCCTATCCCCATAAGATCAAGGGTGGATTTCATCACCACTCCTTGGTCTACTGAGGATAATCACCTCAAGCGTGCTACCGTAGCCTTCAAATCAAATTAAAATCAATCAGAAGAGACCTATAGGGTTATCACATGCTCGTAGGACCCTCTTACTAAGACTCGATTTATTGTCACTCCAGTGGCTTTTGAGCACTGTGGTTACCGAGGGTTGTCTAATAGAGCCTCGCTCTTCCCTCACCTCCTGTTGACATTTGTGAGGTCTAAACGCCTCCTTACACGAGGGTTGCATTAACCACCTTGCGCAGAACCTAACTGGTAAGCAATAATCAATTCTAAAGGGGAGGAGTGCTAGATTAGGCTAACTAAAACCATTGTTCTCACACAAATTCAAGAAAATCAATATGCTGCTTATTAGCCTCAAGGATTATATTGTGCCCTTTGTTTGTGCATCTTTCTAGGAAGTTAGGTTGCATCATGTAGGTTAGTTTTCATCCTAAAAAAAACAAAAGAACAAAAAAAAAAGAGTCTATCAAGAAGGGGATAGATTTTATAGATGTAGAGATGGATCGGTTCAATCTTATAGAAAGTCAATTGCTTAGGCTAATAGCTTCTAGGCAAGTTGCGCCACAACACCATAATGACTATACCTATTCTGAGCATCCCTATTCCACTCCTTCCTGGCCCCCATCAAGCTCCACATACAATGAATACTATCAGGAGCCAGTGGATGCACCTAATGCATTCACATATCCTAGCAATTTTTATTCTGAGACAAATTATCAAGACTCTAATGGATGGGCTATGCATCATGAACAATCATGGTCTTAGGATTATCAATATCAGGAAGAACCATAATGGTCTCACCCTAGTCAACACTACCATGATTATTATGAATATCAAGGTCAATCATCATGTGTTCAGCCTACTCAGTCCTTTTTCAGTACCCCGAAGCCACAACAATACCAACACTATGAGTCATTTCCTCTACGGGAAGAACCACTATTAGAAGAAAATATGACCAAGGAAATAAACCGAGGGAGGGAGGAATTTGAGGAAACACTGAAACAAATTAGGGGGAATATAGAGCCATTTATTCTTGACACTAGGATGGAAATTTCCTATGATCCTTATGAGTCACAAAGTCTACAATCATCCTTAGAAATCTCCAACTTCATTATACTTGAGCCATGTCCTAATTCTGATAATGATGAGACTTCCATTTATGAAGAAAATAAAGCTTTAGAAAAATCCAACCCTAATCCTCTAAATGCGTGTCCCACCTATTTGTATGACTCTAATGAAGACACATCTATTGAGGAAATGCATGAGTTGTTGAATACTGTGCCTCTGATGGACACTTCTCGATGGCAAGCTAGAGTAGATCATCCTATAAAGCATGAAATTCAGATTGAGCCTTTCAATGTAGAAGATGTACCTGATTGGGACCTAGCAGCCTTATTTGAACAAACATCAGATAATATAGGCCCAATTGCTACCGTAATTGTGCTTATCAAACAGGTAGAAGCAGAGTCAGTTGATATGCATCAACCTACTCTAGGATATAAATAAGAAGATAACCAGGGTTTAAGCCAAACCTTGTCCCTGCCTCTAGTAATACAAGAATAACCTATTAGAGAAGGGCAGAGTCAGGTTATTACCCTAATTTAGGACAATGATAGGGACACAGAGGAAAATGATAAACTGAATAGAATGGTCATTATTTTCCCTCAATTTGGTCAAGACAAGGACTGCTTGTCACCATATGGTCTTAGGAAATACACGAAAGTTCATGCAGTCATTGTGTTACCCTCACCTCAATTTTCAAAGTGGAGCAATTATATTGACTACCGTGAAATATTGAAGATAGGGGATAATCAATATGGTCCCACTGCCTTCACAATTGCGGTGATCTACTGTATTATATTCATATCACCACCTACAATTTCAAGGTGGAGGCAATATATAGATTACCGTAAAATTTTGAAGTGGTGTGAGAATTCTTGCCATTTCATCTTAGGGTTAGGATTATGACAAATAAAGCTGACCCAGCTAGTTCTAGGTTTAGAAAGTTAGGTTAGGAAATGTCTGGCTGAAGACGTTAAACTTAGCACTCATTGGGACGCAACCCAAGGGTTTCAAGTCTACACCACTCCACTTTCATATAGAATCCTATGTTTTCAAACATTGGAGACAATGTTTCATTCAGGTTGGGGGGTGTAGATGCACTAGAGATTTTGAATTTTTTTGAAAAAATAAATAAAAAAAATTGAAAAAACAACAGAGAGAGAGTTTTTAAAGTAGAGTTCCCTTACTGTGATGAGAACTGGATGTTTAGAATTTTGTAAATATACTGTTTTCACCTCTTAATGGGAATGCATATGATTAGTTTTGCATTTTATTCATGTGTTGAAGCATTTTATGAAAGTTAATTCTCGGAAACCATTTACACATAGCACATAATCAAGACTATATAGAGATATGACTTAGAGACCCTGAGGAAAATCAGTGAAGACCTATAACCTAGTGAGAGTTTGAGACTATCTTCTCTTAGAGAGTTATAAGTAATTCCATAATTCTTCAGCATACACACATTAGCGTGATCCTATTGTCCTTGTTTTGGTTAAACATCAAGAATAAATAGGAGTAATAACTTTAATTTCAGAAATTTATTGAATCTGATAGGCTTTAGGAAACCTAGGAAATGATATAGGCCATCCTTGGTCAGCCCAGAGACATAAAGCCTGCCCAATATAGTATACCATTAGTTAGCCTTTTGAGCCTATTATTAATCTCTTTTTTTTTTAACCCCATTCGCCTTAACCCAGAATAACCCAGTAAAATAAATAACCACTACCCATCTTCAAAATGAGTAGAGTAAAAAAAGTTCAAAAATAGGGCCAAAAGTCAAAGAAGTGAGAAAAATTAGCCATCTTTCTTCTGCAGAAAAAAGAAAGAAAGAAAGACCAAAATTTGAAAGAGAAATTCACTTCAAGTACAAACCAAAAAGAAAGGTTGTCTTAGCAGATATTCATTGAAAACATCTACTCAATTTTGAACCTTTGAAATCTTTATACCTTTCTTTTCTAAACTTGTCCTAAGTTTACATTTTGTCCTAGTTAAAGACCTATTGATCTTAGGTGAACATAGCCTTAAAGAGGAGATAAAAAGAAAGAATTAAGGTAAAAGACCCCTAATATTCTTGGTGTTAACATCCATTCTTAGGGATCACTTTCCTTTGTCTCATGAGGGTTAAAAAGAATTATGTGAACCATCAGCTTGTTGGATTCGGTCACATAATGAGAGAAATATGTTTAACCCCTTATCTGAGAGTTTTATTTCTGAGAGTATAGCTGTGAGGATTTGAGATCGAGGCATATTTCCAATGGAATGTAAGCATATCCAATTAGAAGTAAAGATGTATGTGGCTGTACACACACATATGCACTCTGAGAAATAGCTAAAATAAGATGTCTTTACTATGTGTATGGTGTGTAAAATTGTCAAATCCTCTTTATTAAGTTGTGAAAAATTAGTAAAATTGCTAATGAATGAGGATTCTCTAAGATAAAATAGGGGACTTGACTTTACTGAATTTTGTGGGTATATTCACTACAAACCCTCACGAGGCCTAACTCGTCCACTAGGGGTAACCTAGGGGTTCAAGGGCTTGTTGCATGTGCTAAATGCAATCGTGAGTACCTACGAAAGTGACACTCTGTACCAGTTTTGTGTAAAATAGTTGTCTACATGTTTTGCTCGGGACTAGCAAAATGCTGGTTTGGGGGTGTGTTAAGTATTTAATTTTGGCTAAAAGACCCTTAGTTTAGCATTCAATTAGATCATCTAACCATTCAAAAGTGCAAATTTTAGCTTGATTTTTCATTTAGCTCAAATTGACCATCCAAACTTTAAATTTTCAAAATCAACGGTCAGATGATCATTAGAGCTTATTAAATGATTAATGTGGGGTTCAGATGATGCTAATTTAGTCTTTTATTTTGCAGATCAACTAAAGGAGGGTTGGATGGCTCAGATTTATGTTCAACGGTGCAGATCAAGTGAAGATCAATGAGGCAAGAGTCCTAATTAGAGAGAGGAGAAAGTCCTAATAGGAATCTACATCTTAGGAAAGAGTTAGAGGAAGATTAGGAAAGGGAGAAAAAAGGTTATAAAGAGGAGGAACGTATGGAGTTGGAGGGAGCTTTTGAGAGTCTTAGCTGTTTCTTAGCTTTCCCTGTGTTTATTTTCACTTTGTTTCCCTTCAAACACTTGCTTCCCTTTAAACCCTCTCACGTTCTTCTTCTTCCCAGGAAGAGCCATATCGTCTATTGTTGTTTTACTTTTCAACTTTCTATTTGTTTTCTTTCCCTTCCATTCTGTTGTTTTGGTAGTAGTCACTCCCTCCCATCTCTATCTTTCTCCAATCTTCCATCATGAACCAGACAATCACCCCTTCTTCTTCATCAGTTTTTTTTTGCCAACGCATCAACATCAATCTCCACCGCACAACCCAGCCCTCGTCCATCACCACACAAGCTTTTCACGTGTTTCCTCCCTCTTTCACATTCACAAACCAGACAACCCAGTTGTTTTACCGCACCTTTCATGGCACATCCACTCCATTCCCAGATCCACCAACCATCTCCCTCTTTTATGCATCGCACCACCATCTCCATGCACCTCTTCACCGTCCAGTTCCAAACGACCCCCAGAAAGGGCGTTGGTTTTTCACAGACCAAACATGCGACGTTCCTTTACCACCCCTGTCTTTCCTTTATCACCTAGCATCTATACACATCCCCTGCTCATCTCCTCCACGCCTCCAACCAGAGCACCACCAGCTACGACACCCAAGAAAGGGCATTGTTTTTTTTCAGTAGAAGAGCATAGCAACGGCAAAGATTTTGTCCACCTTCACTGGCCAGAAGCAAGCCCCAGTCCAGATCAAGTCCGGCTCTGCTCTAGACGGCCCAGGCATCTTCTCCGACGATCTCCTCCATCTGACAGCCCCAATTCGGCCGGCTTTCCCATCTTCTCTTCCGGTCTTCTTCTTCGTTGAGTTTTGTCTGGTTTTTGTTAAAAACCAGATTTTTAATAAAATTTCATTTTTGCCCTTCCTCTTTAACTGCAATTACATTTCTGTTCTTTTTTGTCAATTACATCTGCGTCCTCAATTTAATTATGTCTATATCCCCGCTTTAACCCTGTCTGAGTCCCTGTTTTATTTACAGATGTGTCCCTGAATATTTTGCTTTCACCTTATCCATATTCTGCCTATCCACGGACAATGATATCTGTTGAATATAGCATAGTATTGTATAGCTTTACTTAGCCCTAGTCTTAGTTTTGTTTTATTTTTAGTCCCACATTATACAGTTAGGAGCATGTAACTATTCTTGTTTAGTATATATGTGTTAAGTGTGAGGTGCAAAATCACCAACACACATTCACCCATTCTAAGGGTCTCTCTATCTCTCTCTCTTGGCTCTACTTTAACATGGTATCAGAGCCATAAGAGAAACCCTAATTATCTACCTTCTCCTATTTTTTTGTTTTGGCCGTGTATCCATTCCGGTAATTCCTTTGGCGACCGTGCTTCTTCACCGGTCACCTCTCTATCATCTCTAGCATTCCAAGATCGCTGCTACTGTCACCAGATTGTTGCTGCTGCAGATCTTCACCGCAAACCACCCAGATAAGTAATCATGGCTTCTAAAAATGGTATTTTCACTTCTGTAATTTCTGGATCTCCTGTTATTACATCAGAGAAATTAATTGGTAGTGAAAATTATCTGTCTTGGTCTGCCTCTATGGAATTATGGTTTATGAGTCAAGGTTATGAAGACCATTTGGTCAAGAAAGAGGAAGATATTTCTGTTGCAAACAAAGTGCAATGGAAAAAGATTGATGCACAATTATGCAGCCTATTATGGCAATCTGTGGATCCCAAAGTTTTACATCATCTTCGCACCTATAAAACATGTTTCAAATTTTGGACCCAGGCCAAGGGCTTATACACGAATGATATACAATGTTTTTACAAAGTTGTTTCTGACATTGTTCATGTTAGACAACAGGACATGGATCTTTCAACTTACATAGGAAAGATTGCTTCCCTTAAGGAGCTCTTGTCTCTAATGCCTCCTACTAGTGGTGTAGAAGCCCAACAAACACAGACCAAGCCCAACAAACACAGACTGATAAGTTTTTCATGGTGTTGACTCTCATTGGGCTCCGCCTTGACCTTGAATCCTTCAGAGATCAAATTCTGGCTAGCCCTTCGGTGCCTTCATTGGATAAAGTATTTGCCCGCTTGTTGCGTATCTCCTCTACTCAGGCAGTTACTTTTGATGGTCCTTCAGATTCCTCAGTTTTGGCTTCTTAGGCAAACACTAGAGGTGGCCGTGGTGGTGGTTGTAACCGAGGACAGCATCCTCAGTGAACATTGTAATAAGATTGGACACACTCGAGATCAGTGTTACCAACTACACGGGCACCTCCTCGCACTGCTAACATCGTCCAATCATCCGACACCTAGTTACCTGACTCATCTGAGGGCTCCACATCTCAGAATATTACCCTGACTAGTAGTGACTATGATGCGTACCTCCAGTATCAGGCAGCCAAGTCATCTTCCGTTGCTTCCGTCGCTCAAACTGGTAATCCCAGTATTTGCTTTACTCAGTCTTCTTCTATTGGTCCCTCTGGAGCTTCTGATCACATATCTAGTAACAAACACCTTTTCTCCTCTCTTACTTGTTCTTCTACTTTACCTACTGTCACTCTAGCCAACGGTTGCAAAACTGTAGCTAAAGGAATTGGTTTAGCTCATCCCCTTCCTACTCTTCCTCTCACCTCTGTACTTTATGTGCCTGAGTGCCCATTTAATCTTATTTGCTTCCGTCGCTTAAATTGGTAATCCCAGTATTTGCTTTACTCAGTCTTCTTCTATTGGTCCCTCTGGAGCTTCTGATCACATATCTAGTAACAAACACCTTTTCTCCTCTCTTACTTGTTCTTCTACTTTACCTACTGTCACTCTAGCCAACGGTTGCAAAACTGTAGCTAAAGGAATTGGTTTAGCTCATCCCCTTCCTACTCTTCCTCTCACCTCTGTACTTTATGTGCCTGAGTGCCCATTTAATCTTATTTTCATTGGTAAAATGACCCGCACTTTTAATTGCTCTCTCACTTTTTCTGATAAAACTGTAATCTTGTAGGACCAGGGTACGGGGAAGACGATTGGTACAGGGCGTGAGTCTCAAGGTCTTTACCATCTCACATCACCTGCAGCTCCTGCCGCCTGCATCTCCACTGATTCTCCTGCTCTTATTCACAATCGTTTGGGCCATCCTAGTCTCTCCAAACTTCAAAAGATGGTCCCTCATTTTTCTACTTTGTCGTCCCTTGAGTGTGAGTCTTGTTAGCTTGGAAAACATACTCGTGTTTCGTTTCCAAAGCGTCTCAATAATCGGGCTATGTCCCCCTTTGAACTTGTCCACACTGATGTTTGGGGTCCTAGTCATACTATTCTCGATCTACTTGGTTATTCCTTATGAAGAATCGATCTGAATTATTCTCAATTTTTAAGAAATTTTGTGCTGAAATTCAAACTCAATTTAATGTTGCTATCCGTGTTTTACGTAGTAACAATGCACGAGAATATTTTTCTGCACCTTTTTCTTCTTTTATGTCTCAACAAGGAATTCTTCACCAATCATCGTGTGCCCACACTCAACAAAATGTAGTTGAACGCAAAAATCGTCATCTCATAGAGACAGCCCGCACTTTACTTCTTCACAGTCATGTTCCTTTTCATTTGTGGGGGGATGCTGTTCTCACTGCTTGCTACTTAATTAATCGTATGCCTTCTTCTGTGTTGCATGATCAAATTCCCTATTCCATTCTCTTCCCCACACATCCTCTTTATCTTCTTCCTCCTCGTGTTTTTGGAAGTACTTGTTTTGTACACAACCTTGCACCTGGGCAAGATAAGCTTTCTGCTAAGGGCACAAAATGCATCTTTTTGGGATATTCCAGGCTTCAAAAGGGGTATCATTGTTATTCTCCAGACACTCATCGATATCTTCTCTCAGCAGATGTAACTTTCTTTGAGCAATCACCATTCTTCTCATCCACTGTTGAGCCACTATCCATTTCTGAAATTTTACCTCTTCCCTATATTTCCATGCCTGTGGATGATGTCTCTCGTCCTCTTCAAGTTTATCATCGCTGACCTCCTCTTGAAGCTGTTGTAGGTTCCACTAAAGTCCCTGATGACAATCTCCTTGTCTCAACGGCTTCACCTACTTCGGCTAAGCATTCAGTTGACAGCTTGCCTATTGCTCTTCGAAAAGGTGATCAATCTACTTGTAATCCTCATCCTATTTATAATTTTTTGAATTACCATCGATTATCTTCACCCTATTATGCATTTATTTCCTCCTCTATTTCTGCTCCCAAAAGCACCAATGAGGCTCTTTCACATCCTGGGTAGAGACAAGCCATGGTCGATGAAATGACTGCTTTGCATACGAATGGAACTTGGGACTTGGTTCCTTTGCCACCTGGTAAAACTATAGTGGGTTGCCATTAGATATATACTGTTAAGATGGGTCCTGATGGACAGGTTGATCGACTTAAAGCCCCCCGCCTAGTTGCTAAGGGCTATACTCAGATTTATGGTCTTGACTATGGTGACACCTTTTCCCCAGTTGCGAAGGTTGCCTCTGTTAGATTATTCCTCTCCATGGCTGCTATGCGGCATTGGCCTCTTTACCAACTAGATATTAAAAATGCTTTCCTTCATGCTGATTTAGCAGAGGAAGTTTATATGGAGCAACCGCCTGGTTCTGTTGCTTAGGGGGAGTCTGGTTTAGTGTGCAAATTGCGTCGTTCTCTATATGGTTTAAAACAATCTCCGCGAGCATGGTTTGGACAATTTAGCTCTGTTATTTTGGAATTTGGAATGCTTCAGAGTGAAGCAGATCATTCTGTTTTCTATCAACACAACTCTTCAAGTCAGTGTATCTATCTAATAGTCTATGTGGATGACATTGTCATCACAGGCAGTGATCAGGATGGCATTCAAAGACTTAAACAACATCTCTTCCATCCCTTTTAGACTAAAGACCTGGGAAAATTGAAGTATTTTCTGGGAATTGAGGTAGCTCAGTCTAATACAGGTATTACCATTTCACAAAGAAAATATGCTTTAGACATCTTGGAAGAGACGAGTATGTTAGATTGTAAGCCCGTGGACACACCCATGGACCCGAATGTTAAGCTTGTACCAGGACAGGGGGAGCCTCTAGCAGACTCTGGAAGATATCGGCAACTTGTGGGTAAACTGAATTATCTCACCATTACTCGACCAGATATCTCTTTTGCTGGCAGTGTAGTCAGTCAATTCCTACAGTCACCGTGTGATAGTCATTGGGATGCTGTGGTTCGCATTCTTCGATATATTAAAGGAGCACCAGGTCAAGGTGTGTTATATGAAGATAAAGGCCACACTCAAATTGTTGGGTACACAAATGCTGACTGGGCTGGTTCTCCTTTAGACAGGCGTTCTACCTCCAGATATTGTATTTTTGTTGGAGGTAACTTAGTATCTTGGAAAAGTAAGAAACAAAATGTAGTTGCCAGATCAAGTGCAGAAGCTCAGTATCGGGCCATGGCTATGGCAACATGTGAACTTATTTGGCTGAAACAACTACTCCAGGAGATGAAATTCGGAGAGGATGGAAGTATGAAGCTCATATGTGATAATCAAGCAGCCTTACATATTGCATCCAATCTAGTTTTCCATAAAAGGACCAAACACATAGAAGTGGATTGTCATTTTATTAAAGAAAAGATCTTGTCGGGATGTATTGTTACTAGCTTTGTCAATTCAAATGATCAACTAGCAAACATCTTCACAAAATCTCTCCGAGGACCTAGAATTAAATTCATTTGTAACAAGCTTGGTGCATATGACTTATATGCTCCAGCTTGAGGGGGAGTGTTGAATATAGCATAGTATTGTATAGCTTTACTTAGCCCTGGTCTTAGTTTTGTTTTATTTTTAGTCCCACATTGTACAGTTAGGAGCATGTAACTATCCTTATTTAGTATATATGTGTTAAGTGTGAGGTGCAAAATCACCAACACACATTCACCCATTCTAAGGGTCTCTCTATCTCTCTCTCTTGGCTCTACTTTAACAATATCCAAGGCTGCTTATTTAGTCTTATTTTATGTTTTCCTGGATTTAGAAATTCTGTAAATTGCAGGAGTTGAATAAATCTGAATTTTTATTTTATTGTCATTTTATTTCTGTTATTTTTGTTATTTTTATTTTATTTTTTATTAATTGAATTTTATTAAAAACTCCAAAATTCTAAAGCGAGTCCCTGTGGGATCGACCCGTATTTGCATAGCTATATTATAATAGCCCATGCACTTGCGGAAAGCATCAGCAATGAGCGTCGCAAAAATGAGGATGTTGAGATGGATGAGTGTTAAGACAAGAAAGCAAAGAATTAGAAATGAAAATATTAGAGGAAATTTAGGGGTAGCACCAATAAGTAACAAGATGAGGGAGATTAGACTTAGATGGTTTGAACATGTTCAAAGGAGACCAACAACGGCACTGATTAGAAGGAGTGAGGCAATACAAGTAGAAGGTTCTAAAAGGGCAAGGGGAAGGCCAAAAGAACGTGGATAGAAGTGGTGAATAAAGATTTAAAAACTTTGGGACTAAATGAAGCCATGGTACTTTATAGAGAGGAATGGAGGAATAAGATTCATGTGGCCGACACCTAATTGGGATAAGGTCTTGATGATGATGATGATCCCAATCTGTTACCTCCAAAGCAAATTCTAACAGCACCAATGCATACTTAAAATACGCTAATGAAATTGAAAAATACCAAGATATTTGCCATGAAAACTGTTCAATTTCAGAACTAGTAGAAGCTAGAACTAACAAACTCACGTTGCCACCATAAGTTTGTTGGCTTTGTAAACTTCGTATAGCAGGAATGGGAACATCTAAAGGGGAGGCATCAGCAAGAGATGACGAGGAATTCATATTCAGTCCCTCATTTTCTAGAGGAGTTGCACGGTCCAACACAATCTGCAAGTATCAAGAAAAGACATGATTAATAGCAAATACAAGAAGTTTATCGCTACTAAATTTATGCATGAAATTCTTTTATAACAAATAAGTTGATATTGGATGACACTCAGGTACATACACTTAAACTACTGAAAAGAAATATTGCCAGCTTGACTCAACTGCAAATGAGGATAGAGTCTATAAAACCTGGAGACTTGATTGAGTATTACTTGAAAAAATTTGTAAACTACCAAGAAGATTAATCAAATCCTCAAGTGACTTAGAGCTAACTTAGACTGAGGCCCTCATTAAGCTTGATCTGAGTTTCAAAACTTCTGAGTATTCTAAGACTCCACTTTACTAAGCAATCAGGCATGCCTGAAATGGATCCAAAACATATATACAGCTTTACAAACTCAGCTTCTTGGCTCTCCATGTTATTAATCAATGAGCCACACTTAAGTCTTAAGGTCACAGATTCTAACTCCCTAATATTTCTGGTAGCTGTGGAAATTTCTGCAGAAGTCCACTTTATGACAGTCTCACAGTTACTTGTCTTTTTAAAAGACTAAAACAAGGAAATCTCCACCCATTGGCCTACTATCCCAGCAAATCAACTCGGCATTCTAAGTTTTTTCTCCACAAGGCTTAAGAGAGAAATAGCATTGCACCTACTTGATGTGACAAAGGATGTTACGTTGATTAAAGGTCACACCTATAAGAACCATGTACTTCATACAAAAAGCAGAATTGGATGAAATAGTTCAGGAATGAGTTTAGGTGAAAGCTGCATTGAATTTTTATAGAGCAAATAAGCAAGAAAAATTATAATAAGTCTTTCCTTAAACATAACTAACACTCTAGAAAAGCACCTTTTGGCCTAAGATTCTGTGGATCTTCTGAGAAGCATATTCAGCTGAAATTTCATCAGCAAATGTGACAAAACCAAACCCTTTATGCGAAGTTTTTTTGCCATCCTGCAGACAGAAAACAAAGGATTATAAATTCACCAGTGGAAAAATGTAAATCAGGAAGAGTGGACAAGATGGTTATTGGTTAAGGGAATGACACCATATGAATAATATTAACCTTCGGAAGATACACATCCAGAATATGACCAAATTGACTGAAATGCAACCGCAAGTCAACAGCAGTAGCTTCAATTGGAATACGACCAATAAAAAGCTTTGTTCCCCACTTAGAAGTTGAACTGGTAGCTGAAGTTCCCATACTACTATTTTCAGTAGCAACACCTGGAATGTCAGAAGGCAAGTCTGGTTCACCTGCTAAAGATGATGCTACATTTACAGGAAACTGAATGCTTCCATGTTCACGATCACTCGGGGAAGCAGATTCAACAGCAATCTGAGCAACATAGTAGACAATATGCCAACAGTAAGTATCTGACAAGGGGGGTTTGAAGAGGAAAATCTTATCTGGTCAGTATCAGATCAAAATATTAGAAAAAGAAATTGCAGGAAATACTCAACACTCTACCAGTTTACTTATGTTCCAATATCAATTTATTAAAACCAATGCACACAGAGACTTCAATTGGGATGTTTAGCAGTGAGTAACACGTTATTTTACATATATTTTGTAGTATCATCAGCTAAAATGATAAACAAAATAAAAGAAGAAGAGTGAATCATAACCTCTTTCCCTTTCCAACATATTGATTTTCGATATGCAGCCCTTTCATTCCTCCTGGTCGACAGTATTTACACTTTACTTGGTTATGCAAACAAGAAGCCTGTGAAACAGTAGTCTTTCTGGTAATTGAAAGAAATCATCCATAGAATTACAACCCCTAGATCTCTTAAGCTTGTTCTGGCAATTCACAGCCAAGTACTGGATAAAGAAATTAATTGAACTAGGTACTTCAAGGTCTTTGACAAACTATGGAACATTAAAGCATTGAAACCTCCCCTCTTCATAAGCATCAGTCTAAATGTAGCAGGCTACTGTTTCTTCCAGTTTCTGTGTGCTAGGCAGGTGAATATTTCTTCCTTCAGTTTGCACAGTTTCCTTGTCAATGTATATTCAGAAAGTTTCTGTTGTTTCTTCCAACAAAGGTGTTTGTCTATCAAGAATGGGGACTCTCAATTAGGCAGGCAGGCAGAACTTTATGTCAGTGACATCTTGCCATCATTGTTGAAGACACGGTATCGTCTCTTTATCAAGAGCACTAGGCTAACCATGTACAGCTTTTCTAGGACGGGTTTTCAACATGTATTTTTGCTTCTGTGTATGTCTGGAAGCATCTAGGCATAAGGGCAGCCCCAATGAACGAAGCTCCAGTTTATGCAGGGTCTGGGGAAGGGGCAGACCACAAGGGCCTAAAGTACACAGCCTTACCTTGCATTTGCAAGAGGCTGTTTCCACACCTTGAACCCGTGACCTCAAGGTCACATGATGACAACTTTTACCTTTCCGCCAAGGTGGAAGCATCTGGGCATGCAACATTTTATTCAGCAAAACTTCTATGGCCATTTCTGAAGCATAACAGTGTCAACAATAGCAGGGGATATGTTGAGGATGGTGATTTGCACACGCAGAGAAATAGCCAAGAGACTATGTGACGGCTTAGTTTAAGTTGCTGTCCCCTTTGTTCAGGTAAATCCCATGAAGTCCATGGGCCTACAATAACTTTTGATTATCCGGCTGCAAAAGAAACTCTCTCCCTCTATCTCATTTAATTATAAGTCATTGTGGGGCCCATGAACTTTAAGTGATTTACCGGATAAAATGGGTAACAACTTAAAATAAGAGGCGACATGGTGTCCCAGCTATTTCTCTTGGTGTGCAAATCACCAGCTTACATTTATTACAAATCTTATATGGAAGGGAATAATGCACATTACCAATTTCAACACAGATCTTAAAATTCTACATTCGGGCATCATTCTTGAACTACATGAAAGTAAATTACTATATCCCAGTTATTAAATGTGGTATTAGTTCATGCACCTTCACAACCAGTAAGATGGAAATTGAAGCTACACTTTGCACGCTATCTTAAGGTATCCTGTTCAGGCTAGTATTGGTTCCAGGTTCTCTAAAGGGCAGGTCAAATCAAAGGATACTAGATTTGTTCTTCGCTAGGCTAGCTTGCAAACTAACATGACTGATGACAAGGTTCTACCGAAGCAAGTTATGAAATGACAACTAACCATGACATATGCATGGTTGCGTAGACATAATGTGGTTAATCTTGATGAAGCCAAATACAAGTGAAGAACATCACAATGTGTAACAAAGGTTCTGCACACATCCCAGGAATAAAAGCTGAAGATTAGTCCAAATCTTTCAGCAGGCAAAGCTTCCTGGTCATGGCCAGTGAAGACGAATGGAGATGGAAAAATCAAGGTATCAGCTATATCAAAGATGCCATCTTATAAACAGTGACATTACTTGAAGAGCTTCCAAGAAAACAGTTTGGATTGGAGGTTCCAGTGAATGCTGTCAAACATATCAGAGGCTGCTTCACCTCCATTGTGCTTATTTTTCTCCCCATACCAGTTAATTAAGAAGATGCTTCCTTCTTTTCCTGGCATGCCAATTTGTCATATACACCATGAAGTAAATGTTTTTGATGGATAAAACAACAGATTCTGTTGAAATGTTCTGATTGGTAACACAGTGTTCAGGAAGAACATTTAATAACCTTCTTATGGATATATCACCTTAAATATGGATCTAATTAAGTACCATTCAGTGATACATGACCAGCATATCTAGATAAAGGGACATTTGCATATGTCGTACAATGGCTTTTAAATATACATAATCTGCAGAAAGCAGGAAACTCTCCCATTTCTGGTGCACACGTATTGGCACAGAATTAATCAACTAACATTAATATGATAACCATTATTGGAGGCAAGTTACCTCACGACCAAAAATGTAGTGTCTACGTTTGGGTACACATGCAGCTGAAGCTTCGTCTGCAAATGTGACAAAGCCAAATCCTCTATGAGATTTTTTCCTTGCATCCTATACACCATAGAGAAAAGAGAATGAGACAGACACCCTATGAAATTCTCTCAGTTGCTCATCTTGCAACATAGAAACAAGGAACATCATATATGTAATCCAAGCAAATATATATATATATATATATATATATATATATTCTTTGTTCTGAACCCAAATAAGCCCTTACCTTTGGCAGGTAAACATCAAGAACCCATCCAAACTGACTGAAATATGCATGCAAATCATTTGTTGTTGCTTCCATAGGAACACGGCCAATAAACATTCTTTTTTCAGCTCTCACAGAAGAAGCCACAGCCGCCTGAGAGACGTTAGAACTGGTAGCCCCTGCAGCCATTATGTGTCCCATGCTTACACCCTCTTGGGACAAATACAAAACAGAAGGCAACAATTTGTTTGATTGGGGTTCAGTTACTAATGTTCCAGGATAGCCATCAACATTGTTATGGCCAAAAGAATGTGGGACGCTGCAACTATGAGATGCTCTTGTGAAGTGATTTGGAACCCTGTAACCCCTGGAATCTTCCTGAAAGAAAACCCCACAACTACTGTCCTGTCAATTGAGGAATGCTATGAATATATGCTCACTACAAAAGTATAGTGTAGAGCAGACCTTGGGAGTTGCTCGATCGACTGCCAATGTAGACCCTCCGAGTTCATGTGTCTCTGACATAAGCTTATCTACTGATTCTGTTAATTGTATAAAGTGAGACACTGAGCATATTTGGTAGAAGAAAAAACCAACTATGTTTTCCAATCTTAGCTTTCTCTATATGCACCCAAACCTTCTAGCGCAATGGCACAAAGAGTCTCTCACCTGGGGAATGAGGGTTCTACACTATGCATGGGTGTGTGTGTGTCTAGCTTCAGAGAGAGAGAGAGAGAGATAAACATTTATTTGAACAGATACCATAAACGTTTCAGAATAAATAAAGCCATTATCTGCAGTAGCTCTAGTTAAGACAAATAAATAAATATTGATTTCCACACAGTAAAATTATATGTGGGCCCAGACTCTATGATCCAAACAACTTATCTTCTGGGCCACATATTAGGTAGGCCATGCACCCAAAACAATCACCATGACATGATCCAAACCACCACTATCTGATAGTGGAAAAGTCTACCTCAGTAAGCTTACAAAAAAACAAAAGCAGGTCACATACAAAAATCTAACATGTATCTGAGATATGGTCCAAAGAATGAAGAGCTTGGATCAAATCATCTGGGTCAATGTGAATTTTAATGAGCATAAATCTGTGCACTGATTTACTGCATAAATACCACGTAAAAGCCCTTACTAGAGCCTCTGAAACAGATTGAGAGTTTACCTGAATTTTCATATGTGACAAAGCCAATTCCTCGATGTTGCTTTGTTACTGGATCCTGAAATGTATTAAATGATTAAATATTAAATACTTCAGACGTCTATTTTGAAGTTAACAAATTTGCTAGCAGTTGACAAGGCTAGCACAAGGGGCAGACAATTCTCTGCTATTTAATAACTAGAAAATAAAAGAAAATTAGTCTTTTTTGTGTTACAGGGAAGTTAATTATAATAGATCTGAGTCAACCTACTCTTACAAGTCTTTCACATGGGAGAAATAATACAGTTCGTGCATAATGGAAATGTTTTAACTTTTATAATTAGTGACTTTAGAGAAAGGATCATAAACAATCCACTGACAATATGCTTAATAATGCTGCAAGTCATTTTGAAGGGTCTTCCCTAGTCATATTCTCTTCCTCTCCCACAAACTACTCTAAGATTAAAGCCTAAAATGGTGGCTCAGATCCTCTTAAAGATATATGAGCATCTTCTACTCTTTTTACCTTTTTTCCTATTTCTCTGTCTCTGACTCTGTTCATCCATTTTTGTTTCAAAAAATTTTGCCACATTCAGACCCTCTAGCCCAATTTTATCTATTTTTGCCCATCTTTCTTCAACAAGACATTTATTTCTCCTTTGTGAGTGAATAACAAACCCCATCTAGGTTTCCTTTCTGAAGCCTAATGACCTAAAACTTTCGACCCTATCTATCACTTCCTCCACTTCCAAGTCCAGAAGAAACACTACATCAGTTTTCTATAGCCTTCTAATCCATATTTTTTTATTTCCTCTTTCTTCTTATTCTCACTTGAAGAAACCTTAGATTCTCTTTCTGGGCCTCACACCTTTAATTTTTAACTTTTCTTCATCTGTATACCCCCGAACATCCTTTAATGTCTTTTATGCATTGTTATTCCTCAAAGAAGACCTTTTAGCTTCTAATTTTCCTCATCTGTCATTGGAAAAAAATAATATCCTTGTCCCTCATCCTTAAATCTTCCAAATAGGATAGTATGGTTTAAGGGCCACACCCTCCTAGACATGTTCTTACAAGTTGGAAAGTGTTGCTCTTACACTCCAAGTCTGGCTTGTTTTCTTAGGCCCCAAACTATGTGATTGATTGAATCCTCCTCTATCTGTTGCAGGTCCAG
This sequence comes from Warburgia ugandensis, assembly GCA_035236585.1. Classification (NCBI taxonomy): domain Eukaryota; kingdom Viridiplantae; phylum Streptophyta; class Magnoliopsida; order Canellales; family Canellaceae; genus Warburgia; species Warburgia ugandensis. The sequence continues at coordinate 77,582,850 of CP141129.1, read as the reverse complement.
GGCTCATTTTCATTCCCCTTCTTCAAACTCTGATTTGTATTTTTCATATAGAAATCTCTGATCAATGATAGACCCGGCACTGCCTCTGCTGTGCTGGAATAGATCACGGATGTGTTCTATGTCATGCAGCTCCTAAAACCATCCATCACATCTTTTCAATTGCTCTGATTTGGCTTGGATTTGGAGATTCATTGTAGGAAAATTTGGACGTAAAAGATGACCTGTAAAAACCTTAAAGATGAAGTGCAGTGGATATTATCCTCTTTCAAAGGTCTGTTGCAGGTTATGACATCAATGAAAATTGCTTTCGTGCTAGTACCTATTTCAGATGGAGGGATCAAAATACTAGATTTTTTGAAAAAAAGTTATATACTCATAAAAGTTGTATTCTCTTCATGATCCTTGAGGAAATTGGTACTAAAATGAGATTCCTTATTTTCAAAGAGCATGACACGGGAAAAAACAGAGAGACCACTCTTCACTTCGGTGGTACTTCACAATCTCTAGAAAAGCAAAGCAAATCAAACCGGATGAGAAGAACTTCAAACTCAACTCTGATACCTCCCTATCTTCAAATCAGAGACTGGAAAGGTAATAGTAGCTTAGTTTATGCTTTAGATGTGCCTAACTTTGATATTTGTCATCTTGAAATGCAGGCCAGAAAGTATGTAGTAAGCTATGGAAATGGGAATCATAAACATTTGGCAGAACCAGATTCAGAAGCTGTTATGAAGATCATTTAAGTCTCTTATTCACGCCCTTGGATAGTGACTCAATTAAAAGTGGAGATTTCAAAGCTACTTGCAAATTCCTTCACTGGAAAATTCTCATATTTGGAGAGAACAAAATGTGGTCACAGATTTTGTTAATAACAACGATTGTCATTGTAGGGGGTCCAAACGTGCCACTATCTTCCTTACCAAATGAACTTTTGAATATTGTAGAAGATTTTGGGAAGCAAGGAGTGTGTTAGGATGTATTTCTTTCTATTTGTATTCACTAAACGACTGTTTGGGAATTTCCAAAATAAATCCCACTAGCCAACCATGAAAGAGTATAGAAAATAAATAAATAAATAAAAGAAGTTTGTTAGGATGAGAATATTTTGACAACAGAATATCCAGTTATATTTTTGCAGTTAGCTAACAGTTAGGGCACTTCCTAACCACACCAAGTAATATGATCTGGTGAACTCTATAAGAAAGCAATATCAGCTAATCAATTGTAAGTTGCAAAAAGAAAAATCTACTATATGGGGAAACTCATACAATAAGAGCCTAACGATGTATGGAAATCCTACAATTCCAAAGAGTTCCAAGAAAATTTATATCAAAGTTGTTTTAACAATACCAAATAGATTATTACCTTTGGCATATAAGTATCTACAACTGGACCGTACTTCATGAAATAGCTGCAACGATCACCTATACCAGATTAAATTTCTGACAGTCAAATAGTAAATACGATGTTGTTATAGTGCTATAGGATCAGAAGAGCGATAAACAGCCACAAACTGCTTGAGGCACATAAAGACTCACAAACATGACAGACAAACAAAAGAAAAAAGGACAGCATAATATGGATGACATAAACAAAATGTAAATGAAGGAACCTGTGAAACTCCTCATCTGCCACACTTGTAGGAATTCTAGCAACAAATATGCGAGCAGTTTTCTTGGATACTGGCACCATCTCTTCCTGCATGAAAGTAAATGTTAATGGATGCAAGTAATATAATGATGAACCATAAAGGCTTCATATCCCTACACCTAAAATTTACATATTGTAACATATAAGAAGAATTCCATCCTAAGAATCATAGATGAACAGAAAGCAGACATCACATGCTGGAACACACAAGTTATGCATTATCAAGAGTCACTTGCTAATCCAAACTAGAGAATTGATATAACTGTAGCTAACACATCCTAGAAAAGTGAAAATCATAAAGACTAAAACAGTTGCATAATTAAGATATGTAGAAATCCACTGCATGAAATTTGCATGACATCATCAAAGTCCAACTTTCTTCCATCGTGCACTTACTGCACCTTTTTGAGTTAAACGAGAGTAGAATACAACAGAATAGTTCCTATGCCTTGGATGAGAAATAAGCCTCCATGTTCTCAACTAGAGGAATAATCATGAAATTGACATTTAGAACCCAGATGTACCTCGTACCTAGAACGACTCAAGCAACTGACAAGCAAACACACACAGAATAGAAATGTTAAAAGGATTTCCATCACTACAAGAGCTTGAAGAGGAGAACTACCAATAACTTACAAGATGGGTTAGCACATGTTATGAATAGGGTATGAACTGTAAATTTCAAGTAACTTTATTTCAAAGATAATACAATTGACTTTCAGCAACTCATCTTTTCAGTACCTTCATTGTATCAGGAACACATATATACTAGGTCTGGACCTCTGAAAATCTATACAGCTCATCATAAAGCATGCATAGAGACATGCTCAAAGCAACAGAAGACCCTAAGTACTTATGACAATGACCGTAACTTGAAAGTTGAAACATATTTTTGTTTGAAAATTGGGTGCAATTTCCACCATTCTTGAGTCAGTTTTACTTAGCCGGAGACCAAATGAACTTTATGATGGTACCTTTCAAGTTGTGAGCATAGACTTACCCAACAAAGAGAATTCTTCCATTTAATCCTACAAAACAATTCAGGAAGCAGGGTTCCCTAATTGAAAGAAAAATATGATATTTCTTCCCCCAAGTTCTCATCAAAGCAACTTTAGAGTTTCTTGCTACATGTGGTGAAATGAAAGCAACAGCAAGCAATACGAACTTTCATTGAAGTGAATCAAGTATTGCAACCGTGTACCAGCCCGAACAAATTACAGAGGCACATAAATGATGGCTTAATGATTACATTTTTTTATGCAGTGAAAACAAAATATTAAGGTGGAAGCATAGAAACAAATATTTACTGATAAATATTAAAGTATTCTTCAATAGATAAAATGATGAAAAGGGGAAGGTGAAGATTAATTGGGAACTTGAATTGAATGGCCTACTTCAATCCTTATAAACTCAGAGACAAATTGATGTACTACAAATTCATCAACCTTAAAGCATCAAATCAGACTTAAAGCCTTATCTGCAAATATAAGCTCAAAACCAAGAAGTTTGTTTCACCCATTCAAAAGAATTGGAAACTAAATTGTCAAAGAGTTTCTTTCAGTGACAAAATCAAGTGACCCCAAGAGATTACATTAAAGAAGCAAAGTTCTTGTACAAAAAAGGCACATAAACTCAAACACTGATTTCATTTGTTGATAGCCACAAATGCTTGTTCAGCCAGACAGCTTAAGAAACTGCTGCAAAACTTTAGGAGAAGTCTTTGAAGATACCTCCCAGAAGCAAAACTATCCCAATAATCAATCCAAGTGATTGATCTTGCCAAGACACACCATATTTGGAGCGAGGGACTTTACTGTTGCTACAACAGTATTAATTTAATAAATAGATAAAAACACCAAATAATCTACAAAACACTTAGGATCACAAATTAATAGACTTTTACACACACGTGTGTGTGCATATCTTCTATAAAATTTAGGGGAGCCTTGGAGCAATGGTTGAGTGCCATGTGACCTAGAGGTCACAGGTTTGAGGCATGGAAACAGCCTCTTGCAAAAAATGCAAAGTAAGGTTGCGCACTATGAACCCTTTGTGGTCTGCCCCTTCCATTGACAGCACATATGCAGGAACTTCATGCACTGGGCTACTCTTTTTATATCTCCCATAACATAGTTAACCACAGAACACGTACATTTGCACATACCTTCCATAACATAGTTCACCACCGAATACATATAGATATGCACAAATATTTTGGAACAATAAAAGACCAAAATAGAACAGATTCTAACAGCTCGTCTTTTTTGTTTTTCTTCTTTTTGGAAAGCCAGAACCTAACAGTTATCACCCATAACTCAAAGTAAGAGTTACAGACATAAAAATGTTTGAGAAACAATCTTATTTGCCAGTAAATGAACATAAAGAAAGATGAACTTCATAATGCACAGAAAGAAAAGCAAAATACTAAATAGAAATCTAAAAGAGCAAATATTAATCGCAAGTGAAGGAAAACTTGCCTTTGGAGTTGCTACTTTAATGTCAAGTCTCCTTCCTTTGAGATTATGTTGTGCTGCCAAAGCTTTCTGATGCCCACATGTGTAAAACGGAACACTTTCAACATTAGAAACATGTCCTTAGTTGTTTACTCACTGAAGAAGTTTAGAAATTTTAAACCATCCATGGATACCTCTGTATCTTCCAAAGAGGAAAATTGCACATAGCCAAAACCTCGTGAGCGCCCTGATGCACGATCCTGATAAGCAGACCTATAATCCATAAGCTAACAGCACCTATTAAAAACATACATCTGCTCAATTCAACATCTTCCCAGTAAGTTACGTGAGGTGAAATTATGACTTGATGAAGTTATCATTTCAATGACCCAAACAAAGTTGAATCATGGTTGTAACACAAAGTAAGAACGGGACAATAAGACCTTATATTGTAAGCATGTATATAATATATAACACATATGATGCACTCTGAATAATGCAATGAAAATCATGAAATGATAGTTCAAGGTATAACGCTACCGGATTAGATATGGATTCAGTTTCAGCTAATGTTTACCCAATAATTGTGAATTTAATAAGAGATTGATATTTGAGATTTGATCAATTATTCATGAATTTCACATGTAATCCAAAAATGCAGGACTTGTTCTATTCTGAACATTTTTTAAGTTGAAATGCACCAAAATTCATGATCTTTTAAGAATACCATGCAGTTACTCAGAGAATTTTGTAGCTATGGTGAAATCATTGAAGTAATAACCACAGAAGTTAAATCTATTCTTGACAGGAAAATTGAAAACATCTCATGTCATTGGGGAAGGTGAAGTCTTTGGTCCAATATAAAGCATGACTTCTGTTGCACATCACATCAAGCAGAATGAAACATTATAAAGTGGACGTGGACTTTTACAGTACTTTCATCACCATTGCATCTATCAATTCACCAAATTGACTCATGTACTGTGTTAGTTCTTCACTATCCACATCCCAAGGGATACCCAAGACCTGCAAAATACGAAAAGGTGAGACATTATATCTTAATTCAATTAAAGATTGTTAAACACTTTGAAGATCAACATACCACCAGCCTTTTGCTTCCAAGACACATTTGTGTCTTTTATTTCTTACTCCCTGAAGATCAAACATCAACATGAACATGATATCAAATGGAAAAGGATGCACTGTATAACTGAAAGTGCATAACTACACAACAGTTAGGAACACATGCAAAAGGAAATGGGCTATGGTGTTTCCTTGAGAACCATTAATGTTCCAGGATAAGTGTTTTCTTGGGCTAGGTGTTTTATTCTCCTTCTTTGGATCCGTTTTGCAACTAGCACCTACACTTTAGATACAGTTTGCATGTAGCCCTCAAATTCAGTTTGTTCATTAGTTGCTCCCCAACTTCTAAAATGATTTTTCCATAAGCCATAGTGTCGCCAACCATTAGTAGTGACAGTTATCGGGGGCAGTTTGGTCATTTACTGCTTACTTAGCAGTCAATACTAATGGCTTTCTTCCCCAAGGGCATACAGAAAAACCATTTTGGAAGTTACACAGCAACTTATGAACAAAACAAATTTGAGGGGCTATATGCAGACCATCTTTAAAGTGTAGGGGCTGATTACAAACCAGAGCTTGTTCTTTTTTCTTCAATTTCTGTTCTAGAATAAGTTGTAGATGAGCTGCAATAATTACAATACGGATGCATGTTCAAAAAAGGAAAGATATTTTTGCCAATGTGTCCCTGTAAAGGAAGTTATTTCTTAATTACTTTTCAGAATTCTATTGGCATGTCCTATGAGAAAAATGGTTCAGATAATTGGTAAATCGGGCCCCACTTGTGAGAGGGAGACAGACTTATTCTTTTGGGTGAGAAAAGGTTGTGTGAAAAATGAATTAGAATAGTAAAGATGATTTAATGCATTAACTTAGGGCAAACCTGGGAAGAGTAATTAATGCCAATTAGAGAGTTACTCTGACGGACCTCTTGCCAATTATCTTTTGAAACATATAGTTATTGTGTATTATGGAATAACCAATGATTAATTGAGAAATAATTCCCAAAACAGGACATTTTGGCATAATTCTGGAAGAGTAATCTCCCCTTCAAAAATAGACATATGTTTTTAACATTAAACAATTGAGAATGAAACATAATCAGCATATAATTTGCTATCAACAATCTAAAAGAGGAGGAGGATCTTGCGTCATGTGCTAGCTGGCAAGGGAGAAGTTGAAGATGATTTTGTTATTTCTTTCTTACAAATGAATATGCATTTGTATATTAGTTTGTGAGGAAGAAAAGAAAATCATCTCCAGCTTCTTAAAATATGGCAACGCTTGCATCAGGTGTCTGTCGGCAAGGGTGAAGCTGAAGATGATTTTGTTATTTCTTTTCTACTTGCAAATGAATATGCATTTGTATATTAGTTTGTAAGGAAGAAATGAAAATCATCTTCAACTTCTTAAAACTATGGCAACCCTAACATGACATGAATAAAAAACTGACAATCCCTCGAACTAGGGCATTCCCCATAAGCAACGTGCTGCATCGGATCCTGGGTGGGGTGAAAAATAGGCAAGGGTTGCTAGGGCGTTCTCCCAAAAGCGACGAGCTACATCAGATCTCGAGTGTAGTGAAAAATAGGCAAGGGCTGCTAGAGCGTCCCCTCAGAAGCGAAGCGCTGCATTAGAGCCCAAGTACAATGAAAAGTGGACATGGGTTCAAGCCATTGAGGTTAAGAAAGACGATAGTAAATTGGATATCTCCAGAGCATAAGATTAGTATCACCACATGGAATATAAGGACATTGACAGGTAAGAGTTTGGAGTTAGTAGACGCGATAAAACATAGGAGAGTCAACATCGCTTGTATCCAAGAAACCAAGTGGAAAGGGGCTAAAGCTAGAGAAATAAATGGGTATAAATTATAGTATGTAAGAAAGGATAATAACAGAAATGGTGTAGGAATAATAGTGGATAAGAAATTAAAGGATAAAGTTGTGGACGTTAAAAAATCAGTGATAGAATTATAATAATAAAACTTGTTCTACGAGAACAGATTATAAATGTTATAAGTGCACCACAAGTAGGGTCACAAGATATAATCAAGAGACAATTTTTGAAAGATATGGAGGGAGTCATGCAAGAAATTCCCAACACTGAGGAGGAGCAGACTTAAATAGCCATATAGGAAAAGAAAAGGAAGGATATGATAGAATACACGGAGGGTATGGTATAAGTCAACGAAATGAGATGGGGGAGAATATCCTCGATTTTGCTTTGTCATATAACCTGGCCATTGTAAATACACTCTTTAAGAAGAGGGATGAACACTTAATAACCTTTAAAAGTGGACTTCATAAAAGCCAAATAGACTTTTTTCTACTTAGGAATAATGAACGGTCTATGTTTAAGGATTGTAAGGTGATACCCGGTGACAGTTTAACCTCACAACATAGGTTAATAGTTATGGATATCCATATCAAAAGATGGAAGAAAAGAAATGAACTTAATAGGTATCCAAAAATTAAGTGGTGGAACTTAAAAGGAGAGAAAATAACCTCATTCACAAATAAGTTGATCGTAGAAGGAAATTCGAACTATGAAACAGAAGTAAATACTATGTGGATTAATATTGCTAAGTCGATTAAGAAAGTGCAAAAGATATCTTAAGAGTATCTACAGGTAAAAGGCAATTAGTAAAAGAAACATGGTGGTGGAGTGAAACAGTGCAAAAAGCTATTAAAGAAAAACGAATGTGTTTTAAAGTATGGCAGAAGACTAGAAATAATGAAAACTATGAACAATATAAGAATGCTAAAAAGATTGTTAAGAGAATAGTAAGTGAGGCTAAACTTAAAGCATATGATAAGCTCTATAATAGACTAGGAACAAGAGAAGGTGAGAAAGATGTGTTTAAACTTGCAAAAGTAAGAGAACAGAAGGGTAAGGACTTAGATCATGTTAGGTGCATTAGAAGCGATGATCAAAAGGTATTAGTCAAAGATAATGAGATCAAACAAAGGTGAAAAACATACTTTCAAAAATTGTTAAATGACAATGGCTCTAAGAATATAGGGATTGAAAATACTATAAATCTAAATAACATTGGATATTATAGATATGAACGTAGGATTAGAATACCTGAAGTGAAAGAGGCCTTGAAAAAGATGAAATCAGGAAAGGCCATAGGGCCCAATGGTATACCAATAGAGGTTTGGAAGCATATGGGAGATATTGGGGTAGTTTGGTTGACCAAGTTGTTTAACAAGATTATAAAATTAAAGAAAATGCCTGATGAGTGAAGGAAAAGCTCTATTGTACCAATTTATAAGAATAAAGGAGACATACAGAGCTGCACTCTATGTAGTTGCAGGCGCGACTAGTCGTTAGGCGCAAGAAGGCGCGGGCATGCGACTCGACTTAGCCCAGGCGTGGCGACTTAAGTCGCAGCGCGACTAGTCGCGACTAGTAGCGCGCCTAATGCGCCCCCGACTCCAGGCATGCGCCACTTCCCCGGAAACGTATAAACCTCGTTTTTTTTTTCGTTTTTCACCTTCCAACCCTAATTTCAATCTTCCAACCTACTAAGAAGGTGAAAACGACCATTCCTCTTCGATCTTTCACAGATCTAAGCAACAAAAAGTGTGGATTTACAATTTTTAGCATTTGTTTACAGTTTCTGTAAAAAAACGTAAAAACCAGTACCGTTTTTTCAATTTTTTTGTTTTTTGTTAACTTTTTTCCATGGATCTTGATGGGCTTTAGTTATATATGTATAAGAAAACATTCCATTTGAGTTTTATACTTCTTTGCTCTAGATTTGAGTTTGATTTTAGGTTTTTTACTGTTTTTCCAAAAAAATCGGTTACGCAAATATAAAAAAGTCTTCGTTTTTTCATATTTCTTCATTGAAACATATTTCTATTCACATATATAGCTTTCCCATGCTTGTGTCTTCATGTGTGATAATTTTTTCATTTTTTTCTGTAATTTAGGGTTTTTTTTTTTAATTTTTCCGAAAATAAAAGTTACAAAAATTAGACAAAATTTGTTTTTATATTTATTAGTTAATACCTATTCTTATCCACATATATAGCTTACCCATGCTTGTATCTTCATGTATGATGTATTTTTCACGCTTTTTTTGTATTTTAGTCTTATTTTTTTTCAATTTTTCCGAAAATAAAAATTACGAAAATTAGAAAAAAATTGTTTTTATATTTATTAGTTAATACCTATTCTTATCCACATATATAGCTTACCCATGCTTGTATCTTCATGTATGATGTATTTTTCATGCTTTTTTTGTATTTTAGTCTTATTTTTTTTCAATTTTTTCGAAAATAAAAATTACGATAATTAGAAAAATATAATTTTGCGACTCATGTTTCAGGCACACGCCTAGGCGCCTCAGGCTCCAGGCGCACCCCTTGCGCCTGGGTGCGCCTGCAACTACATAGGCTGCACTAATTATCGAGGGATCAAACTTACGAGCCACATTATGAAACTTTTTGAAAGAGTGATTGAGAAGTGGTTACGACATAAAACAAGTGTATCAGAGAATCAATTTGGTTTCATGCCTGGGAGGTCTACTATGGAAGCTATTTTCTTACTAAGACAATTAGTAGAGAAACATAGGGAGAGGAAAGACCTCCACATGGTCTTTATCGACTTAGAAAAAAGCTTATAATAAAGTCCCTAGAGAGTTAATATGGAGGGTATTGGGCGATAAAGGGGTTTCGCAAGGATATATAGACATAATTAAAGATATGTATGAAGGAGCGATAACAAATGTTAAGATCAATAGTGGCGAGACTAGTGATTTTACTGTCACTGTAGGATTGCACCAAGGATCAACATTGAGTCCATACCTTTTCACATTGGTTATGAATATGTTAACAAAACATTTGCACAAGGAAATTCCCTGGTGCATGCTATTTGCAGATGATAGTCTTACTTGATGAGACAAGGGAGGGTGTAAACATAAAGCTAGAGTTATGGAGAGAAGCATTAGAATCTAAAGGATTTAAAAGTAGCTGAACTAAGACAGAATATATGGAATGCAATTTTAGCAAAAAGAGGAGTAGGAGTAGGAGTAGAATACCAGTCAAGATTGATAACCAAGAAGTCCCCATAAAAGACCACTTTTGGTACTTCAGATCAATGATTCATGAGAGTGGAGAGATTGAGAGGGAGGTTATTCAAAGAATCCAAGCGGGTTGGAAAAAATGGAGATGTGCATCTGGAGTTTTGTGTAATTGGTGGGTGCCACTCAAACTATAAAAAAAATTCTCTAGGATAGCCATAAGGCCGGCCATGCTCTATGGATCAGAGTGTTGGGCAGTTAAGGAACATCATGCTCATAGGATGAGCATTGTAGAAATAAGGATGTTGAGATGGATGAGTAGTAAGACAAGAAAGGATAGAATTAGAAATGAAAATATTAGAGGAAATTTAGGGGTAGCACCAATAGGTAACAAGATGAGGGAGATTAGACTTAGATGGTTTGGACATGTTCAAAGGAGACCAACAACGGGACCGGTTAGAAAGAGTGAGGCAATACAAGTAGAAGGTTCTAAAAGGGAAAGGGGAAGGCCCAAAAGAATGTGGATAGAAGTGGTGAGGAAAGATTTAAAAACTTTGGGACTAAATGAAGCCATGGTACTTAATGGAGAGGAATGGAGGAATAAGATTCATGTGGCCAACCCCTAATTGGGATAAGGTCTTGATGATGATGAATCATCTAAAAGAAGCTTTTATCAAGCACTACCATTTTGTCAACCTCCTAAATGGTATTTTAAAGGAACTTATATATCTCAAGATGTGCACTAAAGCTAGAATAAGTGATTTCAATATGGAGAAGGCTTAAATTGGTGTATCAATGTGCAAGTAGCACTCAAATAGATAGTTCGAGATTACGGAAAGCATTGAAGAACAAGAGAGGGAACTCGTTAGTCATAAATGCAACTTTAGAAGTTCATTTGATTGAAAGCCTGCTGGGAACAGCTAGATTCACGGGTATGACATTGTTTCTATTCCCACAAAAGAAAAACTCATGCAGGATCAATTTGATCCAATGTTTATCCACTACCAAATAGAGACTGAATCATTAGCTGTTTTCCTGCCCCTCTACTACTTCTTTATCGAAATCCCTTTCATCCTCTAGTGTTTGCTGGAGAATGCTGAGGTTGATGGTGGCAACCATGATGATTTCACATCCCAAATGGGTATTTTTACTGAACCATAGCCCCTCTATCTCAAAGGATCACAATAGTAGGAGATCATGGTGAGAATAGAGGCAGTCAAAATATTACATATCAAAGTCAGATGCAACATTTCGGCTTTCGCTAGATTGAGAGAGTTCAGAGGACTTACTGTTGCTGGGAAGTCACATATAGCTGAGTTCCTAAATCCAAACTGGAGGTCAACTGTTTAGCTTCAAAGTTTCAAAGAATCCACAAACCTTGCTTTTTGGGTGGTGGTGTTTCCACATTGAGTTGGAAGTTCATTTTGAAGGAGGTTGATGTTCTCATCTTTCTCTCATGCTTTTTCATTGGTCTAAAACAGTTTGGCTTCACAAGCTCCAAGAACCAAACTCTTTTGCAAGTGAATTTTGAAGTAGGTTGACCTTTTTTGTTTTTCTTGGTTAACTACTAACAAGCTTTCATTTAGTTCTTTACTGCTCATATAAGAAGGCCCTAAAAAACCTGATTAACTGTACTAATTCAAAACAACGGATAAAGGAATGACAGGGTGCTTGCAATGTTCTAAATGCATTGTTGCGACATCAGGAATATTACATGTGGGGAAATTTTAAAAAGAAAAAAAAATCCTGGTAACAGCAGAAAAGAAGGTCAACAGGAATCATCATCAGAAAAAAAAAAAAAACAACAACAACAACAACTGTTCATTGCACCCAAAAAAACAAAAAGAAATGCCTTTCATGATCTTAACTACTAACGTTGAAATTTCCAATTCATAACCAATGGGGAGGTTCGACATTGCTGGTCTATTAAAATGGTGCCACTTTGCAAAATGTCTGGCAGGAACTAGAGGTAAAACTAAATTGAAAAGAAATTAGATGACAGAAATTAACTAGTAATTGTACCAAAGAGAGATGATCGCCAGAAAACCATTGAAATTTCAAGTGGGTGTTCGAGGAAAACCTCTTTAAAACCAACTATAATTTAAGATAAATTATAGTTGAAATTTCTGATTCATAATCGACTGTAGTTGAAATTTGAGAGAAAGTATAGTTGAAACCAAAAAACGTTGAAATTTCCAATTCATAATCGACAGAGAGGTTCAACATTGCTGGTCAATGTCATATATAGAATGATGCCACTTCGCAAAATGGCTGGCATGAATTAGAGGTAACAGTAAATTGCAAAGAAAATTAGATGTCAGTAATTGTACGAAAGGGAGATGATCGCCAGAAAACCATTGAAATCTCAAGTGGGTGTTCGAGGAAGACCTAACCGCAGGAATTTTTCCCTTTACCTGATTCAGTGATAACAGTTATAACCTGTGTCTGAAAAACAGTCCAGAGTGATTCCGAGGCGCAAGAATCTGAATTTGTGGGTTAGAGTATTCGGTGTCAATTTATGAAAATGAGGGAGGAGAGGAACCTGGAGGTTTGCAGGGAAAGAGAAGGATGATTTAGCTGAGAAGCAACGCAGAAGAGTGGAAGTTTGTGGGGCCTTCATTGGACCCGCGGGTTCCTCTAATGGGCCCACTAGGATATTTCTTTTGGGCTTTTAAGATCACATCTACCAGATGAATTTGACCATCCTTGGAGAAACTGTCACTCTTGACCTTTTCTTAGTGATAAATATGCATTTAATCATCATTGGAGAAAGTGTCACTCTTCACCCTTTCTTAGTTTTTAACTATGCAGTTTATCACAATGTATTGAATGGTCAAACTAGTCGAATTAGACCAAGTTTTGTGTTGTAAAATCACAATATTGGAAACCGTAGATTGGGTGACAGAAAAAATCTTCTTGTTAGCAGAACTTTAATTTCTTTTTTATAGTTACTAGGTTGAGTTTATATGAATATTCAAATGTATTTTTCCCTAATAAAATATACAACTATAGTGAACAAGATTAATGGCCTAGAGTTAGCAAAAAATGTAAATAAATGGTTGGAAAGGAAAGGGGGCTGCCTTTAGAAAGGAGATCCTGATGGTATCTTAATTTGCCATAGGTGTCTACAGGTTCAATAGAGTTTCAAGGTTCTCTTGGGAGAAGCCTATTAGCTTATAGCTTACACACACACACACACACACACACACACACACACACACACACACACACACACATATATATATGTATGTATATATATGAGAAGACTCATTGAACAAGATAATAATGTATTGCTAAAGTTCACATTTCCTGTCATACAATACTCCTCTCATATCAATAAAAAGAGTCAAATTGAGACCATATGAAGTATAATCTTTCCAACTATTTGAGGATTAGGATGTTGAGGCCTTAGTACCCAAGGAGTTGGCAACCTCATTAGCTTCTCTATAGAAGTGAATAAACCTAACCATCATTCCTACAACATCTTTTTGCAATCCTCTTGGACTTGCATTGCTCTCCATATGGTATTTGTGTTTTAACTCATAGTATTGACAGCTAGGGTAGAGTCCCCACAACTCTACAAGTAATAGAAACCCATATTATTAGCAATTTTGATCCTTTGCCATAGTGCCATCTGGTTCACCTCATTGTTAGTTCTCCTTCCTAGAAAGATGCTATATGTAGCCAAGCATCTTCCCCTTTCATCTTTAAGGATGCCTCCTGCTCTTGTACTTCTTGGGTTTCCAAGGGCTAAGTCATCAAAGCAAAGTTGGACCAATTTACCTTTAATGCTCTTCTGTTGGCCTAAATGATATTTTGTTGTGACCACTTCTCAAGTAGAGGCAATTGTTCGTTAAACAAAAGTGTGCTAGAAAACAATAGGATTTAAGTACTCAATGTTTCTGGCCTTCTAATTAGTGAAACCCTTCTCATGTTAACGTGACCCCTATGGAGAACACGATTTGTTCAATTCATATAGTATCAAACAAAAAAAGGACAAGCATTGGCAATTAATGTGTTAATTCTAAACTTTTTATTCCCTTCATCAAATCATTTCACCAATGCATCTTTAATTGTAAGGCGGGATGAGGTATCAATCTTAAAGTTAGAACTTCTTGCAAAAAGAGATTAGTATGTTTATGTTTCAAAAAAAGATGATGTGTTGTCTCTTCTTCATCTGAATAAAGAACACATGTTTTTCATCATCATTTATCCATTTAAGGCAGCTCAAATTAGTAATTTGTACAAAACTAATTGCAAGATGAGCATTTCAATCCTAGGTTGTGTTTTTATCCAACCAAACCTTTTTCCATAAAGCTTTGTTTTGAGGATCTATGCTGATTATATAGAGAATTCCCATCAAATGTAGGAAGCCATATCAATTTTATCTTTATTATGTTTAAATGGATGTTAAGTTTTAATAGCTTGCCTATAGTTTTCATGGAGAGACTCAATAAGGTTAGATCTCTAATTGCTCATTTCATCAATGAAATCTAAAACTCTATGGTCAAGAACACTCCTCCCACCTATAGTCCAATCATCTGACCAAAAAGAAGTATCCTTACCATCACCAATGATTATTCTGAATCTTTATGTTGAATTTGTCCCTGCATTTCAGAACGCTTCTCCAAATCGACAAGGTAACTAAAGATATTATAGCATGGAAAAAGTTAGTTCCCTAAAGATATTTTGCTAAAATGAGCTTATGTAAGTTTTTCATCTTAGACCATGGAACTTGCTTTTGTTTGACTTTGAACTTTAGGAAGTTCTTTTTCCAAACTAACAGAAGCTACCATTACACAATTGCTTAGCACAAATGTAATGGATCCAAGAAGAATTGCCTTACCAGCCTTTGAAAGAGTGTGGCTTTTCCATGAATCTAATCTTCTTTACAATTTGTGTGGAGCATAAGAGTATGAAGTGCTTATCTTGCCCAAGTACAAAGGCAATCCAAGATAGTTTCCTTTAAACTCCAAATTAATCCCCAACACCCTCTTAAGTGCCTTTTTTTAAAAACCATGCACATTTTTCTAGAACAAGACTGCATATTTTTTTATGTGATTGTAAGCCAATATTTATATCAAATTTAGGAAGTAAATTTCTAGGTTCAACACATGAAGACAAATTAGCTTTAGAAAACACAATAATATCGTCTATAAAAGAAAGGTGAGAGATTAAAGGCTAATTCTTACAGACAATTGCTAGGGGAAAGACACCTTTATTAACTAAATCATGCATCAGATTAGAAAGTGTTCCCATGTAATAAACAAAGATGTATGCTAAAAATAGGCACCCATGCCTAACCCCACATTTAGGCTGGAACCATTTTGTTCTCTCACCATTAACAATGACAAAAAGTGACAACAAACATGATGAGGTTGATGATTTTGCGAGGAAAACCCAACTAGTTAAAATTGCTTCAACAAAATTCCAACTCAATAGCCATATGCCTTGAAAGTATCAATTTTGACTCTTAATATCTACTATTACTCTTATTTTTGCTGAAGGAAACCAAAAAATCATGACAGATGAGAAGTTTTTCCTAAATAATTCTACTTGGGACAAAGGTGTTTTGTTCCAAGCTAATAAGGCCTATCTAATAACAAAGAGGTGTATGTTAGAAAGTTACTGCATATTAAATAATTAGGGAAAAGGCATGTACATACCTTGAGCTACCAAGGTTTTACACTTAGACCCCTTGTAGTTTTGACCCATGTTGATGATACCACAACTTCCAATTTCCCAGCAAATGGGGTACTTCCATCAGCTTTCCAATATAATTCAATAAAAATAATCTCTTTTGAGTCCCATTGAATATTTGTTTATTATTCTATCCTTTTCCTATAGGTAAGTTAGATGAAAACCCAAAAATAAAGTAAAAAAAAAATCAAATGTAAAAAGTAAAAAATAGGAAGAAAAAAAACATGTGGTCTTCTTAAGATCAATGCTAGTTTCTCTATAGTATAGGGATCTCATCTATTTCTTCTAGTGGGTTGATAATCCTACTAAAAATGTGGACATAGACAATAAGATCAATAATAATTCTATAAGAAATTATGATTCTAGGCTAGGAGATTGTAGGTTTCTTTGATATCATCATAGATCAATGTAATAGGTATCCTAACAATCTCTGAACCATGTGTACGAATTGTTCCAGCATCAAGTGATAAGTATCCGATTTTGTATAAAAGGTAAGTAATTAGTAGTCCATGTGTTATAAATTATGGAATTATTCTAGGTTTTTTTAGAAATCGATAACACATGCTTTTTTGACCTAATGATCCAAAAGTTTGATATTTTGCAGGTTGAGGAGCTAATTCATAGTAAGTATGAGAATCATCATGATTTTCTAGAATTTAATTAGTTTTTTTTATCTTTTGTAGGTATTGAGATGATGAGCCAATGACCTAGATCGATCAAGATGATAATTGAAGATCAAGATCAAAAGAGACCCAGGACTTAAGTTTCATCATTTCAAAGCTCAATCAAGGGTTCAAGATCATCCTAGGGTAAGTAAGAAGCAATTGGAAGCCCCAAAGGTGACCACAATGGGCCCATGCAAAAGCCATGCAATTTCACCACCTTTGCATAAGATTTGGAGCCATGTAAGCCGCATAAGATTTGCTAGAGGATTACAAGCCATAAAGCCAAGGATTCAAGCCCCTAAGCAAGGAGCTATCAAAGTGAGCCACCAAGCAAAATAAGCAAAGCTACATGGAGTCACATGATTGGATGAGAAATTCAAGCAATTATCCATGCTAAAAATGTGATTTTCTAAGGGACATTTAGAAAGAAATTTGGCTAATAATCAACATGGTAAGATAACATACTAGGTGGACTAATAGGCGAAGAGATCATTCTTTATCTTTCTATTAATTGTTTTTCACAAGTGCTCGAGCTATTGTAGTATAGCTTATGTAAGTACTGGTCAATTTCATGGGCAGTCGAATTAATGAAAATGGAGTTTAAATAAAATTTAATTACCCACTAATTGAAAGAAATAATATAAATTAAATAATGATGAATTCAAAATTTAAATCTATTGCATTGATCAAAAGTACAAAATTTCTAAACTAGAAAGATAGAAAATTAAATGAAATAACAACTAAAATCTACTTCCTAACTTGATCATGGCAATTTTCTTCAAATCTGGTCTCATCAGAGTTGATCAGCCTTCATCAATCTCTCGCTCATATCTCTAATTAAGTTTTCAATGGTTAAATTATTTAGATTTCTCAAAATTTGATGATCTAGTCTAAGGAAAGATTTTGGGTTTTGGATGTCTTAGATTAAATTTTTGAATTTCAGATAAAAGATCAAGGCTGATGGGTCAGCTAGGAATTGTCCTAAGAAAAAGATCTAAGAATTGATTTGAAATCTGATGAAAAAAGAGTAGGAAATAAAGTTATTATGTTGGTTAAAGCTAAATCATTAATGCAGTTATGCTTTAATCAAACAAGATTTGATTACATAATTCCTGGAATAGTTTGAGAACAAAATAGGATCGAGATAGAACAAACCTGTATAAGAATAAGATAAAACTAGATGAAAATGGAATTAGAATTAAGGCTCAAAGGGCAAAACTAGAATTTTTTAGTTTTTCTAATTTTAACTAAACGAAGAAGGAATCTGCCTGAGGAAGAAGATGACGTTGAAGTGTAGGAAATTGATAGTAAAATGGATGGAATGGTGTATGTCAAAATGGGTTTGGAGCGTAACAATGAAAGGTTGCAATAGGAATAAAAATCATGCAAAAAAATTAAAAATCAGTGACTGAAATATGTTGAAGATGATCTGACACTAATTAGCTCGATCTGACTCGTCCAATTCTCAATTTGGTTGATTTGCAAAACATATGATTAACTTAGAATCATCTAAACCATATATTACATATCTAATTAGCTCTAATGATCATTTGACTATTAGATTTTGCAAATCAATGGTTGATGATCAATTAAAGCTAAAATTAATAATTAACCTAAATTACAAAGTTGATCGGTTAAATGATCTAATTAGATGCTAAATTTAGGGTATTTTGGATAAAATTGAACACTTAACATAGCCCTTAACCAGCATTTTACTAGTATTGAGCAAAGCATGTGAAAAATCAAATTACGAAATTGATACAAATTACCACTTTTGTAGGTACTCACTATTGTATTTAGCACATGCAACAAGCCCTTAAGCCCCTAGGGTACCCATTGTGGATGAGTTAAGCCTTATGAGGGTTTGTAGTGAATATACCCACAAAATTTTAAAAATCTTTTTCAACTCAACTCCTACTTTTTTCTTAGAGAATTATCTTCAATAAATCTATCAACTTTAGCATACTAATAAAAATGAATGAAAAATTCAAAACCTTACCCGTATGTTAATACATTCCACATAAGCTCAGATCTCAAAGTGAGTGTGTGTGTTCAGTCTACGTATAGAATAATCTTTATATCTAAATAGACTATTACTTTTGAATTTCATCTGAAATAGATTTTGACCTCAATCCTCACTAATGACATACACCAAAAATAGAATCTCTCAAATAGAGGGTTCAAATCATATCTCTCTTTTAAATATTTTAGTAGAAGTAATAAAAACAAATTTATCTCACATATATTCATAAAGGAATGAAGATACTAAAGAATTTAATTTTGATGTCTTTAGAAAGGATAAGATGTCATTACCTTTGAACTTTTAGAAATACTATTCTTTAAATCCTATCCTTTCATATCCTCATACTATATTCATCCTAAAATCAATTGGAATGAAATGTAAGCTTAGGATAGGGTACAAAAGAAAGGGTATAGAGCGTATTCAAAATTCTTCAAAAATAAGTAGAGGTCTTCTACTAAAGTTGATAATTCTTCTTTACTTTGTTTGCCTAAAGTGAATATTTCTTTTTTTACTTTTTTTTTCATTCTTCAACTTTTTCTTTTCTTTTCAACACTTTTGAATCTCTTTGAAGAACATTTCTTTTTAAGAAACTAGGTAATGGATCTATTATACTATGTTAATATAGGTAAGAAAAGAAAAGACATATAAAAGGCTAAAGTTGGTTAACTAGTGGTAAAAATATTTTTGGCGTAAGCTTTATGCCTCTAGGTTAACAACAAGGATAGCCTAGATCAGTTCCTAGGTTTCATATAATCAATCAAATTCAATGAAACTTCCATAATTTTAAAGATAATCCTCTAATAATTCATGTAATTAGCCAAATTTAAGAGTTGATGGGATCAAATTTTAATTTATGCACGCTTGAAGAAAATTAAGAATAGTTATAGCCTCTCAAAAAGAAGTAATGGCTCTAAAACTCACTTAGGTTATAGGTCTATAATGAATTTCTTCAGGATTGCTAAGTTATAACTACTTATCAATTTAGACTATGTATATGTAATTGTGTGTACAAATGTGATCTGAGACTTAGCTTTCATAGAATACTTTAGAAAATGAGTAAAATGATGAATTAATTATACACAATTCCATTAATAAGTCAAAGTTATCTAGAATATACTTTAGAAAAGTCCAATTCTCACCATAGTGTAGGAATTTACCTAAAAACTACAAATTAAAAAAAAAAGAAAAGAAAAAAAATCACTTTTTTAATTTTTTATAAAATGAAGGAAATTAGTTTTAAAATCCTAAAACTAGAGTTTGCTATAATTTTACACCCCCAACCTGAAAGAAACATTGTATCCAATGTTTTGAAATATAGGCACCTACATGATGAATAAGTAATGCAGAATACTGAGACTTTCTTAAAAACATTGAGTTGCCTCCTAGTATGTTCCAAGTTTAACATCTTTAGCTAAATGTAGCCTATAACTAACTTAACTATCTAAACCTAATTATAACCTTAACAATGAAATAGGAAATATTTTTTTCATGGCATTTCAGAATCTCATGGTAGTCGATGTATTTCCTTCACCTTGAAATTTTTAGAGGGGGTAGCATTATGACATTGTGAACTACCATGAATTTAAATTTTGTTGGATCATATGGAGATGGATGGTCATTTTTTCAATCAAATTTAGGGATAATAATGACCATTATATTCAATTTATCTTTTCATTTCCTTTACATTGTCTTAAAATTGGGGTATAAGTTGATTGTGCACTTCCTTAAAAATGTTGTTCTTGTTTTTCTAAAGGTAAAGACATGGTTTGGCTTAAACCCTAATTATCTTCTAATATGTACCCTATAGTTGGTTGATGCAGGGTCAGTACATCAATAAACTCTTTCTTTTCCTATTTTGCAAGCACATATAAGATTTTAGGTGGGCCTAAATTACCATCTAATGGTTGTTCAAATAAGGTTGTAGGTCCTGATCAGGTACATCTTCTTCATGACATGGCACAGTTGGAATATCAGGCTTTGTGTGGGGTTCTACTCTGCCTTGACATTGAGAAGTGTTTATTAATGGCATAATCTCCAACAATTCCTTTACCTCCTCAATGGATGTGCCTTCATCAAATTCATAGAAATAAGCAGACACTAATTGAGTGGATCTAGGTTAGAGGTTTCTAAGGATTCATTCTCCTTCTCAATGGATGTCTCTTTATTAGAATCATAACAATGACTCAGATTTGCCTTCAGTATATCTATATTGGAGGTTTCTATGGATGGTTGGGGACTTTGTAGCTTGGAATGATCACATGAAATTTCCATCCTATCATCACTAATAAATGGCTCCTCATTATTCCCATTTGGTTCAAATTCTCCAACCCCTTTCATAAATGCAGCATAGAGTCAACCCATCTCTTCATGACATTGTTTAGTCAATTATATAAATAACATAAGGGTCTTGTCTAATATTTGTTCCTTCTATGCTGAAAACATTGACTCAAAAGGCACATATTGCTGTGTCATTTGGAGTACTGGGAAATGATTGATTAGGTTGGAACCATGATAGTTGTCCCTGATTTTCTTGATAATTCTGATAGGGTTGAGTAGAGTAGGACCATGCTAATTCTTCCTAATATGGTTGATAATCTTGAAACCATGGTTGCTCATGATGCCTAGCCCATCCATTATAGTCTTGGTAATTTGTCTCATGACAGTAGATATTGTTAGGTTTCGTGAATGCGTGAGGTGCATCCATTGGCTCTTGATAATATCTATTATATGTAGAGCTTAATGGCCATATAGAAGTGGGATATTGTGGTTTAGAATAGGCATAGTAATTATTGTACTGAGGTTTTAGACATGGCTCAGTATCTTGCTTTGAGGCAAATAACCTATCCAATGTACTAGTCATCCTTTATCTATCCCCTTCTTGATAGTCCATTGTAATCAATCTTTATATACAACAAATAAGTCATTGTATACAACAAATGAATAATTTTGTGTGTGCTTTTTTTGGGGAAAAAAACTACTTTAAATGATGCAACCTAATTGCTAATGATGGACAATGATAGATCACAAAATTCAAGCTACCCTAAGGCTAGCAAGCATACCATTTGATTGTCTTAAATTTGTGGGGGGAAGAAGCTTTTATATTAGCTTAATCTAACACTCTTCCTCTCTTTTGGACTTACCCTACCACTTACTAGTTAGATCCTAATCTAACCAACTACTTCATACCCCCCTTAGCTAGCCATAGGTAGTTTGAGTCATAAAATGTGCTAGTAGAGTTAGTTGTTTAAATACTAGTGTAGTTAGTTAGATAAGGGGCCATTAGAGTGACAATGGGTCACCTCCTTCCAAGAAAGTCCTACGAGCATGTGATGGCCTTTATAAGTCTCATCTAATTCATTTTAAATTAATTTGGAAGGTTGGATTACGCACCTATGATGATTATCCTAGGTGGGCCAAGAGGCGGTGATGACATCTACACTTGATCTTGTGGGATTGGGTGGTCGTACTAATTAATTTCCACACTCCATGGCAGTTCCATAAATCACCTTAAAGCAATAAATGTGCCCTAAAATGCAGTTAAAAATAATAAACTAATGCAAACCCTACAATGTTATAGTTATCAAGTATGTTATCTATATGCAATTACACTACCAAACAATGCAAAATTATTCTAAATATGTAAACCCTAACCTATGAATTTTAAGGAGTGAGGATTGCTCATAGTGGGGTCCTGGATAAGATCTTCTCGTATAAGGGTGAGACCATTTACATTCCACCTCCACTTCAATTTATGATGGTCCACCCTTGACCTATATTATTACAATCCTTTTTAAACAAATTACGATTAATGAAAAATACAATGCGTTCTCACTACAATTCACTCAAAATAAAAATTTGACTATCCTAATTGAGATCTTCCTTGAATTTCTCTGTTTCTAATTCCCTGAAAATAAAAATAGCAATAAGTACCAACTTTAGGAAATAAAGTGATTATGCACTTTAAAAAATTAAAAACGCACCTAAAAATACTAAAATAATGCAATTCTTAAAAAAAATTATTTTTTGACTTTTTGGATTTTTTTATTAAATTTTATAAAAACTCCATTGCAAGTCCCTGGTAGTGGCACCAAAAACTTGTTGTTTGTTTTTTGCAAGTACACAGTCAAATTAGTATAGCTTATATAAGTACGGGTCGATGTCACAAGGACTTGACTTAATGAAAATAGAGTTTAAATAAAATTAAATTTCCCACTAATTGAAATAAATAACAGTGAACTCAAAATTCAAATATATTGTATTAATCAAAAGTACAAAATTTTTAAAATAGAAAGGCAAAAAAATAAATGAAATAACAACTAAAATCAACTTCCCTAGCTTGATCATGGCAAATTACTTCAAATGCAATCACGTTAGAGTTGATTGGCTTTCATCAATCTCTCACTCATATGTCTGATTAGGGATTCAACGACTGGATTATTCAGATTTTCTAAAATTTTGATGGTCTAGACTAAGGAAAGATTTTGGGTTTTGGACAACTAAGATGAAATTTTTGGATTTTAGATTAAAGACCAAGACTGATGGATCAGCAAATAATTATCCTAAGAAAAAGATTTAAAAATTGATTTGAAATCTAATGAAAAAATAGTAGGAAATAAAGTTATCCTATTGGTTAAAGCTAAACCATTGATTCAGTTATGCTTTAATCAAACAAAATTTGATTACTTAATTCGTGGAATAGTCTGAGAACAAAATAGAATTGAGATAGAACAAACCTGGATAAGAATAAGACAAAACTAGATGAAAATGGAATTAGAATTAAAGTTCAAAGGGCAAAACTAGAATTTTCTAGTTTTTCTAATTTTAATTGAATAGAGAAGAAATTTTCCCAAGGAAGAAGATGACATTGAAGTGTAGGAAATTGATGAAAGAATGGAGCAAATCAAAATGGGTTTGGACCATAACAATGAAAAGTTGCAATAGGAATAAAAATCATGTAAAAAAATGAGAAATCAGGTAAAATATAGTGATGAATAGAAGAAAACTGTAATGAAAAAGTAGGAAGAAATAGGTGAAGAGAACAGGGATAAACTGTGATTGGGACAGTGAAAAAAGAATAAGTAGAGAAATCAATGAAAGAAAAGGAGAAGAACTACGACTGGTAATAGGGTAAGATGGTGAATGGAGAAGAAGAACTAATGGGTAGGTGGTGAGGTTGAGAGAGAGAGAGAGAGAGAGAGAGAGAGAGAGAGAGAGAGAGAGAGGTGCTGAGATTGGTTTCTTCTTACGGTGAAGAGAGTCTAAGAGAGAGGGAGATAAAGAGAAGTAGAGAATTTGAGAGTGGGAGATATAAGGTCCAATCTTTCTTGCAATAGTCTCACAAAAAGGAATTCCAGCCCGAGGAGAGAGATTGTGGATCTCCCCTATGTTGTCCTTCCTCGAGTTTCTTTCTTGTTCTTGTGAAGAGTTCTCCTATTCCTCCTTCGCTCTCCTCCTTTTATTCTTCCATATTGCTTTCCTTCTCTCCAAGTTTTCTATTTTGGTTTCTCCTGTTCTGCAGATCTCTTTCCACTATGAGATCTCTCTCTAAATTCACTTCTCTTTCCTTCTTCAAAGCTTTCCCTTTTCAAACAATCATTTCTTACTAGTTCTCCTTTCTTAATTAGAAAATATGTCATCTTGGCTTGTAACTCTTATAGGGTGAAGATGATCCAACACTAATTATCTCTATTTGACTCGTCCAATTCTCAATCTGGTTGATCTACAAAATATAAGACTAAATTAGGACCATCTAAACCACATATTACACATCTGATTAGCTATTATGATCATTTGACTGTTAAATTTTACAAATCAACATTTGACAATCAATTAAAGCTAAAACTAATAATTAATCTAAAATTGCAAAATTGATTGGCTGCATGATCTAATTAAATGCTAAATTTAGGGTATTTTTGCTAAAATTAAACACTTAACACTTTCCCTTCCCATCTTCTCTCTTTCTCCCTTTCTATCCCCATCTGTCTCTCCACTTACCAAAGAAGGAATCCTAGGCATGGAACTTAGGGTGGGGGCACCTCCTTAAAAAGTAGCACCCCTCACCTTAGTTCCTCCATAGGGTCTTTCCACTTCCACTTTTCTTTCCATGATCTAACCTTCCATTCCCCATCCTACATTCCCCATGATTCATCCTAACTTCCTATTAGAATTCCATGTCCAACACTTAGACGAGAACCATGATTTTCAACCCTTTTGACTTCCATTGTTTGCCCTTCTTAAAACTAAGACCCACTTCCTATTTTTCATAAAAATCCTATCTTGAATCCATATCTCATCTTTCCCTTGACCTTAGAATATGATGTCATCAACTTTAGAAGTGCCAAACAATCACATGAAAAGAGAAAGGAAGAGGACGCCTCCCCCTTAAAAAGGAGGTGCCTTCCACCATCTCTTGCTCCTAGGGTCTGCAATGACTTTCTCCACTTGGCTGCTCCTCAATTCCTTCAAGCCTCCACATCTCCTACTTATTTTAGTCGCCTTCTTTGAAATTTCAAGCTTTCTTTCTCCTTGTTTTGCAATTTGTTCCAAGTTAGTTCCATTGCTGTTGTTCCTTCCTTTATTGCCTTGTTTTGCTTCTTATTTCATGCATTTACTTTCTATTTCCATGTGCCTTTTTTTTCCTTGCCTTCCATTGCTAATTTATTTCAGGTCGTGCCTTAGATCCTTGAATCCAAGGGCCATTAGTCTCTTGTAGTGATAGCTAAGATATAATGACTGTTGAATCAAGTTATTTGTCTCTTGAATCTTATTGAATTCCTTACTTTCCATTGCTCTCATTCCCACCTATCACACTCTCTTTTCCTTTGGTTCTTCTTAGGGTTACATGCATGCATCTATTGATTATAGGATAGTGAATGTTGATCTTAGTTTAGAGTTAGTTTTGGGTTCTTGAAAGTGGCGTAATGATCTTTTCAACAATCCATGTACCATGTGCACCCTTTTGTATGAAATTTCAATTCAATAACATAAATGTTTGATACACAAATTCCTTGTTTATTTCCAATACAAGTAATCCATTGAATCTCATGTTCCTTACAGTTTACATGCAGTTTTCATTTAAGCTTTCATGTGCACTCATCAATCTAAGTTCCCATGCCTATCATGCTTAGTTCATGCATAATACCTTCTTAATCTCCATTTGCAGTTCTCCTAGGTCATGCATTTCATTCTAGTTTTAATTCATGCATTCTTTCCACCATTGAGTCATGTGCACAAAGCCATGCTTCATGCGCACCATTGCATTCCATCTCCCATGTGCACACTTCTTTGTTTCATGAATTTCATGTTAGCTTAGCTTGCATCCTAATTTCATATGCACAATTACTTGCCCCAGTTTGTGCTATTTTGCTTTTATTTCCTTATTCTTACATGTTTTATTGTCTAGTTTAGTCATGTTTAGGTTTATTTGATCATTATCTAGGGTTAATTGCATGGAGAGTAGTTTTAGTAAGTTGCCTTGTTTATTTTTAGAAAACATTATATTTAGAAAGTTTCTATTTCATGCATGTTTCAATTTCCAAGTTGTTTTAATTCTTAGAATAGCTTAAAATCTATCTCTTTTGGCTAGTTTGGATGATGTAAGCCATATCTATTCAACTTACAAAATTGTGAGATTTCTTGTGGCATCGACCTCACTCGTGTACATCTACTACAATTTATTCATCCGCTTGCGAGTAATTTAAAGCTACACCCATAAGCTTAGACACAAGTTTCCTTCCATTACTCTCTATTAAATGTCTATCAAAGGGATGTGAATAGGATTTGGTTTTATGATAAGCACATCAGTGACACCTTTTTGCCATGTGCAGATTGATGAAAGGAATGTCAATTGTAGTAACATCTGCAGTCGGCTTCCCAATCTTGTTGATTCCTCAATCTTCTCTACCATGTCATGAATGAAATCCTTAACTTTGTCAATAAAACCCCCATTTCCTCATCTGTCTTCTTCCTTTTAGCCTTTCTCCTTAATTTCCCTTTCAACTACTTCCGGTTTGTAAGAAGATGAACATACCTAAGAGTAAAATGAATAGAAGTAAGTAATAAACTACCTCTCATACTAAGGAGGAAAAGATTACAAAATGTGGTCTTTGCTAAAGATGATAATTGAATAGTTGAGAACTTTAAACCTTCAACCATGTACCTTGTTGGATATATTCTAAATGACAGGGGATACTCTAAGGCTTACTTATATAATTATTATATACATAAGAATTTGTTTCTTACTAGTAGTAAAACTAGTAAACATGTTTTGAACAAATATATACATTAGAATCAGCTAACTCTCCAATCCTTGTACATGGAACTGAGGCAAGTTTTTTAGAAATTTTTGTTGGCTTGGTGTGACTCAAATATAATATTTTGGATGGCTAACTAGAAAAAGAAAGAAAGAAAGAAGGCTACTATAGGTGTCATTAAGACGAGTGTGTGGAAAGGATTGGGAAAGCTAGTGGGTGAGTTACTAGAGAATGGCATGCCATTGAAGTCATATGCAAAGAATTTACTCTATTCTATTCTTATCTATGAATCTAATTTCTACTACTTTTCACCATGCCATTTCAATAAGATTGGTTAAGTTAGAGAAATTTCTTTACAATTCCACTGGTATGTCAATATATTGGAGTTCAATTAATAATTAAGAGAGAAAAATAAAAAATAATATACTTAAACTTCAAAATCATTGAGCTTCAACTAAAAATAGGGTTGTAGCAATAGGGAAGAAGAAAAACACCTAATGTTTGTGATGTAGATGACAAGTTAAAAAGAAAGAATACAATATAAAAGAAAAATCATATTGAAAGTCCTTTCTCGACTCCTTTTTAATCAGAGGACAAGGAAAGAAATATAAACAAATATTTTGTGGGACCCAAAAGGGCTTTTGTTAGCTTCATTGGATGGAAAATTGATAGGACCCAACTTGTGAGAAAACTAAAAGTTGTGGTATTATCATCGTCAAGTAGAACTACAAGGGTCTAGGTGCAAAATCTTGGTAGTTCAAGGTATGTTCATACCATTCTCCCAAATAATTAAGTTACCTACAAAATTTTATTGCATATAATCTCATGAACTTTGTTAAATAATGTTATATACATTAAATTTGATTAAAAAGCACCATGTTCATTAAAATACTACGTTTGATCTTTTTAATTTATGATAGTTCATAAACATGATCGATAGTTTAAATTTAGATCATTATAATTCTTCTTTTCAATGAGCAGTATACATATAAGCAACTTAGTAGCTATGAATGAAAATAGTTTCTATTTGAGATATGAATCAAGTTTGAAAATGATTTAGCTTCATAATACAAAGTCACTCACTTGAGTGAACATTCTCAAGTGAGCAAAACTATGGTAGTTTAATGAAAAGTGTCTTTTTACTGCAATTGTTGTTTGAATATATCTAAATTTTGCTTGTCCAGTATGACTTTTTGACTATTGATTCTTAAACTATTATATATAACAAGTTGGTGTTACCAAGGGCATACATTTAAGGTGTAACATAACTTTGAAGGGATTGTGATTCTGAATCTTTTGGTGATTATTAGATTAAATTAATATAAATATACACCTTTTTCATTGGTATATAACATACAATTGCTGATTATATTAAATCTTATTTTACTTGCTTTAAGCTTTAATAATTGGAAGGCTTAATCACAACTTCTTGTAAGATGTTCGAATTAAAGTGATGCATCAAAATACTCCAATGGTGTGGCTTGTGAAATATTAGACAATACTTATTTTTATCAATAAAAATAACTAAAGTGCCATAATTTTCCTTCAAAATGATGAAAATAATTTTCTCATTGTTATTTACCATCATCAAATTCTTTGTTTTAATTTTTAGGGTCAAATTTCAAATTCTTTCTTCTCCTCAAATTAGTTTACTCAAGCTTTAGGGTTACTAATTAGATATTGTTAATAGACATAGGCTTTCTTAATTTTGTGAAGTTGTTATCATGTGACCTTGAGGTCACGGGTTCGAGGAGTGGAAATAGCCTCTTGCAAATGCAAGGTAAGGCTACATACCATTGACCCTTCAGGTCTACCCTTTCCTTATACCCCACACATGAGGGAGCTTTGTGCATAGGGCTCCCCTTTTTCCTCCTTTTTTTTAAATGGTAGACTCACACACACCATCCACAATCTTAAACCTTGGTCACCCGAGGGAGATACGCCTTGTGCCACTACACTTGTAAGGCATTTATGCTACGTATGTTTGCCGTTACTTAAAGATATGTATGAGGGAGTGGTAACAAATGTTAAGACCACTAGTGGCGTGACTGGTGATTTTCCTGTCACTGTAGGATTGCACCAAGGATTGGCATTGAGTCCATACCTCTTCACATTAGTTGTGGATGAGTTAATAAAACATTTACATGAGGAGATTCCCTGGTGCATGCTATTTGCAGATGATATAGTCTTACTTGATGAGACAAGGGAGGGTGTAAATATAAAGCTAGAGTTTTGGAGAGAAGCATTAGAATATAAAGGATTTAAAATTAGCCTAACTAAGATAGAATATATGGAATGTAATTTTACCAAGGAGAGTAGGGGTGGAACACCAGTCAAGATTAATAACCAAGAAGTCCCTGAAAGACCTCTTTCGGTACTTAGGATCATTGATCCATGAGAGTGGAGAGATTGAGAGGGAGGTTACCCAGAGAATCCAAGCAGGTTGGAACAAATGGAGATGTGCATCTGGAGTTTTATGTGATCGGTGGGTGCCACTCAAACTAAAATGAAAATTCTATAAGATGGCAATAAGGCCGGCCATGCTCTATGGATCAGAGTGTTGGTCAGTTAAGGAACATGATACTCATAGGATGAGCGTTGCAGAAATGAGAATGTTGAGATGGATGAGTGGTAAGACAAGGAAGGACAAAATTATAAATGAAAATATTAGAGAAAATTTAGGGGTAGCACCAATAGGTAATAAGATGAGAGAGATTAGACTTAGATGGTTTGGACATGTCCAAAGGAGACCAACAATGGCACCAATTAGGAGTGAGGCAATACAAGTAGAAGGTTCTAAAAGGGCAAGGGGAAGGCCCAAAAGAAAGTGGATAGAAGTGGTAAGGAAAGATTTAAAAACTTTGGGACTAAATGAAGCCATGGTACTTAATGGAGCGGAATGGAGGAATAAGATTCATGTGGCTGACCCTTAATTGGGATAAGGTCTTGATGATGATGATGATGATGATGATGTTTGCCGTTACTTTATGAAATTAACTAGATTGTAGATTTTTTAAAACTCTCATAGGAGATGAAAACTTCTCTAGATTTAGTTTGGTCTTTGCCTTATATGTACATTTGCTTATTTTTTTAAATAATCATTAAGACCTTATTGAGTGTCATGGCTTCATTTAATCCCAAAGTTTTTAAATCTTTTCTCACCACTTCTATCTGTGTTTGTTCGGACCTTCCCCTTGCCCTTTTACAACCTTCTACTTAGATTGTCTCACTCCTTCTAACTAGTGTCATTTTTTGTCTCCGTTGGACATGTCCAAACCATTTTAGTCTAATTTCCCTCATCTTATTACCTATTGGTGCTACTTCTAAGTTTTTTCTAATGTTTTCATTTCTAATTCTATCCTTTCTTGTCTTACCATTGATCAATCTCAACATTTGTATTTTGGCGATGCTTATCCTATATACATGTTGTTCCTTAACTATGCAACATTCTGACCCATAGAGTATGGTTGGCCTTATAGCCATCCTATAGAATTTCCCTTTTAGTTTGAGTGTTACCTTCTGATCACACAAAACTTTAGAGGTGCATCTCCAATTGTTCCAACCTTCTTGGAGGGTAACCACCCTCTCAATCTCTCCAATTTCATGAATTATTGATTTCGAGTAGTGAAAGTGTTCTTTTAGGGGACTTCTTGGTTATCAATCTTTAGTAGTGCTCTACTCCTGCTACTCTCCTTGATAAAATTGCATTCTATATATTTTGTCTTAGTTCGAGTAATTTTAAATACTTTAGAGTCTAATGCATCTCTTCATAAGTCTAGCTTTGTGTTTGTGCCCTTCCTTGTCTTATCATCAAAACTATATCATCTACAAATAACATGCTTTATGGAATCTCCTCATGCAAATGTTTTATTAACTCATCAATAACTAATGTGAAGAGGTAGAGGGTCAATGACGATCCTTGGTACAGTGCTATAGTGAAGGAAAAATCACAGATTTCCCCATTAGTGGGCCTAACTTTCATGGCCGCATATCTTTCTGGTTAAGGAATGGGAAATCTTTCTCCTATTACATGAATCAAATGTTTCATTTTTTGTTTGAGTAATGTGCCATGCTTGGTCTTCACAGTGGGATTGATAAAAAAAACCTCTCTTTCTAGCCGGATATTGTGATTCAAGTCAATTGGAAATTCAAACTTGTAGAAGAGAGTCGTTAGTTCCCCAGCATCACAAGGAGTGATGGACCTACTCCTGTTCCTGAATGAGCAATGACAACCTGTACCGAAGGCTAGGCTTAACAGGCTGCCATGAGCGCACACCCTTATATACATAACCTTAATTATGTTTATTTAGCCTTGTGAAACTCCTTTCTCACACAACACCCACCATATTAAATCCCTCGAGACCCTATCATAAGCTTTTTCTAAGTCAATAAACACCACGTGGAGGTCCTTCCCATTTCCCTATTTTCTCTATCAATTGTCTAATTAGGAAAATAGCTTCCATGGTAGACCTTCCAAGCATAAAATCAAACTAGTTTTCTAATGCACTCATTTCATGTCATAACTGTATCTAATAATTAGTGCAACTCTATATGTCTCTTTTACGCTTATAAATTGGTACAATAGAATTCTTCTCCTATTCATCTAACATTTTCTTCAATTTCACAGTCTTATTAAACAACTTTATCAACCAAACTAATCTAGTATCTCCCATATACTTATAAACCCCCATTGGTATATAATCAGCCCCAAGGCCATACCTAATTGTACTTTTTAAAATACCTCTTTCACTTTAGGTATTCTAATCTTACAATCATATCTATAATGTCCACTGTTATTTGGGTTTA
This sequence comes from Warburgia ugandensis, assembly GCA_035236585.1. Lineage (NCBI taxonomy): Eukaryota > Viridiplantae > Streptophyta > Magnoliopsida > Canellales > Canellaceae > Warburgia > Warburgia ugandensis. Next base: position 77,551,186 of record CP141129.1, on the reverse strand, counting down.
TGGTACTTTCAATTTCCATAGTCTCACGGTAATTGTCATTTAGCAATTTTTGAAAGTAACTTTCCCATCTTTGTCCGATTATGTCATCTTTGACTAGTACCCTTTGGTCATCAATTTTATACATTTAATGTCGCTTAAGTCCTTACTCTTCTTTTCATTTACTTTTGGGAGTTTAAACACATCTTTATTACCTTCTATTAATCCTAATCTATTATAGAGATAATCATATGCCTTGAGTCCTCACTTACTACTCTCTTAGCCACCTTTTTAGCATTCTTATATTGCTCAAAGTTTTCTTCATTTTTAGTCCTCTACCGTGCTTTAAAACACACCCATTTCTCTTTAATAAATTTTTGCACTTTTTTACTCCACCACCTTCCTTTGTTGGTTTCATTTTACCTTTAGATATTCCTAGGACATCTTTTACCACTTTCTTCATGGACATGGTCATATTAGTCCACGTGGTGTTTACTTCTATTTCATTGTTCTAGTTTCCTTCTACAATCAACTTGTTTGTAAATGATGCTATCTTCTCTCCTTTTAAGATCCATCACTTCATTTTTTGATGTCTATTAAGTTCATTTCCTTTTTAAAATACTTTAATTTAGATATCCACAAACATTAGTCTATGTTGTGAAGCTAGACTCTCATCAGATATCACCTTATAGTCCTTACGCATTGATCTTTTGGTATTGTCAAGTAGAAAAAAGGCTATTTGGATTTTATATGATCCATTTTAGGTTATTAAGTGTTCATCCCTCTTCTCAAAGTACGTGTTTGCTATAGCTAGGTTATTTGCTAAGGCAAAATCAAGTATAACTTCCCCCATCTCATTTCTTTCTCCAATACTATACCCTTCATGTATCCTATCATATTTTTCTTTTTCTTTTCCTACATGACCACTAAAATCTTCTCCTATAAATGTCCCCTTCGTGTTGGGAATGTCTTCCATCACTCCCTCCACATCCTTCCAAAATTGTCTTTTGTTTCTATCTTCTAACCCTACTCGTGGTACGTATGCACTTACACCATTTGTGATCTTTGCTCCTAGAACAAGTTTTATTAATAAAATTCTATCAACTTGGTTCTTTTAACATCCACAACTTTATCTTTTAATTCTTTATCTACTGCTATCCCTAAGCCAATACTATTATTTTTCTTTCCTAAGTATTATATCTTATATCCATATCAATTTCTCTAGTTTTAGCCCATTTCCACTTGGTTTCTTGGATACAAGCTACGTTGGCTCTCCTACATTTGATAGTATCCACTAACTCTAGACTCTTGCATGTCAATGTGCCCATATTCCATGTAGCAATATGGATCTTGTTCTCTTGACCTAGCCTTTTACTTGCGTACTTCTGGAATGTTGTGGAAACCTATGCATACTTTCCACTGTACTTGGGTTCTTATTAGTTTTAAATGGTTCTATTTCATTTTTGATGTATTGAGATTCCATAGGATCATAGATCCTTAACTCCCATTTCCATTAGTAGATTATAAATATGAAATTAATCTTATATTGGCTTCTATTAATTTCTTAATTTTTGTCAAATGATACATAGCTTAGTTTGATAGATGTTTTTGTTCATTTTCACTAACAAGTGGTTTTTATCTTATGTTAATGTTTTTTTGAACTACTTTATTATTATTGTTTTCAATCATGATGGGCTTTTGTTGATGTGTCTTTCAATAACTTAGATGAAAATTTAGAGATTTTGAGAGTGAGAGAGAGTCCAATAAATTTCTTACGTTTTCCCATCTAATTGGAGATATGCATTTCTTTTAACCTCCCAATTAATATTACATATCAAGAGAAAATTTTGTTCTAAGTCATCAAGGTAGTCTCGAGTATGGTTTGCATTAGCCAATCTAGGGATGGGTGCAATGTCCCAAATTTCTATAATTATTTTCATTTCAAAGGAAAATCAAGGTTGACCCAACATCTAGAAATTCATGTTCTTATAGTTAGACAATGTAATTAGTAAACCTCTATCAATGGATCAAGCTCCAAGAGGGAAATAAAATGACTATAATAAATTAGAAATCCAATGGCAGAGATTAAAGTTATTGTACAAATCTTGAATTGCATTGATATTGACACTTCCTGTTAATTAAAATGATTAATAAAAGAAGCAGTTGGTGGGCCCCATGATTTTTGAAAAAGAAGGAAAGCTAGATGCAATAGGTTTCCTAAAAGCTAGATTTCCTAATTGGGTTAGGAAAAGGAATTACAATAAGATGCCTAAATATATTATAACTAGAATTAAGAGAGTTATAATAGAAATATCAGATAGAAAATTAGAAGGAAATCTAAACCTAACCAAAGTGGGAAGCTTTAATGGAATGACTTGGGAAGAAGAATAAGGAAACTGATGACACATAAGGACTCGACATGAACTCCTTAAGAGAGAAAATTAATGTGTTTTCTGCATGAAACAAAGGAGAAATATAGAGAATTAACAGAGAGGAAGAGGAAGAGACTGAGAGGATGAATTAGCCAATCCTTCCCCGGGAGGTAGTTCTAGTTGTTCCTTTTTTCCTATGTTTTGATTGTGTATTTATCAATTTTTTGAAGTGATTATTAAATCATGTTTTACCAATGAGTTGATGATTAATGGTTAGATCATGTGAGTTTTTCTATAGAAAATTATTTGTTATATGTTGACTGAGTGATTGAGTTCTATACTATATTATTTTTCTAGATTTTTATATGGATTATAGCATGCAAATCTAGGCATTAAAATCCAAGATTAATGGATAGATGTGCTTATAAGTTTTACCTAGATCTTGGTGAATTACTTACATGATTGATGTTGGCCGGGTCGTCAGGCAGGGACCTCAGACAAGACCCTCTTGCTTTTCATTCTCTTATCTTGTCCCCACTTGCTACCCACTGGTTTTGGGAAGGCTATCAAATGCTATTCCATTCTCATTCTTAATTCCAATATGCCTCCCTCCATTTTGTTGTGCATCCCTTGTTATGACTATAGCTTTACATTGAAAAATATCTCTAAGCCTTTCCTTGATAACTTTAGGAGTTACTATTCTCCTTTGATATGCATGAGTAAAGGTGATGAGAAGGTGCCTCCTTAAGTTGGTTGTATTGTAATCTAAGTATATGAATGATGATTATGTTTTGTAGATATGCATGTTTAAATTCCTGAAGAAAAAGTGGATGAAAAACTCAATTAGGGCTTAGAATGACCATTAAAATCAATGGTCTGAGCAAGCCTTATTACTACCACCAATTTCATAGTCCAATCAAAATTTGATTGGCTAGCGATTCCAAGGTCTAATATAATATATGTAGAATTACAAGATGATAGGACAAATTGAGAAAAATCCATGTGGAACACATGCATTTAATGGATCAAGGGCATTCATCAAATGGATGGTCCAATAGATCTTGACGACCAAAGTCTTGTTTAAACATCTTGATCTAACCCTGATTGCTCATATAATAAATTATAAGATTGTTTCAAAAAACACAATTCATGGAATAGTTGAATAAAAACCTTATAGATTAAAAGATCAACAGCCTAAGATGCACTTGATTCACCATTGATGAGGTGACCAAGCATTGATGCATTGATCTAGGTAAATTGGTGGTTAGATCAAGGTGGTTTATAGGGAAGTTATTGCTAGTTTTCTATGAGAAATCCAAGCTAAATTGATCATGGTTAGATGTTTGATATGAGTCAGATTAAGACTGTATTAATCGTTGATTTCACATGGTTCAGTTGGGACTTAATTCATGGTCTGATTTGGGTTACGAATAACTTGGGTTATCTATACTAAGTTAATTAGTAAGGGCAACGAGTTGATGATTTAGTTGAAGTAGAGATCAACCATGAAATTGTTTTTTAATCTAAGAAAGATTGGATGCCCCAAAAACAATGTTGTGATCTAGCAAAAATTAACCATTAGATTCCTAATCCATTTAATCAAAACCCTTGTGAGATGGATGAGAACATAAGATCTGATTTATGGTAAATGAGATAGGTTACGTAAATCCATTTAATCCATTTAATCAAGAGGGTCTAGCTAGAAAATGTCACTAAGTTAATGATCCCATCTAGCTAGTAATGGCCACTAGATCTCATAGATTCATTAAGCTATGATGACTTACACTTTTACTATCCTACTTGAGATGATAGGATGTGAAGTTTTTATAATCTTTATTTGTGTTAGTTTGATTATCATGCTATTAAGCTATCATTTGTTGAAATTATTTATTGAGCATGCTTAGATAAATAGACACACCATTAATGTATCTTAATTGTGATGCATGATATTGCTTATCAAAGTACTGTTATTGAGATATGAAATTATTTGATTTGATATATATATATTTATATATTCCATGTGACAAGATTTTGTTAGAAGAGCTAGTATTCTCATTAAGTTTTGCCTCTTGTGATTGATGATGATATTATAGTATCATAGAGTTTATATTTCTATCTAAATTATCAATTTTTTCTGAGATGATGGGTGCAAGTACCCATAGATTGAGATAGGCTAAAGGCTTATGGGAGATATGCTAGAAGGTAGTGCGGGTTTGGTGTCCGACCACCCAAGGGTCGGTTGATATCCATTACCCAAAAAGGCAATTTTTCTTGATTAGTAGTGTGTGTGCTATAGTAGCAGACTCACAGCACCCTACCAAGACAATTTGTAAGCTCCATGAGGATACAATCGATGTCTTTCTAGGATATTGGAAAGAACGATGCAACAATCTAGTCATGAGCATAGCAAATCCCTAGATGATTTTTATGAGATTGTTTGAGTTATTTTAAGAGGAACTAGATGCCTGGTTTCATGGGAAATCCACAAATGAATTATGGATTATTCTAGAGAGATGAGATGGTAAGACTACTAGCCATAGTGCTTAAGGGTACCTATTTATTAGTTTGATTTATCAATGGTGATGATTATAATTTTGCCTATATGCTCTATATGTGACTGTGTAAAGTTGCATTGCATAAAATGAGACTCATGTAAGAGAGTCATGATTTTGTTATAATTATAATATGTTTCAAAATCATGTGTCCTAGGTGCCACGTTTTAACCTATTCAAGTTTATCTACCAATTATTGTGAATACTCAGCCTACAATTTAAATGCAGATTATCATGGGAAAGTGAAGATTGAAGAGTGAAGGACTGAACTAGCACCCTAGTACTTGAAGAAAGTTAGGAGATGACTCATTACTTATTTTTAGACTCTGTTATATTTATGATTCATGGATTCTAGTCCTTGTGGCATTTATGGTTTAACATTTTGAGACATTGGTACATTGGGATTATGATTAATCCAGATATCTTGGGATTATTTATATTTATCAAGTTTATGAGGCTCAACCTTGCACGCTATCAGTCTTAAGCCTAAATAAAAAGGTGGAAGGCTTTGCATCTGGTGCCACTTAGCAAGGAAAAATTATGGCAAGCCCCATGGCATGATTTGATCATTGTCATTTCCTCAGGATAGGGCATTCCCCGTAACAACATGTTGCATCAGATCCTTAGTGCAGTGGAAAATGGATAAGGGTTGCTTGGGTGTTCTTTCAAAAGTGAGGCATTGCATTGGATACTCAGGTGTAGGGGAAAATAGGCAAGGGCTGCTAAAGTGTTCCCTTAGAAGTGAGGTGGTGTATTAGAAGCCAGGTGCAATGAAAAGTAGGCAAGTGTTCATGTCATGGGGGTTGAGAAGTGCATGAGTAAATGGGCTAGCTTAGGAGAATAAGATTTGTATCACCACATGGAATATAAACACATTGACATGTACGAGTTTGGAGTTATTAGATATGATGAAATACATGAGATTTTAAATCCCTTGTATCTAAGAAACCAAGTGGAAAGGGGCTAAAACTAGAGAAATTAATGGGTATAAGCTCTGTTATGTAGAAAAAGACAATAATAGAAATGGCATAGGGATACTGGTGGATAAAGAATTAAAGGATAAAGTTGTAGTTATTAAAAGTAGTAGTGATAGCATTATACTAATAAAACTTGTTGTAGGAGAGAAGAAATTCAATGTTATAAGTGCATTTACCCTGCAAATAGGGTAAGAAGACAATCAAGAGAGAGTTCTGATAAGATATAGCAGGAGTCATGCAAGAAATTCCTAACACAAAGTGTGATGACCCGAGTTTTTTGGATGCAATTTTATAAAAACACAGCGAGATCGATCTCCAGTTTTAAAACAACTTATGCAGAAGAATGCAGGAAAAATTTCTTCTTTCTCAAAAAAACCATAGTAGAAAGAGCCTGAGTGTCAAAATGAATGCTCAATGCATAGTGCCATGCCAATTTATAAACCAAATCAAAACAAGTAATTACTCCCAGGATTGTTAGTCACAGCCACAACTATAACAAATACTTACAATCAAGATTACAGTAGCTACCAAAAGAAATTACTAATTAAGTCTTACCTTCGCCTACTTGATTTGATTTCTAACGCCTCCTGATGTTCCTCCTCCTTCCTCTTAGGGACAATTTTGGGCTGGATGTCCTATCTCTCCGTAGTTAAAACATGTAAAACGGAAGGTACATGGCTTATCTGGGTGATATCTGTGGCATTTGGGGCAAGTCTTGGATTCTAGGTGCTTTTCATTATTATCAAATTGTCGCTTGTGTGGGTGTCGAGGTCCAGAAGGTTGATTGGGTCTTTGATCTTTATTATTTCTTCCGCCATTGTTGTGCTTCGCCTCCTTAGCAGCCTGTGTTCTTTGATAATCCTTTTCAAAGAGAGACGCCATTTCCACTGCCTTTGCTACAATGGTGGGTTGGAACCCTATCACTCGGTTTCTGAGGCCCGAATGTAGTCCATCAATGAACTTCTCTGTAGCGTCTTCCTCTGTGGAGCAAGCATTAGGTGCAAATCTATGAAGACTTATGAACTTATTTTCATACTATTGTACGGAGAGGTTACTTTGCTCCAGGTTCATGAATTCTTTTTCCTTCTGTTTTCATATATGGCGGGGATAGTATTTTTCATTAAATACTAATTTAAATTCTTCCCAAGATATAATATCATTCTCTCCAAAATAGGTTCTCTCGGCTGTTTCCCACCAGAAGCCTGCCTCGCCTTTTAGTATGAAACTGGCCATGGCAACTTTCCTATCCTCAGGGATTTTCATAGCCTTGAATAAATTTTCAACATCAAAGATCCATTTTTCTGCTATTGTAGACTCATCTTCCCCTAAGAATGATGGGGCCATTTTCTTAAATCGTTCTAGTTGGGCTTCTGTCTTATCAGCAATTCTTTCTGGAGAAGAGGATCTTGCCGTGGGTGCCTATGGTTGGTTCTGCATGAACTGCCCCATGTGTTGCATGAATAGCTGAAAGGCTTCAGCCATTCCATTACCAGCTCCAGTGGAGGTAGCTGGAGGATTACCAGGTCTTGGGGCTTCACCTCCTCTTCTCCTTTAGGGGACTCTTACCCTATTGGTTTGCCTATTAATATATCTTGATTATAAGTCCTTTTTCATAACTGGGCTGTGAATAACATGAACCTGGGCTTTGATACCAACTGTGACGACCTGGGTTTTTTGGATGCAATTTTATAAAAACATAGCGAGATCGATCTCTAGTTTTAAAACAATTTATGCAAAAGAATGCAGGAAAAACTTCTTCTTTTTTAAAAAAAACACTGTAGAAAGAGCCTGAGTGTCAAAATGAATGCTCAATGCATAGTGCCATGGAAATTTATAAACCAAATCAAAACAAGTAATTACTCCCAGGATTGTTAGTCACAGCCACAACTATAACAAATACTTACAATCAAGATTACAGTAGCTACCAAAAGCAATTAGTAATTAAGTCTTACCTTTGCCTACTTGACTTGATTTCTAATGCCTCCTGATCCTCCTTCTATTTGTACTTTGTTTGATCTGAAAAATAATGGATTGGGTTGAGTATTTATCATACTCAGTAGGTAACCTGACACTACCCTTTTTGAAAACACAACAATGCATCATACAGAGTTCAAAATGGTTTCATGAAAAACATCGGGAATGCTATATTTGTGATAGGTGTGCATTTGTACGAATAAAATGTAAGTTATGTCATCTATTGAAATTCTTTATCAAACATCAGTATGCAACACTAACAGTATGTCTAGTTTCAGAACGTCGAAATCAATAGATTCACTATGTCAAATCAATGCATCATATAAAACGATTAAGAAATACTTAAAATAGTCTTCATGTGAGGCAAATGTTAGCATCACAAAGTAACATGCACCGGGTCTCAAGTCATCTGGTCACGAGTACTCATTGATGACCATCTTAATGTTATATGCATATTAGTACAACTGAAATCATAGGGTCACTATGCTCCTCCTTAGGTTGCCTCTTTCGGCGATCTGCCCACTTGGGACTCGAGGTTTTATTCCTACCGCAGGCTGCCTCTTTCGGCGATCTGCCCACCTGGAACTCAAGGTTTTATTCCCTATGCAGGTTGCCTCATTTGGCCATCGACCCACTATCCCTACGCAGGTTGCCTCATTCGGCGATCTATCTACTTAGCATAGTGCCCATCAGGCTCAATAGCCCAAAAGCATCTATAGATAAAGCCAAAGCTCAATCATTGCAAATCATGCAATTTATGCACTCATTCAAGTAAATCATGCAATTTATGCAATCATTTTCAATGTCCTCTTTGGGTACCTCACACTGCCTAGCCCTCACAACTGCCTAACCAGTGTCTTTTGGGCACTCTAGTGTCTTTTGGCAACCCTCGGGGATATGCAGTTATCCAAATGATCCAATCTCAATCTTCGTAAATCAGGCAATTTATGCATTTCTTTCCAAGACATGCGAGCAATGCATAAAAATCACTTTATGCTAGTATGAAGACATGTTTGCATTTAAAAACATTACTTCTCAATAGCATTCTTCATTCAATGCAAGATTTTTCAAATATATATATATATATATATATGAGTCATGAAAGCAGGTCCCACATACTTGTATGAGAACAACATGGTTTAAATCACATGGTCAATATAGTAATAAAAGCATATGAAAGTTTGGAATGTATTTTGAAAACAGAGTAGGATCAGACGACCTACCTCGTGCGTTGTTACTTAGCTCATGCCCGTCTTCACTTTGAGTCCGAGAATATCTTGGTAAGGTCCTGAATGATGTTTAAACATAAGATCTAGGCTTTATTTTTAAGCTCATAGGGTAAAGGTCATATGATGTTGGTTTCTAGGGGCTATTCTATGATAAATTTAAGTTGCTCTTTATCTAAGAATATCCTGCATTTTATTGTATAATTGGGTCCGTGTCAAAATTACAGACGCAACGATCCTTTTGGCTCGTCAATCGGTTATATGGTCTCCGAAATTGGATTTTACAAGGTCGCGCCTTAACGGATGACCCAAATGTAGTGCCTAGGGTCCTGCGCACCACGGTTCTAGAATGCGTGCTCTACGATTTCTAGGATACGCATGTGCCCTAGTTGCACCGCAACCAGGTTGGGTCATGTGCGCATGTCCGAATGGTGTGCCAGGGTGTGCACTTTGGAAAGCGTTGCGCGGACGCATCTTAGGGATAACTACGGCGTGCTTTGGCTCCTAGGACATCCCATGGGTTCTGGTTGAGCAGAGAAAACTATTCGCACACAACACGTGCCCAAGGACAGCCCCCAGGGAGCTTGGCATGGGTGTGTGCGCCCCCTGAACCGCGCCGTGCACCCGGGGACGTTCGTGCGGCCCTGGGAGGTGCTCTCTCTCTCTCGACGGATTTTCACCCATCTGGTTCTCTTCCCAGAAGACTGGTGATTTCCAGTCAAAAATATTCCCAGATCCGGCGAGGATCTGGGATGGGAAGGAGGTGGAAAGGGGGGGAAGGGTCTGGGCAGCCTAGAACGGCACCCTGGTCGTAGGCCTAGGGTTCTGTAACGAACCCATCTTCCTAATGGGTTCTTCGGCCAGGAGATGCCAGATCTGGCTGGATTGTGAGGGACAATGGAGGGGAAAAAGAGGAGGAAAGAGAGAAGCGCACCTGTGAATTTGAGATGGAGTGGGTCTCACACATGGGATGCTGCCGAAGACGGTATGGTTTTAGCCGGAAATGCTATGCTAGGGAAGGGGGAGTGGGGAGAGATTTATAGGAGAAGGAAGGCGGTGCTGTCTTATGGCGGTGCTGCCATTTTCATTGGCACCGCCTTACAAAGGCGGTGCTGGAAGTTCTGGAAAAATCAGGAGAGAGAGAGGGTTTCTGGAGAAATCAGGATGCAGGATTGAAGGAGGAAGACGACGGGGTGCCGTTATCAAAACGCCCCCCTACGGTTTTGACCTTTTTCATTTTTTAGGTGCATTTTACAAAAATGCTATCAATCTTCTAACGCCTATAACTTCTTCATACGAGCTTCATTTTCGGCGTTGGATTCCATTTTGCGTGTAGTATCTAGTGGCACTTATTTTATTCACAAATTCCTAAGTTTCCTATGTGAATTTAGATCAAACATTCAACCACCTAATAAGACCCTTAAACATATAATAAACATATATTCATTCCCAAAATAGACCAAGTTACAATATCGTTGGCAATGACGCAACATCATGGTTGGTTTTTATACAAAATGTCTCCAAAATTTGGGTCATTACACAAAGGGGGTATTTGTAGGAGCATACTTAAATGGTCATGTAGGAAAAGAAAAGGAAGGATATGATAGGATATATAGAGGGTATGGTATAGGAAAAAGAAATGAGATGGGAAGCTATCCTTGTTTTTGCTTTGGAATATAACCTAGCTCTGGAAAATACACTCTTTGAGAAGAGGGATGAACACTTAATAACCTTTAAAACAAAGCCAAATAAACTTTTTTCTACTTAAAAATACTAAAAGATCAATGTGTAAGGATTGTAAGGTAATACCAGTGAGAGTTGAACCTCACAACAAAGGTTAATGGTTTTGAATATTTACATTAAATGATGAAAAAAAGGAAATGAACTTAATGGGTGTCCAAAAACTAAGTGGTGGAACTTAAAAGGGAGTAGATAATATCATTCACAAACAAGTTGATGGTAGAAGAAAACTAAAACAATGAATCAAATGTAAACACCATGTGGACTAATAGGCCAAGTCTATTAAGAAAATGACAAAAGATGTTCTAGGTGTATCTAAAGGTAAAAGGCAACCAAAAAAGGAAACTTAGTGGTGGAGTGACAAAATGCAAAAAATTATTAAAGAGTAATGGGTGTGTTTTAAAGCATGGTAGAGGGCCAGAAATAACAAAAACATAGAGCAATATAATAATGCTAAAAAGGTTTCTAAGAAAATAGTAAGTCTAAACTCAAGGCATATGATAATCTCTATAATAGTTTAGGATGAATAGAAGGTGAGAAAGATGTGTTTGAACTTGTGAAAGTAAGATAACTAAAGAGTAAAGAATTATACCATGTTAACTGCATTAAAAGTGATGACGAAAGGGTACAAGTCAAAGGTGACGTGATCAAACCAAGGTGGGAAAGTTACCTTAAAAAAGTGCCAAATGGAAATTGCCTAATAATATATAGATTGAAAGTTCCATAAACCCAAATAACATTGGATATTATAGATATGATTGTAGCATTAGAATACTTGAAGTGAAAGAGTTCTTGAAAAAGATAAAATCAAGAAAGCCCTAGGGCTCAATGGTATGCCAATAGAGGTTTGCAAGTATAGGGGAGATACTGAAGTAGTTTGTAGGGAGGAATGCTAGATGAATGGAGGAAGAGTTCATTTGTATTTTTCTTTTTTTACTAATTAAAAAATCTATTTCTTAGGCCTCTTCTTCCTTCCCTGCATCCACATAAACTCATATAACTAAGACCCTACAAGTAAGTGTTATATTACTTTACATATATTTTAAAATTCTCTTACTAAAGTAAACATCCTTTTTGGCAGGCATGTTTGTATGGAGTTGAAACACGTAAAATGCTTACATGAACTTTTGTAATGGAATAATGTAAATACATAAAGTTTCTTCTCTCTATGTTCTTCAAATTCTGACACATAAGCTATTTAGGCTCGAGTGACCTTTTTCTTCTTCGGAGTTGGTTGCCTTTAAATGAGCACCATTCAATTTTTGTTTCTATAAATATATTTGTATGTTTGATAAAACATGTGGTTTGAAGTATGCATTATAAGTGCATTAGAATGGCTATTGTATTTATCAATTATTAGGTTGTTTTTAATTCTTTGAATTGTAGTGTTCTAGAAATACCAAGACCCTGTAGTTTATGTTGTTCATTGATGGAACCACTAATTTAAAACAAGCTTTACTTCTTTGAAAAATAAGGTAAATGCACCTAGGAATTCTAATTATTATGTTTATGAAGCTTTAAGTTAGTTTCCTTAGGAATGCATAGATTTTAGATGTTTAGGTTTCTACAAAAATTAATGGACATAACAGAAATGAGGAGATTAAGAGAAAAGACTTGTATGATAGTTTTGTCACCATCATGAGACTACAAGTTGCAAAGTGAAAGATACTATTGATTGTGGATCCAAAGCATGAGGCTATTTTGATAAAATAAAAGGCAAAAAAAACTCAAAAGAAAAAACAAATCATGTTACTACCTTATTATAGCAATTCTAATCAATAGGATAAGGGGTTGAGTGGTGTAGGATTGCAAGAGACTTAGCTTCAGACCATCAAGCATAAACACCCCTTTCTACCTCAAGATTTTGAATTCTTAGTCTCAAAATATCTTGCCATGTTGTGAAATCCCTTTTTGTGTTGGAATGTAGGTTTTTATTGCTTGGTCTTTATTTTGTGCAGTTTCACTGCTAATTTTTAACTCTTTTCAATCTTATATGATTCTAACCCAAAACTTGAACTTAGGGACATACAATCCTTTTTTGGGTATAAAATTAAAGATTTTTATTACTTAGGATTTTAGATTTGTTTATGAAGTTTTTTTACATATGGAAATAAAAAAATTTGATAGAAGTCCATTCTTTTTTGTGTCGTAGAAAAAGAAATGATGGGATCTACCTTAAGAATACATGATGTAGTAAGAACTAAGGATTACATTACCATTTTAACTCTCCCAATGGATTGAGGGGATCGGCAATATATATATATATATATATAGAAATATTACATACATAGCTCCACATATTGTAAGTTTTAAACCCCCCAAAATCACTTAATTATTACTAATTATGGTTAATTCTATAATTTTGCAAGTCTTAGATACAAATAAAAAAATACACAAAATTGAGAATTTTACTCTTGAAAGAGAAATTTCACCTTCCAAGCTACATTGTAGACTCATACATACCAATCATGAAGTTCAAGAGTTTATAATGATCATTGGATGTCAAAATCAAAGTCAGAGCAGTTAAAAACCCTAAATGAAAAATATAGCCTTATTTGTTCAAAATAAGGTGTACTTATTAAAAGTAAGGTGGTAGAGCTTCCCATGCATGAATCCATACACATCAGTACCTTGGGAATCTTGTAAGAGAAGTCCAAATCATACACATTGAGATCATATACAATGGGAGCTTTTGAAATAAATCAAGTTAGAAGATTTGGGCCTTCATGAGACTTTTTTCTTACTTTCTCTCTCCTACTCAAAGGAATGGGCCACCTAAGGGGGATCACAAAATTTTTATATAAAGGTGGTGATTCCCACTTAGTTTCAAGTATAGTATGTAAAGAAATAAGGAGGATTAATAGAGAATAACATGGAGAAGAAGACAGAGGGAATTTATGGGAAATCTATAGATGAAAATCATCTTACTTTTCAAGCACTTAAAGGTCAAGATCTACCCTTGTAGATACATATCCTAACCAGCCAATGAAGACACATTCATGTATGGATCAATAAGAAGCTATATAGCAATAAAGACTAAATTGAAAGACTATTGGTGGAGAGTTTTCCATATGAATACACACCTCTTTTTAAGGAAGATTTACTCCTACTTTCAAGGAAAAAGACATCCCGCCTATGTGGAATGCTATTGTCTAGAAGAAAAATATATATAACCTAGAGTGGATAAGGAAATATCTAAGAAATCTAGGTCATTCACTTTAGAGTAATCTAATCCAATGGTGGAGAGTAAAGAAACCTTAAAAGAAGATCTTTTAGGATAAGATTACTCCAACCACATCTTAGCCATTCAATGTAGGACGATGATCATCTAAGGGCCAAGAATGAAGCACTGAAAAGGTAAAACTCCTAGACACAACCCTTGTTGAAAAGTCAAATCAAATTCTTAAAATATCCACCCTTCTTATCATTCAATGGATCACATTCAATTCAAAACTATAAACTACACATATATCCCCATGCAAATCACACCTCTCCCTTATCCAATTTCTAATTTTAAACCAAATCCTACCCAACTCCTAGATTCTCTCCTAATCTTCCCCTCTTCCTTCCCACCTAAGCAATCACCTTTCCTATCCTAGTAAAACTTTCTTTCCTACCCAACCTTCCTCCTTTTCCCCACTTTCCTTTCCTATCTCATAGCCAACTTAGATTCCAAGTCAAAAACCAACTCCTAATTGAATTTCATGTGTCACCCCTCTCCTAGCTTCCCTTCCCATCGTCCATATCATCTCAACCCTTCTTCCTTTCCTCCATTAAATGCTAACCATCCATCCTTAGGACTTCCACTCTTAATACTTTATAAATATGAGGTAAATGAGTTGGAAACCCTTTCTTTCAACTTTCCCTAGAATTCAAGAGCCAAAGCAAGGAGAAAAAGAGGGAGGAGATCACCCTCACCCAAGCTCCCATAGCCAAAACTTCCAAACCCTTGGAGAAAAGGAAAGGGTCTTCAAACCAACCTATTTCCCATTCTTTTCCTTTACTTTCGAGGTAAATGAGTTGGAAACCCTTTCTTTCAACTTTCCCTAGAATTCAAGGGCCAAAGCAAGAAGAAAAAGAGGGAGGAAGATCACCCTCACCCAAGCTCCCATAGCCAAAACTTCCAAACCCTTGGAGCAAAGGAAAGGGTCTTCAACCCAACCTATTTCCCATTTCTTTCTTTTCCTTTACTTTACTTTCTTTTCTTCTTTCTTCTTCCACCTCCATAATTGCACTTGATCTCCACATGTCACCCATGTATGTTTTTCATGTTTGCATGCATCACTCATCTTTATGTTGAATGCACCATCTAGTTACATGTAGTCCTCCTTGATTTTCTCTTTCATTGATTTAATTTTGGAAGCATGAAGCATAAGCATGCATCCTACGAATTATATTAGTTTACATATAATTTTCATGATTTCCTTTTCGTGCTTCTATATTGCATTCCATGTTTCAAGATTAACCATTGAAAACATCCATCAGTAGCACTCATCCTTGTTTGTTTCTTAAGAACATGAATAGGAATATCACCATGTCCCTTACACTCTTTTTTCTTATATGCATCACCTCATAAGCAAATCATGCACTCCTCACTCATCCCACTATCTCCCTCTTCTAGCATCACACCTTTCAATTCCACACACAAAACCCCTCTCCATCCTTCTTTTCCATCTCTCTCTCTCTCTCTCTCTCTCTCTCTCTCTCTCTCTCTCTCTCTCTCTCTCTCTCTCTCTCTCTCTCTCTCTCTCTCTCTCTCTCTCTCTCTCTCTCTCTCTCTCTCTCTCTCTCTCTCTCACACACACACACACACACACACACACACACACACACACACACACACACACACAAACACATACGTCTTCTTACTCTTTCATGCTTCTTCCTTTGTTCTTCTATTTTATCTTTTCTTATGGAATTTGGAATTAAAGGAAAAGAAAGAAGCCTTGTCCCATTATATGGCAGCAAGGAGTATTTCCCATCCTAGATTGAGGTGTTGAGAGAAATAAACAAATCTTACCATAAAGCCATTCCAATTCCTGGCTAAGGGCTTCAAGTTGAAGAGTAGGACCACATCCATGGATAAGTACCTATTTCTTATTATAAGTGTCTAAAATTGTACAAAAATTACCCAATTAGTTACTCATGTGTTATAACTTATAGGGGTAAATTAAGGTTTTTGGCCAAAAATTATAACACATACATTTCTGACCTAATAAACTAAATATCTAATAATTTGTAGGTCTAGAGGCTAACCTGAGGTAAATATATGAATAATAATATTTATCTAAAATTTAATTAGAACTTTTCACTTTTTGTAGGAAGCGAGATAATGATTCAATGGCCGAGATCAATTAGATGAAAATTGAAGATCAAGATCAAGTCAAGGCCAAAATGCCATCAATACAACATGTGATAAAGGATCAAGATCACCTTACATGCAAAAGATGGAAGTAGAGAAGTCAAAGGTGGCTAAAGTGGGCCCATGCACAAGCATGCAAAGTCCACCACCATTGCATGGGATTTACTCAAGCCACCTAAGCCATGAAGAAGGTGACGAGGTAAGGAGCCTAGCTAGCCATCAAAGTAAGGGGTTGAGCCACCAAGCTAAACCAAAAGTGCCCATAAAACTTGCTGTGAAGTCAAGCCAAATGAACTCTCAAAACAAGCTATCAAGCCACTTAAGCCAAGCTACATGGAAGTTATGATTGGAGGAAAATCCAAAGAAATATTCTTAGGAATTTTAGGGTTATTTTGAAGATAATTGAGGGAATATCCACTTGGATAAGTTATCATGTGGACCAATAGTAAGAACCACTTCATTTTTCTTGTTTTTTCATGTTTTTCACTTTCCACCTCACCATACAAAACCACTACAAATTTGCACTTTCCCACCAAGAAGCCCCACCTTTCTAAAACTCTCCCACCTTCCTAAACTCCCCTTTCAACTATACATCCAATCCTAGAGTGCTATCTAACCTATCCAACCAATCCCCACCTTCTTAAGAAGCCACCTCACTCCACCTCATCATCCTATCTTCACCATTCACTCTTCATGTGACGACCCGGGTTTTTGTAACACGTTTTGTAATGTATTTTGAAAGGCAGGGCTCTTAGTAGTGTAAAATTTTTTCGCAAAACAAAGTAGCAAAAATTCTTTTCTTTAGAACTTGTTTTGAAAAACTCAAGTCACCACTTCATACATAACATAAGTACAATTTGTGTACAAAATAAAATTCCATTGAAGGAATATACTTTTATTAAATTCCAGAATCCATCCAGTGGTTCATAGTACAACCAAATCTATTACAATACTTGTCCAAATTACATAATCCAAAACTCAAGCTCACCATATAATAAAACTCTTAACAAAGCAAAATACATGTCTTCAAGAGTATACCTTGAAGATTAGTCTCTTCAAGTCTTCTATCGTCTTCAACTCCTAACTCTCCTTGTATCTGAGATATTGCAACAAGTACAATATCTCAGCAAGCAATGCTTGGTAGGGGATTCAAGAAGCATAATAATTGACAATGCAATTCTAATATTTCATAATCCCATTATCCCTCAACATATTCATGTCTCTACTCTTTACTTTGTAATTTATGTATATCTATATACATACATACTCTTCATGAGTAAACCAGTTAAATTTATGAAAGTAGTCAAATATCATTCCCAACTAAGCTGATCAATTCTCTCCATTATGAGAATTTACTATTTCAGCTAATATTACACTGGGAATTTCCCTTATTGGGAAATATTGGTAATATACAATTACCTAGCATTTCATTATGCTAAAACATAAGGCATTTCACTATGCCTATTCTAATATGCATCATAGTGAAAAATAATCAAAAGGGTTGTCATGCTGCAGTCTGATCCATACCTTTATATTTTAATCAAAAGGGTTGCCATGCCATGCTACAGTTTGATGTACGTACCTTTGTATTTTAATCATACTTTGCATGTCATCTTGATTGAACTTAATACTAGTTTGTGAAGGGTTATAATTATGGGCGTTTGATCATTTGACATGTCTTATATATGTTTCCTTCATGAGAATCATATTGTAAATTTTGTTAAACTTTATTTGAGTGTAATCACCTACACAAGCATAGCTTGCTGAGGCATTACTTTGTTTTGCAATGCCTCAGATTTGGAACGTGATAACCAAAAAGGAAAGTGGGCAGAGTAGCGGTGATTTGGAAGAAGACTTGAAGACCATCCATTTTATTTCCTTATTCGGACATAGATTAGAGTACGTTTCTTGGACTAGACTTTTGAGACTTTCTTAGATGTGGATATATTTTTATAGATTGTACCATATTATGGTATGGAGGATGTTAAAGTTTAAATGGAAATATTGTGGTAATTATGGATGGAACCTGGTGACATTTGACTTGATATATTATTGTCTTTAATTAGCCTGTGTATTTATTGTAGTTTTGAATAGAGCATGCTCAGAGTATCAAGGTTTTAATGTTATTTATAATTATAGTTTTGAATGTGGTTGACCCCCAGGGTTTTTGCTTTCAGTCAATTCTTTTTAAAGCTGCGCTAAAATTTCTATAATTTAAAATTTAAAATTTTAGGGATCCTGTTTATTTTTCTTAAAACATATTATTATTTTTATTATTATGCGGAAAAGGTTTGAGAAAAACTCGGGGTGTCACAGTTTGGTATCAAAGCCCAGGTTTATTCCATCATCACCACTTGAAGGGTCCAATTTGAGTTACAACAAAGGAATTTTTGGATTGAGATAGAAATGGGAGAATTACTTACATGATATTATGTTGAAACATTGGCAGATGGCTCCCTGACGGAAGATGAGGTCCACCCCCATTCCATCAGTTGCTACTCCTGTCGTGACACCTGAGCAAGGGGATTCAGAGGCTGAGATAGTGGCCTGTGTGGTGTAGGAGCTTATGCCACATTTCACTCAACAGATGACACAGCAGGTGCAGGCGAAAATATGGCTATTCACTCTGCTCGCCCAGCGATGACTATAGCAGCACAGGGAGACACTTCAGCTAGTCATCCCACCAGGCACAGATAGCTCCTATACCAGGAGATACAGAGGGAGGATTCTGGAGGCAGCCCGATCCATTAGCAAAACAACTCAAGAGGTTCCAAAAAATGGTACCGTCCTTTTGTGGGGAAGGAGATCCAGCAATAGCAGAAAGATGATTATTTGAGGTCGAGAAGGCCTTCGAGGGAATGAGGATCCTACCAGAGGATCAAGTGAGATTAGCGACTTTCTTGTTGACCGATGAGGCTGGGTTTTGGTGGAAGACTCAGCAACAAACGTTCCTTGTATCTTCAAGACCACTATTATGGGGGGACTTCCGAAAGATCTTTGATGAGCAGTACTTCCCTCCTCATGCCCAACATGCCATGAAGAGGGAATTCAACACATTAGCTCAGGAGAGTATGACGGTTCAGCAGTATCTGAACCGATTCACTAGATTGTGAAGATTTGCGTCTGCCTCTTTTGCCTCAGACCAAGAGGCTATAGATAGATTCGTTGATAGGCTACTACCACAATTGAGGCATGAGGTACTCAGTGCACGCTCGACCATGGTAACGCAAGCTACAAACGTAGCTTCCATGCTCGAGAAGGACTTAGCACGGAATAGAGGAGAGATGAGTAAGCCCTTTAAGGGCAAGAGACCCTTCACGTCCACACAGCCTCAAGGGGGTCTAGATCAGTGGTACCCTCCTAGACAGAGGAGAGACTAGAGTAGGAGAGTGTGCCCTTGATGTAAGAGCTGACACATGGGGCAAGCATGCCCAGGATAGGGCCGTCAGCATCAGGGTCCATAGCAGTTCCACCAGCATCAGCAGCAATAGTAGCTGTACCATTCAGGACAGCCATTTAGATGTTACGGATGTGGTGAGGTAGGGCATGCAATCAGACTGCTCGAGAGGTCAGAGAGACAAGCCAGTGAAGACAGATACCACTACAGAGGCAGTGCCATGTAGTTAGGGACGTGTCTTCACCATTACGTCAGGGTAGGCACAGGCCTCGAACTAGGTGGTGGAAGGTACTTTCTTAGTAGTTGATAGACATGCTAGAGTTCTTTTTGACTCGGGGTCTACTCATTCGTTTATTTCATATGTATTTGCATCATGCCTCGACTTATGCACACACTAGTTAGCATTCGAGTTAGATGTATTGATGCTAACAAGAGAGACAGTGGAAGCTACAAAGTACATTGAACAAGCATGAGTGGAGATGTCAGCCATTAAAATGGATGCTAACCTCATCTTGTTAAATATGGCGGATTATGATATCATCTTGGGGATGGATTGGTTAGCTACATCTTGGGTTACGATAGACAGCTGTAAGAAGCAGATCAGATATTGTGTACCAGATCGACCAGTGGTTCTAGTCTAGGGTAGGAAGAGTGCTAGTGGCCCTTGTGTTATCACAGCCATGAGAGCAGCTCGATGCTACGCTCAAGGTTGTTGAGTGTTTTTGGCATGCATCACGATGATTGATCGTGAGCAGCCACGAATTGAGGAGATAAAGGTGGTGCGAGATTTCACTGACATGTTTCCAGACGAGCTACCAGGACTACCCCCACGTAGGGAGATTGATTTTACCATAGATTTAGTGCCGAGCATAGCACCAATTTCTAAGGCACCTTACAGGATGGCCCCTGCAGATTTGAGAGAGCTCCAAGTACAGTTGCAGGACCTTTTGGATAAGGGTTTCATCACACCGAGTGGGTCTCCTTGGGGAGCACCAGTCCTCTTTGTTAAGAAGAAGGATGGGTCCTTGAGGCTGTGCATCGAATACCGGTTGCTGAACAGTGTTACTGTGAAGAATAAGTATCCCTTGCCTCGTATTGATGACTTGTTTGATCAGTTGCAGTCGGCAAAGGTATTCTCTAAAATTGACTTGAGATTAGGCTACCACCAGTTAAGGATTAGAGAAGAGGATATTCCTAAGACCTCGTTTAGGAGTCGGTATGGCCATTATGAATTTGTAGTAATGCCCTTTGGCTTGACAAATGCACCTGCAGTGTTCATTAACTTGATGAACAAAGTATTTTGGGCTTATTTAGATCGGTTCGTGATCATCCTCGTGGATGATATTCTGATCTACTCTCCTAGTCATGAGGCCCATCAGGATCATCTCTGCACTGTGTTGGACACACTTCGCCGTCATCACTTGTACGCGAAGCTCAGTAAGTGCGACTTCTGGTTAGGATAGGTGCAGTTTTTGGGACACGTGCTATCTAAGGATGGTGTGGTCATGGACCCAGCCAAGGTGGAGGTAGTTTTACATTGGGAGAGGCCTATGACCGTGACAGAGATTCGTCGTTTTCTTGGTTTGATTGGTTACTACCGACGATTCATTGAGGGGTTCTTAAGGATCGCCTTGCCTTTGACCACCTTGACTAGGAAGGATACCAGGTTTGTTTGGACTGATGCTTGTGAGAAGAGCTTTCAAGAGCTCAAGAGGAGGCTGACTACCTCACTAGTACTAGCCTTACCTTTAGGGTCAGGCAGCTATGTGGTGTTCTGTGAAGCATCAGGCAGAGGTTTAGGAGTGGTGTTAATGCAGCACGAGAGAGTTATTGCCTATGCATTGAGATAGTTGAAGACGCACGAGGTAAATTACCCAACTCATGATTTAGAGTTGGCAGTAGTGGTGTTCGCGTTGAAGTCCTGGAGACACTATTTATATGGTGAGAAATTTGAGGTATACACTGACCATATAAGCCTCAAGTATTTCTTTACTCAAAGAGATCTGAACATGAGGCAGCGGAGATGGATAGAGTACCTCAAGGACTTTGACTTTACCATACAATACCACCCGGGGAAAGCCAACGTAGTAGCAGATGCCTTGAGCAGAAAGTCGAGGGTGATGATTGCTAACCTCTTGACTCGATCTAGGTTCCCTGATAGGATTCTTCGGGCACAGATTAATGATGCTGAGATACAGGACATGGCCGATAAGGCTGATTTTTCCAAAGGGCCAGATGGGGGTGTCAGATATAGGGACAGGTTAGTAGTGCCTGTAGATGATCACTTGAGGCATGCCTTGCTCCAGGAGGCACACCAGTCCCCATATTCCATTCATCCCGGAGGTACGAAGATGTATCAGGACCTTAGATGACACTTTTGGTGGAATGGGATGAAGAGGGATATTGGTGAGTTCGTGGCAAGATGTTTGACCTGTTAGCGGGTCAAGGCGGAGCATTAGCAACTAGCGGGGTTATTGCAGACATTATACCTTCTAGAGTGGAAGTGGGACCACCTCACTATGGATTTTATAGTGGGCTTGCCGAGGACTGCTAGTGGACATGATATGACATGGGTTGTAGTTGATAGATTGATGAAGTCTGCCCATTTCCTCCCCATCAGACAGACACGGACTATGGACAGCTTGGCTAAGCTGTATGTCAAGGAGATTGTAAGCTTGCATGGAGTACCATTGATGATTATTTCAGATCAAGACACACAGTTCACCTCAAAGTACTAGCAGAGTGTATAGGAGGCTTTGGGGTCGACGTTGAGATTCAGTATGGCCTTCCACCCCTAGACGAATGGTCAGTCTGAGAGGACCATTCAGACTGTTGAAGACATGTTGAGGGTCTGTGTCATGGATTGGAAGGGCAATTGGGATGATCATTTTCCACTAGTGGAGTTTGCGTATAATAATAGCCACTACACGAGTATCGGCATGGCACCTTATGAGGTACTTTATGGTAGACCATGTCGGTCTCCTTTGTGTTGGAGTGACATGGGAGAGAGACAGATTGTGAGGTCAGAGTTAATTGAGCAATGTGCAGAGAAAGTCTGACTCATTTGGAAACGATTACTTGCAAACCATAGTCGCCAGAAGACCTATGTGGATAAGAGATGGAAGGACTTGGAGTTTGAGGTGGGAGAGCATGTATTTTTTAGAGTTTCACCTATAAAGGGTGTGATGAGATTTGGTGTCTGGGGGAAACTCAGTCCCAGATATATTGGTCCTTTCAAAATCCTGTGCAGAGTGGGACCAGTAGCCTATCAGTTAGCCTTACCCCCACAGTTAGCTGAAGTACATGATGTCTTTCATGTTTCCATGCTGAGGAAGTATGTGTTGGATCCAGCCCACATACTCAAACAGATTCCTAGAGAAATATGACCTCACATGAAATTTGAGGAGTGCCCTATACGAATCTTGGATAGCAAGATCCACAAGTTGAGGAAAAAGACCATTCCTTTGGTCAAAGTTCTTTAACAGCATCACTCAGTGCAAGAGGCTACATGGGTGATGGAGGATGAGATAAGGTAGAAACACCCAGAGCTCTTTCCTTAGAGGTTTTTTTTAGAAGGGGGAGAGGATGCAATAACCAAAATAATTAATTAAATAAATAAATAATAAGAGAGGGTAAATTGGTAAATACACGTGGGCCTACAGGGGGTGGGACCCTTGATGAGGCTATAAAAGCCTGTCCTGTCTTTTTTGTACGGCCAAACTATTCCTCTTGGGTTCCATGTTAACGACGCAGGCAATGACGTGGAACTCCCCTATCAGGCGCACGCAGTGACGATCTGACCACAGTAGGCCACCCTCTACAACTTCCCTTTCTTTTCTTAAAGTTTCCATCGTTTTATCGCTGGAAAATGGCGTGGATTGGCATTTTCTTGTGGAATAGTAGGTGCCATTATTCCTTGCAAAATAAACCAATGAAACGGTATCAGATCATGATTTGAACCGTTCATCTTGTGTGCAGTAACAAAAAGAACAAACCCATGAATTTTCATGGTGATTGGACGGCTAGGGATGTCAAAAAACTCATAAAATAGTCAAAGGAGAAATTTTAGGGATGTGACAAAAATCATGTAAAAACACTAGATAATGATAGAGTTGGTTGAAAGGTGCTTAAAAATGGGATCTACGCAAAAGAAAGAACGAAACGGTGCAAAATCGCATCATTTGGACACCTGAGCATCGCCGGCGGCGACTGGAGTCCAGTGGTCTTCTCCGGTGACGGCAACCGATGGTGACACGTGTCATAACTATGCGTGCAGATGGCACGCGCGTAGATGCATGATGCCACACGCACGACACATATGCAACACACGCGTGCACGAAAACAACCTGCGTGAGCAGCGTACTGGCTTACATGTGCGCTCACAAAGAAAACGCACACGTGTCAGCAGTGCATGCGCGCGCAGGCTTTACTAGTGTCCGAGCGCATAACGGGCCAATAGTGCAGGGGGCGCATGCGCGCCAGCGGTACACGTACACGTGCACACAGGTGATGCGCGCGCATGCACATGTGTCAATGACACACGTGCACACATGCAAGATGGTACACGTGCAGTTTTTCTAGATTTTTGGGGTCCTCTACTTGTCCATTTATAAAAACTTGATTTTTAGGAGCTATAGAGGTCCAAATCGCGATCCGAAAGAGGTGTTGCAACCTTATCGACGACGCGGACCTAGATTTGACTTGAAATTCTAGATCTAAATTCCTTTTTAAGGGTTAAACCACTGAATGTTGTGAGATAATCTCAATCAGGCTGATCAATGGATGATCAGGCCTTAGATCTTCATGGTAAACATCAAATGTGAGATAATCTAGGAGATTAGAGGGATAAACATCATTGAATTGCCAAATGATGGAGAATTTATAATGTAATAGGTATATTAGAGCACGCAACGTGATACTTCCACGTGCTTGATTGGGGCACTACATTTATTGAGGTAGGTGATTTCATTCAATTACTTTGTGATTTTCGTAACCATGATTGGATCTCTAAAATTTTTGACGCATGTGTTTTATGTCTTCTCATGGCACATAAATAGATCCCTATTTTTGTGTTGTAGCATGATATTTTATTTTATTAATAACTATACATGTGATGTACTATCTTGACATGGGCTTTGATTGTATTTATTGGGATTATTTATAGTGCCTTTACATGACTTACATGATTTATATCTTGTTGATGATTTATGACGGGTGCTTCTACCCGGTGGGTACTATGCTAGGAGGGTTGTAGGGTTGGCCACCCACCCTCTGACTTTGTGATGATGATTAGACACCGCCCTTGAGTGATACAGGGCCAGGTACGTAGGTGGTGGTATCATGGGTAGTCCCCCCTATGGGTTCGTTCCTTCCCATGGGGACGAAGAACGTCTCCCGTTTGGGTACCAACGGGGAGCGACAATGGTTTAGATCCTGATGGGGTTGCTACTATAGCATAGTAGCCGATATAGTTATTCTACATGTTCATATGGATTTATATGTGGGGTGAACCGGGGCAAGCCGGCCTAGGCTGTGAGGGACTACGGGGGCTGATGCAGGCTGCACGGGAGGGACCTAGAGTTAGTATGGGTACACATCACCAGTGATTGAGTATCTTGGGACATTTTTGACATTGTTTTGATATAGTGTCTTGTTTATCATGATTGCATACATACTATCCTATAGACATAGACTCGTATTTTTTGATGTACGTACCTTTGTATTTTAATCTTGCTTTGCATG
Organism: Warburgia ugandensis; assembly: GCA_035236585.1. Taxonomy (NCBI): domain Eukaryota; kingdom Viridiplantae; phylum Streptophyta; class Magnoliopsida; order Canellales; family Canellaceae; genus Warburgia; species Warburgia ugandensis. The sequence goes on along the minus strand of CP141129.1, from coordinate 77,525,868 downwards.
TCATCTTGATTTAACTTAATACCAGTTTGTGAAGGGTTATAATTATGAGCGTTTGATCATTTGACATGTCTTATTTATGTTTCCTTCATGAGAATCATATTGTAAATTTTGTTAAACTTTATTTGAGTGTAATCACCTACATAAGCATAGCTTGCTGAGGTATTGCCTTGTTTTGCAATGCCTCAGATTTGGAACGTGATAACCCAAAAGGAAAGCAGGAGGAGTAGCAGTGATTTGGAAGAAGACTTGAAGACCATCTATTTTATTTCCTTATTCGGACATAGATTAGAGTATGTTTCTTGGACTAGACTTTTGAGACTTTCTTAGATGTGGATATATTTTTATACATTGGACCCATATTATGGTATGGAGGATGTTAAAGTTTAGATGGAAATATTATGGTGATTATGGATGGAACCTGGTCATATTTGACTTGATTTATTATCATCTTTAATTAGCCCATGTATTTATTGTGGTTTTGAATTGAGCATGCTCAGAGTATTAAGGTTTTAATGTTATTTATAATTACATTTTTGAATGTGGTTGACCCCCTAGGTTTTCACTTTTAGTCAATTCTTTTTAAAGCTGCCCTAAAATTTCTATAATTTAAAATTTCAAGGATCCCGTTTATTTTTCTTAAAACATGTTATTATTTTTATTATTATGGGAAAAAGGTTTGAGAAAAACCCGGGGTGTCACAGATTTCCTTGTTCTTTTAGCTTGCTTTCCTTAGTATTCCCTATGCCTTTACCTTGTTTCCATTGGATTTTCCCCTTTGACCTTCATGCCAGTTGAAGTAGGAGAAACAAAGGAGTTTTACATTGGAATTACATGGTAAAGCATGGTGCGCACTATCCTTGTATCTTAACTTGAGATCTATGAAACTTTCATTAATGTCTCCTTCTCTTGATTGATTGTGGTAAATTATTATTATTATTATTATTATTATTATTATTATTATGTTATTTGTTTACTACTAGTTCATGAGTTTATTATACAAGCATTGTTTTATTTGCAATTTAATTAGGCATTCAAATCAACCCAAAAACTCATTGGACACACACACACACCCACCCACCACTCTAGGTGTTATGCACATGGTCTTGAGGGGTTTTATGTGGTTGATTGTGAGAGTTTGGTGGATGATTGTGGAAATGTTTAGAATATTTCTTAATTTTAATTAGTTGATTTCAATCATCTTAGGAAAGTTCTATTTCAATTAATTGATTAATGTTAGATTTGACTGTTTGCATGTGTTGAGCATCGCCACTTGAATTAGATTTCATTATATGTCACATATCGTGTGTTAGATGTTATTTTAAGTTGTTATTCAATTTTATCCATGCATTTTCATTACTTCCATTGACACATGTTTGCATCATATTTACAAGCTTCCATAAGTAGGAATCATACTAGAATCATGCGCCCACCTCTAGGGTCATGTGCATGGTTCTAAATGTATTTTCCTTAGAATTGATGCATGGTTATGTTATTGAATTCATTGATTAGTATGTGGTTTAGTCATGCATATTAGTTTCCATTAGCATGTTAGGTGTTATTTAGAAAGTTTCTAATTTTCATGTTTAGAAAGTTAATTTAGGAAAGTGATTGATTAGTTGCTTGTTTCCTTATATTAGTTGCTAAATTTCATGTTTAGAAAGTGTAACTTAAGAAAATTGTTATTTATTTTTAGGAAGTTTCAATTTAATTAAGTTCTCATCTTAGAAAGTTTTATTTCTTTTAGAAAGTGTGTTTTTAGAAAAGTTTCTAAGTTTGGTCTATTTTAGCATCTTTCCATGTCTTGCATTTATGTTAAGTTCCTTTCTTAGTTTTGGACAAAAATTCTCATTATCTTGGCTTGGTTAAATAATCCAAGCAAGGATCCACTAATCTCACAAATCCATTTCATTCTTGATGGGATCCACCTCCATAGCAAGAATTACTACAACTGATTTTTTCCCTCGCTAGTTTAACTTAAAAATCACCACATCTTACTTCATCTCCGAAGGTTGGAATTTGGTGAGTCCTAGACCAAGGTCCACTTTCATCATGTTTATTTTCCTTTTATTCTATTTCAATCTTAAGGTAGGAAGGCTCCTCCACGCTGCCCCTAACTTAAGGATGAATGACCTCTAGTCCCCTTGCCTTTCTGTGACACCCCAGGTTTTCCATGAAATTTTTTTGCATTTATTTTCAAAAGGTGGCCACTCTAAATTTTTAAAATTCAAAACAGCGAAAGATTTTACTTTAAAATTCGATTTTCCAAAAACTCAGATGTCACCTTCATGCTCACACTACACACACACACAGTCTTTGCAAAAGATAGACATGCATTTCTTAAAAATAGGACCCATCTAGTGGTTCACTTACACAGCCCCTATAAACATTATATTAAATATCCAATATCATAATTCAAATCACTAGCTACACAATTCAAAAGCTTTAAATAAAGTGTATACCTGATTGTAGGAGTATCGTTGTTGGATTTCTCTTGTTGTGTACATCTTCTCTTGTTTATCTGTATATGAGATATTGTAAACATAAAACATTTACAATATCTTATCAAGATATGCTTTGTAGGGGAGTTTAAAAATGCATGTTAGATTTAAATATAAATTAATTATTCCACTTTAATTAGAATATTCATTTCCATAGCAATTATGTTAAATTGAATTTACAATATGTTTCATATCTCAATAATCCATTTATAAACCAAATATCTACATGTTTTCGTAATTATCAATAATTTTATTTATAAATCAAATATCTTTACTTATTATTTATCATCAGAATAAAATACTTCAATTCCATGAACCATACTTTGCATAACAAATCTACCCATTCATTAACCCATATGAAAACATATATTAAACTACTCCCTCAATTATATTCATATAGCAATAATACACACATATGAAAATTGTTAAAAGACATACAAAATTATGAATATAATCAATGTCATCTAATTTACATTCCTAGACTATACTGGGTTTCAGAATCATACCCCTCATCATGTGGGTTTCATAGTCATCTAGCCTCTGTTGATATATCAATATAATCCTCATGCCCCTCACTATACAGGGTCCACAATCCTCCAGCCACTACTGGGAAAACAATATAAGGCATATCATCATGTCACATCATATAAGGCATCTCATAATGCCATCATATAAGTACCATAGTGCATCAATCATAAGGACTACTATGCATGCAGTCTGATCCGTACAACGTGCCTAGATAATTGCTTTCATACTCCACAGATACCAACCTATGTCATGTCTATATGGGAAGGCAGACCGTCATAGTGGTGGCCTTCCCATCATTGCCCCACTCAACCTTTTGCCTCTCTTTGGGCATGGTATCATCATATATCACATTTCGGAGAGTGGGTGGCCAAACTCTTGTAACCCTCTTAGCATAGTATCCCTAGGCATACACTTGTATAAAACAAAACTCTCGAGCCTCCAGCCCTGATGTAAAGTAATCACAATAAAAGGTGATTTGCCTGTTCATATATTTCATAACAATAATAACATCCACAATTATTTGGCGATAATCTACAAAGGATGTATCCTTACAAACTTAGACTTGTACATCACATATACTGACATGGTACCCATGTTCCATCATGACATTTCACAATTTTACATAGAAGATGCCTAAAGTCATAAGCATGAATTATAAACATGCAATTCTTTTACTTAACATTTTTTTTTTATTTTTATTTTTATCATTACAATTCTAAGCATATCCAATATCAATTATATCATTTCAATATCATAATATTCATAATTAGAAATAAGACCATGTTTAGAACATGCATCTTATTATTAGACATGCTTTCTTAAAATATCCACCTACTTCATGTGACATGTTCTTCAATTCCACTAGCTTTAATTGCCCTCTTCTTCATGATTGACCATGAGGCTGCTTCATAAAACATAAATTCGGGTTGAGTAGCCAGAGTCCAAATCTCCTTCAAAGAACTTGGAGTATACTCCTGAGATGCATAGATTACAACTACCACTGAACCCATTATACAGGACACATATCCTAAAACACCCATTTTCTGTAACCTTTCTTTTAGTAAAAAGTTCACCAAAACATCATTCACTATAATACTTAACACACCTAGGGAGTTATTAGAACTCCAAGAGCAAAAATGTAAGCCACCAAGTTTACAGCCTCTCCAACCATCCCTTCCCACCAGAATCGTATCTCTAAATTCAACATATCAATACATGACAATGAACCAGGCGAAGGCCACGCATCATAATCCTTCCCCAATGCATCCTTCACCTAATAACCCTTTTTGGGAGGCCCCCTTGTGGATATGATAGGAATCATCTCTCCTGATGTGAGGATCCACAATTGTGGCCATGTGCTTCCCCTTGGTAGCTAGATTGTTTTGCATCTCCCCAGGATGGGGGATTAGAACCATATCCCAAATAAAGTATCTCTTCTCATCTATATGTTCAATATCAAACCATAGCACATCATAAGGAATATCAAACTCATTAGACTTGGAATGAACATTATAAACATCCTTGTCTTCCCTATAATTCCACGTATATTGGTGATATGTAGTAGCAAAATACTGTGGCATTGCCAAGGTCTCGGTAATAGAGGCATATTGTTGTTGCTTGGAACTAGACTGAGAAGAGGAGAAAGAATGATGAGCAATTTCTGACCTAGTCTCTTTGAAAAGGGTAAAGAACAACAGGGGAGTGGAGAGGTGAGGTGGCCAGCCTAATTGAACTGGAGGAAAGAAAAGTTTTTTCACAGATTGTGTTGGTATCTCCAATTAGGTGTCGAAGGAGGGTTTTTGTGCGTCTGGGGGTATCATTTCTGGTATTGTTTTGCTTGTGTGATCAAACAGAGGTGTGAAGTGCTGCTCCAAATGGCAACCAGCCAAAATTATTGATAGGATGGAAGAGAGTTGTGGGTTTGTTGCATTGGAAAGAGAAAAGGGTGCTGGAGGGGTCTAAACAGAAGGGGAAAAAATGTGACGAAGGAAATTTGGTCAAAATCAAGAGTAAGAAGGGAAAGTTTCCAGGTTCTTTATGTAGTAGATTAGAGCATGAGTTCAAAATGAAATTTAGTATGTCTGACCAAATTTTTCGAATGCTCACGGTCTTCTACCATGCCAGAGATAGGGAAAAAGAGGGTTTGGGTTTTGTGCTTGTGACAATCCGAGATGAAGGGCATCACCTAGGAAGGAGATGCGCCAGGGATGAGACTCACTAAGTTTTCTATTGTTGCATTGGTGCTAGTGCCATTGCAGATGAGGACAATGGGAAGCTCATAGAAGGGAGAGGAGATTTGATCATTGGGGGAAAATGTTGGGTTTTCGCTCATGCTCCCTCTCTCTTCCCTCCTCTCCTTCTCTTCTCCTCCTCCTCCTTCTTCTCTTTTACCATTGTCTGTTTCTCATTTTCGTCGGGTTCTTGGGTGGAGAATAGATCACGTGATCTGTTTTTCGGAAGTCACTTAAAGGGGGGGTGCCAATAGCAAACATGGCCCCTCCTTTTTGTTATTATAAATTATTTCCTTCTCTTTTTAATTTAGTTTATGTTAATGAAGTTGTTCCCTTATGAAACATAATCATTTCAGTCACATGTGTGTGACCTCTACTTATGATGGATTTTCTTCAGTCCCTTCACTACCAGACCTCAAAATTCCGTATGTGGGGTCCTCTAGGGAAATTACTAAAATACCCCTCTATAAGAAAATTACCATTTATTCGTCCAACATCCAATTTTAGCAAACTTAGTGTCGTTGGATTCGTATTGACGAGTAGAATCCAGATTTAACATGTTTAATATCATGTTCTTAGTTTTTTTTTTTTTTTTTTAGCATGGTTTGGCCCATTCCAGCCACACCCTGAAGGGTGCAACACGAAAACTTCTAATGGAATTCAGTGCATTAGTGTTGTTGAGGTCACACCCTGAAATAATTTCGCACTGACACCGACTCGTACCTATGCCACGCATTTCCTCTGATACCATAATGATCAAACATGAGACCCTTTCAACACATCATCATCACTTAGATGTTGGCCCATCCATTCCAACAACCCCCATAGTGAACGCCCTTAAGTTGTCGAGTGGCAAAAAGTTTGCCAAAGAAAAAGGGAAGAGAGTCGCTTAGTGGCCCCAACTATCCAAAGCATGGTTTGGCCCATTTCAAATGGACCTAGCGTGAGAGCCCATAGATTCAAAAAAGGACCTTGTACATTAGATTTCAAAGAAAAAGCAAAAATAAGGGGTGCAACACGAGGAATTCCCGGAGGCATCCATCCTAGTACTACTCTCGCTCAAGCCCACTTAACTACGAAGTTCTGATGGAATCTGGTGCATTAGTGCTGGTGTGGTCGCACCCTAAAACTATTTGGCATCGACACCTACTCATGCTTATGCCACCCATTTTTTCCGATACAATAATGATCAATCGTGAGACTCTTTCAACTCATCATCACCGCTCAAATGTCAGCCAATCCATTCCAATCATCAAATCTAGATTCGTATCATCGATATTCCATCAGAAGTCTTCATGTTGCACCCCTTCGAAAGGATTCTGCTCCTACTCCCTCTCTCTTCTCTCTTCTCTCTTCCCTCCTCTCCTTCTCTTCTTCTTCTCCTCCTCCTTCTTCTCTTTACCATCTTCTATTTCTTGTTTTCGTCAGGTTCTTGGCTGGAGAACAGATCACGTGATCTATTTTTTGGAAATCACTTAAAGGGGTGGCGCCAATAGCAAATAAGGGGTGCACATTCTAGCCACACCCTTCGAAGGGGTGCAACACGAAGACTTCTAATGGAATTTGGGGCATTAGTGGTTTTGAGGTTGTACCCTAAAATAATTTCGCATCGACAGTGACTCATACCAACACCATACATTTGCTCTGGTACCATAATTATCAAACGTGAGACCCTTTCTACACATCATCACCGCTCAGATGCTGGCCCATCCACTCTAGCTACCCCCATAGTGAATGCCCTTCAATTGTTGAGTGCTAAAAAGTTTGCTGAAGAAAAAGGGAAGAGAGTTGCTCAGTGGGCCCCAACCGTCCAATGCATGGTTTTGCCTATTTTAGGTGGATCTAGTGTGAGAGCCCATAGATTCATAAATGGACCTTGCAAATTTGATTTCAAAGAAAAAGAAAAAATAAGGGGTGCACACGAGGACTTCCCAAGAGGTCACCCATCCTAGTACTACTTTCGCCCAAGCCCGTTTAAGTACTGAGTTCTGATGGGATCTGGTGCATTAGTGCTGGTGTGGTCGTACCCTAAAACTATTTAGCATCGACACCTACTCAAGCCTATGCCACCCATTTCCTTCGATACCATAGTGATCAATCGTGAGACCCTTTCAACTCATCATCACCGCTCAGATGTCAGCCAATCCATTCCAATCATTAAATTTAGATTTATATCATTGATATTCTGTCAGAAATCTTTGTGTTGCATCCCTTCGAAAGGTTTCTGCTCTTGCTCCTTCTCTCTCTCTCTCTCTCTCTCTCTCTCTCTCTCTCTCTCTCTCTCTCTCTCTCTCTCTCTCTCTCCTCTCTTCCCTCCTCTCCTCTCCTCTCCTTCTCTTCTCCTTCTTCTTCTTCTCCTTCTCTATCCCAACGTCTGTTTCTCATTTTCGTTAGGTTCTTGGATGGAGAATAGATCATGCAATTAGTTTTTGGGAAGTTACTTAAAGGGGAGGCCCTCTAGGGAAATTACTAAAATACCCATCTAGAAGAAAATTACCATTTATTCATCCAACCCCTGATTTCAGCAAACTTAGTGTCTTTGGATTTGTATTGATGAGTAGAATCCAGATTTAATAATTTCAATTTCATGTTTTTAGTTTTTTTGTTTTTTATAGCACAGTTTGGCCTATTCGAGCCACACCTTTCGAAGGGGTGCAACAAGAAGACTTCTGATGGAATTCGGAGCATTAGTGCTGTTGAGGTCGCACACTTAAATAATTTTGCATTGACCTCGACTCATACCTATGCTATACATTTCCTCCAATACCATAATGATCAAACATGAGAACCTTTCAACACGTCATCACTGCTCAGATGCTGGCCCATCCATTCCAGCCAACCCCATAGTGAATGCCTTTCAGTTGTCGAGTGCCAAAAAGTTTGCTAAAGAAAAAGCAAAGAGAGCTGCTCAGTGGGCCCTACCGTCCATAGTAGGGTTTGGCCCATTTCAGGTGGACAGAGGGTGAGAGCCCACAGATTCTTAAATGGACCTTGTAAATTAGATTTCAAAGAAAAGCATGAAGAACGGGTGCAACACGAGGACTTCCCTGGGGGTCACCCATCTTAGTACTACTCCCCCGCCCAAGCGTGGTTAACTACAGAGTTCTAATGGGATTTGGTACATTAGTGCTGGCATGGTCCTACCTTAAAATTATTTGACATCGACACCTACTCATACCTATGCCTCCCATTTCCTTCGATACCATACTAATCAATTGTGAGACCCTTTCAACTCATCATCACCGCTCAGATGTCAGCCCATTTATTGCAATTATTAAATCTGGGTTCGTATCATCGATATTCCATCTGAAGTCTTCGTGTGGCACCCCTTCGAAAGGTTTTCGCTGCTGCTCCTACTCCCTCTCTCTTCTCTCTTCTCTCTTCCCTCCTCTCCTTCTTCTTCTTAGGAAAATTACCATTTAAAATACCCCTCCGCAGGAAAATTACCATTTATTTGTCCAACCTCCAATTTCTGCAAACTTAGTGTTGTTGGATTCTTATCGACAAGTAGAATCCAGATTTAATAATTTCAATTTCAATTTCATGTTCTTAGTTTTTTTTTTTTTTTTAACATGGTTTGGCCCATTTTAGCCACACCTTTCGAAGGGTTGCAACACGAAGACTTTTTATAGCATTCGGTCCATTAGAGTTTCTGAGGTCATACCCTGAAATAATTTTGCATCGACACCAACTCATACTTACGCCATACATTTCCTTCAATACCATAATGATCAAAGGTGAGACCCTTTCAACACATCAGCACCACTCAAATGCTGGCCCAAGCATTCCAGCCACCCCCATAGTGAACGACCTTCAGTTGTCGAGTGCCAAAAAGTTTGCAGAGGAAAAAGTTAAGAGAGCCGCTTAGTGGGCCCCACCTGTCCAAAGCATGGTTTGGCCCATTTCAAGTGGACCGAGCAGGAGAGCCCTGGACTTTGTAAATTAGATTTCAAAGAAAAAGCAAAAACAAGGGGTGCAACATGAGGCCTTCCCTAGAGGTCGCCCATCTTAGTATTGCTCTCGCCCAAGCATGTTTAACTACAGAGTTTTGATGGCATTCGATGCATTAGTACTGATGTGGTCGCACCCTAAAATTATTTGTCATCGCCACCTACTCATACCTACGCCACCCATTTCCTTTTCGATACCATGATGATCAATCATGAGACCCTTTCAATTCATCATCACCGCTCAGATGTTGGCCTATCCATTCCAATTATTAAATCTAGATTCAAATCATCGATATTCCATTAGAAGTCTTTGTGTTGCATAGCTTTGGAAGGTTTCTGCTCCTGCTCCTGCTCCCTCTCCCTTCTCGCTTCCCTCCTCTCCTTCTTCTTCTTCTTCATCTTCTTCTTCTTCTTCTCTTTCCCATCGTCCATTTCTCATTTTCGTCGAGTTCTTAGCTTGAGAATAGATCATGCGATCAGTTTTTGGTAAGTTACTTAAATGGGGGCCCTTTAAGGAAATTACTAAAATAACCCCATGTAAGAAAAGTACCATTTATTTGTCTAACCTCTGATCTCAGCAAATTAGTGTCATTGGACTGGTATCGACTAGTAGAATCTAGATTTAATAATTTTAATTTCATGTTCTTAGGCTTGTTTTTTTTAGCATGGTTTGGCCCATTCTTGCTGCACCTTTCAAAGGGGTGCAACACAAAGACTTCTAATGGAATTTGGTGCATTAGTGCTGCTGAGGTCGCATTCTTAAATAATTTCGCATCGACACCATTTCATACCCACGCCATACATCTCCTCCGATAAGATAATGATCAAACGTGAGACCCTTTCAACTAATCATCCCCACTTAGATGCTAGCCCATCCATTCCAGCCACTCCCATAGTGAATGCCCTTTAGTTTTTGAGTGCTGAAAAGTTGCTGAAGAAAAAGGGAAGAGAGCTGCTTAGTAGGCCCCAACCGTACAAAGCATGGTTTGGCCCATTTCAGGTGGACCGAGCATGAGAACCCACAGATTCATAAATGGACCTTGTAAATTAGATTTCAAAGAAAAAACAAAAATAAGGGGTGTAACATGAGGACTTCCCAGGAGGTCACCCATTCAAGTACTACTCTCAAATAAGCACGCTTAACTATGGAGTTCTAATGGGATCTGATGCATTAAAGATGGTATGGCCGCTCCCTATAATTATTTGGCATCGGCACCTACTCATACCTATGCCACCCATTTCCTCCGATATGATAATGATCAATCATGAGACCCTTTCATCTCATAATCACCGCTCAGATGTCGGCCCATCCATTCCAATTATTAAATCTAGATTTGTATTGTCAATCTTCCATTAGAAGTCTTCATGCTGCACCCCTTCAAAAGGTTTCTGCTCTTGTTCGTTCTCTCGCCTAAGCATGCTTAACTACAGAGTTTGGATGAAATCTAGTGTATTAGTGCTGGTGTGGTCACGCCATAAAATTGCTTGGCATCGGCACCTACTCATACCTACGCCACCCATTTTCTCTGATACCATAATAATCAATCATGAGACCCTTTCAACTCATCATCACCTCTTAGATGTTGGCCCATCCATTCCAATTATTAAATCTAGATTCGTATTGTCGATATTCCATAGGAGTCTTCATGTTGGACCCTTTCGAAAGGTTTCTGCTCTGGCTCCTGCTCCCTCTCTCTTCTGTCTTCCCTCCTGTCCTTCTTCTCCTTCTTCTTCCTCTCTTTCCCATCGTCTGTTTCCCAGTTTTATTGGGTTCTTAGTTGGAGAATAGATCATGGGATCTGTTTTTGGGAAGTCACTAAAAGGGGGGCCCCTCTAGGGAAATTACTAAAACACCCTACTTTAAGAAAATTACCATTTATACGTCCAACCTCTGATTTTTGCAAACTTAGTGTCATTGGATTCGTATCGACAAGTAGAATCTAGATTTAATAATTTCAATTTCATGTTCTTAGTTTTTTTTTATTAGCATGGTTTGACCCATTCTAGGCACACCTTTGGAAGGGGTGTAACAGGAAGACTTCTAAAGGAATTTGGTGTATTAGGACTACTAGGGTCCCACCCTGACATAATTTTGAATAGTCACCGACTCATATCTACTCCATAGATTTCCTCCAATACCATAATGATCAAATGTGAGACAATTTCAACACATCATCACCAATCAGATGCTGGCCCATCCATTCCACGCACCCCCATAGTGAACGCCCTTCAGTTGTCGAGTGCCAATTTCAGGTGGACCGAGTGTGAGCACCAACCGTCCAAAGCTTGGTTTTGCCAATTTCAGGTGGACCAAGTGTGAGAGCCCATAGATTCATAAATGGACCTTGTAAATTAGATTTCAAAGAAAAAGAAAAAACAAGGGGTGCAATTGAGTTCCTAGGAGGTCACACATCTTTGGACTGCTCTCGCCCAAGCACTCTTAACTATGGAGTTCCGATGGGATCTGATGCATTAGTATTGGTGTGGTCGCACCTTAAAATTATTTGGCATTGACACCTACTCATACTTACACCACCGATTTTCGTCGATACCATAATGATCAATTATGACACCCTTTCAACTTATCATCATGGCTCATATGTCGGCCCATCCATTCCAATTACTGAATCTGGATTTGTATTGTCGATATACCATTAGAAGTCTTCGTGTTGCACCCCTTCGAAAGGTTTCCGCTCTTACTCCTGCTCTCTCTCTTCTCTCTTCCCACCCTCTCCTCTTCTCCTTCTCCTTCTCCTTCTTCTTCTCTTTCCCATCGTTTTTGGGAAGTCACTTAAAGGGAGGGGGGGGGGGGGGGGGCCTCTAGGGAAGTTTCTAAAATACCCCTTTATAATAAAATTTCCATTTATTCATCCAACCTCCGATTTCAGCAAACTTAGTGCCGTTGGATTCATATTGATGAGTAGAATCCAGATTTAATAATTTCAATTCCATGTTCGTAGTTGTTTTTGTTATAGCATGGTTTGGCCTATTCGAGCCATAGCTTTCGAAGGGGTGCATCATGAAGACGCCTAATGGAATTCAGTGCATTAGTTCTACTAAGGTCGCACTATGAAATAATTTTGCATCGACACCTACTCATACCTACACCATACATTTCCTTTGATACCATAATGAACAAATGTGAGAACCTTTCAACATGTCATCACCGCTTAGATGTTGACCCATCCATTCCAGCCACCCCCATAGTGAACGCCCTTCAGTTGTTGAGTGCTAAAAAGTTTGTCAAAGAAAAAGGAAAGAGAACCACTCAGTGGGCCCCAACTATCCAAAGCATGGTATGGCCCATTTTAGGTGGACTAAGCATGAGAGCCCACAGATTCATAAAAGGACCATGTAAATTAGATTTCAAAGAAAAAGCAAAAATGAGGGGTGCAACATGAGGTCTTCCTAGGATGTCACCCACCCTAGTACCACTCTCCCACAAGCACACTTAACTACGGAGTTCTGATGGGATCCGATTCATTAGTGTTGGTGTGGTTGCACACTAAAATTATTTGGCTTCAACACCTACTCATACCTACACAAGCCATTTACTCTGATGCTATAATGATCAATTATGAGACCCTTTCAACTCATCATCACCACTCAGATGTTATCCCATCCATTCCAATTATTAAATCTGGATTCGTATCGTCGATATTCCATCAGAAGTCTTCGTGTTGCACCCGATTGAAAGGTTGCCGCTCCTGCTCCTGCTCCTGCTCCCTCTCTCTTCTCTCTGCCCTCCTCCCCTTCTACTTCTTCTTCCTCTCTTTTGCATCATCTGTTTCTCATTTTTGCTGAGTTCTTGGCTGGGGAACAAATCATTTGATCTATTTTTGAGAAGTCACTTAAAAACTTACTAAAATACCCCACTATAAGAAAATTACCATTTATTCATCCAATCGCCGATGTCAGTAAACTTAGTGACGTTGGATTCGTATCAACAAGTAGAATCCAGATTTAATAATTTCAATTCATGTTCATAGTTACATTTTTTTAGAATGGTTTGGCCCATTCTAGCCACACATTTCGAAGGGATGCAACACAAAGACTTCTAATGGAATTTGGAGCATTAGGACTGTTAAGGTCGCACCCTAAAATAATTTTGCATCGACATCGATTCATACATACACCATACATTTTCTCCGATACCATAATGATTGAAGGTGAGACCCTTTAAACACATCATCACTGATCAGATGCCGGCCCATCCATTCTAGCCACCCCCATAGTGAACGCCCTTCAGTTGTCGAGTGCTAAAATGTTTGCTGAAGAAAAAGGGAAGGGAGCCGCTTAGTGAGCCCTAACCGTCCAAAGCATGGTTTGGCCCATTTTAGGTGGACCCTTTAGGAAAATTACTAAAATACCCCTTTGTAATAAAATTACCATTTATTCATCCAAACTACGATTTTAGCAAACTGCGTGTCATTGGATTAGTATCGACGGGTAGAATCCAGATTTAATAATTTCAGTTTCATGTTCATAGTTTTTATTTTTTATTTTTATAGCATGGTCTGGCCCATTTTAGCTGCACCTTTCGAAGGGGTGCAACATGGAGACTTTTGATGGAATTAGGTGCATTAGTGCTGCTGAGGTTGCACCGTTAAATAATTTCACATCGACATTGACTCAAACCGACACCATACATTTCCTTGGATACCATAATGATCAAACGTGAGACCCTTTCAACACATCATCATTGCTGAGATGCTGGCACATCCATTCCAGCCACCCCCATGGTGAACGCCCTTCAGTTATCGAGTGCCAAAAAATTTGCCAAAGAAAAAGGGAAGGGAGCCGCTTAGTGATCCCCAACCTTCCAAAGCATGGTTTGGCCCATTTGAGGTGGACCAAGTGTGAGAGCCCACAAATTCATAAATGGACCATGTAAATTAGATTTCAAAGAAAAAGAAAAAATAAGGGGTGCAACACGAGGACTTCCTAGGAGGTCACACATCCTAGTACCACTCTCGCCCAAGCAAGCATAACTACAGAGTTCTGATGGGATCAAGTGCATTAGTTCTGGTGTGGTCACACCTTAAAAACATTTGGCATCAACACCTACTCATACCTATGCCACCCATTTCCTTCAATACCATAATGATCAATCATGAGACCCTTTCAACTCATCATCACCGCTCAGATTTCGACCAATACATTCCAATTATTAAATCTGGATTCATATCGTCGATATTCCATAAGAAGTCTATGTGTTGCACCCCTTCGAAAGGTTTCTGTTCCTACTCCTGCTCCTGCTCCTGCTCCTGCTCCCTCTCTCTTCTTCTTCTTCTTCTTCTTCTTCTTCTTCTTCTCTTTCCCATCATTTGTTTATCATTAACATTGTGCTCTTGAGTGGAGAACAGATCATGCAATCTGTTTTTGGGAAGTCACTTAAAGGGGAACCCTTTAGGGAAATTACTAAAATACCCCTATGTAATAAAATTACCATTTATTCATTCAACCTACAATTTTAGTAAACTTAATGTCGTTGGATATGTATCGATGAGTAGAATCCAGATTTAATAATTTTAGTTTCATGTTCATAGTTTTTTTCTTTTTAGCATGGTCTCGCCCATTCTAGCCGCACCTTCTGAAGGGGTGCAACATGAAGACTTTTGATGGAATTCAGTGCATTAGTGCTGCTGAGGTTGCACCGTTAAATAATTTCACGTCGACATTGACTTAAACCGATGCCATACATTTCCTTCGATACCATAATGATCAAACATGAGACCCTTTCAGCACATCGTCACTGCTGAGATGTTGGCACATCCATTCCAGCCACCCCCATGGTGAACACCCTTCAGTTATTGAGGGCCAAAAAGTTGGCCGAAGAAAAAGGGAGGGGAGCCGCTTTGTGATCCCCAACCGTCCAAAGCATGGTTTGGTCCATTTTAGGTGGACCGAGTGTAAGAGCGCTCAGATTCATAAATGGACCTTATAAATTAGATTTCAAAGAAAAAGAAAAAACAAGGGGTGCAACAAGAGGACTTCTCAAGAGGTCACCCATCCTAGTAGTACTCTCGCCCAAGCACACTTAACTACTGAGTTTCGATGGAATTTAGTGCATTAGTGCTGGTGTGGTTGTGCTCAAAAATTATTTGGCATCGACTCCTACTCATACCTACGCCTCCCATTTCCTCCGGTACCATAATGATCAATCGTGAGACCCTTTCAACTCATCATCACTGCTCAGATGTCGGCCCATCCAATCCAATTATTAAATCTGGATTTGCATCGTCAATATTCCATTAGAAGTCTTTGTGTTGCACCCCTTCAAAAGGTTTACCCTCCTGCTACCTCTCTCTGCTCCCTTCCCTTCCCTTCCCTCGCCTTCTCTTCTCTTTCTCCTTCTTCTCCTTCTTCTCTTTCCCATTGTCTACTTCTCATTTTTGTTGGGTTATTAGTGGGAGAACAGATCATGCGATCTTTTTTTGGGAAGTCACTTAAAGGGAGGGCCTTCTAGGGAAATTACTAAAATAACCCTCTATATGAAAATTACCATTTATTAGTCCAACCTCCAATCTCAGCAAACTTAGTGTCGTTGGATTCATCTCGACGAGTAGAATGCATATTTAATAATTTCAATTTCATATACTCGGTTTTTAGTTTTATTTTTAGCATGGTCTGGCCCATTCCAACCACACCTTTCGAAGAGGTGCAACATCAAGACTTCTGATGGAGTTTGGGGCATTAGTGTTGCTAAGGTCGCACCTTAAAATAATTTTGCATCAACACTGACTCATACCTACGCCACCCATTTCCTCTGATACCATAATGATTAATCGTGAGACCCTTTCAACTCATCATCACTGCTCAGATCTCGGCCCATTCATTCCAATTATTAAATCGAGATTCATATCGTAGGTATTCCATCAGAAGTCTTCATGACTAACCCCTTTGTAAGGTATCCACTCCTACTCCCTATCCCTTCTCTCTTCTCTCCTCTCTTCTCCTTCTTCTTCTTCTCCATCCCATCATGTGTTTCTTGTTTTCGTCGTGTTCTTGGCTAGAGAATAGATCATGTGATCTGTTTTTTGGAAGTCACTTAAAGGGGGACCCTCAAGGGAAGTTACTAAAATACCCCTCTATAATAAAATTTCCATTTATTCATCCAACCTCCGATTTCAGCAAACTTAGTGCTGTTGGATTCATATTGATGAGTAGAATCCAGATTTAATAATTTCAATTCCATGTTCTTAGTTGTTTTTGTTATAGCATGGTTTGGCTGATTCGAGCCATAGCTTTCGAAGGGGTGCATCACGAAGACGCCTAATGGAATTCAGTGCATTAGAGTTGCTGAGGTCACACCTTTAAATAATTTTGCATTGACACCAACTCATACCTACGCAATACATTTCCTCAGATACCATAATGAACAAACGTGTGACCCTTTCAACTCATCATCATTGCTTAGATGCTGGCCCATCCATTCTAGCCACCCCCATAGTGAATGCCCTTCAGTTGTCGAGTGCTAAAAAGTTGGTCGAAGAAAAAGAAAAGAGAGCTGCTCAGTGGGCCCCAACTGTCCAAAGCATGGTTTGGTCCATTTCAGGTGGACTGAGCGTGAGAGCTCACAGATTCATAAATGGACCTTATAAATTAGATTTCAAAGAAAAAGCAAAAATGAGTGGTTCAACACGAGGACTTCCCATGAGGCCACCCATCCTAGTACTACCCATGCCCAAGCATGCTTAAAAACAGAGTTCTAATGGATACAGGTGCATTAGTGTTGGGGTGCTCACACACTAAAATTATTTGGCATTGACACCTACTCATACTTACATCACCCATAATGCTCAAACGTGAGAACCTTTCAACTCATCATCACTGCTCAGATGTTAGCCCATCAATTCCAATTATTAACTTTGGATTCATATCGTCGATATTCCATTAGAAGTCTTCTTGTTGTCCCCCTTCAAAAGGTTTTCGTTCCTACTCCCTCTCTCATCTCTCTTCCCACCACTCCTTCCCTTCTCCTTCTCCTTCTCCTTCTCCTTGTCCTTGTCCTTCTTCTTCTTCTTCTTCTCCTCCTCTTTACCATCATCTGTTCCTCATTTTCATTGGGTTCTTGGCTAGAGAACAGATCATACGATCTATTCTTGGGAAGTCACTTAAATCAAGGCCCTCTAGGGAAATTATTAAAATACCCCTCTGTAAACAAATTACCATTTTTTCATCCAACCTCCAATTTTAGCAAACTTAGTGTCATTCGATTTGAATCAATGAGTAGAATACATATTTAATAATTTCAATTTCAAGTTCTTAGTTTTTTTTTTTTTTAGCATGGTTTGGCCCATTCCACCCACGCCTTTCGGAGGGGTGCAACATGAAGACTTTTGATGGAATTCGGTGCATTAGTGCTGCAAAGGTCGCACTGTGAAATAATTTTGCATCAACATCGACTCATACCTACACCATACATTTCCTCTGATACCATAATGATCAAATGTGAGAACCTTTAACCACATCATCACTGCTCAAATGCTCGCCTATCCATTCCAGCCACCCCCATAGTGAACGCCCCTCAGTTGTTGAGTGCTAAAAAGTTTGTCGAAGAAAAAGGGAAGAGGCTGCTCAGTGGGCCCCAACCATCCAAAGCATGGTTTGACCCATTTTCGGTGGACTGAGCGTGAGAGCTCGTAATTCATAAATGGACCTCGCAAAATAGATTTCAAAGAAAAAGCTAAAAACTACTGGGTGTAATTGAGGACTTCCTAGGAGGTCACACATCCTAGTACTACTAATGGCTAGGCACCCTTAACTACGGAGTTTTGATGGGATCCGGTACATTAGTGCCGGTGTGGTCACACCCTGAAGTTATTTGGCATGGATACCTACTCATACCTACGCCACCCATTTCGTTCGATACCATAATGATCAATTGTGAGACCCTTTCAACTCATCATCACCGCTCAGATGTCAGCCCATCAATTCCAATTATTAAATCTAGATTCGTATTGTTGATATGCTTTTAGATATTTATGTGTTACAACCCTTCAAAAGGTTCTTCTTCTTCTTCTTCTTCTTCTCCTTCCCATCATTTGTTTCTTGTTTTCATCGGGTTCTTAGTAGGAGAATAGATCATGCAATCTGTTATTGGGAAGTCACTTAAAGAGGGGGGGGGGGGGCTTGGGAAATTACTAAAATAACCCTCTATAAGAAAATGACCATTTATTCGTCCAACCTCTGATTTTGGAAAATTAAAGTAGTTGGATTCATAAGGACGAGTAGAATCTAGATTTAATATTTTCAATTTCACATTCGCAGTTTTTTTTTTTAGCATGGTTTGCCCCATTCCAGCCACACCTTTCGAAGGGGTGCAACATGAAGACTTTTGAAGGAATTCAGGGCATTAGTGCTGTTGAGGTTGCACCCTGAAATAATTTTGCATCGACACCGACTCATGCTTACGCCACCCATTTCCTCCGATACCATAATGATAAATCGTGAGACCCTTTCAACTCATCATCACCACTCAGATGTTGGCCCATCCATTTCAATTATTAAATCTGGATTCGTATTGTCGATACTCCTTCAAAAGTAGTCATGTTGCATCCCATCAAAAGGTTTCCACTTCTACTCTTGGTCCCTCTCTCTTATCTCATCCTTCCTCTCCTTGTCTTCTCCTTTTTCTTCTTCACCTTCTCCTTCCCATTGTTAGTCTCGTTTTCATCGAGTTTATGGCTGGAGAACAGATCATGCGATCTATTTTTGGGAAGTCTCTTAAAGCAAGGGGCCCCTAGGAAAATTACTAAAATACCTCTATAAGAAAATTACCATTTATTTGTCCAACCTTCGATTTTAGTAAACTTAGTCTCTTTGGATTCGTATCGACGAGTAGAATCCTGATGTAATAATTATAGTTTCATGTTTTTAGTTTTTTTTTTTAATCCTGGTTTGGCCCATTCCAGCCACACCTTTCGAAGGGGTCCAACATGCAGATTTCTGAGGGAATTTGGTGCATTAGTGCTGCTTAGGTCGTGCCCTAAAATAATTTCTCATCGACACTGAATCATACCTACACCATACATTTGCTCCGATACCATAATGATCAAATGTGAGACCCTTTCAACACATCATCACGGCTTAGATGCTGGCCCATCCATTCTAGCCACCCCCACAGTGATTGCCCTTCAGTTGTTGAGTGCCATAACCATCCAAAGCATGGTCTAGTCCATTTCAGGAGGACCCAGTGTGAGAGCCCAAAGGTTCATAAACGGACCTTGTAAATTAGATTTCAAAGAAAAAGCAAAAATGAGGGTTTCAACCGAGGACTTCTCAGAAGGTCACCCATCCTAGTACTACCCTTGCCCAAGCATGCTTAAAAACGAAGTTCTAATGGATATCGGTGCACCAGTGCTGGTGTGCTCGCACACTAAAATTATTTGGCATCGACACCTAATCATACTTACACCACCCATAATGCTTAAACATGAGAACCTTTCAACTCATCATCACCGCTTAAACGTCAGCCCATCCATTCCAATTACTAAATCTGGATTCTTATTGTCAATATTTCATCAGAAGTCTTCATGTTGCACCCCTTTGAAAGGTTTCTGTTCCTGCTCCACCTCTCATCTCTCTTCCTTCCACTCATTCACTTCTCCTCCTCCTCTTTCCATCGTCTGTTTCTCGTTTTCATTGGGTTCTTGGCTAGAGAACAGACCATGCGATCTGTTTTTGGGAAGTCACTTAATCGAGGCCCTCTAAGGAAATTATTAAAATACCCTCTATAACAAAATTACAATTGTTTCATCCAACCTCCAATTTTACCAAACTTAGTGTCGTTCGATTCCAATCAACGAGTAGAATACATATTTAATAATTTCAATTTCATGGTCTTAGTTTTTTTCATAGCATGGTTTTGCCCATTCTAGCCACGCCGTTCAGAGGGGTGCAACATGAAGACTTCTAATGGAATTCGGTGCATTAGTGGGGTAGAGGTCACACCCTAAAATAATTTTGCATCAACACCGACTCATACCTATGCCATACATTTTCCTCCAATACCATAATGATCAAACATGAGACCCTTTGACCACATCATCACTGCTCAGATGCTGGCCTATCCATTCCATCCGCCCCCATAGTGAATGCCTTTCAGTTGTCGAGTGTCAAAAAGTTTGCCGAAGAAAAAGGGAAGAGTGCTTCTCAGTGGGCCCCAACCATCCAAAGCATGGTTTGACCCATTTTCGGTGGACTAAGTATGAGAACCCATGGATTCATAAATGGACCTTGCAAAGTAGATTTCAAAGAAAAAGCCAAAAACAAGGGGTGCAATTGAGGACTTCCAAGGAGGTCACATATCTTGGTATTGCTCTCGGCCAGGCACACTTAACTACAAAGTTTTGATGGGATCGGGTACATTAGTGCTAGTGTGGTCACACCCTGAAGTTATTTGGCATCGACACCTACTCAGACCTACGCCACCCATTTCGTCTGATACTGTAATGATCAATTATGAGACCCTTTCAACTCATCATTACCGCTCAGATGTCGGCCCATCAATTCCAATTGTTAAATCTAGATTCGTATTGTCAATATTCTTTCAATGTCTTCTCGTTACACCCCTTCGAAAGGTTTCTGCTTTTGCTCCTCCTCCCTCCTCTCCTTCTTGTTCTTCTCTTTTGCATCCTTTGTTTCTTGTTTTCATCGGGTTCTTAGTAGGAGAACAGATCATGCAATTTGTTATTGGGAAGTCACTTAAAGTGAGGGCCCTCTTAGGAAATTACTAAAATACTTGTCTATAAGAAAATTACCATTTATTCGTCCAACCTCCAATTTCAGCAAACTTAAAGCAGTTGGATTCATAAGGGTAAGTAGAATCCATATTTAATATTTTCAATTTCAATTTCAATTTCAATTTCACGTTCGTAGTTTGTTTTTTTTTAGCATGGTTTGGCCCATTCCAGCCACACCTTTCGAAGGGGTGCAACATGAAGATTTTTGATGGAATTCGATGCATTAGTGCTGCTGAGGTCACACCCTAAAATAATTTTGGATCGACACCGACTCACGCCTACGCCACCCATTTCGTCCAATACCATAATGATAAATTGTGAGTCCCTTTCAACTCATCATCACCACTCTGATGTCAGCCCATCCATTCCATTTATTAAATCTGGATTCGTATAGTTGATACTCCATCAAAAGTCTTCGTGTTGCACCCCATCGAAAGGTTTCCGCTCCTACTCCTACTCCCTCTCTCTTATCTCTTCCCTCCTCTCCTTGTCTTCTCCTTCGCATTGTCAGTCTTGTTTACATCAGGTTCTTGGCTGGAGAACAGATCATTCGACCTATTTTTGGGAAGTCTCATAAAGTGGGGGGGGGGGGGGGTGTGGTGCTCTAGGAAAATTACTAAAATATCCCTCTATAAGAAAATTACCATTTATTCATCCAACCTCTGATTTCAGTAAACTTTGTCTCTTTGGATTCGGATCGATGAGTAGAATCTTGACTTAATAATTATAGTTCCATGTTTTTAGTTTTTTTATATCCTGGTTTGGCCCATTCCAGCCACACCTTTCGAAGGGGTCCAACACATAGATTTCTAGTGGAATTCCATGCATTAGTGCTGCTTAGGTCATGCCCTGAAATAATTTCGCATCGACACCGAATCATACCTACACCATAGATTTCCTCCGATACCATAATGACCAAACATGAGACCCTTTCAACACATCATCATTGCTTAGATGCTGGCCCATCCATTCTAGCCACCCCCATAGTGAATGCCCTTTAGTTGCCGAGTGCTAAAAAGTTGGTCAAAGAAAAAGGAAAGAGAACCGCTCAGTGGGCCCCAACCGTCCAAAGCATGGTTTGGTCCATTTCAGGTGGACTGAACGTGACCGCCCACAAATTCATAAATGGACCTCGTAAATTAGATTTCAAAGAAAAAGAAAAAATGAGGGGTTCAACACGAGGACTTCCCAGGAGGTCACCCATCCTAGTACTACCCTCGCCCAAGCACGCTTAAAAATGGAGTTCTAATGGATACCGATGCATCAGTGCTGGTGTGCCTGCACATTAAAATTATTTGGCATTAACACCTACTCATGCTTACACCACCCATAATGCTCAAATGTGAGAACCTTTCAACTCATCATCACCGCTGAGATGTCACCCCATCCATTCCAATTATTAAATCTGGATTCATATCGTCGATATTCCATCAGAAGTCTTAGTGTTCCACCCCTTTGAAAGGTTTCCGTTCTTGCTCCGTCTCTCATCTCTCTTCCCGCCACTCATTCGCTTTTCCTCCTCCTCCTCCTTCTCCTCCTCCTCTTTTCCATCATCTATTTCTTGTTTTCATTGGGTTCTTGCCTAGAGAACAGATCATGCGATCTGTTTTTGGGAAGTCACTTAATCGGGGCCCTCTAGGGAAATTATTAAAATACCCCTCTATAAGAAAATTACCATTTTTTCATCCAACCTCCAATTTTAGCAAGCTTAGTGTCCTTCGATTCGAATCAACGAGTAGAATACATATTTAATAATTTCAATTTCATGGTCTTTGTTTTTCTTTATAGCATGGCTTGGCCTATTCTAGCCACGCCTTTCGAAGGGGTGTAGAATTAGGTGCGTTAGTGGGGTAGAGGTCGCACCCTGAAATAATTTCGCACCAACACCAACTCATACCCACGCCATACATTTTCCTCCGATACCATAATGATCAAAAGTGAGACCCTTTAACCACATCATCACTGCTCAGATGCTGACCTATCCCTTCCAGCCACCCCCATAGTGAACGCCCTTTAGCTGTCGAGTGCCAAAAGGTTTGCCAAAGAAAAAGGGAAGAGAGCCACTCAATGGGCCCCAACCATCCAATGCATGGTTTGACCCATTTTTGGTGGACTGAGAGTGAGAGACCACAGATTCATAAATGGACCTTGCAAAATAGATTTCAAACAAAAAGCTAAAAACAAGGGGTGCAATTGAGGACTTCCTAGGAGGTCACACATCCTGGTATTGCTCTCGCCCAAGCACGCTTAACTAAAGAGTTTTGATGGGATCAGGTACATTAGTGCGGGTGTGGTCACACCCAGAAGTTATTTGGAATCGACACCTACTCATACCTACACCACCCATTTCGTCTGATACCATAATGATCAATTGTGAGACCCTTTCAACTTAGCATCACCGCCCATATATCGCCCCATCAATTCCAATTATTAAATCTAGATTCATATTGTCGATATACTTTCAGATGTCTTCGCGTTACACCCCTTTGAAAGGTTTCTGCTCTTGCTCCTCCCTCTCACTTCTCCCTTCCCTTCCCTCCTCTCCTTCTCTTCTCTTCTTCTTCTTCTCTTTCGCATCCTTTATTTCTTATTTTCGTCGGGTTCTTAGTAGGAGAACAGATCATGCAATCTCTTATTGGGAAGTCACTTAAAGTGGGGGCCCTCTCGGGAAATTACTAAATACTCATCTATAAGAAAATTACCATTTATTCGTCTAAACTCCAATTTCAGCAAACTTAAAGCATCTGGATTCATAAGGGTGACTAGAATCCAGATTTAATATTTTCAATTTCACATTCGTAATTTTTTTTATTTTTTTATAGCATGGTTTGGCCCATTCCAGCCACACCTTTTGAAGGGGTGCAACACGAAGACTTTTGATGGAATTCGGTGCATTAGTACTGCTGAGGTCCACCCTGGAAAAATTTTGGATCGACACTGACTCATGCCTATGCCACCTGTTTCCTTCGATACCATAATGATAAATCATGAGTCCCTTTCAACTCATCATCACCACTCAGATGTTGGCCCACCCATTCCAATTATTAAATCTGGATTCGTATCGTCGATACTCCATCAAAAGTCTTCATGTTGCACCCCATCGAAAGGTTTCCGCTCCTACTCCTAGTTCCTCTCTCTTCTCTCATCTCTCTTCCCTCCTCTCCTTGTCTTCTCCTTCTTCTTCTTCATCTTCTACTTACCATTGTCAGTCTCCTTTACGTCGGGTTATTGGCTAGAGAACAGATCATGCGATCTATTTTTGGAAAGTCTCTTAAAGTTGGAGGGGCCTCTAGGAAAATTACTAAAATATCCCTTTATAAGAAAATTACCATTTATTCATCCAACCTCTGATTTCAATAAACTTTCTCTTTGGATTCGTATCGATGAGTGGAATCCTGATTTAATAATTATAGTTTCATGTTTTTAGTTTTTTTTATATCCTAGTTTGGCCCATTCCAGCCACACCTTTCGAAGGGGTCCAACACGCAGATTTGTAATGGAATTTGGTGCACTAGTGCTACTTAGGTCATGCCTTAAAACAATTTTGCATCAACACCAAATCATACATACACCATACATTTCCTCTAATACCGTAATGATCAAACATGAGACTCTTTCAACACACCATCAATGCTTAGATGCTGGAGCATCCATTCTGGCCACCCCTATAGTGAATGCCCTCTAGTTGTCGAGTGCTAAAAAGTTGGTGGAAGAAAAAGGGAAGAGAACTGCCTAGTGGGCCCCAACCATCTAAAGCATGGTTTGGTCCATTTCAGGTGGACCGACCGTGATTGCCGACTGATTCATAAATGGACCTTGTAAATTAGATTTCAAAGAAAAATAAAAAATGAGGGGTTCAACACAAGGAGTTCCCAGGAGGTCACCCATCCGACAACTACCCTCGCCCAAGCACGCTTAAAAATGGAGTTCTAATGGATACTGGTGCATTAGTGTTGGTGTGCCTGCGCACTAAAATTATTTGGCATTGACACCTACTCATACTTACACCACCCATAATGCTCACATGTGAGAACCTTTCAACTCATCATCACCACTGAGATGTCACACCATCCATTCCAATTATTAAATTTGGATTCATATCATCGATATTCCATCAGAAGTCTTCATGTTGCACCCCTTCGAAAGGTTTCCGTTCCTGCTCCCTCTCTCATCTCTCTTCCCTCTACTCCACTCCTTCCCTTCTCCTTCTTCTCCTTCTTCTTCTTATTCTTCTTCTTCTTCGTCTTCTCTTTCGCATTGTCTGCTTCTCGTTTTCATTGGGTTCTTGGCTGGAGAATAGATCATGTGATTTGTTTTTGGGAAGTCACTTAAATCGGGGCCCTCTAGGGAAATTATTAAAATACCCCTCCATAAGAAAATTACCATTTTTTTATCCAACCTCCAATTTTTGCAAACTTAGTGTCGTTTGATTTGAATCAACGAGTAGAATACATATTTAATAATTTCAATTTCATGTTCTTAGTTTTTTTTTTTTAGCTTGGTTTGGCCCATTCCAGCCACGCTTTTTGAAGGGGTGCAACATGAAGATTTCTGATGGAATTTGGTGCATTAGGGTTGCAGAGATCGAACCCTGAAATAATTTCCCATCCACACCGACTCATACCTACGCCATACATTTCCTCCGATACCATAATGATTAAACGTGAGACCCTTTAACCACATCATCACTGTTCAGATGCTGGCCTATCCATTCCAGCCACCTCCATAGTGAATGCCCTTCAGTTGTCGAGTGCTAAAAAGTTTGCTGAAGAAAAAGGGAAGAGAGCCGCTCAATGGGTCCCAGTAGTCAAAGGCATGGTTTGACCCATTTTCGGTGGACTGAGGTGAGAGCCCACAGATTCATAAATGGACCTTGCAAAATAGATTTCAAAGAAAAAGCCGAAAACAAGGGGTGCAATTGAGGATTTCCTAGGAGGTCACACATCTTGGTACTGCCCTCGCCCAAGCACACTTAACTATAGAGTTTTGATGGGATCGGGTACATTAGTGCTGGTGTGGTCACACCCTGAAGTTATTTGGCATTGACACTTACTCATACCTACACCACCCATTTCCTCTGATACCATAATGATCAATTGTGAGACCCTTCCAACTCATCATCATTGCTTAGATGTCGGCCCATCAATTCTAATTATTAAATCTAGATTTGTATCATCGATATTCTTTCAGATGTCGATGTGTCACACCCCTTCAAAAGGTTTCTACTCTTGCTTCTCCTCTCTCTCAGTTCTCTCTGCCCTCCACTCCACTCCACTCCACTCCACTCCTCTTCTCCTTCTTATTGTTCTTTTTCTTCTTCTTCTCTTTCGCATCATTTGTTTCTTGTTTTCGTCGGGTTTTTAGTAGGAGAACAGATCATGCAATTTGTTATTGGGAATTCACTTAAAGGGGGGGCCCTCTCAAGAAATTACTAAAATACCCATTTATAAGAAAATTACAATTTATTCGTCGAACCTTCGATTCAGCAAACTTAAAGTAGTTGGATTCATAAGGACGAATAGAATCCAGATTTAATATTTTCAATTTAATATTTGTAGTTTTTTGTTTTTTGTTTTTGGCATGGTTTGGCCGATTCTAACCACACCTTTCGAAGGGGTGCAGCATGAAGATTTTTTATGGAATTCAGTGTATTAGTGCTGCTGAGGTCGCATCCTGAAATATTTTTGCATCGACACTGACTCATGCCTACACCACCCATTTCCTCCGATATAATAATGATAAATCATGAGACCCTTTCAACTCATCATCACCACTCAGATGTCAGCCCATCCATTCCAATTATTAAATCTGGATTTCTATCATTGATATTCCATGAAAAGTCTTCATGTTGCACCCCATCGAAAGGTTTCCGCTCCTATTACCCCCTCTCTCTTATCTCTTCCCTCCTCTCCTTGTCTTCTCATTCTTCTTCTTAATCCACTCCTTCCCATTGTCAGTCTCATTTTCGTCGGGTTCATGGCTAAAGAACTGATCATGCGATATATTTTTGGGAAGTCTCTTAAAGTAGGGGCCCTCTAGGAAAATTACTAAAATACCCCTTTGCAAGAAAATTACCATTTATTCATCCAATCTTTGATTTTGGTAAACTTAGTCTCTTTGGATTCGTATTGATGAATAGAATCCTGATTTAATAATTATAGTTCCATGTTTTTAATTTTTTTTATCCTGGTTTGGTCCACTCTAGCCACACCTTTTGATGGGGTCCAACATGCAGATTTCTAATGGAATTCGATGCATTAGTCTTGCTTAGGTCGTGCCCTAAAATAATTTCGCATCGACATCGAATCATACCTACGCCATACATTTACTCCGATACCATAATGATCAAATGTGAGACCCTTTCAACACATCATCACTACTTAGATGTAAGCCCATGCATTCTAGCCACCCCCATAGTGAATGCCCTTCAGTTGTCAAGTGCCATAAAGTTGGTCGAGGAAAAAGGGAAGAGAGCCACTCAGTGGGCCCCAACTGTCCAAAGCATGGTTTGGTGCATTTCAGGAGGACCGAGTGTGAGAGCCTACAAGTTTATAAATGGACCTTGTAAATTAGATTTCGAAGAAAAAGCAAAAACGAGGGGTTCAACATGAGGACTTCCTAGGAGGTCACCCATCCTAGTACTACCCTCACCTAGGCATGCTTAAAAACGGAGTTCTAATGGATATCACTGCATTAGTACTACCCTCACCTAGGCATGCTTATCGTCGATATTCTATTAGAAGTCTTCATGTTACACCCCTTCAAAAGGTTTCCGTTCCTGCTCCCTCTCTCATCTCTCTTCCCTCCACTCCTTCGCTTCTCCTCCTTCTCCTCTTTCCCATCGTCTGTTTCTTGTTTTCATTGGTTTCTTGGCTAGAGAACAGATCATGCGATCTGTTGTTGGGGAGACACTTAAATAGGTGCCCTCTAGGGAAATTATTAAAATACCCCTCTGTAACAAAATTACCATTTTTTCATCCAACCTCCAATTTTAGCAAACTTAGTGTCGTTCGATTTGAATCGACGAGTAGAATACATATTTAATAATTTCAATTTCAATTTCATGTTCTTAGTTTTTTTTATAGCATGGTTTGGCCCATTCCAGCCTCGCCTTTTGAAGGGGTGAAACATGAAGACTTCTGATGGAATTCTGTGCATTAGTGCTGTAGAGGTCTCAACCTGAAATAATTTTGCATCAACACCGACTCATACCTACGCCATAGATTTTCTTCCGATACCATAATGATCAAATGTGAGACCCTTTAACCACATCATCACTGCTCAGATGCTGGCCTATCCATTTCAGCCACCCTCATAGTGAACGCCCTTCAGTTGTCAAGTGGCAAAAAGTTTGCCGAAGAAAAAGGAAGAGAGCGGTTCAATGGGCCCCAACCGTCCAAAGCATGGTTTGACCCATTTTCGGTGGACTGAGTGTGAGAGCCCACAGATTCATAAATGGACCTTGCAAAATAGATTTCAAAGAAAAAGCTAAAAACATAGGGTGTAATTGATGACTCTCAAGGAGGTCACACATCCTAGTACTGCTCTTGGCCAAGCATGCTTAACTACAGATTTTCAATGGGATCGAGTACATTAGTGCTGGTTTGGTCACACCTGAAGTTATTTGGCATCGACACCTACGCATACCTATGCCACCCATTTCCTCTGATACCATAATGATCAATTGTGAGACCCTTTCAACTCGTCGAAAGGTTTCTGCACTTGCTCCTCCTCCTCCTCCCTCTCACTTCTACCTTCCCTCCTCTCCTCTCCTCTCCTTCTCTTCTCCTTCTCCTTCTCCTTCTCCTTCTCCTTCTCCTTCTTGTTCTTCTCTTTCCCATCATTTTTTTCTGGTTTTTGTCGGGTTCTAAGTAGGAGAACAGATGTCTATCCATCGTGAAACCCTTTCAACTCATCATCACCACTCAGATGTCAGCCCATCCATTCTAGCCACCCCCATAGTGAACACACTTCAGTTGTTGAGTGCCAAAAAGTTTTCCAAGGAAAAAGGGAAGAGTACCACTTAGTGGGCCCCAACCAGCCAAAGTGTGGTTTGGCCCATTTCACGTGGACCGAGTGTGAGAGGCCACAGATTCAGAAATGGACCTTGTAAATTAGATTTTAAAGAAAAAGGAAAAATAAGTGGTGCAACACGAGGACTTCCTAGGAGGTCCCCCATCCTAGTACTACTACCGCCCAAGCACACTTAACTATGGAGGCCTGATGTGATCCGGTGCATTAGTCTTGGTGTGGTCGCACACTAAAATTATTTGGTATTGACAGCTACTTGTGCTTACACCACCCATTTCCTCTGATACCATAATGATCAATTGTGAGATGCTTTCAACTCATCATCACCGCTCAGATATCGACCTGTCCATTCTGATTATTAAATCTAGATTTGTATCAGCGATATTCCATCAGAAGTCTTTGTGTTGCACCCATCCAAAAGGTTTTTGTCCTACTCCTGCCCTGCCTCTCTTCTCTCTTCCCACCTCTCCTTCTCTTCTCCTCCTCCTCCTCCTTCTTCTTCACTTTCCCATCATCTATTTCTCATTTTCGTCAGGTTCATGGCAGGAGACAAGATCATGCGATCTGTCTTTGGGAAGTCACTTAAAGGAGCTCCCTAGTGAAATTACTAAAATACCCCTCTATAGGTAAATTACCATTTATTCATCCAACTTGCAATTTCAACAAACTTAGTGTCGTTGGATTAGTATTGACACGTAGAATCCACATTAAATACTTTCAATTTCATGTTCTTAGTTTTTTTTTTTTTTGTGTGTGCATGATTTGTCCCATTCTAGCCACACCTTTCGAATGTGGTGCAACACAAAGACTTCTGATGGAATTCGGTGCATTAGTGCTGCTGGGGTGGTATCTTGAAATAATTTCGCATTGACATTGACTCATTCCTATACCACACATTTCCTCCAGTACCATAATGATTAAATGTGGGACCCGTTCAACACATCAACACCTCTCAAATGCTGGTCCATCCATTTTTGCCACCCTCGTAGTGAACGCCCTTCAGTTGCCGAGTGCCAAAAAGTTTGCCAAAGAAAAAGGGAAGAGAGTTACTTAGTGGACCCCAACCATCCAAAGCATGGTTTGGCCCATTTTAGGTGGATTGAGCATGAGAGCCCACAAATTCGTAAGTGGACCTTGTAAATTACATTTCAAAGAAAAAGCAAAAATAAGGGGTGCAACATGAAAATTTCCTAAGAGGTCACCCATTCTTGTACTACTCTCGCCCTAGCAAGCTTAACAATAGAGTTGTGATGGGATCCAATGCATTAGTGCTGGTGAGGTTGCACCATAAAATTATTTGGTATCCACGCCTACTCATACCTATGCCACCCATTTCCTCTAATACCATAATGATCAAACATGGGACCCTTTCAAAACATCACCACCACTCAAATGCTGGCCCATCAACTACCACCCCTAGAGTGAACGCCCTTCAGTTGTTGAGTGCCAAAAAGTTTGCCGAAGAAAAAGGGAAGAGTGTCGCTTAGTGGGCCCCAACTGTCTAAAGCATGGTTTAACCCATTTCAGGTGGACCAAGTGTGAGAGCACGCAGATTCGAAAATGGACCTTGTAAATTAGATTTCAAAGAAAATAAAAAACAAAGGGGTGCAGCATGAGGACTTCCTAATAAGATCCCCCATCCAAGTATTACTCTGGCCCAAGCACGCTTAACTATCGAGTTATGATGGGATCTGGTGTATTAGTGCTGGTGTGGTCACACCCTAAAATTATTTGGCATCGACATCTACTCATACTTATGCCACCCATTTCCTTTGATACCATAATGATCAATCGTGAGACCGTTTCAACTGATCATCACCACTCAGATGTTGGCCCATCTATTCCAATTATTAAATCTCGATTCGTATCATCAATATTCCATCAAAAGTAATTGTGTTGCACCCCTTCAAAATGTTTCCACTCCTGCCCCTGCTCCATCTCTCTTCCCTCGTCTCCTTCTCTTCTCCTTCTTCTTCTTCTTCACTTTCCCATCATCTTTTTCTCATTTCTTCTAGGTTCTTGGCAGGCAACTAGATCATGCAATCTATTTTTGGGAAGTCACTTAAAGGGGGGGCCCTTTAGGGAAATTTCAAAAACCCCTCTGTAAGAAAATTACTATTTGTTCGTCCAACCTCCGATTTCAACAAACTTAGTATCGTTGGTTCATCTCGATGAGTAGAATTCGGATTTAATAATTTCAATTTCATGTTCTTAGTTTTTTATTTTATCGTGGTTTCGGCCATTCCAGCCACACCTTTCGAATGGGGTGCAACACAAAGACTTCTGATGGAATTCAGTGCATTAGTTCTGCAGGGGTCATATCCTCAAATAATTTGGCATTGACACTGACTCATACCTATGCCAAACATTTCCTCCCATACCTTGATGATCAAATGTGAGACCAGTTCAACACATCATCATCGTTCAGATGCTGACCCATCCATTCCTACCACCCCTATAATGAACGCCCTTTAGTTGTTAAGTGCTAAAAAGTTTGCCAAAGAAAAAGCAAAGTGGGCCCCAAATGTCCAAAGCAAGTTTGGCCCATTTCAGGTGGACCGAGCATGAGAGCCCATAGATTCACAAATGGACCTTATAAATTATATTTCAAAGAAAAAGCAAAAGCAAGGGGTTCAACATGAAAATTTCCTAGGAGGTCACCCATCCTTGTACTACTCTCGCCCAAGCAAGCTTAACAACAGAGTTCTAATAGGATCTGATGCATTAGTGCTGGTGAGGTCGCACCATAAAATTATTTAGTATCCACACCTACACATACCTATGCCACCCATTTCCTTTGATACCATAATGATCAAATGTGGGACCCTTTCAAAACATCATCGCCGCACAGATGCTAGCCCATCCACTTCAGCAATCGCAGAGTAAACACCCCTCAGTCATCGAATGCCAAAAAGCTTGCCAAAGAAAAAGGGAAGAGTGCTACTTGTGGGCCCCAACTGTCCAAAGCATGGTTTAGCCAATTTTAGGTGGACTGAGTGTGAGAGCCCACAGATTCAGAAATGGACCTTGTAAATTAGATTTCCAAGAAAAAGCAAAAACAAGGGGTGCATGCAACATAGGGACTTCCTAAGAGGTCCCCCATCCAAGTAATACTCTCACCAAAGCACGCTTAACCACGAAGTTTTGATGGGATATGGTGTATTAGTGCTGGTGTGGTCACACCCTTAAATTGTTTGGCATAGACACCTACTCATACTTACACCACCCATTTCCTCCGATACCATAATGATCAATCGTGAGAACCTTTCAACTCATCACCACTGCTTAAATGTCAGCCCATCCATTCCAATTCTTAAATTTGGATTTGCATCATCAATATTCCATCAGAAATAATCGTGTCGCACCCCTTCGAAAGGTTTCCACTCCTGCCCCTGCTCCATCTCTCTTCCCTCCTCTCCTTCTCTTCTCCTTCCTCTTCTTCTTCTTCTTCTTCTTCTTCTTCTTCTTCTTCTTCTTCTTCTTCTTCTTCTTCTTCTTCTTCCTCTTCTCTTTACCATCATCTGTTTCCTATTTTTGCTAGGTTCTTAGCTGGCAAATAGATCATGCGATCTATTTTTGGGAAGTCACTCAAAGGGGGGTCCTTTAGGGAAATTACTAAAAATTCCCTCTGTAAGAAAATTACCATTTATTCGTCCAACCTCTGATTTCAGTAAACGTAGGGTAATTGGATTCATCTCAATGAGTAGAGTTCAGATTTAATAATATCAATTTCATGTTCTTAGTTTGTTTCTTTTTTATCATGGTTTCGGCCATTCCAGCGAAACCTTTCCAATGGGGTGCAACACGAAGACTTCTGATGGAATTCAGTGCATTAGTGCTGTTGGGGTCATATCCTGAAATAATTTCGCATCGACACTGACTCATTCCTACGCTATACATTTCCTTCGATACGATAATGATCAAACGTGAGACCCGTTCAACACATCATCACCGCTCAGATGCTGGCCCATCCATTTTCGCCACCCCCATAGTCAACACCCTTCAGTTGTCGAGTGCCAAAAAGTTTGTTGAAGAAAAAGAGAAGAGAGCTATTCAGTGGGCCCCAACGGTCCAAAGCATGGTTTGGCCCATTTCAGGTGGACCAAGCATGCAAGCCCAAAAGAATCATAAATGGAACTTATAAATTAGATTTCAAAGAAAAGCAAAACAAGGGGTGCCACACGAAAATTTCCCAGGAGGTCACCCATCCTAATGCTACTCTCGCCCAAACAAGCTTAACAATGGAGTTCTAATGGGATCCAATGCATTAGTGCTGGTGTGGTCGCACCCTAAAATTATTTAGTATCCATACCTACTCATACCTACGCCACCCATTTCCTCCGATACCATAATGATCAATTGTGAGACCCTTTCAACTCATCATCACCGCTAAGATGTAGACCCATCCATTCCAATCATTAAATCTGGATTCGTATCGTTGATATTCCATCAGAATCTATGTTGCACCCCTTCGAAAGGTTTCTGCTCCTGCACCAACTCCCTCTCTCTTCTCACTTCCCTTCTCTCCTTCTCTTATGCTTCCCTTCTTTCCTTCTCCTTCTTCATCTTCTTATTCTCTTTCCCACTATCTATTTCTTATTTTCCCCAGGTCATGCAATCTGGTTTTGGGAAGTCACTTAAGGGGGGCCCTTTAGGGAAATTACAAAAAAACTCCTTTGTAAGAAAATTGCCATTTATTCGTCCAACCTCTGATTTTAGCAAACTTAGTGTTGTTGGATTCGTATCGATGAGTAGAATCAGGATTTAATAATTCAATTTCATGTTCTTAGTTTTATTTTTTATTTATCATTGCTTGGGCCATCCAGCCACACCTTTCAAATGGGGTCCAACACAGAACCTTCTCATGGAATTCGATGCAATAATGCTACAGAGGTCACACCTTGAAATAATTTTTCATAGACACTGACTCATACGTATGCCATACATTTCCTCTAATACCGTAATGATCAAATGTGAGACCTGTTCAACACATCATCACCACTTAGATGCTGGCCCATCCATTCTAACCATCCCCATAGTGAACACCGTTTAGTTGTTAAGTGCCAAAAAGTTTACCGAGGGAAGAGAGCCGCTTAGTGGGCCCCAACCATCCAAAGCATGGTTTGGCCTATTTCAGGTGGACTAAGTGTGAGAGTCCATAGATTCAGAAATGGACCTTATAAATTAGATTTCAAAGAGAAAGCAAAAATAAGGGGTGCAACACGAGGACTTCCTAGGAGGTCCCCCATCCTAGTACTACTCTTGCCCAAGCACGCTCAACTACGCAGTTCTGATGGGATGCGGTGCATTAGTACTAGTATGGTCGCACCCTAAAATTATTTGACATCGACACCTACTCATACCTATACCACCCATTTCCTCCGATACCATAATGATCAACTTTGAGACCCTTTCAACTCATCATCACTGCTTAGATGTTGGCCTATGCATTCCAATTATTAAATCTGGATTCGTATCGTCAATATTCCATCCAAAGTCTTCGTGTTGCACCACTTCGAAAGGTTTCTGCTTCTGCTCCTGCTACCTCTCTCTTTTGTCTTCCCTCCTCTCCTTCTATTGTCCTTCTTTTTCTTCTTCTTCTCTTTTCCATAGTTTGTTTCTCATTTTCGTAGCGTTCTTGGCTGGAGAACAGTTCATGTCATCTGTTTTTGGGAAGTCACTTAAAGGGTGGCCTTTTAGGGAAATTACTATAATCCCCCTCTATTAGAAAATTACCATTTATTCGTCCAACCTTTGATTTCACCAAATGTAGTGTCTTTGGATTCATATTGATGAGTAGAATCCAGATTTAATAATTTGAATTTCACATTCTTGGTTTTTTTTTTTTTTAGAATGGTTTGGCCCATTCTAAGAACACCTTATGAATGGGGTGCAACACAAAGACTTCTGATGGAATTCTATGCATTAGTACTGATGAGGTCGCACCCTGAAATAATTTCACATCCACACTGACTAATACCTATGCTATACATTTCCTCCGATACCATAATAATCAAACGTGAGACCCTTTCAACACATCATCACCACTCAGACGCTGGCCCATCCATTCCAGACACCCCTTAGCGAACACCCTTCAGTTGTTGAATGCCAAAAAGTTTACTAAAGAGAAAGGGAAGAGAGCTGCACAATGGGCCCCAACCGTCCTAAGCATGGTTTGGCCCAATTTAGGTGGGCCAAGCATAAATTCCCATTGATTCATAAATGGACCTTGTAAATTAGATTTCAAAGAAAAAGCAAAAACAAGGGGTGCAACACGAGGACTTCCAAGGAGGTCCCCCATTCTAGTACTATTCTCACCCAAGCATGCTTAACTCTGGTGTTCTGATGGGATTTGTTGCATTAGTGCTGCTGTGGTCGCACCATAAAATTATTTGGCATCAACACCTACTCATAACTACACCACCCACTTCCTCTGGTACCATAATGATCAATCATGAGACCCTTTCAACACATCATCACAGCTCAGATGTTGACTCATCCAATCCAATTATTAAATTTGAATTCGTATCGTCAATATTCCATCCAAAGTCTTTGTGTTGCACCCCTTCGGAAGATTTCCACTCCCGCTACTGCTCCCTCTCTCTTCTGTCTTCCCTTCTCTCCTTCTGTTCTCATTCTTCTTCTTCTTCTTCCTCTCTTTTCCATCATTTGTTTCTCATTTTTGTTGAGTTCTTGGCTAGAGAATAGTTCATGTGATCTAGTTTTCAGAAGTCACTTAAAGGGTGGCCTTCTAGGGAAATTACTAGAATACCCCTCTATAAGAAAATTACCATTTATTCGTCCAACCTCTGATTTTGGAAAACTTAGTGTCTTTGGATTCATATCGACGAGTAGAATCTGGATTTAATAATTTCAATTTCATGTTCTTAGTTTTTTCTTTTTTTAACACGTTTTGGCCCATTCCAGCCACACCTTTCGAATTGGGTGCAACACTAAGACTTCTGATGGAATTTAGTGCATCAGTGCTACTGAGGTCACACCTTGAAATAATTTCACTTAGACACCGACTATTACCTATGCCATACATTTCCTCCGATACCATAATGATCAAACATGGGATCCTTTCAACACATCATCACCTCTTAGATGCTGGCCCATCCATTCTAGCCATCTCCATAGCGAACGCCCTTTAGTTGTCGAGTGCAGAAATGTTTGACGAAGAAAAAGGGAAGAAAGCTGCTCAGTGGGCCCCAAACGTCCTAAGCATGGTTTGGCCCACTGCAGGTGGACTGAGCCTAAGATCCCACTGATTCATAAATGGACCTTGTAAATTAGATTTCAAAGAAAAAGCAAAAACAAGGGGTGCAACACGAGGACTTCCAAGGAGTCCCCTATCTAAGTACTACTCTCGCCCCAGCACGCTTAACTATGGATTTCTCATGGGATCCGGTGCATTAGTGCTGGTGTGGTTGCCGCCTAAAATTATTTGGCACCGACACCTACTCATACTTATGCCACCCATTTCCTCTGATATAGTAATGATCAATCGTGAGACCCTTTCAACTCATCATCACCACCTAGATGTTGGGCCATACTTTCCAATTATTAAATCTTGACTTGTATCATCGATATTCCATTTGAAGTCTTCGTGTTGCATCCCTTAGAAAGGTTTTTGCTCCTGCTCCTCCTCTCTCTTCTCTCTTCTCTCTTCCCTCCTCTCCTCTCCTCATGTTCTCGTTCTTCTTCATCCCTTTCCCATCGTCTGTTTCTCATTTTCAATGAGTTCTTGGCTGGATAACAGTTCAAATGATATGGTTTTTGGATGAGTGTCGACAAGTTCTTAGTTTTTTTTTTTAGCATGGTTTGGCCTATTCCAGCCACACCCTTTGAATGGGGTGCAACACAAAGACTTCTAATGGAATTCAGTACATTAGTGCTACTAAGGTCGCACCTTGAAATAATTTCTCACCGACACTGACTCATACCTACGCCATACACTTAGATGCTGGCCCATCCATTCCAACCACCCCCATAGTGAATGCCATTCAGTTGTTGAGTGCCAAAAAGTTTGCCGAAGAAAAAGGGAAGAGGGCTGCCTAGTGGGCCCCAACTGTCCATAGCATGGTATGGCCCATTTCAGGTGGATTGAGTGTGAGAACCCACAGATTCATAAATGGACCTTGTAAATTAGATTTCAACAAAAAAGCAAAAACAATGGGTGCAACACAATGCTTTTCTAGGAGGTCACTCATCCTTGTACTACTCTCGCCCAAGCACGCTTAACTTCGAAGTTCTAACGGGATTCAGTGCATTCGTGCTAGTGTGCTCACCCTTAAAATTATTTGGCGTCGACACCTACATACCTACGCCACCCATTTCTTCTGATACCTTAATAATCAACCATAGACCCTTTCAACTCATCATCACCTCTCAGATGTTGGCCCATCCATTCCAATTATTAAATCTGGATTCGTATCACCAATATTCCGTCAGAAGTCTTCGTGTTGCACCCCTTAGAAAGGTTTCAGCTCCTACTCCTGCACCCCCTCTCTTCTCTTCCCTCCTTTCCTTCTCTTCTCTTCTCTTCTCTTTCTTCTTCTTCTTCTTCTTCTTCTTCTTCTTCTTCTTCTTCTTCTTCTTCTTCTTCTTCTTCTTCTTCTTCTTCTCTTTCCCATCATCTGTTATTTGTTTTCATTAGGTTCTTTACTAGAGAACAGTTCATGCGATCTACTTTTTGGAAGCCAATTAAAGGGGGGCCTTCTTGAGAAATTACTCAAACACCCCTCTAAAAGAAAATTACCATTTATTCATCCAAGCTTCGATTTTGGCAAACTTAGTGTCGTTGGATTTGTATTGATGAGTAGAATCCAGATTTAATAATTTCAATTGAATGTACTTAGTTTTTCTTTTTTTTGGCATGGTTTGGTCCATTCCAGCCACACCTTTCGAATGGTGTGCAACACAAAGACTTCTGATGGAATTCTGTGCATTAATGTTCTGAGGTCGCACCCTAAAATGATTTAGCATCGACAGCTACTCATACCTATGCCATACATTTTCTCCAATACAATAATGATCAAATGTGAGCCGCTTTCAACACATCAACACTGCTCAAATGCTGGCACATCCATTCTAGCCACACCCATAATGAATGCCCTTTAGTTGTCGAGCGCAAAAAAGTTTGCCAAAGAAAACGGGAAGAGAGCCTCTCAGTAGGCCCCAATAGTCCAAAGCATGGTTTGGCCCATTTAAGGTGAACCGAGCATGAGAGCCCACATATTCATAAATGATCTTGTAAATTAAATTTCAAAGAAAAAGAAAAAATAAGGGGTGCAACACGAGGACTTCTCGGGAGGTCCGCCATTGCAGTACTACTCTCTCCCAAGCATGCTTAACTACGGAGTTGTGATGGGATCCGGTGCATTAGTGCAGGTGTGGTCCCACCCTAAAATTATTTGACATCGACACCTACTCATACCTACACCACCCATTTCCTTGGATAGCATAATGATAAAACATGAGACCCTTTCAACTCATCAACACCGCTCAGATGTCAGGCCATCCATTCCAATTATTAAATCTGAATTCGTATCGTCGATATTCCATCAGAAGTCTTCGTGCAGCCCCCCTTCCAAAGGTCTCCTCTTCTGCTCCTGCTCCTGCTCCCTCTCTCATCTCTCTTCCCTTCTCTCCTTCTCTACTCCTTCTCCTCCTTCTCTTTCCCATCGTCTGTTTCTCGCTTTTTCAGGGTACTTGGTTGGAGAATAAATCATGGGATCTGGTTTTGGGAAGTCACTTAAAGGGGGGCCATATAGGGAAATTACTAAAATACCCCTTTGTAAGAAAATTGCCATTTATTCATTCACCTTCCGATTTTAGCAATCTTAGTGCCGTTGGATTCGTATCGATGAGTAGAATCCACATTTTATAATTTCAATTTCAATTTCATGTTCTTAGTTTTTTTTTTAAAGCATGGTTTGGCCCATTCCAGCCGCTCCTTTTGAAGGGGTGCAACACAAAGACTTATGATGGAGTTCAGTGCATTTGTGCTGCTGAGGTAGCACCCTGAAATAATTTCGCGTTGACACCGACTCATACCTCTACCATACATTTCCTTCAATACCATAATGATCAAACATGAGACCCTTTCAACACATCATCACTGCTCAGATGCTATCGAATTCCAACCACCCGCATAGTGAACGCCCTTCAATTGTTGTGTACCAAAAGTTTGTCGAAGAAAAATAGAAGAGAGCTATTTAGTGGGCCCTAACAGTCGAAAATATGGTTTAGCCCATTTCAGGTGGGCCGAGTGTGAGAGCCCACATATTCATAAATGGACCTTGTAAATTAGATTTCAAAGAAGAAAGGGTTGCAACACGAGGACTTCCCAGGAATCACACAATCCAGTACTAGTCTCACCCAAGCATGCTTAACTTCAGAGTTCTGATGGGATCTGGTGCATTAGAGCTGGTGTGGTCACACCCTAAAAATTTATAGCATTGACACCTACTCTTACCTACGCCACCCATTTACTCTGATACCATAATGATCAATCGTGAGACCCTTTCAACTCATCATCACCGCTCAGATGTCGGCCCATCCATTCCAATTATTAAATCTTGATTCGTACCATCAATATTCCATCAGAAGACTTCGTGTTGCACCCCTTCGAAAGGTTTCAGCTCCTGCTCCTACGCCCTCTCTCTTCTCTTCTCTTTTCCCTCCTCTCCTTCTCTTCTCCTTCTCCTTCTCCTTCTCCTTCTTTTTCTTTTTCTTCTCCTTCTTCTCTTTCCCATCGTCTGTTTCTCGTTTTTTTTTGGTTCTTAGCTGGAGAAAAGTCCATGCATTTTGTTTTTCGGAAGTCACATAAAGGGCGGCTTTCTAGGGAAACTACTAAAATACCCCTTGGTAAGAAAATTACCAACTATTCATCCAACCTCCCATTTCAGCAAACTTAGTGTCATTGGATTCATATCGACAAGTAGAATCCAGATTTAAAAATTTCAATTTCAAGCTGCTAGGTTTTTTCTTTTTTTAGCATGGTTTGGCCCATTCTAGCCACACCTTTCGAATGGGTGCAACACGAAGACTTCTGATGGAATTCAGTGCATTAGTGTTGTTGAGGTTGCACCCTGAAATAATTCTGTATAGACTCTGACTCATACCTATGCCATACATTTCCACCAATACCATAATGATCAAACATGAGACCCTTTCAACACATCATCACCACTCAGATACTGGCCCAACCATTCCAGCCACATCCATAGTGAATGCCCTTCAATTGTCGAGTGCCAAAAAGTTTGTTGAAGAAAAAGGGAAGAGAGTCGCTCAGTGGGCCCCAACCATCCAAAGCATGTTATGGCTCATTTCAAGTGGACCGAGCGTTAGAGTCCACAAATTCATAAATGGACCTTGTAAATTAGATTTGAAAGAAAAACCAAAAATAAGGGGTGCAACACGAGGAATTCCCAGGAGGCTCCTCATCCTAGTACTACTCTCTCCCAAGCACACTTAACTATCGAGTTGCGATGGGATCCTATGCTTTAGTGGTAGTGTGGTCCCACCCTAAAATTATTTGGCATGGACACCTACTCATACCTACACCACCCACTTCCTCCGATACCATAATGATCAATTATGAGACCCTTTCAACCCATCATCACCGCTCAGATGTTGGCCCATCCATTGCAATTATTAAATCTGGATTTGTATCGTGGATATTCCATCAGAAGTCTTCGTGTTGCACCCCTTCCAAAGGTTTCCTCTCTTGCTCCTACTCCCTCTCTCTTATCTCTTCCCTTCTCTCCTTCTCTTATCCTTCTCCTCCTTCTTCTACTTCTCTTTCCCATCTTCTGTTTCTCATTTTTGGAGGATACATGGTTGGAGAACAAATGATGCGTTCTACTTTTTGGAAGTCGCTTAAATGGGGACCATATAAGGAAATTACTAAAATACCCCTTTGTAAGAGAAATGCCATTTATACGTTCACCCTCTGATTTTAGCAAACTTAGTGGCATTGGATTCGTATCGGCGAGTAGAATCCAGATTTAATAGTTTTAATTTCATGTTCTTAGTTTTATTATTATCATGGTTTGGCCCATTCCAGCCACTCCTATCGAAGGGGTGCAACACAAAGACTTTTAATGGAGTTCAGTGCATTTGTGCTTTTGAGGTAGCACCCTGAAATAATTTCACATTGATACCGATTCATACTGATGCCATGCATTTTCTCCAATACCATAGTGATCAAACGTGAGACCCTTTCAACACATCATCACCACTCAGATGCTGGCACATCCATTCCAGCCACCCCCATAGTGAACACCCTTTAGTTGTCGAGTGCCAAAAAGTTTTTCGAGACACTCAGTGGGACGCATTGTATGGTCCATTTTAGGTGGACCGAGCATGAGAGTGCACAAATTCATAAATGGAACTTGTAAATTAGATTTCAAAGAAAAAGCAAAAACAAGGGTTGCAAAAGGAGGACTTCCTAGGAGGTTACCCATCCTACTACTACTCTCACCCAAGCAGCCTTAACTTCGAAGTTCTGATGGGATCCGGTGCATTAGTGCTGGTGTGGTTGCACCCCAAAATTATATGGCATCGACACCTACTCGTACCGGTGCCACCCATTTCCACTGATACCATAATGATCAATTGTAGGACCCTTCAACTCATCAATATTGCTCATATGTCACCCCATCCACTCCAATTATTAAATCTGGATTTTTATCATTGATATTCCATCAGAAGTCTTCATGTTGCACCCCTTCGAAAGGTTTCTGCTCATGCTCCTGCTCCCTCTCTCTTCTCTCTTCCCTCCCCTCCTCTTCTCCTTCTCCTTCTACTTCTCTATACCACATTTGTTTCTCATTTTCCCGAGTTTCTTGGTTGGAGAACAGATCTTGCAATCAGTTTTTCAGAAGTCACTTAAAGGGGGGCCTCTAGAGAAATTACTAAAATCCCCCATTGTAAGAAAATTACCATTTATTCATCGAACATGCAATTTCAGCAAAATTAGTGTCGTTGAATTCATATTAACGAGTAGAATCCAGATTAAATAATTTCAATTCCAAGTTCTTAGGTTTTTCCATTTTTTAGCATGGTGTCGCCCATTCTAGGCACACCTTTTGAATGGGTGCAACACGAAGACTTCTGACAAAATTCGGTGCATTAGTGCTATTGAGTTCACACCCTGAAATAATTTTGCATCTACACTGACTCATACCTATGCCATACATTTTGTCCAATACCATAATTATCAAACGCGAGACACTTTCAACACATCATCACCGCTCAGATGCAGGCTAATCCATTCTTATCACCCCCATAGTGAACGCCCTTCAGTTGTCAAGTGCCAAAAAGTTTGCTGAAGAAAAAGGAAAGAGAGTCACTCAGTGAGCCCCAACTGTCCAAAGCATGGCTTGGCCCATTTTAGGTGGACCAAGCGTGGGAGCCCAAAGATTCATAAATGGACCTTGTAAATTAGATTTCAAAGAAAATGCAAAAACAAGGGGTGCAACACAAGGACTTCATAGGTAGTCACCCATCCTAGTACTACTCTCCCCCAAGAATGCTTAACTTCAGAATTCTAATGGGATATAGTGCATTAGTGTTGGTGTGGTCGCACCGTAATATTATTTGGCATAGACACCTACTCATCCCTACACCACCCATTTCCTCCGATACCATAATGATCAATCATGAGACCCTTTCAACTCATCATTACTGCTCAAATGTCGGCCCATCCATTCTAATTATTAAATCTAAATTCGTATCGTCGATATTCCATCAAAAGTCTTCATGTTGCAGCCCTTCAAAAATTTTCCACTCCGGCTCCCTCTCTCTTCTCTTCTCCTTCTTCTTCTTCTTCTCTTTCCCATCATTTGTTTCTTGTTTTCACGGGGTTCTTGCCTGGAGAACAGATCATGAGATTTGTTTTTGGAAAGTCACTATAAGGGGGTGCCCTCTCGGTAACTTACTAAAATACCCTTTTGTAAGTAAATTACCATTTATTAGTCCAACCTCTGATTTTAGCAAACATAGTGCCATTGGTTTCTTATTGACAAGTAGAATCCAGATCTAATAATTTTCATTTCATGTTCCTAGTCTTTTTTTTTCTTTTAAGCATGGTTTGGCCCATTCTAGCCACATCTTTAGAAGGGGTGCAACATGAAGACTTCTGATGGAATTTGGTGCAGTAGTGCTATTGAGGTCGCACCTTGAAATAATTTCACATCGACATTGACTCTTACCTATGCCATACATTTCCTACAATGCCATAATGGTCAGATGTGAGACCCTTCCAACACATCATCACCGCTCAGATGCTGGCCCATCCATTCCAGCCACCCCCACAGAGAATGCCCTTCAGTTGTTGAGTGCCACAAAGTTTGCCGAAGAAAAAGGGAGGAGAGCCGCTCAGTGGGCACCAACTGTCCAAAGCATGGTTTGGCCCATTTCAAGTGGACTGAGTGTGAGTTCCCACAGATTCATAAATGGACCTTGGAAATTAGACTTTAAAGAAAAGGAAAAAATAAGGGGTGGAACATGAGGAATTCCTATGAGGTGACCCATCCTAGCATTACTCTTGCCCAAGCATGCTTAACTTCATAGTTGTAATGGGATCCAGTGCATTAGTGCTAGTGTGGTCACACCCTAAAATTATTTGGCATCGACACCTACCCTATGCCCCCGATTTCCTCCAATACCATAATGATCAATCTTGAGACTCTTTCAACTCATCATCACCGCTCAGATGTCTGCCCATCCATTCAAATTATTAAATCTGGATTCGTATCATCAATATTCCATCAGAAGTCTTCGTATTACACCCCTTAGAAAGATTTTCGCTCTGGCTCTTGCACCCTCTCTCTTCTCTCTTCTTACCTCTCCTTCTCTTCTCCTTCTCCTTCTTCTCATTCCCATCATCTGTTTCCTATTTTCACTGGGTTCTTGGCTGGAGAATAGATCATGCGATCTATTTTTGGGAAGTCACTTAAAAGGGAGCCCCTATAAGGAAATTACTAAAATACCCCTTTGTAAGAAAATTACCATTTATTCTTCCAACCTCCAATTTGCACAAACATAGGGTCCCTAGATTCGTATCAATGAGTAGAAACCAGATTTAATAATTTCAATATCAAGCTTTTAGTTTTTTTAGTTTTTTAGCATGGTTTACCCTATTCCAGCCACACCTTTCTATAGGGTGCAACACGAAGACGTCTAATGGAATGCGATGCATTAGTGCTGTTGAGGTCACACCCTAAAATAATTTCACATCTACATTGACTCATACCTACACCATTCATTTCCTTTGATACCATAATGATCAAATGTGAGACCCTTCCAACACATCATCACCACTCAGATGCTGGCCCATCCATTCTAGCCACCCCCACAGAGAATGCCCTTCAGTTGTTGAGTGCCACAAAGTTTGCTAAAGAAAAAGGGAGGAGAGCTGCTCAGTGTGCCCCTACCGTCCATAGCATGGCTTGGCCCATTTCATTTGGACTGAGCATGAGAGCCCACAGATTCATAAATGGACCTTGTAAATTAGATTTCAAAGAAAAAGCAAAAACAAGGTGTGCAACTTATGGACTTCTTAGGAGATCACCCATCCTAGTACTACTCTTGCCCAAGCACACTTAACTGTGAATTTTTGTTGGGATCCTATGCATTAGTACTGGTGAAGTCACACCCTCAAATTATTTGGCATCAACACCTACTCATGCCTACACCACTCATTTCCTCCCATACCATAATGATCAACTGTGAGACCCTTTCAACTCATCATCACCACTCAGATATTGGTGCATCCATTCCAATTATTAAATCTCGATTCGTATTGTTGATATTCCATTAGAAGTCTTCATGTTGCACCCCTTCAAAAGGTTTTTGCTCTTGCTCGCTC
Source organism: Warburgia ugandensis (assembly GCA_035236585.1). Classification (NCBI taxonomy): domain Eukaryota; kingdom Viridiplantae; phylum Streptophyta; class Magnoliopsida; order Canellales; family Canellaceae; genus Warburgia; species Warburgia ugandensis. Next base: position 77,481,003 of record CP141129.1, on the reverse strand, counting down.
TCTCTTCCCTCCTCTCATTCTCATCTCCTTCTTATTCTCCTTCCCATCATTTATTTCTCATTTCGCCAGGTTCTTAGCTAGGTAACAAATCATGCAATTTGTTTCTGGAAAGTCACTTGAAAGGGGTTCCCTCTAGGGAAATTATTAAAATACCCCTTTGTATGAAAATCACCATTTATTCGTTCAACCTTCGATTTCAGCAAACTTAGTGTCGTTGGATTTGTATCGGCGAGTGGAATCTAGATTTAATAATTTACTTTTCATGGTCTTAGTTTTTTGTATTTTTAACATGGTTTGGCCCATTCCAGCCACACCTTTCGATTGGGGTGTAACACGAAGACTTCTGATGGAATTTGGTGCATTAGTGTTGCTGAGGTAGCAACTTGAAATAATTTTGCATTGAAACCGACTCATACATATGGCATACATTTCAACACATCATCACCATTCACATGCTGGCCCATCCATTCCAAGCACCCCCATATTGAACGCCCTTCAGTTGTCAAGTGTCAATAAGTTTTTCGAAGAAAAGGGAAGAGAGCTGCTCAGTGAGTCCCAACCATCTAAAGCACGATATGGCCCATTTTAGGTGGACTGTGCGTGGGAGCCCACAGATTCATAAATGGACCTAGTAAATTAGATTTCAATGAAAAAGCAAAAACAAGTGGTGCAACATGAGGACTTCCTAGGAGGTCACCTATCCTAGTACTACTCTCACCGAAGCACTCTTAACTATGGAGTTCTAATGGGATACGGTTCATTAGTGTTGGTGTGGTTGCACCCTAAAATTATTTGACATCGACACCTACTCATACCTTCGCCACCCATTTCCTTTGATACCATAATGATCAATCGTGAGAACCTTTCTACTCATCATCACCACTCAGATGTTGGCCCATCCATTCCATTTATTCAATCTGTATTCGTAACATTGATATTCTATCCGAAGTCTTCGTGTTGCACCCCTTCGAAATGTTTCCATTCCTACTCCTGCTCCCTCTCTCTTCTGTCTTCCCTCCTCTCCTTCTCTTCTCCTTCTTCTTCTCTTTGCCATCGTCAGTTTCTAGTTTTTGTCTGGTTCTTGGTTGGAGAGCTAATCATGCGATTGATTTTTGGGAAGTCACTTAAAGGGGGCCCTCTAGGGAAATTACTAAAATACCCCTTTGTAACAAAATTACCACTTATTCATCCAACCTCCGATTTTAGTGAACTTTGTTTAGTTGGATTCATATCGATGAGTAGAATCTGCATTTTATAATTTCAATATCATGTTCTAAGTTTTTTTTTTTTTTTTCATGGTTTGGCCCATTCTAGCTACACCTTTTAAATCGGGTGCAACATTAAGACTTCTGATGGAATTCGGTGCATTCATGCTATTAAGCTCGCTGCCTAATTTTAGGGAAATTAATAAAATACCCCTCCATAAAAAAATTACCATTTATTCGTCCAACCTCAGATTTTAGCAAACATAGTGTTATTGGATTTGTATCGATGAGTAGAATCCAGATTTAATAATTTCAATTTCTTATTCTTAGTTTTTTTTTTTTTAGCATCCTTTGGCCCATTCCAGCCACACCTTTTGAATGGGGTGCAACACAAAGACTACAGATGCAATTCGGTGCATTAGTTCTATTGAGGTCACACCCTGAAATAATTTCGCATCGACACCGATTCATACCTACTCCATACATTTTCTCCAATACCATAATGATCGAATGTGAGACCCTTTCAACACATCATCATCGCACAGATGCTGGCCCATCCATTCTAGCCACCCCATAGTGAAGGCCCTTTAGTTGTCAAGTGCCAAAAAGTTTACCGAAGAAAGAGGGAAGAGAGTTGCTCAATGGGCCCCAATCGTCCAAAGCATGGTTTGGCCATTTTTAGGTGGACAGAGCGCCGGGTAGGACTGGGTTGGGCTGGTCGATCACACTCCCTTCCTCTCCATTCTCTTCTCTCCAATCTGTCCATCTACTCTCTCTCCACCATCATCTCTTGGTCTGGCTAACTCCTTCCCTCTCCACGCCTCTTTTCAACCACACACTCTTGGTTCTCCATTCTCTTATGCTCCCCTTCCTTCCCATCTATTTCTCCCTCTTTCTTAGCTCTCTTTTTCTCTTGTAGCTTCTCTATTCCCACCTTATATGTTCTTTACCGCACCACAGATAGAGAGAGGGCCTAGTCTTTCCCCTTCCTCTCTTCTATTCCCTTCTATCATCAGCATCAACCAGTCCTTTTTGTTCAATCTCCCATCTCCACCCAATTCTCACGTTCTCTCCCTCGTCTCTTTTTTCTTGGTCACACCATCCACCTTGTTTTTCTCTCATTTCTCACTTTCTCCTCTCTCTGGCAACGCACCATGCCTCATTGGTCAGGCCCTGCCCAGATCGCATGAGGCCTGGCATCATCCCCTTACCTCTCTTCTCTTCTTTCCCATCTCTCTCTCTCTCTCTCTCTCTCTCTCTCTCTCTCTCTCTCTCTCTCTCTCTCTCTCTCTCTCGTTCTTTCCCACATTGCACTATTTCCCCTTGTCCTCTTCTCTTTTCTTCACCGTGCCAACTAGCCTAAACCAGCTGGGCCCAACCCAGATCGCATGAAGCCGGCATCTCTCCCACTTTCTCCCTGATCTCTCTACTTTTCTGTCATAACCTTCACGATCCCATCTCTCACCAGCCCTCTCATCTTTCTCCATCTATCTGTTCTCTATTCTCTTCAAAGCCCAGATGGACCAGACCACCCAGATCTTCCCTCATCGCGGTCTCACCATCACTGCCTACAGGTCTTCACCGAAGTAGTTGGACCTTGCCCAGCTCTCTTCTGTGTTTTCGGCGATCGAACCCCAGACATCCAGCACCAATCAGCATTTCCCTTTCTCCTCACTTGTTTCCCCAACTCTGGCAGTCTTCCTCTGTGTCACCAAACGTCCTAGGGAAGGAAACCCAAGTCGGGTTTCCACTCCCGCACCTTCCTTTTTCCTCCTCTATTGTCCTTCCTCTCTCCTTGTTCTCCCTTCTTCCTTCTTCCCCCTTCTCCGGTTTTCTCCTCAACAGTTCTCATCTGGTTTTCGTTTAAAACCTGAAATCTAGACAATTCCAATTCTACCCTCCCCTGGAGGATCTCAGTAATTCCAACTCTGTCCTCATTTTAATTCCATTTGAGTCCTCATTTTATTTCCATCTGTGTCCCATACTATTCCAGTTCTGTTTTATCTGTGTTTTCCTTATCCAAGAACAGCTTAATCCAAGACAGATCAATTAAGGTAACCTAATCAACCGGTTATCCTTAATGAAACCAAAATCTTCAGTTTCCCATCCATTTCTCATCTGATTTCAAATAAAATTCATAGAGTCATTCTTAGGTTATCCCTAGACATAATAAACATTTCTGATCTTCTGTCTGAAATCCAGAATTCAATCTGAGCCGTCCAAATCCCAAATTCACTAAATAGCCCAGATCCTGACCATTTTGATGAATTTGACAAATCCGACCAGTGGATCTCCAATTAAGGATGTGGTAAAGACATTTGTAAAGGTGGATTAACTTTTAGAAGATCAAACTTGAAGATTTTAATAGAGATTGATCTAGGGAAATAGTTTTTTCTTGTTATTTCATTTTGTTTGTTTTCTTTAGGAACTGGGAATTCTGTGATTCTGTTTGCGATCTATTACATTAGTGCTGGTGTAGTTGCACCCAAAAATTATTTGGCATCGACACCTACTCATACTGGCACCACCCATTTCCTCTGATACTATAATGATCAATTGTGAGACACTTTCAACTCATCATCACGCTCAGATGTTGGGCCATTCATTCCAAATAATAAATCTAGATTCGTATCATCAATATTCCATCAAAAGTCTTTGTGTTGCACCCCTTCGAAAGGTTTTTGCTCCTGCTCCTGCTCCCTCTATCTTCTCTCTTCCCTCCTCTCCTTCTCCCTCTCTCTTCTCTCTTTCCTCCTCTCCTTTTCTCCTTCTACTTCTTCTTCTTTGTCTTCTTCTATTTCCCATCGTCTGTTTCTCGTTTTCACTTGGTTCATGGACGGAGAACAGATTGTGTGAGCTGTTTTTGGGAAGTCACTTAAAGGGGGGGCTCTCTAAAGAAATTACTAAAATACCCCTTTGTAAGAAAATTACTATGTATTCATCTGATCTCTGATTTCAGCAAACTTAGTGTTGGTGGATTCATCCAACCTCCAATTTCAGGCACACCTTTCAAATGGGGTGCAACATGAGAACTTCTGATGGAATTCGGTGCATTAGTGTTGCTGAGGTTGCACACTGAAATATTTTCGCATTGACACTAACTCATACCTACACCATTCATTTCCTCTAATACCATAATGATCAAACATGGGACCCTTTCAAAACATCATCACCACTCAGATGCTGGCTCATCAGCTGTTGAGTGCCAAAAAGTTTGCCGAAGAAAAGGGGAAGAGACTCGTTCAGTGGGCCCCAACTGTCCAAAGCATGGTTTGGCCCTCTTCAGTTGGACTGAACGTGAGAGCCCATAGATTCATAAATGGACATTGTAAATTAGATTTCAAAGAGAAAGCAAAAACAAGGGGTGCAACACGAGGACATCCTAGGAGGTCATCCATCCTAGTACTACTCTCACCCAAGCATGCTTAACTACCTTCATAGAATCGGGTGCATTAATGCTGGTGTGGTCGCACCCTAAAATTATTTGGTATCGACACCTACTCATACCTACGCCACCCATTTCCTTCAATACCATAATGATCAATTGTGAGACCCATTAAACTCATCATCACCGCTCATATGTCAGCCCATCCATTCCAATTATTAAATTTGGATTCATATTGTCGATATTCCATCAAAAGTCTTTGTGTTGCACCCCTTTGAAAGGTTTCTGCTCCGCTCCCTCTATCTTCTTTCCTCCCTCCTCTCCTTCTATCCTCCTCCTCTTTCCCATCATCTATTTCTCATTTTCGTCAGGTTCTTGGCTAGAGAATAGATCATGCAATCTATTTTTGGGAAGTCACCTAAAGGCGGGGGCCTCTAGGGAAATTACTAAAGTACCCCTTTGTAAGAATATTACCATTTATACGTCCAACCTCCAATTTCAGTAAAATTAGCATTGTTGTTTTCGTATCAATGAGTAGAATCCATATTAAATAATTTTAATTTCATGTTCTTGGATTTTTTTTAGCATGGTTTGACCCATTTTAGCCACACCTTTCGAATGGGGTGCAACACAAAAGCTTTTGATGGAATTTGGCACATTAGTGCTGCGGAGGTTGCACCTTGAAATAATTTCGCATCGACAACGACTCATACCTACGCAATACATTTCCTCTGATACCATAATGGTTAGACATGAGGCCCTTTCAACACATCATCACCTCTCAAATGCTGGCCCATCCATTCCAGCCACACCATAGTGAACGCTTTCAGTTGTTGAGTGCCAAAAAGTTTCCTAAAGAAAAAGAAAAGAGGCCTGCTCAGTGGGCCCCAACCATCCAAAGCATGGTTTTGCCCATCCCAGGTGGACCGAGCATGAGAGCCCACAGATTCATAAATGGACCTTATAAATTAGATTTGAAAGAAAAATAAAAAACAAGGGCTGCAACACGTTGACTTCTTAGGAGGTTAGCCATCCTAGTACTACCCTTGCCCAAGCACCTTTAATTACAGAGTTTTGATGGGATCTGGTGCATTAGTGCTGGTGTGGTCGCACCCTAAAATTATTTGGCATCGACACCTACTCATACCTACACCACCCATTTCCTCTAATACCATAATGATCAATTGAGAGACCCTTTCAACTCATCATCACCACTCAGATGTCGACCATCCATTCCAATTATTAAATCTGGATTCGTATGGTTGATATTCCATCAGAAGTCTTTGCGTTCCATCCCTTCAAAAGGTTTCCGCTCTTGCTCTTGCTCCCTCTCTTTTCTCTTTTCTCACTTCCCTCCTCTCCTTCTATTCTCCTTTTGCTTATTCTTCTTCTTCTTCTCTTTCCCATCGTCTATTTCTCATTTTCACTATGTTCTTGGCTAGAGAACAGATCATGCTATCTATTTTTGGGAAGTCACTTAAAGGGGGGCCCTTTAGGGAAATTATAAAAATACCCCTCTGTAAGAAAATTACCATTTATTTGTGCAACCTCCCATTTCGACAAACAAAGTGTTGTTGGATTCATATTGATGAATAGAATCCATATTTAATAATTTCAATTTCATGTTATTATTATTATTATTTGGCATGGTTTGGCCCATTCCAGCCACACCTTTCTAATGGGATGCAACATGAAGACTTCTGATGGAATTCAGTGCATTAGTCTTTCTGAGGTCGAACCATGAAATAATTTCATATCGACACTGACTCATACCTATGCCATACATTTCCTCCTATAACATAATGATCAAATGTATGATCCTTTCAACACATCATCACCGCTCAGATGCTGGCCCATCCATTCCAGCCCCGCCCATAGTGAATGCTCTTCAGTTCTCAAGTGCCAAAAAGTTGGCCGAAGAAAAAGGGAAGAGAACTACTTAGTGGGCCCCAAACATCCAAAGCATGGTTTGGCCCATTTCAAGTGGACAAAGTGAAAGGGCGCATAGATTCATAAATGGACCTTGTACATTAGATTTCATAGAAAATGCGAAAACAACGAGTGCATCACGAGGACTTCTGAGGAGGTCACCCATCCTAGTACTACTCTTGCTCAAGCATGCTTAACAACGACGTCCTAATAGGATCCCGTGCATTAATCTTCTTGTTGCAGCCCTTCAATAGGCTTTTGCTCCTGCTCCCTCTCTCTTCTCTCTTCTCTCTTCCCTCCTCTCCTTCTCTTCTCCTTTAGCTTCTTCTTCTTCTTCTCTTTCCCATCATCTATTTTTCATTTTTGCCTCGTTCTTGGCTAGAGAACTAATCATGTGATATGTTTTCTGGAAGTCACTTAAGGTGGGGGCCCTCTAGGGAAATTACTAAAATAACCCTCTATAAGAAAATTACCATTTATTCGTCCAGCCTCCGATTTCAACAAACTTAGTGATGTTGGATTTGTATCGATGAGTAGAATCCTGATTTAATAATTTCAATTTCATGTTCCTATTTATTTTATTTTTTTGGCATGGTTTGGCCCATTCCAGCCACACCTTTCGAATGGGGTGCAACACAAAAACTTCTGATGGAATCGATGCACTAGTGCTGTTGAGTCGCACCTTGAACTAATTTCATATCGACACTGACTCATACCTATGCCATACATTTCCTCCGATACCATAATGATCAAATGTGAGACCCTTTCAACACATCATCACCGCTCAGATGTTAGCCCATCCATTCTAGCCACCCCCATAGTGAATGCCCGTTAGTTGTCGAGTGCCAAGAAGTTTGCCAAAGAAAAAGGGAAGAGAGCCACTCAGTGGGCCCCAACCATCCAAAGCATGGTTTGGCCCTTTTTAGGTGGATCGAGCGTGAGAGCCCACAGTTTCATAAATGGACTTTGTAAATTAGATTTTGAAGAAAAAGCAAAACCAAGGGGTGCAACATGAGGACATCCCAGGCAGTCATCCATCCTAGTACTACTCTCACCCAAGCATGCTTAACTACCGAGTTCTCATGGAATCCTATGCATTAGTGCTACTGTGGTCACACCCTAAAAGTATTTGGCATCGACACCTACTCAAACCTGTGCCACCCATTTCCTCAGATATCATAATGATCAATCGTGAGACCCTTTAAACTCATCATCACTGCTCAGATGTCAGCCAATCCATTCCAATTATTAAATCTAGATTCGTATAATTGATATTTCATTAGAAGTCTTTGTCTTGCACCTCTTCGAAAGGTTTTCGCTCCTACTTCTGCTCCCTCTCTCTTATCTCTTCCCTACTCTCTCTCTTCTTCTCCTCCTCCTTCTTCTCTTTCCCATCGTCTATTTCTCATTTTTTCCAGGTTCTTGGCAGCAAAAATTAGCGTCATTGGATTTGTATCAACGAGTACAATCTAGATTTAATAATTTCAATTTCATGTTCTTAGTATTATTTTTTAGCATGGTTTTGCCCATTCCAACCACACCTTTCGAATGGGATGCAACATGAAGACTTCTGATGGAATTCGATGCATTAGTGTGCGGAGTCCTCACCTTGGAATAATTTTGCATCGACACACTCATACCTACGCCATACATTTCCTCCGATACCATAATGATCAAATGTGGGACCCCTACAATACATCATCACTACTCAAATGCTGGCCCATCTATTCTAGTCACCCTTATAATGAACCCCCTTTAGTTGTCAAGTGCCAAAAATTTGTCGAAGAAAAAGGGAAGAGAGTCGCTCAGTGGGCCCCAACCGTCGAAAGCATGGTTTGGCCCATTTCAAGTGGATCGAGCATGAGAGGCCACATATTCATAAATGGACCTTGTAAATTATATTTCAAAGCAAAAGCAAAAACAAGGGGTGCAACATGATAACTTCCTAGGAGGTCAGCCATCCTAGTACTACTCTCGCCCAAGCATGCTTAACTATGGAGTTCTAATGGCATCGAGTGCAATAGTGCTAGTGTGGTCGCATGCAAAAATTATTTAGATCGACACCTACTCATACGTACACCACCCATTTCATCTGATATCATAATGATCAATTGTGAGACCCTTTCAACTCATCATCACCCCTCGGATGTTGGCCCACCCATTTCAATTATTAAATCTGGATTCGCATCATCAATATTCCATCAGAAGTCATTGTGTTGCACCCCTTTGAAAGGTTTTTGCTCCTGCTCCTGCTCCCTCCCTCTTCTCTCTTCCTTCCTTCTCTTCTCCTTTTGCATCTTCTTCTTCTTCTTCTTCTCTTTCCCATCGTCTGTTTCTCATTTTCACCGGATTCTTGGCTGGAGAACAGATCATGCTATCTGTTTTTGGGAAGTCACTTAAAGGAGGGCCCTCAAAGGAAATTACTAAAATACCCCCCTCTCTAAGAAAATTAGCATTTGGTCGTCCAACCTCCCATTTCAACAAATATAGTGTCATTGGATTTGTATCAATGATTAGAATCTAGATTTAATAATTTCAATTTCAATTTCATGTTCTTATTTATTTTATTTTTTTGGCATGGTTTGGCCCTTTCCAACCACACCTCTCTAATGGGGTGCAACACGAAGATTTATGATGGAATTAGCTGCATTAATGCTACTGAGGTTGCACTATGAAATAATTTCGCATCGACATCGACTCATACCTCTACCATACATTTCCTCCCATACCATAATAATCAAACGTGAGACCCTTTCAACACATCATCACCTCTCAAATGCTGACCCATCCATTCCAGCCACCCCCATAGTGAACGCCCTTTAGTTGTCGAGTGCTAAAAAGTTTACTGAAGAAAAAGGGAACAGAGCTACCCATTGGACCCCAACCGTCCAAAGCATGGTTTGGCTCATTTCAGGTGGACCGAACGTGAGATCCCACAGATTCATTAATGGACCTTGTAAATTAAATTTCAAAGAAAAAGCAAAAGGAAGGGGTTGAACCTGAGGACTTCCAAAGAGGTCCGCCATCCTAGTACAACTCTCGTCTAGGCATGCTTAACTATGGAGTTCTAATGTGATTCGGTGCATTTGTACTGGTGTAGTCGACCCTAAAATTATTTTGCATCGACACCTCCACATACCTGCACCACCCATTTCCTTCAATACCATAACAATCAATCGTGAGACCCTTTCAACACTTCATCACCGCTCAGATGTCGGCCCATCCATTCCAATTATTAAATTAGGACTCGTATCATAGATATTCCATCAAAAGTCTTTGTCCTGCACCCTTTGAAAGGCTTTCGCTCCTGCTCCCTCTCTCTTCTCTCTTTCCCTCCTCTCCTTCTCTTCTCTTTCTTCTTCTTCTTCTCTTTCTTCTTCTTCTTCTCTTTCCCATTATCTGTTTCTCGTTTTCGAGTGGTTCTTCCCTGGAGAATAGATAATACGATTTGTTTTTGGGATGTTACTTAAAGTGGGGCCCTCTAAGGAAATTACTGAAATATCCCTCTATAAGAAAATTACCATTTTTTCGTCCAACCTCCAATTAATGTATACTTAGTGTCATTGGATTCGTATCAACAAGTAGAATCCAAATTCAATAATTTTAATTTTATTTTCTTAGGTTTTTTTGTAGCATGGTTTGGCCCATTCCACCAACACCTTTCGATTGGGGTGCAACATGAAGACTTCTGATGGAATTTGGTGCATTGGTACCGCTGAGGTGGCATGCTGAAATAATTTCACATCGACACCAACTCATACCTATGCCATACATTTCCTCCGATACCATAAGTATCAAACATGTAACCCTTTCAACACTTCATCACCACTCAAATGCTGGCCCATCCATTCCAACCACTACCATAGTGGACCCCCCCTTCAGTTGTCAAGTGCTAAAAAGTTTGCTGAAAAAAGGGGTGAGAGCCACTTAGTGAGCCCGAACTGTCGACAGCATGGTTTGGCCCATTTGAGGTGGACTGAGTGTGGGAGCCCACAGATTCATAAATGGACCTTGTAAACTAGATTTCAAAGAAAAAGCAAGAACAAGGGGTCTAACAGGAGGACTTCCAAGGGGGTCACCCATGCTAGTACTACTCTCACACAAGCACGCTTAAGTATGGAGTTCTAATAGGATTTGGTGCATTAGGGATGGTGTGGTCAGCACTAAAAATATTTGGCATTAATGCCTACTCATACCTACGCCACTCATTTCCTTTGATACCATAATGATCAATTGCAAGATCCTTTCAACTCATCATCATTGATATTTCATGAGAAGTCTTTGTGTTGCACCCCTTCAAAAGGTTTCAGCTCATGCTCGTGCTCCCTCTCTCTTCTCTCTTCCCTCCTCTCCTTCTCTTCTCCTTCTGCATCTTCTTCTTCTTCTTCTTCTTCTTCTTCTTCTTCTTCTTCTTCTTCTTCTTCTTCTTCTCTTTCCCATCATCTATTTCTATTTTTTGCTGGGTTCTTGGCTGGAGAACAGATTAGGCTATCTATTTTTCGGAAGTCACTTAAAGCGGGGGCCCTCTAGGGAAACTACTAAAATACCCCTCTATAAGAAAATTACCATTTACTCATCCAACCTTCGATTTCAACAAACTTAGTGTTGTTGGATTCATATCGATGGGTAGAATCCAGATTTAATAATTTCAATTTCGTGTTCTTATTTATTTTATTTTTTTGCCATGCTTTGGCCCATTCCAGCCACACCTTTTGAAAAGGTGATACACGAAGACTTTTGATGCAATTCGGTGCATTACTGCTGCTAAGGTGGCACTCTGAAATAATTTCACATCGACATCAGCTTGTACCTATGCCATACATTTCCTCCGATACCATAATGGTCAAATGTGAGACTCTTTCAACACATCATCACAGCTCAGATGCTAGCTTATCCATTCCAGCCACCCCTATAGTGAATGCCCTTCAATTGTCAAGTGCCAAAAAGTTTGTCAAAGAAAAAGGGAAGAGAGCCACTCAATGGGCCACAACCATTTAAAGCAAGGTTTGGCCCATTTCAGGTGGACCGAGCGTGAGAGGCCATAGATTCATAAATGGACCTTGTAAATTAGATTTCAAAGAAAAAGAAAAAACAAGGATTGCAACATGAGGACATCCCAGGAGATGACCCATCCTAGTGCTACTCTTGCCCATGCATGCTTAACTACGGAGTTCTGATGGCATCCGATGCATTAGTGCTAGTATGGTAGCACCCTAAAATTATTTGGCATTAACTCCTAATCTTACCTGCACCACCCATTTCCTCCGATACCATAATGATCAATCATGAGACCCTTTCAACTCATTATCATCACTTAGATGTCGCCCCATCCGTTCCAATTATTAAATCTGGATTCATATCGTCAATATTCCATCAGATGTCTTTGTGTTGACCCCTTCAAAAGGTTTCTACTCATGCTCATACTCCCCTTGTCTTCTTTATTCCCTCCTCTCCCACTCTTCTTCTTCTTCTCTTTCCCATCATCTGTTTCTCATTTTCATTAGGTTGTTGGCTGTAAGAAAATTACCATTTATTCGTCCAACCTCCGATTTTAGCAAACTTAGTGTCGTTGAATTTGTATAGACGAGTAGAATCCAGATTTAATAATTTCAATTTTTTGTTCTCAAGTTTTTTTTATAGTGCACTTTGGCCCATTCTAGCCACACCTTTCAAATGGGGTGCAACATGAAGACTTCTGATGGAATTCAGTGCATTAGTGTTGTTGAGGTCCCACCTTGAAATAATTTCGCATTGACAATGACTCATACTTGTGCCGTACATTTCCTCCTATATCGTAATGATTAAACATGAGACCCTTTCAACACATCATCACTGCTCATATGCTAGGCCATCCAATCCAGCCACCCCCATAGTGAATACCCTTTAGTTGTCAAGTGCCAAAAAGTTTGCCGAAGAAAAAGGGAAGAGAGCTGCTCCATAGGGCCCAGCCGTACAAAGCATAGTTTGGCCCATTTCAGATGGACCGAGCATGAGAGCCCACAGATTCATAAATGGACCTTGTAAATTAGATTTCAAAGAAAAAGCAAAAACAAGGGGTGCAACACAAGGATTTCCCAGAAGGTCACCCATCTGAGTGCTACTTTCGCACAAGCATGCTTAACTACGGAGTTCTAATGGGATCCGATGCATTAGTGATAGTGGGGTCCCACTTTAAAATTATTTGGCACCGACACCTACTCATACCTACGCCACCCATTTCCTCTTATGCCTTAGTGATCAATCGTGAGACCCTTTCAACTCATCATCTCCACTCAGATGTTAGCCCATCCATCCATTCTAGCCACAACTTTCGAATGGGTTTCAACACAAAGATTGTTGATGGAATTCGGTGCATTAGGGCTGCTGTGGTTGCACCTTGAAATAATTTCGCATTGACATCGACCCATACCTATTCCATACATTTTCTTAGATACCATAATGATCAAAAGTGAGACCCTTTCAACACATCATCACCACTCACATGCTAGCCCATCCATTCTAGCCACCCACATAGTGAATGCCCTTCAGTTGTCAGGTGCTAAAAAGTTTGCCAAAGAAAAAGGGAAGGGAGCCGCTCAGTGGGCCCCAACCGTCCAAAGCATGGTTTGGCCCATTTTAGGTGGACCAATTGTGAGATCCCACAAATTCATAAATGGACCTTGTAAATTAGATTTCAAAGAAAAAGCAAAAAACAAGGGGTGCAACACGAGGACTTCCCAAGAGGCCACCCATCTAAGTACTACTCGCCCATGCACGCTTAACTATAGGGTTTGAATGGGATCCCGTGCATTAGTGTTGGTGTGGTCATACCCTAAATTTATTTGGCATCAATAGCTACTCATACCTATGCAACCCATTTCCTCTGGTACCATAATGATCAATCGTAAGACCCTTTCAACTCGTCATCAGCACTAAGATGTCAGCCCATTCATTCCAATTATTAAATCTGGATTCATATCATCGATATTCCATTAGAAGACTTCGTGTTGCATCCCTTCCAAAGGTTTCTGCTCTTGCTCCTGCTCCCTCTCTCTTCTCTCATCTCCTTCCCTTCTCCTTCTCCTTCTTCTTCTCTTTCCCATCGTTTGTTTCTCAAATTTTCTAGGTTTTTTGTTAGAGAACAAATCATGCAATTTTTTTTGAGAAGTCACTTAAAGAGGGGGCCCTCTAGGGAAATTACAAAAATACCCCTTTATAAGTAAATTACCATTTATTTGTCCAACCTTCAATTTCAGCAAACTTAGTGTCGTCGGATTCATATTGATGAGTAGAATCTAGATTTAATAATTTCAATTCCTTGTTCTTAGGTTTTCTTTCGCATGGTTTGGCCCATTCCAGCCACAACTTTTGAACGGGGTGCAACACAAAGACTTCTAATGGAATTCGGTGCATTAGTGCTATTGAGGTCGCACCTTGAAATAATTTCACTTCGATATTGATCCATACCTGTGCCATACATTTCGTCCAATACCACAATGATCAAACATGAGGCCCTTTCCACATCATCATCGCTCAAATTCTGGCCCATCCATTCCAACCACCCCAGAGCGAACACCCTTTAGTTATCAAGTGCTAAAATGGTTGCTGAAAAAAAAGGGAAGGAAGCCGCGCTGTGGGCCCCAACTGTCCAAAGCATGGTTTGGCCCATTTCATGTGTACTGAGCATGAGAGCCCACAGATTCATAAATGGACCTTGTAAATTATATTTCAAAGATAAAGCAAAAACAAGGGGTGCAACACGAGGACTTCCCTAGACGTCACCCATCCTAGTACTACTTACGCCTGAGTATGCTTAACTACGATGTTCTGATGGGATCCGATGAATTAGTGCTGGTGTGGTCGCATCCTAAAATAATTTGGCATCGACACCTACTCATACCTACACCAACCCTTTTCCTCTGATACCCTAATAATTAATCGTGAGAGCTTTTCAACTCATCATCACCTCTTAGATGTCGGCCCATACACTCCTATTATTAAGTTTGGATTCGTATCATTGATATTCCATTTGAAGTCTTTGTGTGGCACCCCTTCAAAAGGTTTTTGCTCCAGGTATTGCTCCCTCTCTCTTCTCTCTTCCCTCCTTTCCTTCTCTCCTCCTCCTCCTCCTCCTCCTTTTGCTTCTCTTTACCATCATCTGTTTCTCTTATTTGCTTTATTTTTGGCTGGAGAACAGATCATGCAATCTATTTTTGGGAAGTCAGTTAAAGGCAGTGCCCACTAAGTAAATTACTAAAATACCCCTCTGTAAGAAAATTGCCATTTATTAGCCCAACTTCCGATTTCAACAAACTTTGTGTTGTCGAATTTATTAGCCCCTGGACGCGCCTGTTTGGTTTTTCAAACGGAAACAACGTGGGACATTCCGACTGGAACGTCCTGCTCGTTGGAGAACCGGGGCATCCTCAGGACACCCTGGTTCAACCCTGTCAAACCAGTACGGCCCAGGGAACGTCCCTGGGTCCTTGGTGAGTCTCCAGGGCTCCATTTTGCATGGTTTTTCATGCAAAAACCTAGGGAAATTGTTCTTAGAACTATGGTGGAGATGGGTTTTGAGAGATCTTGGGCATACCTGGCTCGTTGCTGGGTTTTTCTCCTTGTTTTCCCCTCGAGGTTACTGCTCCTCAATGGTTTTTCTTCAACATTTTGGGCTGCCATTAGAGGCGCCCAAGAGCTCTATTTATAGAGCTATGAGAGGGTTCTGGAGGAGGCTCTCACCGCCTTTGAATGGCGGTGGAGAAACCTCCAGAATGGCAGTGATTTCACCTCCAATCACTGCTGTTCTAGAACCCTCTAGGAGGTGGAAGATGAAGGGTGCCCGTATCAAAACGGGCCCCTATGTTTTGTAGCTAAACCCGTTTTTGTAAAAAATACAATTTTGCCCCTGAACTTCAAAGGGCCATAACTTGCTCATTTTAACTCCGTTTTGGGTGATTTTGGTCTTGTTAGATTCCTCTTTCTAAGATGCATCTAATGGAACTATTTTTAGGACCAAATTTCTGGGTTCAGTCAAGGAAACTAGTGAAATGACCAAAATGCCCTTATCTTCAAGACTGAACTTTTCATGGGATTTTAATATTACAAAAATTGGAGTCATTACAGGTTCAATGTTACAGATTATCCTCATGGATCAAGGGTGCATATTAGTGAAGAGCAAGAAGGTTTCCTAATGAAAGAGGATTCCTAATTAGAAGAGTCTTAATTGAAAGAGATGGGAAGAAGAGGAGTTTGTTAGAGTAAAAGAAGGAAGGAGTTGGATGAAGATAAGGAAAGAGTTTTAGTAAATGAAGGAAGTGCAAAAACATTATAAAAAGGAAAACTGTATGGGGAGGGAAGAGTTGTTTTTGGAGAGTTGGAGTTTTTGGGTTTTTGTCTTACTTTGCCTTCCTTATTCACTGTCTATTTTGGTTCCAGTTTTCATCGTATTCTTTCCTTCTCTCAATCTCAATCTCAATCTCCAACTCTTCTGTTTTTGTTTTGGTCCACCAGCCCATCATCTCTTACCCTGCTCCCCTCTGTCTTTGTTTCACTTCCATCCCATCACCGTCGCACCTCCCCAGCCTCCACTGCCTTCACTGACCCAGGCTTCATCTCCATCATGCCTAGGTTCTCTTCAACCCAGCATGCCCCCTTTACCTCAGTCATGCATCTGCCGGCCTCATCTGCTCTAGTTTACATTTTACCACACCAATTTTTCCCTTTCTCAGTTTCCAAAGGAAACCGTTCTAGAACCCAAGTTCCACTTCACCATCACCCAAGCCCCCTTGTCTTCCTATCCCTGTTGTTGTCACTGGTTCTCCCATTACTATACCACCGCATAGCCAGTTCCCAATTCTCTACCCAGTCTTCCTAGGCCTCACCGGACTGCCTATCTCCGTCTTCTCCATGCTCTAAATGATGTCCGGCTCCACTTTCTTCCACCGGTCCCCACCCAGACCCATCCGGGCGGTCTAAACCAGCATCCCTCTGCTTCCCTGCCATGCACTGGCCGACCAAAGAAAGGAAACCCAAGTCAGGTTTCCTCCTGCATCCATCTCCTCCTCTTCTCCCTCCTCCTTCTCTCCCTCTTCCCTCTTCTCCCTTCTACCTTCTCCCTTCTTCCCCGTCTCCTTCTCCGGTTTTCTCCTCATCATGTTTCTTCCCTGGTTTTTGATTAAAACCAGAAATCTGACAAAATTCCAATTTGCCCTCATTTGATCTGTTTAATTCAACTTTTGTTGTCCTCGCTTTATTTCCATCTGTGTCCCTGACTATTCTAGTTTTGTTTTATCCGTATTTGGCTATCCAGGGACAGTGTTATTCGAGAATGCTTATTTAGTTTTATTTTTTGTTTTTTTTGGAATTAGAAAGTTTGTAAATTGCAGAAGTTAAATAAATATGAAATTTTATTTTATTTATGTTATATTTGTTAGTTATATTTATTTTTTATTAATTGAATTTTATGTAAAACTCCAAAATTCTAAAGCGAGTACCTGTGGGATCGACCTGTATTTGCATAGCTATACTACAATAGCCCGTGCACTTGCGAAAAATATCAACAAGTTTTTGACACCGTTGCCGGGGACTTGCAAAGGAGTTTTTATAAAGTTTAATTAAAAAAATCCAAAATAAATAAAAAATAAAAATATTCCAAATAAAGAAAAAATATTAGGAATTCCATTTTTGGTAATTTTAGGTGCATTTAAATTTTTTTTTTTTGCATAACCGCCTAATTTCCTGAAATTGGTACTTATTTCTAAATTTTCTTTTTCAGGGAAATAGAAAATTGAAAAAAATTGGCCAGAAAATCTTCATGAACATGGAAATTTCCTTGCTTTCCTAGATTAGGATTTTTTTTCCTTTTGAGTGAAGCTTGTAGTGAGGATCCTTGTATATTGCAATTTCTATTTTCATTTTAAAGGGTTGTAATAATACAGGGCAAGTGTGGGATAAGGTGGCCCATACTTGATCTTCATCAGAAACCCCACTGTAAGTCTCCTCACTCATTTAAATTCCTAGATTAGGGTTTGCATTTAGAATAAATTTGCATTGTTTGGTAATATAAATCATATAGAAAGCTTCCTCTTATAATTGTTGCATTTTTAGGTTTTGCATTAATTTATCTCTTTTATTTGCATCTTAAGACACGGTTAATGCTTTAAGGTGATATATGTTGATCGAACTATCATCAAGTATGGAATTAATTAGTAAGGACACCCTACCCCTATAAGATCAAGGGTGGATTTCATCACCACTCCTTGGCCCACCTAGGATAATCACCTCAAGGGCACTACCCTAACCTTCAAATCAAATTAAAATCAATCAGAAGAGACCTATAAGGCTATCACATGCTCGTAGGACCCTCTTACTAAGATGCGATTTATTGTCACTCTAGTGGCTTTTGAGCACTGTGGTTATTGAGGGTTGTCTAATAGAGCCTCACTCTTCCTTCACCTCCTGTTGACGTTTGTGAGGTCTAAATGCCTCCTTACACGAGGGTTGTATTAATCACCTTATGAAGAACCTAACTGGTAAGTAATAATCAATTCTAAAGGAGAGGAGGAGTGCTAGATTAGGCTAATTAAAAGCATTGTCCCCATACATATTCAAGAAAATTAATATATTGCTTATTAGCCTAAGGTATTTGATTGTGGCTTTTTGCTTGCATCACATAGAGCTAGAGTTAGCATTTAGAGTAGGACATTTTAGATTAGGAATAGTTCATGCAAGGGTGTCAATCTCAGAACCCTAAGCTCCTACCTTTAAATCCAGAGATTCAACACCTCCAAAATCAAGGGGAAAGAAACATAGTTCCTATCCCTATGGCTGAACCACCAATAGAGATTGAGTGCAAGACTATTAGAGATTTTTATGCATTGCTCCAACTTAATACCCCCTCCTGCATAGCATTATCTCCAACTAATGCTGACCACTTTGAGTTAAAGTCGGGTGTAATTTAGTTACTTCCTACTTTTTATGGTCGAGATCGAGAAGACCCGTACCTACATATCAAGGAGTTCCTTGATATTTGTGCCACATTTAGGTTCTGAAATGTTTTGGATGATTTGATTAGGTTAAGGTTATTCCCATTCTCACTTAAGGACAAAGCCAAGTCATGGCTTAATTCTTTGGAGGTAGGTTCCATACATACATGGGACCAATTGTCTAGAAAGTTTTTGAACAAGTTCTTCCCCGTTCACAAAACAAATGCCCTGCGTCACGAAATTATAAATTTCCAACAAAGGGATGATGAACAATATTACAAATGTTGGGAACGGTGGAATGAACTGCTACAAAAATGCCCTCACCATGGATTTGAGAAATGGTAGCAAGTTCAATACTTCTATGAGGAATTGATGCCTCATAATAGACAAATGATAGATGCAGCGAGTGGAGAGACCCTCATGTTAAAAGATGAAAGTGAAGCTTGGGAATTCTTTCAAATTGTAGCTGATAATTCTTAGCAATGGGATTATTCAAATAGGAGAGAAAGAACTAACCAACCCACTAAGAAAGGAGGTATCTATGAGATAGGAGCACATACTGATCTATCCGATAAGCTCGACTCTGTCTCTAAAAAATTAGATGGAAGAATGGACAAGCTTGAAACTATGTTTCAATCTTTCATGGCTGTTACATTTCCCAAAATCCTCCACAAGAGGTATGCGCTACTTGTTCTAGTCCAACCTATTTGACCTCAGTGTGTCCATCTAATAAAGTATTCCCTAAATATCTTGTTGACCAAGCGAATGCATTGAATGCATATCGCCAAGATAGCGACAACCCATATTCTGAGACCTACAATCCTGGATGGGCCAGGCATCCCAATTTGTCTTGGTCAAAGAATAACCACAAAGGGGGGCCATCTGTAAATCCCCCGTCCAAAACTTTCCTCTTAGAACTCCACTTCCCCATTAGCCACTTGGCTTCCAACAACCTCTACAACAAAAGAAACCATATTCAGATGAAAACATCCACGCCATGATAGAACAATTTGCAAAAGATAATGATTACACTAAAAAGGCCTTACACCAATTGCAAAATGATAGTAGACATTCAGCCAATGTCAACTCTCAAGCCATAGCTAAGCTAGAGGTGCAAATAAGCCAATTGTGTGCTGAATTACATAATAAAGGAAAGGGTCAGTTTCCTAGTAACTCATCCCTAACCCTAAGGGTCAATTTGAGATAGGGTCAAGTTCTCAAAACCATAAACCTCATGAGCATGCCAAGTCCATAATCACCCTTAGAAATGGTCGTCAAATTGATAACAAAGAAAGGCAGGCTAAGGAAACTATAGAGGAAAAAGAGGCAACAAAAATACAGGAAAAAGAGAAAAGACAGAACAATCTTGTAGAACCTATCGTGGAGGCACCCTATGTGCCTAAAGCCCCTTTTCCCCAATTACTGAATAAAGTTAAGAAGGGGTCAAACTTCAATGAGTTAATGGAGGTGTTTAAACATGTACAAATCAATATACCATTGCTCAATGCAATTAAAGACATCCCTGCCTATGCCAAATTCTTAAAAGAGCTCTGCACAGCAAAGCGAAAGCTTAATGTGCAAAAGAAAGCCTTCCTCACTGAACAGGTGAGCTCTTTGATTCAACACAAGACCCCACCAAAATTTAGAGACCCAGGATATCCTATAATCACTTGTGTCATTGAAGATCATATCATAGATAGGGCACTTCTTGACTTAGGGGCTATGTTAACTTGTTGTCATACTTTGTCTATGAGCAATTAAAACTTGGTGAGTTGAAACCAACCACTACCACGCTGTAATTAGCTGATAGATCAATCAAGATACCTCATGGTTTGGTTGAAGATGTCTTGATACATGTGGATAAGTTTTATTACTCTATCGATTTCATTGTGCTAGACACCCAACCTGTATCTGATCCTAGTAGTCAAATCCCAATCATCCTTGGACATCCATTCTTGGCAATGTCCAATGCCATTATTAACTATAGGAATGGTGTAATGAAACTCTCATTGGGCAACATGAAGGTTAAGCTTAATGTGTTCAATGCCGATCAGCAACATTTAGACCTCGATGATCCCTTCGATGTCAACTTGATAGAGAGTCTAATTAATGAGATTCAGTTATCATTGTCCATCTCGGACCTACTAGAGGCCTGTCTGATGCACTTTAATGGAGAATTTGATATAGACAAGTCTATTGAGGAGGTAAACAATCTTTTAGATGTTGTAGCACTCATGGATACCTCTAAGTGGGGTCCTTATGTGGAACCACTCCCACCGTCTCAATCTGTCCCCATACCCTCAATAGAGCAACCACCGTCTCTGGACCTAAAACCCTTGCCTAATAACTTGAAATATACATACTTGGGCCCAAATGAAACCTTACCTATAATAATAGCATCAGACTTAGATAAAGAACAGGAGGGTAAGCTTTTAGATGTTCTTATCGAACATCAAACTGCTCTAGGTTGGACAATAGCACACATAAAAGGCATTAGTCCACTTGTATACATGCATAGGATACATTTAGAAGAAAATGCAAAACCTTCTAGGGACACTCAAAGGCAACTGAACGCCCACATGAAGGACGTGGTTAGAGATGAAGTCCTAAAGCTCTTAGATGTTGGTTTCATATGCCCTATCTCTAATAGTACTTGGGTCAGCCCCATTCAGGTTATACCTAAGAAATCTGGGGTCACGGTAGTAAAAAATGAGGATAACGATCTAGTCCCCACCCGCATGACCACTAGGTGGAGAGTTTGTATTGACTATCGAAAGTTGAATGCGGTCACGAGGAAAGATCATTTTCCTCTACCTTTCATTGACCAAATGCTAGAGAGGTTAGCCGAACATAGCTATTACTATTTTCTAGATGGATATTCTGATTATAACCAAATTCCTATAGCACTAGAGGATCAGGAGAAGACCACCTTCACCTGCCCTTTTGGAACCTTCACCTATAGACGTATGCCTTTTGGGCTTTGTAACGCTCCAGCTATATTTCAAAGGTGTATGTTGAGAATTTTCTCAGACGTGGTAGAAAGATTCCTTGAGGTGTTTATGGATGACTTCTCAATATTTGGGTCATCATTTGATGAGTGCTTGCACCACTTGAAGTTAGTCCTTGTAAGGTGTCAGGAGAAGAATCTGGCTTTAAATTGGGAAAAGTGCCATTTTATGGTACAGAGTGAGATAGTATTAGGCCACATAATATCACCCAATGGGATAGAAGTTGATAAGGAAAAAGTGGATTTAATAGCCAACCTCCTCCACCAAGGATGGTAAAAGAAATTCGCTCCTTTTTAGGACATGCTAGCTTTTATAGATGATTTATCAAAGATTTTAGCAAAATTGCCAAGCCCTTATGTAATTTACTTACAAAGGAGGCCACTTTTGACTTTGATGAGGACTGTGAGAAGGCATTTGAGTGACTCAAGGCTGAATTGACTTCTGCACCTATTATTTGACCACCAGATTAGAACACACCATTTGAAATAATGTGTGATGAGTTGGATTATGCCATTGGAGCTGTTTTGGGTCAACGCATTGATAAACTTCCCCATGTGATATATTATGCTAGCAAAACACTAAATGATGAGTAACTCAACTATTCCACTACTAAGAAAGAGTTGTTAGCTGTAGTGTTTGCTCTGAATAAGTTTAGATCTTACCTGTTAGGGTCTAAGATTATAGTATACTTGGATCATGTAGCTTTAAAGTACCTCCTTTCTAAAAAGGATGCAAAACCTAGGTTGATTCATTGGATACTACTGCTACAAGAGTTTGATTTAGAAATTAGGGACAAGAACGGTTCAGAAAATGTGGTAGAAGATCACTTATCCAGATTAGTGGTGGAGTAGCGATCAAGGGCCTATAACTGAGTCATTCCCAGATGAATAGTTATTGCATGTTTTCCAATTACCTTGGTATGGAGATATTGTTAATTATCTTATTACAGGACAAATGCCTAATCATTGGACCAAACAAGATAAAAAGAGATTTTTAACTGAGGTTAGATATTTTACTTGGGATGGACCCTACTTATTCAAGTATTGCCCTAACCAAGTAATGAGGAAATGCATACCAGATAGTGAACATAATCAAATCATCTCCTTTTGTCATGATCATGCATGTGGGGGTCATTTCAGCTCTAGAAAGACAGCTACAAAAATTTTGCAGTGTGGATTTTATTGGCCTACCATATTTAAGGATGCCCATGCTTACTACAAGGCATGTGTAAGGTGTCAAAAGTTAGGAAGTTTAGAAAGAAGACATATGATGCCCTTAAACCCAATCCTTGTGATAGAACCTTTTGATGTTTGGGGCATAGATTTTATGGGACCTTTTCCTAATTCTTTTGGAAATCTATACATCCTAGTGGGAGTGGACTATGTGTCCAAGTGGGTGGAGGCTATACCTTGCAAAACCAATGATCACAAGGTTGTGGTAAAGTTTTTAAAATAAAATATTTTTGCAAGGTTTGGTACTCCAAGAGCCATAATAAGTGATGGGGGAAAACACTTTTGTAATAAGGTGTTTAAGAATTTAATGAAAAAGTATGGTGTCAACCATAGGATAGCTACCCCATACCACCCTCAGACTAATGGTCAAGTAGAGGTATCCAATAGGAAAATAAAGCAGATTCTAGAAAAGACAGTCAATCCAAATAGGAAAGATTGGTCTCTAAGACTTATTGACATTTTATGGGCTTATTGCATAGCATATAAAACTCCTATAGGAATGTCACCTTATTGCTTGGTCTATGGAAAGGCATGCCACTTACCAGTAGAGTTAGAGTACAAGGCATATTGGGCTATCAAAAAGCTAAATTTTGACTTAGATTCTCCTGGAACCCATAGAAAAATCCAACCCAATGAGTTGGAGGAAATGAGGAAAGATGCATATGAGTTTGCACAATTGTACAAAGATTGAATGAAGGTTGTACATGATAGACATATTTTATGAAAATCCTTCACACCTGGTCAAAAGGTCTTACTGTATAAATCTAGATTGCATCTATTCCCAGGAAAACGTAGATCTAGATGGACTGGACCTTATATAGTACACACAATCTATCCTCATGGGGCCATCAAGATTGAAAAGGATGGAGAAATCCAAAAGGTCAATGGTCAAAGGTTAAAACCTTTCCCAGTAATGCCTAACCTTGAAATTGATGAGACACTTTTAGAGTCACCTGAGTATCATGATCCACCTTAGATTACCACTCTAGGAGCCTTGCAGCATATCATCATTGCACTCATCATTATGTTTGGCTGAAGACGTTAAACTTAGTGCTTATGGGAGGCAACCCAAAGGTTTAAAGTATACATCCCTCCACTTTCATATAGAATCCTATGTTTTGAAATATTAGGGACAATGTTTCATTTAGGCTGCGGGATCTAGATGCACTAGAGATTTTGAATTTTCTTAAGTTAAAAAAAAATTTTGAAAAATTTTGAAAAAGAAAGAAGAGTTTATAAAGTAGTGTTCCCCTACTGTGACGAGAATTGGATGTTCATAATTTTGTGAATATACTGTTTTCACCTCTTAATGGGAATGCATATGATTAGTCTTCCATATCATTCATGTGTTGAAGAATTTTATGAAAGTTAATTCTCGAAAACCATTTACACACAGCACATAATCAAGACTACTATAAAGATTTGACTTAGAGACCCTGAGAAAAATCAGTGGAGACCTATAACCTAGTGAGAGTTTGAGTCTATCTTCTTTGAGAGGGTTATAAGTAATTCCATAATTTCTTCAGCATACATACATTAGTGTGATCCTGTTATCCTTGTTTTGGTTAAACATCAAGAATAAAGAGGAGTAATAGCTTTAATTCCAAAAAATTATTGAATCCGATAGGCTTTAGGAAACCTAGGAAATGATATAGGCTATCTTTGCTCATCCCAGAGATATAAAGCCTACCCAATATAGTATACCACTAGTTAGCCTTTTGAACCTGTTATTAAGCCTTTTCTTTCTTAAACCCATTCATCTTAACCCAAAATAACCTAAAATAAATAACCACTACCCATCTTCAAAATGAGTAGAGTAGAAAAAATTCAAAAATAGGACAAAAAGTCAAAGAAGTGAGAAAAAATTAAATGTATTTTTTTCAAAGAAAAAAGAAAAAGAAAAAAAGAGAGGGGAAAATAAAAGGACAGACCAAAGTCTAAAAGAGAAATTCACTTCAAGTACAAACCAAAAAGAAACGTCATCCTAGCAGATATTTATTGAAGACATCTACTCAATTTTGAACCTTTGAAATCTTTATACATTTCTTTTCTAAACCTGTCCTAAGCCTACTTTTCATCCTAGTTAAAGACCTATTGATCTTAGGTGAACATAGCCTTAAAGAGGAGATAAAAAGAAAGAATTAAGGTAAAAGACCCCTAATATTCTTGGTGATAACACCCACTCTTAGGGATCACTTTCCTTTGTCTCATGA
The DNA here is from genome assembly GCA_035236585.1 of Warburgia ugandensis. Lineage (NCBI taxonomy): Eukaryota > Viridiplantae > Streptophyta > Magnoliopsida > Canellales > Canellaceae > Warburgia > Warburgia ugandensis. The sequence continues at coordinate 77,456,068 of CP141129.1, read as the reverse complement.
GCATTGAAAAGAATTATGTGAACCATCAGCTTGTTGGATTCGGTCACATAATGAGAGAAATTTGTTTAACTCTTATCTGAGAGTTTATTTCTAAGCGTATACCTGTGAGGATTTGAGGTCAAAGCATATTTCCAATGGAATGTAAGCATATCCAATTAGAAGTCAAGATTTATGTGGCTATACACACACATATGCACTCTGAGAAATAGCTCAAATAAGATGTCTTTAATATGTGTATGGTGTGTAAAAATGTCAAATCCTCTTCATTAAGTTGTGAAAAACTAGTCAATTTACTAATGAATGAGGATTCTCTGAGATAAAATAGGGAACTTGACTTTACTGAATTTTGTGGGTATATTCACTGCAAACTCTCACGAGGCATAACTCGTCCACTAGGGGTAACTTAGCAGTTCAAGGGCTTGTTGCATGTGCTAAATGCAATCGTGAGTACCTATGAAAGTGGCACCTTGTACCAGTTTTGTATAAAATAGTCATCTACATGTTTTGCTCGGGACTAGCAAAATGCTGGTTGAGGGGTGTGTTAAGTGTTTAATTTTGACTAAAAGACCCCTAGTTTAGCATTCAATTTGATCATCTAACGGTTTAAATTTGTAAAATTTAGCTTGATTTTTAAATTTAACTCAAATTGACCATCCAAACTTTAAATTTTCAAAATTAATGGTTAGATGATCATTAGAGTTTATTAGTTGATTAATGTGTGGTTTAGATGATTTTAATTTAGTCATTTATTTTGCAAATTAACTATAAAAGGCATGGATGGCCATGGTTCAATGTTACAGATTATCCCTCATGGATCAATAGTGCAGATTAGTGAAGAGCAAGAAGGTTTCCTAATCAAAGAGGATTCCTAATTAGAAGAGTCTTAATTGAAAGAGATGGGAAGGAGGAGTTTGTTAGAGTAAAAGAAGGAATGAGTTGGATGAAGATAAGGAAAGAGTTTTAGTAAATGAAGGAAGTGCAAAAACATTATAAAAAGGAAAACCGTACAGGGGAGGGAAGAGTTGTTTTTGGAGAGTTGCAGTTTTTGGGTTTTGTCTTACTTTGCCTTCCTTATTCACTATCTATTTTGGTTCTAGTTTTCATTATATTCTTTCCTTCTCTCAATCTCAATCTCCATCTCTTTTATTTTTGTTTTACTCCACTAGCCCATCATCTCTGCCCCTGCTCCCCTCTGTCTTTGTTTCACTTCCATCCCATCACCGTCGCACCTCCCTAGCCTCCACTGCCTTCACTGACCCAGGCTTCATCTCCACTGCGCCTAAGTTCTCTTCAACCCAGCACACCCCCTCTACCTCAGTCACGCATCAGCCGCCCTCATCTGCTCTAGTTTACATTTTAACACACCAATTTTTCCCTTTCTCGATTTCCAAAGGAAACCATTCTAGAACCCAAGTTTCCACTTCACCATCACCCAAGCCCCCCTTGTCTTCCTATCCCCGTTGTTGTCACCAGTTCTCCCATTACCATACCACCGCATAGCCAATTCCTAGTTCTCTGCCCAATCTTCCCAGGCCTCACTAGACTGCCTATCTCCTTTTCTCCTATCTCCTCTTCCCCATGCTCCAGACGATGTCTGGCTCCACCCTCTTCCATCGGTCACCACCCAGACCCATCTAGGCAGTCTAAACCAGCAACCCTTTGCTTCCCTACCACGCATCGGCCGACCAAAGAAAGGAAACCCAAGTCAGGTTTCCTCTTGCATCCATCTCCTCCTCTTCTCCCTCCTTCTCTCCCTCTTCTCCCTTCTCCCTTCTCCCTTCTTCCTTTTTCCCCGTCTCCTTCTCCAGTTTTCTCCTCATTGGGTTTCTTCCCTGGTTTTCAATTAAAACTAGAAATCTGACAAAATTCCAATCTTGCACTCATCTGATCTGTTTAATTCCACTTCTGTTCTCATTTTAATAACATCTAAGTCCTCACTTTATTTCCATCCGTGTCCCTAACTATTCTTGTTTTGTTTTATCCGTATTCTGCTATTCAAGGACAGTGTTATCCGAGAATGCTTATTTAGTTTTATTTTCTATTTTTTTTTGAGTTAGAAAGTCTGTAAATTGCAGAAGTTGAATAAATTTGAAATTTTATTTTATTGTCATTTTATATATGTTATATTTGTTAGTTACATTTATTATTTTTATTAATTGAATTTTATGTAAAACTCCAAAATTCGAAAGCGAGTCCCTGCAATAGGCCGTGCACTTGCAAAAAATATCAACAGTTGCATCCCTTCGAAAAGTTTTCGCTCTTACTCCTGCTCCCTCTCTCTTCTCCTTCTTCTTCTTCTCTTTCCCATAGTCTGTTTGTCATTTTTGCTGAGTTCCTGGCTGCAGAATAGCTCATGCGATCTATTTATGGGAAGTCACTTAAAGGGAGGGCCCTCTAAGGAAATTACTAAAATATCCCTCCGAAAGAAAATTACCATTTATTCGCCCAACCTCCAATTTCAACAAACTTAGAGTAGTTGGATTCGTATCAATAAGTCGAATCTAGATTTAATAATTTCAAATTCATGTTCCTAGTTTTTTTTTTATTAGCATGGTTTAGCCCATTCCAGCCACACCTTTAGAATGGGGTGCAACACTAAGACTTCTGATGGAATTTGGTGCATTAGAGTTGCATGGTCATAACCTGAAATAATTTCTCATCGATGCTGATTCATACCTATGCCATACATTTCCTTCGATACCATATTAATCAAACGTGAGACCATTTCAACACATCATCACTACTTAGATGCTGGCCCATCCAATCCAGCCACCCCATAGTGAACGCCCTTTAGCTTTCAAGTGTTAAAAAGTTTGAGGAAGAAAAAGGGATGAGAGCTACTCAACGGGCCCCAATCGTGCAAAGCATTGTTTGGCCCATTTTAGTTGGACCGAGCGTGAGAGCCCACAGATTCATAAATGGACCTTATAAATTAGATTTCAAAGAAAAAGCAAAAACAACAGCTGCAACATAAGGACTTATTAGGAGGTCACCCATCCTAGTACCACCCTCACCTTAGCACGCTTAACTATAGAGTTTTGATGGGATTTAGTGAATTAGTGCTGGTCTGGTCACCCCCTAAAATTACCTAACACGACACCTACTCATACCTACGCCACCCATTTCCTCTGATAACATAATGATCAATCATGAGACCCTTCCAACTCATCAACACTGCTCACATGTCAGTCCATCCATTCCAATTATTAAATCTAGATTTGTATTATCGATATTCCATTAGAAGACTTCGTGTTGCACCCCTTTGAAAGGTTTCTGCTCCTGCTCTTGCTCCCTCTCTCTTCTCCCTTCCCCCCTCTCCTTCTCTTCTCCTTTTTCTTCTTCTCCTTCTCCTTTGCATCGTCGATTTACCATTCTCACTGGGTTCTTGTCTGGAGAACAGATATTGCAATTTATTTTTGGGAAGTTACTTAAAGGGGGTGCCTTCTAGGGAAATTACTAAAATACCCCTCTATTAGAAAAATACCATTTATTCATCCAACCTCTGATTGTAGCAAACTAAGTGTGATTGGATTCATATCGATGAGTAGAATCTAGATTTAATAACTTCAATTTCATGCTCTTACTTTTTCTTTTTACCATGGTTTGGCCCATTCTAGCCACACCTTTCGAATGGGGTGCAACACTAAGACTTCTGATGGAATTCGGTGCACTAGTGCTGCAGAGATCGCACCCTCAAATAATTTCACATTGGCACTGACACATACCTATGCCATACATTTCCTCCAATACCATAATGATCAAACATGAGACCCTTTCAACACATCAACACCACTTAGATGCTGGCCTATCCATTCCAGCCACACCATTGTGAATTCCCTTTAGTTGTTGAATGCCAAAATGCTTGCCAAAGAAAAAGGGAAGGGTGCCGCTCAATGGGCCCCAACCATTTAAAGCATGGTTTGTCCTATTTCAGTTGGACTGAGTGTGACAGGCCACAGATTCATAAATGGACCTTGTAAATTAGATTTCAAAGAAAGAGCAAAAACAAGGTGTGCAACACGAGGACTTCCTAAGAGGTCACCCATCCTGCTATTACCCTCGCCCAAGCACGTTTAACTACAGAGTTCTGATGGGATTCGGTGCATTAGTGCTGGTGTGGTCACACCCTAAAATTACTTGGCATCGACACCTTCTCATACCTACGCCACCGATTTTCTCTGATACCATAATGATCAATCGTGAGACCCTTTCAACACATCATCACCGCTTAGATGCTGGCCCATCCAATCTAGCCACCCCATAGTGAATGCCCTTCTATCATCGAGTGCCAAAAAGTTTGCCAAAGAAAAAGGGATGAGAGCAACTCAGTGGACCCCAATCGTTCAAAGCATTGTTTGGTCCATTTGAGTTGGACTTAGAGTGAGAGCCCACAGATTCATAAATGGACCTTGTAAATTAGATTTCAACAAAAAATAAAAAATAAGGGTTGCAACATGAGGACTTCCCAACAGGTCTCCCATCCTAGTACTACTCTCACCCAAGCATGCTTAACTACATAGTTCTAATGGGATTCGATGGATTAGTGTTGCTGTGGTAGCACCCTAAAATTATTTGGCATCGACACCTACTCATACCTATGCCACCCGTTTCTTCCGATACCATAATGATCAATCATGAGACCCTTTAAACTCATCGTCATAGCTTAGGTGTCAGCCCCTCCATTCCAATTATTAAAGCTGGATTCATATCGTCAATAATCCATCAGAAGTCTTCGTGTTGCACCCCTTCAAATGGTTTCTGCTCCTTCTCCTGCTCCCTCTCTCTTCCCTCCTCTCCTTCACTTCTCCTTCTCCTCCTTCTTTTTCTCTTTTTCATCATTTTTTCTCATTTTCATTGGGTTCATGGCTAGAGAATAGATCATGCGATCTGTTTCTGGGAGGTCACGTAACGGGGGGGGGGGGGGGGCATATTGAAATTACTAAAGTACCCCTCTATAAGAAAATTACCATTTATTTGTCCAACCTCTGATTTCAGCAAACTTAATGTCATTGGATTTGTATAGATGAGTAGAATCCAGATTTAATAAATTCAATTTCATGTTCTTAGTTTTTTTTTTAAAGCATTGTTTGGCCCATTCTAGCCACACCCTTCGAAGGGGTGCAACACAAGACTTTTGATGGAATTCAGTGAACTAGTGCTGAGGTCGCACTCTAAAATAATTTTGCATTGACACTATAATGACCCCAATTTTTGTAATATTAAAATCCCATAAAAGTTCAGTTTTAAAGATAAGGGCATTTTGGTCATTTCACTAGTCGCCTTGACTAAACCCAAAAACTTGGTCCTAAAAATGGTACCATTAGATGCGTCTCAGAAAACGGAATCCAACAAGACCAAAATCACCCAAAACGGAGTTAAAATGAGCAAGTTATGGCCCTTTGAAGTTCAGGGGCAAAACTATAATTTTTACAAAAAGGGTTTAGCTGCAAAACACAGGGGCCCGTTTTGATACGGGCACCCTTCATCTTCCACCTCCTAGAGAGTTCTAGAACGGCGATGATTGGAGGGGAAATCACCGCCATTCTGGAGGTTTCTCCATCGCCATTCAAAGGCGGTGAGAGCCCCCTCTAGAACCCTCTCTTAGCTCTATAAATAGAGCTCTTGGGCGCCTCTAATGGCAGCCCAAAACGTTGAGGAAAAACTGTTGAGGAGCAGTGCCCTAGAAGAGAAAATAAGGAGAAAAACACAACAACGAGCCAGGTACGCCCAAAATCCCTTAAAACCCATCTCCACCATAGTTCCAGGAATGATTTCCCTAGGTTTTTGCATGAAAAACCATGGAAAACGGAGCCCAGGAGAGCCACCAAGGACCCAGGGACGTCCCTTGGGTCGCACTGGTTCGACAGGCGTTGAACCAGGGTGTCCTGAGGACACCCCGGGTCCTTAACGAGCAGGACGATCCAATAGGAACATCCCACATCGACCTGCGTCGACCCCCGTTTGAAAAACCAAACGGGCGCGTCCAGGGACGCGCCGGCAAAAGAGAGAAAAGGCGGAAAATTTCAGCACGTCATTTTTTGGTTCCTTAAGGAAGCCGGGGTGCACGTCGCAGACGCGCAGCGCCCTAGCATTCCGTCTTTTTATTTTTAAGACTCCTATGTACGTACGACACTAAAATGCTTATAACTTGAGATCTAGAGCTCCGATTGAGGCGCCGCAAAAGGAGTTGTGTCCGTGTCGACGACGCAACACATCCAAACTATAAAATCCCTAATCAAGGCCCAATCAAATATGGGCATGACCCTTAGAATAGGATGGTGGCGCGTGGCCACTAGAACCTTGGAAAACTAAGGATACCAAGGCCCAATTAGGACCTTAGGACACCCATAGGCATAGGGATGGACCCCTAATTCCTAAGTAATAAGACCAATTACTCTAAAACCCACAAAAGATAGGCCAAACTAACCTTGATTCCCCAAACCATGATCAGGAGCGTCTGAGGACAAAAGGGTTAGCGCGACCTAGTCAGGTAAGTGCTCTATCACTATTAGATTCTTTTAAAAGATCTATTATTGTTTTGAGAACATATGTTATAAGTATATGACTTGTTTAGCATGACTTGATTCAGCATGCATGTGATAAATGTTTTGTACATAGACATGTTTCGTAAATGATTGCATATACATTATGCACATATATGTTTTGCAAACAAGTGCATACATTGCATGATTTAAGTACTTGCAAAGATTGCATGTCCTTGAGGGTTGCCAAAAGATGCTGGAGTGCCGAGGGCTAGGCAGTTGTGAGGGACCCAAAGAGGGCTGGTTTTGAACAGAGGTTTTTGGCTTATTTGATCGTACATGATTTGGGCTAGTAAGCTCGTGGGTGCTATGCCGAGGGGTGTGGGTTGGCCACCCAGCCTCTACCACTATTAGGTGGATGGGTACCACGCCCAAAAAAGGGCATGTCCCTACTTCGACTGCATGTGGTACAGGGGGCTACCATTGGTGTCATGGCACTGGGTCGAAGTGTCATATGCCCCGTGGAGGTATATGATCCTGTGTCCCTAGGTACCCGGGGACCACACGACGGTGAGGTCCTGGGCATAGTGGGACCCTATGGTTTCATGGATTTATGTGCATTGCATATGGCATGATATGAGGTTGGTCGACCATACCATGATAGATATCCATGAGTTGGATTCAGTTGAGCATTTGATGCATATTTTTATGATTATGATATATGATACTTTTGACTTGGATTATGATATTTCGTTAAGTCGTCAGTATTCCAGTTTGACAGTAGCTTTTAATATATTGAACGTGATTATTCGAACAACATGCATATGTTTTTATGAGCACATGATTTTAAAGATCGCATGCATTATAAAACTAGTAGTGATAGACTCCTACTGAGTATAGTATATACTCACCCTATCCTTAACATTTTTCAGGATGATTCCATCCATGAGTAGAGGGCATCTATGTTAGTGCTACAAGCAAGTGAATCAAAAAGGAAACACTTATATATGTAAGTAAATTCTCAACCCTTTGGACATGTATTTGTGTTTATTTACAGTTGGGCTGTGTGCTGTGACTGGATAGACCTGGGGAAAAACGTTTATGATTTCTAAAGCTTGTTCAAAAACTACCTTGGTTGTTGTGAAAGCAAATGACACTCGGGGTTTTCAAATTGAATTTCAAATAAAAGATTTCTTCGCTGCATTGCACTGTTTTTCAAATCGGGATCCCACCTTAGGAATTTAGATTTTTCATTTAAAAATGCATGAGAAAACCCGGGTCGTCACAGACACCGAGTCATACCTACGCCATACATTTTCTCTGATACCATAATGATCAAATGTGAGACCCTTTCATCACATCACCACCGCTCAGATGCGGGCCCATCCATTCCGACCACCCCCATAGTGAACGCCCTTCAATTGTCGAGTGCAAAAAAGTTTGGCGAAGAAAAAGGGTAAAGAGCCACTCAGTGGGCCCCAACTATCCAAAGCTTGGTTTGGCCCATTTCAACTGGACCGAGTGTGAGAGCCCACAAATTCATAAATGGACCTTGTAAATTAGATTTCAAAGAAAGAGCAAAAACAAGGGGAGCAACACGAGGACTTCCCAAGAGGTCACCCATCCTAGTACTACTCTCGCCCAAGCACATTTAACTACTAAGTTTTGATGGGATACGGTGCATTAGTACTTGTGTGGTTGCGACCAAGCAAAATTATTTGGCATCGACACCTACTCATACTTACACCACCCATTTTCTCCGGTACCATAATGATCAACCGTGAGACCCTTTCAACTTATCATCACCACTCAGATGTTGGTCCATCCATTCCAATTATTAAATCTTGATTCGTATTATCGATATTCCATTAGAAGTCTTCATGTTGCAATGCTACGAAAGGTTTCAGCTCCTGCTCCCTCTCCCTTCTCTCTTCCCTCCTCTCCTTCTCTTCTCCTTCTCCTTCTTCTTCTTCTCCTTGTCCTTCTTCTTCTTCTTCTTCTTCTTCTTCTTCTTCTTCTTCTTCTTCTTCTTCTGCTCTTTCCCATTGTCTTTTTCTCATTTTTGTTAGGTTCTAGGCTGGAGAATACATCATGTGATATGTTTTTGGAAAGTCACTTAAGGGGGCCCTATGGGAAATTACTAAAATACCCCTCTCCCTCTATAAGAAAATTACCATTTATTCGTCCAACGTCCGATTTCAACAAACCTAGTGTTGTTGGATTCGTATCGATTAGTAGAATCTAGATTTAATAATTTTAATTCATGTTCTTAATTATTATTATTTTTTGGCGTGGTTTGGCCCATTCCAGTAACACCTTTTGAAAGGGTGCAACACGAAGACTTCTGATGGAATTTGGTACAATAGTGCTACTATGATTGCACCCTAAAATAATTTTGCATCACCACAGACTCATTGTTATGCCATACATTTCCTCCGATACTATAATGTTCAAATGTGAGACCCTTTCAACACATCATCACTGCTTATATACTGGCCCATTCATTCCAACCACCCCCATAGTGAATGCCCTTCAGTTGTCGAGTGCCAAAAAGTTTGCCTAAGAAAAAGGGAACAAAGTAGCTCAGTGGGCCCCTATCGTCCAGAAGGGTTTAGCCCATTTTAGGTGGACCGAGCATGAGAGCCCACAGATTCATAAATGGACCTTGTAAAGTAGATTTCAAAGAAAAAGTAAATCAAGGGGTGCAACACAAGGCCTTCCGAGAGGTCAACCGTCCTAGTACAACTCTCACCCAAGTACATTTAACTACGATGTTCTGATGGGATCCGATGCTTCAGTGATGGTGTGGTCAGACACGAAAATTATTTGGCATCGATACCTACTCATGCCTACGCCACCTATTTGCTCTGATACCATAATAATCAATCCTAAGACCCATTCAACTCATCATGACTACTCAGATGTCGACCCATCCAATCCAATTATTAAATCTGGATTCGTGTTGTCAATATTCCATCAAAAGTCTTCGTGTTGCACCCCTTCAAAAGGTTTTCGCTCCTGCACCTGCCCCTTCTCTCTCTTCCCCCCTCTCCTTCCTTTCTCCTTCTTATACTTGTTCTCTTTCCCATCATCTGTTTCTCATTTTTGCTGGGTTCTTGGGCAGAGAACAGATCATGCGATTTGTTTTTATGAAGTCACTTAGATGGGTGCCCTCTAGGGAAATTACTAAAATACCCCTTTGTAAGAAAGTTACCATTTACTCGTCCAACCTCCGATTTTAGCAAATTGAGTATCATTGGATTCATATCGATAAGTAGAATCTAGATTTAATAATTTCAATTTCATGTTCTTAGTCCATTTTTTTTAGCATGGTTTGGCCATTCTAGCCACACCTTTCAAATGGGGTGCAACACGAAGACTTCTAATGGAATTCGGTGCATTAGTGTTGTTGTGGTCGTAACTAGAAATAATTTTGCATCGACACTGACTCATACCTACGCTATACATTTCCTCTGATTCCATAATGATCAAATGTGATACCCTTTCAACACATCAACACCGCTTAGTTGCTGGCCCATCCAATCCAGCCACCCCATAGTGAATGCCCTTCAGTTGTCGAGTGCCAAAACATTTGCCAAAGAAAAAGGGATGAGAGCCGCTCAGTGGGCCCCAACCATCCAAAGCTTTGTTTGGCCATTTTCGATGGACTAAGCGTGAGAGGCCATAGATTCATAAATGGACCATGTAAATTAGATTTCAAAGAAAAAGAAAAAACAATGGGTGTAACATGAGGACTTCTCAAGAGGTCACCCATCCTATTACCAGTCCCGCCCAAGTACACTTAACTATAGCTAGTGTGGTCACACCCTAAAATTACTTGGCATCAACACCTACTCATACCTACGCCACACATTTCCTCTGGTACCATAATGATTAATTGTGAGACCCTTTCAACTCATCCTCACCACTCAGATGTCAGCCTATCCTTTCCACTTATTAAATCTCAATTCGTATTGTAGATATTCCATCAAAAGTCTTCGTGTTGCAAGCCTTGGAAAGGTTTCCACTCATGCTCCTGCTCTCTCTTTTCTCTCTTCTCTTCTCTCCTCTCCTTCTCCTCTCCTTCTTCTTTTCTTTCCCATTGTTTCTCGTTTTGGTCAAGCACGCTTAACTACAAAGTTTGGATGGGATCCGATGCATTAGTGCTGGTGCAGTCACAACCTTAAATTATTTGGCATTGACACGTACTCATAACTACACTACCCATTTCCTCTGATACCGTAATGATCAATTGTGAGACCCTTTCAACCATCATCCCCACTCAGATAATGGCCAATCTATTCGAATTATTAAATCTGGATTCGTATCGTCGATATTCCATTAGAAGTCTTCGTGTTGCACCACTTCAAAAGGTTTCTGCTCCTGCTCCTGTTCCTATTCCTGCTCCCTCTCTCTTCCCTCCTCTTCTTCTTCTTCTTCTTCTTCTCTTTCCCATTGTCTATTTCTTGTTTTTGTCAAGTTCTTGGCTGGGGAACAGATCATGTGATTTGTTTTTGGGAAGTCACTTAAAGGGGGGGCCTCTGGGAAAATTTCTAAAATACCCCTCTATAACAAAATTCCCATTTATTCGTCCAACCTCCAATGAGTAGAATCCATATTTAATAATTTCAATTTCAATTTCTTAGTTTTTTATTTTTATTTATTATGAGCATGGTTTAGCCCATTCCAACAACACCTTTCAAAGGGGTGCAATGCGAAGACTTCTCATGGAATTCGGTTGCACCCAGAAATAATTACGCAACAACATCAACTCATACCTGTGCCATACATTTCCCTCCGATACCATAATAATCAAATGTGAGACCCTTTCAACACATCATCATAGCTCAGATGCTGGCCCATCCATTGCAGCCATCACCATAGTGAGTGCCCTTCAGTTGTTGAGTGCCAAAAAGTTTGCTGCAGAAAAAGGGAAGCTTAGTGGGCTCCAACCGTCCAAAGCATGGTTTAGCCCATTTCAAGTGGACCAAGCATGAGAGCCCACATATTCATAAATGAACCTTATAAATTAGATTTCAAAGAAAAAGCAAAAATAAGGGGTACAACACGAGGACTTCCCAGGAGGTCACCAATCCTAGTACTACTCTCGCCCATGCACACTTAATGATGGAGTTCTGAGGGTATCTGGTGCACTAGTTCTGGTGTGGTCGCACCTTAAAATTATTTGGCATCGACATCTACTCATATATACGCACCCCTTTCCTCCGATACCATAATGATCAATCGTGCGACCCTTTCAAGTAATCATCACCGCTTAGATGTCAACCCATCTATTCTAATTACTAAATATGGATTATGAATCATCGATATTCCATCAGAAGTCTTCGTGTTGCACCCCTTCAAAAGGTTTTGTGCTCCTACTCCTGCTCCCTCTATTTTCTCTGTTCCCTCCTCTCCTTCTCCTTCCCCTTCTTCTTTTTCTTTTTCTCTTTCCCATCATCTATTTCTCATTTTCGTCAGTTCTTAGCTGGAGAACAGATCTTGTGATTTGTTTTAGGGAAGCTACTTAAAGGGGGCACCCTGGAGGGAAATTACTAAAATACCCCTTTGTAAGAAAATTACCATTTATTCTTCCAATCTCTGATTTCTGCAAACTTAGGGTTGTCGGATTCGTATCAACTAGTACAATCTAGATTTAATAATTTCAATTTCATGTTCTTAGTTTTTTAAAGCATGGTTTGGCCCATTCCAGCCACACCTTTCTAAGGGGTGCAACACAGATGGTAGATGAAAGTCGTGGCATTAGTGCCACTGAGGTCGCACCCTGAAATAATTTTGCATTGACACCGATTCATACCTACGCCATACATTTCCTCCGATACCATAATGATCAAACGTGACACCCTTTCAACACATCATCACTGCTCAGATGCTGGCCCATGCATTCCAGCCACTCCCATAGTGAACGCCTTTCAATTCTCGAGTGCCAAAAAGTTTACCGAAGAAAAAGGGAAGAGAGGAGCTTAGTGAGCCCCAATCGTCCAAAGCATGGCTAGGCCCATTTCAGGGGGACCAAGCATGAGAGCCCCCAAATTCATAAATGGACCTTGTAAATTAGATTTCAAAGAAAAATCAAAAATAAGGAGTGCAACACGAGGATTTCCTTGGAGGTCACCCATCAAAATACTATTCTTGCCCAAGCACTCTTAACTATGGAGTTTTGATGAGATTCGGTGCATTGGTGCTAGGGTGGTCGTGCCCTAAAATTTTTTGGCATCGACACCTAGTCATACCTACGCCACCCATTTCCTTCGATACCATCTTATCAATTGTGAGACTCCTTCAACTCATCATCACCACTCAGATGTAGGCCCATCCATTCCAAATATTAAATTTGGATTCCTATCGTCGATATTCCATCGGAAGACTTTGTGTTGCACCCCTTCAAAAGGTTTTCGCTCTTGCTCCTGCTCCCTCTCTCTTCTCGCTTCCCTCCTCTTCTTCTCTACTCCTTGTTCTGCGATACCTATGCCATACATTTCCTTCGATACTATAATGATGAAACATGTGACCCTTTAAACACATCATCACCGCTTAGATGTTGGCCCATCCATTCCAGCCACCACCATAGTGAACGCCCTTCAGTTGTCGAGTGCCAAAAAGTTTGGCCAAGAAAAAGGGAAGAGAGCTGCTCAGTGGGCCCCAACTGTCCAATGCATGGTTTGGCCCATTTTAGGTGGACCGAGCTGAGAGCCCACAGATTAATAAATGGACCACGTAAATTAGTTTCATAGAAAAAGAAAAAACAAGGGGGCAACATGAGCACTTCTAAGGAGGTCACCCATCCTAGTACTACTCTTGCCCAAGGATGCTTGAGTATGAAGTTTTGGTGAGATCTGGCGCATTAATGTTGGTGTGGTCACACCCTAAAATTATTAGGCATCAACACCTACTCATACCTATGCCAACCGTTTCCTCCGATACCATAATGATCAATCATGAGACGCTTTCAACTCATCATCGTCGCCCATATGTCAGCCCATCCATTCCATTTATTAAATATGGATTTGTATCATCGATATTCCATTAGAAGTTTTCGTGTTGCACCCCTTTAAAAGGTTTTCACTCTTACTCTGCTCCCTCTCTCTCCTCTCTTCTCTCCTCTCCTTCTCTTCTCCTTCTTCTTCATCTTCTTCTTCTCTTTCCCATCATCTATTTCATGTTTTTGTCGGGTTATTGGCTAGAGAATAGATCATGTGATCTGTTTTTGGGAAGTCACTTAAAGTGGAGACCCTCTTGGGAAATTACTAAAATACCCCTTTGTAAGAAAATTACCATTTATTCGTCCAACCTCTAATTTCAGCAAACTTAGTGTCATTGGATTCGTATAGACAAGTAGAATCTAGATTTAATATTTTCCATTTCATGTTCTTATATATTTATTTTTTGGCATGGTTTGGCCCTTTCCAGCAACGCCTTTCGAAGGGGTGCAACATGAACACTTCTGATGGAATTTGGTGCATTAGTGCTACTGAGGTCACAACCTAAAATAATTTTGCATCGACACCGACTCATACCTATGCCATACATTTCCTCCGATATTATGATGACCAAAGGTGAGACCCTTTTAACACATCATCACCACTCAAATGTTGGCCCATCCATTCTAGCCACCCCCATAGTGAACACCCTTCAGTTGTCAAGTGCCAACAAGTTTGCCGAAGAAAAGGGGAAGAGAGCTGCCCAGTGGGCCCCAATCATCCAAAGCATGGTTGTGACCATTTCAGGTAGATCGAGCGTGAGAGCCTAAAGATTCGTAAATGGACCTTGTAAATTAGATTTGAAAGAAAAAGCAAAAATAAGAGGTGGAACACGAAGACCTCCCAGGAGGTTACCAATCATAGTACTACTCTCGCCCAAGCACTCTTAACTACGGATTTGTAATGGTATCCGATGCATTAGTGCTAGAGTGGTGGCACCCTTAAATTATTTGGCATTGACACCTACCCATACCTACACCACCCATTTCCTCTGATACCATAATGATCAATCATGAGACTCTTTCAACACATCATCATCACTCAATTGTTGGCCCATCCATTCCAATTATTAAATCTAGATTTGTATCATCGATATTCCATCAAAAGTGTTCGTGTTGCACCCATGTGAAAGGATTCCACTCTTGCTCCTGCTCCCTCTTCCTTTCTCTTTCCTCCTCTCTGTGTCTTCTCCTTCTTCTTCTTCTTCCTCTTCTTCTTCTCTTCCCCATTGTCTATTTCTCATTTTCATCGGGTTCTAGGGTGGAGAATAGATCATGCGATGTGATTTTGGGCAGTCACTTAAAGGACGGGGCTAGGTAAATTACTAAAATACCCCTTGTAAGAAAATTGCAATTTATTCATCCAACCCTAAATTTTAGCAAACTTAGTGTCGTTGGATTCGTATAGATGAGTCGAATCCAAATTTAATAATTTCCATTTCTTGTTCTTGATTTTTTTTTTAGCATTGTTTGGCCCATTCCAGCCACACCTTTTGATGGGGTGAAACACAATTTTTTGATGGAATTTGGTGCATTAGTGCTGCTGAGATCGCACCCTGAATTTATTTCACATCGTCATCTACTCATACCTACCCCATACATTTCCTACAATGCCATAATGATCAAATGTGAGACCCTTTCAACACATCATCACCACTTAGATGCTAGCCCATCCATTCCAGCCACCCGCATAGTGAACGTCCTTTAGTTGTCGAGTGCCAAAAAGTCGGCCGAAGAAAAAGGGAAGAGAGCCACTCATTGGGCCCTAATCATCCAAAGCATGGCTTGGCCCATTTTAGGTGGACCGAGCGTGAGAGCCCACAGATTCAAAAATGACCTTGTAAATTATATTTCAAATAAAAAGCAAAAACAAGGGGTGCAACACGCAAACTTCTTAGGCAGTCACCCATCAAAAAACTACTCTCGCCCAAGCATGCTTAACTATGGAGTTCTAATGGGATCCTATGCATTGGTGGTGGTGTGGTCACACCCTAAAATTTCTTGGCATCAACACCTACTCATACCTACGCCACCCATTTCCTCCGATACCATCATGATCAATCATGACACCCCTTCAACTCATCATCGCGGCTCAGATGTTGGCCCATCCATTCCAATTATTAAATCTGGATTTGTATCGTCAATATTCCATTAGAACACTTTGTGTTGCACCCCTTCCAAAGGTTTTCGCTCCTGCTCCCTCTCTCTTCTCGCTTCCTTCCTCACCTTCTCTTCTCCTTTTTCTTCTTCTTCTTCTTCCCATCATCTGTTTGTCATTTTTGTCAAGTTCTTGGCGGGAGAACCGATCATGCGATCCATGTTTTTCGAGTCACTTAAAGAGGGGCCCTCTAGGGTAATTACTAAAATACCCCTTTGTAAGAAAATTACCATTTATTCATCCAATCTTCGATTTCTGCAAACTTAGTGTTGTTCGATTCATATCGACGAGTAGAATCCAGATTTAATAATTTCAATTTCATGTTCTTAGTCATTTGTTTTAGTATGGTTTGGCCCATTCCAGCCATAACTTTCGCAGGGTTGCAACATGAAGACTTCTAATAACATTCGGTGCATTAGTGTTGTTGAGGTCACACCTGAAATAATTTCTCATCGACATTGACCCATACCTATGGCATACATTTCCTTTGATACCATGATGATCAAACGTGAGACCCTTTAAACACATCATCATTGCTTCAATGCTGGCCCATCCATTCTGCCACCCCCACATGAACGCCCTTCAGTTGTCGAGTGCTAAAAGGTTTACCGAAGGAAAAGGGAATAGAGCGGCTCAGTGGGCCCTAACTATTCAAAGCATGGTTATGCCTATTTCAGGTGGACCGAGAGTGAGAGCCCAAAGATTCATAAATGGACCTTGTAAATTAGATTTCAAAGAAAAAGCAAAAACAAGAGGTGCAACATGAACACTTCCTAGGAGGTCACCAATCCTAGTACCACTCTCGCCCAAGCACTCTTAACTACGGAGTTGTAATGGTATCTGATGCATTAGTGTCGATGTGGCGGCACCCTAAAATTATTTGGCATTGACACCTACCCGTACCTATGCCACCCATTTCCTCCGATACCATAATGATCAATCATTAGACCCTTTCAACACATCATCATCGCTTAGCTGTCAATCCATCCATTCCAATTATTAAATATAGATTTGTATCGTCAATATTCCATCAGAAGTGTTCGTGTTGCACCCCTTCGAAAGGAATCCACTCCTGCTCCTACTCCCTCTCTCTTCTCTCTTCCCTCTTCTCCTTCTCCTTCTCCTTCTCCTTCATCTTCTTCAACTCTTTCCCATCGTCTGTCTCTTATTTTTGGCAGGTTCTTGGCTAGAGAACAGATCATGTGAACTATTTTTGGGAAGCCACTTAAACTGGAGGCCCTCTATAAGAAAATTACCATTTATTCATCCAACCTCTGATTTCAGCAAATTTAGAGTCATTGGATTTGTATCGACGAGTAGAATCTAGATTTAATATTTTCAATATCATGTTCTTATTTATTTATTTTTGTGGCATGGTTTGGCCCTTCCCAACAGTACCTTTAGAAGGGTGCAACACAAAAACTTCTGATGGAATTCGGTGCATTAGTGCTACTAAGGTCACACCTTGAAATAATTTTGCATTGACACCTACTCATACCTATGTCATACAATTCCTCCGATACCATAATGATCAAATGTGAGACCCGTTCAACATATCATCACTGCTCAGATGCTCGCCGCCCATTTCGGCCATCCCCATAGTGAACACCCTTCAGTTGTCGAGTGCCAAAACGTTTGCCAAAGAAAAAAGGAAGAGAGCCGCTTAGTGGACCCAAACATTCCAAAGCATGGTTTGACGCATTTCAAGTGGACCTAGTGTGAGAGCCCACAGATTCATAAATGGACCTTGAAAATTAGATTTCAAAGAAAAAGCAAAATCAAGGGGTGCAACACGAGGACTTGTCACCCAGTGGTCACCCATCCTAGTACTACTCTTGCCCAAGCACGCTTAACTACAAAGTTCGTATAGGACTCGATGAATTAGTGCTGGTGTGGTCACACCCTTAAATTATTTGGTATCAACTCCTACTCATACCTATGCTTCCCATTTCCTCCGATACCATAACGATCAATTGCAAGACCTTTCAACAAATTATCGCAGCTCAGATGTCAGCCCATCCATTCTAATTATTAAATCTGGATTTGTATCATTGATATTCCATCAGAAGTCTTTGTCTTGCACCCCTTTGAAAGGTTTCCTCTCCTACTCCTGCTCCCTCTCTCCTCTCTTCTCTCTTCCCTCCTCTTCCCTCCTCTTCCCTCCTCTCCTTCTCTTCTCCTTCTCCTTCTCCTTCTTCTTATTCTCTTTCCCATCATTTGTTGTGCTAGAGAACAGATCATTCTATTTGTGCTTGGGAAATTACTTAAAGGGAGGCCCTTTAGGAAAATTACTCAAATACCCTTTTGTAAGAAAATTACCATTTATTTGTCCAACCTCCGATTTCAGTAAACTTAGTGTCATTGGATTCGTATTGATGCGTAGAATTAAGATTTAATAATTTCAATTTCATGTTTGTAGTTTTTTTTTTTAGCATGGTTTGGCCCATTCTAGCTACACCTTTCGAAGGGGTAAACCACAAAGACTTTTGATGGAATTCTGTGCATTAGTGTGGCTGAGGTCTCACCCTGAAATAATTTCACATCAACACCAACTCATACCTATGCCATACATTTCCTCTGATATGATAATGATAAAATGTTAGACCCTTTCAACACATCATCACCGCTCAGATTCTGGTCCATCCATTCTAGCCACCCCCATAGTGAACGCCCTTTAGTTGTTGAGTGCCAAAAAGTTTGCCGAAGAAAGAAGGGATGAGAGCCGATTAGTGGGCCCCAACCATCCAAAGCATGGTTTGGTCCATTTCTGGTGGACCGAGCGTGAGAGCTCATAGATTAATAAATGAACCTCATAAATTAGATTTCAAAGAAAAAGCAAAACAAGGGTGCAACACGAGTACTTCCCAGCAAGTCACCATCATAGTACTCCTCTCACCCAAGCACACTTGACTACGGAGTTTTGATGGGATCCGATGGATTGGTGCTGGGGTGGTTGCACCCCAAAATTATTTGGCATCGACCCCTACTCATACCAACGTCACCCATTTCCTCCAATACCATAATGATCAATTGTGAGACCCTTTCAACTCATCATCACCACTCAAATGTCTGCCCATCTATTCCAATTATTAAATCTGGATTCATATTGTGGATATTCCATCAGAAGTTTTCGTTTTGCACCCCTTTGAAGGGTTTCTACTCTTACTCCTACTCCTACTCCTACTCCCTCTCTCTTCTCTCTTACCCCCTCTCCTTTTCTTCTCCTTCATCTCCTTCATCTTCTTCATCTATTTCCCATCGTTTGTTTCTCATTTTTGTTGGGTTCTTGGTTGGCGAATAAATCATGCAATCTGCATTTGGGAAGTCACTTAAAGGTGCGACCCTTTAGGGAAAATTACTAAAACACCCCTTTGTAATAAAATTACCATTTATTCGTCCAACATCCGATTTCAGTAAACTTAGTGTCATTGGTTTCGTATAGACAAGTAGAATCCAAATTACATAATCTTAATTTCATGTTCTTAGTTATTTTCTTTTTAGCATGGTTTGGCCCATTCCAGACACACTTTTCGAAGGGTTGCAACACGAAGACTTCTGATGGAATTCGTTGCATTAGTGCTACTGAGGTCGCACCCTGAAATCATTTCGCATTGAAACTGACTCATACCTACACCATACATTTCCTCTGATACCATAATGATCAAACGTGTGACCCTTTCAACACATCATCACTGCTCCGATGCTGGCAATCCATTCGAACCATCCCCATAGTGAATGCCCTTTAGTTGCCGAGTGCCAAAAAGTTTGCTGAAGAAAAAGGGAAGAGTGCAGCTCACTATGCCCCAACTGTCCAAAGCATGGTTTGGCCCATTTCAGCTAAACTGAGCATGAGAGGCCACAGATTCATAAATGGACCTTATAAATTAGATTTCAAAGAAAAATAAAAAATATGGGGTGCAACATGAGAACTTCCCTAGAGGTCTCCATCCTAGTACTACTCTGGACCAAGCATGCTTAACTACGAAGTTCTGATTGGATCCGATGCATTAGTGCTAGTGTGGTCGCACCCTATAATTATTTGGCATCGACACCTACACATACCTACGCTACCCATTTCCTCCGATACCATAATGATCAAACGTGAGACCCTTTCAACTCATTATCACTGCTCAGATGTCAGCCCATTCATTCCAATTATTAAATCTCAATTTGTATCATCGATATTCAGTCAGAAGTCTTCATGTTGCACCTCTTCGAAGGTTTCCCCTCCTACTCCCTCTCTCTTCTCTCTTCCCTCCTCTCCTTCTCTTCTCCTTTTTCTTCTTCTTCTTCTTCTCTTTCCTATCATCTATTTATCGTTTTCCTCATATTCTTGGCTGGAGAACAGATCATGCGATCTGTTTTTTGGAAGTCACTTAAAGGGAGGGCCCTCTAGGGAAATTACAAAAATACCTATCTATAATAAAATTACCATTTATTCATCCAACCTCCAATTTCAGCAAACTTAGTGTTGTTTGATTTGTACCAACAAGTAGAATCCAAATTTAATATTTTTAATTTCATGTTCTTAGTTTTTTTTCTAGCATGGTTTGGCCTATTCCAGCAACACCTTTCAAAGGGGTGCAACACGAAGACTTCTGATGGAATTCGGTGCATTAGTGCTGTTGAAGTCGCTCCCTGAAATAATTTCGCATTGAGACCGACTCATATTTACACCATACGTTTCCTCCAATACCATAATGACCAAACGTGAGACCCTTTCAACACATCATCACTGCTTAGATGCTGGCCCATCCATTCCAGCCACCCCCATAGTGAGCACCCTTCTGTTGCCGAGTGCTAAAAAGTTTGCCGAAGAAAATGGGAGGAGAGCCGCTCGGTGGGCCCCAACAGTCTAAAGCATGGTTTGGCCCATTTCAGGTGGACCGAGTGTGAGAGCCCATAGATTCATAAGTGGACCTTGTAAATTAAATTTCAAAGAAAAAGAAAAAACAAGGGGTGCAACACAAGGACTTCCTAAGAGATCACCCATCTTAGTACTGCTCTCACCCAAGCATGCTTAACCATGGAGTTCTGATGAGATTCAATGCATTAGTGCTAGTGTGGTTACACCCTAAATTTATTTGGCATCGACACCTACTCATACCTATGCCACCCATTTCCTCCGATACCATAATGATCATTTATGAGACCCTTTCTACTCATCATCACTAGTCAGATGTTGCCCCATCCAATCTAGTTAGTAAATTTGGATTCATATCGTCGATATTCCATCAGAGGTTTTCATGTGGCACCCCTTCAAAAGGTTTCCATACCTGCTTCTGCTCCCTCTCTCTTCCCTGCTTTCCATCTCGTCTTCTTCTTCTTCTTCTTCTTCTTCCCATCATCTGTTTCTCGTTTTTGTTGGGTTCTTTGCTGGAGAACAGATCATGTGATCTATTTTTGGAAAGTCACTTAAAGGGGGGGCCCTCTAGGGAAATTACTAAAATACCCTCTATAAGAAAATTACCATTTATTTGTCCAACCTCCGATTTTAGCAAACTTAGTGTCGTCGGATTCGTATCGATGAGTAGAATCCTAATTTAATAATTTCAATTTCTTGTTCTTAGGTTTCGTGTCGCATGGTTTGGTCCATTCCAACCACACCTTTCAAAAGGGTGCAACATGAAGACTTCTAATGGAATTCTGTGCATTAGTGCTAGTGAGGTCATGCCTTGAAATAATTTCGCATCGACACCATATCATACCTACTCCATACATTTACTCTGATACTATAATGATCAAATGTGAGAGACCCTTTCAACACATCATCTCTGCTTAGATGTTGGCCCATCCATTCCAGCCACCCTTGCTCAGTGGTCCCCAATTGCGATGACCCTGGTTTTTAAAACACATTTTCATAATTATTTGCAAAGGTAGGGCCCTAATTTTGAAATTCTTTTAAAATACAAATAGCGAAAACATATTTTCTTTGAAATTGATTTGTCAAAAACCCGAGTGCCAGCTCAAGTTACTTATCATACATAGATTTTTGTATAAAGTAAAATTTCATTTGAATATCAATAGAAATACTTTTATTAAAATCAGGATCAATCCAGTGGTTCACATACATAGCCTCGGTAGTCATTACATACCTTGTCCAAAATCAACAATCCAAATTACAATACATTCAATACAAATTCTTCAAAGTAAATACCTTGAGTCATAATTCGGAGATGATTGTCCATAAGTCTTGAGCTTTCAATCTTCCTTAACTATATTTGAGATATTGTAAACATTCAAACATTTACTATATCTCAGCAAGCTATGATTGGTAGGGGATTTAAGAAATATATTCAATATATCTCAAAATCAACAATTCTTTATATCCATGATATAAATCAATTTATACTTTGAATAAAAATTTATCCATTATTCATCATATGAATTTTATGTATATACTACATATAAATAAAATCATTGAAAATCAAGAATATAGTCAATGTCATCAATAATATCTCAATTCCAAACTGATTTCAATATTAACACTAGGTGTTAATATATAATCATACTATATTGGGAATCATCCTCCAATACAACATCGGTAAGAACTTTTACTGGGCATCTCATCATGCCATAAAATAAGGCAACTCATCATACCATAACATAAGGCATATCATCATGCCATAACATAGGCATCTCATCATGCCATAATCAATTGCATTATAATGCAAAATAATCAAAGGACTACCATGCTTATAGTCTTAATTCGTACAGTGCAGCCGGATAACTGCTTAATACTCCACTCATACCACGGTGGAAAATACAAATCCATGTTTGTAAGGGGGGAACCATTGTTGTCACAGTGGTGGTCTTCCCATAATTGCCCCACATAACATTTTGCCTCTCTTTAGGCATGATATCATCATCATAATCAGTTTCGAAGAGTGGGTAGCCATACCCTCATAACTCTCCTAGCATTGGCATCCCCAGGCATAAGCCTGTCTTAAAACAAAACCACAAGGCTCCATGCTTGTATGGAAAATAATATTTCATACTTAAAGACTGTGTGTTTGGTTATAATAGGACATGCCTATAACTTATTTTCTTAAGATTTTGGGTTTCCAA
The DNA here is from genome assembly GCA_035236585.1 of Warburgia ugandensis. Lineage (NCBI taxonomy): Eukaryota > Viridiplantae > Streptophyta > Magnoliopsida > Canellales > Canellaceae > Warburgia > Warburgia ugandensis. Next base: position 77,433,360 of record CP141129.1, on the reverse strand, counting down.
CTTATTTAGTTCAAATCTTCTCATTCTACCTAGTAAGTAATATCATAATTACTTAATCAATCCCTTTGTATTTATTTCCACATCATTTGTTGTCTTAAGTAATTTCATAATTACTTAATCAATCACTTCGTATCATATTCATCAAGGGTCTAACCTATTGATCCATGCTTGTTTGATCTTTGATTATCTTAATTATCATTTTTATTAGGATTAGATAGTTTACTATCCTTTTATGATCTTATTATTATTCAACCAATTAATGTTTTACAGATTGAAGATAATTTATGCACTCCTAATTCCAGACAACTCTCTCTTATTTCAGAATTGACTAAGGCTTACTAGTTAAAAGCTGCTCACAGAGTGGTTGATTCAATCCTCATATAAGGAGGCATTTAGACCTCACAAATGTCATCAAAAGGTGGGGGAAGAGCGAGCCTTTATTAGAGAACCCCCTTAATCACCATATTCAACATTTACTGGGGTGACCTTAGCTCAACCTTCATAAGGTTCCTATGAGCATTAAACCCTAAGTACTCTTGCTATTTGATTTTAATTAAAGACATGAACATTTAAAATGTCATTCATGGGGTTTATTATTCTCCTAATTTGGGCTAAGGAAATGATATTCCTTATATTGTCCTATAATTATAGCCCTTACTATCATTACATCCATGCCCATATTCATTGTAAATGTTCATTAATATCTATTTTCATTTAATTACATTTTCCATGTAATTTACATAACATGAACATTAAAGCATAAATAAATAAATTTAACAATTAAATCTACTAAGAAAATAAAAGAACATTTACAGTAGAACAAAATAAGTCACATGCTCATTTGAATATATCATATTTGTCCATTTTGATCCACTGATTATATTTTGATTTCTATTCATTTTTCACCCCATTAAGGGTTTTGATCTTGATCTTTCATTTTTATTCAGATCTATCACATTCTCTTAATGTGATATCATCACTAGATCATTCATGCATCTCATCACATGATCCGATCTTTCTTGATCTAACCAATCAATAAGATCTTAAGTCATTTTATCAAAATTAAGGGCATAGATCTCAATCTATCGCAAATTAGCCACATCAGGCTTATCAATCATATGATCTTAACTTTAGATCATCATTCAAACTAATTTTAATGGTTTGATCATGCTTGATTACTCAGATCGAGTAAATCCATGAATATTTTTCAAGATTTCTCTTCCATTAAGGTTAAAAATTTTAATTCATCCTAGATCAATCATATCTAACTCTTAATTTCATGTTCTCTCATCACTAAATCACTGATGGATATGAAATCCAAGGTCTGATCATGTTAAATTTGATTGATCTTGGGAATTTGTACCCCTTCTTGTAATTTATAGAATTTTACAGTGAATAAAAGTAAAAATTTATAGTTTCATTAGATTCTAATCTTCACCAGGAATCTAGGGCATCTTTTAGATCTTGATTTGGAGTTAAAATGAGCCCAGAATTGAATTTTTAAGTTTTTAGATCAAAACAAGGGTCCAATTTCAGTCTGGGTTACACTGATAAACAGTCGATTAGCAGCCCGGCCCTACTACTAGTGATTTCCGGTGTACGAAGAGGGGTGACCTGGGATAGCAGAGACGATTTGATCTGGACCGTCAGATCAGCTCTTCCAGATCTGACCATCTTAAGGACCTAGATTTCATACCCTAGGGTTTTGGGACCCTCTGAACTGATCCAACGGTTCAAAATTCCCAAATAATGTGGCTTCACCAAAGTTTTGAAGCTAGATCACTGGTACTAGATTCATTGAAGAAATCTAGCCAAAAAATCCAGTCCAATGATCTTCTTCCTCTAGAAACTATTGAAATAGATAGTGGAGGATGAGGGGTACCGACTTGAAGTGTCCAAAATAAAAAAATATGGCCAAAAAATCAAGATCTACACTGGAAAATCCAAGGTCACTGAAGTTACTGTTTCTTGGTGATTTCACTTGTGAACACTTCTTTGATCATCGTGAAATTATAGAGCTTTTGAATCTTATGAAATTTCAAACAAGATGAATGGTCAAGATCATGTTTCAACAGTTGAAAGTGGATGCCTAATTGTAAAACAGTACCAGGGTGAAACCCTAGGTCCATCTGCAGATGCACTCTGCAGCTGTAAAGGGAAGAGAGAGAAAAGAAAAGAAAAAACAAGGAAAAAGGAGAGAGGAGAGAAAAAGGGAGAGAGTCTTGGGGATCTGTGCAATTTTGTATAGTCTGTAGGAGGGGTATTTATAGGGCTATTTTCGTAGTATTTTAATTATTTTTATTTTAAATGATTTTCCACTTTCCTTATAAAATTAAAAGCATATTCCTCATCATTGATATTGCTTATGCTAGCTGTCCCCCCAGCTCAGCTAATTTTGTGGACTCCACAAAAAAAGTTAAATGACCATTTTAACCCTACAGTTAAATACAAATGCACAAAAATTACAAAAAATAGGGATTTTTCACCCTAACTCAGATTTTAGAGTGCTTACATTCATTCTGACCAATTTCCCTTGAATGATTAGAAATATCTATGTTTTAAGACTAGATTCTTTTTCAAAAAATTAATATTATATTAATTATAATATTCCACCTCGATTTTTGTAAAAGTTCTAATTAATTCCAAAAAAATTGGGTTTTCACACCAACCATCCAAAGCATGATTTGGCCCATTTCAGGTGGACTGAGTGTGAGAGCCCATAGATTCATAAATGGACCTTGTAAATTAGATTTCAAAGAAAAAGCAAAAAAAAGGGTGCAACACGAGGACTTCCTAGGAGGTGGCCCATCTTAGTACTACTCTCGCCTAAGCACGCTTAATAATGGAGTTCTGACGGAATCTGGTGCAATAGTGCTAGTGTGGTCACACCTTCAAATTATTTGGCATTAACACCTACTCATACCTACACCACCCATTTCCTCTGATACCATAATGATCAATTGTGAGACACTTTCAACTCATCATCACTGCTCAGATATCAGCCCATCCATTCTAATTATTATATTTGGATGCATATCATTGATATTCCATCAGAAGTCTTTATGTTGCACCCCTTCAAAAGGTTCTGCTCCTACTCCTACTCCTGCTCCCTCTCTCTTCTCTCTTCTCTCTTCTCTCTTCTCTCTTCCCTCCTCTCCTTCTCTTCTCCCTCTTCTTCTTCTTCTTCTTCTTCTTCTTCTTCTTCTTCTTCTTCTTCTTCTTCTTCTTCTCTTTCCCATCCTCTGTTTCTAGTCTTTGTTGGGTTCGTGGTTGGAGAACAGATCTTGCGATCTATTTTTGGGAAGTCACTTAAAGGGGGGGCACTTTAGGGAAATTTCTAAAATACCTCTTTGTAAGAAAATTACCATTAGTCGTCTAACCTTCGATTTTAGTATAATTAGTGTCCTCGAATTCATATCGATGAGTAGAATCTAGATTTAATAATTTTAATTTCACGTCCATAGTATTTTTTTTTATAGCATGGTTTGGCCCTTTGCAGCCTCACCTTTCAAATGGGGTGCAACACGAAGACTTCTAATGGAATTCGATGCATTAGAACTACTGAGGTCGCACCCTAAAATAATTTTGCATTGACGCCTACTCATACTTATGCCATACATTTCCTCTGATACCATAATGATCAAATGTGAGACCCTTTCAACACATCAACACCACTCAAATGCAAGCCCATCTATTCTAACCACCCCCATAGTGAATTCCCTTTAGTTGTTGAGTGCTAAAAGGTTCATTGAAGAAAAAGAGAAGAGAGCGACTCAATGGGCCCCAATCGTCCAAAGCATGGTTTGGCCCATTTCAGGTGGACCGAGCATGAGAGCCCATAGATTCATAAATGGACCTTGTAAATTAGATTTCAAAGAAAAAGTAAAATCAAGGGGTGCAACACAAGGACTTCCCAGGAGGTCACCCATCCTAGTGTTACTCTCACCCAAGCATGCTTAATTAAGGAGTTTTGATGGGGTCCAATTCATTAGTGCTGGTGTGGTAGCACCCTAAAATTATTTGGCATCGATAGCTACTCATACCTACACCACCCATTTCCTCCAATATCATAATGATCAATTGTGAGACCCTTTCAACTCATCATCACCGCTCAAATGTTGGCCCATCTATTCTAATTATTTAATTTGCATTCGTATCGTTGATATTCCACCAGAAGTCTTTGTGTTGCACTCCTTTGAAAGGTTTGAACTCCTACTCCTGCTCCCTCTCTTCTCTCTTCCCTCCTCTCCTTCTCTTCTCTGTCTTCTTCTTCCTCTTCTCTTGGGCATCATCTGTTTCTCATTTTTCTTGGGTTCTTGGTTGGAGAACAAATCATGTGATCTATTTTTGGGAAGTCACTTAAAGGGGGGGCCCTCTAGGAAAATTAGTAAAATACACCTTGTAAGAAAATTCCATTTATTCATCCAACCTCTAATTTCAGCAAACTTAGTATCATTGGATTCGTATTGACAAGTAAAATCCAAATTTAATAATTTCAATTTCATGTTCTTAGTGTCTTCTTTTTTTTTTTTTTCGCATGGCTTGGCCCATTCCAACCACACCTTTCAAATGGGGTGCAACACAAAGAATTTTTTGATGGAATTCGGTTCATTAGTGCTACTGAGGTCACACCCTGAAATAATTTAGCATTGACACCAACTCATACCGACGCCGTACATTTCCTTCAATACCATAATGATCAAACATGAAACCCTTTCAACACATCATCACAACTCAGATGCTGGCCCTTCCATTCCAGCCATCCCCATAGTGAATGCCCTTTAGTTGTTGAGTTCCAAAAAGTTTACAAAAGAAAAAGGGAAGGGAGCTACTCAATGGGCCCCAACCATCCAAAGCATGGTTTGGCCAATTTCAGGTGGACTAAGTGTGAGGGCCCACAAATTCATAAATGGAACATGTAAATTAGATTTCAATGAAAAAGAAACAAGGGGTGCAACATGAGGACTTCCTAGGGGTTCGCCCATCCTAGTACTACTTTTGCCCAAGCATGCAAAACTATTGAATTCTGATGGGATCTGACGCATTAGTGCTAGTGTGGTCGCACCTTAAAAATTATTTGGCATCAACACCTACTCCTACCTACACCACCCATTTCCTCTAATACCATAATGATCAATCATGTGATCTATTTTTGGTAAGTCACTTAAAGCGGGGGGGGGGGGGGGGGGCGCTCCTGGAAAACCTCCGATTTCAGTAAACTTAGTGTCGTTGAATTTGTAATTGACAAGTACAATCTAGATTTAATAATTTCATGTTCTTAGTTTTTTTTTTTTTTTGGCATGCTTTGGCCCATTCCAGCCACACCTTCTGAAGCAGTACAACATGAAGACCTTTAGTGGAATTTGGTGCATTAGTGCTGCAGTGGTTGCACCCTGAAATAATTTCGCATCGACACCGACTCATGCCTACTCTATACATTTCCTCCGATGCCATAATGATCAAACGTAATACCCTTTCAACACATTATCACCGCTCAGATGCTAGCCCATCCATTCCAGCCACCCCCATTGTGAACACCCTTAAGTTGTCGAGTGCTAAAAAGTTTGCTGAATCAAAAGGGAAGAGAGCTGCTCAATGGGCCCAAACCATCCAAAGTTTGGTTTGGCCCATTTCTGGTGGACCGAGTGTGAGAACCCATAGATTCATAAATGGTCCTTGTAAATTAGATTTCAAAGAAAAAGGAAAATAAGGGGTGCAACCAGAGGACTTCGTACGAAGTTACCCAATCTAGTACTACTCTCACCTAAGCATGCTAACTATGGAGTTCTGATGGGATTTGGCGCATTAGTGCTAGTGTGGTAGCACCCTAAAATTATTTGGCATCGACACCTACTCATACTTGCTCCACCCATTTCCTCCTATACCATAATGATCAATCATGAGAGCCTTTCAACTCATCATCACCGCTCAGATGTCAACCCACCCAATCCAATTATTAAATCAGGATTCATATCGACAATATTCCATCAGAAGTATTTGTCTTGCATGCCTTCGAAAGGTTTCCGCTTCCACTTCCGCTTCTGCTCCTACTCCCCCTCTCTTCCCTCTTCTCTCCTCTCCTTCCCTTCTCCTTCTTCTTCTTTTCCTTCAAATCATTTGTCTCCCGTTTTCGTTGGATTCTTTGCTGGAGAACAAATCATGCGATCCATTTTTGGGAAGCCACTTAAAGGAGGGCCCACCAGGGAAATTTCTAACCCCCCCCCCTTTGCAAAAAAATTAACATTTATTCGTCCCACCTCCGATTTCAACAAAAGTTAGTGTCATTGGATTTGCATCGACAAGAAGAATCTAGATTTAATAAATTGAAAATAATGTTCTTAGCGTTTATTTATTTCTTTCTTTTTCTTTTATTTTTATAGCATGGTTTGGCCAATTCCATCCACACCTTGCGAAGGGGTGCAACACGAATACTTCTAACAGAATTCAGTGCATTAGTGATGTTGAGGCCACACCCTAAAATAATTTTGCATCGACACCGACTCATACTTACGCCATAAAATTCTACCTATACCAAAATGATCAAACGTTAGACCCTTTCAACACATCAACACTGCTCATATGCTGGCCCATACAATGCAGCTGCCCCCATAGTGAACGCCCTTTAGTTGTCGGGTGCTAAAAAGCTTGCCAAAGAAAAAGCAAAGAGCAGCGCCTAGCGACCGAACTGTCCAGAGCATGGATTGACCCATTTCAAATGGACCAAGAGTGATGCCACAAATTCATTAATGGACCTTGTAAATTAGATTTCAAAGAAAATGCAAAAACAAGGGGTGCAACAAGAGGACTCCCCAAGAGGTCACCCATCCTAGTAGTACTCTCGCCCAAGCACACTTAACTGCCATGTTCTGATGAAATACAATACATTAGTACTTGTCACACCCTAAAATTGTTTGGCATTGACAACTACTCATACCTATGCCACCCATTTAATCCGATACCATAATGACCAATCGTGAGACCCTTTCAATGCATCATCACCGTTCAGATGTTGGCCCACCCATTCCAATTATTAAATCTGGATTCGTATTGTTGATATGCCATGAGAAGTCTTTGTGTTGCACCCCCTCAAAAAGTTTTCGCTCCTCCTGCTCCCTCTCTCTTCTCTCTTCTCTCTTCCCTCCTCTCCTTCTCTTCTCCTTCTTCCTCTTCTTCTTCTTCTTCTTCTTCTTCTTCTTCTTCTTCTTCTTCTTCTTCCCATCATCTGTTTCTCATTTTCGTCGGGTTTGTGGTTGGGGAACTAATCATGCGAACTGTTTTTGGAAAGTAATTTAAATGGGGGCCCTCTAGGGAAATTACTTAAATACCCCTGTGTAAGAAAATTACCATTTCTTTATCCAACCTCCAATTTTAGCAAACTTAGTCTTATTGGATTCTTATCGACAAGTCGAATCCAAATTTAATAATTTCAATTTCCTGTTCGCTGATTTTTTTTTTTCTTAGCATGGTTTAGTCCATTCCTGCCACACCTTTCGAAGGGGTGCAACACGAAGACTTCTAAGGGAATTCGGTGCATTAGTGCTACGAAGGTCGCACCATGAAATAATTTCAAATTGTCACTAACTCATACCTCTGCCATAGAATTCCTTCGATACCATAATGATCTAACGTGAGGCCCTTTCAACACATCATCACCGCTCCGATGCTGAGCCATCCATTCCATCCACCCCCATAGTGAACACCTTCCAATGGTGAGTGCTAAAATATTTGGCAAAGAAAAAGGGAAGAGACTCACTCAGTGGGGCCCAACCGTCCAAAGCATGGTTTGGCCCATTACAGGTGGACCAAGTGTGAGAGCCCATAGATTCATAATGGACCTTGTAAATTAGATTTTAAAGAAAAAGTAAAATAAAGGGATGCAAGACGAGAACTTCCTAAGAGGTTACCCATCCAAGTAGCACTCATGCCCAAGCAAGCTTAACTGTAGTGTTTTGATGGGATCCGATACATTAGTACTGGTGTGGTAGTACCCTAAAATTAATTGCCATCGACACCTCCTCATACCTACGCCACCAATTTCCTCCGATACCATAATGATCAATCGTGAAACCCTTTCAAATCATCATCACCGCTCAGATGTCAGCCCATCTGTTCCAATTACTAAATCTGGACTTGTATCATCGATATTCCATCAAAAGTCTTCGTGTTGCACCCCTTTGAAAGGTTTTCGCTCCACTCCTGCTCCCTCTCTTTTCTCTCTTCTCTCTTCCCTCCTCTGCTGCTCTTCTCCTTCTTCTTCTTCTTCTTCTTCTTCTTCTTCTTCTTCTTCTTCTTCTCTTTCCCATTATCTGTTTCTTATTTTCGTTGGATTCTTAGCTCGAGAAGAGATCATGCGATTAATTTTTGGGAAGCCACTTAAAGGGGGCCCACTAGGGAAATTTCAAAACCCTCTTTGTAAGAAAATTACCATTTATTCATCCAACCTCCGATTTCAGTAAAAGTTAGTGTCGTTGGAATTGTATCGACAAGTAGAATACTGATTTAATAATTTGAAATTCATCTTCTTAGGTTTTTTTTTTTAGCATGATTTGGCCAATTCCAGCTACACCTTGCGAAGGGGTACAACACAAATACTTCTGACAGAATTCGGTTCATTAGTGTGGCTGAGGCCGCACCCTCAACTAATTTTGCATCGACACCAACTCATACTTACGCCATACACTTCCCCCTATACCATAATGATCAAACGTCAAACCCTTTCAACACATCAACACTGCTCAGATACTGGCCCATCCAATGTAGCCGCCCCATAGTGAATGCCCTTCAGTTGTCAAGTGCCAAAAAGTTTGCCAAAGAAAAAGCAAAGAGAGGCACTTAGCGGCCGAACCGTCCAGAGCATGGATTGGCCGATTTCAGGTGGACCGAGCGGGAGGCCATAGATTCATAAATGGACCTTGTAAATTAGATTTCAAAGAAAATGCAAAAACAAGGGCACAACACGAGGACTTCCCAAGAGGTCACCCATCCTGGTAGTGCTCTCGCTCAAGCACGCCTAAATGCCGTGTTCTGATGGAATCTAATACATTAGTACTGGTCACACCCTAAAATTGTTTGGCATTGACACCTACTCATACCTACTCCACCCATTTACTCCAATACCATAATGACCAATCGTGAGACACTTTCAATGCATCATCACCCCACAGATGTCGGCCCACCCATTCCAATTATTAAATCTGGATTGGCATCGTCGATATGCGATCAGAAGTCTTCGTGTTGCACCCCCTCGAAAATTTTGTACTCCTACTGCTCCCTCTCTCTTCTCTCTTCCCTCCTCTCCTTCTCTTCTCCTTATTTCTCTTCTTCTCTTTCCCATCATCTGTTTCTCGTTTTCGTCGGGTTCATGGCTGGAGAATTGATCATGCTAACTTTTTTTGGAAAGTCACTTAAATTGGGGTTCTCTAGGGAATTTACAAAAATACACGTGTGTAAGAAAATTACCATTTCTTTATCCAACCTCCAATTTCAGCAAACTTAGCATTATTGGATTCGTATCGACAAGTAGAATCCAGATATAATAATTTCAATTTCATGTTCATAGATGTTTTTTTTTATAGCATGGTTTGGTCCATTCTTGCCACACCATTCGAAGAGGTGCAACACGAAGACTTATGAGAGGATTCGGTGCATTAGTGCTCCTAAGGACGCACCCTAAAATAATTTCACATCGACACTAACTCATACCTCTGCCATACAAATTCTCCAATACCATAATGATCTTTAGATTTTAAAGAAAAATCAAAATCAAGGGGTGCAACATGCAAACTTCCTAAGAGGTTACCCATCCTAGTAGTACTCTTGCCCATACAAGCTTAACTGTCATGTTCTAATGGTATCCGATACATTAGTACTTGTGTGGGACCACCCTAAAATTAATATCCATTGACACCTCCTCATACCTACGCCACCAGTTTCCTCCGATACCATAATGATCAATCGTGAAACCCTTTCAACTCATCATCACCACTCAGATGTCAGCCCATCCATTCCAGTTACCAAACCTAGATTTGTATCATCGATATTCCATCAGAAGTATTCGTGTTGCACCCCTTCGAAAGGTTTCGCTCCAGTCATACTCCTTCTCTCTTCTCTCTTCCCTCCTCTACTGTTCTTCTCCTCCTTCCACCTCTTCTTCGCCTTCTTCCTCTTTTTCTTCCCTTTCCCATCATCTATTTTTAGTTTTTGTTGGATTCTTTGCTGGAGAACAAATCATGCGATCTGTTTTTGGGAAGCCACTTAAAGGGGGGCCCACTAGGGAAATTTCTAAACCCCCTCTTTGCAAGAAAATTACCATTTATTCGTCCAACCTCCAATTTCAGCAAAAGTTAGTGTCATTGGATTTGTATCGACAAGTAGAATCCAAATTTAATAATTCAAAAATCATGATCTTAGGGTTCTTTTTTTAGCATGGTTTGGCCAATTCTAGCTACATCTTACGAATGGGTGCAACACGAATACTTCTGACAGAATTCGGTGCATTAGTGTGACTGAGGCCTCACCCTCAAATAATTTTGCATCGACACCAACTCATACTTACGCCATACAATTCTGCCTATACCATAATGATCAACCGTCAGACCCTTTCAACACATCAATAGTGCTCAGATGCTAGCCCATCCAATGCAGCTACCCCCATAGTGAATGCCCTTTAGTTGTCGAGTTCCAAAAATCTTGCCAAAGAAAAAGCAAAGAGAGGCGCTTAGCGGCCGAACCGTCCAGAGCATCGGTTGGCCCATTTCAGGTGGACCGAGCATGAGGCCACAGATTCATAAATGGACCTTGTAAATTAGATTTCAAAGAAAATGCAAAAACAAGGGGCGCAACATGAGGACTTCCCAAGAGGTCACCCATCCTAATAGTACACTCGGCCAAGCACGCTTAACGGCCGTGTTCTGATGGAATCTGATACATTAGTACTAGTCACACCCTAAATTTGTTTGGCATTGACACCTACTCATACCTACACGACCGATTTAATCTAATACCATAATGACCAATCCTGAGGCGCTTTCAATGCATCATCACTGCTCAAATGTCCGTCCACCCATTCCAATTATTAAATCTGGATTTGTATCGTCGATATGCCATCAGAAGTCTTCTTGTTGCACCCCCTCGAAAAGTTCCGCTCCTACTGCTCCCTCTCTCTTCTCCCTTCCCTTCCCTCCTCTCCTTCTCTTCTCCTTCTTCCTCCTCCTCTTCTTCTTCTTCTTCTTCTTCTTCTTCTTCTTCTTCTTCTCTTTCCCATCATCTATTTCTCATTTTCGTCAGGTTCATGGCTGGAGAATTGATCATGCTAACTGTTTTTGGAAAGTCACTTAAATGGGGGTCCTCTAGGGAAATTACTAAAATACCGTTGTGTAAGAAAATTACCATTTCTTTATCCAACCTCCAATTTTAGCAAACTTAGTGTTATTGGATTCGTATCGACAAGTAGAATCTAGATATAATAATTTCAATTTCATGTTCATCGATTTAATTTTTTAGCATGGTTTGGTCAATTTCGTTGCATTAGTCTTTGTTAAGGTCGCACCCTCAAATAATTTCACATCGAAACTAACTCATACCTCTTCCATACAAATCCTCCAATACCATAATGATCTAACGTGAGGCCCTTTCAACACATCATCACCTCTCCGATGCTGGACCATCCATTCCACCCACCCCCATAGTGAACGCCTTCCAATGGTGACCGCCAAAATATTTGGCAAAGAAAAAGGGAAGAGACTCACTCAGTGGGCCCCAACTATCCAAAGCATGGTTTGGCCCATTACAGGCGGACCGAGTGTGAGAACCCATAGATTCATAATGGACCTTGTAAATTAGATTTTAAAGAAAAAGAAAAATCAAGGGGTGCAACACGCGAACTTCCTAAGAGGTTACCCATCCTAGTAGTACTCTTGCCCACGCAAGCTAAATTGTGGTGTTCTGATGGGATCTGATACATTAGTACTGGTGTGGTAGCACCCTAAAATTAATATCAATTGACACCTCCTCATACCTACGCCCCCAATTTCCTCCGATACCATAATGATCAATCGTGAAACCCTTTCAACTCATCATCACTGCTCAGATGTCAGCCCATCCATTCCAGTTACCAAACCTGGATTTATATTGTCGATATTCCATCAGAAGTATTCGTGTCGCACCCCTTCGAATGGTTTCGCTCTAGTCCTACTCCCTCTCTCTTCTCTCTTCCCTCCTCTGCTGCTCTTATCCTTCCCCCTCTTCTTCTTCTTCTTTTTCTTCCCTTTCCCATCGTTTGTTTCTAGTTTTTTTTTGGATTCTTGGCTAGAGAACAGATCATGTGATCTGTTTTTGGGAAGCCACTTAAAGGGGGGCCCACTAGGGAAATTTCTAAACCCCCTCTTTGCAAGAAAATTACCATTTATTCGTCGAACCTCCAATTTCAGCAAAAGTTAGTGTCATTGGATTTGTATCGACAAGTAGAATCCAGATTTAATAATTCAAAAATCATGATCTTAGGGTTCTTTTTTTAGCATGGTTTGGCCAATTCTAGCTACATCTTACGAATGGGTGCAACACGAATACTTCTGACAGAATTCGGTGCATTAGTGTGACTGAGGCCTCACCCTCAAATAATTTTGCATCGACACCAACTCATACTTACGCCATACAATTCTGCCTATACCATAATGATCAAACGTCAGACCCTTTCAACACATCAATAGTGCTCAGATGTTGGCCCAGCCAATGCAGCTACCCCCATAGTGAATGCCCTTTAGTTGTCGAGTTCCAAAAAGCTTGCCAAAGAAAAAGCAAAGAGAGGCGCTTAGCGGCCGAACCGTCCAGAGCATCGATTGGCCCATTTCAGGTGGACCGAGCATGAGGCCACAGATTCATAAATGGACCTTGTAAATTAGATTTCAAAGAAAATGCAAAAACAAGGGGCGCAACATGAGGACTTCCCAAGAGGTCACCCATCCTAATAGTACACTCGGCCAAGCACGCTTAACTGCCGTGTTCTGATGGAATCTGATACATTAGTACTAGTCACACCCTAAATTTGTTTGGCATTGACACCTACTCATACCTACGCGACCGATTTAATCTAATACCATAATGACCAATCCTGAGGCGCTTTCAATGCATCATCACTGCTCAAATGTCCATCCACCCATTCCAATTATTAAATCTGGATTTGTATCGTCGATATGCCATCAGAAGTCTTCGTGTTGCACCCCCTCGAAAAGTTCCGCTCCTACTGCTCCCTCTCTCTTCTCCCCTCCCTTCCCTTCCCTTCCCTCCTCTCCTTCTCTTCTCCTTCTTCCTCCTCTTCTTCTTCTTCTTCTTCTTCTTCTTCTTCTTCTTCTTCTTCTTCTCTTTCCCATCATCTATTTCTCATTTTCGTCAGGTTCATGGCTGGAGAATTGATCATGCTAACTGTTTTTGGAAAGTCACTTAAATGGGGGTCCTCTAGGGAAATTACTAAAATACCGTTGTGTAAGAAAATTACCATTTCTTTATCCAACCTCCAATTTTAGCAAACTTAGTGTTATTGGATTCGTATCGACAAGTAGAATCTAGATATAATAATTTCAATTTCATGTTCATCGATTTTTTTTTTTAGCATGGTTTGGTCAATTTCGTTGCATTAGTGCTGTTAAGGTCGCACCCTCAAATAATTTCACATCGAAACTAACTCATACCTCTTCCATACAAATCCTCCAATACCATAATGATCTAACGTGAGGCCCTTTCAACACATCATCACCTCTCCGATGCTGGACCATCCATTCCACCCACCCCCATAGTGAACGCCTTCCAATGGTGACTGCCAAAATATTTGGCAAAGAAAAAGGAAGAGACTCACTCGGTGGGCCCCAACTATCCAAAGCATGGTTTGGCCCATTACGAAGCGGACCGAGTGTGAGAACCCATAGATTCATAATGGACCTTGTAAATTAGATTTTAAAGAAAAAGAAAAATCAAGGGGTGCAACACGCGAACTTCCTAAGAGGTTACCCATCCTAGTAGTACTCTTGCCCACGCAAGCTAAATTGTGGTGTTCTGATGGGATCTGATACATTAGTACTGGTGTGGTAGCACCCTAAAATTAATATCAATTGACACCTCCTCATACCTACGCCCCCAATTTCCTCCGATACCATAATGATCAATCGTGAAACCCTTTCAACTCATCATCACTGCTCAGATGTCAGCCCATCCATTCCAGTTACCAAACCTGGATTTATATTGTCGATATTCCATCAGAAGTATTCGTGTCGCACCCCTTCGAATGGTTTCGCTCTAGTCCTACTCCCTCTCTCTTCTCTCTTCCCTCCTCTGCTGCTCTTATCCTTCCCCCTCTTCTTCTTCTTCTTTTTCTTCCCTTTCCCATCGTTTGTTTCTAGTTTTTTTTTGGATTCTTGGCTAGAGAACGAGATCATGTGATCTGTTTTTGGGAAGCCACTTAAAGGGGGCCCACTAGGGAAATTTCTAAACCCCCTCTTTGCAAGAAAATTACCATTTATTCGTCGAACCTCCAATTTCAGCAAAAGTTAGTGTCATTGGATTTGTATCGACAAGTAGAATCCAGATTTAATAATTCAAAAATCATGATCTTAGGGTTCTTTTTTTAGCATGGTTTGGCCAATTCTAGCTACATCTTACGAATGGGTGCAACACGAATACTTGACAATTCGGTGCATTAGTGTGACTGAGGCCTCACCCTCAAATAATTTTGCATCGACACCAACTCATACTTACGCCATACAATTCTGCCTATACCATAATGATCAAACGTCAGACCCTTTCAACACATCAATAGTGCTCAGATGTTGGCCCAGCCAATGCAGCTACCCCCATAGTGAATGCCCTTTAGTTGTCGAGTTCCAAAAAGCTTGCCAAAGAAAAAGCAAAGAGAGGCGCTTAGCGGCCGAACCGTCCAGAGCATCGATTGGCCCATTTCAGGTGGACCGAGCATGAGGCCACAGATTCATAAATGGACCTTGTAAATTAGATTTCAAAGAAAATGCAAAAACAAGGGGCGCAACATGAGGACTTCCCAAGAGGTCACCCATCCTAATAGTACACTCGGCCAAGCACGCTTAACTGCCGTGTTCTGATGGAATCTGATACATTAGTACTAGTCACACCCTAAATTTGTTTGGCATTGACACCTACTCATACCTACGCGACCGATTTAATCTAATACCATAATGACCAATCCTGAGGCGCTTTCAATGCATCATCACTGCTCAAATGTCCATCCACCCATTCCAATTATTAAATCTGGATTTGTATCGTCGATATGCCATCAGAAGTCTTCGTGTTGCACCCCCTCGAAAAGTTCCGCTCCTACTGCTCCCTCTCTCTTCTCCCCTCCCTTCCCTTCCCTTCCCTCCTCTCCTTCTCTTCTCCTTCTTCCTCCTCCTCTTCTTCTTCTTCTTCTTCTTCTTCTTCTTCTCTTTCCCATCATCTATTTCTCATTTTCGTCAGGTTCATGGCTGGAGAATTGATCATGCTAACTGTTTTTGGAAAGTCACTTAAATGGGGGTCCTCTAGGGAAATTACTAAAATACCGTTGTGTAAGAAAATTACCATTTCTTTATCCAACCTCCAATTTTAGCAAACTTAGTGTTATTGGATTCGTATCGACAAGTAGAATCTAGATATAATAATTTCAATTTCATGTTCATCGATTTTTTTTTTTAGCATGGTTTGGTCAATTTCGTTGCATTAGTGCTGTTAAGGTCGCACCCTCAAATAATTTCACATCGAAACTAACTCATACCTCTTCCATACAAATCCTCCAATACCATAATGATCTAACGTGAGGCCCTTTCAACACATCATCACCTCTCCGATGCTGGACCATCCATTCCACCCACCCCCATAGTGAACGCCTTCCAATGGTGACTGCCAAAATATTTGGCAAAGAAAAAGGGAAGAGACTCACTCAGTGGGCCCCAACTATCCAAAGCATGGTTTGGCCCATTACAGGCGGACCGAGTGTGAGAACCCATAGATTCATAATGGACCTTGTAAATTAGATTTTAAAGAAAAAGAAAAATCAAGGGGTGCAACACGCGAACTTCCTAAGAGGTTACCCATCCTAGTAGTACTCTTGCCCACGCAAGCTAAATTGTGGTGTTCTGATGGGATCTGATACATTAGTACTGGTGTGGTAGCACCCTAAAATTAATATCAATTGACACCTCCTCATACCTACGCCCCCAATTTCCTCCGATACCATAATGATCAATCGTGAAACCCTTTCAACTCATCATCACTGCTCAGATGTCAGCCCATCCATTCCAGTTACCAAACCTGGATTTATATTGTCGATATTCCATCAGAAGTATTCGTGTCGCACCCCTTCGAATGGTTTCGCTCTAGTCCTACTCCCTCTCTCTTCTCTCTTCCCTCCTCTGCTGCTCTTATCCTTCCCCCTCTTCTTCTTCTTCTTTTTCTTCCCTTTCCCATCGTTTGTTTCTAGGTTTTTTTTGGATTCTTGGCTAGAGAACAGATCATGTGATCTGTTTTTGGGAAGCCACTTAAAGGGGGGCCCACTAGGGAAATTTCTAAACCCCCTCTTTGCAAGAAAATTACCATTTATTCATCCAACCTCCAATTTCAGCAAAAGTTAGTGTCATTCGATTTGTTATCGACAAGTAGAATCCAGATTTAATAAGTCAAAAATCATGATCTTAGGGTTCTTTTTTTAGCATGGTTTGGCCAATTCTAGCTACATCTTACGAATGGGTGCAACACGAATACTTCTGACAGAATTCGGTGCATTAGTGTGACTGAGGCCTCACCCTCAAATAATTTTGCATCGACACCAACTCATACTTACGCCATACAATTCTGCCTATACCATAATGATCAAACGTCAGACCCTTTCAACACATCAATAGTGCTCAGATGCTGGCCCATCCAATGCAGCTACCCCCATAGTGAATGCCCTTTAGTTGTCGAGTTCCAAAAAGCTTGCCAAAGAAAAAGCAAAGAGAGGCGCTTAGCGGCCGAACCGTCCAGAGCATCGATTGGCCCATTTCAGGTGGACCGAGCATGAGGCCACAGATTCATAAATGGACCTTGTAAATTAGATTTCAAAGAAAATGCAAAAACAAGGGGCGCAACATGAGGACTTCCCAAGAGGTCACCCATCCTAATAGTACACTCGGCCAAGCACGCTTAACTGCCGTGTTCTGATGGAATCTGATACATTAGTACTAGTCACACCCTAAATTTGTTTGGCATTGACACCTACTCATACCTACGCGACCGATTTAATCTAATACCATAATGACCAATCCTGAGGCGCTTTCAATGCATCATCACTGCTCAAATGTCCATCCACCCATTCCAATTATTAAATCTGGATTTGTATCGTCGATATGCCATCAGAAGTCTTCGTGTTGCACCCCCTCGAAAAGTTCCGCTCCTACTGCTCCCTCTCTCTTCTCCCCTCCCTTCCCTTCCCTTCCCTCCTCTCCTTCTCTTCTCCTTCTTCCTCCTCCTCTTCTTCTTCTTCTTCTTCTTCTTCTTCTTCTTCTTCTTCTCTTTCCCATCATCTATTTCTCATTTTCGTCAGGTTCATGGCTGGAGAATTGATCATGCTAACTGTTTTTGGAAAGTCACTTAAATGGGGGTCCTCTAGGGAAATTACTAAAATACCGTTGTGTAAGAAAATTACCATTTCTTTATCCAACCTCCAATTTTAGCAAACTTAGTGTTATTGGATTCGTATCGACAAGTAGAATCTAGATATAATAATTTCAATTTCATGTTCATCGATTTTTTTTTTTAGCATGGTTTGGTCAATTTCGTTGCATTAGTGCTGTTAAGGTCGCACCCTCAAATAATTTCACATCGAAACTAACTCATACCTCTTCCATACAAATCCTCCAATACCATAATGATCTAACGTGAGGCCCTTTCAACACATCATCACCTCTCCGATGCTGGACCATCCATTCCACCCACCCCCATAGTGAACGCCTTCCAATGGTGACTGCCAAAATATTTGGCAAAGAAAAAGGGAAGAGACTCACTCAGTGGGCCCCAACTATCCAAAGCATGGTTTGGCCCATTACAGGCGGACCGAGTGTGAGAACCCATAGATTCATAATGGACCTTGTAAATTAGATTTTAAAGAAAAAGAAAAATCAAGGGGTGCAACACGCGAACTTCCTAAGAGGTTACCCATCCTAGTAGTACTCTTGCCCACGCAAGCTAAATTGTGGTGTTCTGATGGGATCTGATACATTAGTACTGGTGTGGTAGCACCCTAAAATTAATATCAATTGACACCTCCTCATACCTACGCCCCCAATTTCCTCCGATACCATAATGATCAATCGTGAAACCCTTTCAACTCATCATCACTGCTCAGATGTCAGCCCATCCATTCCAGTTACCAAACACGGATTTATATTGTCGATATTCCATCAGAAGTATTCGTGTCGCACCCCTTCGAATGGTTTCGCTCTAGTCCTACTCCCTCTCTCTTCTCTCTTCCCTCCTCTGCTGCTCTTATCCTTCCCCCTCTTCTTCTTCTTCTTTTTCTTCCCTTTCCCATCGTTTGTTTCTAGTTTTTTTTTGGATTCTTGGCTAGAGAACAGATCATGTGATCTGTTTTTGGGAAGCCACTTAAAGGGGGGCCCACTAGGGAAATTTCTAAACCCCCTCTTTGCAAGAAAATTACCATTTATTCGTCGAACCTCCAATTTCAGCAAAAGTTAGTGTCATTCGATTTGTTATCGACAAGTAGAATCCAGATTTAATAAGTCAAAAATCATGATCTTAGGGTTCTTTTTTTAGCATGGTTTGGCCAATTCTAGCTACATCTTACGAATGGGTGCAACACGAATACTTCTGACAGAATTCGGTGCATTAGTGTGACTGAGGCCTCACCCTCAAATAATTTTGCATCGACACCAACTCATACTTACGCCATACAATTCTGCCTATACCATAATGATCAAACGTCAGACCCTTTCAACACATCAATAGTGCTCAGATGCTGGCCCATCCAATGCAGCTACCCCCATAGTGAATGCCCTTTAGTTGTCGAGTTCCAAAAAGCTTGCCAAAGAAAAAGCAAAGAGAGGCGCTTAGCGGCCGAACCGTCCAGAGCATCGATTGGCCCATTTCAGGTGGACCGAGCATGAGGCCACAGATTCATAAATGGACCTTGTAAATTAGATTTCAAAGAAAATGCAAAAACAAGGGGCGCAACATGAGGACTTCCCAAGAGGTCACCCATCCTAATAGTACACTCGGCCAAGCACGCTTAACTGCCGTGTTCTGATGGAATCTGATACATTAGTACTAGTCACACCCTAAATTTGTTTGGCATTGACACCTACTCATACCTACGCGACCGATTTAATCTAATACCATAATGACCAATCCTGAGGCGCTTTCAATGCATCATCACTGCTCAAATGTCCATCCACCCATTCCAATTATTAAATCTGGATTTGTATCGTCGATATGCCATCAGAAGTCTTCGTGTTGCACCCCCTCGAAAAGTTCCGCTCCTACTGCTCCCTCTCTCTTCTCCCCTCCCTTCCCTTCCCTTCCCTCCTCTCCTTCTCTTCTCCTTCTTCCTCCTCTTCTTCTTCTTCTTCTTCTTCTTCTTCTTCTTCTTCTTCTCTTTCCCATCATCTATTTCTCATTTTCGTCAGGTTCATGGCTGGAGAATTGATCATGCTAACTGTTTTTGGAAAGTCACTTAAATGGGGGTCCTCTAGGGAAATTACTAAAATACCGTTGTGTAAGAAAATTACCATTTCTTTATCCAACCTCCAATTTTAGCAAACTTATTGTTATTGGATTCGTATCGACAAGTAGAATCTAGATATAATAATTTCAATTTCATGTTCATCGATTTTTTTTTTTAGCATGGTTTGGTCAATTTCGTTGCATTAGTGCTGTTAAGGTCGCACCCCTTCGAATGGTTTCGCTCTAGTCCTACTCCCTCTCTCTTCTCTCTTCCCTCCTCTGCTGCTCTTATCCTTCCCCCTCTTCTTCTTCTTCTTTTTCTTCCCTTTCCCATCGTTTGTTTCTAGTTTTTTTTTGGATTCTTGGCTAGAGAACAGATCATGTGATCTGTTTTTGGGAAGCCACTTAAAGGGGGGCCCACTAGGGAAATTTCTAAACCCCCTCTTTGCAAGAAAATTACCATTTATTCGTCCAACCTCCAATTTCAGCAAAAGTTAGTGTCATTGGATTTGTATCGACAAGTAGAATCCAGATTTAATAATTCAAAAATCATGATCTTAGGGTTCTTTTTTTAGCATGGTTTGGCCAATTCTAGCTACATCTTACGAATGGGTGCAACACGAATACTTCTGACAGAATTCGGTGCATTAGTGTGACTGAGGCCTCACCCTCAAATAATTTTGCATCGACACCAACTCATACTTACGCCATACAATTCTGCCTATACCATAATGATCAAACGTCAGACCCTTTCAACACATCAATAGTGCTCAGATGCTGGCCCATCCAATGCAGCTACCCCCATAGTGAATGCCCTTTAGTTGTCGAGTTCCAAAAAGCTTGCCAAAGAAAAAGCAAAGAGAGGCGCTTAGCGGCCGAACCGTCCAGAGCATCAATTGGCCCATTTCAGGTGGACCGAGCATGAGGCCACAGATTCATAAATGGACCTTGTAAATTAGATTTCAAAGAAAATGCAAAAACAAGGGGCGCAACATGAGGACTTCCCAAGAGGTCACCCATCCTAATAGTACACTCGGCCAAGCACGCTTAACTGCCGTGTTCTGATGGAATCTGATACATTAGTACTAGTCACACCCTAAATTTGTTTGGCATTGACACCTACTCATACCTACGCGACCGATTTAATCTAATACCATAATGACCAATCCTGAGGCGCTTTCAATGCATCATCACTGCTCAAATGTCCGTCCACCCATTCCAATTATTAAATCTGGATTTGTATCGTCGATATGCCATCAGAAGTCTTCGTGTTGCACCCCCTCGAAAAGTTCCGCTCCTACTGCTCCCTCTCTCTTCTCCCTTCCCTTCCCTCCTCTCCTTCTCTTCTCCTTCTTCCTCCTCTTCTTCTTCTTCTTCTTCTTCTTCTTCTTCTTCTTCTTCTTCTCTTTCCCATCATCTATTTCTCATTTTCGTCAGGTTCATGGCTGGAGAATTGATCATGCTAACTGTTTTTGGAAAGTCACTTAAATGGGGGTCCTCTAGGGAAATTACTAAAATACCGTTGTGTAAGAAAATTACCATTTCTTTATCCAACCTCCAATTTTAGCAAACTTATTGTTATTGGATTCGTATCGACAAGTAGAATCTAGATATAATAATTTCAATTTCATGTTCATCGATTTTTTTTTTTAGCATGGTTTGGTCAATTTCGTTGCATTAGTGCTGTTAAGGTCGCACCCTCAAATAATTTCACATCGAAACTAACTCATACCTCTTCCATACAAATCCTCCAATACCATAATGATCTAACGTGAGGCCCTTTCAACACATCATCACCTCTCCGATGCTGGACCATCCATTCCACCCACCCCCATAGTGAACGCCTTCCAATGGTGACTGCCAAAATATTTGGCAAAGAAAAAGGGAAGAGACTCACTCAGTGGGCCCCAACTATCCAAAGCATGGTTTGGCCCATTACAGGCGGACCGAGTGTGAGAACCCATAGATTCATAATGGACCTTGTAAATTAGATTTTAAAGAAAAAGAAAAATCAAGGGGTGCAACACGCGAACTTCCTAAGAGGTTACCCATCCTAGTAGTACTCTTGCCCACGCAAGCTAAATTGTGGTGTTCTGATGGGATCTGATACATTAGTACTGGTGTGGTAGCACCCTAAAATTAATATCAATTGACACCTCCTCATACCTACGCCACCAATTTCCTCCGATACCATAATGATCAATCGTGAAACCCTTTCAACTCATCATCACTGCTCAGATGTCAGCCCATCCATTCCAGTTACCAAACCTGGATTTATATTGTCGATATTCCATCAGAAGTATTCGTGTCGCACCCCTTTGAATGGTTTCGCTCTAGTCCTACTCCCTCTCTCTTCTCTCTTCCCTCCTCTGCTGCTCTTATCCTTCCCCCTCTTCTTCTTCTTCTTTTTCTTCCCTTTCCCATCGTTTGTTTCTAGTTTTTTTTTGGATTCTTGGCTAGAGAACAGATCATGTGATCTGTTTTTGGGAAGCCACTTAAAGGGGGGCCCACTAGGGAAATTTCTAAACCCCCTCTTTGCAAGAAAATTACCATTTATTCGTCCAACCTCCAATTTCAGCAAAAGTTAGTGTCATTGGATTTGGATCGACAAGTAGAATCCAGATTTAATAATTCAAAAATCATGATCTTAGGGTTCTTTTTTTAGCATGGTTTGGCCAATTCTAGCTACATCTTACGAATGGGTGCAACACGAATACTTCTAACAGAATTCGGTGCATTAGTGTGACTGAGGCCTCACCCTCAAATAATTTTGCATCGACACCAACTCATACTTACGCCATACAATTCTGCCTATACCATAATGATCAAACGTCAGACCCTTTCAACACATCAATAGTGCTCAGATGTTGGCCCATCCAACACAGCTGCCACCATAGTGAACACCCTTTAGTTGTTGAGTGCCAAAGAGCTTGCCAAAGAAAAAGCAAAGAGAGGTGCTTAGCGGCCAAACTGTCCAGAGCATGGATTGGCCCATTTTAGGTGGACCGAGCGTGAGGCCACAGATTCATAAATGGACCTTGTAAATTAGATTTCAAAGAAAATGCAAAAACAAGGGGTGCAACATGAGGACTTCCCAAGAGGTCAGCCATCCTAATACTACTCTCGCCCAAGCACGCTTAACTGCCGTGTTCTGATGGAATACAATACATTAGTACTTGTCACACCCTAAAATTGTTTGGCATCGACAACTACTCATACCTATGCCACCCATTTAATCCGATACCATAATGACCAATCATGAGACCCTTTCAATGCAACATCACCGCTCAGATGTCGGTCCACCCATTCCAATTATTAAATCTAGATTCGTATCGTCAATATGCCATCAGAAGTCTTTGTGTTGCACCCCCTCGAAAAGTTTCTGTTCCTACTACAGCCTATCTCTTTCCTGCTCTCCTTCTCTTCTCCTTCTTCCTCTTCTTCGTCTTCTTCTCTTTCTCATCATCTATTTCTCATTTTCGTCAGGCTCATGGCTAGAGAACTAATCATGCGAATTGTTTTTGGATAGTCACTTAAGTGGGGGCCCTCTAGGGAAATTACTAAAATACCCCTTGTGTAAGAAAATTACCATTTCTTTATCCAACCTCCAATTTCAGCAAACTTAGTGTCATTGGATTCGTATGGACAAGTAGAATCCAGATTTACTAATTTCAATTTCATGTTCTTTGATTTTTATTTTTATTTTAGCATGGTTTGGCCAATTCCAACTACACCTTTCGAAGGGGTGCAACACGAATACTTCTGACGGAATTCGGTGCATTAGTGTGGCTGAGGCCTCACCCTCAAATAATTTTGCATCGACACCAACTCATACTTACGCCATACAATTCTGCCTATACCATAATGATCAAACGTCAGACCCTTCGCAAGTATGATCAACCGTGCTCAGATGTTGGCCCATCCAATGCAGCCGCCCCCATAGCGAACGCCCTTCAGTTGTCGAGTGCCAAAAATCTTTCCAAAGAAAAAGCAAGGAGAGGCGCTTAGCAACCGAACCATCTAGAGCATGGATTGGCCCATTTCAGGTGGACCGAGCATGAGGCCACAGATTCATAAATGGACCTTGTAAATTAGATTTCAAAGAAAATACAAAAACAAGGGGCACAACACGAGGACTTCCCAATTGGGCACCCATCCTGGTAGTAGTCTCGCCCAAGCACACTTAACTACTGTGTTCTAATGGAATCTGATACATTAGTACTGGGCACACCCTAAAATTGTTTGGCATCGACACCTACTCATACCTACTCCACCCATTTAATCCGATACCATAATGACCAATCGTGAGACCCTTTCACTGCATCATCACCACTTAGATGTCGGGCCACCCATTCCAATTATTAAATCTGGATTCGTATTGTTGGTATGCTATTAGAAGTCTTCGTGTTGCACCCCCTCGAAAAGTTTCCAATCCTACTGCTCCCTCTCTCTTCTCTCTTTCCCCCTCTCCTTCTTCCTCTCCTTCTTCTTCTTCTCTTTCCCATCATCTATTTCTCATTGTCGTCGGGTTCATGGTTGGGGAACTGATCATGCGAATTGTTTTTGGAAAGTCACTTAAATGGCTCTAGGGAAATTACTAAAATACCCTTGTGTAAGAAAATTACCATTTCTTTGTCCAACCTCCAATTTCAGCAAACTTAGTGTCATTGGATTCGTATCGACAAGTGGAATCCAGATGTAGTAATTTCAATTTCATGTTCTTAGATTTTTTTTTTTAGCATGGTTTGGTCCATTCCTGCCACACCTTTCGAAGGGGTGCCACATGAAGACTTCTAAGGGAATTCGGTGCATTAATGCTGCTAAGGTCGCACCCTGAAATAATTTCGCATCAACACTAACTCATACCTCTACCATACAAATCCTCTGATACCATAATTATCTAACGTGAGACCCTTTCAAAACATCATCATCGCTCCGATGCTAATCTATCCATTCCAGCCACCCCCATAGTGAACGCCTTCCAATGGTGAGAGCCAAAATATTTGGTGAGGAAAAAGGGAAGAGACTCGCTCAGTGGGCCTTAACCATCCAAAGCATGGTTTGGCCCATTATAGGTGGACCGAGTGTGAGAGGCCATAGATTCATAATGGACCTTGTAAACTAGATTTTAAAGAAAAAGAAAAATTAAGGGATGCAACACGAGAACTTCCCAAGAGGTCACCCATCCTAGTACTACTCTTGCCCAAGTAGGCTTAATTCTGGTGTTCTGATGGGATCCGATACATTAGTACTGGTGTGGTAGCACCCTAAAATTAATTGCCATTGACACCTCCTCATACCTACGCCACCAATATTCTCCAATACCATAATGATCAATTGTGAAACCCTTTCAACTCATCATCGCTGCTCAGATGTCAGCCCATCCATTCCAATTACTAAATCTTCATTTGTATCATCGATATTCCATCAGAAGTCTTCGTGTTGCACCCCTTTGAAAGGTTTTCTCTCCACTCCTGCTCCCTTTCTCTTCTCTCTTCCCTCCTCTACTGCTCTTCTCCTTTTTCTTGTCTTTCCCATCGTATGTTTATCGTTTTCGTCAGGTTCATGGCTGGAGAACTGATCATGCGAATTGTTTTGGGAAAGTCACTTAAAGGGGGGCCCTCTAGGGAAATTACTAAAACACCCCCATGTAAGAAAATTACCATTTCTTTATCCAACCTCCAATTTCAGCAAACTTAGTTTTGTTGGATTTGTATCGACAAGCAGAATCCAAATTTAATAATTTCAATTTCATGTTCACATATTTATTTTTAGCATGGTTTGGTCCATTCCTGCGGCACTTTTCAAAGGGGGGCAACACGAAGGCTTTTGACAGAATTCGGTGCATTAGTGCTGCTAAAGTCGCACCCTAAAATAATTTCACATCGATACTAACTCATACCTCTGCCATACAATTCCTCCGATACCATAATGATCTAACATGAGGTCCTTTCAACACATCATCACTGCTCCGATGCTGGGCCATCCATTCCAGCCACCGCCATAGTGAACGCCTTTCAATGGTGAGTGCCAAATTATTTGGCGAAGAAAAAGGGAAGAGACTCACTCAGTGGGCCCCTACCATCCAAAGCATGGTTTTGCCCATTACAGGTGGATCGAGTGTGAGAGCACATAGACTCATAATGGACCTTATAAATTAGATTTTAAAGAAAAAGAAAAATCAAGGGGTGCAACACGAGAACTTCCTAAGAGGTTACTCATCCTAGTAGCACTCTCACCCAGGCAAGCTTAACTGTGGTGTTCTGATGGGATCTGATACATTAGTACTAGTGTGGTAGCATCCTAAAATTAATTGCCATCGACACCTCCTCATACCTACGCCACCAATTTCCTCCAATACCATAATGATCAATTGTGAGACACTTTCAACTCATCATCATCGTTTAGATGTCAGGCCATGCAGTCCAATTACTAAATCTAGATTTGTATCTTCAATATTCCATCAGAAGTCATCAGGTTGCACCCCTTCAAAAGGTTTTCGCTCCACTCCTGCTCCCTCTCTCTTCTCTCTTCCCTCCTCTGCTGTTCTTCTTCTTCTTCTTCTCTTTCCCATCGTCTATTTTTCGTTTTCATACGATTCTTGGCTGGAGAATAGATCGTGTGATCTATTTTTGGGAAGTCACTTAAAGGGGGTTCTTGACCAAAATTATTGAAATACCCCTCTATAAAAAAATTACCATATATTTGTCCAACCTCCGATTTCAACAAACTTAGTGTCATTGGATTCGTATCGAGTAGATGCCAGATTTTATAATTTCAATTACAATTTCGTGTTCATAGTTTTTTTTTAGCATGGTTTGGCCCATTCTAGCTACACCATTTGAATGGGGTGCAACAGGAAGACTTTTGATAGAATTCGGTGTATTAGTGTTGCGGTGGTCGCACCCTAAAATAATTTTGCATCGACACCGACTCATACCTACACCATACATTTTCTCCGATACCACACTGATCAAAAGTGATACCCTTTTGACACATCATCACTGCTCATATGCTGGCCCATCCATTCCAACCACCCCCATAGTGAACGCCCTTAAGTTGTCGAGTGCCAAAAAGTTTACTGAAGAAAAAGGGAAGAGATCCGCTCAGTGGGCCCAAATCGTCCAAAGGTTAGTTTGGCCCATTTCAGGTGGATTGAGCGTGAGAACCCATAGATTCATAAATGGCCCTTGTAAATTAGATTTCAAAGAAGAAGCAAAAACAAGGGGTGCAACCCAAGGACTTCCTTGGAGGTCACCCCATCCTGGTACTACTCTCACCCAAGCACGCTTAACTATGATGTTCTAATGGGATCTGGCGCATTCGTGTAGGTGTGGTCGCACCCTAAAATTATTTAGCATCGACACCTACTCATACCTATGCCACCCATTTACTCCGATACCATATTGACCAATCGTATGATCTGTTTTTGGGAAGTCACTTAAAGTGGGATCCCTCTAGGGAAATTACTAAAATACCCATTTGTAAGAAAATTACCATTTATTCATCCAACCTCTAGTTTCAGCAAACTTAGTTTCGGTTGATTCGTATCAACCAGTAGAATTTAGATGTCGTAATTTATTGTTCTTAGTTTTTTTTTTTTTTTTTAAACAAGGTTTGGCCCATTCCAGCAACACCTTTCAAAGGGGTGCAACTTTAAGACTATAAATGGAATTTAATCCATTAGCGTTGTTGAGGTCGCACCTTAAAATAATTTTGCATCAACACCGACTCCTTCGATACCATAATAATCAAAAGTGATACCCATCCAATACATCATCAATGCTCAGATGCTGGCCCATCCATTCTAGCCACCCGCATAGTGAAAGCCCTTCAGTTGTTGAGTGCCAAAAGGTTTGTTGAAGAAAAAGGGAAGAGAGCCACTTAGTGGGCAGCAACCGTCCAAAGCATGGTTTGGTCCATTTCAGGTGGACCGAGCGTGAGAGTCCACAGATTCATAAATGGATCTTGTAAATTAGATTTCAAAGAAAAAGAAAACATAAGGGTTGCAACTCGAGGACCTCCCAGGAGGTCAACCATCCTAGTACTACTCTCACCCAAGCACGCTTAACTATAAAGTTCTAATGGGATTGGGTGCATTAGTGCTGATGTGATTATAGCCTAAATTTTTTTTAAGAATAGACACCTACTCATACCTACACCACCCATTTCGTCCAATACCATAATGATCAATCGTGAGACCCTTTCAACTCATCATCACTGCTTAGATGTCAGCCCTTCCATTCCAATTATTAAATCTAGATTCTTATTGTCGATATTCCATCCAAAGTCTTCGTGTTGCACCCCTTCGAAAGGTTTCCGCTCCTGCTCCTGCTCCTACTCCCACTCCCTTCTCTCTTTCCTCCTCTCCTTCTCTTCTTCTTCTTCTTCTTCTTCACTTTCCCATTGTCTATTTCTCGTTTTCGTCGAGTTTTGACTGGAGAATAGATCATGCGATTTGTTTTTAGGAAGTCACTTATTGGGTGGGCCCTCTAGCGAAATTACTAAAATACTCCTCTATAAGAAAATTACCATTTATTCGTCCAAACTCCGATTTCTACAAACTTAATGTCATTGGATTTGTATTGATGAGTAGAATCCAAATTTAATAAGTTCAATTTCTTATTCTTAGTTCATTTTTTTTTAGCTTGGTTTGGCCCATTCCAGCCACACCTTTTAAAGGGTTGCAACAACAAGATTTCTGATGGAATTCGGTGCATTAGCACTCTGTGGTCGCACCTTGAAACAATTTCGCATCGACACAGACTAATGCCTATGCCATACATTTCCTTCGATACCATAATGATCAAACCTGAGACCCTTTTAAAACATCATCATTGCTCAAATGCTGGCCCATCCATTCCATCCATCCCCATAGTGAATGCCCTATAGTTGTCTAGATCCAAAATGTTAGCCGAAGAAAAAAGGAAGAGAGTCGCTTAGTGGGCATCAACTGTCCAAAGCTTGGTTTGGCCCATTTCAGGTGGGCCAAGAGAGAGAGAGCCCACAGATTCATAAATGGACCTTATAAATTAGATTTTAAGGAAAAAGAAAAAACGAGGGGTGCACCACGAAGGCTTCCCAAGTGGTCACCCATCCTAGTACTACTCTCACCCAAGCATGCTTAACTATAAGTTTTGATAAGATCTGGTGCATTAGTGCTGGTGTGGTTCCACCCTAAAATTGTTTGACATAGGCACCTACTCATACCTACGCCACCCATTTCCTTCAATAACATAGTGATTAATCGTGAGACCCTTTCAACTCATCATCACTGGTCAGATGTCGACCCATCCATTTCAATTATTAAATATGGATTCGTAACATCGATATTCCATCAGAAGTCTTCATGTTGCACCCCTTCGAAAGGTTTCCGCTTCTACTCTTGCTCCCTCTCTCCTCTCTTCTATCCTCCCCTTCTCTTCTCCTTCTCCTTCTCCTTCTCCTTCTTCTTCTTCTTCTTCTTCTTCTTCTTCTTCTTCTCTTTCCCATCATCTATTTCTCATTTTCTTCGGATTCTTGGGTACAGAACATATCATTGGATCTATTTTTGGGAAGTCACATAAAGGGGGGGCCCTTTAGGAAAATTACTAAATACCAGATTTAAGGATTTCAATTACATGTTCTTAATTTTTTTATTGGCATGGTTTGGCCCATTCCAGCCACAAAGTTTGAAGGGGTACAACATGAAGACTTCTGCTAAAATTTGGTGCATTAGTGCTACTGAGGTCGCACCCTGAAATAATTTCGTATCAACACCGACTCATACTTACGCCATACATTTCCTTTGATATCATAATGACCAAATGTGGGACCCTTTCAACACATCATCACTACTCAAATGCTGGCCCATCGATTCTAGCCACCATTATAGTGAACCCCCTTTAGTTATCGAGTTCCAAAAAAATTTTGAAGAAAAAGGGAAGAGAGCCGCTCAGTGGGCCCCAACCGTCCAAAGCATGGTTTGGCCCATTTCAGGTGAACCGTGCGTGAGTGCCCACAGATTCATAAATGGACCCTGTAAATTAGATTTCAAAGAAAAAGAAAAAACAAGGGGTGCAACACGAGGACTTCACAGGGGGCCACCCATCCTTGTACTACTCTCGCCCCAGCATGCTTAACTATGGAGTTCTGATGGAATCTAGTCCATTAGTGCTGGTATGGTTGCACACTAAAATTATTTGGCATCGACACCTACTCATACCTTCGCCACCCATTTCCTCCAAGGCCATAATGATCAATCGTGAGACCCTTTCAACTCATTATCATCGTTCAGATGTCGACCCATCCATTCTAATTATAAAATCTAGATTCGCACTGTCGATATTCCATTAGAAGTTTTGGGGTTGCACCCCTTCAAAAGGTTTCTGCTCCTGCTCCCTCTCTCTTCTCTCTTCTCTCTTCCCTCCTCTCCTTCTCTCCTTCATCTTCTTCTTCTTCCCATCATCTGTTTCTTGTTTTAGCCAGGTTCTTAGCTGGAGAATAGATCATGCGATCTATTTTTGCGAAGTCACTTAAAGGGGGGCCCTCTAGGGAAATTACTAAAATACTCCTCTGTAAGAAAATTACCATTTATTCCTCCTACTACTTATTTCAATAAACTTAGAGTCATTGCACTTGTATCGACAAGTAGAATCCAGATTTAATAATTTCAATTTTATGTTCTTAGTTTTTTTTTTTTTTTTTTAGCATGTTTTAGCCCATTCTAGCCACACCTTTCGAAGGGGTGCAACACGAAGACTTTTGATGGAATTCGATGCATTAGTGTTGTTGAGGTTACACCTTGAAATAATTTTGCATTGACACAGCCTCACACCTATGGCATACATTTCCTCCGATACCATAATGATCAAACATGAGACTCTTTCAACACATCATTACTGCTCAGATGCTGGCCCATCCATTCTAGCTAGCCCCATAGTGAATGCCCTTTAGTTGTCGAGTGCGAAAAAGTTTGTAGAAGAAAAAGGGAAGAGAGCTGCTCAGTGGGCCCCAACTGTCCAAAGCATGGTTTGGCCCATTTCAGATGGACTGAGCATGAGAGCCCACTGATTCATAATTGGACCTTGAAATTAGATTTCAAAGAAAAAGCAAAAGCAAGGGGTGCAACATGAGGACTTCCCAGGAGGTCACACATCTTAGTACTACTCTGCCCAAGCATGCTTAACTATAGAATTCTAATGGGATTTAGTGCATTAGTGCTGGTGTGGTCGCACCAAAGTATTATTTGGCATCGACACCTACTCATACCTACACCACCCATTTCCTCCGATGCCATAATGATCAATCTTGAGACCCTTCAACTCATTGACACCACTCTAATGTTGGCCCATCCATTCCAATATTAAATCTGGATTGGTATCATCAATATTTTGAAGAAGTCTTCGTGTTGCACCCCTTCGAAAGGTTTCCACTCTTGCTCTTGCTCTTGCTCCTGCTCTTGCTCCTGCTCCCTCTCTCTTCTCTCTTCCCAACTATCCTTCTCTTCTTCTTTTCTTTCCCATTGTCTGTTTCTTGGCTAGAGAGCAGATCATGTGATTTGTTTTTCGGAAGTCACTTAAAAGGGAACCTTCTAGGGAAATTACTAAAATACCCTAGTGTAAGAAAATTACCATTTGTTCGTCCAACCTCTAACTTTAGTAAACTTAGTGTCATTGGATTTGTATGGAGGAGTAGAATCTAGATTTAATAATTTCAATGTCATGTTGTTAGTCTTCTTCTTTTTTTCTTTTAGCATGGTTTGGCCCATTCCAGCCACACCTTTTGAAGGGGTGCAACACGAAGACTTCTGATGGAATTTGGTTCACTAGTACTATTGAGGTAGCACCTTGAAATAATTTCACATTAGCACCTCCTCATACCTACGCCATACATTTCGTCCCAAAAAATAATGATCAAACGTGACACCCTTTCAACACATCATCACCGCTCAGATGCTGGCCCATCCATTCCAGCCACCCCCATAGTGAATTCCCTTTAGTTGTTGAGTGCCAAAATGTTTGCCAAAGAAAAAGGGAAGAGAGCTACTCAGTGGATCCCAACCGTCCAAAGCATGGTTTGGCCCATTTTAGGTGGACCGAGCGTGAGAGCCCACTGATTCATAAATGGACCCTGTAAATTAGATTTCAAAGAAAAAGCAAAAACAAGTGATGCAACATGAAAACTTCCCAAGAGCCACCCATACAAGTACTACTCTTGCCCAAGGACACTTAACTATGGAGTTTGGATAGGATCCAGTGAATTAGTGCTGGTGTGGTCGCACCTTAAAATTATTTGGCATCAACACCTACTCATACTTACTCCACCCATTTCCTCCGATACCATAATGATCAATCATGAGACCCTTTCAACTCATCACCCCAGCTCAGATGTTGGCCCATCCATCCCAATTATTAAATCTAGATTTGTATCATCGATATTCTATCAGAGGTCTTCTTGTTGCACCCTTTGAAAGGTTTCGACTCCTGGTCCTACTCCCTCTCTCTTCTCTTTTCCCTCCTCTCCTTTTCTTCTCCTTCTTCTTCTTCTTCTTCTTCCCATCATCTATTTCTTGTTTTCACTGGGTTCTTATATGGAGAATAGATCATGCAATCAGTTTTTGGGAAGTCACTTAAACAGGGGGGCTTTTAAGGAAATTACTAAAAAACCCTCTATAAGAAAATTACAACTTATTCATCTAGCCTCCAATCTAAGCAAATTTAGTGTCGTTGGATTCCTATTGAGAAGTAGAATTCAGATTTAATAATTCCAATTTCATGTTCTTAGGTTTTTCTTTTTTTTTATAGCATGGTTCGGACCATTCCAGCAACACCTTTTGAAGGCGTACCACGTGAAGACTTCTGTTGGAATTTGGTGCATTAGTGCTGCTGAGGTCGCACCTTGAAATAATTTCGCATCAACACCTACACATACCTATGCCATACATTTCCTCCTATACCATAATGATCAAACGTGAGACCCTTTCACCACATCATCACCACTTAGATGCTAGCCCATCCATTCTAACCACAACCATAGTGAATTCCCTTCAGTTATCAAGTGCCAAAAGGTTTACCAAAGAAAAAGGAAAGAAAGCCGCTCAGTGGGCCCCAATCGGCCAAAGTATGGTTTGGCCCATTTCAGGTGGACCGAGCGTGAGAGCCCACAGATTCAGAAATGGACATTGTAAATTAGAATTCAAAGAAAAAGCAAAAACAAGGTGTGCAACACGAGGACTTCTCAGGAGATCACCCACCCTAATATGACTCTCACCCAAGCATGCTTAACTACGGAGTTCTGATGGGATCTAGTGCATTAGTGCTACTGTGGTTGCACCCTAAAATTATTTGGCATTGACACCTACTCATACCTACGCCACCCATTTCCTCTGATTCCATAATGATCAATCGTGAGACCCTTTCAACTCATCATCACTGCTCAGATGTTGGCCAATCCATTCCAATTATTAAATTTGGATTCATATCGTTGATATTCCATCAAAAGTCTTCGCATTGCACCCCTTTGAAAGGTTTCTGCTCCTACTCCCTCTCTCTTCTCTCTTCCCTCTGCTCCTCCTCCTCCTCCTTCTTCTTCTCTTTCCAATTGTTTGTTTCTCATTTTCGTCTAGTTCTCAGGTAGAGAACAAAACATGCAATCTATTTTTGGGAAGTCACTTAAAGGGGGGGCCTCTAGTGAAATTACTAAAATAACCCTTTGTAAGAAAATTACCATTTATTTGTCCAACCTTTGATTTCAGCAAGCTTAGTGTCGTTAGACTCATATCGACGACTAGAATCTGGATTTAATAATTTCAATTTCATGTTCTTAGTTTTTTTTTTAACATGGTTTGGCCCATTCTTGCGACACCTTTGGAATGGGGGGCAATACAAAGACTTTTGATGGAATTCGGTGCATTAGTGCTATTGAGGTCGCACCTTGAAACAATTTTGCATCAACATTGACTCTTACTCATGCCATAAATTTCCTCCAATACCATAGTGATCAAATGGGAGACCCTTTCAACACATAATCACCGCTCAGATGTGGGACCATCCATTCTAACCACCCCCATAGTGAACGCCCTTCAGTTGTCGAGTGCCAAAAATTTTGCGAACAAAAAAGGGAAGAGAGCTGCTCAGTGGGCCCAACCATCCAAAGCAAGGTTTGGCCCATTTCAGGTGGACTGAGCTTGAGAGCCCACAAATTCATAAATGGACCTTGTAAATTAGATTTCAAAGAAAAAGCAAAAACAAGGGATGCAACACGAGGACTTGTAAGGAGGTCACTCATCCTAGTACCACTCCCGCCCAAGCATGCTTATCTATGGCATCGACACTTACTCATACCTACGCCATCCATTTCCTCTGATACCATAATGATCAATCGTGAGACCCTTTCAACTCATCATCACCGCTCAGACGTCGGCCCATCCATTCCAATTATTAAATCTGGATTTGTATCGTCGATATTCCATCAGAAGTCTTCGTGTTGCACCCCTTCAAAAGGTTTCTGCTCCTACTCCTACTCCCTCTCTCTTCTCTCTTCTCTCTTCCCTCCTCTCCTTCTCTTTTCCTTCTTCTTTTTCTTCTTCTTCTTCTTCTTCTTCTTCTTCTTCTTCTTCTCCTTCTCCTCTTTCCCATTGTCTGTTTCTTGTTTTTGCTAGGTTCTTAGCTGGAGAACAGTCATGCGATCTGTTTTTGGAGGAAAATTATTAAAATACCCCCTTATAAGAAAATTACCATTTATTCGTACAACCTTCAATTTCAGCAAACTTAGTGTCGTTGGATTCATATCGACGTGTAGAATTTAGATTTAATAATTTCAATTTCATGTTCTTAGTTTTTATTTTTTAGCATGGTTTGGCCCATTCAAGCCACACCATTCAAATGGGGTGGAACATGAAGACTTCTAATGGAATTTGGTGCATTAGTGCAGCTGAGGTCACACCCTAAAATAATTTCATATCAACACTGACTCATACCTACGCCATACATTTCCTCCAATACCATAATGATCAAATGTGGGACCCTTGCAATACATCATCACCGCTCAAATACTGGCCCATCTATTCTAGTCACCCTGATAATGAACCCCCTTTAGTTGTCGAGTGCCAAAAATTTGCCGAAGAAAAAGGGAAGAGAGCCGCTCAGTGGGCCCCAACCGTCCAAATCATGGTTTGGCCCATTTCAAGTGGATCGAGCGTGAGAGGCCACATATTCATAAATGGACCTCGTAAATTATATTTCAAAGAAAAAGCAAAAACAAGGGGTGCAACACGAGGACTTCCCAAGAGGTCAACCATCCTAGTACAACTCTCGCCTAAGCACACTTATCTATAGAGTTTTGGTGGGATCCGGTGCATTAATGATGGTGTGGTTGCACTCTAAAATTATTTGGCTTCGACACCTTCTCATACCTACGCCACCCATTTCCTCCAATACCATAATGATCAACCATGAGACCCTTTCAACTCATCATCACTGCTCAGATGTCATCCCATCCATTCCAATTATTAAATTTGGATTTGTATCGTCAATATTCCATCATAATATGACCACCCGAGTTTTTGTAACACATTTTGTAAAACATTTTTCAATGGCAGGGCCCTTAATGGAAATTTTTTTTCTAAACAATGCAGCAGAGATTTGTTTCTTTTAAATTCGTTTGTAGCAAAACCCAAGTCTCACCTTAAGATACATAATACACATAGACATTTTGTATAAAATAAAATCTTGTTGAATACAAGGAATCGTCCAGTAGTTCACTCTTACACAGCCCCTGTATTATAATATAAACCATTGTCCTAATTACATAATCCAATGTTCAAACCTCACCTTACATTAAAACTCTTAATACAACACAATGCTCTCAAGGGAGTGACAATCAAAAGAGTTAGCTATTAGATCAAAGCCCCTTTTTCTTTGAACTTCCTTGTTTTCTTTGTTGATTGTTCCTTGTTCCCCTTGATGTTTACTAGCCTCAATTGCCTTCAAATTCTAAGTTTTGCTTGCTTATTTCTCAAAGAAACAAGTTGATTTTTCCTGGTAGTGACATCCAAGTGAAGAAGTGACTTGAGTCTTTGATTTCCCCCTTTGCATTCCATGCTTTCTTCTTAGAAATAGACATAGTTTTAGGTGTTTCTTTCCTTAAGTTCCTTCATTAGTCCAGCCATTTTTTCTTTTGTATCTCTTGGAAACCACTTGCATATTAGAGGAGATCAGTTTGAAGCTTTTGGAAGGTGTTTTATAATTTATTTGAATCAAGTTTCATGTCTTGAATTGAACACAATTTTCCAGCATTACGTATATATTTTACATGTTCAACTTTTGGTTGTAATTGGTACTTTTTCCATTAAATCACTTGAAGTTCTTGCTTACACTTGTTTCTAGCAATGAAGAACTATTGAATTGAATGTTTTAATGCATATAAAGTAATGCCTTCATATGTTGACTACTTGGAAATTGGAAACATCATGGTGCTGGAATTTCCTACAACATAGAAATATCACCTTGTTTATGCTTAATTCTTCACATTATTTACTACTGGTCAAAGTTATTCTTTAGAAAATTAATTAGGCTTTTAAGTTTAACAAAGTAGCACCATGAATTTGACTTTCCATTCAAGAGTCCCACCATTCTAAGACTCCAATTCCATAAACTCCCATCCCAACCACACAACCAATCTCCACCTCTTAAGAAATCCCTTAACCAATCATTTTTTCATCTCACCTCTATTTCCTAAGTTTTTCCTACACATCACTTTCCTCCCATTTTCCTTTCACTTTATTTTCTTCTTCCTATCTCATTGCTACCACAACATACCACCCACTTTCCTACTTTTAAGGGCATTCCATGATTTTTGAAGGGGGAGATGTCCCTTCCTATAAAGTTGGCGTCTCCCACCTACTCCATTTCCAAAAGGGCAGCCACCATCCACCTTGTTTTCTGTTTTGAAAATCCTAGATTCCCACCATTCTAGCCATCCAAATTGAGATGTTTTCATCCCCACCACACCTTATTATTAGGTCACCATGGAAAATATAGGAGACAAGATATAAAAGACCCCATAAATAAAAGGAGAAGTATCTTTTCAGTAAAAGGAAAAAAGATACCTCCTCCACTTAGAGGAGTGCATCCTCTTCCTCCCCAACTCTCCTTTCACTTTTGCTTAAATTTTCTTCTCCTTTTGGATGATTGATACTCTATCCAAAGTGGGCTGCTAGTCATCCATAGGTTCCATGCCTAGTATTTGAATAGTAGTTTCCTTTGAAAGGTTGGTTGATTCCCCTTGACCTTTCCTCTCTTAGCTTGTCCATTGCTACCTTGCTTGCTTTTGATTCCATGCTTAGTTGTTAGTTTGATTTCCTTGCATGTTAGATTTGAGTTTAGTTTCATAATCCATTGATTTAAAAGCTATAACTCGTTTGTAGTGACAACCAAAAGAGTTAGCTATTAGATTAAAGCTCTTTTTTCCTTGAACTTCCTTGTTTTCTTTTTTGATTGTTCCTTGTTTCCCTTGTTAAATTACCTTCAACTTTATGTTTTCCTTGCTTATTCCTCAAAGAAACAAGTTAATTCTTCCTTGGTCATGACAATCAAGAGAAGAAGTTACTTGAGCCTTTGATTCCCCTCTTTTCATTCCATGCTTTCTTCTTAGAAATAGATATAGTTTTAGGTGTTCCTTCACTTGTCTAGCCATTTTTTCTTTTGTTTCTCCCATGGAAACCACTTGCATATCAAAGGGGATTAGTTTGAGGGTTTTGGAAGGAGTTTTATAATTTATTTGAATCAAGTTTCATGTATTGAATTGAATGCAATTTTGAGCATTATGTATATGTTTTATGCATTCAACTTTTTGGATGTAATTAGTATTGTTTCAATGCAATCACTTAAAGATCTTGTTTCCACTTGTTTCCAATACTTAATAACTATTGAATTGAATGTTTTAATGCATATAAAGTAATACCTTTATGTGTTGATTTCTTGGAAATTGGAAATGGCGTGGTGCTAGAATTTCCACCTATATAGAAATATCACCTTGTATCTTTAAGTGTTTAATTTTGCATAAAAACCACCCAATTAGTACCCATGTGTTACAACTTATACTGTTAAATTAGGATTTTTAGACCAAAATTCATAACACAAGCATTTGTTACCTAAGGGAGAAAAAGTTTGATATTTTGTAGGTCCAGAGGCTAATCCATGGTAACTGTGTGATTAATCATGTTTTTATAAGGTTTAATTAGGATTTTTAACTTTTTGTAGGAAGTAAGATGGTGATCCAACGAGCGAGATCAATTGAGATGAAAATTGAAGATCAAGTCAAAGCCACAAAATCATCAATCCAACATGAGATCAAGGGCAAGATCATCTTATGGACCAATAGTGGATGTGATTAAGTAGCTAAAGATGGAAAAAGTGGGCCCATGAAGTAAACCATGCATTCCCACCACCTCTTGCATGGGAGCCAGTCAATCCACCTTAGCCATATAAGCCATGAAAGAAGGTGGCAAGCTAAGGAATTCAAGCCAAACCATGCAAGCCACTCAAGCCAAGGGTTGAAGCCAAGAAAATAAGCCAAGAAAGCTTCTTAAACCAGCCATGAGCTTAACCAATGAAGCTTTCAAAGTTACTCATCTAAGCCATAAAGCTAAGCTAAATGAAGGCTAGGATTGGAGGAGATTCAAGAGAGTTATCCATGAGTTATTTTGAAGATAATTAAGGGAAAATCTATTAAAATAAGAGGGCATGTGGACCAATGGGATAATAGCCACTAGTTTTTAGAGCTTTTCTCACTTTTTCCTGCCTTTTCCTTAATTTCCACCTCACCCTTAAGTTTCACTACGAGTTTCCAAAACTCCCACTCTTTCCACCTCTTAGGAAACTTCCTAACCAACCAAATTTCTCCACCTACCATATCCCATCTCTTTCCTAATCCATTCCCACCTACTTTCCTAAAAAATGGGAGTTCAATGAATTTTGGAAGGGGGGAGATGCCCCTTCCTAAAAAATAGGTGTCTCCCACCTAAAGTCCCACCCTAAAACAACCCTCCTTCGTACCCACGTTCCCAATGGATGTGTAGCATCTTCCCCCCATCCTAGCCTTCAATTTGATCCTCTTTAATCCCCGCCACACCTTAATACTAGGTTACCATAGGAAAAATAGGAAGAACCTTATAAATCCAGCCCCAAAATCCAAGTAAGAGAAGACTTTTTTTTCTCCATTGTAAAAGGATGCCTCCTCCATTAGGAAGGAGACGTCCACTTCATTCCAGCCTTTTGTAATCTTTTTGCTTGATATTTTGTGATTCTTTTGGGTGTTGCTACAAACTTCCAAGATTCATACTTCCTCTTCAAGTGTTCAACCTAGGATTTGTGGGGTTTTGGTTCTTTGAAGGTTGGTTAGCCTTTGCTGGAATTTCTTCTTTTCATACTATCTTTTGCTTTGTTTTCCTCTATGTTAAACTAAGATTCAAATCTGGTCTACCCTTGGAGTGACAGTCAAGGTGAGTCTTCCTGAATCTAGTTTGGTTCCTTAGCATCTTATTTCTCTGTTAGCCTTCTTGAATTTCCATATTTGGTTGCTTAAGTTCCATTAACTGTGGCCTTAGTTTTGCTAGGATTCCCCCTTGATTTCAAGAATATTTGTTCATGAGCAAATGTTGGAACAATTAAAGAATAGTTTAGCTTGTAATTGATGAGTGATTTAGATTAAGTGAACACCATTGTAATAGTATTTAATTTTCAGATTTGGATTAAATGGATGGAATGTTATGTAGATGACTTTTTGGATGTGATTCAATGAAATAAGTGGAATTTTCAGTTCATTCTTGTGTCCAGCAGTACGTTGACTTTATTCTTGAATGTTTGAATGCATTAGAAGTGATTAATTCCATGTTTTGCATGTATAGTCATTGAATGTTTCAATCACATTACTTCTGGAATTTCTTTGCATGAATGGTGTATGTCAATTTCCAGCACTATACAATCTTGTTCACTTAACTTTTTGAGAGCCTAATTAGATTGTTAAGTAGCTTAGTTAATGTTAGAAGTAGAATTACGTGCTTAGGTTTTCAATAGAGTTTCTTTTATCTACTTATATCCAATGAATCATGCATAGCTTTCCTTGGTTACATGGATGATACTTGGGTAGTTTTCCCTTCATTGTTTGTTAGTAGTAATCTTTCCTTTAATTCACTTGTTGGTTGTAGTTAGATTAGATTATTTTAAATCTTAATTAATTGGAAAGTAATCAAATTTTTTGTACTTGTTAAAATAGTTGACTTGGTTGCTTACTTTTCTTAGTTTTGCATAATTAGGAAAGTAGTTTTTCAATGCATGTTTCCATTAGGTTAGTTGTCAATTTCATGTTAGGAAAGGTAGTTTAGGATTTCTAAATTGCATTTTAGGAAATTCATATAATTAGAAGTTTTAATTTAGGGAAGTTTAAGTTTTAGAAATTGCATGTTTTAGGAAAGTTTTCCATTTAGCATGTTTCTTGTTGTTGTTTAGTTTCCAAATTTTATTTTTGCTTAGTTTCCAATTTCATGTTTTAATTCCAACTCTTAATTTAGGTTTAAAAAAAAATCACTTGAATTTTTTGCTAGGTTAGATAGTTTAAAGTAAGAATCACTAGCATCACAATAGTTCACTCCTCATGGGATTGACCTTGCTTGCCTAAGAATACTACATTGATTCATGCACTTGCAAGTTTAATTAAAACAACAACAAATTCTTCACATTATTTACCATTGGTCTGACTTATTCTTTAGGAAGTTAATTAAGCTTTTAAATTTTGTGTGTAGTTCTTAGATTAGATTTCATGATAGTTATTTAGTGGTCAATCGATTTTAGTCTATGTTTACCCCATAAATCATGCACTTAGACTCATGGTTCATGTGCATGGTTTCAAGGTGTTTTCCCTTGGAAAAATTGCTTAATTTAGATTAGATTCTTAACCCCAAATTCTATTTCATGCTTTCCATGTTAGATTAGTTTTGCATCATAGTTCATGCATATTGTCATGATCATCCATGCATCTTACTACTTTGTTTCATGCATTCTTTCTAGTTTAATTCTATGCATACCAGTTGTTTAGTTGTTTCCATAAGTATTACATAGTTTCATTTCTTAGTTACACCATTGTTTAGGTTTAGTTTGCATGTTGGATTAGTTGATAAAGTTTCCATATTTAGGTTTAGAAAATTTTAAATTTAATAAGTTTCTATTTTCATGTATTTTTTAGTTTCCCTCACTAGTTTAAGTTTAAAATCTCATGATCTTTGAATAGGTTAACTAATTTAAAGTCGGGACCACTAGTATCACATTCGTTCGATTCCTTGTGGTATTGACCTCCATGCATGAGAATACTAGAATCGATTCATACTCTTGGAAGTTTAACTTAAAAATCACAACAATAACATCATAAGTTCTTTCATCTTAGAGTAGCGTATGTGCATCTCCATGTTTCCCTTTCCATTAATCTTGTTTTTCATTCACATAGGTCTTAGGAATTACATGCATTCCATCTTTGTTGCTTGACACGCATAGCACACTTTGTGTAATACCAGCCATTTTTAAATTCCAAAAATGCATAATTGCATGAAAATTAGGGAATTTGTGAAAATTGGTGTTTGAAATTTTAGAGATAAAATCATGGGCTAAAACCTTAATATTTGAAATGTACATGAGAAATGGAATTCAACACCACTAAGAATGCTAAAATCGGAGACCAGGAAAAAAAATGGCTAATTATTTTAATTTCTCTATTTAATTAAATAGATAGAAGGGGTACAAATGTAATTGCACATGCGGGGTCCACCAAATCAGGCATGGAAAGCCATGATCTAATGGACATTAAATGTGTATGGTGATGATTACCAGCATTTATGGCTGGCAATCATTTCAATGATAAATAAATAAACAAATAATAGACTTTTATTAAAAAATGAAAATTTTAAAATCTGCATTTATGGGGAGGGCTTTAAATGCACCTCCCCCACCATTAATGCCCCACTTCGAAATTCACCCACCATAACTCCCCTCTTCAATTCCCATGCATTGACAACAACACTTGACACAGGTATTAGTAATGACGATGACGCTGGCAAATGTAGCACCCCCACCTCATGTGTGCGCGACAGCAACCTCTCTCGCTTGGTGCACAAATTCTCTCCTTTGGCTGGCCTAACCTTAGGTAGGCCCATCCTCCTCCCTTTTCCCCATTATCGGTTTGTTTCTTGAGTTTTTCATTGATTAATATTGGAAAATGGAGTGGATTGCCATTTTTCAGTGACAGTGTATACCCTTACTATTGATGTGAAAATAAACTGATGAAATGGTGTCAATAGATAATTTGAACCATTCATATTTTGCATGATGAAACAAGGAAGAAACCCATGAAATCTCATGTAGATCCAATGACTAAGGATGCCAAAAAATGTGAAAAATAATAAAAGGGGCAAATTTTATAAACGTGATAAAAATTGAGTAAAAACCTCATAAACATGCAAAATTTATGAAAGGAAATGCCATAAAGTGAGTGTACGTGAAAAATTGATCAAAATGGTGTAAAACTCATGGGTTTTGGCACTGTGGATGTACTGGCAGTGATGAGTTCAGTCATTGTCTCAGGAAATGGCGAGCTAGTCCGGTTGCGGCCGGGATGCTATTAGAGATGCACTGGGATGACACATGCGCTCAGTGCACGAACGCACACATGCAGGCTGTGCGTGCAATGTCTTCAACATGTGGTGGAACACACGCCCACGTTATGTATGAGCATCATACACTGCACATCCTTGTGATGCCAGTTCAATTTTTATTTAATTTGGGTTATTTTGGACCACCCATTCATTAAAAGCTTGATTCGAGTAGCTACGGAGGTCCAAATCATGATCTGAGACATTCGTTGCTATCATCTCGATGATGCAGACCTAGATTTGACTTGAAAACTTTGATTTGAACACTTTTAAAATAGTAAAATCACAAAATGCTATTAAATAACATAGATTAGGCTGATCAATGGATGATTAGGCCTTAGAAACTGATTATATGTATCAAATATGATCTAGAGGATTAGAAGAACATATCTCATGTGATTGTTAAGAAAAGTAATCTTGATCGTTGATCTGATCAGGTGCCTCAAGATTGGTGATCAGATAAAGATTTGACCATTTGATCGACATGTAATCATGGAGATACTCGTAAATCAATAAACAAACATGAAAATTAGGTGGATCGTGATGAAAATAATTAGAATTGATGATCAGATGTTAATTATAAGTGATAAGGACCGATCTAATGGTTGGATCATCTCTAAACTTCATAAGATGAAAGAGATTAACCCTTTATTGATTAAAGGACATTAATTGAATGACTCATGCCATAGATTGACGATCAAAGATGG
Organism: Warburgia ugandensis; assembly: GCA_035236585.1. Taxonomy (NCBI): domain Eukaryota; kingdom Viridiplantae; phylum Streptophyta; class Magnoliopsida; order Canellales; family Canellaceae; genus Warburgia; species Warburgia ugandensis. The sequence continues at coordinate 77,390,262 of CP141129.1, read as the reverse complement.
AAAATGATGGCCTATATCTTAGAAAGACCAACATTTAGCTCAGGATTAACCTAATTGAGGGTTAATCATGCAATCTGAGCCATTAATCTCAAATTAACTACCAGATCAAGGAAGTTATCACTTAGATTTGTTTACTAAAGCAATAAGAATCCATGTCCACATCATAATATAAATGCATGTCATGATGAACAATGCACTATGCACAATCAAGCTTGATGAGTGTCTCAACTACACTCACGGCAATGGCAATGAGTACTCATTCCAACATCCAAGGTCTTTAGCCTGTAGCTCGCACACCAGGTAGTTATGTCAGCCCATAAGCCTACCCACATTTAACCACGCACCGAGGCATCACCCAATATATCCATGTCACATGAGCATACAGAATAAGAGTATGGGCTACTATACTGTAGTGGAAACTACTCCAAGGTCTCAACCACTACCACTCCTCGTTGGCACCGAAGAGAGAGACTTCTTCCATCCCGCATGGGATAAGACAGACTCATAGGGTGGATTTCCCATTATCCCACCCCTACAAACAATGCTGGTGTCTAATCATAATCATCATAAAGTCAGAGGGTGGGTGGCCAACCCTACAACCCTCCTAGCATAGTACCCATTGGGCAGAAGCACCCATCATAAATCAACAAACCATGAAGCAAGAATCAAAATTCATGCATAATCATTCTCAATAAAACCAAATCGAGAGAGAGAAATTTATTATATCAACATCATGCATCAAAAAATCAATGTATATCATCCTCAAATAATCAAATCAATGCAACATAAAATGTATTATGAAGCAGTGCATAATTCATGCACAAAAGGAGTAGCAAACATATCGATAATACATGTTGAAAAGTAATCTCATGCAAACATAGAAGGACATAAAATCCATGCTTCAAAGTTCTCATGTAATACATCATGATTTGAGAAATCATGGAAAAATCCCAAATGTAATCACCTACCTCAAAATGCAATACTCCAATCGGGCACGTAAGGTGTATCATGTGGTGCACTCTGATGTGCCTGTCATATCATAAGTCATCCAATCCCTTGGTGTTCTCACAAGGTTTAGGTGTAATGATTAATTAGTTAGTTAGTTTAGGTTAAGTGTCATATAGTTGCATTTTACATTTTTGTATTATTGTTCACATCAATTGATGCATGCACTATTTTTGGCGTGCAGGTACTATCTTTCTAACCCTTCTCTCTTTACTTAGTTATTTAATTTGTCCATGTTTTTATTTTAGAACATTGGGTACAATATTTAATTTAGTTTGGGGGTAGGGTATTTCAAATTTGATGTGTGAAGTCTTTTTAATTTTTTTTAGTCTTTGAAAGAATAATTGAAATTTTTTGGAAACATTTAAGAAAAGTTCCTTTACAAGGATGGAAATTCATATTTTTTTGAATATTTAGTGTATTTTTATTTTATCTTATTGATAGATTTGTATAAAATTATTTCATCATTTTATAATTTTTTGAATTTTTCTTGAAAATTAAACTCAAAATAATTATTGCACAAATAGCCATATATATATATATATATAGGTTATGTTGAAGAGAAAGTATAACTTAGAGTTCCTAAAGAAGATTTGTACAGAATTATAACCCATGTGAGTATAAAGGCATTCTTCCTTTTTGAGGGGTATACATAAATTTCAAATTTTTTGTCAGCAAATATACATTCCTAATTGGTCAAATTATTCTTCATTTTGGTCAACTATTGAGAAAACATATGAAAGACTACATCATATATCTCTTGAGTTTATGGTCATTTTTAAGTCGTATGAAACTTTTGAAATGATAGAGGCCATTTTTGTTCAACCCAAAGCCTTTGGCCTTTCTTTAGTAAACTCCTACCTAACCCCTTAAGTCTTTATATTAAGCCTTTTCTTTGTTAGCTAATCAATGTGTACCCATATTTAACCACTATGATATATCATAATAAAAGTCCTAACTTAATCATAGGAGAAGTACGACTTGGATATGGTTATGGATGAGTAGAGATTCTAGTAGAGTGTAACATTCTTAAATTGTTGATATCCTTTTTTCTGAGACTATTATTGGATTTTTTCTAACTTATCATTTTTTATATGAATTGTGTGAGGATTCAACCTTGATGAACATTATTCTACTCAAATATTGAAAAGAGATTTACCCATATCTGTGTGACTTCTTTTTTAGTGGCAAGAATATCCTCCGTGATTTGAAGTCAAAACATATTTTTAGATGATAATTTAGGTTATAATTTACTTGGAGACTTGTAATTATCTATATTGGCTATATTTACACACTTACACTATGAAGTTTGATAAAATAATGGAATACCTTTAGTAGAAAAGTAGGATTTTGAACTATTGATCATTTTTATTAGCATACTAGTCAAGAGTTTAATGAATGCTAAATAGTAGAAAATTTGAAAACAAAAAATATAGTACTTTCATAAGAGTTTTGAAATGTTTATGAGTGTAATTTTTGGAAACACTAACTAGACTATAACTTTTCACTAGAGGTAACCTTGGGGTTTAATGCTTTTCTACATATGCTAAATGGAGACAACAACACATGCGAAAGTGGTTAAGATTTTTTAAATTTCTTATTTTGTATTTATGGTTTTGCTTGAGGAGTAGCAAAATGTAAGTCTAAGGATATTTGATATACTAGTAATATAACATGTAATACCTCTATATTTACTAGTTTCTAACCCTATAATTCACTTAAATATCAAAATTAGGGTTCATTTCACATTATACAAGATTAGAGTACAATTGAGAATCTTTGCCAACTAAAACCCTAAAAAAGAGCAAGAGTATAGTCCAAGCGATGTCATGGGCTCACATTCCAAACAGAAAATTCCAAGGATAGAAATGATAAGTAGGTGTCCTTATCAAATTCAAAGTAGTTAGAAACCCTAAGTGGAAGACGACATCATTCGTACAAAATAGGGTGTTCTTATCAAAAGAAAGGTGACAGAACTTCCCATGCATGCATGCAAGTACTCCACCAACTTGTGAAGCCTCTAAGAGAAGCTCAAATCACATGCATTAGTACACATATAACGAGAGATTTTTCTTAAATAAAACATGTGAGAAGACTAAGGCTCCCATGAAGACACATTCCACTCACTCTCTTTCCTACTCAACCAAAAGAAGGAACCACATTAAGAGTAGGATGATTTTCCCATGCAAGCACGTATCCCCTCCTTTATCACACATTTTTAATCAAAAAATATAATGAAGAAAGGTAGAGAAAATAAAGGAGGTGAGGAGAGACAATTTACAAGAAATTTGTGACTAATAGTTACCCTTACTTTTCAAGCTTTAGAAGGTCAAGATCTATCCTTGTTTATGTGTTTATGCATATTCTAAGCAACCAATGAGAACTAACTCAAGCAAGGATGGAAAATGAGAAGCAAGATTGCAATTAAGACTACAACCAAGCCCCATTGGTGGATATTTTTTTAGTAGGCTGGCCACCTTATTTTTAGGAGAAAAAGTCTCCCTCCATGGGTGGAGACCACCTATTTTTCTTGAATGCTATTGGCTAGAGAAAATAAAGGTAGGCTGGAAGAGAATAAACAAGAAACCTAGAGTTGATATGTAAGTCTTAATGGAATCTGAGCCATCCACTCTAAGGCACTCCAAGAAAACTTTCACCCACCCATATCCCCACAATCTTCCCACATGCCTTTCCTATGAATCACATGCTCCCTTAGAATCATCCTTAGCTCCCTATAATCCTCCCATTATCTCTTTCTATTATCTCCTATCTCCTATCTTCTTTATTATTTTTTATATCTCTTTTCCTCCTTTATCTTTCTTTCTAAACACATGAGGATCCCACTCCTCTTTTGAATTCCATGGCCCCCACTCCTTCCATTCCTTATTTCATTCTTTCTGTTCATCCTTACATCTCAACCACTCTTGGTTCTTTCTCAGCCATCCATTCCTTAGGACTTCTACCTTAGAAAACTATAAATAGAAGTGAGAAAGAAAGAACACGGGATCTTGTACTTTTCTCTAGAATACATACCTAAACCTTGGAGAAATGGTGGGAGAGAGATTACCCTCACCATTTGTCCCTTAGATCGACATAATCATTACAAGCAGTAGAGGCAAAACTATCAACCTACAAGCCCCATTGGTCCTTCTTCTCTTTCCTTTCTCCCATCCTCTCTCTCATTCCCTTTCTCATTCTCCACCCTTGATTTTCATGCACCCCCTTATCCATCTCTCTTCCATGCCCTCTTCCTTTTGTAATTACATGCACCATCCCATCCTTGCATGCTTACTTAGAAGCACGCATCCCCCCTTATCTGCTTCGTTTCCCACAACACGCCCTTCCACTCTTTGAATTACATGCACACTCAACTACTGCCTTCTCCCTTACATGCCTCCATGTCATTCCCTTAATCTTACTCACCTTCCATCTCACACCTACATGTTTTTCCCCTACACTCACTCTCTGACCTTAGAATTATACCCACACCCCCTATCTTCCATTTACTTCCATGAATAGATCTTTCTAGCCTTCCATCCTCTCTTTCTTTGGGTTTTGGAAAAAATAAGTAAAGGAAGAGAAACCCTTGTGTTGGGTTATAGATGAGAAAAGTTTGATGGTAGTTTTTAGTGTATTTTGGGTAGAAAAAAGTGTACAAGCCCTTATTGAGTGACATAACAAAGAGAGCTATAAAAGTAGAATTCAGGCTTGAAAATGGAAGTAGACAAGTAAAGACCCTAGTTGAGTGACACAATTAAGGCATCCCACAATGGACACTATAAGGAACTTTTGTTTGCTCTATTATGTTCTTTTCCTTACTTTATTGTACTCATTGTAATCAGTTTTTATTAATGTAGTAGTTTTCAATTCTTTAGCTAGTTTTCTTTAAGTTTGGTTACTGGATTTATTTTACTTGCTTGAGTTTAATTCTTAAGTTAAATTACTTCATTGTAGGCTAGATTAAAGTGTAGTAGCTCAAGTTTTAATTGAATATGTTTACTAAAGAGTTCTAATGGGATCAGCCCGTATTGCCAATCTCTTCTATAGTAGATCCTTGCACTTGTGAAATAATAAAATTCACAACACTTCTCCTTTCATATGATTTTGAAGATCAAATCGTGTTGTTTTCTTATATAAAAAATGACTAATGGTTACATGAGTGTGATGTTACACATTTTCTAATCATTATGTTAGTTAGTGATAGGCATTTCTAGTAGGTTTTTGCATGCATAATGATGTGGCTTAATAATTACTACAAGTGCATGGCTCTATTGATGTATTGAATCACTACAATAGATGAGGCTTTTTAAGTTGGCACAAAGAAGTTGGGTTTTAGTCTACCGACTTCATACACATTTTCCAAGCCAATTCTGAAAAAATGAATTTAAAAATATACTTAAGAAGCCAATTTGTCAAAAACCAACCTTTTCAATTTGGCATGAAGCACTTCATTTTACAAAAAAGGACTGTTAAAATCATTTTTCAAAATTAACTTTAAAACGCCCTACTTTTAAAGTTGTTTTTTGAACATAACTTTAAAAATAGAAACTTTTAAAGCTATTTTTTGAAAATGACTTTAAAAGTCTATATTTTAGTTTAGTTGGAAAAACCTCTTTTTTTTTTTTTTTTTGCAAGAAAAGATTCTATAAGTCATTTTTGATAAATGACTTTAAAAGTGGGTCACTTTTAAACTGAGCTTTTTGGAAATGACTTTTTAAGTTCTGAAACCACTTTTAAAAGGACTACTCTATTATAAGAATTTATACATAGACTTTCGATTTTCATTTTTTGACCATCTTCATCTATACACAAACTAAAGCTCATATAGGTTAATTTTCATTGTACCTATGTTCAATGAAATCCCAATTGTGAATTGAAATTTACATAGACTTTCGATTTTCATTTTTTGATCATCTTCATCTATACACAAACTAAAGCTCATATAGGTTAATTTTCATTGTACCTATCTTCAATCAAATCCCAATTGTGAATTGAAATTACATACATATACATACATACATACATACATACATATACATATATATATATATATATATATTCTTGGTTGTATCGATTTGAAAGTTGGTCAGTATCTCCTTGTTTGTCTCATATATATGCATGTTTGATATATTTTCCAGGGCTAGTTATGGTTAAAAGGTTCCCCTTTTAAGTTAAATTTCTTTTTAAATGGGTATTTCAAGTTTTGCATTGTTCTTCATTGTTAATTGGAAGCCTCCACATGTTTGTGTGTGTATAATATAGCTTTTGCAAACACTTATAATTCTTGTATATCTAGCATTTGGTAAAATGCCTAACCGAGTTCAATATAATCCTTTCATATCTAACAAGTCTTCACACACATATTAGCTCAATTTGTTAAGGAAATGTAAATATGCTTGGATGACCATGACAAGAACATCAAAATAATATAAGGAGGGAACAAAAAAGTTTATAGACTTTGCACCTAGGGCTGATGGTGATCATAATCACATATGTTTGAAATGTTTGAAATGTAGAAACTTGAAAAAAAACAACTATAAGGGTGTTTAGAGAACACTTGTACTTCAATGGACTTTCTAAATGCTATTGCCCATGAATTTAGCATGGACAAGAACTTTAACATGGGCCCTCAACGAGGGGGGCAAGTGTCATGGATAGTATAGTACAATTGCACTAAATGTTTTGAGATGCATACAATGACTTCTACGATGACCCTAAACTATTTATTACTACATTAGAGGAAGCCGATGAGTCATTGTACCTAAGTGTAAAGATTATACAAATTAGCCTATGGTGGTAGTACTTTACAACATGAAATCAAGATTTGGTTTCTCTTATCAATGTTTTACAAAATCCTTGAAAGTAGTGGATAAGATGCTACTAAATGGTAATAAAATAGCGAGGTCCACATGGGAAGCAAAGAAAATCCTTGCTGCACTAGGATTGAAGTATGAGAAGATACACGCAGATCCTAATGATTTTGTCTTGTATAGGAAGGAGCACGAGGATAAAACTACATGCCCAACTTGTGGACTGTCAAGATGGAAGTTAAAAAAGAATTTATTTTAGACAGTGACAAATGTTTCTGCAAAGGTCCTATGGTATATTCCCTCCTATTCTAAGGTTTAAAAAAATATTTTTGTATTATAGAAATAGCGAAGAAATTAGTATGGATGCAGAGAGAGTTGTTGATAGCTTTTCTTGCCATATAGCAGATAGCCTAGCATGGAAGCTCGTAGACTTCATGAGGCCTAATTTTGGATAAGTATCTAGAAACCTATGACTTGCATTATCTACAAATGGGATAATCTTCATGATGCTATGAACAACAAGTATAGTTGTTGACCTATTATATTGGTTTGTTACAACCCCCCATTATTTATATGCATGAAGAGCAAGTTCATGATATTAACTACATTGATATCAGGTCTGAAGTGATAGGGAATCACATTGACATGTATTGGGCTCCCTTAATCGATGATCTTGAGATGTTATGGCATTTATGTGTTATGTTTATGATACATACAATAAAGAATCGTTCACCCTAAAGGTTACACTGTTATGAATAACAACTTTCCTACATACGATAATTTGTTTGGATGCACCATGAAGAGATACAATGCTTATCCTATCTATAATGACCAAACATGTGCAATATGACTTAAACATGCTAGGAAAATATCATTCCTTAAACGTAGAAGATGATTGCACAAAGGCCATCCAGACCATTTTAAGAAGGGATAATTTAATAGTTGTGTAGAAATAAGGACATCTCCAAAGACATTGACAGGACAACAAATGTTGGAATAGGTTGAAAATATTAGTGTCTTGTGGGGAAAGAAGATATCAAGTAAACATGCAAGTGAAAGCATTTCTTCTAGTAAGTTGTTAGAAGAAGAAGTCAATATTCTTTCATCTTGCATACTGGAAATCACTACATCTGTGCCACGTGCTTCATGTCATACACATTGAGAAGAATATGTATGAAAGCTTAACAATTACCTTGCATGACATCTTAAGAAAAACAAAGGATGGACTTCCAACTTGAATGGATCATATGAAGATGGTTTGAAGAGAAGGTTGCGTCTACAGGATAAGGGCTGTTGAGAAACATACCTATTTAAAGCAAATTATATGCTCAATGGAAAGTAGAGAAGAATAGTGTCTAAACCTTGTCCAAGATTAAAGTCCTAGATGGCTACTCTTCAAACTTTATAAACATTGTCTCCATGGAAGAGCTAAAAGAGTCAGGAATGATGTCCCATGATTGCCATGCATTGATGCCACTACTCATGCCTGTAGCAATATGTTCAATGCTTTTGGACAAAGTTAGATGATATATTACAAATTTTTATTTCTTCAATGTTTGTATAAGAAAGTGGTAGATGTTTCAAAATTAGAAGAAACCCAAGAACATCTAGTCACAACTTTATGTGAGCTTTAGACAATCTTCACACCATACTTCTTTGACATCATAGTACACTTAACAGTGCACCTTATTAATGAGGTCAGACTCTATGGGCCAATTTACTTGTGGTAGATGTACCCATTTAAGACGTACATGAAAATTTTAAAAGGGTATTGATAAGTGTTTGATTTTGTATAAAAAGTACCCAATTAGTATTTTATGTGTTATAAAATATAGTGTTATTTCTATGGCTTTTTTAAAATTTTGTAACATGCATTTCTAACCTAATTATTCAAAAACATGATATTTTATAGGTTCATAGACTAATCTGAAGTATGTGATTGATCATAATTTTTTAGAATTTAATTGGGATTTTTCTTCTTTGGCAAGCCTTAGACAGATGATCCAAATGCCTAAATTTATGGAGATGAGAATTGAAGATCATAATCAAAGAATTAAGGTCCAAGATCACATCAAGGCAAGATGATGGATCAATGGAAGCAATGAGAGGAGCTAAGGTGACTAAAATGGACCCATGAAGCAAGCCTTGCATTTCCACCACCTTTACATGGGAGCCATTCAAGCAACCTTAGCCATATTAGCCATGAGAGGATGTGTTAAGCTGAGAAATTTAAAACAAGCCATTAAAGATAAAGGTGTGAGCCACAAAGCCAAATCAAATAACCCTTCAAAGTGAGCTACATAAGCCAATTTCCACATGGAGTCATACAAATTGAGAAGAATTCAAGTAATGAACAACTTTCTAAATTTGGATTTTCAAGGTTTAATTAGAAGGTTTGAGAGAATTATGTAAAGAGTAAGATGATTAAGCATTGGTGGACCCACCAAGAGAAAAACCCTACTTTCCAACTCTATCTTCCTCTCTTTTTCCACTCTTTTTCTTGGGGTTAAAAGTTAAAGGAGAGTGGCACCTCATTATGAAAAAGACTCCCCCCACTTTCCTATTTAGTGATCAAGGGTTTCATAAATAGAAAACCTAGATCTTTTCACATCTTTCCTAAACCCCATTCCTTACCACTTCCATGACTTTCCATCAACCAACATCATAAAATTTGAAAGGAAAAAACTCCACTCTCCTTCCATTAAAAGGACACCTACCCCTTGTTTATATTTATAAACCATCAATCATGTCTCTCTTATGTCATCTTTCCACATCTCTTTCTTACATTATCTTGCTAATTCATCTTCCACCAAACTTTCCTTATACAATACCCTAACTAGAGGGCCACTTTCCTCATGTTTTCACACCTTCCTAAGTTAAGAAACCACTCATCTATATATAGCCCCATGTTCCATACGAATTTTCAAATTAGAGGTGGTTGCGACACCTTCAAATATTTTCCTTAGGTGTTATTTGTTGACGAACATTGGGATTTCTTAGATGCTTTTCTTCCTTTGGCTTTCTAGATATTGTCTTCCTTATTTGCTCTACAATTCAAGTTAATGTTTTCTTGCTTTGATTTAGTTTCCTTTGCTCTAGTTTCCATTATTTTTCTATCTAGTTATGCACCTTCCTTTCCATTTAGCTTCTCCTTTCTTCAGCCTCATTCACTTGTTTTTCTTTGTTATTACCTTAAGATTCAAGTTAACTCATCTTTGGTAGATACAACCAAGAGAAGAGCTAGCATAGAGCCTTGATTTTCTCTCTTGACATTTATGTTTTTCACCTTGTTCTCACCTTATATTCACTTTTTGCAAGCAAGAATAGTGTGCATTTTACATATATTGTATACAACTTTATGCATCTATTTTTTGTGTAATTTTGATGTGATTCAATAAAGTTCTATGGGAGTTCTTAGTACGGATTAATTATTTTATCAAATTACACGATTTTTGGATTGTTTCCTTGCATAGAATTTGTTGTTTTAATAGCTTTTTAATGTGAGATTTGTCGAATGTTGTTATGTACCAAAATCTGGAAAGTATTTTTTTTCCCTCAACTTTATGCTTTGTTTCTAACCATCAAAACACCTTATTTGCTTGAATATATAGGAACCTATTTATCTTTTCATGTTGTTTATTGGATCATTTAGTTATTTTTCTGTGACGACCCAGGTTTTATATGATGCAAATTTCATAAAAGGGCGAGCTCTCTTGCTTTAGAAATATGAAATGCATGAAAATCTTTTGTTTTGGAAAGCAATCTTTTGTATAAAACCCTGAGTGTGAAAACACATTTTCAAAATCTTATAGCCATGGCATAGTTTTAAATCAACTCTATTCCCAAGAAAGTGTTAGTCATAGCCCCAGCCATAGACAGTAACTACAATCAAGTAACATTCACTAAAAGATAAGGTAGGGGTTTACTTACTTGTACTTAATTTGGATGTTCTCTATCATAGATGTATCTTGTCCTTAAGTGTATACTTGTATCTGAAAAATGTTAAGGATTGGGTGAGTATACACTATACTCAGTAGGAGTTTATCACTACTAGTTTTACAATGCATGCTATGTTTTAAACCATATGTTCTTTAAACCATGTGCATGTTTGGACACTCATGTTCAATATCGATATTAAAAGCCATTGTCAAAATAAAATACTGATGACTTAAAGAATCACATAATCCAAGTTGAAAGTAACATAGATATCATGAAAGTATACTATGATATGCATGAGATGCTCAACTGAATCCAACTCATGGATCTATGGTCGACCATACTCATGTCATGCCATATGCAATGCAAGTAAATCCTCAAAAACATAGGGCACACTATGCTCACGACCTCATCACCGTGTGGTCCCCGGGTACCTAGGGACTCTCGGTCATTGCCTCCATGGGGCATATGACACTTCGACGGGTGTTGTGACACTAGTGGTAGTCCTCGTTACCACTCAGCAATTGAAGTAAGTACAAGTCTTTTTGGCGTGGTACCCTTTCCACCTATAGTGGTAGAGGCTGGGAGGCCAGCCCAAACCTCTCGGCATAGTGCCCATGAGCTTACTAGTCCAAAAGCATACTCAATCATCGCAATTCATACAATTTATGCAATCGGTTGCAAAACATACATGCAATGCATAAAATCTGCTCATGCTAGTATCGCATTCAAAGTCATAACCCTGCCTAGAAGCCTATTAGCTCTCTCTGGCCCGCCCTCATTGGCCCGCCCTCATCGGCCAAGGCTACACTTTTCAAAACATGTCTATGCATGTATCATGCAAACAAGAATCCTTTTTCAAAACAATTCTATGCATGTAACACATGTCTTGGCAATATATGCGCAATGTATTTTTCATATGCATGCTAAGTTCATTTATGAAATCAATTCATGTTAAATAGGTCATGTGCATAAGGATGTAACATAAGTTTATATGATATACACATAAAGACAAGACATGTAACTTAAAAACTTAAAACATGCATTAAAAAAGCAACCATGACTCAAAACATGCAGTCTCAAAGCATCATGGGTTCCTTTTAAAAGTCTAGTAGTGATAGGACACCTACCTGGTTTGATTGAACTAGTTCCCTTGTCCTCGTACGTTCCTGGACATGGTTTAGGGGAAAGAGATTAGCTTGGCCTATTTTTATAGGTTCTAGAATAGTTTACCTCACTAATTAGGCATGAAGGGTTCATTCCCATGCCTAAGGGCCTCCTAAGGTCCCTAACTGGGCCTTGGTATAGTCAGGTTTGCAAAGGTTTAGTGGCCCCGTGCCACTATCATGGTTTAAGGGTCATGATGGCCTTAGATAGGGGGCTTGATTAGGTATTTTATGGTTTGGATGTATCCGTGCTGTTGATACAGACACAACGCCTCTCACAACGCCTCAATCGGAGTCCTAGAACTCAAGTTATGGGTGTTTTAGTGTTAAGAGTACATAGATGGCCCAAAACGGCCCTACGTCACCTCTCCTGGGACACACTTGCGTCCTGGTCAAGCAGCGACCGGCCCGTACATGCAGTCTCATGCCCACACGAGGTGAGCGCCTGGGACGCTAACACGTCCCGTGTCAGCGGTGTGCGCCCACAGGGTGCGTTTGCTAACGCACAGGGCCTTTGCCCTTGTTTTCGTTTGTTGACGCACAGGGCCTTTGCCCTTGTTTAACTTAAAAACTTAAAACATGCAGTCTCAAAGCATCCCCGTCTGCTTTTTCTTTAACGCACTGTTACGTTTTGGTTCCGTGGTAACCTAGGCGTCCTCGGGATGCCCTGGTTCGACCATGTCGAACTAGTACGCCCCAGACACCTTCCCTGGGTCTGTTGTGGATCCCTAGAGCCCCGTTTTGTATGGTTTCTCATGCAAAAACTTAGGGAAATTCATCCTAAGACTGAGGGGGAGATGGGTTTGGAGTTGTTTAAGGCATACCTGGTTTGTGGCTGGGTATTTTCCATGTTTTCTCCTCTTGCACACAGCTCCTAGATTGGTTTTTTCTAAGGTTTTAGGCTTCCATTGGAGGCACCCAAGAGCTCTATTTATAGAGCTTAGAGAGGGTTTTAGAGGGGGGTTTCTACCACCATGGAATGGCGGTGGAGAAACCTCCAGAATGGCAGTGGTTTCTCCCCTGCACACTATCATTCTAGAAACCTCCAGTATGTTTGGGAAGAAGGGGGTGCCCGTATCAAAACTGGTCCCTGTTTTCTCAGGCCAAATTCGTTTTAACTTTAATTACAATTTTGCCCTTGAACTTCAAAGGGCCATAACTTGCTCATTTTAACTTTGTTTTGGGTGATTTTGGTCTTGTTGGATTCCTTTTTCCGAGAAGCACCTAAGGGTACCATTCTAAGAACCAAAATTTTTTAGTCTAGTTAGGGTGAACAATGAAATGACCAAAATACCCTTATCTCCAAAAAGTGAACTTTTCATTACCAACATGGGATTTCAAGGTTACAAAAATGGAGTCATTACATTTTCATGATATTTTATTTTAAATTATTCAATTCTAGACACTTTTGTACCTTAGAACCATGCATACAATCCATGGATCACTCACATGGCACTAAGTCACCTTCCTTTTTGGTTTTTCCATAGTTTAGTTGCTTAATTTGGTTTTAATAGTATTTAATTCATTATTTTCATCTTATTTTTTCTTTAGAAAGTTTTCCTTTTAAATTTTAGAAATTTCCATCTTTAGGAAGTTTTTAAGATTTAGAAAGTGTTAAATTTAAAAAGTCTTTTTAATGGTAGTTTCCATTCACATGCATGTTTCTAATTTCTTGTTAAAGATAGTTACATCTCATTGGTTACTTTTTTTTTCATGTTATTTTTGATTAAAAAGTTTCCTAAATTGGTTTTAGAAAGTTTCTAAATCTAGTTTAGGAAAGTGTCATTTTTAATAGTTTTCTTCTGTTTAAGTTTGCTAATTTGATTCATGCTAATTTAGTATTAGTTTCCTTTAGTTGTTTGTATGTTAGTTAGGTTAATTTCTAATTTCATTGTTTAATTTTAGTTTTTAGTATGTTTCTTTTAAGTTCAGTTTCTAATTCCATGCCTACTTCCATTTCATGTTGCTTAATTTTCTAGTTTAATCACAACTCTCCTTCTTTGGCTCAAGTTAATCAATTTGAATAATATCCAATCCCTTAAAAATCTAGGAGATTCCTCATGGAATCAACCTCACTTGCATGAAAATACTACATTGATTCATGTGCTTGTGTATAATTTTAAAGCTACACCATGTTTTTGGGGCCATTGCCGAGGAATCACAACAAATTTGTGGTTGGATTTTTTATTTAGATTATTTATCTTTAGTCATAGTCTTAGGTTGCATTAGATGAGGATTTTTTAATTGCATTTGCATATATTGCTAATTCCTCATAAATTGACATATCTTTTTGGTTTTTGGGTGAGGAAAATTGGCAAGTTGAGCTTCATCAAGTAGATAGGATTTCCTTGCTTTCTTAGAATAGGACTATTTCTTTTTTTGAATGAAACTTGTAGTGAGGCCTATTGTAACTTGCAATTTCAGTTTCCATTTTAAATGGGTTGTATTAAAATAGGTCAAGTGCACGGTATGGAGGCGCATTGTTGATCTTCATCAAAAACCCCACTATAAGTTTCCCTTGCTTTGATTTACTTTTCCTAGTTTAGATTGCATTTAGTATAATTTGCATGTAGTTGGTAGAATAATTCATATACTTTTAGGATCATTCATCTTATTTGTTGCATCTTTAATTAGGGTTGTTGCATTAGAGAGAACCTATCTAACCTTTGGTTGGATAACACATAGGTTGCATTAGTTTGTTTTTTTGTATTGAATTGCATGTTTAATGCTTTATGGTGGATGGAACTTAATGTAAGGGCTCCACAAGAACCCTCATAAGATAAGGATTGGATTTCATCACCATATCCTTGGCCCACCTAGGAAATCAATCCAATTCATTGTATGCTTGCGATCCCAATCCTTAATCTTTAATTTAAAATTAAGTAGTGAGAGACTTAAGGTTTTGAGCTCGTATGATCCATTCTAAGAGAGGAGATCTATTGTCACTCTAGTGACTCTTAAACTTTGAGGTTATAGTGGGTATCCAAAATCCAAGTGATTTTTTCACGCCTTTTATTGACGAATGTTGAGGTCTAGGCACCTCCTTCCATAAGAATTGTATTAACCACCTTGGGCAAGATCTAATTGATAAGCAATAGTTCAATCTGAAATTAAGGAGGAGCTATCTAGTTTTAGGTTAAAAGCAACAACCTCACAAATTAACAAAGAACATCAAAATAGCTCGTTAGCATTAAGAATTGTTCGATTACATAACACAAAGTTAGGAGTCAATTTTAGGAATAGGTTGCATCATTTCATTAGGTTTCATTGTAGTGCATGCAAGGATATCAATCTCAGCACATTGAATTAATACCATTATATTCTAAGATTGAATGTATACATAGATAAGGGGTAAGAAACCAAGTACCTAACCCCATGGCTGAACCACCAGTAGTAGTTGTGCATAAGGCTACCCATAATTTTTATGCGCTACTCCAATTAAATACTCCATCATCCATCACACTACCACCTACCAATACAGAACACTTTGATCTTAAACCTGGAGTAATACAATTACCCCCATGTTTCTATGGTTGTGAGAAAAAGAACCCATTGTAATAACCCAAAATTTTAAAGTTTATTTTATGTAATAATTATTATAAAAAGGGAAAAAAAAGAATTTTATGAATGATATTCTTATAGAATTTAAATAAAGAGTTGAAGCCTTAATGATTGAATAATACTCAAAAAATGGAATCTAACGACACTAAGAATATTGAAAACAGAGTCTGGATGAGAAAGTTATATGATTTTTAATAATAGGGGCAATTTAATAAATTTAAAACATGAGGGGTAGTTTTGATAATGACACCCCTTGCAATAGCCACTCCACGCATCGCCACCCGCACCCTTATTCTCCTCCTCCTTTCTTGCAGATGACGTAGGAAACAGTGGTGTAATGGAATCCACCACCATCATGCGTTTGCCAATAGAGATGTTGAAGCAACCAGCAATAAAACTCTCTTCTCTCCCCCACTACTCTCTCTCTCTCTCTCTCTCTCTCTCTCTCTCTCTCTCTCTCTCTCTCTCTCTCTCTCTCTCTCTCTCTCTCTCTCTCTCCTTTTTCCCATTGGCTATCCCCTCTTTTCTTCTCTGGCTCCCTCATTTTCCTCTATTTTTTTGTCAACTTGAAAGACCAGCAAGCTCAAAAACATCCGAACCCACTAGGGTTCATCAAATCCTTCTCCATCTTTGGTTGGCTCAATTAAGCACATTCATCATCCCCTCTATTTTTCCCATCTTTTTTTAGTCCTCTCCTCCCAGATCTCCTATAGATCTGTTTCCACTAGTCGGTAGTCTACCAGTGAAAACAAATCCATCGGATCTATATGGGAACCACTTCTAGGACAACTCAGATGGAAGACTTGGGCCGTTGATAACTTCGTGGGACTCCAAAACCTTGGAAAACATAAAAGAGTAAATTTTTAGACATCCTAAGCATTGATTGGAGATCAAAATGATTTGACGGTCCAGATAGGACTGTCTTATCCCTATCGGTTTGATCGGTGACCAGGATGCATTACGTTGACATGCTAAAGAGACACACCAGCTTGGTGCATCCCCATGCATGCTCGTGCGTGCGGGTGCTGTCGTGAACTGACTAGAACGCCACTGCTTTGTGGGGAGCATGATGCACCAACACTGTGTTCTAAAGATCAGGACGCACAGAGTGTTTTGGGCATTGTGTTCCTCTCCAATGCATCCTAGTGACCCGGTTTTTGTCTACTTAAGTTCAGAGTAGATATGAGCCATTTAAATGATTTGAAACATAAAATATTCAATTCAAAAGGTTATACAAGTTTGATTTACTATTAGAAAGATCCATTGGATTCGACTCGATGACACAAACTTAATTATGTAACAAAACTTAGGATCAGAATACATTTTAAATTGAACCAAACACAAAAATCATAGGATAACTTAGATCCATTGGATCAAAAGTTATCAAACCATAAAATTTGAATAATTAAATGATTTAGAAAATTAAATAGATGGATATAGTAGTTAGATCATCCAAATAAACTTGAACACAAATCTAGAGTGTTGAATAAAATGAAAACCATGGATTTGATCAATTAGAATTAGATCAGACCATCCATCATCATCTAACCCATGCGCTATCACCTAATGTCTGATTTGTGATCAAATCAACAAACTCACACATGATCCAACCATTAATCAATTACCAAAACTTAGATCTACCACCAATCTGACCTTTTCATCGTGATCCAATTGTCAATCAGCCACTGGATGCTAGATCTACAACCAATCCATCCTTTTAAGATGATCTAACTCATGATCAACTACCTAACACCTTGATCAACCGCCGATTTGAGCTTCCATTTAGATTTGACCATAGATCTAGTACTTGATCTGAACCATTCATTCTTGAATTTTTTTATCAAAGGAGATCAAACCTGATCAAGCCATATCAGGCACAACATCATACATGGGTTTAAGTGGTCAGAGGTAAGACCGCTACCAGGTCTTACTTAAATTAGTTAAACTTTATTTTATCTTAGTTATGCCCAATAAATTATAGAAAATTTAGAAAATAAACAAGACTAGAATGCATTAAACATTGGGAAGAATAATTAGGCTATTTATATTATTAATTAATTAATTTAATAGTGAAATTATTCTAATGACCTTCGATTTGAAGATTTGATATCAAGATGTCTTGGAACTATTGATTTGATCGATTAGTATTTAATCTAACTCTTGGATCAAAAGATCAAACATTGAGATATGAAATAAACTACCTATAAGTCATAGGTTGATAGGAATTGAGGAGAATTAGGTGATCTAGACCGTTGATCTTCAATAAATATCTAGGATTTGATATTATCACAATAATAAAGAGGAATACCTATGATCAGAAAGTGATAAAGGCATGATCACCAAGTTAAGGGTGATCAAAGACTAAATAAGTCACAATTAAGAAATTGTAAGTAAGATAAGTGATGTTATAATGTACATGTGTTGACAGAGACATTGACTAGTATGAACTAAGCTTATTGAGCATTCTGAGGATTGTGTTAATAATGTTCAAGGTAGGTAGTTTTAACATCTATTTTCCATTGTGATTTTGAGCATGTCATCCACTTTGCTAAGATGTGTAGATATTAACTAATCAAATCATTTGATTATCATGCTTTCGATTTGAGGCTACTTGATTATGATAAGAGTCAATGTTGCAATATTTTAGCTTTAGATGAATGCAATATTTGCAATGAGATGTGATTTATAAATATGTACCTTCATAACCATGATGCATATTTTTATATGGAACATGAAAATGATGTTTCTCATTCCATTATATGTAGTTATATGTTTTTAAAAGAAATGATTATACTTGAAATTGCATCAATCCCATGCTTTGAGATCAGTCAAGTAAATGCATGTTTTGAACGAGATATATGGTATATGATTTAATGACATTTGGATTGAGATATATATTTTTTCGGGCTAATGAGCTTGGTGAGCACCATGCTAAGAGGCTGTACAAGTTTGACCTCCTGTACCCTAATCACCAAAGTTGGTAGGTATCCATGCCCAAAGAGGCACCTATTTTTCTCAACTGTTGTGGTAGGGAAATGACAATTGAAGGTGTTCACAACACCCTTTTTGATATTATCCATAGTCATTGTAAAGGCTATGGTGGTTGGTCTCTAGATACTAGAGACACATGATTTCAATAAGTTGGTTGTGAGCATAGTGTACCATGAGATTTTTGTTTTGTGACCCCACATAGAAGGGCATGATGATGGTCTTCAAATGAGTACTCATGACCAACTGGCTAATATGTTCGCCGGGTGCGCATGTGCACAAGATGATGATGTTGTCGGTTTGGGATTGCAACATCCACAGTTTAATTGATTACTTAATATTTTGAGGATCTTATGGCATTTGAATTATCATGTTGAATGGAGATCATTCACATAATGTACAAGTTATACATTCATATGATTTTTAATACATTATATGTTACAATTTACATAAGATTACCATGCATCTCCAATCATTTGAAAAATATATATTTGAAGTCATGCACATTTTACACTGATATTATCTGATATGTTTTAGCATAAATTGTAATATGAGATTTACATGTCATTTCATCTACATTTCTTGTTTTTGATCTAATCATTATATTCTTTAGAACTGCATGAAAATAATTTGAAATATTGTTTATAATTGGATTTCAAAATTGGTATAATAAATGTGAAACTACCTACATAAGTGCAAACTTGTTGAGATATTGTATATTGTTTACAATATCTTAGCTCTTTGAAGAATTTGACATGAGGCAGAGCAAATGGAGGTGGATGCAAATCTAGATGAAGATAATAGCATAATGTACTATAATCAATGTAAGTATATGACTTATCCTTTTTGGACCTATATATATATATAATTTATACAGTTGGACTATGAGCTATGACTGCTAGATCTAGGATGCATGTATTTTTGTTTTAGTTCTATATATATAATTCTCAAGCTATTTTATTTCTTTGGAAGTAAATAATACTCAGGTTTTTCAAAATGAATTTGGAACAAAAAGAATCTTCTGTTGCATTGCATTGTTTTTTTGAAATTTTTTTCAAATAAGGATCGATCCCACATTAGGAATTAGTTTTATATTTAAAAATACATATGAAAACCTAGGTCATCACAGTTGGTATCAAAGCATAGGTTTATCCTTTCACAACTAGTCTTGCACGTCCAAAAGTCTTATATAGCTAGAATAATTAAGAGCAAGTGGTCTAAATATGATTTATAGAGATGAATAATATAGGAAATGGTATCAAATGAGACAGAAATACATCATAATTAATTTGGAAAACAAGAGAGGTGGAGTTAACAAATACTTAAGCATTGGAAGATGCTAACCCTATCAAAATCAAGTCTAAACTACTCAGGGTTAAGAAGTTATGAGTAGTGGAGTAAACAAGGAAACTATTAACCCATGTAGGTATAAAAGTAAATAAATAATTCTATGAGATTAATATAATTATGAGAGTGAAGAATGAGAATATACAATCATTCTATTCATATCTATAATAGATAACCTAGACTTATACTAGATCTATTAAACTGATAATTATGGAGAACTTAGCTCAATGTTGGATTAATTACATGGGACTTTATGAGATGTAATAGCTATCATACAATGACAACCTGAGTATAATGGAGTAGATCAGAAAGTAATCATAGTAAATGATATTTTATTTGATCAAGAGAACGTGACATAAGTATGAACATGTTAGTGGATGTAAAAGAGTGAATTCGAGTGGTGCTACAAGGAATTTGACTAAACATAGTTAATAGAAGATTTTGATTATAATCTTCTTGAGGATATTTGATTTGTTATGGTAGATTGATCATGGAATGTAAAAGTGAAAAAGGAATGAGCTTATAAGGTAGAGAAGCGTAGTGTGGAGGTAATAGACAAAAAAGTTCAATGTATTCCTTAAGATATTAAAGGATTTAATAGAAATACAAACATTTGAAGATTTAGATGTTATTATTAAAGGAGTCTAATGTTATTTGGAAGCATCTAATTCATAACTTCTGACCAAAAGTGTGGACATAGTGTCTATTATGTGCAACAAATCGAATGGAGGCATTGATCTTAGTTGACATAAAAGAAGAATTTCACTAGTAGAAAACATGAGATGTAAGTAATCATATTCGGTGGACTTTGAATGTTTGAAGCAGGAAGATCATAAGGTTGATGTAGTTAAGGAAGGTAGATAAAAAAGGATCCTGAATTATTTTGCCAAATTGAGAAATGGGAGGAACCAACCATTGCACTGATACTTACGCTACCTCCTAATAATTGAGGTCTAATGATTGTCATCTATGTCTTTGACAAATGATTAAAGAATGTGCTGATATAGGATAAGAAAATAGAAAACAAGCTTCTAAGAGGTGAAAAGAAGTGGCTTGAAATAGGCAAAATGGTAACAAGGTAAAGCACTCACTACGAACCTAGCAGTGACATCCATCATCGAAAACACTTTAGATATAGAAAGATAATGATTGAGACCTAAACTTTGGTTGAGGAATCGAGTCTCATGTGAAAGGTGAAATACACTATTCGAATACATTAACGGTTTTAGTGTCAACAGAATGTAAATAATAATAATAATAAAATGTTAAAGTGAGAAATCATGAATTTTCAAGGGTGATATGCAACATCCTAAAAGTTTTAAATGTCAATTTGAGTGAATCTTGGAAAATACTAAATTGGGATGAAAAGAACATATTAAATTTCATATTTTTGGAGTTTTATAAGTGAAAGAATGGATATACATCTAATCTAACATTGAGACCTCCATAATTGGATAGTACTCAAAAAGACGATTCAAATGATACCATGTTTGCAGAAATCGGAGTTCAAATGGAGGAGATATGAGTATTTGAATATGAGGGGTAATTTTGTAAAAAAAAGAAAAAGAAATGCTTAAATGAAGGGGGTCGTATTTGATATAGGAACCCCCCTCACTCAAGTGAATCCGACAGACATCGGGTCTGTTCTTCCTAAAACCCCTGACGGAACAGAAGATGAAAAAAAAACTAAGGGAAGAAAAAAAAAGTTGATGAGGGGACCAGTGGGAGAGAAGAAGAGAAGAAGGGAGAAGGAGAAGAAGGAGAGGAGAGAGAGGGAGAATGCCAGCTGCTGGAGAAGATGGCATGTTGGCGAAGGAGGATAAATAGAGTTTTAGGGTTGCCAAAAATTTTAGAGTTGCAGGAGAAGACGATGGCTTAGATCGGTGATTCGAGATAGTCATTTTGTTCATCTCAGAGAGGCGACCGAAACCCCCAAGTTCAAGGGGAAATTTGAGATGATTTGAATGCCAAATTTTTGGTAGAAATGAGTGCTCATTTCATTGAGAATCCTTGTTTTGAGAAAAGAAAAATGACACTTGGGGTGTTTCAAAGTGAATTTAAAAGAAAAAATTCTTCTGTTGTTGTTTAGTCTTTAAAAAATGATTTTTATTAGAGATTGAGCTCGCTATGTCAATGTCTTTTGTATTTAAAAAGTGTTATGAAAACCTGGGTCATCATAGTTGGTATTAGGGACTAGGTTTAGTCCACTCACAGCTAGTCACATTGAGTAAAGTTGTCCACTCACAGCCAATCACATTGAGGCATCTGGACAGGGAAGTCAGATGATGGACTCCATGGCGAATGTGATGCAAAACCTTAGTCAGTTGATGCAGCAGCAACAATAGATGCAACCCATGAGGGTTGGCAAGTTCTAAGAAGACAATAGGTTTTTAGTCCTGGTATGAGTAAGAGGAGTAATCCTATAAAATTAGTACAGTTCTTAGAGTAAGAAACAATAGTATTAGAGTACAAATTTAGTATATTTGAATGAAAAATTCATCAAAGATAGATCTATTCACATGGGGTGACCTTTAGAGGATCCAAGCTTTAATTTTGATGGTGTATAAACCTTTGAGGATTATGATGACTATTGCACATTAATATTTTCATTAGAATGACAAGAGGGCAGAGAATAATTACAATGGAATGAAAACAAGTTATTCCTTATATATAGAAAAATACTGACAACTAGTCATCATTGAGAAGTAAATGCCTATCTAAATGATTCTTAAGAGTTCTAGTTATGAATTGGAGATGCATAATGCATAGAGGATATGACAACTATTTTATAAGGATGATTACTAAATTATAATAAAGAAAAGCATATGAGTGGAAAATTGAAAAATGAATATAGAAATGTAGTGAATAAGTTCAAGTTCTAACTTGGATAGTGTGTAAACTTTTGGAAAGGCCTAACAACTATGGTAATAACAATAGCATGAGGATAATGATGAAGGATCAAGAATGATTACGCTTAATGAGAACTCGAGAGAGTTAGAGAAGTATTGTATTATCCTAAATTTGAAAGTGGATTTATTTGACGGTTAAATTGTAGTATGGTGAAAATCATTGAAAATTGGATGAAATAAGGACCTAGTGTTTTCATGGATGAATTTTTCTGAGCTATGAGAAGAAAATTAAGCAGTTTACAAAAAAAATATGAATGGCCAGAATTAGTGAGAAGAGAATGCTTGTGAATTTTTTTTAGGGTTTTAATTATGATTTGAAATGCATATTGCTGGAAGACATGACAACTATTTTATAAGAATAATCATTAAATAGTGATGATTACATATTGAATCAACTAGGTAAAAAGATAAATGAAGTGAATGAGGTAAGATGAAATTGATTATAATTAATTTACATTCAACATGGATGGTGATGGTATTGTGGTTTCTAATAACAAAGGTTATTATGAAAGATCAATTTCATTGGATGTGAGATTGACAGAGTTGCAATTGATTTTGAATGATATGATCATGAAATAATTCATTGGTTATAGGAAATGAAATGGTGGAAGTGAAGCAAAAAAAGAAAAAGAAAAAAAGAAAAATGTAATTATGAGGATTCTAATGATGGTCATTTTTGAGGACGTGTTCCTCTATTACTGATACCTTTATCTAAAAGGCTCTTGGGAAGGCTAGTAATGATCAATATCTTTGCCTGAGGAGTAACTAGTGATACAGAGAGAGAGAGAGAGAGAGAGAGAGAGAGAGAGAGAGAGAGAGAGAGAGAGAGAGAGAGAGAGAGAGAGAGAGAGAGAGAGAGAGAGAGAGAGAGTGAGAGTTGGCCACATTAAAGCAGAGAGAACAAGTACATCAACAATATTTGAATGGGTTTGCAGGCCAAAGAGGTGTATTACTTATAGGGTCATGTACCTGAAATAGTTATGTCTTAGATTTAGTAGATGCCACAATAGCGGCAATAGTATCAGCAGCTGCCATTTTAGGGAAAATCCTTTAGATGCTTGAGTGTGACGAGTCAATGCATTTCTTTAGAGACTGTCCTAAAGGACAGCGAGTCAAATAGATTGACATTGGGATCAGGGCAGAGATGGCCCCATATTAGTAGTGATGAGTTTATGTTATTACTTTGAGGCAAGCATGGGCTTCTAACCAAATGGTGGAGAGTATTTTCCCGATTGTTGGTAGGCATGTTATGATTCTCCTTGATCCAGGACCTAGTCATTCTTTTGTTTTATGTGCTAGCATCTTGCTTAGACATTTCTGGATGTGTTATCCTTTTGATTGGATATTATGACTTCAGTGAGTTAGTTATTGGAGGTTAATTAGTACTTTTAAGAGGTACCTATAAACCTAGTAAGAGAGAGATGATGAACGATGATCTCATCCTACTTAATATGGTGGATTATGATCTCATCTTTGGGATGGAATGGCTGATCCTACCTTGAAGGTAGTGTGGTACTTTTAAGAGGGTGCCAAGTTTTTTTCTTGTTTGTGTGATAATGGAGGACCGTTAATGGTTGTGGACTAAGCATAAAGATGATGTGCAAGAGTTCACAATCTTGCCCAAGGAGCTTTCATGATATTTGCACAGGAGAATGATTTCGAAGTGGATTTGGCATCTGGTATAGTATTATTTACCCAGAATGCCATATGGGATGGGCCAACTGAGCTGGCAAAGCTCCAGCTATATGAGCTTTTAATAAGGATTTTAATAGGTCTGGTGGGTCTTCATAAAGTGCATTAGTCTTCTTCATGAGAAGAGAGATAGATCTTTATTTCCATGCAAGGATTGTCATTTGTTTGATAGTACCACGATAGAGAACCGATATTCTTAATTATATATTGACAATTTATTTGATCAACTTAGGATGGTGCATGGTGTTTGTGGAGAATGATTTGAGGTGTGGTTATAACCAGCCTAGGATTCTAAGTATGATGTCTTTAAGGTGACTTTTAGAACTTGTTATGATTGTTAAGAGTTCTAGATGGTGCTAATTGCTGGAACCAACACACTAACAGAATGCATGGATATGATGGGTTAAATGTTCAAACGTATTTGGATGAGCCATGATTATGTTAATAGATAGTATTGTTGTATACTTTATGAATAGAAAAGAGCACAAGGAATCATTGTGCATTAATTCAAAACGCTTAAGGACTCATCATTTGTTGCAAACATCTATAACATGAGTTATGGTTAGAGGAAGAGAATTTCTTTTATCACAATACCTTGAATGATAGAGAGGCAGTTTATTGAGATTGTGATGGGTTAAGATTAACCAAATTGGTGATTGAAGTTCATAGTCCCTTAGTCTTATGAATTGCTAACACTGAGCAATTGAGTTTCACCAGGATATCAATGATGTATAATATTATGTGAGATTATTCTCTTATAGGTAATCAGAATTCGATTTACGATCTATACTTGTGAGTAGCCAATGAGGGCAGGTGCGAGAGGCACTGGCAAGCTTTTAGGTGGCGAGCTTTTAGGTGGCAGGCTTCTTGGTGCTTATAGTATAATCATGTTGCTGATTGGTTTTCATTGGCATAGAGTGCCTATTGGTGAGTTGACATGCTCTAGTTTTGACTAGCATATGATCTCCTGTTGGTGAGCTGTATGCTCTGGTTTTGATGAGCATATGATTTCCTGTTGGTGAGCTATATGCTCAGGTTTTGATTTGGTAAATGATTGACTATGGGTGAGTTGATGTCATCTATAATGGATTCGGCATAGATTTGCCTACTTTATGAGCTGAGATGCTTGATTTTATCAGTATGGTAATTTTACTGATGCTAGAGTGCGACACAAATAATTAACTCCTAGATGAGAGTTTGGGTTAAGATGATTGCATTATATGTGATTATGATGTGTTATAGTTGAATTCTGAGTTGTTTAATCTAAAATGATTTGCCATTTATCGATTTATATGTGATTTGGTATATGAGGAGATGACATGAGGTGAAATTGTATGATTATCAATGCTAATGCTAGTATTGTTGACACGATTATTTATCGTATGATATGGGAATACTTTTAGAAGTGTTTAAAGAATAACATGGAAAGAATTTTGAGAATGAAATCCATATGAGGGAAGAATGTAACATCCCAAAATTTTTAAATGTCAATTTTAGTGAATCTTGGAAAATAGTAAAGTAGGATGAAAAGAACATATTAAATTTCATATCTTTAGAGCTTAGAAATTGAAAGAATGGATATGCATCTAATCTAACATTGAAGCCTCCATAATTCGATAGTACTCGAAAAGACGATTCAAACAGCATCAAGTTTGCAGAAATTAGAGTTTGGATGGAGGAGATGAGATATGAGTATTTGAATATGCGGGGCAATTTTGTAAAAAAAAAAAAAAGAAGAAATGCTTAAATGAAGGGGGCCGTATTTGATACAAGCACCCCCTTACTTAAGTGAACCCAATAGACGTTGGGTCTATTCTTCCCAAAACTTGACAGAAAGGAAGAAGGAAAGAAAACAAGGGAAGAAAAAGAAAACCTGATGAGGAAGACTGGCAGGGGAGAAGAAGGAGAGGATAGAGGGGGAGAATGCCAGGCTGCCAAAGAAGATAGTACATCAGCGAAGGAGGAGAAACAAAGTTTTAGGGTTGCTAGAAATTTTAGAGTCACTAGAGAAGGTGACTGCTCGAATCAGCGATTCGAGCCGGTCATTCTTTCATCTTAGAGAGGCAACCAAAATCCATAAGTTCAAGGGGAAATCTGAGATGATTTGAATGTTGGATTGAAGGGGAGATCATCGTACACCTAGGTTTGGAGGGTTTCACAATGGATTTGAGCCAACTAGCCCATTCCAAAGAGTGAAAAATATGAAAATGCATCTAGAAGGCAAGATCTACAAAATCCAACTTTTGATTTGATGAATTTTGTTAAATCCATGCATTTTTACTCTAGATCTAGATTTATGGACTATCTATATGTTCAATTCTTAATGCAAGCTTAGGGTTAGGTAATTTAGGGCATGATGTAGCTCATATCACACAAAAATTTCAAATTTAGGCTAGAAATCGATTGGATAATCTTAGTCATCCGATCAGGTAATGTTCACACAGTAACTTTGCAATGTCTAATCGACAATTAGACACCATAGATGAATTTTAGATATTGAATTTCTAGTACATGGCACAAATTGAAGAATCTAGATTGAAATTGATCAAAAAACCTAAATCGTTCAATTGGACAATAAAGTAATAAGGACTTGGACATCTCTGATTGGTGACCAGATGCCACCATTGTGTACCCTAACCTTTATTAAGTTAATATACTCAAAAAAATTCAAGATAAGGCCACTGGACAATGAAAACAACTTATAGTTACTTAAGATGAATGGTGGATAGCCAATCTAGGACCAATGGCGTGGTTGGAAATCTAGTAACCATTGGTCATTCAATTAGCTATCAACCAACAGCTAATGAAATGTCTTTAGCATAGTGATAAGCATTGTCACTTTGCCTTGTGACAACTAGTGCCATGGACTAACTTAGAGGAAACTCCCATGCTAGGGGAGCTAAGAGAAGTCTTAGAATTGTATATCTAAATGTGCGTTTGTATTGTTATAGATGTGTGACTGATCGGGAGTGCGTACACAAACTAAATGAATATTTGTTGCGAAGAAACTGAAGATCTCCATTGAGGTAGGTGGAATTAAGATTGCTAAGATTTTCTCTATATATGCATGTGTATATTAATTTCAAGCATTGAAACAAGTCTTTTCATTTTATACGAAAGATAAAATGAATGTGCATGCTAAAATCAAACTATGATTAAAATGTTTATGCATAAGCTATGTATTATTGTGACCTGCATGAGAAAATATGAGACTGATTCCAGGAACAATGCCTTGAGGTGTGTCTTTTGGTTTGGTGCGTCTTTAGGTTCAACCCACTGTGCCAAAAGAGGATAATTAGGAATAATGCCTTGAGGTGTGTCTTTAGGTTTAACCTACTATGTCGAATCACTACACCAAAAAAGGATGATTAGGAATAATGGCTTGAGGCGTGTCTTTCAATTTAACCCACTGTGTCGACTCACTTCGCCAAAAGAGGATAATCAGGAACAATGCCTTGAGGTGTGTCTTCGGGTTTGCTGTGTCTTTGGGTTTAACCCACTGCACCAACTCACTACACTAAAAGAGAATAATTAGGAACAATGCTTTGAGGTGTGTCTTTGGGTTTAACCCACTGCGCCGACTCACTGTGCCAAAAGAGGATAATCAAGAACAATGCCTTGCAGTGTGTCTTTGTGTTTAACCCACTGCGTCGGCTCACTGCACCAAGAGGATAAAATTTGTCTGCTGTGTACTTGATACACACAACAACACGTTAATATTTGGTAATGTGAAATGGCTCGTAAGAGTGAGGACTGGTATCAGGAAATGAAAATGATTCGTGAGTTTGACATGTGACTGCATACCTTACATTTCAAAGAATGTGTTTTGTGCTGACGCATTGGTATTTCTTCCATTTTGGCATGGATTCATGATCTTGATGAATGTTGAATAATTCAAGTTAAATGAAAATTGAATTGTTGTTTGCATGATTCAGCATGGACAAATTGATTTATATAGAATTATCATGATTTTGTTTAGATAGAATTATGTCTTATTCCACCTACACAAGCGATTGCTTGGTAAGGCATTGCTTTGGTTTGCAATGTCTCAGATATAGAGAATAGAAGTAGGTTTGGTATGTTGACAATATCTCAAAACAGAGGACTCCTAGGAAAAGGAGTTGTTTACTGATAGAAGTGCACCAACCAAAGCTTTGGAAAATGACAGTTAAGAATTGATCTTTGAATTGAAGTTATTCTATCAGAAATGAGAAAGAGACTGCATTGTATGTAGTTGAGGGAGTTTGGATGACTTATGTGACTAGGTTATGAAGTGGAGGTTCTGGGTGTGTTTTTGTTTGATGTAATTTGTTTTTATTTTGTTAAATGTATGAAAAGGAGGCAGAGTCTCCATTTATGTGTAAAAAAAATAAAATGTTAATGAATGTTTATCAAGTACTTCGTAATGACATGTGTTAAATGTCATATGTCTGAAAAATAGAGGAAACTCTGTCAGATTTTTGGTAGAAATGAGCACTCATTTCTCCAAGAATCCTTGTTTTTGAGAAAAGAAAAATGACATTTAGGGTTTTCCAAAGTGAATTTAAAAGAAAAGACTCTTTTAGTGTTGTTTAGTATTTAAAAATTGATTTTTATTAGAGATCGAGCTCTTTATGTCAATGTTGATGAATCCTAGGATGGGTGAGGTATTAAGAGTTAGTCCCACATTGCTTGAGGAGAGAAACTAGATAGTTTATAAGAGTTTGGGGAACTCTCCTAATAGTGTGGCCTTTTCCCGTAAGGGAGGAACAAAACCTTGAGGCTATATGGGCAGCCAAAGCAGACAATATCGTTGTTATGGGACCTTCGACTATTACAAATGGTATCAGAGCCAGTTCCCCTCATGGTGTGGTGGTGGACCACATGCCGGCACCTGGTCATGGCTATCATGCGGGGACGCAAGTTCCTAAGGGAGGATGATGTGAAGCCTTGAGGAATGAATCCAAGGATAGGTGAGGTACTGAGAGTTAGTCCCACATCACCTAGGGAGAGAGACCTAGGTAGTTTATAAGAGTTTGGAGAACTCTGCTAGCAAACAATGCCTTTTCCTGTAAGAGAGGAAGAAAACCGTGAGGTTGTATGGGTAGCTAAAGTGGACAATATTGTTGCTGTGTGACCCCCAGCTATTACATGATATTAGCTAAAGAGTTACAAATTTTGGACTAAATGAAAGAACAATTAAGATCTCTTAGGTGAAATGTTTGTTGCAAAATCATTTAATTAAAAATATTAAAATTTACAATTGATAATAAGGTAAGAAAGACATATACATAATTATTTTAGAAATGATATAGAAAGAATTTTTGAGGATGAAAAATTCTTCAAGGGGGAAAGGATGTAATAACCCAAAATTTTAAAGTTTATTTTATGTAATTTTTATTACAAAAAAAGGGAAGAATAAATTTTATGAATGAGCATTTTATATAAGCCAAATAAAGTATTGAAACCTTAATGATTGGATTACACTCGAAAAATAAAATCCAACAACACTAAGAACACTGAAAATGGAGTCCAAATGAGAAAGTTATATGATTTATAATAATGTAATGCCCGAGCAACTTACACTATTTTTAATGAAAATTGAACATTCTATAGGAAATAAACTGAGTTAAAAGTTTCACTTTATTTAAAATAGTAAATGAAGGAATTTGTGAGGACACTTAGTACCATTAGATACTCAAAAAATGGAATCCAATGCCTCAAAAATCACCCAAAACGGAGTTCGTATGAAGAAGTTACAGCCGTTTAAAGATAGAGGTATTTCTAAAATTTAAACAGAAAAACGAAAAAGACGAAAAACGCAGGGGTCATTTTGGTAACGGCACCCCCTGTCGCCTTCAACCTCTAGACCCCTCAAGAAACCCGTTTTTCCCAATTTCTCTAGAAGACCCTAGGGGAAAGGGCGGCACTGCCATTAAGGGGCACCACCTTCTCCCCTCTATAAAAGCCCCATCTCCCCCTCTCAAAAACACGAGTTTTACAGCGTTTTTGGACTGGGTTTCCGGCAAAAACCGGAAACCCGTCTTTCTGTTTTTTCTGGCAACGACCAAGCTTAAGTCAGGCCGTCCATTGCCATTTTTCTCCATGCCCTTTCTCCTTTCCAGTCTGGCAATAGGGTTTTCCCCCTTGTTCGAGTTTTCCAGCAAGTAGGCACACCCACCGGGGAAAAAAGGGAGTTCTAGGCTACAAGTAAGCCATTCCTCCACTTTTCCTCTCCGTTTTGCTTCCCCAGGGCGAGATCCATGCCGGATTTGGTCTTTTCCAGTGGTTTTCTAGCTGAGTTCCTGGCCGAAAAACGTTCCAAGCCGGCTTGGGCCGGCCCTGCATGAACAAGACGTTCCTAAACCAGGTTCAGACGACCCTGCATGAACCAGGCGTCCCAGGGATGCCTTGCTCCATGTGCGCCTGGGACAGGGTCCCAGGGATGGGTTCTAGGCGTACGACAGTGCGTACACTGTCCCAGGTGCGGCCTTCAAGTGCGCGCGCGACATGGGGCACGGGTCCTGGCTCGTCCAGGGTGCACGGGGTGCCCTGGGAGCTGAGACGTGCCATGCTACAAGGTGTGTCCGTGCGATGATGCACGTCATAGCGCGTCACTTAAGCATGCATGTGCGCGTGCAAAACGTGGTCCCTGGCACGGCCTTTGGACGCACATGCACGTAAGGCGGTCGCAGTTCAACCAGGATACACAGGTGTCTTGGGAACTGGGGCACGCGGACCTAATGAGACTTTAAAGTTAGGAATAGAGGATAAATTACAGAGTCTAACTATTGGAAAGTAGATCCACACCATAGGATCTAGCTTGACGAATGAATTAGGCGAGGACCTTGGACCCAATAGGCAGAGCTAGCGATCTAATGTCTAAATGGATTGAAATTAATAAGGACTCCTTGTATCCATTCATACCAGGAGTTTATAAATGAGACCAGGGGCGGGTTGAGTGATAAAGGACGTGACTCTAGGAGACTTTGAGGTAGGTGCTCTATCGCTACTAGACTTTTAAAAAGAGCCATGATTGTTTTGAGACTGCATGTTTTAAAGTATAAGTTATATGATTTGTTTAGCATGACTTATTTTATGACTTGATTAGCTTATAAACGAATTTAGCATGCATATGACAAATACATTATGCATAGACATGTTTTGCAAACAATTGCATATATCACATGATTTGTGAGCATTGAGTTCTTGAAAAATTGCATGTTCTTGAGGGTTACCACAAGATGCTGGAGTGCCCAAATGACGCTGGGTAGGCAGTTGTGAGGGCCAGGCAGTTGTGAGGGACCCAAAGAGGACAGGTTATGAAAAAATACATTGCGCATCTATTGCCAAGACATGTGCTACATGCATAGATTGCATGATAAGTGTAGCCTTGGCTGATGAGGGTGGGCTGATGAGGGCGGGCCGATGAGGGCGGGCCAGAGAGAGCTGTCAGGCTTCTAGGCTGGCAGGCTTCTGGGCTGTCAGGCTTCTAGGCAGGGTTATGACTTTGAATGCAATACTAGCATGAGCAGATTTTATGCATTGCATGCATGTTTTGCAACCAATTGCATAAATTGCATGATTTATGACGAATATGTGTCATATGCCCCGTTGAGGCAATGACCCTATGTCCTCAGGTACCCAGGGACCACACGGCTGCAAGGTCGTGGGCGTTTGAGGATTTATTTGCATTGCATATGGCATGACATGAGGGTGGTCGACCATACCAGATATCCATGAGTTGGATTCAGTTGAGCATCTTATACATATCATTATGTTTATGATATATGATACTTTCGACTTGGATTATGCTATTCTTTAAGTCGTCAGTATTTCAATTCGACAGTGGTTTTTAATATCGATATTGAACGTGATTGTTCGAACATGCACAGTTTTTAAGAGCATATGATTTTAAACATAGCATGCATTGTAAAACTAGTAGTGATAGAATCCTACTGAGTATAGTATATACTCACCCTATCCTTAACATTTTTTCAGGATAGTTCCACTCACAAATAGAAGATGTCTCAGGAGATATTAGTGCCACGAGCAAGTGAATAAACAAAGGAGACAACTATACATGTGAGTAAACTCTCTACCTGTTAGACATGTATTTGTATTTAATTACAGTTGGGCTGTGTGCTGTGACTGGATAGACCTGGGGAAAACATTTATGATTTCTAAAGTTTTTCAAAAACTACTTTGGCTATTGTGAAAGCAAATGACACTTGGGTTTTCAAAATAAGTTTAAAACAAAAGATTTTCTGCTGCATTTGCATGGTTTTTATAAAATGGTTTTCAAATAGGGATGCATCCCGCCTTAGGAATTAGATATTGCATTTAAAAATGCATGAGAAAACCCAGGTTGTCACAAATAATAGGGGCATTTTAGTAATTTTAAAATAGGTCCATTTATATGCTTTTTAAAACTGAAAAGTGCCAAAACAGGAGGGGTCAGTTTTGATGATGACACCCCCCTGCAACAGCCTTTCCACACGTCACTGCCCACACCCGTGTTCTCCTCCTCCCTTCCCGCTGGAGATGCAGGTAACGATGGTATAATAGAATCCACCACCATCACGCATTTGCCAGAGCGATGCTGGAGTAGCTGGCAATAAAGCTCCCTTCTCTCCCTCACTATTCTCTCTCTCTCTCTCTCTCTCTCTCTCTCTCTCTCTCTCTCTCTCTCTCTCTCTCTCTCTCTCTCTCTCTCTCTCTCTCTCTCTCTCTCTCTCTCTCTCCCAACAACCTTCCCTTCTTTCATCTTTTATTCTTTAGCTCCCTCATTTTCCTTTGTTATCCTGCAACCTAAAAGATTGGCAAGCTCAAAAACGTCTGAACCCACCAGGGTTCATTCGAATCCTTCTCCATCTCTGACTAGCTAATGTAAGCATGTTGTTCTCCTTCGCCCCCCCAACCAGTTTTCCCTTCTTTTTTTTGGTTGTTTCCCCCCAGATCTCTAGCAAATCTATTTCCACTAGCTGCTAGTCTATTGGTGAAAATAGATCCATCAGATCTATATGAGAACCACCTAAAGGATAGCTTAGATGAAAGGTCTGAGTCATCTGATGAGTTCATGGGACCTCAGAAACCATAAAAATAGTAAATTTTTTAGAGAAAGTGTTGATCCGAGACTAGAATGATCTGATGGTCTAGATAGAACTGTCTCATCTCGGTTGGTCTGATCAGCAACCAAGATGTACTTTGCTAATGCGCTGTGGAGATGCACCCACTCAGCAACTCCTCGTGCATGCTCATGTGTGTGGGCACTATCAGAGACAGACTAGAACACTACTACGTTTTGGGAACCTTGACGCATTAACGGTGTGTCCTGGAGATCAAGATGCACTGAGCATTTTGGAGCGTGCATTTTGCTTTAGTGCATCCCAGTGACCCCATTTTTGTACATTTTAGTTTAGATTTTAAATCTAAACCTTTTAAATGACCTGAAACACAAAATCTTTGATTTAGAAGTCTATACAAGTCCAATTTACAATTGGAAAGATCAATTGGATTCGTCTTCATGACACAAACATAACTATCAACAAAATTTAAGATCAAAATACATTTTAAATTGATCCAAACTAAAAAATTGTAGAATAACTTAGATCCATTAGATCAAAAGTGATCAGACCTTAGAATTTGATTAATTAAATGATTTAGAAAAGTAGATAGAATGACACAATAATTAGATCATCCAAATAAACTTGAATACAGATCTAAACAATCAAATAAAATGGAAACCATGGATCTAATTAATCAGAATTAGATCTAACCATCCATCATCATCTAGCCCATGATTTATCACCTAGTGTCTGATCTGTGATCAAATCAACAAACTCCCACATGATCCAATTGTTAATCAATCATCAAAACTCATATCTGCAGCTGATTTGACATTTTCATCATGATCCAATCATCAACTGGCCACTAGATGCTAGATCTGCAACCAATCCATCCTTTTAAGATGATCTAACTCACGATCAACTCCCTAACACCTTGATTAGTCACTGATTTGAGCTTCCATTTAAATTTGACCATAGATCCAGCACTTGATCTGAGCCATTCATTCTTGAATTTTTTATCAAAGGAGATCAAACTTGACCAAGCCATATCAGAGACAACATCATACATGAGCAAGTCAGAGATGGAGAAAGATCTGATGAACCCCGGCGGGTTGAGATGTTTCTGAGCTTACCGAAAAATAGAAGAAAGAGGGGAAAGCCACAGGAGAGAGAGAGAGAGAGAGAGAGAGAGAGAGAGAGAGAGAGAGAGAGATAGTAGGGGAGAGAAGAGAGCTTTATTGCTGGCTACTCCGGCATCTCCGCTGATAGACGCATGGTGGTGGTGGATTATGTTACGCCACTGTTACCTACGTTGTTGGCAGGAGAGGAGGAGAACATGGGTGCGAACGACGATGCATGGAATGGGTGTTGTAGGGGTGTGTCATTATCAAAACCTACCCCTCCTATTTTGGTACTTTTCAA
This sequence comes from Warburgia ugandensis, assembly GCA_035236585.1. Classification (NCBI taxonomy): domain Eukaryota; kingdom Viridiplantae; phylum Streptophyta; class Magnoliopsida; order Canellales; family Canellaceae; genus Warburgia; species Warburgia ugandensis. The sequence goes on along the minus strand of CP141129.1, from coordinate 77,355,379 downwards.
TTTTCAAAAACATATAAATGGTAGTCATTTTAAAATTATTAAAATACCCCTATTATTAAAAATCATATAACTTTCTCATCCGGACTCCATTGTTAGTGGTCTTAGTGTCGTTGGATTCCATTTTTTGAGTATAATCCAATCATTAAGGTTTTAATATTTTATTTGCATTCTATAAAAAGATCATTTATAAAATTCTATTTGTTCCCTTTCTGTAATAAAAATTACATAAATAAACTTTAAAATTTTGGGTTATTACACCCATACCTACATATTAAGGAATTTCATACTAATTGTACTACATTCAAGTACAAAAATATCACTGATGATTCTATCAGACTTTGGTTATTGCCTTTCCCATTAAAGGATAAAGCCAAATCATGGCTTAATTCTGTATAGGTCATTTCTATTGCCACATGGGCCAATTATATAAGAATTCTTGATCAAATTTTTTCGTATCCATAAGAATAATGCCCTTCATAGGGAAATAATTAACTTCCAACAAAGAGATGACTAACAAAATTATGAATGTTGGGAGAGATGGAATGAATTACTACAAAAGTGCCCCCATCATGGATTTAAAAATTGGCACGATGTTCAATATTTCTATGAGGCATTGACACCTCAAAATAACCAAATGGTAGATGCAGCAAGTGGAGGAGACCTTATGATGAAAAGTGAAACAGAGGCATGGAAATTTTTTCAAACATTAGCAGACAATTCAAAATAATGGGATTATTATCATAGGAAAGAGGGAAATGCCCATCCACCAAAGAAAGGAGCCTCGATGATGTTCGAGTACCATCAGACAAGCTTTATAAGCTTAACATAATAGTTGAAAAATTGAACAAACTAGAGCACTGGGGTGAAAGGATGGAAAAACTTAAAACTATGTTTGAAACTTTCATGGCTGCTACTTTATCACATAAACCTTCACAAGAGGTATGTGCTACTTATTCTAGTCTAGCCCATCTGACTATAACTTGTCCATCAAATAAAGTGTACCCTGAATACCTTTTAGAATGAGCCAATGCTCTTGGTGTATATTGCAACCCTAGCAACAACAATTCATATTTTGAAACCTATAATCCAGGATGGGCTAAGAATCCCAATTTATCATGGTTTAAGAATAATTACCAAGGAGGTACATATATGAACTCCCTGTTCAAAATATTCTTAAGATTTCTGCTTCACAGCAACCACTAGGTTTTCAACTAGCTCAACAAACATAGAAACCATCAATGGAGGATAATATACAATATATCATTAAGAAATTTGATGAATATAATAAAGCCTTGCATCATACGCAAAATGAGATTTGATAAAAAAAAATTTCCTAGTTAGAGAAGCAAAGGGTTCAATTGTATGCATCTCTTAGTGAAAGGGAAAAATGAAAGTTTCCCAATCAGCCTATCCCAAACCCTAAGGGACAATTAGAGGTCTAGTTCACAAAGACCCCATGAGTAAGCCAAATCTATCACAACCCTTAGGAGTGGCAGTCAAGTTGATAATAGAGTAGGGTAGAATGAGGAAAAGGAATAGTAAAATGAAAAAGCAAAAACACAAGAGAAAGAGACTAGACAAACATCTCTTACTTCATTTGAGCCTATAGTGGAGGCATCTTATGTGCCCAAAGTCGTATTCACTCAATTACTCAATAAGGCTAAGAAAGGAACAAATTTCAATTAGATAATGGAAGTGTTTAAACATGTGCAAATAAATATTCAATCAGTGAATACTATAAAGGGTATTCCTACTTATGCTAAGTTTCTTAAAGAGCTCTACACAATAATGAGAAAACTCAATGTGCAAAAGAAAGCCTTTAGCACTCACAGATAAGGCATTACTTAGGGGCTAGTGTTAATTTGTTGCCTTACTCTGTTAGTAACTAGGACTTGGTGATCTTTAACAAACCAACACCAATTTCTAGTTAGCAGATAGATCAATTTAGATTCCACGTGGTATCCTCGAGTATTTATTAATTCAGGTGGACCAGTTTTATTACCCTGTAAAGTTCATTATACTGGATACCCAGCCTATGTCAAACCTTAGAAGTCAGATCCTAGTAATTCTTGGACGTCCATTTTTTACCATGTCCAATGCCATCTTAATTCTTTTGAATATTAAATTAACATTGGATCCTCCACTACCCCCTCCTTCTCCATAGTTAGTTAAGTGGTTTGACCACTCATTACATGTTTTCTGGCCGTTGAATTCATTTGTGGACCCCTTGTGGGCCCCATGGAGGTGTGAAAGGACCATTTTGCCCTTTATGGAGAAAATTCTGTTTATTTTTCTGACCTCAAAATTGAGCGCACTTAGTGGTGTTGGAATCATATTTCCTAGTACATTCTAAATATTGAATTCTTAGATCTCAGTTATGGGAAAAATTACCATTTTATCCTTTTATTCATAAAAATGGAGAAAATTAGGAAATTTTCATTTTAACTCGGAATTGAACGTACTTAGTGTCATTTCGATATGTTTTTCGAGTACATTCATAATTTATAAGTTTTAAATCATGTTTTAATCTCTATAAAAATAGAAGTTTTAATAACTTAATATTCCAACCCTAAATTTTTGAAAATTCAAACTAAACTGATTTTCTTAATCAATTTACAAAAATTAGGGCTATTACACTCAACACCTCCCATCTCATTCCCCCCCACTCTCTCTTCCTTAAGTCAAACTTTTTCCACCCACTTTCCTAATTGAAGTCTACTCTTTCCCCCCATCTTAGCCATTCAAATTAATCATCTTTAATCCCCACCACACCTTAATACTAGGTTACCCTAAAAAAAATAGGAAAAAACTTATAAAACCAGCCCAAATTCCCAGCAAAGGAAGACTTTTTCTCCATTGTAAATTGGACATCTCCTCCATGAGAAGGTGACACCCAACTCTTTCCAGTCTTTTTCACTCCTTTTGCTTGGTGTTTTGTGATGCTTTTGAGTGCTACTACAAACTTCCAAGGTTCATGCTTCTTCTTCTTCTTCAAGTGGTCAACCTAGTATTTGTGGAGGTTTTTTATTCATCTTTGAAGGTTACATAACCTTTGCTAGAATTTTTTTTTTTCATGCCATCTTTTGCTTTCTTTTCCTTCAGTTTTCCTTGATTTTTAAACTAAGATTCAAGTATGGTTTCCCTTTGGAGTGACAGCCAAGGGAAGTCATCTTGAATCTAGTTTTGTTCCTTAGCCCTCTTGAATTTCCAGATTTGGATTCTTAAGTTCCATTGATTGTTTCCTTAGTTTTTCATAAGATTCCCTATTGATTTCAAGCACACTTGTTCATGAGTGAATGTTGGAACAATTAGAGAAGAGTTTGTCTTGCAATTGAGCAGTGATTTATATTAAGTGAACACCATTGTAATATCATTTAATTTTCAAATTTGAATTACATGGATGGAATGTTATGTTGATGACATTTTGGATGTGATTCAATGAAATTAGTGGAATTTTCAATTCATGTTTGTGTCCAGCAATAAGTTAATTTTGTTCTTGAATGTTTGAATGCATTAGAAGTGATTAATTCCATGCTTTACATGTTATAGTCATTGAATGTTTCAATCACATTACTTATGGAATTTCTTGCATGAATCGTGTATTTCAATTTCCAGCACTATAAAATCTTGTCACTTAACTTTTCAGGAGTCCAATTAGATTGTTAGATAGCTTAGTTAATGTTAGAAGTAGAATTGCATGCTTAGGGTTTCAATAAAGTTGATTAAGTCCACTTCTATCGAATGAATCATACATTTCATTCTATGGTTACATGTATGCTAATTGATAGTTTTCTTTTCATTGTTGTTAGTAATTGCTTTCATTTATTTTTATAGTTTGATCGTGGTTAGATTTCATTAATTTGCAACTTAGTTAATTGGAAAGTAATCAAAATTGTCATAATTGTTGAAATAATTGATTTGGTTGCTTACTTTTCTTAGTTTTTCATAATTAAAAAAGTAGTTTGTTAAAGCATGTTTCCATTAGATTAGTTGTTAATTTCATGTTTAGGAAAGTTTCTAAATTGCATTTTAGGAAAGTTTAATTTTAAGAAAGTTGTTAATTAGGAAAGTCATGAAATTAGAAGTTTTTAATTTAGGAAAGTTTTAATTTTAGAAAGTGCATGTTTTAGGAAAGTTTGTCATTTAGCATGTTTCTTGTTTTTTTCTTAATTTCTATTTCTTTTCTTTTACTTAGTTTCTAATTTCATGTTTTAATTTTCGTTCTTAATTTATTTTAAAAAAATTACTTGAATTTTGGCTAGATTAGATAGTTTAAAGTAGGAACCACTAGCATGAAAATAGTTCGCTCCTCATGGGATTGACCTCATTTGCATGAGAATATTACATTGATTCGTGCACTTGCGAGTTTTAATTAAAACAACACTAAGTTTTTGGAACCGTTGCTATGGAGTTGTAACAATTTGTGTAGTGTTTCATACTTAGATTATTTTCTTCTAGTCCAAGTTTAAAGTGCAGTAGATTAGGGTTTGTTCATAATTTTTGCATACTTTTTGCATTTGTTGCTATTTTCCTCATATTGACCATATTTCTTTGGATTTTGTGTGAGGGAAATTGGCAAAGGAGTGACGGCGATCCTATGGGCCACAGCTTCATCATCCTAGATTAAGTTTTATTGCTTTCCCAGATTAGGATTGAGGGAAACTTGTAATGAGGCCCACTATAAATTGTAATTTCTTTATTACTTAATTTTAAATGTGTTGTAATAATACAAGGCAAGTGTGGGGTATGGTGGCCCACACTTGATCACCATCAGACCCCTCACTATGAGTATCTCTCACTTAATTTTTAGTATAATTTGCATTAAGATGTTAGTATAATTCATATAGATTAGGACCATTCATTAATAATTGTTACATCTTTACATAGGATTGTTGCATTAGAGCACCTGTCTAACCTTGGTTGGATAGCATATAGGTTGCATTAGTTTGCTTTTGTTTTGCATTGCATATGTATAGCTTTATGGTGGAATGAAATTAATAATAGTAAGGACCCCATAGGAAACCTTATAAGACAAGGACTGGATTTCATCACTAGTTCCTTGGCCCACATAGAAATCAATTAATCTCCTTGTATGCCATGATCCCAACCCTTGAGTATTTATTTAAAATAAAGTATAAAGACACTTAGGGTATCTAGTTCATATGACCTTTTTAGAAGGACACAATCCATTATCACTCTAATGGCTTCTGAGCACTGTGTTTATAATGTGTGTCTTAAAATCTAAGTGATTTTCCCATGCCTTTCGTTAATACTAATTGAGGTTTAAATGCCTACTAACACAAGGATTGTATTAACCACTTTTGAGCAGAACCTAACTAGTAAGTAGTAGTCAAATCTAGATAGAAGGATGAGCTGTCTAGATCTATGTCTAAGAAGCTACCACCTATGCACTAAACAAAGATAATCAAGTCACTGCTCAATTAGTGCTTACTAGAATTTGATTGCGCATCACACAGAGTTGGAGTTAGCATTTAGATTAGGACATTTAGCTTAGGGTAGTTTAAGCAAGGGTGTCAATCTCATAAACTAGAGCTAACACCTTTCAACCTAGAGATTTAGTGCAACCTAAGATAAGGGGAAAGAAACTAAGCTCCTATCCCCATAGCTGAACCACTAGTAGAAGTTGAGCACAAGGCAATTAGAGATTTCTATGTGCCTCTACAACTCAACAGCACATCTTGCATAGCTTTACCTCCTACAAATGCTAACCACTTTGAGTTAAATCTAAGAGTCATTCAATTGCTTCCCAGCTTTTATGGTCGAGACCGAGAAGACCCCTACTTACATATCAAGAAGTTTCTTGATATCTGCACCACATTTAGGTTTTGAAAATTTTTAGATGATTCTATTAGGCTTAGGCTATTCCCGTTCTCACTCAAGGACAAAGCCAAGTCATGGCTTAAATCCTTAGTGGTAGGGTCCATAAATACATGGGATCAATCCTCATTCACAAAACTAATGCCCTTCATCATGAATTATCAATTTCCACCAAAGGGATGCTGAATAGTATTACTAGTGTTGGGAATGATAGAATGAACTACTACAAAAATGCGCTCATCATGGATTTGAGAAATGCCAGCAAGTTCAATACTTCTATGAGGCATTAATGCCTTAAAATAGACAAGTGGTAGATGCAGCAAGTGGTGGGGCCCTCATGCTAAAAGATGAGAGTGAGGCTTGGGAGTTCTTTTAGACATTGGCTGATAATTCCCAGCAATGGGATTATTCAAATAGGAAAGAGAGAACTAACCAACTTCCAATGAAAGGTGGTCTATATGAGATAGGAATGCATATGGATCTATCCTATAAGCTTGACTCTGTAGTTGAAAAGTTAAACAAACTCAAGCTTTTAGTTGGAAGAATGGACAAGCTTGAAACTATATTTCAATCTTTCATGGCTGCTACTTTATCCCATAAACCACCACAAGAGGTATGCGCTACTTCTTCTAGTCTAGCCCATCTAACTTCAGCCTATCCATCCAATAAAGTATACCATGAATATCTTGCAGAATGAGCAAATGCATTGAATGTATATCGCCAACCTAGCAACAACCCATATTCTAAGACCTACAACATTGGATGGGCTAGGCATCCCAATTTTTCTTGGTCAAGGAATAACTACAAAGGGGGACCATCTATAAACCCATACCCAAAACATCCCTCATAAAACTATAGTTCCCTAGTAACTACCTAGCTTCGAACAACCTCAGCGACAATAGAAACCATCTTTAGAGGAAAACATTCACACCATTCTTGAAACACTTCTAAAAGATAATGATGACAATAAAAAGGCCTTATAGCAGTTGCAAAATGAGAGTAGACATTCAGTCAATGTCAGCTCTCAAGCCATAACCAAGTTGGATATGTAGGTAAGCCAATTGTTAGGTGAGCTATATAATAGAGGAAAGGGTCAGTTCCCTAGTCAACTCATCCCTAACCTGAAGGACCAAATTGAGATATGATCAAGTCAAGTCTATAACCACCCTTAGGAGCAGTTGTCAGATTGATAACAAAGTAGGGCAGGCTAAGGAAAATGTAAAGAGGAAAGAGGCAACCAAAACATATGAGAAAGAGATTAGACAAACAACTCCTCCTTTTGTGCCTATAGTGGAGGCACCCTATGTTCCTAAAGGCCCATTCCCTCAATTACTCAACAAGGCTAAGAAAGGAACACATTTTAATGAGATAATGGAAGTGTTTAAACATGTACAAATAAATATTCCATTACTCATTGCTATAAAGGATATTCCTTCTTAAACTAAATTTCTTAAAGAGCTCTTCACTACAAACAAAAAGCTTAATGTGCAAAAGAAAGTCTTCCTCACTGAGTAGGTGAGCTCTTTAATTCAACACAAGACCTCACCTAAATTTAGAGATCCAGGATGTCCTACAATTTCTTGCATTATAGGAGATCATGTCATCAATAGGGCTTTACTTAACTTAGGGGATAGTGTTAATTTGTTGCCATATTTTGTCTATGAGCAACTAGGGCTGGGTGAACTTAAGCCAACCAACACTACATTGTAGTTAAATGATACATCAATTAAGATTCCTTGTGGTATGGTTGAGGATGTATTAATATAAGTGGACCAGTTCTATTTCCCTATCAATTTCATTATCCCAAATACCCATCTTGTAGCTATGATGACCCAAGTTTTCCCATGCATTTTTATATGCAAGATCTAAATTCCTAAGGCGGGATGCATCCCTATTTGAAAACCATTTTATGAAATCCATGCAATGCAGCAGAAAATCTTTAGTTTTAAACTCATTTTGAAAAACCCCGAGTGTCATTTGTTTTCACAACAACCAAAGTAGTTTTTGAAAAACTTCAGAAATCATAAATGTTTTTCCCCAGGTCTATCCAGTCACAGCTCACAGCCCAACTGTAAATAAATACAAATACATGTCCAAAGGGTAGAGTGTTTACTTACATGTATAATTGTCTCCTTTTGATTTTTCTTGCTCATAGCACTAACATTTCCTAAGCCGTCTTCTACTCGTGAATGGAGCTATCCTGAAAAATGTTAAGGATTGGGTGAGTATATACTATACTCAGTAGGAGTCTATCACTACTAGTTTTACAATGCATGTTATGTTTAAAATCATATGCTCTTTAAAACATGTGCATGTTTGAACACTCATGTTCAATATCGATATTAAAAACCATTGTCAAACTGGAATACTAATGACTTAAAGAATCGCATAATCCAAGTCGAAAGTATCATACATATCATAAACATAATAATATGCATAAGATGCTCAACTGAATCCAACTCATGGATATATGGTATGGTCGACCAACCTCCTGTCATGCCATATGCATAATGCAAGTAAATCCTCAAACTGTAGGGACCACTATTCCCACGACCTCGCCGTCGTGTGGTCCCTGGGTACCTGAGGACACTTGGTCATAGCCTCCATAGGGCATATGACACATCGACCCAGTGTTGTGACACCAGTGATAGCGCCCTGTACCACATGCAGTCGACGTAGGGACATGCCCTTTTTGGGCATGGTACCCATTCCACCTAATAGTGGTAGAGGCTGGGAGGCCAACCTAGACCTCTCGGCATAGCGCCCACGAGCTTATTAGCCCAAATCATATAAGATTAAACAAGCGAAAATCTCTTTTTCAAAACCTATCCTCTTTGGGTCCCTCACAACTGCCTGGCCCTCACAACTGCCTACCCAGTGTCTTTTGGGCACTCCAGTGTCTTTTGGTAACCCTCAAGGGCATGCAATTTTTCAAGAACTCAATCCTCACAAATCATGCAATATATGCAATTGTTTGCAAAACATATCTATACATAATGTGTTTGTCATATGCATGTTAAATTCCTTTATAAGATTAAGTCATGCTGAATTCGTTTATAAGATTAAGTCATGCTAAACAAGTCATATAACTTAAACCTAAAACATGCATTCATCACTCAACCCGTCCCTGAGTCTCATTTATGAACTCCTGGGTAGGAATGGATACAAGGAGTCCTTATCAATTTCAATCTATTTAGACATTAGATCGCTAGATCTGCCTTTTAGGGTCCATGGTCCTTGCCTAATTCATTGTCAGGCTAGATCCTATGATATGGATCTACTATTCAATAGTTAAACTCTATAAATTGTCCTATGATCCTAACTTTATAGTCTCATTAGGTCCGCGTCTCATTTATAAACTCCTGGGTAGGAATGGATACAAGGAGTCCTTATCAATTTCAATCTATTTAGACATTAGATAGCTAGATTTGCCTTTTAGGGTCCATGGTCCTTGCCTAATTCATTGTCAGGCTAGATCCTATGATATGGATCTACTATTCAATAGTTAAACTCTATAAATTGTCCTATGATCCTAACTTTATAGTCTCATTAGGTCCGCGTGTCCCAGTTCCCAGGACGCCCGTGCATCCTGGTTGAACCGCGACCACCTCACGTGCGTGAGCGCCCAAAGGCTGTGCCAGGGACAACGTTTTGCATGCGCACATGCATGCTCAAGCAATGCGCTATGATGCGCATCCTGGATGGCATCACATGGATGCACCTTTGGTGTAGCATGGCGCGTCTCAGCTCCCAGGGCACCCCGTGCATCCCGGTCGAGCCAGGACCCGTGCCCCACGTCGCACGCGCACCCGAAGGCCTCACCAAGGACAGTGTACGCGTTGTCGTATGCCTGGAACCCATCCCAGGGACCCTGTCCCAGGTGCACATGGAGCATGGCATCCCTGGGATGCCTGGTTCGTACAGGGTCGGTTGGAACAGAGTTCGTCTTCTCCGGCTGGAAAAATCAGCTGGGAAAAGACCAGATCCGGCATGGATCTTGGCCTGGGGGAAGCAAAACAGAGAGAAAAATGGAAAAATGGCTTACTTAGGTAGCTTAGGGAGTGCCTATCACCGGTGGTAGACCTCTGTTCCGGTTCTGAAACTCCATGCCACCGGAAAACTCGATGAAGGGAAAAACCCCAATGCCAAGACCGGAAAAGAGAAGAGAGGGGAATGGGGAGAATGGCCGGCCCGACTAGGGCCTGGCCATTGCCGAAAAATGTAGGGAAATGCTAGAGACAGGTTTCCAATTTTTACTGGAAACCCCAGTCCCAAAATAGCCAGAAAAACCGTGTTTTGGAGAGGGGGGCAGATGGGGCTTTTTATAGCCTTGCTATGGCGGTGCTGCCAATGGCGGTGGCAGATTTCTCTGGAAACTAGGGTTTCTGGTGAAATCCAGAAGAAGAAGACGACAAGGTGCCGTTATCAAAACGGCTCCCTGCATTTTCTGTCTTTTTCGTTTTTTAGTTTAAATTACAAAATTGCCCCTGATCTTTAAACGGCCGTAACTTCTTCATACGAACTCCGTTTTCAATGTTCTTTGAGGTGTTGGATTCCATTTTTCGAGTAGAATCTAATGGTACTAAGTTTCCTCAAAAATTTATTCATTTAATATTTTAAATAAAGTAAAACATTTAACACAGTTTATGTAACGCCCGAGCAATTTATGCTATTTAACAAAAATTGGACATTCTATAAGAAATGAACTGAGTTAAATGTTTCACTTTATTTAAAATATTAAATAAAGGAATTTGTAAGGAAACTTGGTACCATTAGATTCTACTCAAAAAATGGAATCCAACACCTCAAAAATCAAAACAAAGTTCATATGAAGAAGTTACGGCCATTTAAAGATAGGGGTATTTCTGGAATTTAAACAGAAAAATGAAAAAGAAGAAAAATAGAGGGGGCCATTTTGATAAAGGCACCCCCTGTCGTCTTCCTCCCCAGATTTTTCCAAAAACCCTCATATCTTGATTTTTCCAGAGAAATCTACCACTGCCAAGGGCGGCACCGCCATTGGCAGTACCGCCACAGTAGGGCTATAAAAAGCCCCATCTCCCCCTCTCAAAAACACAATTTTTTGGCATGTTGAGACAAGGGTTTCCGGCAAAAACCGGAAACCCGTCTCAAACCCAGTTTTCCTAAGTTTTCCGGCAACGGCCAGGCCCAGAACGGTGGGCTTTTCCTCTTCACAATTTCCGGCGAGCAGGAGCTTCAGGGTGAAGAATAGGTGCACCCATCGGCGATGGGTACTCTCCCAGACCACCCAGGTAAGCACCCCACCCCTTCCTATTTAGTTTTGCTTCTTCCCTGCCTAGATCCATGTCGAATTTGGGTGTTTTCTGGCTGGGGAGATGCTATGGAAACTGGAGAAGACGGGTTTCCTGTGAAACCCGTCCAAAACTAGTTGTCACGGTACACACCCCGTGACGCACACAAGTGACGCGTCCCCTGGGGGACAACATCGTGAGCACGCAAGCGTGCGACAGGCTTTTGACTCGTCCAGGATGCGCGGGGCGTCCTAGGCACCAAGACGCAGTCCTCCTGTGTCGAAGATGCATTTGCAGGACGTTGACTGGGACGCATGCTATAGCGCTACTTAGGCATGCATGTACGATAGTGCGTACACTGTCCCAAGTGTAGCCTTCGGGTGTGCGCACGACATGGGGCACGGGTCCTGGCTCGACTAGGATGCACGGGGTGCCTTGCGAGCTGAGACGTGCCATACTACACCAAAGGTGCGTCCCTGCGATGATGCACGTTATAGCACGTCACTTGAGCATGCATGTGCGTGTGCAAAACGCGGTCCCTGGCACAGCCTTCAAGCGCGCACACATGTGAGGAGGTCACGGTTCAACCAGGATACGCGGGTGTCCTGGGAACTAGGACACGCGGACCTAATGAGACCTTAAAGTTAGGATCAAAGAATAATTTATAGAGTTTAACTATTGAATAGTAGATCCAAATAGTAGATCCATATCTAGCCTGACAATGAATTAGGCAAGGACCATGGACCCTAAAAGGTAGATCTAGCGATCTAGTGTCTAAATAGATTGAAATTGATAAGGACTCCTTGTATCCATTCATACCCAGGAGTTTATACATGAGACCCAGTGACGGGTTGAGTGATAAAGGACGCGACTCTAAGAGACTTTGAGGTAGGTGCTCTATCGCTACTAGACTTTTAAAAAGGGCCATGATTGTTTTGAATGCATGTTTTAAGTTTAAGATATATGACTTGTTTAGTATGATTTAATTTAGCATCCATATGACAAATATATTATGCATAGACATGTTTTGCAAACAATTGTATATATTGCGTGATTTGTGAGCATTGAGTTCTTGAAAATGGCATGTCCTTGAGGGTTACCAAAAGACGTTGGAGTGCGCAAAAGACGCTGGGTAGGCAGTTGTGAGGGCCAGGCAGTTGTGAGGGACCCAAAGAGGACAGGTTTTGAAATAGAGGTTTTTTCTTGTTTGATCGTATATGATTTGGGCTAGTAAGCTCGTGGGCACTATGCCGAGAGGTCTGGGTTGGCCACCCAGCCTCTACCACTATTAGGTGGAGTGGGTACCACGCCCAAAAAGGGCATGTCCCTACATCAACTGCATGTGGTACATGGGGCTACCACTGGTGTCACGGCACTGGGTTGATGTGTCATATGCCCCGTGGAGGCTATGATGATGTGTCCTCAAGTACCCGGGGACCACACGGCAGCGAGGTCGTGGGCATAGTTGGACCCTATGGTTTGAAGATTTGCTTGCATTGCATATGGCACGACATGAGGTTGGTCGACCATACCAGATATCCTTGAGTTGGATTCAGTGGAGCATCTTATGCATATCATTATGTTTATGATATATGATACTTTCGACTTAGATTATGCTATTTCTTTAAGTCGTCAGTATTCCAATTTGACAATGGTTTTTAATATTGATATTGAACATGATTGTTCGAATATGCACATGTTTTTAAGAGCATATGATTTTAAGCATAGCATGCATTGCAAAACTAGTAGTGATAGACTCCTACTGAGTGTAGTATAGACTCACCCTATCCTCAACATTTTTCAGGATAGTTCCATCCACGAGTAAAGGACACCTATGTTAGTGCTGCGAGCAAGGAAATTCAAAAGGAGACAATTATACATGTAAGTAAACACTCTACCCTTTGGACATGTACTTGTATTTATTTACAGTTGGACTGTGAGCTGTGACTGGAAAGACCTGGGAAAACACTTATGATTTCTAAAGTTTTTCAAAAAACTACTTTGGTTGTTGTGAAAGCAAATGACACTCGGGGTTTTCAAAAATGAGTTTAGAACTAAAAGATTTTCCATTGCATTGCATGGTTTTTATAAAATGGTTTTCAAACAGGGATGCATCCCGCCTTAGGAATTAGATATTGCATTTAAAAATGCATGGAAAAACCCGGGTCGTCACAGTTGGTATTAGAGCCTAGGTTTTATCCTTTCACAGCCAGTCCAGCATGTCCAAGGGTTATAGGCAATAGTGAAAATCAAGAAGAAGTAGTATAAATAGGAGTAGTAGAGATGACTACTTCTATTTGAGGATTACAATATTAATGCTCAAGGCAGTTCACTATAAATAAATAGGTGAGATAGCTTGGTTTAACAAATAATTAGGCAAAGGATAGTGCAACCCCTATCCAAAATCTAGTCTAAGACAACGTAAGGATTAAGGATTGTTGTATGGTGCAAATATGAAAACTCATATATGGATCATATTATGATGAGAATGATGAATAAGGATGTTAGTGAACTTGTTAGTAGATAGTTCTGACCTGCACTAAAGTAATCTCATCAAAGGTGAGAAAATTGAAGAACCTAGGTGGCTATCTTACCATCATAAAATGAGTACACTATCACAAGGATATGATAGGGGATGTAAAAGACAGACTTTGAGAAGATGTTGATGATAAGCTAAGAGGGATGAAAATGCAAGATGATATTAGGAGATAACTGTGACTCGGTCACAAAGGCATGGATCCTGAAGGACTTAGCTCAAATTTGGATACCTTAATTGGAGTCTTATGAAGAGTGAAGTGCTATCGACTAATAACCACCTGAGTATTATGGAGCAAATCAGAAGATATATATACAAGTGACATATCATGTGATTAAGAGAAACATAACACGAATATGATAAGGAAATAAATTTGACCTAGTTATCAAAAGATTTTGATGATAATACTAAGGATGATAATAGATCGATCCTAACATGAACTTGTAAGAGAAGTATAGCATGACCAAAATGTCAATGCCATTATTAAGACATTATTTGAGGCTATAGGCAATTGAGGATTTCAATGATCTTAAGATAGTTTAGAATTTCTGAGAAGCATTCAGTTTATCATATCTGCTAAGTAAAGAAGCAGATGTAGTATCAATTATGTGCAACAAAGCACATGAAGACATTGATCTAGGTAGACAAAAGTGAGGATTCTGAAGAAAAAAAGAAAGAGATAGAGATGTAACTACCAATATTCAATGAATATTGAATATTCAAAAGAAAAAGGTCATGACTTTATCTTAAATCGAGTGGGAAGATAAACCAATCAACTTCAAAGGAATAATAATAGTTGAGTTGGCAATGATGTTATTAGAGAGAAAGCATATGGGGTTTAACACTTTGAGTAGAGTATCGAATTTCAGGAGATTATGTGACAAGAAATTTTCAAAGAAGAATGGCGACCAACTAGAAGTTAAACTTCTACAAATGGTTTGATATCAATTAGATTCTTATCAGATCCATTAGCTTATGAGGAACACCAATGGATATAGTCCATAAAAAGAAAATTTTGGTGATATCTTACCTTGCCACTACATGAGTGAATAAAGGAATTAAGCTGGGACAGTAACTTGTCCATTTAGCAATAGGGTACTATCAAGGATCAAATTGAGATCTTGCTATCATAAATTTGGAAGACCAAAAATCTTAAGACCATTATTTAGTCATTACCTTTAAAGTACTGTTGACTAAATAAAGGTATCCCACCCTAATTAATCAAGTATGTTAGTATCTATGAGTTAGTAATCGAAGTTATATACTCAGAAGGATGATATAAGTCTTTAGACTTGAGTTTTCTTGGAAAGAAGTACTTGTTAAAATAAGTCAATTGAGGGTATGAGGTCAGTTGATGAGAACAGTTGCAACTGAGATAGGAGCATCTAAACCAATGGGAAACATTTTTCAAACCTTAATGGCTACCATGACAAGGTAAAGAAATTACTTTGAGTCTGAAAAATACTACTGACTTGGATTGAAAAGGAAGGCAAATAAGTACTGATCACTTTAAAGGCCCTTGAGCTTATGACATAGATATATCTGGAAAGGGATCAACAAGTAATCGAATAAAGTCTTTCTATGTCTAAGAAAATGTTTTATGCTTACCTGAGTGTTTTTCAAATTTGATGATTTAATAGCTTCAGCATAACTTGATGTAGTAGTTATTGAACGAGAACTGCTATTATAAGCTAGGTATGAGGAGGCACTTGAAGGATAAAATTTGAGGAATTGAGAAAATCACTACTTATGAGGATACCTCCTGACAACACAGACTGCATGGTTGACGATAAAGCCTTGATAAAGATTGAACAAAATGTTGATATAGGGGATGGAAGGAGAAAAGGTGAGATGGCTAGCACACTATAAGGTGAAGATTTAATGTTACGTTGCCTTTAGACAAATAGTTAGTAGGAGCATATACCAAGTACGAAAAATCAATTGAAGGAATTTCCTAAGTACTAACCCTACTGGATTGAGTATAGAACTTTTAGACTGAAAGGTTACAAAGAAAACCATCAAGCAAAGAAAGGACAAAGAGGATGATGACAAAGGATTCAACCATGACCTAGTAAGGGTACTTGGTTATGAATAAGAGACTTTTTGCTTTACATAAATGGGAACATTATTGAAAATTCGAATGACAAATTGATGTAAATAGTGAGATAGGCCTTTGGCCGAGAACATTTGACCCATGATGATGAATCGACCATTAACATTTGACATGAGAAAAGTGTTTAAAGAATGTAATAATTATGAAACTGGATATAGAGTTAGGACATTTTACTTTTGGTATATGATAAGGTCCTCAATGGAAGATGCTACAAATTGGCTTTCATGATTTTATTTTGAATGTAACTTTGGTCGAGGAATAAAGTCACATATGGAAAATGATAGACAGTTGAAATTTGAAGTTAATCAAAGGTTTGACTGTAGAGCACATGATACCTTGTCAGTTATTGAAGTATCTTGGGGACAAATATAAAAGATAAGAAGCAAATTTAGACACAATAGAAAGAAAGTAATTTTTTTTGGACTCTTACTAATGACATATAACCAACCATTAGAAGGAGAGATGGATGATGAAGAGATCACTAGATGAAAGACAAGAAGAAAAAGGGATCATCCTATGATATTCAAAAAAAAAAAAAAAAGACTATGAGAAATAAGATAATATGATCTTGAAAGAAGTATGGAGTAATTTATACACAAATAAGCATGATCCTACGAGGAGACCATCCTATACATGATGAGAAAAGTATAGGCATCTAAGGATTTCAAGAAAACTGAGTTACAGCTAGAAACCGGTATTGTTAAACTGGCACGTATGGGAGTATGCATCAGAGTATGCAGCAAAAGTGGCCCTTATAGGTAAGGCCTAGTAGAAGGAACAATAGAAATGATAAATTGAGGTTGAGCCTAGATTTGATTCCCAAGAGGGAATGCATTCACCAAGAAGTTATCTAAGAAACAAAATACCTTGAAGATGATAATTTATGGAATTTTGAGGAAGAAATTCTTTTAAGGGGGTAATAATGTAACGCCCGAGCAATTTACGCTATTAACAAAAATTGGACATTCTATAGGAAATGAACTGAGTTAAATGTTTTCCTTTATTTAAAATAGTAAATGAAGGAATTTGTAAGGAAACTTGGTACCATTAGATTCTACTCGAAAAATGAAATCCAACGCCTCAAAAATCACCCAAAACGGAGTTCGTATGAAAAAGTTACGGCCGTTTAAAGATAGGGGTATTTTTGGAATTTAAACAGAAAAACGAAAAAGACGAAAAATGCAGGGGCCGTTTTGATAACGACACCCCTTGTCGTCTTCCTCCCTAGATTTTTCCAGAAACCCTAAAATCTTGATTTTTCTAGAGGGATCTGCAACCGCCAAGGGCGGCACCGCCATTGGCAGCACCGCCATAGCAGGGCTATAAAAATCCCCATCTCCCCCTCTCAAAACCACGATTTTCCGGCATGTTGAGACTGGGGTTTCCGGAAAAAAGCGGAGACCTATCTCAAACCCAGTTTTCCTAAGTTTTCCGGCAATGGCCAGGCCCAAGTCAGGTTGGCCATTGCCAGTTACCCATTCCCCTCTCTTCTTTTCCCCTTTTCTTCCTCTGGTCGCACCAGAACGGTGGGCTTTTCCTCTACACAATTTTTGGCGAGCAAGAGCTTTAGGGTGAAGAATAGGCACACCCATCGACGATGGGTACTCTCCCAAACCACCCAGGTAAGCACCCCACCCCTTCCTATTTAGTTTTTCTTCTTCCCTGGCCAGATCCACGCCAGATCTAGGTGTTTTTCGGCTAGGGAGATGCTGTGGAAACAGAAGAAGACGGGTTTCCTCTGAAACCCATCCAAAACCAGTTGTCACGGGACGCACCCCGTGACGCACATGAGTGACGCATCCCCTGAGGGACAGCATCGCACGCATGCAAGCGTGTGGCAGGCTTTTGACTCGTCTAGGATGCACGAGGCGTCCTGGGCACCAAGACGCAGCTCGCCTGCGTCGAAGACGCATTTGCAGGACGTTGACTGGGACACGTGCTGTAGCGCTACTTAGGCATGCATGTACGACAGTCCGTACACTGTCCCAGGTGTAGCCTTCGGGTGCGCGTGGTACATGGGGCATGGGTCCTGGCTCGACCAGGATGCACGGGGTGCCCTAGGAGCTGAGATGCGCCATACTACACCAAAGGTTCGTCCGTGCGATGATGCGCGTTATAGCCGTCCTTGAGCATGCATGTGCGCGTGCAAAATGCGGTCCTTGGCATGGCCTCCGGGCGCACACACACGTGAGGTGGTCACAATTCAACTAGGATAAGCGGGTGTCCTGGGGACTGGGACACGCGGACCTAATGAAACCTTAAAGTTAGGATCAGAGAACAATTTACATAGTTTAACTATTGAATAGTAGATCCATATCTAGCCTGACAATGAATTAGGCAAGGACCATGGACTCTAAAAGGTAGATCTAGCGATCTAATGTCTAAATAGATTGAAATTGATAAGGACTCCTTGTATCCATTCATACCCAGGAGTTTATACATGAGACCCAGGGACGGGTTGAGTGATAAAGGACGCGACTCCAGGAGACTTTCAAGTAGGTGCTCTATCGCTACCAGACTTTTAAAAAGAGCCATGATTGTTTTGAATGCATGTTTTAAGTTTAAGATATATGACTTGTCATACTAGAGACAGTGTACGCACTGTCGTATGCCTGGAACCCATGCCAGGGACCCTGTCCCAGGCGCACGTGGAGCATGGCGTCGCTGGGACGCCTAGTTTGTACAGGTTCGGCTGGAACCGGATTCGTCTTCTCCGGCTGGAAAAATTGGTTGGGAAAAGACCAGATCCAGCATGGATCTTGGCCTGGGGGAAGCAAAACAGAGAGAAAAAGGGAAAAATGGCTTACCTGGTTAGCCTAGGGAGCGCCTATCATCGGTGGTAGACATTCGTTCCGGTTCTGAAACTCCATGCCACCGAAAACCTCAATGAAGGGAAAAACCCCAATGCCAAGACCAGAAAAGAGAAGAGAGGGGAATGGGGAGAATGGCCGGCCTGACTAGGGCCTGGCTGTTGCTGAAAAATGCAGGGAAATGTTAGAGACGGGTTTCCGATTTTTGCCAGAAACCCCAGTCCCAAAATTGCCGGAAAAACTGTGTTTTGGAGAGGGGGGGGCAAATGGGGCTTTTTATAGCCTTGCTATGGCTGTGTGACGACCCGGGTTTTTATATGATGCAAATTTGATAAAAAGGCGAGATCTCTTGTTTTATAAATATGAAATGCATGAAAATCTTTTTCGTTTTGGAAAACAATCTTTTGTATAAAACCCCGAGTGTCAAAACACATTCTCTAATTATCTAGCCATGGCAAAGTTTTAAATCAACATTATTCCCAAGAAAGTGTTTGTCCCAGCCTCAGCTATAAAGAGTAACTACAATCAAGTAACATTGAAAGATAAGGTAGGGGTTTACTTACTTGCACTTAGTCTGGTTGTCTTTTGTCACAAGTGTTCCTTGCCCTTAAGTGTTTACTTTGTGTCTGAAAAATGTTGAGGATTGGGTGAGTATATACTATACTCAGTAGGAGTCCATCACTACTAGTTTTACAATGCATGAGATGTTTAAAATCATATGCCCTTACAAAACATGTGCATGTCTGAACACTTAAGTTCAATATCGAGATTAAAAACCATCATCAAATTGGAATATTGACGACTTAAGGAAATCACATAATCCAAGTCGAAAGTATCATATATATATATCATAACATAATGATATGCATAAGATGCTTCATTGAATCCAACTCATGTATATCTAGTATGGTATGGTCGACCAACCTCATATCATGCCATATGCAATGCAAATAAGTCCATGAAATCATAGGGTCCAACCATGCCCACAACCTCGCCACCTTGTGGTCCCCAGGTACCTGCGGACACTCGGTCATAGCCTCAACGGGGCCTATGACACGTCGACCTAATGCCGTGACACCAGTGGTAGCCCCCAGTACCACATGCAGTCGACGTAGGGACATCGCCCTTTTTGGGCGTGGTACCCATCCACCTAATAGTGGTAGAGGCTGGAGGCCAACCCAAACCTCTCAGCATAGCGCCCACGAGCTTATCAGCCCAAATCATAATCAGATCAAATAAGCAAAAACCTCTTTCTCAAAACCTGTCCTCTTTGGGTCCCTCACAACTGCCTGGCCCTCACTCCAGCATCTTTTGGTAACCCTCAAGGACATGCAGTCTTTCAAAAACTCAATGCTTCACAAATCATACAATGTATGCAATTGTTTGCAAAACATATCTATGCATAATGTATATGCAATTATTTACAAAACATATCTATGCATAAAGCATTTATCATATGCTGAATTAAGTCATGCTAAATAAGTCATATACTTAAAACATGTATTCTTAAAACAATTATGGCTCTTTTAAAAAGTCTAGCAGCGATAGGGCACCTACTTGGCTAGGTCGCGCTAACCCCTGTGTCCTCGTATGCTCCTGAACATGGTTTAGGGAATCAAGGTTAGTTTGGCCTATATTTTATAGGTTTTAGAGTGGTTGATCTTATTACTTAGGCATTAAGGGTTCATCCCCATGCCTATGGGTGTCCTAAGGTCCTAATTGGGCCTTGGTATCATCAGTTTTACAAAGGTTTAGTGGCCATGCGCCACCATCCTATTCTAAGGGTCGTGTCTGCCTTAGATTCGGCCTTGATTAGGGATTTTATAGTTTGTGTGTGTCCGCGTCATCGATACGGACACAACGCCTTTCACGGTGCCTCAATCGGAGACCTAGATCTCAAGTTATAAGCTTTTTAGTATCACATGTACATAAGGGCCTTTAAGAGGTGGAAATCCCAGAATGCTAATGTGCTGCGCGTCAATGGCATGCGCCCCAACGAGACTTGAAGAGGTGAAAATCCCAGAATGCTAGCATGCTGCGCGTCAGTGGCATGCGCCCCAGTGCATCTGCAGACGCGCTAGATTTCCCACCCGTCTTTTCCTTTTGCGGGTGCGTCCGTTTGGTTCTCCCGAACGCGGATGACGCGTTTCGTCCAGGGGGGACGTTCTGTTCGTTGGGAGACCGGGGTGTCCTTGGGATGCCCTGGTTCAATCCTGTCAAACCAGTGCGGCCCAGGGATCATCCCTGGGTCCTTGGTGACTCTCCAGGGCCCATTTTTGCATAATTTTTAATGCAGAAACTTAGGGAAACTGAGCCTAAGACTAATGTGAAGATGGCTTTTGAGGGATATTGAGCTTACCTGGCTCGTTGCTGGGTTTTTCTCCATGTTTCTCCTCTTGGTTGCTTCTCCAAAACAGGTTTTTCCCCAAGCTTTTGGGCTGCCATTAGAGGTGCCCAAGAGCTCTATTTATAGAGCTATAAGAGGGTTCTGGAGGGGGCTCTCACCGCCCTTGAATGGCGGTGATTTCTCCTCCAATCACCACCGTTCTAGAACCCTCTAGGAGGTTGAAGATGAGGGTGCCCGTATCAAAATGGGCCCCTGTGTTTTGCAGGCTAAATCCATTTTTTAGTAAAAATTACATTTTTGTCCATGAACTTCAAAGGGCCATAACTTGTCATTTTAACTCCGTTTTGGGTGATTTTTGTCTTGTTGGATTCCTTTTTCTGAGATGCACCTAATGGTATCATTTTGAGGACCAAATTTCTGGGTTTAGTTAGGGTGAATAGTGAAATGACCAAAATACCCTTATCTTCAAAAACTAAACTTTTCATTGCTAACTTGGGATTTTAATGTTACAAAATTGGAGTCATTACATGCTTACCCCCTTAGGAGAATTTTGGGGTACTTTTCTCGCATTTCTGACTCCGTTTTCCCTAGTCTCTTCTCATACCATCCCACCAATATTGTCTCTTTAAGTCTTTGTACATCTTAGTTCCTCTCGAGTGTATAGTATACTTAGACCAATGAGCCTCTTTTAAGATTTCTTATTTTAACTCTTCATTATTCGGTACCACTAATCTTCCTTGCATGTAGACACTACCATCTTCCCCTTTAGTAAACCCTGGTTTTCCTATGAAAGCTTGTATATCCGGATCTCCTTTCTGTTCTTGCTTAACCTTTTCATTAATAGCCAACTTTATTGTTAGACCTGCCATAATGATTTTGTGCTTACTTATGTCTGGCTTCCATGTTACTACTTCTTGTAATAGCTTCCATCTCTTAGTCAATAAACTTGCACTCATCCCTTGGGTTTTTCTACTTAATGCATCAGCTACCATATTAGCTTTTCCAGGGTGATAATGAATGGAGAAGTCATAGTCTTTTAAGTATTCCATCCATCTTCTTTGTCTCATGTTTAAGTCTTGTTGGGAAAAGATATATTTAAGACTCTTGTGATTTGTAAAAACTTCAAACTTTTCCCCATATAAATAATGTCTCCAAATTCGCAAGGCAAAGACTATGGTCGCTAATTCCAAGTCATGGGTCGGGTAATTGGCTTCATGCTTCTTGAGTTGCCGAGAAGCATAAGCAATTAGCTTCCCCTGGTGCATAAGTACGCAGCCTAGTCCTTGTTGCGAGGCATCGCTGTATATCTCAAATCCACCACTTCTTGAAGGTAAGGTAAGGACAGGTGCTGTAGTTAACCTTTCCTTTAGTTCCTGGAAGCTTTCCTCACATTTATCAGTCCATTCAAATCTTGTGTCTTTCCTGGTCAGCTTAGAGGTAAAGCAATTTGTGAAAAACCCTCAATGAATCTCCTGTAATATCCGGGAAGTCCTAAGAAGCTTCTTATTTCTATGACTGTCTTAGGTCTTTCCCAGTTCTGTACTAATTCAACTTTAGAGGGGTCAACTACTATGCCATCCTAAGAAATAATGTGCCCTAAGAAATTCACCTTTTCCAGCCAAAACTCACACTTACTAAATTTTGGATATAACTTGTGTGCTCGTAGGGTGCTTAATGTTATCCTTAGATGTTCCTTATGGTCTTCAGGAGTTTCAGAATATATTAAGATATCATCCACAAACACTATGATGAATTTATCTAAGTACTCCTTGAACACACTATTCATGAGGTCCATAAACGCGGCTGGAGCATTAGTTAAACCAAAGGACATCACTCTGAATTCATAATGGTCGTATCAAGTCCTGAAGGCTATCTTGGGAATATCTTCTTCTCTAACTCAAAGTTGATGGTATCCGGATCGTAGATCAATCTTAGAGAAGACTCTGGCTGACTGAAGTTGGTCGAAAAGATCATCAATTCGGGGAAGGGGGTACTTATTCTTAATGGTGACCCTATTTAGCATCCGATAGTCTACGCACAATCTCATGGAGCCATCCTTTTTCTTAACAAAAAGGACTGGAGCTCCCCATGAAGATACGCTAGGTCGTATGAACCCTTTGTCAAGTAGTTCTTGTAACTGGGTCTTTAGTTCTTTTAGTTCTGTAGGAGCCATTCGGTAAGGAGCTTTGGAAATGGGAGAAGTACCGAGTACAAGGTCAATGATAAACTCAATTTCCCTTGGTGGAGGTAGACCTGGTAAGTCCTCAGGAAATACGTTAGGAAATTCTCAGACTATCTCGACATCCTCTAGCTTTGGTTGGGGACGCTCGACAGATTCAATCTTGGCTAAGAAGAATGGGCATCCCTGAGCAATGTGCTTAACCGCTTTCATGGCAGAAATAACACACGCCCTAGAATAATCCTTTCTTCCTTGGAGGGTGAAAGTGTCTCCATTAGTTAGGGTAAAAGTGACATGTTTCTGGCGTTAATCAACAAAGGCTTGATGAAAGGCTAGCCAGTCCATACCTAGGATGATGTTGAAGTCATTCATATCTAAGTGAATAAAATTGGCATGTAGCAAATGGTCCTTAATCAAAAGGGGGACATCTTGGAGATAAGAATAGGTGCGAAGTGCCTGGCCTACAGGAGTTATGACTTCTAGAGTGAAGTCCAGGTCCTGTGGTATAATGTCCTAGGATGATGCAAATTCCTGGGATATGAAAGAATGAGTGGAGCTTGTATCAAATAGAACTTTAGCAGGTGTATCATAGATAGAAAGAATACCTTCAACGACTGCATTTGAAGCTTGGGCTTGACTGGAAGTGAGGGCAAAGACACGTCCTTGGCTTTTTGGAGCTTGATCTTCTTTACGCTCTTGTACTTTCCTTTTTGGACAGTTACTAGCAAAATGTCCTAATTCTCCACAACTATAGCAAGTGATGTTGAAAGTGGGACATGGTTTGCCTGAATGATTTCTGTTACACCTAGGGCATGCCTTCCAGTCTGGTCTTCCTCCATTGTTTTCAAATGGCTTCTTGAAAGGTGGCCCAAGTCCAGATGACTAAAATGATCTCTTTCCTTTATTTCCCATGGTGTTGATGTTCTTAGTTTCTTTTATTACCTGGTTCCTTTGATAATCTTTTTCGTATAGGGAGGCCATCTCTACGGCTTTGGCTACTGTGGAAGGTTGGAAACCTAGAACTCTGTTCTTGAGTCCTGGGTTAAGCCCATCTACAAATCGTTCTGCCGCATCTTCCTCATCAGCACAAGCACGTGGTGCAAATCTTCGGAGGCTGATGAATCTATTTTCATACTGTTGGACAGTCATATTTCCTTGTTCTAAGTCCATAAATTCCTTTTCCTTCTATTTTCTTACGTGTTTAGGATAATATTTGTCATTAAAGACCTTTTTAAACTCTTCCCATCCTATTGTTTCTCGCTGGTCAAAATAAGTCCTTTCTGCTAGTTCCCACCAAAAGGTAGCGTCTCCTCTAAACACAAATGTGGCCATGGGTACTTTTCTTTCTTCAGCTATGTTCATGGCTTTAAATATCTTTTCAATATCAATTAACCATTTTTCAGCTGTAGATGCTTCATCTTCTCCTGTGAATGAGGGAGCTAATTTCTGAAACCTTTCTAACTGAACCTCAGTCCTATCTATCGCTTTATCAAGGGAAGGATCTCGTGTGGTAGGGGTTTGGCCTTGACTATTCATGTATTGTCCCATATTCTGTAGGAATTGCTAGAACAATTCAGCTATCCCATTGCCCGACCCAGTGGAGTCCACTAGTGGGGCTTCAGGTCTTGGAGCATTGCTTCCTTTCTTCTTAGGCATCTGTAATCACAAGGTAATTTACCAAACCTTAGTAGGTGTTATCCTATTACCCCTTACTTTTTCATGGATGAAACTTGATTATAAGTTATACTCCTCATAACTGGGCTGTGAGTAACGTTAAACCTTGCCCTGATACCAACTGTGACGACTCGGGTTTTTATATGATGCAAATTTGATAAAAAGGCGAGATCTCTTGTTTTATAAATATGAAATGCATGAAAATCTTTTTCGTTTTGGAAAACAATCTTTTGTATAAAACCTCGAGTGTCAAAACAAATTTTCCAATTATCTAGCCATGGCAAAGTTTTAAATCAACATTATTCCCAAGAAAGTGTTAGTCACAGCCTCAGCTATAGAGAGTAACTACAATCAAGTAACATTGAAAGATAAGGTAGGGGTTTACTTACTTGCACTTAGTCTGGTTGTCTTTTGTCACAAGCGTTCCTTGCCCTTAAGTGTTTACTTTGTGTCTAAAAAATGTTGAGGATTCGGTGAGTATATACTATACTCAGTAGGAGTCCATCACTACTAATTTTACAATGCATGAGATGTTTAAAATCATATGCTCTTTCAAAACATGTGCATGTCGGAACACTCACGTTCAATATCGAGATTAAAAACCATCATCAAATTGGAATATTGACGACTTAAAGAAATTACATAATCCAAGTCGAAAGTATCATATATATATCATAACATAATGATATGCATAAGATGCTTCATTGAATCCAACTCATGGATATCTAGTATGGTATGGTCCACCAACCTCATATCATGCCATATGCAATGCAAATAAGTCCACGAAACCATAAGGTCCAACTATGCCCACGACCTCGCCCCTGTGTGGTCCCCGGGTACCTGAGGACACTCGGTCATAGCCTCAACGAGGACTATGACACGTCGACCCAATGCCGTGACACCAGTGGTAACCCCCTGTACCACATGCAGTCGACGTAGGGACGTTGCCCATTTTGAGCATGGTACCCATCCACCTAATAGTGGTTGAGGCTGGAGGCCAACCCAAACCTCTCGGCATAGCGCCCACGAGCTTATCAGCCCAAATCATAATCAGATCAAACAAGCGAAAACCTCTTTTTCAAAACCTGTCCTCTTTGGGTCCCTCACAACTGCCTAGCCCTCACAACTGCCTACCCAGCATCTTTTGGGCACTCCAGCGTCTTTTGGTAACCCTCAAGGACATGTAGTCTTTCAAAAACTCAATGCTTCACAAATCATACAATGTATGCAATTGTTTGCAAAACATATCTATGCATAATGTATATGCAATTATTTACAAAACATATCTACGCATAAAGAATTTATCATATGCTGACTTAAGTCATGCTAAACAAGTCATATACTTAAAACAATCATGGCTCTTTTAAAAAGTCTAGCAGCAATAGAGCACCTACTTGGCTAGGTCGCGCTAACCCCTTTGTCCTCGTATGCTCCTGAACATGGTTTGGAGATTCAAGGTTAGTTTGGCCTATATTTTATAGGTTTTAGAGTGGTTGGTCTTATTACTTAGGAATTACGGGTTCATCCCCATGCCTATGGGTGTCCTAAGGTCCTAATTGGGCATTGGTATCATCAGTTTTCCAAAGGTCTAGTCGCCATGCGCCACCATCCTATTCTAAGGGTCGTGCCCACCTTATATTGGGCCTTTATTAGGGATTTTATAGTTTTTGTGTGTCCGCGTCAT
This sequence comes from Warburgia ugandensis, assembly GCA_035236585.1. Taxonomy (NCBI): domain Eukaryota; kingdom Viridiplantae; phylum Streptophyta; class Magnoliopsida; order Canellales; family Canellaceae; genus Warburgia; species Warburgia ugandensis. Next base: position 77,328,925 of record CP141129.1, on the reverse strand, counting down.
CGATACGGACACAACGCCTTTCACGGTGCCTCAATCGGAGCTCTAGATCTCAAGTTATAAGCTTTTTAGTATCACATGTACATAAGGGCCTTTAAGAGGTGGAAATCCTAGAATGCTAGCGCACTACGTATCAGCGGCATGCGCCCCAACGGGACATGAAGAGGTGGAAATCCCAGAATGCTAACGTGCTGCACGTCAGTGGCATGCACCCCAGCGAGCGCATCTGCAGACGCGCTGGATTTCCCGCCCGTCTTTTCCTTTTGCGGGCGCGTCCACGAACGCGCCCATTTGGTTCTCTCGAACGCGGACGACTCGTTTCGTCCAAGGGGGACGTTCTTTTCGTTGAGAGATCGGGGCATCCTTGGGATGCTCTGGTTCAATCCTGTCGAACCAGTGTGGCCCAGGGATCGTCCCTGGGTCCTTCGTGACTCTCCAGGGCCCGTTTTTGCATGATTTTTAATGCAAAAACTTAGGGAAACTGAGCCTAAGACTAATGTGAAGACGACTTTTGAGGGATATTGGGCATACCTGGCTCGTTGCTGGGTTTTTCTCCATGTTTCTCCTCTTGGTTGCTTCTCCAAAACGGGTTTTTCCCCAAGCTTTTGGGCTGCCATTAGAGGCGTCCAAGAGCTCTATTTATAGAGCTATAAGGGGGTTCTTGAGGGGGCTCTCACCGCCCTTCAATGGCGGTGGAGAAACCTCCAGAATGGGGGTGATTTCTCCTCCAATCACCACCATTCTAGAACCCTCTAGGAGGTTGAAGATGAGGGTGCTCGTATCAAAACAAGCCCTTGTGTTTTGCAGGCTAAATCCATTTTTTAATGAAAATTACATTTTTGCCCCTGAATTTCAAAAGGCCATAACTTTCTCATTTTAACTCTGTTTTGGGTGGTTTTGGTCTTGTTGGATTCCTTTTTCTGAGACACACCTAATGGTGCCATTTTGTGGACCAAATTTATGGGTTTAGGCAGGGTGAATAGTGAAATGACCAAAATACCCTTATCTTCAAAACCTGAACTTTTCATTGCTAACTTGGGATTTTAATGTTACAAAATTGGAGTCATTACAGGCGGTGGCAGATTTTCCTGGAAACTACGACCCCCTGCGTTTTCTGTCTTTTTGGTTTTTTAGTTTAAATTACAGAATTGCCCCTGATCATTAAACGACCGTAACTTCTTCGAGGCGTTGGATTCCATTTTTCGAGTAGAATCTAATGGTACTAATTTCCTCAAAAATTCCTTCGTTTACTATTTTAAATAAAGTAAAATATTTAACACAGTTTATTTCCCATAGAATGTTCAAAATAGCGTAAATTGCTCGGGCATTACATTATTACCCCCTTAAAAGAATTTCGTCCTCGAAATTCCATAAATTATCATCTTCAAGGTATTTTGTATCTTAGATAACTTCTTGGTGAATGCATTCCCCCCTTAGGAATCAAATCTAGGCTCAACCTCAATTTATCATTATTATTGTTCCTTCTATAAGGCCTTACCTATAAGGGCCACTTTCGCTGCATGCTCTAATGCATACTCCCATACGTGCCAGTTTAACAATACCGGTTTCTAGCTCTAATTCATCTATCTTGAAATCCTTAGATGCTTATACTTTTGTCATCATGTATAGGATTGTCTCCTTGTAGGATCATGCTTCTTTATTCATGTATAAATTACTCCATGCTTCTTTGAGATCATATGATCTTATTTCTCCTATTTCATAGGATAATCCCTTTTTCTTCTTGTCTTTCATCTAGTGATCTCTTCATCATCCACATCTCCTTCTAATGGTTGGTTATATGTCATTAGTAAGAGTCCAAAAAAATTACCTTCTTTCTATTGTGTCTAACTTTGCTTCTTATCTTTTATATTTGTCCCCAAGATACTTCAATATCTGACATGGTATCATGTGCTCTACAGCCAAACCCTTGATTAACTTTGAATTTCAACTATCTGTCATTTTCCACATGTGACTTGATTCCTCGACCAAAGTTACATTCAAAATAAAATCATGAAAGCCAATTAGTAGCATCTTTCAGACCCACAGTGATTTCTATGGTTTGTCATGGTATCTATTCATGTTTGGAAAAATCTGTCTCACTGGTGGAGATTGCTCCTTATTTTTGCTTCTATTTCAATTGTTACTGTATTTATTGTACTTGTAGCTCCTCCATGATATGGCCTAATCAACTGATCTCATACCCTCAAATGACTTAGTCTAACAAGTAACTTCTTTCTGGTAAAACTCATGTCCAAATACTTATAATATCCCTCTGAGTATATAACTTCGACTACTAACTCGTAGATACTAACATACTTGACTAATTAGGGTGGGATGCCTTTATTTAGTCAACAGTACTCTAAAGGTAATGACTAAATAATGGTCTTAAGATTTTTGGTCTTCCAATCTATGATAGTAAGACCTCAATTTGATCCTTGATGGTACCCTATTGCTAAATGGACAAGTTACTGTCCCGGCTTAATTCCTTTATTTACTCATGTAGTGGCAAGGTAGGATATCACCAAATTTTCCTTTTTATGGACTATATCCATTGGTGTTCCTCATAAGCTAATGGATCTAATTGATATCAAACCATTTGTAGAATTTTAATTTCTAGTTGGTCACCATTCCTCTTCGAAAATTTCTTGTCGCATAATCTCCTGAAATTCGATACTCTACTCAAAATCTTAAACCCCATATGCTTTCTCTCTTTTATACTCTTTTACAATAAGATCACCAACTCATCTATCATCATTCCTTCAAAGTTGATTGGTTTATCTTCCCACTCGATTCAAGATAAAGTCATGATCTTCTTCTTTTGAATATTCAATATTCATTGAATACTGGTAGTTACATCTCTATCTCTTTCTTTCTTTTCCTCAAAATCCTCATTTTTGTCTACCTAGATCAATGTCTTCATGTGCTTTGTTGCATATAATCGATAATACATCTACTCCTTTACTTAACAGATATGATAACTGAATGCTTCTAAGAAATTCTAAACTGTCTTAAGATCATTGAAATCCTCAATTGCCTATAGCCTTAATAAAATTCATACAATGTCTTAATAATGGCATTTTTGGTCATGCTATACATCTCTTACAAGTTCATGTTAGGATCAATCTATTATCATTCTTAGTATTATCATAAAAATCTTTTGATAACTCAGTCGAATACAGTTCCTTGTCATATTCGTGTTATGTTTCTCTTAATCACATAATATGTCACTTGTATACATCTTCTGATTTGCTCCATAATACTCTGGTAGTTATTATTCGATAGCACTTTACTCTTCATAAGACTCCAATTCAGGTATCCAAAATTGAGCTAAGTCCTTCAAGATCCATAGCTTTGTGACCTAGTACGAGTCATACTTATCTCCTAATATCATCTTGCATTCTCATCCCTCTTAGATTATCATCAAAATTTTCTCAAAGTCTGTCTTTTACATTCCCTATCATACTCATATCATATCCCTTGTGATAGTGTACTCATATTCTGATATTCTCTATGATGGTAAGATAGCCATCTAGGTTCTTCGATGTTCTCATCTTTGGTGAGGTTGATCTCTTACAGGTCAGAACTATCTACTAATAAGTTCACTAACATCTTCCTTCATCATTCTTATCATAATATGATCCATATATGAGTTTCCCTATTTGCACTATTGTACAATAATCCTTATTTCCTATGATTTTGATAGGATTCAAGCAATCCAATATCTAAGTATTTGCTAGACCCATCTTCTTTTTCACCTATTTGTTTATGGTGAAATGCCTTGAGCATCAATATTGTAATCTTCAAATAGAAGTAGTCATCTCTACTACTTCTTCTTGATTATCTCTATTGTCTATGACCCTTGGACATGCTGGACTGGTTGTGAAAGGATAAAACCTGGGCTCTGATACCAACTATGACGATCCGAGTTTTCCCATGCATTTTTATATGAAAGATCTAAATTCCTAAGGTGGGATGCATCCCTATTTGAAAACCATTTTATGAAATCCATGCAATGTAGCGGAAAATCTTTAGTTTTAAACTCATTTTGAAAAACCCCGAGTGTCTTTTGTTTTCACAACAACCAAAGTAGTTTTTGAAAAACTTCAGAAATCATAAATGTTTTTCCCCAGGTCTATCCAGTCATAGCTCACAGCCCAACTATAAATAAATACAAATACATGTCCAAAGGGTAGAGTGTTTACTTACATGTATAATTGTCTCCTTTTGATTTTTCTTGCTCATAGCACTAACATTTCCTGAGGTCTTTTCTACTCGTGAATGGAGCTATCCTGAAAAATGTTAAGGATTGGATGAGTATATACTATACTCAGTAGGAGTCTATCACTATTAGTTTTACAATGCATGTTATGTTTAAAATCATATGCTCTTTAAAACATGTGCATGTTTGAACACTCATGTTCAATATTGATATTAAAAACCATTGTCAAACTGAAATACTAACAACTTAAAGAATCGCATAATCCAAGTCAAAAGTATCATATATATCATAAACATAATAATATGCATAAGATGCTCAACTAAATCCAACTCATGGATATATGGTATGGTCGACCAACCTCCTGTCATGCCATATACATAATGCAAGTAAATCCTCAAACCATAGGGCCCACTATGCGCACGACCTCGCCGCCGTGTGGTCCCCGGGTACCTAAGGACACTCGGTCATAGCCTCCACGGGGCATATGACACATCGACCAGTCTTGGTGACACCAGTGGTAGCCCCCTGTACCACATGCAGTTGACGTAGGGACATGCCCTTTTTGGGCGTGGTACCCATTCCACCTAATAGTGGTAGAGGCTGGGAGGCCAACCCAGACCTCTCGGCATAGCGCCCACGAGATTATTAGCCCAAATCATATAAGATCAAGCAAGTGAAAATCTCTTTTTCAAAACCTGTCCTCTTTGGGTCCCTCACAACTGCCTACCCAACGTCTTTTGGGCACTCCAGCATCTTTTGGTAACCCTCAAGGACATGCAATTTTTCAAGAACTCAATGCTCACAAATCATGCAATATATGCAAGTGTTTGCAAAACATATCTATGCATAATGTGTTTGTCATATGCATCCTGAATTTGTTTATAAGATTAAGTCATGCTGAATTTGTTTATAAGATTAAGTCATGCTAAATAAGTCATATAACTTAAACTTAAAACATGCGTTCTCAAAACAATCATAAGTTCTTTTTAAAAAGTCTAGTAGTGATAGAGCACCTACCTCGAAGTCTCTTGGAGTCGCGTCCTTCATCACTTAACCCGTCCTTAGGTCTCATTTATAAACTCCTGGGTAGGAATGGATACAAGGAGTCCTTATCAATTTCAATCTCTTTAGACATTAGATCGCTAGATCTACCTTTTGGGGTCCATGGTCCTTGCCTAATTCATTGTCAGGCTAGATCCTATGATATGGATCTACTATTCAATAGTTAAACTCTGTAAATTATCCTTTGATCCTAACTTTATAGTCTCATTAGGTCCACGTGTCCCAGTTCCCAGGACACCCGTGCATCCTGGTTGAACCGCGACCACCTCACGTGCGTGCGCGACCAAAGGCTGTGCCAGGGACCGCATTTTGTAGGCGCGCATGCATGCTCAAGCAACGCGCTATGACGTGCGTCCTGGATGGCATCGCACAGATGCACCTTTGGTGTAGCATGGCGCGTCTCAGCTCCCAAGGCATCCCGTGCATCCTGGTCGAGCCAAGACCTGTGCCCCACATCGCGCGAGCACCCGAAGGCCGCACTAGGGATAGTGTACGCACTGTCGTACGCCTGGAACCCATGCCAAGGACCCTGTCCTAGGCGCACATGGAGCATGGCGTCCCTGGGATGCCTGGTTCGTACAGGGCCGGCTGGAAAAACCGGTTGGGAAAAGACCAGATCTGGCATGGATCTTGGCCTAGGGGAAGCAAAACAAAGAGAAAAAGGGAAAAATGGCTTACCTGGGTAGCCTAGGGAGCACCTATAACCGGTGGTAGACCTCCGTTCCGATTCTAAAACTCCATGCCACTAGAAAACTCGATGAAGGGAAAAACCCCAATGCCAAGACCGGAAAAGAGAAGAGAGGGGAATGGAGAGAATGGCCGGCCTGACTAGGGCCTAGCCATTTCCGAGAATTGTAGGGAAATGCTAGAGACGGGTTTTCAATTTTTGTCGGAAACCCCAGTCCCAAAATTGCTAGAAAAACTGTGTTTTGGAGTGGGGGGGGGAGATGGGGCTTTTTATAGCCTTGCTATGGTGGTGCTGCCATTAGCGGTGGAAGATTTCTCTGGAAACTAGGGTTTCCAGAGAAATCTAGAGGAAGAAGACAACGGGGTGCCGTTAACAAAACGGCCCCTGCGTTTTTTGTCTTTTTCGTTTTTTAGTTTAAATTACAGAATTGCCCCTGATCTTTAAACGGCCGTAACTTCTTCATACGAACTCCGTTTTCGGCGTTCTTTGAGGCGTTGGATTCCATTTTTTGAGTAGAATATAATGGTACTAAGTTTACTCACAAATTAATTCCTTTAATATTTTAAATAAAGTAAAACATTTAACACAATTTATTTCCCATAGAATGTCCAAAATAGCGTAAATTGCTCGGGCATTACAATAGCAGACCCCAAATAACCAGATCCTAGTGATTCTTGGATGTCCATTCTTGGTGACGTTGAATGTAATCATAAATTGTGGAGAGGGTGTATTGCAATTGTCCTTTGATAATATGAAAGTTGAGCTCCATGTCTTCAATGCCAACCATTAACAATTAGATCTTGATGACTCTTACAACATGATTGAAGATTTAATCCCAAAATTTCTACCACCATTATCTACCTTCGATCCACTAGAGGCTTATCTTACACATTGCAAATTCAATTGTTAATGTTTGGTGAGGCAGCCTAGGGTTTTAGAGTCTACATCACTCAATTTCTATATAGGATCCTATCTTTTCAAACATTGGGGACAATGTTTCATTTAGGTTGGGGGTGGGCTAGATGCAAATAGAGATTTTTTATTTTCTTGAGTTGTTCAAAAAAGAAAAAAAAAAACATTTTTGGAAGAGTCCCTTACTGTGATGAGAACTGGATGTTTAGAAATTAGTAATTCTAATGCTTTCACCTCTTAATGGAAGTGCATATGACTAGTTTTACATATTATTTATATGTTAAAGCATTTTATGAAAGTCAATTCTCAGAAACCATTTACAGATAGAACATAGTCAAGACTAATAGAGAGGTATGACAAAATGACCCTAAGGAAAAGCAATGGAGACCTAGAACCCAGTGCGTTTAGAAACCATCTTCTTCCAAAGAGTTATATGTAATTCAACAATTTCTTCAGTGTACATAATTTAGTGTGATCCTGTTATCCTTGTTTGGGTTAACTATCAAGAATAAATGGGGGTAATAGCTTTCTTTCTAGAAAAATTATTAAATCTGATAAGCTTTAGGAAACCTAGGAAATGATATAGGCCATCCTTGCTTAGCCTAGAAATATAAAGACTACCCAGTATATTGCATACCACTAGTTAGCCATTTAAGCCTATTATTAAGCCTTTTCCTTCTTAACCCCACTCATCTTAACCCAAAATAAACTATAGAAATAAATAACCATTACCCATTTTCAAAATGAGTAGAGTTAGTACAAAAGTTCAAAAAAGTTAAAAAAAAGTGAGAAATTAGCTCTCTTTCTACCAAAGAAGCCAAAAGAGAGAGAAAAGAAGAGAATTAAGGTAAACTACCCCAAACATTCTTGGTAATAACATCCACTCTTAAGGATTACTTTTCTTTGTCTCATTAGCATTTAAAGAATTATGTGAACCATTAGCTTGTTGGATTTGGCCACATAATGAGAAAAATATGTTTAAACCCTTATATGAGAGCTTTAGTTCTGAGAGTATACTTGTGAAGATTTCAGGTCAAGACATATTTCCAATGGAATTTAAGATATCCAGTTAGAAGCCATGACTTATGTGTTTGTACACACACATGCACTTCAAGAAATAATTAGAATGAAATGTCTTTAGTATGAGTTTGTTTGTAAAATGATCAATCTTCTCAATTAAGTGTTTAATTTTGCATAAAAGCCACCTAATTAGTACCCATGTGTTATAACTTATAGCATTAAATTAGGGTTTTTATACCAAAATTCATAACATATGCAGTTTTGACCTAATGAAGCAAAGGTTTGTTATTTCGTAGGTCTAGAAGCTAATCCAATGTAAGTATGTGATTAATCATATTTTTCTAGAATTTCATTAGGATTTATCACTTTTTGTAGGAAGTAAGATGTTGATCCAATGGTCAAGATCAATTAGGATGAAATTCAACATCAATATCAAAAGATTGAGTCAAAGCCTCAAATTTATCACTTCAACATAAACCAAAGGCCAAGATCATTTTAACGACCAGTAATGGATGGGATTAAAGGAGCTAAAGATGGCCAAAGTGGGTCCATGAAGTAAGCCATGCATTCCCACCACCTTAGCCATATAAAAAATGAAAGAAGGTAGCCAGCTAAGGAATTCAAGCCAAACCATACAAGCCACTCAAGCCAAAGGTTGAAGGCAAGAAAATAAGCCAAGAAAGCTTCCTAAGCTAGCCATGAGCTTAGCTAATGAAGCCTTCAAAGCTAACCATCTAAGCCATCAAGCTAAGCTAAGGGGAAGGCTAGGATTGGAAGAGATTCAAGAGAGTTATCCATGAGTTATTTTGAAGATAATTAAGGGACAATCTATTAAAATATGAGGGCAGGTGGACCAATAGGATAAAAGCAACCAATTTTTGGAGTTTTTCTCACTTTTTCCATAATTTCCACCTCACCCTTAAGATTCACTACGAATTTCCAAAACTCTCATTCCTTCCACCTCTTAGGAAACTTCCTAACCAATCAAATATCTCCACCTAACACCTCCCATATCTTTCCCATTTCATTCCCACCTACTCTCCTTTCCTTAAATCAAACTACTTCCACCACCCACTTTCCTAATTGAAGCCTACTCTTTCCCCCATGCTATCCTTTTTAATTAATCATCTTTAATCCCCACCACACCTTAATACTAGGTTACCCTAGGAAAAATAGAAAAAACCTTATAAAACTAGCCCAAATTCCAAGCAAAGGAAGACTTTTTCTCCATTGTAAATTGGACATCTTCTCCATACGAAGGAGATGCCCAACTCTTTCTAGCCTTTTTCACTCCTTTTACTTGATGTTTGGTGATGCTTTTGGGTGCTGCTACAAACTTCCAAGGTTCATGCTTCTTCCTCAAGTGTTCAACCTAGGATTCGTGGGGGTTTTGGTTTCATCTTTGAAGGTTGGTTAGCCTTTTCTGGAATTTCTTATTTTCATGCCATCTTTTGCTTTGTTTTCCTTGATTTTAAACTAAGATTCAAGTCTAGTTTTCTCTTCGAGTGTCAGTCAAGGGAAGTCATCCTGAATCTAGTTTTTTTCCTTACCTTCCATTGCATCTTATTTCTTTTTTAGCCCTCTTGAATTTCCAGATTTGGTTGCTTAAGTTCCACTAAATGTTGCCTTAGTTTTGCATAGGATTCCCCTTAATTTCAAGCATACTTGTTTAGTAATGAATGTGGGAACACTTATAGAAGCATTTGGCTTGTAATTAAGGAGTGATTTATATTAAGGGAATGTAATAACCTCAATTTGTGTAAATTGATTGAGAAAATCAATTTAGTTTGAATTTTTCAAAAATTTTGGGCAGGAATATTAGGTTATTGAAAATTATCTTTTTATAGGGATTAAAACATGATTTAAAACTTATAAATTATGAATGTACTTGAAAAACTGATCGAAATGACATTAAGTATGTTCAATTCTGAGTTAGAATGAAAAATCCCTAATTTTCTTCATTTTAATGAATAAAAGGGTAAAATGGTATTTTCCCCATATCCAAGATCTATGACATCAATATTTAGAATTTACACAAAAATATGATTCCAGCGCCACTAAGTACACTTAATTCCACAAATGAGTTCAACAGCTAGAAAACATGTAATGAGTGGTCAAAGCACTACTAGGTGATAGTGGAGGAGGTGGTAGTGGAGGATCCAATGTTAATTTAATATTCAAAAGATTTGAAACATAATTATTATAAGTAATTATAAAAAAATTCAAAACCATCTATAAATACACTCCCAAAAATCCTCCAAAAATTTTCATTTATAGCCTCCCAAAATTATCTTGCTTCCCCTAAAAAGCCAAATCTGGTTTCATTCCCAAATTTCCCAAAAATCTCTCTTCTTTCACTTTCTCTCTCCTCTTTGTAGATTGGAACAAGAGACCTAAATTCAATTAGGCACTCTATTCCAAATCAAATATCACAAATCAATCCATTCATATTGTCCTAGACTACCTTATCTACAAAACCTCAAAATAAATTTCAAGATCCAACGGTGCAATCAATAGAAAATTACAAACAAGCGGTTATCGGTTGGTCTTATCATCAACGAGATATTTCTTTAAAATTGGGCTGCAAAACCTATGTTTTTCTCTAATCAAGTAGGTGGAAACTCTTCCCATACTTATTTCATGTTAGTTTATATAATTTTTATTTTTCCAAAATTAAGTTTAGGTTAAAAATTATAAAAATAAAGTAAAGATAAGAATCCTTCATTTCTATATGATGAAGGGCTCAGATAGAAAATTTGATACATCTAATTGATCCAGAAGGGTTCAAAACCCATAGGGTAGAATTTTCAAGAAATTTCATCAAGTTTTGAGCCCTTGATTGAAGCAGAATTGATTGGACGATCCAAAACAGACTATCTGATCTTCTTTATAAGATCCGGCTCGCTAGACGCCACATGAAAACGTGCCTTGAGGGAGCGTCTCTACGTGCGCTATTTGCTTGCGATGATGTCCTGATGGAACATCCACGCAAAAGTGCAGGTCTCGGGCAGTGCATTATTGTATGCGTCCTAGTGATGGAAGCGCAGCAACCGCTCCGCTCCGAACGATGTGGACCATCCGCTCTGCTGGGCCCATGTCAAATCTAGACCCTTGGAACGACTATGAACTTCTTTTCTTAATTGTGGAGCCATCTAAACTCTAAATCAAGATCAAAAAGAAGTTATGGAAAGCTTGTAATGTTTATTTTCTTTGAAACACATAAAATTGATAAAAATATACAAGAAACTTTTTTGTTTTTAGGAAATAAGCTTCTAATTTTAACGATCTTCAAGATCTGAGATGATTAGATCTTGGGGATCTAATTTAATGATGAAATAATGTTGAAATAAAGAAATATCAATGATTTATTTTGACAAATCTAAGATAAATTAAAAGATTTACCCTTTATGGTAGAAAAACCCTAAAAATACAAAGGAACCCACTTGATTAATGAGATCAAGCATGATCAGACCCTTTGGATGGATTGTATGAATGGGATTATGATGAAATCCAGTAAGATCATGGATTAAATGTGACAAAAACAAGTGGATATGATCATTAGATCTTAATGGAGTAAAATCCCTAAATGTAATTAAAACCCTTGATCTAAAGGAAAAGATCTAAGTTCTAATGGTTGAATCATAAGTAAAAGTTTCAAGTAATCTTAATCTAATTAGTTTAATTATCTTTTATTTGATAATAGAATTATAAATGTGATTTATGTTATAAATTAGGAAACATGATAGTGTAATTCTTAAATTTTAGCATGCTATGCTCTAAATGTTATTAGTTTGTTATTACATTGGTAGATTTAATTATCTTAGGGCCATGTTAGTTTAACTTTGAGATTTCATCATGATTCCATTAGATTAGTAGTAAATTTTCATGTATTTCATAACTTAAGATCATGCTAGTTTAAGTATAGTTTTATTCCATTAGGTTAAGTTACATTCATAGGAAGCATGTTAGTATAAATGGTTGTTAAAATTATATTGGATTTATGCTTTAAGGTTTATGATTTAATTATTGTCAAATTTTATTAGTAAATTCAATTATTACGTAGTTTTTAAGATATAATGAGCATAAATCACCAAAAAAGTAAACTAATGAAATATAGAGATTCATGGACAATTAAGATGAGTGAATGACTTTGACTTAATATTAGTAAGGGCTATAGTTAGTAGGACAATATAAGGATTATCAAATCCTGGGCCCAAACTAGGAGAATAATAAACCTCATGAATGACATTTTAAATGTTCATGGATTTAATTAAAATCAATTAGAAAGAGTACTTAGGGTTAAAATGCTCATAGGAACCTTATGAAAGGTTGAGCTAAGGTCACTTTAGTAAATGCTGAACATGGTGGTTAAGGGGGTTCTCTAATAAAGCCTCGCTCTTCCCCTACCTTCCGTTGACATTTGTGAGGTCTAAACACCTCCTTACATAAGGATTGAAGTAACCACTTTGTGTTCAGCCATTCAACTAGTAAGCCTTAGTCAATTGGAAATAAGAGGAGCTGTCTAGACTTAGGATGAAATAAGCCATCTTCAACTAGTAAAACATTAACTAGTTGAATAATAATAATAAGAGTACAAAAGGTTAGTAAATTATTTAACCCTAATAAAATTTGTAAGTAAGATAAGGATGATCAAACAAGATCCATGGGATCTTGAATGATCAAGAACAATAAAAGAAATAAATACTTTTTGATATATGATATATATATTGCTTGCAATTTAGATTAAATAGAATAGAAGATCTGAGATCAAATAGAATAGAAGATTTGAACCCTTCATTAAATATCATTCAAGGTAGAGAACCAAGAGCATTGTTAAGTGTTTAATTTTGGCTAAAAGACCCCTAGTTTAGAATTTAATTAGACCATCTAACTCATTAATTTGGTAATTTTTTGGATAAATATAAAAATTAGCTCAAATCAACCATCCAACTATAAATTGTCATAATTAAAGGTTAGATGATCAATTGAGTTAAGTAGATGCTTAATGTATTGTTTAGATGACTCTAATCTAGTCTTTGGTCTTGTAGATATACTAAAGAACGGTTGGATGGCTCAGATTTAATCTCAATGGTGCAAATTAGTTTGAAGATCAATAAGGCAATGGATGAAGGGTTCCTATAAGAAGAAGGTCTCTTAATATAAGAGGAGTCCTAAATTGGAAGAAGAAGAAGTTTCCTAATAGGAAACTAACTCTTAAAGGAAGAGGTGGAGGAAAATTAGGGAGTGGAAAGTTTATAAAGAGGGGGAATTGTAGGGAGTGAGGGATCTTTTGAAAGTTTTGAGTTTGGGTCACCTTCCTTTAGTGTCCATTCCCTTGTTTGCCATGGTTTTGTTTTTTTCATTCTATTGGTAGTTGTTCTCGTTTTCCACTTCTCTCCTTTCTCTATTCTGAATTTAACCAAAGCATAGTTCCTCTTTTCTTTTTCCAATTCACCACACCAACTTTTGTTTCAGCACCAACCCAATCCATTTCTCACTTCCACGCCAAACCTCCATCAAAGTTGTTCACCGTCAGCTTCTCTTGTCCAGCACTGTTCATTGCGTCAATCTCCATCACCACCCATCAATCGTTGTCTACCCTGCTCCCACCTTCTCACTTCTATCTCTCTCCTATCTCTGACGATCACCCCAGGCTTCTCTGCAGTTAATCCTTACCGCACCACTTGCCAGATCCTTATCGCACCACTTCCCTTTATCATTTTCTTCCCAACGCACCAGCCCAGCCACCACCACACTCCACCATTTTTATTTTTTTTGTCTCCAGGCCCTTTCATTCCAGCTATCGTGTGACACCCCATCCCATCTCTCCAGTTATCATGCAATGCTCCTTAGAGCAACCCTCTTTCGGATTCTTCCCCAACTCCAGGCTGCTCAGAGGACGAAACCCTTTCCTCTGTTTTCCCCCCAATTTCCCCTTCTTCTCTTTCCTTCTCCTCCTTTGCTCCATGCATCATCTTCATTGGCTTTGTTCTAGACAACACCCAGAAAAGGCATAGTTTTTCTCTCACCGAATGAGCAACTATTGGCCAGGCGATTCCAAGACCAGCATCGAACTAGGAGCCATTTTTTTTTTATCACTTTTGCTCATCCCGCTGCCAAGCTTCTCTCCACTAGCACTGGGGTCCACTGATTGTCATGACCAGATAGTCTAGATGAAGTCCAGCCAATCCAACATGTCCAGTGGTCGACGTCTGCCCAGGTTGCCTCCACCTTCCAGATCAGTGGTATCCGCTCTAGCATAACTAGTCCAGTGGGACGCCCCATCCTTAGAAAATTCATCATTTTCCACTACTCCAGATCATCTCCAATGGCTTCCTCCATCTCCTCTGGCAAACTTTGTTTTACGGAAAATTTTAAGGAAGTTTGGAATAAAATTCCAATTTTGCCCTTGGAAGAATATTTCAAATTACATGTTCTATCCTGTTACTGTTACTATTCTCATTTTATGTTATTCCCATTTTGATTATTCGCGTTCTATGTTATTTTGTATTTAATCTAGGAATGTCTTATTTGTTCCAGTTTAACTAAATCAAGGGTTCTGGTCTAACCATAGGAAAACTCTAATTTCTTGTCTGTTTTAATTCAGAATTTCAATTAAATTTTATAGCATATTTTTAGGATAATTTATAGTTTAATTTTTGTTCATGATCTTCAATTTGGGTTCTGAAAACAGATCTAAGCCATTAATTCTTAAATTCTTTAATTAGATGAGATATCTAAAGATTTGATGAATCTGACAAATTCATCCATTAGATCACTAATCCAGGACATGTTGAATATATTGATGGAGTTTCATCAGAGTTTGGGATACAAAAAGTGAAGAAATTAGATGGCACTTAAGATAGGGAATTAGATTTTTCTTAATTTTTTCTTTCTAGTTTTAGTTTTAGTTAAGGTTGTGTTGTTTTTTTCTGTTCTTTCCAGAAGTAGACCTCTGGAATTTCACTATTAAATTGAAGATGAAGTTTGATTTATTTTTGTTAAAAAATTTTAATTTTAAATAATTAAATTTTGTTAAAAACTCCAAAATCTTAAAGCTTGTCCCTGTGGGATCGACCCGTACTTGCATTAGCTATACCACAATAACTTGTGTACTTGTAAAAAATATCAACAAGTTTTTGGTGCCGTTGTCAGGGACCTGCAATGGAGTTTTTATAAAATTTAATTAAAAATAAAAAATCCAAAAATTTAAAAAAAATCAAAAAATTGAAATTTTTTAAAAATTTGGAGGAATTAAAGAGTTTCAACCTTTTAGAAAATTTTAGGTCATTTTTTAATTTTTTTAGTGCACAGCCACCTAATTTCCTAAAATTGGTACTTATTTCTAATTTTCTTTTTAAGGGAAATAGGAAAGTGGAGGAAATTGGCAAGTAAATCTTCATCAAAATGGAAATTTTGCTGCTTTCCTAGAATAGGAATTTTTTTTCCTTTTAAGTAAATCTAGTAGAGAGGATCCTTGCAAATTGCAATTTCCATTTTAATTTTAAAGGGTTATATAATACAGGGCAAGTGTAGGGTTAGGTGGCCCACACTTGATCTTCATCAGAAATCCCACTGCAAGTTTCCTCACTCATTTAATTCCTAGATTAGGTTTTGCATTTAGAGTAAATTTGTATTGTTTGGTAGTGTAGCTCATATAGAAAGCATCCTTTATAATTATTACATTTTAAGGGATTTGCATTAGTTTATTGCATTTTAATTGCATTCTTAGGACATGGTTAATGCTTTAAGGTGATATATATATATATATGCTGATTGAATTTCCATGGAGTGTGGAATTTAATTAGTAAAGGCACCCTACCCCCATAAGATCAAGGGTGGATTTCATCACCACTCCTTGGCCCACTTAGGATAATCACTTTAAGCGCACTACCCTACCCTTCAGATCAAATTAAAATCAATCAAAAGAGACCTATAGGGTCATCACATGCTCGTAGGACTCTCTTACTAAGACGTGATTTATTGTCACTCCAGTGGCTTTTGAACATTGTAGTTATTAGGGGTTGTCTAATAAAGCCTCTCTCTTCCCTCGCTTCTTGTTGACATTTGTGAGGTATGAACGCCTCCTTACATGAGGATTGTATTAACCACCTTGTGCAGAACCTAACTGGTAAGCAATAGTCAAATCTAAAAGCATTGTCCCCACACGAATTCAAGAAAATCAAAATATTGCTTATTAGCCTAAGGTGTTTGATTGTACCTTTTGCTTGCATCACATAGAGTTAGAGTTAGCATTTAGAGTAGGATATTTTATATTAGGAATAGTTCATGCAAGAGCATCGATCTCAAGACCCTGAGCTACTACCTTTAAACCCATAGATTCAATGCATCCAAGACCAAGGGGAAAGAAACATAGTTCTTATCTTTATGGAGAACCATCAGCAGAGATTGAGCGCAAGATGATTAGAGATTTTTATACACTGCTCCAACTTAATACCCCATCCTGCATAGCTTTACCTCCCACTAATGCCAACTACTTTGAGTTAAAGCTGGGAGTAATTCAATTACTCCCTACTTTTTATGGTCAAGATCGAGAAGACCCATACCTACATATCAAGGAGTTTCTTGATATTTGTGCCACATTTAGGTTCTAAATTTTTTTGGATGATTCAATTAGGCTTAGGATATTCCCATTCTCACTTAAGGACAAAGCCAAGTCATGGCTTAATTCCTTGGAGGTAGGTTTCATACATACATGGGACCAATTGTCCAAGAAGTTTTTGAACAAGTTCTTCCTTGTTCACAAAACAAATGCCCTACGTCGTGAAATTATAAATTTCCAATGAAGGGATGATGAACAATATTATGAATGTTGGGAACGGTGGAATGAACTACTGCAAAAATGCCCTCACCATGGATTTGAGAAATGGCAGCAAGTTCAATACTTTATGAGGCATTGATGCCTCAAAATAAGCAAATGATAGATGCAGTGAGTGGAGGGACCCACCCTCATATTAAAAGATGAAAGCAAGGTAATGGAGTTCTTTCAAACTATAGTCGATAATTCTCAACAATGGGATTATTCAAATATGAGAGCAAGAACTAACTAGCCCACTAAGAAAGGAGGTATCTATGAGATAGGAGCACATACTAATCTATCCTATAAGCTCGACTTTGTCACTGAAAAATTAGGTGGAAGAATGGACAAGCTTGAAACTATGTTTCAATCTTTCATGGCTGCTACATTATCCCAAAAACATCCACAAGAGGTATGCACTACTTGTTCTAGTCCATCCCATTTAACCTCAGCTTGTTCATCTAATAAAGTATTCCCTAAATATCTTATAGACCAAGTGAATGCATTGAATGCATATTGCCAACCTATCGACAACCTATATTTTGAGACCTACAACCCTGGATGGGCTAGGCATCCCAATTTGTCTTCGTCAAAGAATAACCGCCAAGGGGGGCCATCTGTAAATCCCCCTGTGCAAAACTTTCCTCTTAGAACTACAATTCCCCATCAGGCACCTGGCTTTTAACAACCTTAACAACAAAAGAAACCATATTCAGAGGAAAACATCCATACCATGCTGGAACAAATTATAAAAGGTAATGATTACACTAAAAAGGCCTTACACCAATTGCAAAATGAGAGTAGATAGTCAGCCAATGTCAACTCTCAGGCCATAGCTAAGTTAGAGATGCAAGTAAGCCAATTGTCTACTGAATTACATAATAGAGGAAAGAGTCAGTTTCCTAGTCAACCCATCCCTAACCCTAAGGATCAATTTGAGATAGGGTCAAGTTTTCAAAACCTTAACCCTCATGAGCATGCCAAGTCCATAACCACCCTTAGGAGTGATTGTTAAATCAATAACAAAGAAAGGCATGCTAAGGAAACTATAGAGGAAAAAGAGGCAACAAAAATATAGGAAAAAGAGAAAAGACAGAACAACCCTGTAAAACCTATAGTGGACGCATCCTATGTGCCTAAAGCCCCCTTTCCCCAATTACTGAATAAAGCTAGGAAGGGATCAAACTTCAATGAGTTAATGGAGGTATTTAAACATGTCCAAATCAATATACCATTACTCAATGAAATTAAAGACATCCCTGCCTATGCCAAATTCTTAAAAGATCCCTACACAACAAAGCGAAAGCTTAATGTGCAAAAGAAAGCCTTCCTCACCGAACAGGTGAGCTCTTTTATTTAACACAAAACCCCACCAAAGTTTAGAGACCCAAGATGTCCTACAATTACTTGCATCATTGGAGGTCATGTCATAGATAGGGAACTTCTTGACCTAGGGGCTAGTGTTAACTTGTTGCCATACTCTGTGTATGAGGAATTAAAACTTGGTGAGTTAAAACCAACCACTACCACACTGCAATTAGCTGATGGATTTGTCAAGATACCTCATCATTTGGTTGAAGATGTCTTAATACAGGTGGATAAGTTTTATTACCCTGTCGATTTCATTGTGCTAGACACCCAACCTATATCCGATCTTGGTAGTCAAATCCTAGTTATCCTTGGACGTCCATTCTTGGCAATGTCCAATGCCATTATTAAATGTAGGAATGGTTTAATGAAACTCTCACTTAGCAACATGAAGGTTAAGCTTAATGTTTTTAATGCCAATCAACAACATTTAGACCTTGATGATTCATGTGATGTTAAATTGATACAGAGTCTAATTAATGAGCTTCATTCACCACTGTCCATCTCAAACCCACTAGAGGCTTGTCTGATGCACTTTAATGGAGAATTTGATATAGATATAGTCTATTAAGGAGGTAAACAATCTTTTAGATGTTGCACCAATCATGGATACCTCTAAGTGGGGTCCTTATGTGGAACCATTCCCATTGTCTAAATCTATCCCCATACTCTCAATAGAGCAACCACTGTCTTTGGACCTAAAACTCTTGCCTGATAACTTGAAATATTCATACATAGGCCCAAATGAAACCTTACCTGTAATAATAACATTAGACTTAGATAAAGAACATGAGGGTAAGCTTTTAGATGTTCTTAAGGAACATAAAACTACTCTAGGGTGGACAATAGCAAACATAAAAGGGATAAGTCAAGCCGTATGCATGCATAGGATACATTTAGAAGAAAATACAAAACCTTCTAGGGAAACTCAAAGGCGACTAAACCCCCACATGAAGGACGTGGTTAGAGATGAAGTCCTAAAGCTCTTAGATGTTGGCATCATATACCCTATCTCTGATAGTACTTGGGTTAGCCCTGTTTAGGTTGTACCTAAGAAATCTAGGGTCACGGTAGTAAAAAATGAGGATAATGAGCTAGTCTCCACTCGCATTTCTACTAGGTGGAGAGTTTGTATTGACTATCAAAAGTTGAACATGATCATGAGGAAAGATCATTTTCCTCTACCTTTCATTGACCAAATGCTAGAGAGGTTAGCTGGACATAGCTATTGCTGTTTTTTGGATGGATATTTCGGTTACAACCAAATTCCTATAGCACTAGAGGATCAGGAGAAGACCACCTTTACCTACCCTTTTGGAACCTTTGCCTACAGACATATGCCTTTTGGGCTTTGTAATGCTCCAACTACATTTCAAAGGTGTATGTTGAGCATTTTCTCAGACATGGTAGAAAGATTCCTTGAGGTGATTATGGATGACTTCTCATATTTGGATCATCATTTGATGAGTGCCTGCACCACTTGAAGTTAATCCTTATAAGGTGTTAAGAGAAGAATCTTATCTTAAATTGGGAAAAGTGTCATTTTATGGTACAGAGGGGGATAGTATTAGGCCACATAATATCACCCAAAGGGATAGAAGTTTATAAGGCAAAAGTGTATTTAATAGCCAATCTTCCTCCATCAAAGAAGATAAAAGAAATTCACTTCTTTTTAAGACATGCTGCCTTTTACAGATGATTCATCAAAGATTTTAGCAAAATTGCCAAGCCCCTATGTAATTTACTTACAAAGGATGCGACTTTTGACTTTGATGAAGACTGTAAGAAAGCATTTGATCGACTTATGGCTGAATTGACTTCTACACCTATTACTCAACCACCAGATTGGATAGCACCATTCGAAATAATGTGTGACACGTTGGATTATGCCATTAGAGTCATTTTGGGGCAGCGCATTGATAAACTTCCCCATGTGATATATTAAGCTAGTAAAACACTAAATGATGTGCAACTCAACTATTCCACTACTAAGAAAAAGTTGTTAGCAATAGTGTTTGCTTTGGATAAGTTTAGATCTTACCTGTTAGGGTCTAAAGTTATAGTATACTCGAATCACGTGGCCTTAAAGTACCTCTTTCTAAAAAGGATGCAAAACCTAGGTTGATCAATTGGATACTATTGCTACAAGAGTTTGACTTAGAAATTAGGGACAAGAAAGGTTCAGAAAATGTAGTAGCAGGTCACTTATCCAAATTAGTGGTGGAGCACACTAACGATCAAGGGCCTATAACTGAGTCAATCCGAGATGAACAATCATTGCATGTTTCCCAGTTACCTTGGTATAGAGATATTGTTAATTATCTTGTTACAAGACAAATGCCTAATCATTGGACCAAACAAGATAAAATGAGATTTTTAACTAAAGTTACATATTTTACTTGGGATGACCTGTACTTATTCAAGTATTGTCCTGACCAAGTAATTAGGAGATGCATACCAAATAGTGAACATAATCAAATCATCTCCTTTTGTCATGATCATGCATGTGAGGACCATTTTAGCTCTAGAAAGATAGCTCCAAAGATTTTGCAATGCGGATTTTATTGACCTACCATATTTAAGGATGCACATGCTTATTGCAAAGTATGTGTAAGGTGTTAAAGGTTGGGAAGTTTAGGAAGGAGACATATGATGCCCTTAAACCCAATCCTTGTTATAGAACCTTTTGATGTTTGGGGTATAGATTATGGGACCTTTTCCTAATTCTTTTGGAAATCTGTACATCCTAGTGGGAGTGGACTACGTGTCCAAGTGGGTGGAGGCTATACCCTACAAAACCAATGACGACAAGGTTGTGGTAAAATTTTTGAACAAAATTATTTTTGAATGGTTTGGTACTTCAAGAGCCACAATAAGTGATGGGGGGAAACACTTTTGTAATAAAGTGTTTGAGAACTTAATGAAAAAGTATGGTATCAACCATAGGATAGCTAACCCATTCCACCATCAAACTAGTGGTCAAGTAGAGGTATCCAATAGGGAAATAAAGTAGATTCTAGAAAAGATAGTCAATCCAAATAGGAAAGACTGGTCTTTGAGACTTATTGATGCTTTATGGGCTTATCATACAACATATAAAACCCCTATAGAAATGTTACCCTATCGCTTGGTCTATGGAAAGGCCTACGACTCACCAGTAAAGTTAGAGCACAAGACATATTAGGCTATCAAAAAGCTAAATTTTGACTTAGATTCTGCTTGAACCCACAGAAAAAGAATTGAGGAACGATGCACATGAGTCTACATGATTGTACAAAGACCGAATGAAGGCTATACATGATAGAAATATTTTAAGAAAATCCTTCACACCAGGTCAAAAAATCATACTGTATAATTCTAGGTTGCATCTATTCTCAAGAAAACTTAGATCTATGGTCAAAGGTTAAAATCTTTCCTAGAACTGTCTAACTTTGAAATTGATGAGACACTTTTAGAGACACCTGAGTATCATGATCCACCTTAGATTAACACTCTCTAAGAGCCTTGCAAGATATCATCATTGCACTCACCATTATATCCGGCTGAAGATATTAGACTTAGCACTTATTGGGAGGCAACCTAAGGGTTTAAAGTCTAGATCACTCAACTTCCATATAGCATCCTATGTTTTCAAACATTGGAGATAATGTTTCATTTAGGTTGGGAGGTGTAGATGCACATAGAGATTTTGAATGTTTTTGAGTTAAAAAAAAAAAGAAGAAAAAAACAACAACAACAAATTTGAAAATTTTTTGAAAAAAAAAAAAGTTTTTAAAGTAGAGTTCCCTTACTGTGATGAGAACTGGATGTTCAGAATTTAGTAAATATACTTTTTTCACCTCTTAATGGGAATGCATATGATTAGTTTTGCATATCATTCATGTGTTGAAGCATTTTATGAAAGTTAATTCTCAAAAACCATTTACACATAGCACATAATCAAGACTAATATAGAGGTATGACTTAGAGACCTTGAGGAAAATCAGTGGAGACCTATAACCTAGTGAGAGTTTGAGACTATCTTTTTTTAGAGAGTTATAATTAATTTCATAAATTCTTCAGTGTACGTACATTAGTGTGATCCTGTTATGGTTGTTTTGGTTAAACATCAAGAATAAATAGGAGTAATAGCTTTAATTCTAAAAATTTATTGAATCTGATAGGCTTTAGGAAACCTAGGAAATGATAGGCCATCCTTGCTCAGCCCAGAGACATAAAACCTACCTAATATAGTATACCACTAATTAGCCTTTTGAGCCTATTATTAAGCCTTTTCTTTCTTAACCTCACTCACCTTAACCCAGAATAACCCAGTAAAATAAATAACCACTACCCATCTTCAAAATGAGTAGAATAGAAAAAATTCAAAAATAGGACAAAAATTCAAAGAAGTGAGAAAAAAATTACCTATCTTTCTTCCAAAGAAGAAAAAAAAAAGTGAAAAAGAAAGACCAAAATTTGAAAGAGAAATTCACTTCAAGTACAAACCCAAAAGAAAAGTTGTCCTAACATATATTCATTGAAGACATCTAGTCAATTTTGAACCGTTGAAATCTGTATACCTTTCTTTTCTAATCCTGTCCTAAGCCAACATTTCATCCTAGTTAAAGACCTATAGATCTTAGGTGGACATAGCCTTAATGAGGAGATAAAAAGAAAGAATTAAGGTAAAAGACCTTAATATTCTTGGTGATAACATCCACTGTCAGGAATCAGTTTCCTTTGTCTCCTGAGAATTTAAAAGAATTATGTGAACCATTAGCTTATTTGATTAAGTCACATAATGAGAGAAATATGTTTAGACCCCTTATGTGAGAGTTTTATTAGACCCCTTATGTGAGAGTTTTATTTATAAGCGTATACTTGTGAGGATTTGAGGTCAAGGCATATTTCCAATGGAATGCAAGTATATCCAGTTAGAAGTCAAGATTTATGTGGCTGTGTACACACATATGCCCTCTGAGAAATAGCTCAAATAAGGTGTCTTTAATATGTGTATGATATGTAAAATTGCCAAATCCTCTTCATTAAGTTATGAGAAACTAGTAAAATTGCTAATGAATGAGGATTCTCTGAGATAAAATAGAGGACTCGACCTTATAGAATTTTGTGGGTTTATTCACTACAAACCCTCACAAGGCCTAACTTGTCCACTAAGGGTAACTTAAGGGTTCAAGGGCTTGTTACATTTGCTAAGTGCAATCGTGAGTACCTACGAAAGTAGCACCTTGTACCAGTTTTGTGTAAAATAGTTTTCTACATCTTTTGCTCAGGACTAGCAAAATGCTAGTGGGGGGTATGTTAAATGTTTAATTTTGGCTAAAAGACCCCTACTTTAGCATTTAATTAGACCATCTAACTCATTAATTTGGTAACTTTTTGGATAAAATATAAAAATTAGCTCAAATCGACCATTCAACAGTAAATTGTCAAAATTAATGGTCAGATGATCAATTGAGCTAGGTGGACGCTTAATGTATGGTTTAGATGACTCTAATCTAGTCTTTGGTCTTGTAGATCAACTAAAGAAGGGTTGGATGGCTCAGATTTAATCTCAATGGTGCAGATTAGTTTGAAGGTCAATAAGGCAAGGGATGAAGGGTTCCTAAAAGAAGGTCTCTTAATAGACGTCCTAAATTGGAAGAAGAGGAAGTTTCTTAATAGGAAACTGACTCTTAAAGGACAGAGGTGGAGGAAAATTAGGGAGTGGAAAGTTTATAAAGAGGAGGAATTGCAGGGAGTGAGGGAGTGAGGGAGTTTTTGGAAGTTTGGAGTTTGGGTTGCCTTCCTTTAGTGTCCTTTCCCTTGATTGCCATCGTTTTGTTTTTTTCATTCTGTTGGTAATTGTTCTCATCTTCCACTTCTCTCCTTTCTCTATTTTGAATTTAACCAAAGCATAGTTCCTCTTTTCTTTTTCCAATCCACCGCACCAGCTTTTGTTTCAGCACCAACCCAATCCATTTCTCACTTCCACCCCAAACCTCCAGCATAGTTGTCCACCATTGGCTTCTCTTGTCCAACATTGTTCATCGCTTTGATCTCCATCACCACCCATCAACCATTGTCTACCCTGCTCCCACCTTCTCACTTCTATCTCTGGTGATCAACCCAGGCTTCTCTGTGGTTAATCCTTACCGCACCACATCCCTTTATCATTTTCTTCCCAATGCACCAACCCAGCTACCACCGCACTCCACTGTTTTTTTCTCTCCAAGCCCTTTCATTCTAGCTATCATGAAACACCCCATCCCATCTCTCCAGTTATTGTGTGACTCTCCTCAGAGCAACCCTCTTCTGGATTCTTCCCCATCTCCAGGCTGCTCAAAGGAGGAAACCCTTTCCTCTGTTTTTCCCCCAATTTCCCCTTCTTCTCTTTCCTTCTCCACCTCTGCTCCACCCATCATCTTCACTGGCTTTGTTCTAGATGACACCTGAAAAAGGCATTGTTTTTCTCTCACTAGATGAGCAACCATTGACTAGGTGATTCCAAGACTAGCATTGAACCATGCACCATTTTTATCACCTCTACTCATTCAGCAACCAAGCTTCTCTCCACCAACATTAGGGTCGACCGATTATCACTACCAATCAGTCCATATCAAGTTGGGCCACTCCAACGCATCCAGTGGTTGATGTCTGCCCAGGTCACTCCATCTTCCAAATCATCGGCATCCACTCTAGCATAGCCAGTCCAGTGGGACACCCCATCCTCAAAAAAGGCATCATTTTCCACCACTCCAGATCATCTGCCCATCTCCTTTGGCAAACCCTCTAGCAAACTCTATTTTACAAAATTTTTTGAGGAAGTTTGGAATAAAATTCTAGTTTTCCCGTGGAAAAATATTTCAAATTATATGTTCTATCCTGTTACTATTACTATTCATGGTTTATGTTATTCCCATTTTGATTATTCCCATATTGTGTTATTCCATAGTTTATCCAGGAATTGTCTTATCTGTTCTTGTTTAACCAAATCAAGGGTTTTGGTTTAACCACGGGAAAACTCTAATTTCTTGTTTGTTTTAATTTAGAATTTCAATTAAATTTTATAACATATTTTTAGGATAGTTTCTAGTTTAATTTCTATTCTTGATCTTCAATTTGGGTTTTGAAAATAGATCTAAGCCATTAATTCTTAAATTCATTAATTAGATGAGATCTCTAAAGATTTGATGAATCTAACAAATTCATCCATCAAATTACTAATCCAGGACATGTTGAATATATTGATGGAGTTTGATCAAAGTTTGGGATGCCAAAAGTGAAGAAATTAGACAGTGCTTAAGATAGGGAATTAGATTTTTCTTATTTTTTTATTTTCTTATTTTTTTTTCTTTCTAGTTTTAGTTTTAGTTAAGGTTTTGTTGTCTTTTTCTGTTCTTTCTAGAATTAGACCTCTGGAATTCACTGTTAAATTGAAGATGAAGTCTGATTTCTTTTTGTTACTTTTTTTAATTAATTTTAATTTTAAATAATTAAATTTTGTTAAAAACTCCAAAATCTTATAGCGTCTCACTATGGGATTGACCCGTACTTGCATTAGCTATACCACAATAGCCCATGCACTTATACAAAACATCAACAATCACCCTCCTTAGGGATGATCAAACACCGAAACTTATATCAAAGAAGAACTAGATGATAGAAGATCTAAGCCCTTGATATTTATCAACAAGTATAAATTATTGAACAAAAGATCTATAAAAGGTCAAAATCAAAGAAAGGAATACACAAAGACTTAGAATAGAAAATACTTAGATCTAAAAGATTAGAAGATTATTCTAACCGTCAAATATATTGATCAATACTATCTGAGGAAGATAGATTATGATAGGACACAAGATCTAGATCCTTTTTATCAAAGGACAAGATTAGACAAACAATATAGATAGGATAAAAAAAATATAGGATTATTCATATTGTATAAATATTGATAGTGTGTATGGATTTATAGATTTCATATGTCAATTAGGATCATGGAAGATTTGAAGAGATGAATCACTACTTGTATAAATATTGATAGTGTGTATGGATTTATAGATTTCATATGTCAATTAGGATCATGGAAGATTTGAAGAGATGAATCACTACTTGAAGGTAAGAGGATTTTATGAATGCATCGACATGAGAAATACATGTTGAATACATGATCTTATGTCTAGAAATGTTGACAAGTGTAATGTAAATACTTATACTAAATTCCTTGAAAACCCTTATGATCCAACCAAAACACATATGAAATGGTTAAGTTAGAATTGAGGAAAACCCTAAGTGAATAGGGAATTAGAAGGTATTCCAGCCCTAGATAAATAGACAAATTGTCTAATAAGTATAAAATCAATACATGGGAATCATTCATATAGAATGGTGATCCCTAAACTTATATGAACATGGGTATCACTCATTGTAAATGATGATCTCTATGTTTGAAGTGAAATCCTATCATCGGTATAAGAATACCAAAATATGAGGATGATGCTATAAACAGACAAGACGTCTGATAAGTAAAAGAATACTTTATATATAAATAAGGAGGCCTGTGGTTTTTGTTTTAAATAGGTGTGTGCCTAGGGATACAATGCTAGGAGGGTTACGAGGGTTTGGCTACTTGCTCTCTAAAATGTGATATGTATGATGATACCATGCCTAAAGGGAGGCAAAATGTCAAGTGGGGCAATTATGGGAAGGCCACCACTGTGACAATTTGTCTCCCCATATATACATAACATAGATGATTTTCCACATTTGGTATTCGTGGAGTATGAAAGTAGTTATTTGAGCATGTTGGTATGGATTAGACTGCAGCATAGTAGTCCATTGAGTATTTTGCATTATGATGCATGGCATAATGAGATGTCGATACTTCCCAAATAAGGGAGTATTTTCTCAGCAAAGTCTGGATGTTTTATCAACTCAATATGGCTGAGTGTGATGATACTGCCCAAATGAGGGAGTATTTTCTAGCAAAGTTTGGATGATTGATCACCTTAGTGTGTCTAAGTGTGACCATTGATGTTTGAGATATTAACTATTTTTCATGGTTTTGACCGTATATATATCTATATGACATATACATTATGTATCTATAAGGGTGTACATATATGACAAAGTAAAGAGATTGATCCATGAGTATGTTTATGAACAATGAGATTATGAAGTATTAGGATTATACTGTCAAATAATTATGCTTCTTGAATCCCCTACCAAGCATAGCTTGCTGAGATATTGTAAATGTTTGAATGTTTACAATATCTCAGATACAGAGAAGGAGAATTAGGAGCTCAAGACTTGAGAAGACTTGGAAGAATTATCAATCAGGATATATCCCTTAAAGACATGTATTTTTATTTGAGAGTATGGTATTGTATTGAGAGTTTTTATTGTATGGTGAGATTTGAAATTTGGATTATGTAATTTGGATAAGTATTGTACCGATACCCGGGCTATACTGTGAATCACTGGATGGATTCTAGAATTTAATAAAAGTATATTCCTTCAATGGAATTTTATCTTGTACAAAATTCTATTTATGATATATATGAAGTGATGACTTGAGTTTTACAAAACAACTTCTAAAGAAAAGAATTTTTGATGCTTTGTTTTGTAAAAAAAATTTAATATGAAGGGCACCCTGTCTTTGAAAAATATATTCCAAAATATTTTACAAAAAACAAAGTCATCACAGTTGGTATCAAAGCCATTCATCTAGTCACAGTACATTATGTTTATGTCTAATATGAAGATGA
The DNA here is from genome assembly GCA_035236585.1 of Warburgia ugandensis. Classification (NCBI taxonomy): domain Eukaryota; kingdom Viridiplantae; phylum Streptophyta; class Magnoliopsida; order Canellales; family Canellaceae; genus Warburgia; species Warburgia ugandensis. Next base: position 77,301,095 of record CP141129.1, on the reverse strand, counting down.
CAATCCAATTAGAGGATGAAAAATAGTGAATGAATAAGAAATAAGATAGTATTTGATGAGAATGAGTAGAGAAAGAGTTATGTGATTTACTCATTAGTTGAGAATGAGTATAGGAAGAGTTATGTAATTAACTCATTAGGTGAGGAGTTAATGTAATTAACTCATGAAGTACTAGTGGAGTATAAGTAGATATTACTTAGTGAACTAACTAGGAGGACTACTTAGTAAGTTAATGATATCAATATAAGGAATAGTAAGTTATAAAAACAAGTAATGAAAACATTATAATAGAAGAAGATGTAATGTATCATATTTAGGTATAACCTGAAATCTTAAGTAAAGATACTTGTAGAAATAAAATACATTAATATAACTATTATTAGGAGAAATAATGGAGATTAAGAGAAAGAGATGATAAATTGGAAAATATGATGGAAAGAATGAAGAAGGATAAATAAAAACTTTTATAGGAAAGCTGAGATAGAAATTTATGATAAATAGATATTAAAGATAAAACCATAGAATTATTACAAATTTTGAAATCAATAATAATAAATAATAAATAATAAATATAAATGTAAGAGTTACAATTGCTACATATATATAGTATTATGACAATTAGTTAAAGGATTTAATCATCAAAATAGAGATGATCTTATTTGAGAAGAATTTAAGGAGATAGGTAAATATTTTCAAAATTGGTGAATGAGAAGAATTTTAATAAAGATAAATAAGGAGATAAAATTTAGAGGAATATTGATTCAACTATATGATAGAATTGAAATATAGAAATAATTATGGACTATAATTTGCATTGATGATAGAATGGAAAGTGAAGACCTACAAATGAATAGGGATATTAATATGATGAATTTAGAGATATTGATTCTCTTTATATGATAGATTTAGTGATGTTGAAAGAATTATTGAATATAATGAGGAAAAATACATTTTGCAGGAATGGTGAAATAATCATGAGGAATGAAGCCCTATAAAAATATAGGCTACTAAACTTAAGTATAAATTTTGAGCAAATGAGATGATTATGAATGAGGTATGAATCCAGATTTTGGAGAAATATGTGGTTAGAAATTTTAAGATATTTTGGAGATTTTCAATCTAACATAAGATTGAATGAGAAAATATCTATAGTAGTTGAGGAAAATGACATCAACTGATCTGAATAAGTCGAAAGAACAAATTTTAAGAATTAGTAGACAGAGTGATTATAGTAATAAGTTTACATTGGGAATTAACAAGTTCCTTAGAAAAAGAAAAAGGAAGGATCAATGAGATTGTGCATAAATGATATTAAATACCCTTTACTCCACTTGGATGAGTTATTCCCAGCCTATTATCATCAATGGGAAGTTAGAAATGAAAAATTATAGTGAGATATCAACACAAAATTTGAATTATATGAGTTGGATAAATGTTATTCATGAAATTGATGAGAATGAGATATATAAGATTAGCTGGTGATGACTTATGTAAGTAGCAAGAAAATCATGACCATTTAGAGTATATGTTAGACACTTACAAAACTTGTCAATTATATGGTTAGTGTACATGTTGATTGAAGAAAGCAAAGTTTAGGGTCATATAAATTCTAAGAATGATATGGAAGTTGAACCAACAAAGATTGGACATGAAACTGAATTGTGAGTTAACTTTGATAGTTAGAGAAATTTATCTCTTATTGATTGTATAGCATACTATAAGGACATTCTTTTAGTATAATCTTGCCATTGATTACATAAACCATAAAGAGTTTATGGTAAATTATTGAGACTTGAAGAATATATGGTAAATTATGGAGTTTTTAAAGGCTTGAGAGTGGATGACTACAAAGTTAATATAGACTCTTTTAATAGGAATTATCAAGAATATTTCAAATAAAGGGTTTGTACGATATGGAAAAGTTATGAGGTATGCTTGAAAGAAGCATGAAGAAATACATAATCTTAAAAAGGAGAAATAAGAAAATCAAGTGCTATGAATAAAGAGGAAATCATAGTACAAGAATAGTAATGAAAGTTGAGGAAGAAGTTATTACAAGGAAACTATTAGTTAATATTAGGATCTAAAAAGAAATTTTTAATAGAAAGAAATAGTAAAGGAGTATGATTATCTAAAACAGAAATGCGACAAGTACTTCCAGATAATGGAAGAACCCAGAAGAGATAATTACTTCCAAATATTGGAAGATTGTTACAAAGAACAATAGTTGAAATTGTAGAATCAAAGCAATATGTCATTTTGGTAGATAGTCTAAGGACTATACATATTAGGGAAGATATGGAAAAACTATATATGTTGAAAAGGAATGAGGATGAGCAATAAAAGTTAGAATAGAAAAGTATGAAGTATTGAAAGATTGGTGAAAATGTGGAATAGAAATTTAGTATACTAGTGAAGAGAAATAGGAAGTTGTGAACAAAAGGGTAACTCATTTTAAGAGTTATTAATCCTTTTGGAAAGTCTAGCAAAGAATCAGGATAAGTAATTAATGCATTAGCATTATTAGTGCGATGTGTGTTATGTCCCAAAAATGTGATTTTACTTTAAGGAGAAGGTAAAATGAACTATGAATGAAAGGAAATGGAGGTTTCCTTAAGTGGCAAGGCCACATGAGCAAAACTTATAAATGAGTTAATGAAAGCTCATAAGTAAGTTGAAATGCAAATTTTGAGGATGAAATTATTATAAGGGGGGAAGATTGTAATAACCCCAATTTGTGTAAGTTGATTGAGAAAATCAATTTAGTTTGAATTTTCAAAAAATTTGGGCTGGAATATTAGGTTATTGGAAATTATCTTTTTATAGAGATTAAAACATAATTTAAATCTTAGAAATTATGAATGTACTCGAAAAACTAATCGAAATGACACTAAGTACATTCAATTCCGAGTTAAAATGAAAAATCCCTAATTTTCTTCATTTTTATGAATAAAAGGGTAAAATGGTAGATTTACCCATGACCAAGATCTAAGACATCAATATTTAGAATGTACTTAGAAATACGATTCCAACGCCACTAAGTACACTTAATTCCAAGCTCGAGGGAATAAAACGGATTTTCTCCACAAAATGGCAAAATGGTCCTTTCACACCTCTGTGGGGCCCACAAGGGGTCCATAAATGAATCCAATGGCTAGAAAACATGTAATGAGTGGTCAAACCACTACTAGATGATAGTGGAGGATCCCATGTTAATTTAATATTCAAAAGATTTGAAACATAATCATTATAAGTAATTATGAAAAATTCAAAAACATGTATAAATACAACCCGAAAAATCCTCCAAAAATGTTCATTAAAATTCCCTTGAAAAGCCAAATCTAGATTCATTCCTAAATGTCCAAAATTTCCAAAAATCTCTCTTCTTTCACTTTCTCTCTCCTCTCTCTAGATTGGAACAAGAGACCTAAATCCAACCATTCATATTGTCCTAGACTACCTTATCTACAGAACCCCCAAAGATATTTCAAGATCCAACGGTGCAATCAATGAAAAGCCACAAAATAAGCAGTTATCGGGCGATCGTATCATCAATGAGATATTTCTTTAAAATTGGGTTGCTAAACCTATGTTTTTCTCCAATCAAGTAGGTGGAAACTCTTCCATACCTACTTCATGTTAGTTTATATAATTTTTATTTTTTTGAAATTCAGTTTAGGTTAAAAATTATAAAAATCAAGTAAAGATAAGAACCCTTCATTTTTGTATGATGGAGGGCTCAGGTAGAAAATCTGATCCATCCAATCGATCTAGAAGGGTCCAAAACCCATAGGGTAGAATTCTCAAGAAATTTCATAAAGTTTTGAGCCCTTGATTGGATGGTCCAAAACGGACTGTTTGATCTTCTTTATAAGATCTGGCTCCTAAGACGGTGCACGAAAACACACCCTGTGGGAGCGTCTCAGCATGTGCTCTCTGCGTGTGATGACGTCCCGACCAAACATCTGCGTGACAGTGCAGGTCCAGGATAGCGCATTACCGCATGCGTCCTGGGGATGGGAGCATGGCAACAGCTGAGCCCGACTAGACCTGCTTCGCCTAAATGATCAGGATAGTCCATTATGCTGGGTCTAGATCAAATCTGGACCCTCAAAACGACTGTGAACTTCTTTTCTTAATTGTGGAGCCATCTAAACTCCAAATCAAGATCGGAAAGAAGTTATGGACAGCTTGTAATGTTTATTTTCTTTTGAAAGCATAAAATTGATAAAAATATTCAAGAAACTTTTTGTTTTTGGGAAATAAGCTTCTAATTTTCATGATCTTCAAGATCTAAGATGATTAGATCTTGGGGACCTGAAATAATGTTAAAATAAAGTAATATCTATGATTTACTTTGACAGATCTAAAATAAATTAAGAGATTTTCCCTTTATGGTAGAAAAACCCTAAAAGTACAAAGGGACCCACTTCATCAAAGAGATCAAGCATGATCAGACCCTTTGGATGGGTTGCATGAATGGGATTATGATGAAATCCAGTTAGATCATGGCTTAAATGTGACAAAAACAAGTGGATATGATTTTTGGATCTTAATAGAGTAAAAGCCCTAAATGTAATTAAAACCCTTGATCTAAAAGAAAAGATCTAAGATCTAATGGTTCGATCATAAGTAAAAGTTTCTAATAATATTAATTTAATTAGTTTAATTGTCTTTTTTTTTATAATAAAATTGTAAATGTGATTTATGTTATAAATTAGGACGCATGATAGTGTAATTCTTAAATTTTAGCATGCTATGCTCTAAATGTTATTAGATTGTTATTAGGTTGGTGGATTTAATTATCTTAGGGCAATGTTAGTTTAAATTTGAGATTTTAGCATGATTCCATTAGATTAGTAGTAAAATTTCATGTATTTCATAACTTAAGATCATGCTAGTTTAAGTATAGTTTTATTCCATTAGGTTAAGTTACATTCATAGGAAGCATGTTAGTATAAATGGTTGTTAAACTTATACTGGAATTTATGCTTTAAATTTTATGATTTAATTGTTGTCAAATTTTATTAGTAGATTCAATTATTAAGTAGTTGTTAAAATATAATGAGCATAAATCACCAAAAATATAAACTAATGGAATATAGAGATTCATGGACAATTAAGATGAGTGATTGACTTTGACTTAATATTAGTAAGGGTTATAGCTAATAGGACAATATCAAGATCTATTGATCAATACTATTCTTTGAAAGATTGATCATGATAAGACACAATAGATCCTTTATATCAAAGGACAAGATTAGACAAAGAATATAGATAGGATAAAAAGTATAGGATTATTCAGATTGTATAAATATTGGCAATATGTATGGATTTATAGATTTCATACATCAATTAGGATCATGGAAGATTTGAAGAGATGAATCACTACTTGAAGGTAGGAGGATTTTATGAATGCATCTGCAAAAGAAATACATGATCTTATGTCTAGAAATGTTGACAAGTGTAATGTAAATACTTGTATTAAATCCCTTGAAAACCCTTATGATCCAACCAAACACATATGAAATGGTTAAGTTAAAATTGAGGAAAACCCTAAGTGAATAGGGAACTAGAAGGTATTCGAACCCTAGATAAACAGACAAATTGTCGGATAAGTATAAAATCAATACATGGGAACCATTCATATAGAATGGTGATCCCTAAACTTATATGAACATGGGTATCATTCATTGTAAATGATGATCCCTATGTTTGAAGTGAAATCCTAATCTCAGTATAAGAATACCAAAATAGGAGGATGATGCTATAAACAAACAAGACATCTAATAAGTAAAAGAATACTTTATATACAAGCAAGGAGGCTTGTGGTTCTTATTTTAAATAGGCATATGCCTAGGGATGCTATGCTAGGAGGGTTACAAGGGTTTGGCCATCCACTCTCCGAAATGTGATATATATGATGATACCATGCCCAAAGAGAGGCATAATGTCGGGTGGGGTAATTATGGGAAGCCCACCACTGTGATGGTCTGTCTCACCATATAGACATGACATAGATGATTTTTCACATTTGGTATCCTTGGAGTATGAAGCCAGTTATCTAAGCACTCTAGTACAGATCAGACTGTAGCATAGTAGTCCTTCAAGTATTTTGTATTATGATGCATGACATAATGAGATGCCGATATTACCCAAATAAGGGAGTATTTTCCTAGCAGAGTCTAGATGTTTTATCAACTCAGTGTGGCTGAGTGTGATGATACTACCCAAATGAGGGAGTATCAACTTAGTGCATCTGAGTGTGACTATTGATGCTTGAGATATTAATTAATTTTCACAGTTTTGACCGTATATATATCTCTACGACATATACAATATGTATGTATAAGGATGTACATATATGACAAAGTAAAGAGATTGATCCATGAGTATGTTTATGAACAATGGGATTATAAAGTATTAGGATTATATTGGAAAATTATTATGCTTCTTGAATCCCCTACTAAGCATAGCTTTCTAAGATATTGTAAAATTTTAAATGTTTATAATATCTCATGTACAGAGAAGGAGAATTAAGAGGTCAAGACTTGAGAAGACTTGGAAGAATTATTAATCAGGGTATATCCCATGAAAACATGTATTTTTATTTGAGAGCATTGTATTGTATTGTGAGTTTTTATTGTATGGTGAGGTTTGAAATTTGGATTATGTAATTTGGATAAGTATTATATTGATTGTAATAACCCCAAATTTTGTAATTAATTGAGAAAATCAATAAAGTTTGAGTTTCAGAAATTATGGGCTAGAATATTAGGGTTATTTAGAATGTACTTATTATAGAAGTATAATTAAGGGATAAGACATGTATAATTGAAATTCAACTCAGCAAACCCCTTAGAATGAATATAAGCACGACAAATTCTAAATTCGGATGAAAAATTCTTAATTTTCTTTTAAGGACAAAAGGGTAAAATAGTAATTTTACCCATAATCGAGATCTAAGACATCAAAATTTAGAATGTGCTAAGAAATATGAATCCAATGCCACTAAGTATGCTCAATTCTGAGATCATGGGAATAAACCCTAATTTTTATACATAAAGGGCAAAATGGTCTTTTTACACTATGTGGGGCCCACAAGGGACCTAAAAAGGGATCCAATGACCAGCCCACGTAAAAGCATGAGTCAAACCACTACCAACTGGTCATGGAAAAAAAGGTGGAGGTGGAGAATCCAATGCTAATTAAATAATAATAAAATAAACTATAATCATTACACATAATCATGAAAAAAGACTCAAAATGACTATAAATACATCCACAAAAATCCTCTAAAAATGTCCATAAAATTTTCACAAATTTATCTTGATTTCTCCTGTAAAACCAAACATAGATCCATTCCCAAAATCCCAAAACTCCCTAAAGATCTCTCTCTTTCATTTTCTCTCTCCTCTCTCTAGATTGGAACAAGAGACCTAAATTCAATTAGGCACTCTGTTCCAAATCAAATATCATAAATCTCATTGTATAAAATTTCCTACCATACTTAGCTACAAAACTCCCAAAGAAATTTCAAGATCCAATGGTTCAAACAATGGAAATCACAAGACAAGTGGATCTTGGGCTATCTAATCATCAAAACTGGTATTCTCTTAAATTGGACTATATAACCAACATTTTTCTCCAATTAGGTAGGTGGAACTACTTTCTAGACATATTTATTGTTGTTTAATGAAAATTTTATTTTACTATAATTTGATTTTAGGGGAAATTTATAAAAATAAAGCAAATATTAGAACCTTCAATTAATGATGATTGAGGGCTCAGATGGAAAATCTGACCCTACCAATCAATCCAGAAGGGTCCAAAACCCCTAAAGTAAAAGTTTCACGAAATTTTATGAAGTTTTGGGCGCTCAATTGAAAGGGATTGTTTGGATGGTCTAGAACGAACTGTTTGATCTCCTGATTAGATCGGGTTTCCCCGGGACGGCATGCAAAACGCCACAGGAAAATGTGGTATGTGACAGCGTTTCCACGTGCGTGCTGCGCATGTGACGTCATCCCAGTGAGACGACCGCGCTCAAGCACCGGTCATCGGGCGAGCGCGTCACGCGTTCGTCCCGGTGATAGAGGCGCCCTCAACCGGTTCCACCCGGCCCATTCTGCCCAAACAATCTAGGCCGTTCGTTCTGATGGGCCTAGATCATATCTGGGCCCTAGGAATGGACTGTAAACTTCCAGACTCAATTCAGGAGTCATATGAACTCCAAATTGAGATCGGAAAGAAGCTATGGAAAGCTTACAACCTCTAGTTTCTTATGAAATGATAAAATAGAGAAAATATCTTATGAAACTTTCTATATTTAGGAAATAAGTTTCCAATTTCCAAGATCTTCAAGATCTGAGGTGATTAGATCTTGGTAATCTATTTTAATAATGATATACTATTGAAATAAAGTGATATCTATGGCTTATTTGGACATATCAAAGATATATTAAGGGATCTATCCGTTATGGTAGAAAACCCTAAAAATACAAAGGGACCCACTTGATCAATTAGATCAAGTGTGATCAGATCTATGGGATGGATTGAATGAATGTTAATATGGTGAAATCTAGGGAGATCGTGGATTGAATATGACAAAAACAAAGCAATATGATCTTTGGACCTTAATAAAGAAAAACCCCTAAATGTAATTAAAACCCTTGATTAAAAGGAAAAGATCGAAGATCAAATGGTTGGATCATAAGCAAAGGTTTCTAAAAATATTAATGTAATTAGTTTCATTTCCTATTAAATGATAATAGCATTTTAAAGGTGATTTATGTTATAAAGCATGCGAGTGCAACTTTTAGACTTTAGCATGATATGATTAGATTGTTATAATAGGTTGCTAGATTTAATTATCTAAGGGGCATGTTAGTGTGATTTTATGCAAGTGTAACTTAGAACCAAGTTAGTATGATTTCATGACAATGTAACTTAGGACCATGCTAGGATTTCATGTAAGATTATACTATAGTATGAGATTGTACCTTAGGTCCATGTCAATTTAAATTGAGTTATTAAGGTATATTAGTTGAAAATCATGCTAGTGTAATTTTAAGTACCTTATATCATTATCATTAAGTTGTTCAATTATGTAGTTTTATGCTTTGAATTTATAATTCATTTATGGTTAATTTTCATTAGTAGATCTACTTGTTATGAGATAAAGAGCATAAAACACCAAAAATAGAACCTAATGAGAAAGTAGAGTTTCATGACACAAATAAGAGTGGATTATTTTGCACTTAATTAGTAAGGGTTATAGTTAGTAGGACAATATAAGGATTATCAAATCCTTGGCCCAAACTAAGAGAATAATAAACCCCACGAATGACATTGTAAATGTTCATGGACTTAATTAAAATCAATTAGAAAGAGTACTTAGGGTCAACATGCTTATAGGAACCTTATGAAAGGTTGAGCTAAGGTCACTCTAGAGAATGTTGAACATAGTAGTTAAGGGGGTTGTCTAATCGAGCCTCGCGCTTCCCCTACCTTCCGTTGACGTTTGTGAGGTCTAAACGCCTCCTTACATGAGGATTGACGTAATCACTTTGTGTTCATCCATTGAGCTAGTAAGCCTTAGCCAATTAGAAATAAGAGGACCAGTCTAGACTTAGGCTGAAATAAGTTACCTTCAACCAGCAAAACATTAACTGGTTGAATAATAATAGTAAGAGCATAAAAGGTTAGTAAATTATCTACCCTAATAAAAACTGTAAGTAAGATAAGGATGATCAAAGAAGATCCATTAGATCTTGAATGATCAAGAACAATAAGAATGAGAATATTGTATTGTATTTAGTATGCATGTTATAGATCAAATCTAGTTCATTAGATTAGATAATCCAAACCCTTGATTAAAGATGATTCAAGGAAGAAAACCAAGATCATCCTCCTCAAGGATGATCTAATAACTGAACTTAGATCAAAGAAGAACTAGATGATAAAAGATCTAGGACCTTGATCTCTATCAACAAGTGTAGATTGTGGATCAAAGGATCTATGAAAGATCAAGATCAAGGAGATGGACACACAAAGACTTAGAGATAGAAAATACTTAGACATGAATGATTTAAGGATCATTCTAAACATCAGATCTAGTGATCAATAGGATTGTTCATAATTTATATATATTGACAGTATGTATGGATGTATAGATTACATACATCAGTCGGGATCATGGAAGATCTGGGAAAAGGGATCACTATTTGAAGGTAGGAGGATTTGATGAATGCATTTACATGGGATGTACATGATTGAACCCATGACCTTATGTTGATAAGAGTAATGTTAATACTTGTATTAAATTCCCTGAAACTCTTATGATCCAACCAAATACATATAAAATGGTTAAGGACTAGACTCTAAGTGAATAGGGAACTAGAAGATATTTCAGCCTTAAGTAAACAAACAGATTGACTGATATGTATGAAATCTATTTTTTATGCCACCAAAGAGAGTCACAAGGCAGATAGCTCAAAATACTCCAGAAGACAATATGGAGAGAGTAACCATGAGTAATATGGAAGAGATGATGACAAGGATGTTAAGGAACCTCCTTCCTCACCTACAACAACCCCAAGGTTCATCACCTCCTATAGAAATACCAAGTACGCAGGCTTAGGCTCAGCCTGAGGTGAGACATACTACACCAACACCACCACCAGCTACTCCAACACTTGGACAAGGGCAATCTTCCCTTGTACCAAGTGAAGAAGTCAGAAAATCCCCATTAGGACCAGAAAAGATTGACAAAATGCTAGAGAGATTTCAAAAGAGGGTTACAATGTATGATGGCAAGGGTGAAGCTGAAAAGGCTAAAGAATGGATATATGAAGTTGAAAAGACTTTTAGTGCACTACGTACTCCTTCAGAGTTGAAGGTGAAATTTGCCACATATTTATTCAAACAAAAAGCTGCATTTTGGTGGAGATCAACTAACAACACCTTCTTCTCGAAATCTAAAGATATTACACGGGAAGAATTTAAGGAAGTATTCAACCATAAATATTTTCCGTCTCATGTACAACAAAGGAAGTTGATAGAATTTTTGAACCTAAAGCAAGGGGATATGTCAGTGGTGGACTATGATAACAAGTTCACACAACTAAGGAGATTCGCGCCTCATGTGTGTGACATAGAAACACACACCGTGGATCGATTCATTGAAGGTCTACACTCAGGGCTGAAAGTAAAGGTGCTGGGTACTAAACCCACTACCTTGACAGACTGTGTGGAAATGGCCTCCAAGTTTGAAGATGAGTACAAAAAGGGTCAAATTACCAAGTTCAGTGGGGGAGGAAACAATAACCCAAGGCCTTTCCAGAAGAATAAAAGACCTTGGAAAAATTTTAAGCCTCAAAGAAATCAAAGGAACAATGCACCAAGGCCAAATAGACATCCATGTCCAAGATGTAGAAAATTTCACCAAGGCAATATCTGTCCACGACCTATACAACAACAACCACAACGATTTCCAATCAAGTGCCACAATTGTGGGGAGTATGGACATATCGCCGCCCACTGTACCAAACCATTGGCAGTCAGGGAAGCAAAACTAGAAATTGCTCCTCGACACCCAGGAAGGCTCTTTGCCAACACTGATGGCCAAGCTGGACCATCCAATGCGGTAATTGAAGGTATACTACTTGTAGCAGACAACTATGCCAAAGTATTGTTTGATTCTGGATCTACGCATTCCTTTATATCTTGTGAATTTGCATATAGTATACAACTATCAGTGAAAAACTTAGGATTTGATCTAGATGTAACAACTCCAGCTGGAAAAACAGTTAAACTACAAGAATACTTGCATAATGTACCTCTAGAAGTATTGGGCAAAAGAATGGACATAGACCTCATTTTGTTGAACATGGAGGATTTTGACATCATACTGGGTATGGACTGGTTAGCAAAATACTAGGTAGTTATGGACTGTCACAAGAAGAAACTCACATTTAGTATACCAGGAGAGAAAGTATTAATACTGTATGGGAAACACAATGACTTAGACAAATCCATCATCTCAGCTATGAAGGCAGTCAAACATATGACCAAGGGGTGTCAGGCATTTTTAGCAACAGTGGTTTCCTTAGATGTTGAACAGCCCAGGATAACTGAAATTGACGTGGTTAGGGAATTCCAAGATGTTTTTCCTGAAGAACTACCAGGGTTACCCCCACACCGAGAAATTGAGTTTACCATTGAAGTAATTCCTGGTACAACTCCAATTTCTAAAGCACCTTATAGGATGGCCCCAGCAGAGTTGAAAGAGTTAAAAGGACAATTGCAAGAATTGTTAGAAAAAGGGTTTGTTAGACCAAGTAGTTCACCATGGGGAGCACCAGTAATATTTGTGAAGAAGAAGGATGGGTCAATGAGATTATGCATTGATTATAGAATGTTGAATAGTGTCACAGTGAAAAATAGGTATCCCTTACCTCGCATTGATGATCTCTTTGATCAACTCCAATCTGCTAAGGTCTTTTCTAAAATTGACCTTAGATCAGGATATCATCAATTGCATATTAAGGATGAAGACATACCCAAGTTAGCATTCAGAACTCGATATGGGCATTACGAGTTTCTAGTCATGTCTTTTGGGCTGACCAATGCACCAACAGTGTTTATGGATTTGATGAATAGAATCTTCAAAGAATTTTTGGATAAATTTGTGATTGTATTTATCGACGATATACTGAATTACTCTACTAGTATCAAAGAACATCAAGAACACTTACAAATTGTACTAAATACCCTTAGAACACATAAACTATTTGGTAAATTTAGTAAGTGTGAATTCTGGTTAGAAAAGGTCAATTTTTTAGGTCATGTAATTTCCAAGAATGGAGTAGAAGTAGACCCCACCAAGATTGAAGCAGTAATGAATTGGGAGAAACCTAAAACAGTAACAAAAATACGTAGTTTTCTTGGACTAGCAGGATACTACCGTAGATTCATTCAAGGGTTCTCTCATCTAGCTCTTCCTATGACTTCCTTGACAAGAAAGGGGGTACAATTCACTTGGTCAGAAGAATGTGAAAATAGTTTTCAAGAGCTAAAGAAGAGGTTAACTACAGCACCAGTATTGACTTTGCCAGCTGGGTTAGGAGGTGTGTTAATGCAAAATGGGAAGGTCATTGCTTATGCATCTAGACAATTGAAGAAACATGAAATAAATTACCCAGTACATGACCTAGAATTGGCAGCTGTAGTTTTTGCATTGAAAATTTGGAGACATTATTTGTATGGAGAAAAATTCAATGTATTTACAGATAATAAGAGTCTCAAATACATCTTTACTCAGGCCGATTTGAATATGAGACAAAGAAGATGGATAGAGTATATCAAAGACTACGATTTTGCCATCCAATACCATCCTGGAAAGGCAAATGTAGTAGCTGATGCATTAAGTAGACAACCAAGAGCTCTACTCACAAGCATCACAATTAAATCAACTTTTGTAGAAAGAGTCCTTAAAGCCCAAGAAGAAGATACAACAACCCAGGAATTGTGTGAAAAGAAAGGATTTGTTAAGGGGACAGATGGGGGCATACGTTTTCAAGAGAGATTGGTGGTTCCTTCAAATACATGTCTGAGAAAGGAATTGATACAAGAAGCCCATCAGTCAAAGTTTTCTATACACCCTGGAGGTACAAAGATGTATCAAGATTTAAAAAGAAACTTTTGGTGGGAAGGCATGAAGAGAGAAATAGGAGAATTTGTGGCTAAATGTCTAAATTGTCAACAAGTAAAGGCTGAACACCAAAGACCAGCTGGAATGTTACAAACATTGGAACTTCCAAAATGGAAATGGGACAATATCATTATGGATTTTGTAGTGGGATTGCCAAGGACTAGGGTAGGCCATGACATGATTTGGGTGGTTGTGGATAGGCTAACAAAGTCAGCACATTTCCTTCCAATTAGACAAAACCAATCAGTTGACAGCCTCGCTAAGTTATACATAAAAGAAATAGTAAGACTTCATGGGATTCCATTATCCATTGTAAGGGGGGAAGATCGTAATAACCCCAATTTTTGTAATTGATTGAGAAAAATCAATAAAGTTTGAGTTTCAGATATTTCGGGCTAAAATATTAGGGTTATTTAAAATATACTTTTTATAAAAGTATAATCAAATCATAAGACATGTAAAATTGAAATTAAACTTAGCAAACCCTTCAAAATGGCTGTAAGCACGACAAATTTTGAATTCGGATGAGAAATCCTTAATTTTCTTCATTTCTTGGACAAAAGGGGTAAAATAGTAAATTTACCCAAAAATCAAAATATGAGACATCAAAATTTAGAATGTATTGAGAAAAACGAATCCAACACCACTAAGTACACTCAAATCCGAGATCATGGGAATAAAACCCAAAATTTTATGCATAAATGGTAAAACGGTCTTTTTACACCATTTGGGGCCCACAAGGGACCCAACAACCAATTTTATCAGCAGCCCACGTGAATCATGGGTCAACAAACATCAACTGGTCTTGGGGAAGAGAAATTAGGCATGGGAGCATTGAAGACTTTCATGCCATTTAATAATAAAAAAATTAAAATATTATAATTATGGAAAAAGACCCAAAATGCCTATAAATACAACCCCAATAATCCTCCAAAAATCCCCACGAAATTCTCTTCACTCTTCCTGAAAAATTAGATCTAGATCCCTCCCCAAAAATCCAAAATTTCTAAGAGATAGATCTCTTTTCAACTTATTTTTCTTTTTAGATTGGAACAAGAGACCTAAAATCAATTAGGCACTCTGTTCCAGATCTAATTTAATCAATTCCACCTTCCAAAACTTCCCAACATATCTATTCTACAAAACCCCCAAAGAAATTTCAAGATCCAACGGTTCAAACAACGGATATTTGTAAGAAAGGAGGATTTTAGGCCATATCTTCATCAACAAGGTATTTTTCTAAATTGGGCATATAACTGAGGTTTTCTCTCCAATCAGGTAAGTGGAAATCCTTTTCATAGATGTTTAGTACTGTTTTATGTAATTTTTATTTTACTGTAATTTATTTTGGTAATAAAAAGGTAAAAATAAAGTAAACAACAGAACCCTTAATTATAGATGATAGAGTGCTCAGATGAAAAATCTGACTGCAGCAATTGATCTAGAAGGGTCCAAAACCCCTAGGGTAGAATTTTCATAAAAATCAGAGACGTTTTGGGCCCTCAATTGAAAGAGGATTGATTGGATGGTCCAGAATGGACTGTCTGATCTCTGGATTAGACGGCGCCCAAGACTTACACGTGACACACCGACGGATGGCGCGTGGAGCTTTGTCCCAAGCAAGACGACGGCATGTCCGTCAAATTCACGAGCGGACGCGCCCAGCGACAGCCTGATTTGCGGGGGCGCGAACAACGGGCGTTCCTCTCGTCCCGTCCGCATTTGTGGACGCTCCTCACAGGCGCTTTGTCCATTCATTTGAGCGGACGTGCCCGACGACCAGCGCGCGTTCCGCTTGGTTCATTCCACCCGACTAATCTAGGCCGTCCGTTCCTTGTGCCCAGATCAAATCCAGGCCCTAGGAAGGACTATGAACTTCCAGCTTCAATTCCGGAGTCATCTGAACTCCAAATTGAGATTGGAAAGAAGCTATGGAAATCTTGAAACCTCTATTTTCTTATGAAATGATAAAATAGACATGTTATTCAGTAAAAACTTTCTATATTAAAGAAATAAGTTTCCAATTACATAGATTTTCAAGATCTAAGATGATCAGATCTTAAAAACATGTTTTAATAATGATATACTATTGAAATAAAGTAAGATCTATAGTTTAATTGGATATATATAAGATATATTAAGGGATCTACCCATTATAGTAGAAAAACCCTAAAAATACAAAGGGACCCACTTGATCAATGAGATCAAGTGTGATCAGATCCTTGGGATGGAAAGAATAAATGTTTATATGATGAAATCCAAGGAAATCATGAATGGATTATGAAAAAAATAGATCAATATGATCTTTTGACCTTAATAGAGAAAATTCCCTAAATACAACTAAAATCCTTAATCAAAGGAAAAGATCTAAGATCAAATGGTTGGATCATAAGTAAAGGTTTCTAAAAATGTAAATGTAATTAGTTTCATTTTATATTATTATGTTATAAAGCATGCTAGTATAACATTTAGAGTTTAGCATGATATGTGTTTCATTGTTATCATAAGGTGCTAGATTTAATTTAAGTACCTTGCCTCATTTTCATTGAATGTTAAATTATGTAGTTTTATGCTTTGAATTTATAATTCATTTATGGTTGAATGTTAGTAGTAGATTTACTTGTTATGAGATAAAGAGTATAAAACATCAAAAATGTATTCTAATGAGAAAGTAGAGTTTCATTACACAAATAAGAATGGAGTACTTTGGACTTAATTAGTAAGGGCTATAGTTAGTAGGACAATATTAGGATTATCAAGTCCTTGGAACAAATTAGGAAAAGAATAATAAACCCCATGAATGACATTATAAGTATTCATGGACTTAATTAAAATCCATTAGAAAGAGTACTTAGGGTAAACATGCTTGTAGGAACCTTATGAAAGGTTGAGCTATGGTCATTCTAGTGAATGATGAACATAGTGGTTAAGGGGGTTATCTAATAGAGCCTCGCTCTTCCCCTACCTTCTGTTGACGTTTGTGAGGTCTAAACGCCTCCTTATATGAGGATTGAAGTAACCACTTTGTGTTCACCCATTCAGCTAGTAAGCCTTAGCCAATTGGAAATAAGATGAGCAGTCTAGATTTAGGCTTGAATAAGCTACCTTCAACCAACACATTAACTGGTTGAATAATAATAATAAGAGCATAAAAGGTTAGCAAATTACCTAACCCTAATAAAAACAGTAAGTAAGATAAGGATGATCAAACAAGATCCATTAGATCTTGGATGATCAAGAACAATAAGAATAAGAACACTATATTGTACTTAGTATGTATGTTTAGTAGTATACTTGTTATAGTTCATTAGATTAGATAATCTATACCCTTGATCAAAGATGATTCAAGGAAGAAAACCAAGATCATCCTCCATAGGGATGATCCAATAACTGAATTTAGATCAAAGAAGAACTAGATGATAGAAGATCTAGGACCTTGATTTTTATCAACATGTGTAGATTGTCAATCAAAGGATCTATGAAAGATCAAGATCAAGGAGATGGACATACAAAGACTTAGAGATAGAAAAATACTTAGATATGAATGATCTAAAGATCATTCTAAACATCAGATCTAGTGATCAATAGGATTGTTCATAATTTATATATTGACAATATGTATGGATGTACAAATTACATACATCAGTCAGGATCATGGAAGATTGAAGAAAAGAGATCAATCCTTAAAGGTAGGAGGATTTGATGAATGCATTTATATGAGATATACATGATTGTACTCATGATCTTATGTTGACAAGAGTAATGATAATACTTGTACTAAATCTCTTGAAAACCTTATGATCCAACCAAACACATATAAGATGATTAAGGACTAAACTATAAGTGAATAGGGAACTAGAAAATATTTCAGCCCTAAGTAAACAGACATATGGTCTGATATATATGAAATCTATTTTACATACAAGCTTGGAGGCTTGTGAGTTTGTTTTAATAGGCATAAGCCTAGGGGAATGCTATTGCTAGAGGAGTTATGAGGGTTTGGCCACCCGCTCCGTGAAATTTGATGATATAATGATACCTTGCCCAATGAGAGGCTAAAAGTCGGGTGGTGGCAATTATGGGAAGGCCGCCACTGTGAAAGTCTTGCCCTCCCATACGGGCAATGACATAATATTTTCCACCGTGGTATCAATGGTGAACAGGGCAGTTATCCGAGCACTCTAGTACGGATCAGACTACAGCATAGCAACCTTTCTGATTATTTTGCACTATGATGCATATGAGAATAGGCATAGTGAAATGCCTTATGTTATAATATAATGAAATGCTAGGTAATTGTATATTATCAATATTTCCCAAAAAGGGAAATTTTCAGTATAAGATTAGCTGTAATACTCAATTCTCAAAATGAAGAGAATTGATCAACTTAGTTGGGAATGATATTTGACTACTTTCACATATTTAACTGGTTTACCCATGAAGGGTATGTATGTATATAGATATACATAACTTACAAAGTAAAGAGTATGTTTAAGGATAATGGGATTATGAAGTATTGGACTTACATTGTCAATGTTATGTTTCTTGAATCCCCTACCAAGCATTGCTTGCTGAGATATTGTAATTGTTGCAATATCTCAGATACAGGGAAGGAGAGTTAGGAGCTAAAGATTATAGAAGACTTGAAGAGAATAATCTTCAAGGTATACCCTTGAAGACATGTATTTTTCTTTGTTGAGAGTTTTATTGTATGGTGAGCTTGAGTTTTGGATTATGTAATTTGGACAAGTATTGTACTAGATTTAGTCAGATCATGTGAACCACTGGATGGATCCTGGAGTTTAATAAAAGTATATTCCTTCAATGGAATTTTATTTTGTACACAAATTGTACTTATGTTATGTATGAAGTGGTGACTTGGGTTTTCAAAACAAGTTCTAAAGAAAAGAATTTCCGCTGCTTTGTTTTGCGAAAAAATTTTACACTCTTAAGGGCCCTACCTTTCAAAATACTTTACAAATCATGTTTCAAAAACCCGGGTCGTCACAGGCCCACTACTCAATCCATCCTTACTTGTCCTTTTTCACAAGTTTTTAGATAATCAATGATTTAGTTACCTTTTTACCCTAATCTTAGGACACGGGTGTGACAGTGTTTAAGGCCTTTTTGCATAAATTTGTCATGGTGCTTGTGTTGGTATATTTAGAGAGTTATGAAGAGCACTAAGAGTATTTGCACATAGTGTTCAATGCAATTAGAAAACACAAGTTGTATGCAAAATTTAGCAAGGGAAAATTTAGGTTAGAAAAATTACTAGGACATATAATTTCAAAGAATAGAGTTGCAATAGACCCAACTAAGATAGACACAATATAGAAATAACAAACACTTCAGATAGTGAAATAAATACAAAGTTTCCTATGACTTGCAAGATACTACCATAAATTCAATGAAGGATTCTCATGAATTGCCTTTCCACTAATCAAATTGACATGGAAGGATGTGAAATTTGTATATGATGGTGCATGCAGGAGAGTTCCAAAAATTGAAGAGGAAGCTAACCAATGCATGAGTGCTCACTTTACCATCAGCTAGTGGAGATTTTGTAGTCTACAATTATTCCTTAGGCAAAGAATTATGAACCATATTGATGGAATATGGGAAGGTAATTGCTTATGCTTCTAAATAGCTGAAAAGGCACAAGGAAAATTATCTTACCCATGACCTCAACCTTGCTGTAGTAGTCTTTTCCTTGGAGATGTGGAGACATTATCTTCATGATAAGAATTTTGAGGTGTTCAATGATCACAAAAGCCTTAAATATATCTATTCACAATAGGATTCAAATGAGGGTGAGAAGATGATAGAATATCTAAATGATTATGATTTCACTATTCAATACTATTCAAGAAAGGCCAATGTGGTGGCTGATGCATTGAGTAGGAAGACTCAAGGTATGTGTGTAAGCACGTTGTTGGGTGTCCATTCTTAAAACCCTATATTTTGCATTGTTTTAGCGCATTTGATTAATCATTTCATATTTATAAGATAGATTTGCATTAAATTACTTATTTGTCATCTAACCATAATTTGGTGTATTTTCAGGATCAGATGGACATCCAAATGTAAGAATGTATTACACCATATAAAATAATATTAATGAGGACCTTTCTGTATTGTATGTTGTAGATTAGAAGCTGCCAGAATGAATTTTGGATAACCTAGATCAAGATAAGAAGCAGTTGATGAGTGTCCAAATGTGTATAAAAATAACCAATTAGTTGCGTATGTTATAACTTATAATGTTATTTTAGTATTTTTGGCCAAAATTCATTATACATGCATTTTCTGACCTGATAACTCTAAAGTTTGATATTTTGTAAGTTCAAAGGCTAATTTGGATAAGTATGTAAATAATTACATTTTTTTAGGATTTAATTAGATTTTTCTCTTTTGTAGGAGTTGAGATGATGATCTAATGGCCAAGAACAATTGAGAAGAAAAAATGAAGATCAAGATCAAAAGATCGAGTCAAGGCTTAAATATCATCAAATTAAAGTGAGATCAATGATCAATATAACCCTAAGGTATGCAATGGATTGAATTGGAGAAGTTAAAGGGGACTAAAGTGGGCCCATCCACAAGCCACGCAAAATCCACCACCTTTGCATGGGAATCACTCAAGCTACATATCCATATACAAGCCATGAACAAGATGACAAGCTAAGGAGCTTAGCCAGCCATCAAAGCCAAGCTAAAAGATCTTTCAAAGTAAGGCATCAAGCCACATGAGCCAACCTACATGGAAGGCCATGATTGGAGAAAAATCTAAAGCAAATATCTATGGGATTTTCAAGAGGATAATGAGAAGATATTTGGGTGAAAATCAATGGGAAAGCATACATGTGGACCAATAGGAAGTGGCCACCTTAATTTTCATTTTTCCATCTTATCAATTTTTTTTCTGACTTTCCACCACACCAAACAAGGCAAACACGAATTGTACTTTCTTAAAGAGTCCCACCTTTCTAAAACTCTTCCACGTTCATAACTCTATCCTAGAGCAACCAATCACTTCTTCCCATCTCAACATTTCTTTTTTATCTCTTTCTTTTCTCTCACCATCCACTTTTCATCCAAGGGCTGCCATATATTCTTTCCTCTTTACTTCTTTCGCTTTTACTTTCCTCTTTCCTATCTTCCCATCCTTTTTCTACCTATTTTCCATGTGAAAAACATCTAGAGAAAGGGAGCTCCATTCCCAGATCCTAAAAATTGGGAGCCTCCTCCCTTATCTCCACTTAAGTCACTATATGGTTGCCCTAAATTCTTCTTCATCTTGAGCCTAAATTTCCTCCCTTCATCTCCACCTTAGGATCACCTATTACCAAGGTTAGGAAGTTCCCAAAGACATATAAAACATGGAGCTTGATGTAAAAATAAAAAATAAAAAAATTGGAAGGGGGAGTGTTAAGTGTTCAATTTTGGTCAAAATACCCCTAGTTTAGCATTTAATTAGATCATCTAACTAATTAATTTGGTAATTTTTAGAAAGAATATGAATTTTAGCTTAAATTGATCATCAAACTATTAATTTATCAAATTTAATGGTCAGATGATCATCTGAGCTAAGCAGGTGTTTAATGTATCGCTTAGATGACTCTAATATAGTCTTATATTTTGCAGATCAAATAGATCATGGATCGAATGGCTAATTCTAGGATGCAGACTAGTTGGACTAGATATTAGATGGCTCGAGTTATGCTGATTAGTGTCAAATAAAAAATCAAGGTGCAGATTATCCAAATGGGCATTGAATGAACTAGATCACTCACAAAGTAAGATGCAATGGTTTCCTAAAAGAAAATGAATTCTAATTAGAGGAAAGGACATCATGGATAAGATTTCCTAAATAAGAGATCAACTTTGGAATGAAGAGTTGCATAATTAAAGAGGGGTTGAAGTTTTCAAGTGGGAAAGTAACTCTTCACCATAAGGAAAGTGTAAGGAAAGCTAGGGAGAAGAAAATTAGAAAGGCATCAAGGCTTTAAAAGGAGAAGGGCACTATTAGACGAGGAGGATATTTTTTTTTTACTGTTTTCATCCTATGCATTCTATTCCTTTTTTTCATCATCTTCTTTTGTTTTCTTGTATTTTTACTGTATTCCCCTTCTCCACCCTGTTCTCCACTCTGTTTCTCCCCATGTTTCTGTCAGCCCAACACCACCAAACCCATCACCCCCTTCACACTTCTCTCTTCTTCCCCTTCATCTCATCATTGCCTATTCACCAACACTGCACTAATCCAACATCAACATTGGTGAACTCCAGTCACTGACACAGCCCATTACCTGCTCTTCTATCTTACGCTCTGTCTCTCCCACTCTCATTTTTGTTTCTCTCCCCTTTGCCCTCTCATTCAATTTCCCCATCTCTTTCTCACCAACCCTCTTTATCTCCCTTCTCTCTCTTACTCTCCCTCCTTATTCCAAAAGCCTGCACCAATCCCCCCTCCTCTGTTTCACTCTCTACTTCTGTTTCTTTCTCTCTTGCACTCTCCCTCATCTCTCCTTGATGGCCCTACCCCACCTCCTTCTCTATATTTTCTACCCAGCAAAGCCTGGCACCAGCCATGCTTTAGACACCATGCTAGCCAACTTATAGAAGTTCAAATGGCACCAACCAACACGCCTTCCTAGCTCCCTCCTCCCTCTTATTCTCCCCTCTCTCTATCACCTCTCTCCTCCGCTTGTCACCCTTCTATTGCACAGATTGGCTAGTAGGCATCATCTTCCCCTGTTCCTTCTAATTTTTTCTTTTTTACTGGAAAAAGAAGGGACTTTTGGTGAAATTTTCAATCTTGCCCATAACACAATAACTTCAATTGCATTTTCATCCTGATACTGTTCTTATTCATGTTCTATTTTATTCCTATTTTACTTATCTGTGTTCGGCGTTATTCCATGATTAATTCAAGAACTATTTTATCCATCCTTGTTTTAAATAAAGTTTAACCGAATCAATGGTTCTGCTTTAATAAACATGATTTCTTCAATTTCTCATCTGTTTCACATCCGATTTTCAATAAACTTCCAGTTCTTATTTTGAGGACCTTTTATAGCTTGTTTATCATTCTTGATCATCAATCTGAGATTTAGAAATGAGATCTAAGCCATTAAAACCCAAAATCCTTTTCTAGATTAGATCTTTGAAATTTTGGAGAATCTCCCTAATCCATTAATTGGATCATTAATCAGAAGCACCAGAAAGAGATTGATGAAGGCCAATTGAGATTGATGATATCATATTTGAAGAAAAATGATGTGATCAAGCTAGGGAAGTAGATATTTCTTGTTTTTTATCAATTTCCTATCCTTTTGAATTTAGAACTCTATAATTTTCATTAATTAAATATATCTCAATTCTGATTGCACTTTCATTTAATTTTTGTCACTTTTTTTAATTTTTTAAAAATTAATTTTATTTTAACTCCAAATTATTAAGGTGAGTCCCTGTGGGATCGACCCATACTTTCATACATTACACTACAATAGCCCATGCACTTACAGTTAACAATAATATAAAGAACTAATTTGCACCATAGAATTAGCCATTTGAACCACGATCTGTTTTATTTGCAAAATATAAGATTAGATTAGAGTCATCTAAACCGTACATAAAGCATCTACTTAGCTCAGATGATCATCTGACCATTAAATTTGATAAATTATAAATTGGATGATCAATTTAAGCTAAAATTCATATTCTTTCAAAAAATTACCAAATTAATTTGTTAGATGATTTAATTAACTGCTAAATTAGGAGTTTTTGGCCAAAATTAAACACTTAACAGACCCCATTTCTCTGAGATCTTTATTTTTTAGTCTATACCAGTGAGAATTTGAGGTCGACACATGTTTCCAACTAAGTATAAGCATATATATTTATAAGTCATAACTTATGTAGCTACACTCACATGCACTCTAACATTAAACTTAAATAAAATGGCTTTGGTATGTAACTAGTAGAATTTTGCATTCATCTTTATTAAGTTGTTAAAGTTAATAGAATATCAATGGATGATAATTCTTTGAGATAAAACAAAGGAAATAGCCTTATTGAATTTTATGGGTGTATTCATTGTAAACCCTCACAAGGCTTAATTCATCCACAACGATTAACCTAGGGGTTCAAGGGATTGTTACATATGCTAATTGCAATCGTGAGTACCTATGAAAGCGACAACCATTTTTGTTTTTATGATTTTTAGCATATTTTCCTCAGGACTACAAAAATGCTAGTTGAGGGGGTGTGATAAATGTTCGATTATATATAAAATGTACCCAATTATTTGCCCATGTGTTATAAAATATATTAATTATTTTTAGTTTTTTTCTTGAAATTAATAGCACATGCATTTTTGAACAAATAATTCAAAAGTTTGATATTTGCTAGGTTCAATAGTAAATCCAGAGTAAGTACATGAATGATCATAACTTTATGATTTAATTATGGTTTTGATTCATTTTTAAGAAGTAAGAAGATGATTTAACAACCTCTATTGCACCTACTAGAGTTTTTCAAGGGTCATACTCTTTGTCTCATTTGTGCCTATTAAGTTATGTGAACCATTAGCATCTTTGGTGTCAATCATAGAGCGAACTATATTCGACACCATTGATATGTTTATTGTTGAGTGTATACCACTGAGAATTTGAGGTAAAGAAAACTTTCCAATGGAGTATAAACATATTTGTTTAAAAGTCCTGACTTATGTAGTCGTACACGCATATGCACTCTAAGATTAAACTGGAATAAAATGACTTTGGTATGTGAGTAACTTGTAGAGTAATTCATTCTTCTTTATTAAGTTGTTAAAGTCAGTAGAATACTAATGGATGACAATTCTCTGAGATAAAATAATGGACTTTGCATAGTTTTTTATGGGACATATTCTTCGTCTAATTAGTGCTTAGTAGGTTATGTGAACCATTAGCATCTTTGGAGTCGGTCTTAGAGCGGGAGAATTTTGTTTGACCCCATTTATCTGATATCTTTATTTCTAAGTATATACTAGGAAGAATTTGAGGTCATAACATCTTTCCAATTGAGTATAAGCATATCTATTTAGAAGTCTTGATTTATATAGCTGTACACAATCACACAAAGATTAAACTAGAATAAAATGGCTTTTATATGTGAATAACTCATAGAATTTTTCATTCATCTTTATTAAGTTCTTAAAGTTAGTTGAGTATTAATGGATTATAATTCACTGAGATAAAATAAAGGACTTAACCTTATTGAATTTTGTGAGTGTATTCACTACAAACCATCACAAGGCTTAACTCATCCACTACAGGTAACCTAGGGATTAAGGGGTTGTTGCATATGCTAAATGCACACATGAGTACCTTTAAAAATGGAAATTTTTTTGTTTTCTTGATTTTTTGCATGTTTTGCTTGGTATTAGATTTATGTTAGTTGTGGGAGTGTGATAAATGTTCAATTTTGTACAAAAATTACCTAATTAGCAGCCCATGTTATATAAAAATTATTATTAACTTTAGGGTTTTTCTTAAACCAATAATTCAAAAGTTTGATCTTTCATAGGTCTAGAAGCAAATCTAGAGTATGTATGTGAATAATCATAATTTTCTTAAATTTAATTAGGGTTTTTAATCTTTTATTGGATGTGAGAAGGCGATATCACTGCATGTACTCCACTTCACAGAGTTTTTCACCAATCATATTCTTTGTCTCATTAGTGCTAGTTATGTGAATAATTAGGATCTATGGAGTTGGTCACAAAGTGAGAGAATTTTATTTGATACCATTTCTCTAAGATCTTTATTTTTTAGTGTATATCGGTGAGAATTTGAGGTCAAGACATCTTTCCAATAGAGTATAAGCATTTAGAAGTCTTGACTTATGTAGTTGTACACACACATGCACTCCAATATTAAAATGGAATAAAATGGCTTTGGTATGTGAGTAACTTTTAGAAGTTTTCATTCATCTTTATTAAGTTGTTACAGCTAGTAGAGTACTAATGGATGATAATTCTCCTAGTTAAAAGAAAGGACATGGCCTTATTAAATTTTGTTGGTGTATTCAATGCAAATGCTGACGAGGCTTAACTTGTCAACTTGGGATAACCTAGGGTTTAAGGGCTTGTTGCATATGCTTAATTCAATTATTAATACCTATGAAAATGGTAACCATGTTCATTTTAGTGATTTTTTGGATGTTTTTCTTGGGACCACCAAAATGCTAGTTGGGGGATGTAATAAGTGTTCAATTTTATATAAAAAATACCCAATTAGTATGCCATGTGTTATAACATATATTGTTATTATAGTGGGTTTTCTTGAATTTTATAACATATTCATTTCTTACCATATAATTCAAAAGTTTGATATTTTCTAGGTGTAGAAGAAAATCCATAGTAAGCATGTGAATCATCACAATTTTCTATGATTTAATTTGGGTTTGTACTCTTTTGTAGAAAGTGAGAAGATGATCTAATGAGCTATATAACACTTCGTATCATTTTTTGACGATCATATTGTTTGTCTCATTAAAGCTTATTAAGTTATGTGAACATTAGCATCTTTTGAGTTGGTCACAGAGGGAGAGAATTTTGTTTGACCCCATTTCTCTGAGATATTCATTTCTAAGACACACCAGTGAGAATTTTATGTCAAGACATCTTTCCAATAGAGAATAAGCATGTTTATTTAGATGTCCTTACTTATGTAGCTATACACACAATTGTAATATAAGATTAAACTATAATAAAATGGCTTTGGTATGTGAGTAACTTGAGGAATTTTGCATTCATCTTTATTAAGTTGTTAAAGTTAGTAGAGTACTAATGGATGATAATTCTATGAGATAAAACAAAGGACTTAGCCTTATTGAATTTTATGGCTTTATTCATTGCAAACCCTCATGAGGCTTAACTCGAACACTATAAGTAACTTAAGGGTTTAAGGGTTTCTTGAATATGCTAAATGCAATCATGATTACCTATAAAAATGATAATAATTATTTTTCATGATTTTTCACATATTTTTCTTGGACTAGCAAAATATAGGTTTGGGGTGTGATAAGTGTTCAATTGTGTATAAAAAGTACCCAATTAGTAGCCTCATTTGTTGTAAAATATATTGTTATTTGTAGTTTTTTCTAGAAATTTATAAAACATGCATTTTTGACCAAAAAATTCAAAAGCTTGATATTTCGCAAGTTCAAAAGCAAATCCAGAGTAAGTATGTAAATCATCATTATTTTTTAGAATTTAACCAGGGTTTGTAATCTTTTGTAGGAACTGAGAAGATGATCCAACAACCTATATTGTGCTTCATAGAGTTTTTCACAGGTCATATTCTTTGTCTCATAAGTGCTTATTAAGTTATGTGAAGCATTACCATCTTTGGAGTTGGTCACAGAGTGAGAGAATTTTGTCTGACCCCATTTCTTCAAGATCTTTATTTATGAGTGTGTCCTAGTGAGAATTTGAGGTCAATACATCTTTCCACATAGTATAAGGATATCTATTTAGTAGTCTTGACTTATGTAACTGTACACACACATGCATTCTAAGATTAAATTGCAATAGAATGGCTTTGGTATGTAAGTAACTTGTAAAAATTTTCATTCATCTTAATTAAGTTGTTGAAGTTAGTAGAGTACTAATGGATGATAATTCTCTAAGATAACTTAGCCTTATTGAATTTGTGTGTGTATTCACTACAAACTCTTGTAAGGTTTAACTCATCCACTAGAGGTAACCTAAGGGTTTGAGGGCTTGTTGTATATGCTAAATGCAATCTTGAGCACCTATGAAAAGGCCAACCATTTTTCTTTTCATAATTTTTTGCATGTTTTGCTCTAGACTAACAAAATGGTTGTTGAGGGGATGCTATAAGTTTTCAATTTTGTCTACAATGTACCCAATTAGTAGACCATGTGTTATAAAATATTTTATTATTTCTAGGGTCTTTTCTGAAAATTTATAACACATGCGTTTCTAACTTAAAAATTCAAAAGTTTGATATTATGTAGGTCAAGAAGCAAACCTAGAGTAAGGATGTGAATCATCATAATTTTCTAGGATTTAATTTAGATTTTTACTCTTATGTAGGAAGTGAGAAGATGTTCTAGTGGCCTATATAGTGCTTCACGTCTTTTTTTCGTGGGTCATATTCTTTGTCTAATTAATGCTTTCTAAGTTATGTGAACCATTAGCAACTTTGAAGTTGATCCTAGATTGAGATAATGTCCTTTGACCTTATTTCTCTAAGATCTTTATTTTTGAGTGTATATAAGTGAGAATTTAAGGTCAAGACATCGTTTCCACAGAGTATAAGTGTATCTATTTGGAAGTATTGACTTATGTAGTTGTATGCACGCATGCAGTCTAAGATTAAACTAGAAATAAATGGCTTTGGTGTGAGTAACTTGCAGAATTTTTCATTCATATTTATTGAGTTGTAAAAGTTAGTAGAGTACTGTTCAATTATAATTTTTTGAGATTAGACAAAAGACTTAGCCTTATTTAATTTTTTTGGTGTATATATTGCACACCCTCATGAGGTTGAACTCCTCCACTAAGGGCAACCTAGGGGTTCAAGGGCTTGTTGCATATGCTAAATGTAATCATGAGTACTTGTTAATATGAAAACAATTATTATTTTCATGAATTTTTGCATGTTTTGTTTAGCACTAGAAAAATGCTGGTTGGGGGTGTAATAAGTGTCCAATTTTGTATAAAAATACCCAATTAGTAGCCCATGTGTTAGAAAATATACTATTATTTCTAGGGTTTTTTTGAAAATTTATAACACTTGCATTTCAAACCTAATAATTCAAAATTTTAATATTTTGTAGGTCCAGAAGCAAATCTAGAGTAAGTATGTGAATCATCATAGTTTTGTTGTATTTAATTATAATTTTACTTTCTTGTAGGAAATGAGAAGATGATCCAACAGCATATATTACACTTCACATCATTTTTCGCTAGTCATATTCTTTGTCTCATCAATGCTTATTAAGTTATGTGAACCATTAGTGTCTATTGAGTCAATCACAGATCGAGAGAATGTTGTTTGACCCCATTTCTCTTACATCTTTATTTCTAAGTGTGTACCACTGAGAATTTGAGGTCAAGACATCTTTCCAATAGAGTATAATCATATCTATTTAGAAGTCCTGACTTATGTAGATATACACACATGCACTCTGAGATTAAACTAGAATAAAATGGCTTTCATATGTGAGTAACTTGTAGAATTTTTCATTCATCTTTATTAAGTTGTTGAAGTCAGCAGAATATTAATGGATGTTAATTCTTTATGATAAAATAAAGGACTAGTCTTATTGAATTTTGGAGGTGTATACACTGCAAACCCTCACGAGGCTTAAGTCATGCACTACAGGTGATGTTGGGGTTTAAAGGCTTGCTGCATATGCAAAATGCAATCATGAGTACATATGAAAATGGCAATCATTTTTATTTTTCATGTTTTGATCGAGACTAGCAAAATGCTAGTTAAGGGATGTGATGAGCATTCAATTTTGTATAAGTGCCCAGTTAGTAGCCCATGTGTGAAAAAAAAATTGTTATTACTTTTTAGGTTTTTCTTAAAATTAATAAAACATGAATTTTTAAACTAATAATTTAAAAGCATGATATTTTGTGGGTCCATAAGAAAATCCACAGTAAGTATGTGAATCATCACAAATTCCTAGGATGTAAATGGGATATTTACTCTTTTGTAGGAAATAAGAAGATGATCCAACAACCTATGTTGCACTTCACAAAGTTTTTCGTGAGTGATATTCATTGTCTCATTAGTGCTTATTAAGCTACATAATTCATTAGCATCTTTGGAGTCGATCACAGGGTGAGAGAATTTTGTTTGACCCCATTTCCTTGATATCATTATTTCTGAATGTATACTAGTGAGAATTTGAGGCCAAGACATCTTTCCAATAGGGTTTAAGCATATCAATTTAGAAGTCCTTGCATATATAGTTCAACACACACATGCACTTTGAAATTGAACTAGAATAAACTGACTTTGCCATGTGAGTAATTTGTAGAATATTTCATTCATCTTTATTAAGTTGTAAAAGTTAGTATAGTACTAATGGATGATAATTCTCTAAGATAAAACCAAGTACTTAGCCTTATTGAATTTGCTGGCTACCTAGGGGTTTAAGGGTTATTTGTATATTCTAAATTCTAGTGTGGGGGGGGCGCGGGGGGGTGATATTATTCAATTTTGTCTAAAATGTGTAAATTAGTAGCCCATGTATTATAAAATATATTATTATTTTTGGGCTTTTTTTGACAATTTATAACATATGCATTTCTGACCTAATAATTTACAAGTTTGATATACAAGCAAATCTAGAGTGAGTATGTGTATCATCATACTTTTTTAGGATTTAATAAGGGTTTTTTGTCTTCTGTATGAAGTGATAAAATGATCCAATGACCTATATTATGATTCACATAGTTTTTTGCTAGTCATATTCTTTGCTATATTAGTGCTTTTTAAGTTATATGAAATGTTAGCATCTTTTGGGTCTATCATAGATTGAGAGAATTTTGTTTGACCGCATTTCTTTGAGATCTTTATTTCTTAATATATACTAGTGAAGATTTAAGTTCAAGACATCTTTCAAATAGAGTATAAGCATATCTATTTAGAAGTCCTAACTTATGTAGCTGTACACTCATGTACTTTGAGGTTAAACTAGAATAAAGTGGCTTTTATATATGAGTAACTTGTAGAAATATTCATTCATCATTATTGTATTGCTAAAGTCAATAGAGTACTAATGGATGATAATTCTCTAAGATTAAACAAAGGACTTAGTCTTATTTGACTTAGTAGATGTATTCACAGCAAACCCTCACAAGGCTTAACTTGTTCACTAAGGGTAATGTATGTGTCTAAGGGCTTGCTGCATATTCTAAATGCTACCATAAGTACCTATGAAATGACAACCATTTTCTTCTTCATGATTTTTTGAATGTTTTACTCAAGGCAAGGAAAAGTGAAAATTCTTCAATTTTGTACAAATAGTACCCAATTATTAGCCCATGTGTTATAAAATATATTATTATTTCATGGGTTTTTTCTAAAAATTAATAACACATGCATTTTTTACCTAAAAATTCAGTTGTAGGCCTAGAAGCAAATCCAAACTATGTATGCAAATCATCATAATATTCTAGGATTTAATTAGGATTTTTACTCTTTCGTAGGAAGTAAGAAGATGATCTAGAGGCCTATATTGCTCTTGACATCATTTTTCACAAGTCATATTCTTCCTCTCAATGATGCTTATTAAGTTATGTGAACATTAGCATCTTTGGAGTTAGTCACAGATTGGGAAAATTTTGTTTGCCTCCATTTCTCTAAGATCGTTATTTCTAAGTGTATACGACTTGGATTTGAGGTCAAGTCATCTTTCCAATAGAGTATAAGCATATCTTCTTAGAAGTGTTAACTTAAGTAATTGTGCGCACACATGCACCCTAATATTAAACTAGAATAAAATGGATTTGGTACATAAATAACTAGTAGAAGTAGCAGCACATGTGTTATAAAAATTTTTTTTTTAATTCTAGGGTTTTTTTGAAAAATTATAATACATGTATTTCTGAACTAAAAGATCAAAAGTTTGATATTTTGTAAGTCTAGAAGCAAATCCAAAATATGTGAATCATCATAATTTTCTAAGATTTAATTAGAAGTGTAAAGTTATGTACCTATACACACACATGCACTTGAAGATCAAAATGGCCTTAGTATGTCAATAACTTATAGAAGTAATAGCTCATGTGTTGTAAAATATTTTGTTATTTCTATGGTTTTTCTAGAAAGTTATAACACATGCATTTCTAACATAAAAATTCAAATTTTTGATATTTTGTAGGTTTAGAAGCAAATCCAGAGTAAATATGTGAATTATCATAATTTTTTAGGATTTAATTAGGGTTTTTACTCTTTTGTAGGAAGTGAGAAGATGATCTAGTGGCTTATATTGAGCTTCAAATCTTTTTTCATGGGTTTAGAAGCAAATCCAAAGTAAATATGTGAATTATCATAATTTTTTAGGATTTAATTAGGGTTTTTACTCTTTTGTAGGAAGTGAGAAGATGATTTAGTGGCTTATATTGAGCTTCAAATCTTTTTTCATGGGTCATATTCTTTGTCTCATTAGTGCTTATTGAGTTACGTGAACCATTAGCATCTTTGAAGTCAATCATAAATCGAAAGAATTATCTTTGACTCATTTTTCTATGATCTTTATTTTTGAATATATGTATATATATATATATATATATATATAAGTGAAAATTTGAGGTCAAGACACCTTTCCAATAGAGTATAAGCATATCTATTTGTAAGGGCTAACTTATGTAGATGTACACACACATGCACTCTGAGATTAAACTAGAATAAAATGGCTATGGTTAGTGAGTAACTTGTGGGATTTTTCATTCAGTTTTATTAAGCTTTAAAAGTCAGTAGAGTACTAATGGATTATAATTTTCTAAGATAAAACAAAGGACTTAGCCTTATTGAATTTTGTGGGTGTATTCACTGCAAATCCTCATAAGGCTTAACTCATCCACAATAGGCAACTTGGGGGTTTAAGAGCTTGTTGCATATGCTAAATGTGTTTGTTAGTACCTATGAATATTACAACCATCTTAGTTTTCTAATTTTTTGCCTTTTTGCCTCAGGACTAGCAAAATGCTACTTTGGGGGTGTGATAAGTGTCCAATTTTGTATAGAAAGTACCCAATTAGCAACTCATGTGCTATAAAATATATTGTTATTTCTAGGATTTAAAAAAAAAATTATTACACATGCTTTCTAATCTAAAAATTCAAAAGTTTGATATTTTATAGGTTTAGAAGCAAATCTTGACTAAGTATGTGAATCAGCACAGTTTTTTAGGAGTTTTTACTCATTTGTAGAATGTGAGAAGATGATCCAGTGGCCTATTTTGCACTTTGCATCATTTTTTGCATGTTACTTTCTTTGTCTCATTAATTCTTCTTAAGTTACGGGAACCATTAGCATCTTTCAAGAGAATTTTGTTTGACACTGTTTCACTAAGATCTTTATTTTTAAGTGTATACTAGTGAGAATTTGAGGTCAACATATATTTCCAACAGAGTATAAGCATATCTACTTAGAAGTCCTGAAATATGTAGCTATCCACATACATGCACTCAGAGATTGAACTAGAATAAAATGGCTTTGGTACACAAGTAACTTGTAGAATTTTTCATTAATATTTATTAAGTTGTTAAAGTTAATAGAGAACTAATGGATGATAAATCTCTGAGATAAAATAGAGGACATAGCCTTATTGAATTTTATTAATATATACACTACAAACCCTCACAAAGCTCAACTCATCTGCTAGGGTAACCTAGGGATTCAAGGACTTGTTGCATATCATAAATGCAATTATGAGTACCTAAGAAAATGATATCCATATTCATTTTCATTATTTTTGTATGTTTTCCTCAGGACTAGTAAAATGTCGGTTGGGGGGTTTGATAGATGATCAATTTGATATACAAAGTAACCAATTAGTAGCCCATGTCTTATAAGATATATTGTTATTTCTAGGGTTTTTCTAAAAATATATAACACATGCATTTCTAACCTAATAATTCAAAAGTTTGATATTTTGCAGGTCCATAACCAAATCCAAAGTAAGCAAGCAAATTATCATAATGTTTTAGGATTTAATTAGGGTTTTTAATCTTGATCCTGCATCCTATATTGTGCTTCACAGAGTTTTTTTCCAATCATACTCTTTGCCTCATCGATACCTATTAAGTTATGTGAACCATTGGCATCTTTGAAGTCGATCACATGGTGAGAGAATTTTGTTTGACCCCATTTCTCTAAGATCTTTATTTTTTAATGTATATTAGCAAGAATTTAAGGTCAAGACATCTTTCCAATTGAGTATAAGCATATCTACATAGAATGCCTGACTTATGTAGCTGTATACACACATGCACTCCAAGATTAAACTAGAATAAAATGCCTAACTTGTAGAATTTTGCATTTGTCTTCATTAGGTTGTTAAAATCAATAGAGTACTAATGGATGATAATTTTAAGAAAAAATAAAGGACATAGCCTTATTGAAATGTTTGGGTGTATTCACTACAAACCCTCATGAGGCTTAGATCATCCACTAGGGGTAACCTAGGGATTAAAGGGCTTGTTGCATATGCTGAATGCAATTGTGAGTATCTATCAAATTGATAACCATTTTCATGTTCATGATTTTTCACTTATTTTGCCTGTGACTAGAAAAATGCTAGTTGGGGGGTGTGATAAGTATTCAATTTTGTGGAAATAGTACCCAATTAGTAGCCCTTGTGTTATAAAATACATTGTTCATTTGGGGGGTTTTTATGAAAATTTATAACACTTGTATTTTTTATCTAAAAATTTAAAAGTTTGTTATTTTGTAGGTCCAGAAGTAAATCTAGAGTAAGTATGTGAATCATCAATATTTTCTAGGATTTAATTAGGATTTTTACTCTTTTTAAGAATTTAAGGTAAAGACATCTTTCCAATAGCATATGACCATATCTATTTAGAAGTCTTGACTTGTGTAGCTATACACATACATGCACTCCAAGATTAAACATGAATAAAAGGGCTTTCGTATACAAGTAGCTTGTAGAATTTTTAATTCATCTTTATTAAGTTGTGAAAGTCTGTAGAGTACTAATGGATTATAATTTTATTAAATAAAATAAAGGATTTAGCCTTATTGAATTTTGTGGGTGTATTCACTACAAACCCTCATGAGGCTTAACTTGTCCACTACAGGTGACCTAGGAATTTAAGGGCTTGGTTCATATGCTAAATGCAATCCTAAGTACCTATGAAAATGGAGACCATTTTTTGTTTTCATGATTTTTTGAATGTTTTGCTTGAGAGTAGCAAAATGTTGGCTGGGGAACATGATATGTGTTCAATTTTGCATAAAAAGTACCAATTAGTAGCCCATGTGTTATAAAATATATTGTTATTTCTCTGATTTTTTTGTAAATTTATAACAAATGCATTTCTAACCTAATAATTAAATTTTTTTTATATTTTTCAAGTCCAAAAGCAAATCCAAAGTAAGTGAATTATTATATTTTTCTATGATTTAATTAAAAATTTTACTCCTCTCTAGGAAGTGGGAGAGATAATCCTATGGCCTATATTGTGCTTCGTAGAGTTTTTCATGATCATATTCTTTGTCTCATTAGTGCTTATTATGTTATGTGAATAATTAGCATCTTTTGAGTCGATTATAGAGTGAGAGAATTTTATTTGACTCCATTTCTCTGATATCTTTATTTTTTAGTGTTTACTAATGATAATTCGAGGTTAAGAGTACAAGCATACCTATCTTTTGCATACAAGCACACCTATTTAGAAGTCTTGAGTTATGAACCTGCACACACATGTACTCTGAGATTAAATTGGAATAAAATGGCCCTATATATGAGTAACTTGTAGAATTTTTCTTTCATCTTGATTAAGTTGTTAAAGTTAGTATACTACTAATGGATGATAATTATCTACGATAAAATGAAGGATTTAGCCTTGTTAAAATTTATGGGTGTATTCATTGGAGACCCTCTCGAGGCTTAACTCATCCAATAGGGGTAACCTAGGGGTTCAAAGGCGTTTGCATATGCTAAATGCAATTGTAAGTACCTTGAAAGTGACAACCTTTTTTTTTATGATTTTTTGCATGTTTTGCTTGGGACTAGGAAAATTCCATTTGGCCTTTGCTATAAGTGTTCAATTTTGTATATATAATTCCAAATTAATAGCCCATGCATTATAAAATGTATTGTTATTTCTATGGTTTTTCTAGAAACTTATAACAAATGCTTTTCTGACCTAATAATTTAAAACCTTGATATTTTACAAGTCCAGAAGCAAACCCAAACTAAGTATGTGAATCATCATTATTTGCTAGGATTTAATTAGGACCTTTACTCTTTTGTAACATGCTAGAAGATGATCCAATGATGTATATTGTGCTTCATAGAGTTTTTGGCAGTCATATTCTTTGTATTATTAGTGCTTATTAAGTTATTTGAACCATTAGCATCTTTGGAATCGGTCACATAGTAAGAGAATTTTATTTGACCCCATTTCTCTCATATCTTTATTTCTAAGTGTATTCTAGTGAGACTTTGAGGTCAAGGCATCTATCAAAAATAATACAACCAAACCAATTTAGAAGTCTTAAGTTATGGACCTGTAAACATGTACATGCACTCTGAGACTAAACTAGAATAAAATGGCTTTAGTATGTGAGTAACTTTTAGAATTTTTTATTCAACTTTATTAAGTTGTTAAAGTTAATAGACTACTAATGGATGATAAATATCTGAGATAAAATGAAGGATTTAGCCTTATTGAATTTTGTGGGTGCATTCTTTGGAGACCCTTACGAGGCTTAACTCGTCCACTAGGAGCAACCTAAGGTTTTAAGGGCAAGTTGCATATGCTAAATGCAACCATGAGTACTTATGAAAATGGCAAGCATTTTTGTTTTTATGATTTTTTTCTTGGGATTGGGAAAATACCAATTGGGGGGCGGGGGGGAGGGGATGATAAGTGTTCAATTTTGTATACAAAGTCCCCAATTAATAGTCCACATGTTATAAAATATATTGTCATTTTTAGGTTTTTCTTAAAATTAATAATAGATGCAATTTTGAACTAATTATTAACAAGTTTGATATTTTGCAAGTCAAGAAGCAAATCTAGAGTAAGAATGTGAATCAGCATAATTTTCTAAGATTTAATTAAGATTGTTACTCTTTTGTAGGAAGTGAAAAGATGATGCAACGACTTATTTTGCACTAAGTAGTTTTTCATGGGTCATGTTCTTTGCCTCATTAATGCTTAGTATGTGAACCATTAACATCTTTGAAGTCAGCCATTGAGTGAGAGAATTTTGTTTGATCCCATTTCTCTATGATCTTTACTTCTGAGTATATACTAGCAAGAATTTAAGGTCAAGACATCTTTTTAATAGAGTATAAGCATATCTATTTAGAAGTCTCGACTTATGTAGCTATGCACACACATGCACTCTGAGATTAAACTAGAACAAAATGGCTTTTGTATGTGAGTAACTTGTAGAATTTTTCTTTCATCTTTATAAAGTAGTTAAAGTCAGTAGAGTATAAATGGAAGATAATTCTCTAATATAAAACAAGGTATTTACCCTTATTGAATTTTGTGGGTGTATTCACTGCAAACCCTCACGAGGCTTAACTCATCAACTACAGGCAATCTTGGGGTTTAAGGGCTTATTGCATATGCTAAATGCAACATGAGTCCTTATGAAAATAACAGCCATTTTTGTTTTCATTAATTTTCACATGATTTTCTTAAGACTAGCAATATGCTGGTTGGAGGAATGTTACAAGTGTTCAAGTTTATATAAAAAGTACCCAATTACTAGCCCATGTGTTATATAATATACTATTATTTCTAACCTAATAACTCAAAAATTTTATACTTTACAAGTCTAAAAGCAAATCTAGATTAAGTATGTGAATCATCATTATCTTTTAGGATTTAATTAAAGCTTTTAGTCTTTTGCAAGAAGTAAGAAGATGATGCAACGACCAATACTGTGCTTCATAGAGTTTTTCATAGATCATATTCTTTGTCTCATTAGTGCTTATTATGTTATGTGAACCATTAGCATCCCAAAAGTCAGTTACAATGTGAGAGAATTTTTTTTTTTTACCCCATTTCTATGAAATCCTTATTTGTGAGTGTATACTAGTGAGATTTCAAGGTCAGGACATCGTTCAAAACTAGTATAAGAATATCTATTTAGATGTCCTAAGTTGTGTAGCTGTACACACACATGCACTCCAAGATTAGATTAGAATAAAATAGCTTTGTTATATGAGTTACTTCTAGAATTTTTCATTCATCTTTATTAAGTTGTTAATGTCAATAGAGCACTATTGGATGATAATTCTCTAAAATAAAAAAAAGGACTTTGACATATTAAATTTTGTTGGTGCATTCATTGCAAACCCTTACAATGCTTAACTCAAACCCTATGGGCAACCTAAGGGTTAAGGGCTTGTTGCATATGCTCAATGCAATCATGAGGACCAATGAAAATGACAACAATTTTTGTTTTCATGATTTTTCACATGTTTTTCTCATGACTAGAAAAATACAGGTTGGGGGGTTGTTAAGTGTTTAATTATGTATAAAAAGTACCCAATTAGTAGCCCACATATTGTAAAATATATTGTTATTTCTAAATTTTTTCTAAAAATTTATATGTAATAACCCCAATTTTTGTAAATTGATTGGGAAAATAAAATGAAATTTTCTCCATAAAAGGTTAAAATGGTCCTTTCACACCCGCATAGGGCCCACAAGGAGCGCATAAAGGAATCCAATGGCCAGAAAACATGTAATGAGTGGTCAAACCACTACCAGCTACTAGTGGAGAAGGAGGTGGTAGTGGAGGATCCAATGTTAATTTAATATTCAAAAGAATTAAAACATAATTATTACAAGTAATTATAAAAAATTCAAAAACATTTATAAATACATCCCCAAAAATCCTCTAAAAATGTTCATTAAATTTATCACAAAATTATCTTGCTTACCTTGAAAAACTAGATCTAGATTCCTTCCCAAATTTTCAAAACTCCCAAAAACATCTCTTCTTGCACTTTCTCTCTCCGCTCTCTAAATTAGAACAAGAGACCTGAATTCAATTAGGCACTCTATTCTAAATCAAATCTCACTAACCATATGAGACTATACTACCTTATGTACAAAACCCATGAATCAATTTCATGATCCAATGGTGCAATCAACGGGAGATCACAAAACTAGTAGTTCTTGGGCTATCTTATCATCAAGTGGGTATTCTTTTAATTTGGACTGCAAAACCAAAGTTTTTCCCCAATTGGGTAGGTGGAAACCCTTTCCACACATGTTTCAGGTTGTTTTATGTAATTTTTATTTTTCTAAAATTAAGTTTAGGTTAAAAATAATAAAAATCAAGTAAGGATAAGAACCCTTCAACTCTAAATGATGGAGGGTTCAAATGGAAAATCTGAGCCATCCAATGAATCTAGTAGGGTCCAAAACCCGTAGGGTAGAAATTTCAAGGACTCTTATATAGTTTTGATCCCTTAATTGAAGAAGAATTGATTGGACAGTCCAAAATGGATTGTCTAATATTCTTTAAAGGAAAGGAATCCCAGGACGCCACATGGAAATGCGCCCTGTGGGAGTGTCTCCACACGCAGGCTTCGTGCGCGATGCCGTCCTAACAAAATGACCATGCGACAGCACCAATCTCGAGATGCACATTACCGCATGCGTCCAGGTGACAAGAGTGCGATGATCATTCTGCCTGACCAGACTTGCCACCTGACTGATCCCAACGATCCGTTCTGCTAGGCCCAGATCGAATCTGGACCCTAGGAAGGACTATGAACCTCTATCATCAATTGTGAAGTCATCTGAACTCCAAATTGAGATCGGAAAGAAGCTATGGAAATCTTGTAACTTCTATTTTCTTCTGAAAGCATAATGTTGATAAAAACAATTTTAGAAATTTTTTGTTTTTAAGAATTAAGCTTCTAATTTTCATGATCTTCAAGATCTAAGATGATCAAATCTTAGCAATCTGATTTACTAATAATATAATGTTGAAATAAAGTAATATCCATTATTTATTTGGATAGATCTAAGATAAATTAAAGGATCTACCCTTATGGTAGAAAAACCTTAAGAATGCAAAGGGACCCCACTTGTTCAATAAGATCAAGTATGATTAGACCCTTGGGATGGATGGAGTGAATGAGATTATGATGGAATCCATTTAGATCATGGACTAAATATGACAAAAACAAAGGGATATGATCTTTGACATTAATGGAGTGAAAGCCCTAAAATTAATTAAAACCCTTGATTAAAAGAAAAAGATCTAAGATCTAATGGTTGGATCAAAAGTAAAAGTTTCTAATAATCTTAATCTAATTAGTTTAATTGTCTTTTATTTGAGAATATAATGGTAAATGTGATTTATGTTATAAATTAGGAAGCATTATAGTGTAAATTTTAAAATTTAGCATGCTATGCTCTAAATGTTATTAGTTTGTTATTAGGTTGATAGATTTAATTATCTTAGGG
Source organism: Warburgia ugandensis (assembly GCA_035236585.1). Lineage (NCBI taxonomy): Eukaryota > Viridiplantae > Streptophyta > Magnoliopsida > Canellales > Canellaceae > Warburgia > Warburgia ugandensis. The sequence continues at coordinate 77,261,148 of CP141129.1, read as the reverse complement.
CCATGTTAGTTTAAATTTGAAGTTTAAGCATGGTTCTATTAGATTAGCAGTAAAATATCATGTATTTTATAACTTAGGATCCATGTTAGTATATTAGAGTATAAATACCCTTAGAATGATATAGATGTACAATTCTCTTATGATTTAAAGTGTATGATTATTTGCATTGTCAAAGCATAATATAAGCATCTTAATTGTGTTTAAGTTAGTCTATATAATTCTATCATTAGTGGTTATGTCTCAATATTCATAAATCACCAAAAATGTAAACTAATGGAATATAGAGATTCATGGACAATTAAGATGAGTGAATGGCTTTGACTTAATATTAGTAAGGGCTATAGTTAGTAGGATGATATAAGGATTATCAAATCCTTGGCCCAAAATAGGAGAATAATAAACCCCATAAATGACATTTTAAATGTTCATGAATTTAATTAAAATCAATTAGAAAGAGTACTTAGGGTTAAAATGCTCATAGGAACCTTATGAAAGATTGATCTAAGGTCACTCTAGTGAATGCTGAACATGGTGTTTAAGGGGGTTCTCTAATAGAGCCTCACTCTTCCCCTACCGTTTATTGATGTTTGTGAGGTCTAAATGCCTCCTTACATGAGGATTGAAGTAACCACTTTGTGTTCAACCATTCAGCTAGTAAGCCTTAGTCAATTGAAAATAAGAGGAGCAATTTAGACTTACGATGAAATAAGTTATCTTTAACCAGTAAAACATTAACTAGTTGAATAATAATAATAGGAGCATAAAAGGTTAGTATTTTCGAGTAATCATGGATTATTGATACTACCCAAATGAGGGAGTATCTCCAATAGAGTCTAGATGATTTATCAACTCAACATAAGCTGGGTATTATGGGTATGATTATGTTCTGAGATATTAACTAATTTTCAAGGTTTTGACCATATGTATACATCTGTACATAGTATACCATATGTATGTGTAAGGATGTACATATATGAGAAAGTAAAGAGATTACTCCATGAATATGAATAATGGGATTATGAAGTATTAGGATTATATTGTCAAATTATTATGCAACTTGAATCATGTACTAAGCGTAGCTTGCTGAGATATTGTAAATGTTTCAATGTTTACAATATCTTAGATATAGAGAAGGAGAATTAGGAGCTCAAGGCTTAAGAAGACTTGGAAGAATAATCAATCAAGGTATGACCCTTGAAGACATGTATTTTTATTTGAGAGCATTGTATTGTATTGAGAGTTTTTAATGTATGGTGAGGTTTGACGTTTGGATTATGTGATTTGGACAAGTATTGTACTAATACCTGGGTTGTATTGTGAACCACTAGATGGATTCTAGAATTTAATAAAAGTTTATTCCTTCAATGGAATTTTATCTTGTACAAAATTCTACTTGTGTTATGTATGAAGTGATGACTTGGGTTTTACAAAATAAGTTTTAAAGAAAAGAATTTCAGCTGCTTTGTTTTGCAAAATTTTTTTACTATTAAGTGGACCCTTACCTTTGAAAAATGTATTACAAAATGTGTTACAAAAACCCAGGTCATCACAATTAGTATCAGAGCCATTCATCTAGTCATAGTACAGTACCCTTATGTCCAATATGAAGATGACAATCCAATTGGAGGATGAGAAATTGTGAGTGAATAGGAAATAAGATAGTATTTGATTAGAATGAGTAGAGAATCAGTTATGTGATTAACTCATTAGTGGAGAATGAGTATAGGAAGAGTTATGTTATTAACTCATTAGGTGAGGAGTTACTGTAATTAACTCATGAAGTACTAGTGGAGTATAAGTAGATAGTACTTAGTGAAATAACTAGGAGTACTACTTAGTAAGTTAATGATATCAATATAGGGAATAGTAAGTTTAGAAACAAGTAAGGAACTTTAGAATAGAGATGTAATATATGATATTCAGGTATAACCTGAAATCTTAAGTAAACATACTTGTCGCAATAAAATATATTAATATAACTATTATTAGGTGAAATAATGGATATTAAGAGAAAGAGATGATAAATTGGAAAAAATAGGATGGAAAGGAAGAAGAAGGATAAAATCCAACCTTTATAGGAAAGGTGAAATAGATACTAAAGTTAAAAACCTTAGAATTATTACAAAATTTGAAATCAATGATAATGAATAATAAATATAAATGAAAGAGTTATAATTGTTACATAAATATAGTATTATGACAATTAGCAAAAGAATTTAATCATTAAAATTGAGATGATCTTACTTGAGAAGAATTTAAGGAGGTAGGTAAAAATTTTCAAAATTTGTGAATAAAAAGAGTTTTAATAAAGATAAATAAGGAGGTAAAATTTAGAGGAATATTGATTCAACTATATGATAGAATTGAAATATGAAAATAATTATGGACTATAATTTGCATTGATGATAGAATGGAAAGTGAAGACCTATAAATGAAAAGGGATATTAATATGATGAATTTAGAGATATTGAGTCTATTTATATGATAAAGTTAGTGATATTGAAAGAATTATGGAATATAATGAGGAAAAATACATTTTGAAGGAATGGTAAAATGAATATGAGAAATGAAAACCTATAAACATATATAGGCAACCAAACTTAAGTGTAAATTTTGGACAAATGAAATGATTATGAATGAGGTATGAATCTAGATTTTGGAGAAATGTGTGGGTAGAAATTTCAAGATATTTTGGAGATTTTCAATCTAACATAAGATTGAATGAGGAAATATCTATGGTAGTTGAGGAAAATGACATCAACTGATTTGAATAAGTGGAAAGAACAAAATTTAAGGATTAGTAGACAAAGGAGTGATTATATAAGTTTACATTGGAGAGCAACAAGTTTCCTTAGAAAAAGAAGAATGAAGGATCAATGAGGTTATGCATAAATGATATTAAGTACCCTTTACTCCACATGGATGAGTTATTTCCAATCTATTATCATCAATGGGGAGCTGGGAATGAAAAATTATAATGAGATATCAAAATAAATTTTGAGTTATAAGTTTGATGAGAATGAGAGTTATTGGATAAGTGATGATGACATACGAAATTATTATGAGAAAATCATGACCATTTGGAGAATATGTTAAAACACTTACAAATCTTATCAACTATCTAGTAAGTATAAATGTGGATTTGAAGAAGCAAAGTTTAGGGTCATATAAATTCTAAGAATGATATGAAAGTTGAACCAACAAAGATTGGAGATGAAACTGAATTGTGAGATAAGTTTGACAGTTAGAGAAATTTATCTCTTATTGATTGTATATCATACTATAAGGACATTTTTTAGTATAATCTTGCCATTGATTACATAAACCATAAAGAGTTTGTGGTAGATTATTGAGACTTGAAGAATATAAGGTAAATTATGGAGTTTTTAAAGGCTTGAGAGTGGATGACTACAAAGTCAATATGGACTCTTTTAATAGGAATTATCAAGAATAGTTAAAATAAAGGGTAGTATGATATGGAAAAGTTATGAGGTATGCTTGAAAGAAGCATAAGGCAATACAGAATCTTAAGAAGGAGAAATAAGAAAATCAAGTGCTATGAATAAAAAGGAAATCATAGTACAAGAATAATAATGAAAGTTAAGGAAGAAGTTATTACAAGGAAACTATCAGTTAATATAAGGATCTGAAAAGAAATTTTTAGTAGAAAGAAATAGTAAGGGAGTATGATTATCTAGAATAGAAATGAGATAAGTACTTCTAGATAATGGGAGAACCAAGAAGAGATAATTACTTCCAAATATTGGAAGATTGTTACAAAGAACAATAGTTGACATTATAGAATCAAAGCAATATGTCATTTTGGTAGATAGTCTAAGGGCTATACATATTTGGGAAGATGTGCCAAAACTACATATGTTGAAAAGGAATGAGGATGAGCAACAAAAGTTAGAATAGAAAAGTATGAAGTATTGAAAGATTGGTGCAAATGAGGATTAGAAATTTAGTATACTAGTCAGGAGGAATAGGAAGTTGTGAACAAAAGGGTAACTCAATTTAAGAGTTATTAATCCTTTTGGAAAGTCTAGCAAAGAATTAGAATAAGTGATTAATGCATTAGCATTATTAGTAAGATGTGTGTTTATGACCCAAAAATGTGATTTTGCCTTTAAAAGAGAAGGTGATATGAACTATGAATGAAAGGAAATGGAGGTTTCCTTAAGTGGCAAGGCCACATGAACAAACTTATGATTGAGTTAATGAAAACTCATAAGTAATTTGAAATGCGAATTTGGAGGACAAAATTATTATAAGGGGGGAAGATTGTAATAACCCCAATTTTTGTAAATTGATTGAGAAAATCAATTTAGTTTGAATTTTAGAAATTTTGGGCTAGAATATTAGGTTATTAGAAATTATCTTTTTATAGAGATTAGAACATAATTTAAAACTTAGAAATTATGAATGTACTTGAAAAATAGATCGAAATGACACAAAGTACGTTCAATTTCAAGTTAAAATGAAAAATCCCTAATTTTCTCTATTTATATGAATAAAAGGGTAAAATGATAATTTTACCCATAATCGAGGCCTAAGACATCAATATTTAGAATGTACTTAGAAATACAAGTCCAACGCTACTAAGTATGCTCAATTCTGAGTTGGGGAGAATAAAATGGATTTTTCTCTATAAAAGGGCAAAATAGTCCTTTCATACCCCTATGGGACCCACAAGGGGCCTACAAAGGAATCCAATAGCCAAAAAATATGTATTGAGTGGTCAAACCACTACTAGCTGCTAGTGGAGAAGGAGATGGTAGTGGAGGATCCAATGTCAATTTAATATTCAGAAGAATTGAAACATAATTATTACAAGTAATTATAAAAATTTCAAAAATATTTATAAATACACCCCCTAAAATTCGCCAAAAATGTTCATTAAATTTCTCATGAAATCATCTTGCTTACCTTAAAAAACGAGATCTAGATTCCTTCCTGAATTTCCAAAACTCCCAAAAACCTCTCTTCTTGCACTTTCTCTCTCCTCTCTCTAGATTGGAATAGGACCGTGCAACAGAACGACCATGCAACAACGCTGATCCCGGGATGCGCGTTACCATGTGCATCCTGATGATGGGAGTGCAGTGATCATTCCACCCAACCGGACTTACTACTTGATTGATCCCAACCATCCATTCCACTAGGCCCAGATCAAATCTGGACCCTGGGAAGGACTGTGAACTTCAATCATCAATTGTGGAGTCATCTGAACTCTAAATTGAGATTGGAATGAAGCTACAAAAAGCTTTTAATGTCCATTTCCTTCTAAAACCATAATATTAATAAAATAATTTCATAAACTTTCTATTTTTAAGAATTAAGCTTCTAATTTTCATGATTTTTTTTCTTGGAGATCTAATTTACAGATGATATAATGTTGAAATAAAGTAATATCCATGATTTATTTGGACAGATCTAAGATAAATTGCAGGATCTACCCTTATGGCAGAAAAACCCTAAGAATGCAAAGGGACCCACTTGTTCAATAAGATCAAGTATGATCAGACCCTTGGGATGGATGGAGTGAATGGGATTATGATGGAATCCATTTAGATCATGAACTAAATATGACAAAAACAAAGGGATATGATCTTTGATATTAATGGAGTGAAAGCCCTCAAATTAATTAAAACCTTTGATTAAAAGGAAAAGATCTAAGATCTAATGGTTGGATCATAAGTAAAAGCTTCTAATAATCTTAATCTAATTAGTTTAATTGTCTTTTATTTGAGAATATAATGGTAAATGTGATTTATGTTATAAATTAGGAAGCATTATAGTGTAATTCTTAAAATTTAACATGCTATGCTCTAAATATTATTAGTTTATTATTAGGTTGATAGATTTAATTATCCTAGGACTATGTTAGTTTAAATTTGAAGTTTAAGCATGGTTCTATTAGATTAGTAGTAAAATTTCATGTATTTTATAACATAGGATCCATGTTAGTATATTAGAGTATAAATGCCCTTAGAATGATATAGATGTACAATTCTCTTGTGATTTAAAGTGTATGATTATTTGAAATGTCAAAGCATAGTATAAGCATCTTAATTGTCTTTAAGTTAGTAGACATAATTCTATCATTAGTGGTTATGTCTCAATATTCATAAATCACCAAAAATGTAAACTAATGGAATATAGAGATTCATGGACAATTAAGATGAGTGAATGGCTTTGACTTAATATTAGTAAGGGCTATAGTTAGTAGGATGATATAAGGATTATCAAATCCTTGGCCCAAAATAGGAGAATAATAAACCCCATAAATGACATTTTAAATGTTCATGAATTTAATTAAAATCAATTAGAAAGAGTACTTAGGGTTAAAATGCTCATAGGAACCTTATGAAAGGTTAAGCTAAGGTCACTCTAATGAATGTTGAACATGGTATTTAAGGGGGTTCTCTAATAGAGCCTCTCTCTTCCCCTACCTTTCGTTGGTGTTTGTGAGTTCTAAATGTCTCCTTACATGAGGATTGAAGGAACCACTTTATGTTCAAGCATTCAGCTAGTAAGCCTTAGCTAATTGGAAATAAGAGGAGCAATCTAGACTTAGGACCACACAAGTTATCTTCAACCAGTAAAATATTAATTGGTTGAATAATAATAATAGGAGCTTAAGAGGTTAGTACATTATCTAATTTTAATAAAAATTGTAAGTAAGATAAGGATGATCAAACATGATCAATAGGACCTTGAATGATCAAGAACAATAATAATCCTAATGTTGTATTTAAGTATGTATCTATATATGTATGTTGTAGAAAAACCTAGATAGAGAATCCAAACCCTTAATCAAATATGATTCAAGGAAGAAAACCAAGATCATGGTCCTTAGGGATGATCAAACAACTAAACTTGGATCAAAGAAAAACTAGATGATAGAAGATCTAAGCCCTTGATCTTCATCAACAAGTATAAATTGTTGATCAAAGGATTTATGAAAGATTAAGATCAAATAAAGGAATACACAAAGACTTAGAATAGAAAATACTAAGATCTGAAGGATTAGAAGTATCTGAGGAATATAAATCATGCTAGGACACAAGATGTAGATCCTTTATATCAAAGGACAAGATTAGACAAAGAATATAGGATTATTCAGATTGTATAAATATTGATAGTAAGTATGGATTTATAGATTTTATATGTCAATCAAGATCATGGAAGATTTGAAGAGGTGAATTACTACTTGAAGGTAGAAGGATTTTATGAATGCATCTACATGAGAAAACATGTTGAATACATGATCTTATGTTTAGAAATGTTGACAAGTATAATGTAAATACTTGTATTAAATCCATTGAAAACCCTTATGATCCAACCAAAACACATATGAAATGGTTAAGTTGGAATTGAGGAAAACCCCAAGTGAATAGGGAACTAGAAGGTATTCCAACCCTAGATAAACAGAAAGATTGTCTGATAACTATAAAATCAATATGTGGGAATCATTCATATGGAATGGTGTTCCCTAAACATGTATGAACATGGGTATCATTCATTGTAAATGATGATCCCTAAGTTTGAAGTGAAATCCTATCCTTAGTATGAGAATACCAAAATATGAAAATGATTATATAAACAGATAAGATGTCTGATAACTAAAAGGATTACTTGACATACAAGTATGGAGGCTTGTAGTTTTTTTTAAATAAGGATAGGCCTGGGGATCCTATGCTAGGAGAGCTAGTAGGGTTTGGCCACTCGCTCTCCAAAATGTGATATATATGATGATACAGTGCCCAAAGAGATGCAAAATGTTGGGTGGGACAATTATGGGAAGGCCACCACTATGACGGTCTGTCTCCCTATATAGACATGATGTAGATGATTTTCCACACCTAGTATCCATGGAGTATGAAAGCAATTATCCAAGTGCTCTGGTATGAATCAAATTGTAGCATAGTAGTCCTTTGAGTATTTTTGCATTATGATGCATGGCAGAGTGAAATACCTTATGATATGACATGATGAGATGCCAGGAAATCATGGATTACCAATATTACCCAAATGAGAGAGTATTTTCAACAGACTTTGGATGATTTATCAACTCAACATAAACTAGGTATGATTATGTTTTGAGATATTAACTATTTTTCACAGTTTTGACCGTATGTATACATATCTATATACAATATACCGTATGTATATGTAAGGATGTACATATATGACAAAGTAAAGGGATTGCTCCATGAGTATGAAGTATTAGTATTATACTGTCAAATTATTATGCTTCTTGAATCGTCTACCAAGCATAGCTTGCTGAGATATTGTAAATTTTTCAATGTTTACAATATCTCAAATATAGAGAAGAAGAATTAGGAGCTCAAGACTTAGGATGACTTGGTAAAATAATCAACTAGGGTTTGTCCCTTGAAGACATGTATTTTTATTTGAGAGCATTATATTGTATTGAGAGTTTTTAATGTATGGTGAGGTTTGAAGTTTGGATTATGTAATTTGGACAGGTATTGTACTGATACCTTGGCTGTATTGAGAACCACTGCATGGATTCTAGAATTTAATAAAAGTATATTCCTTCAATGGAATTTTATCTTGTACAAAATTCTACTTATGCTATATATGAAGTGATGATGTAGGTTTTACAAAAGAATTTTTAAAGAAAAGAACTTTTCCTGCTTTATTTTGTGAAATCTTTTTACTATTAAGGGTGCCCTGGCTTTGAAAAATGTATTACAAAATGTGTTACAAAAACTCGGGTCGTCACATTATAAAACATGCATTTTGGATCAAACAATTCAAAAGTATAATATTTTGCAGGTTCGAAAGAAAATCTAGAGTAAATAAGTAAATCATCATTATTTTCTAGAATTTAATTAGGTTTTGTACTTTGTTGTTAGAAGTTAAAAAATGATCCAACGTCCTATATTGCTCTTCATAGAGTTTTTCGTGGGTCATATTCTATCTCATTAGTGCTTATTAAGTTATGTGAAGCATTTACATCTTTGGAGTTGGTCATAGAGTGAGAGAATTTTGTTTGACCCCATTTTCTAAGATATTTATTTTTTAGTGTATACGAGTGAGAATTTGAGGTTAATACATCTTTCCAATAGAGGACAAGCATATTGATTTAGAAGTCCTCACTTATGTAGTTGTACACAAGCATGCACTCCGAGATTAAACTGGAATAAAATGGCTTTGGTATGTGAATAACTTATAGAAATTTTCATTCATCCTAACTAAGTTGTTAAAGTTAGCAGGGTATTAATGAATGATAATTCTAAGAGATAAAAGAAGGGACTTAGCCTTATTGAATTTTGAGGGTGTATTCACTACAAACCCTCATGAGGCTTAACTTGTCTACTAGGGTAACCTAGGGGTTGAGTGCTTGTTGCATATGCTAAATGCAATCATGAGTACATATGACAAGGACAACCATTTTCGTATTCATAATTTTTCACTTATTTTTCTCAAGACTAGCAAAATGCTTGTTAGGGAGTGGGGTAAGCGATCTATTTTGAATATAGTGTATCCAATTAGTAGCCCATGTATCATAAAATATATTATTACATCTAGGGTTTTTTTGAAAATTTATAAAACATGCATTTCTAACGTAAAAATTCAAAAGTTTTATATTTTGTAGGCCTAGAAGCAAATCTAGAGGTGGTATATCAATTATTACACTTCGCATCTTTTTTCGCAGGTCATATTCTTTGTTCATTAGTGCTTATTAAGTTAGTGAACCATTAGCATCTTTTAAGTTCGTCCTAGATCAGAGAATTTTGTTTGGCTCCATTTCTCCAAGATCTTTATTTTTGAGTGTATACAAGTGAAAATTTAAGGTCAAGACATCACTCCAACAGGGTATAAGCATATCTATTTCAAAGTCCTGACTTATGTAGCTATACAAACACATGCACTTTGAGATTAAATTAGAATAAAATGGCTTTGGTATATAAGTAACTTGTAGAATTTTTCATTCATCTTTGTTAAGTTGTAAAACTCAATATAGTACTATTGGATGATAATTTTTTGAGATAAAACAAAGGACTTAGCCTTGTTTAACTTCGTGGGTGTATATATTGCACACCCTTCCACTAGGGTTAACCTAGGGGTTTAAGGGCTTGTTGCATATGCTAAATGCAATCATCAGTACCTATGAATATGACATCCCTTCTTGTTATCATGAATTTTTGCATATTTTGCTAGGGAGTAATAATGCTGTTTTGGGGTGTGATGAGCATTCAATTTCATATAAAAAGTCCCCAATTAGTAGTCCTTGTGTTATAAAATATATTGTTATTTTTAGCATTTTTTTGAAAATTTATGACACTTGCATTTTTGCCTAATAATTCAAAAGTTTGAAATTTTGTAGGTCCAGAAGAAAATTTTGAGTAAGTACGTGAATCATCATAATTTTCTAGGATTGAATTAGCATTTTTACTCTTTTATAGGAAATGAGAAGATGATCTAATGGCCTATGTTGCACTTCACATTGTTTTTCACTAGTCATATTGTAATAAACCCAATTTTTGTAATTGATTGAGAAAATCAATAAAGTTTGAGTTTCAGAAATTTCGAGCTGAAATATTAGGGTTATTTAGAATATACTTTTTATAAAAGTATAATAAAATAATAAGACATGTACAATTGAAATTAAACTTAGCAAACCCTTTAGAATGACTGAAAGAACAACAAATTCTAAATTTGGATGAAAAATCCTTAATTTTGTTTATTTCTTGGACAAAAGGGTAAAATAGTAATTTTACCCAAAAATCAAAATCTGAGACATCAAAATTTAGAATGTACTGAGAAATATGAATCCAACGCCACTAAGTACGCTCAATTCCGAGATCATGGGAATAAATCCTAAATTTTTTATATATAAAGGGCAAAATGGTCTTTTTGCACCATGTGGGGCCACATGGGCCCACAAGGGACCCAAAAATGAATCCTATGGCCAGCCCACATGAAATCATCAGTCAAACCATACTAGCTGGTCTTGGGAAAGTAGGTGGAGGATGGGAGAATCCAATGCTTATTTAATAAAAAAAAAATTTACCATCATTAATGCATATCATCATGAAAGAAGACCAAAATGCCTATAAATACAACCCCAAAAATCCTCCAAAAATACTCTAAAAATTCCCACAAAATTGTTTTCACTCTCCCTAAAAAATTAGACCTAGATCCCTCCCCAAAAACCCAAAAATCCCAAGAGATCTCTCTCTTTTCAATTTCTTTTTCTTTTTAGATTGGAACAAGAGACCTAAAATCAATTTAGATGAAAATTATGACTACACCAATCGATCCATAAGGGTCCAAAATCCCTAGGGTAGAAGTTTCACAATGATCGGAGACATTTTAGTCCCTCAATTGAGAGAGGATTGATTGGACGGTCTAGAATGGATTGTCCGATCTTCGGATCTAACAGCGCCCAAGACGCACGCGTGACGCAACGTCGAAAATGGAGCACGCGAAAATGTTCCGCACACGCTACACATGCAATGTCATCCCAAGCAGGACAGCGGCGCATCCATCAAACCAATGAGCGGACGCGCCCGATGAGCATCCCGTTTACGGGCACTCAGACAACAAGTGTCCCGCTTGTCCCGTCCGCGTAGGTGGAAGTCTCAAACAAGCGCTTCCATCGTGCCTCTATGGTGAACGTGGCCAACGAGCGGGAGCATTCCGCCTGGTTTGGTTTTTCGCCTGAATGATCTGGGCCATCCATTCCTTGGGCCCAGATCAAATCTAAGCCCTAGAAAGGACTGTGAACTTTTAGATCAAATTTCAGAGCCATCTGAACTCCAAATTGAGATCGGAAAGAAGCTATGGAAAGCTTGAAAACTATATTTTCTGATGAAATGATAAAATGGACATAATGTTCAGTAAAACTTTCTGTATTAAAGAAACAAGTTTCCAATTACTTAGATCTTTAAGATCTAAGATGATCAGATCTTGAAAATATGTTTTAATAATGATATGTTATTGAAATAAATTAATATCTATGGCTTATTTGGACATATCTAAGATATATTAAGGGATCTACCTATTATGGTAGAAAAATCCTAAAAATACAAAGGGACCCACTTGATCAATGAGATCAAGTGTGATCAGATCCTTGGGATGGATAAAATGAATGTTGATATAATGAAATCCAAGAAATCATGGATGGATTATGACAAAAATGGATCAATATGATCTTTGGACCTTAATAAAGAAAATCCCCTAAATATAACTAATACCCTTAATCAAAGGAAAAGATCTAAGATCTAATGGTTGGATCATAAGTAAAGGTTTCTAAAAATGTTAATGTAATTAGTTTCATTTTATATAATAGCATTTTAAATATGATTATGTTATAAAGCATGCTAGTATAACATTTAGACTTTAACATGATATGTGATTTCATTGTTATTATAAGGTGCTAAATTTAATTATCTTAGGGGCACTTTAGTATGATTTCATGTCATTCTAACTTAGGACCATGCTAGAATTTCATATAAGTTTATACTATAGTATGATATTATACCTTAAGTCTATATTAGTTTAAATTGAGTTATTAAGGTATATTAGTTGGAAATCATGTTAGAGTAATTTTAAGTACCTTGCCTCATTATCATTAAGTGTAAATTATGTAGTTTTATGCTTTGAATTTATAATTCATTTATGGTTAAATGTTATTAGTAGATCTACTTGTTATGAGATAAAGAGCATAAAACCTCAAAAATGTAATCTAATGAGAAAGTAGAGTTTCATGACACAAATAAGAATGGAGTACTTTGGACTTAATTAGTAAGAGCTATAGTTAGTAGGACAATATAAGGATTATCAAATCCTTGGCCCACACCAGGAGAAGAATAATAAACCCCATGAATGACATTATGAATATTCATGGACTTAATTAAAATCCATTAGAAAGAGTACTTAGGGTAAACATGCTTATAGGAACCTTATGAAAGGTTGAGCTATGGTCATTCTAGTGAATGATGAACATAGTGGTTAAGGGGATTATCTAATAGAACCTTGCTCTTCCCCTACCTTCCGTTGACGTTTGTGAGGTCTAAACGCCTCCTTACATGAGGATTGAAGTAACCACTTCATATTCATCCATTTAGCTAGTAAGCCTTAGCCAATTGGAAATAAGAGGAGCAATCTAGATTTATGCTTAAATAAGTTACCTTCAACCAGCACATTAACTGGTTGAATAATAATAATAAGAGCATAAAAGGTTAGTAAATTACCTAACCCTAATAAAAACAGTAAGTAAGATAAGGATGATCAAACAAGATGCATTAGATCTTGGATGATCAAGAACAATAAGGATAAGAATACTATATTGTACTTAGTATGCATGTTTATTAGTATGCTTGTTATAGTTCATTAGATTAGATAATCCAAACTCTTAATCAAAGATGATTCAAGGAAGAAAACCAAGATCATCCTCCTTAAGGATGATCCAATAATTGAACTTAGATTAAAGAAGAACTAGATCATAGAAGATCTAGGACCTTGATCTTTATCAACATGTGTAGATTATCAATCAATGGATCTATGAAAGATTAAGATCAAGGAGATGGACACACAAAGACTTAGAGATAGAAACATACTTAGATATGAATGATCTAAAGATCATTCTAAACATTAGATCTAGTGATCAATAGGATTGTTCAAATTTATATATTGACAATATGTATGGATGTACATATCACATACATCAGTCAGGATCATGAAAGATTTGGGAAAAGAGATCACTCCTTGAAGGTAGGAGGATTTGATGAATGCATTTACATGGCATATACATGATTGAACTCATGATCTTATGTTGACAAGAGTAATGTTAATACTTGTATTAAATCCTTTGAAAACCTTATGATCCAACCAAACACATATAAGATGGTTAAAGACTAGAATATAAGTGAATAGGGAACTAGAAAATATTTCAGCCCTAAGTAAACAGACAGACGGTCTGATATATATGAAGTCTATTTTACATACAAGCTTAGAGGCATGTGAGTTTGTTTTAATAGGCATAAGCCTAGGGGGATGCTATTGCTAGAGGAGTTATAAGGGTTTGGCCACCTGCTCCTTGAAATTTGATGATATGATGATACCTTGCCCAATGAGGGCTAAAAGTCGAGTGGTGGCAATTATGGGAAGGCCACCACTGTGAAAGTCATGTCCCCCCATACGGGCAGTGACATAATATTTTCCACTGTGGTATCAGTGGTGAACAAGGCAGTTATCCGAGTGCACTAGTACGGATTAGACTGTAGCATGGCAACCTTTTGATTATTTGGCACTATGATGCATATGAGAATAGGCATAGTGAAATGCCTCATGTTGTAGCATAATAAAATGCTAGGTAATTGCATATTACCAATATTTCCCAAGAAGGGAAATTTTCAGTATAAGATTAGCTGTAGTACTAAATTCTCATAATGAAGAGAATTGATCAGCTTAATTGGGAATGATATTTGACTACTTTCATAAATTTAACTGGTTTACTCATGAAGAGTATGTATGTATATAGATATACATAAATTATAAAGTAAAGAGTAGAGACATGAATATGTTGAGGAATAATGGGACTATGAAGTATTGGAATTACATTGTCAATTATTATGCTTCTTGAATCCCCTACCAAGCATTTCTTGCATAGATATTGTACTTGTTACAATATCTCAGATACAGGGAAGGAGAGTTAAGAGTTGAAGACGATAGAAGACTTGAAGAGAATAATCTTCAAGGTATACCCTTGAAGACATGTATTTTTCTTTGTTGAGAGTTTTATTTTATGGTGAGCTTGAGTTTTGTCTCATTAATGCTTATTAAGTTATGTGAACCACTAACATCTCTGGTGTCTGTCACAGATCGAGGGAATTTTCTTTGACCCCATCTCTCTAATATGTTTATTTTTAGGTTTTAACCAATGAGAATTAGAGGGCAAGACATCTTTCTAATGGAGTATAAGCATATCTACTTAGAAGCCCTGACTTATGTAGCTGTACATACATGCACTTTAAGATTAAACTAGAATTAAATAGCTTTGGTATTTGATTAACTTGTAGAATTTTGCATTCATCTTTATTAGGTTGTGAAAATCATTAGAGTACTAATGGATGATAAATCTCTAAGATAAAACAAAGGACATAACCTTATCTCACAATCTTTTGAAGTCACTTTGCCCTATACGACTTCAAAAGTCTAACACTTTTGAGTCATTTAGGGCTAAATGACTTCAAAAGTTTTTCTTTTTCTTTCAATTTTGCATCCTAGCACTACCACCTATATACATTGAATAACAAACATCCTATACACCTAATACTTCAAACACACTTCATATACATGAAAAACCAAAATCTAGTATAGCATGCATCCATATCTTTCTTGATACAATACCAACTTTATTCATTGAAACATTATATACACATGATACTTCAATCTTTATAATCATGAAAAACCAACATCCACTATAACATGCATCCACATCTTTCGTGATATAGTACCACCTATGCATACTTTGAATAAAAAGCATCCTATACACATGATACTTTAAACAATCTTTGTAAACATGAAAAACCAACATCCACTACAACATGCACCCACATCTTTCTTGATACACCAAATCGTTCTTATAATATAACACCTAATGCATCCATAATGAGTACAAAACATCTAAACTGATCATTAACCATCCATATCTATCTTGAAAATATTTTATAAAAGAAACTACAACACATGCATTCTCTATAACATCCACATTCACTTCATTTGTAAATCCTTACACATTCATTTACTTTCACACTCTAAGTAACCTTCTCATTCATCATCTCATGAAAGTTATATAATTCAATGAATATATTGAAAACCAACCACCACATATTCACTTCATGTACAAACTCCAAATTCACTTCATCCATACTCATTTATTCTCACACTCAAAGTTTCCACTCATTCATTGCTTATATATATATATATATATAAAATAAAATAATAAAAACTAAAAGATCATGCACAAGTGAATGAAAAAAATACTTTATTATGTATTTCACATTCATGTAGTTACTCCAAGTGATCTAATTGAAACACATTGCATACATAGCTTATTCAGCTCGTATTTCATTGAGATTTACTCTGAAGTAACTATTTTTGTTTGCCCACTTAGAAAGCATATCAATTTGTAATACATCATATTTAATTAAGGTCACACTTTTTAGCTAGATGCATAAAAAAATGTAGAAAAATATAAGATTATGAAAAGTAAAAAGTTGTCTTACCTTTCTTAAATGGTAGACAAGAATACTATCAAATATGAGGGTCCTCATGTATCTCAAGACATAGTACCCACACTCCTAACCAGGCTATTGTTTAGGGCACTGTGCAACATGGACAATAAAAAAAGAATCCATAAATATTATTTGTAATATTGTAGGTTTAATTAGTGGTAACCTAAAAGTAATTAACTATGTCCTATACTTTGACATTCTTCCAAGTGAGTTTTAGTATAGTCTTGATCATATTAGCACATTCAAACCATACTCTACAAATTTAAATTTTAAATGCATTATAGATTAATAAAAAATTATTTATCTACATATAATATATGAAAAAAATAAAAGCTCACTTATTTATAATTTCTATGAGGGTAGGACGGATGTGCGATCCACAAGAATACCCAAAGAAACCATGCCCACTGTGCACATCCAAAACGAGCATCATCCAATGAGACCTACATAGACAATCATATGAATTGTAATTCAAGTTGACAATTTCTAAGTATAGAATGACTTGGCAAGAAAATAAGAAAATTAAAAGTTGCCCACTATTGTAGGGAATTATTAAGCCCTGTCCCTAAGAGTAGTGAAAGAAGTTTGGTAAAATATCCTGAACATACCTCTCTATTGGTCATTGCCCGCTACTCCAGAAATGATGCTAGGGTCAAGCAATTGGTAAAGTGTACCTTCACCCTCAAAAATTTAGTTGCATCATTCAAGAAACTGCATAAAAGAAATAATTATTACCTATACCATGAAAAATAATATCTAAATGTCAAATATTTTATAAACAAGTATGTGCATATACCCCATGTAGGAGACAATGTGAGGGTGCTTGAGTTGATCCCACAGGCAAACTCATAATAGGTCCACTGCTATAAGTGGCACTTTAACAACGTCCTTGGCAAGAACTCCCTCCTTGATTTGTATGGGGTTGATTATCATATTGTCATTGATGAGATTATAGATTAACCTTAGGGAATGAGGCATGTTAGGTGGGACTACCCTACTCTCCTTAGAAGGCTATTGTAAAAGATGTTAAAAAATTTAGCTAAAATATTTATCAATGAAGAAAACCTAATTTATGATGAAAAAAAAGAGATATATACAAGTACCTATTCCATTAGTATAGCAATAATAGGTGATACTGCAAAGGTGGCTGACCTCAATGCTGCATGTTGTTGTTGATTAACCATATAAAGTTTTTAAACAAATAAATTAAGGTCTCTAGTTAAAAATATTGATAAAGAAGGTAGTACGATAAGATACATACCTTGGACTCCATGGGAATGACTAGTCCTCCAACCAAGAGACATGATATGCAACTACCTGCTCAATGGTTATAATACTTTCCATTTCTAATAGGAATGGTAGGCAAGCATTAGCATTCGAAGTCATGGTAATGGACACCTACTCAGTATGAGGTGGCATACGGTTGATTCATGCTCATAGCATGAACCCACTACCATGATATTTTGATAGGAATCTAGGGCCAACTGGCATTGACCCACCTACAAATCAAATATACAGTAGAGAGGTTGAGACAGAGAATTATTACAGAAGGATGATGAAAATGACCAATTTTTTCTATATATATATATATATATATATATATGACACCCCGGGTTTTTCATGAAAAATTTTCGCGTTCACTTTCAAAAGGTGGCATGCCTCTAATTTTAAAATTCAAAAATAGCAAAAGATTTTACTTTGAAATTCATTTTTCAGAAAGCTCGAATGTCACCTTGATGCTCATACTATACATATATATATATATATAGCTTTTCTAGAAGATAGAAATTCATTTCTTAAAAGAGGACCCATCCAGTGGTTCACTTGTACAACCCCTATAACATTATATTAAATGTCCAATATCACAATTCATATAACTAACTACACAATAAAAAAGCTTTAATAAAATGTATAGTTGATCACAGAAGTATGGTTGCTGGATTCCTCTTTTTGTGTACATTTTCTCCTATCTATTTGTATCTGAGATGTTGTAAACATAAAACATTTACAATATCTCAGCAAGCTATGCTTGGTAGGAGAGTTTAAGAAGCATGCTAAATCTTAATATACATTAATTATTCCATAGTAATTAGAATATTCATTTTGATAGCAATTATATTGAATTGGATTTACTGTATGTTTCGCATTTCAATAATCCATTTATAAACCAAATATCTACATGTTTCATAATCATTAACAATCCATTGATAAATTAATTATTGACATGTTTCATAATTATCAATATCTACATGTTTCATAATTATAAGTAATCCATTGATTTATCAAACATCTTTAATTATTATTTGTTATCTAAATAAACTAATCCAATTCCATGAACCAGACTCTGCATAGCCGTTCTACCCATTCATATACCCATATGAAACTTATATGGAACTATGCCCTCAATCATATAAATATATCATATGTACACATATATGAAAATTGTTAAAAGACATAAAAAATTATGAATATAATCAATAAGTCTCCTAATCTACATTCCCAAACTATACCAGGTTTCAAAATCATACCCCTCATCAGGTGGGGTTCATAATCATCTAGCCTCTGCTGGTATATCAATATAATCCTCATGCCCCTCACTATACTGGGTCCACAATCCTCAAGCCACTGCTGGGAAAACTATATAAGGCATATCATCATGCCATATCATATAAGGCATCTCATAATGCAATCATATAAGGACCATAATGCATTAAATATAGGGACCGCTATGCATGTAGTCAGAATCCATACAGCATGCCCGAATAACTGCTCAATAATCCACCTACATTATCCTCGGTGGAAATCACAATATCCATGTCCGTACGGGAGGACAATGACTATCACGGTGGTGGCCTTCCCATAATTGCCCCTTTTGACTTTTAGCCACACATAATGCTTGGTATCCATAACATAATAAATTTTGGAGAGTGGGTGACCAAACCCTCATAACTCTTTTAGCATATCATCCCTTGGCCTACACCTGTCTAAAACAAAATTCTCGGGTCTTCATGCCCTGATGTAAAATAATCATAATAGCAGGCAATTTGCTTGTTCGTATATTTCATAACAAGAATAACATCCTCACTTATTTGGTGATAATCCACCAAGGATGTATCCTATAAACCTAGACTCATACATTCTCAATACTGACATAGTAGCCATGTACCATAAACATAATTTCACAATTTACATACATAATGTACAAGTCATAAGCATCAATTATAACATGCAATTCTTTTAATTAACATTATTTTCATCATTACAATTTAAAGCATGTTGAATATCAATCATACCATTTTAGTTTCATAACATCTATAATAAAAAAATAAGATCATGTTTAGAACATGCATCTTATTATTTAGACATGTTGTCTTAAATTTTCACCTACCTCGTGCGATGCGTCCTGTAATTCCACTAGCATTGATCACCATCCTTTCACACTGATCAAATCCTCATTTTCACCAGGACCCTCCAAATCAAACAATTGATTAGTAATTTCTAACTAAATGATCTAATTGAATAGGCAGAATTGACCATGATCATATAGCTTGATCAATTTCCATACTTGGATCCTTGATTGATCTCGGCCGTTGATCAAGATTGATGAAATCTTCTCAAATTGAGCTTTTTGATCCTAAATCTCTCATTAGATTCTTGATATGCAATTCCTAATGGTCATGATAGACTATTTGCATTGGAAAAATGAAGTCAGATCATCACAGATTAGACGATCTAACCTCTAATGAAAGTTCTGACAAATTCAATAGTTAAATCTTCCCAGATCAAAAATTGGGAAGATGGGTTTTGTCCCTCACATCCCAAGGATCACGCAGGTACTCTTGGATTTCTAAAACTCTTCCTGGAATGATCAAAATCTAAGTTTGGAGATCAAGGGTTAAACATGGGGTTCATTGAGTCATCTCAGTTCACCATAAACGAGTTGGGGTGAGTCAACTTAACCCTAACTTGCATGAATAGTGAATGCAAAGGAAAGATGGGAGTGTGATGGTGGTTTTTGTCAACGGTCGGAGCTAAGAAACCGAAAAAAAAACATGAGGAAAAGGGGTCTGAAACCTGGGCAAGCTAGCCTTCTCAGGCCTAGCTGTGCCCTACTGTGGAGAGAACAGAGGAGAAGGGTGATCTTGGGAGCACTGAGCAGCCTGGAGGCCTAGCTATGCCATGCCATGAAGAATAGCTGAGGGAAAAATCAACAATGGAGGGGTTGTACATAGGAGAAATAGGCACACAAGCCAACAAATCTGACTTGCCAGTGATGAGGAACAGAGAGGGAGAGAAATCTATGCGCTGGTGACAAAGGGGGAAAACTGGGTTTGCCATCACTGGAAAAAAGAAGGGGGAAGATGGGTTTGAGATGTAGTTTGTGAGAGACAAATCGCCAGTAGGCAATCACATGGGGAGATGGGTTTTAGGTTTTTAAGCTACCTATTACCAGCCTTTGAAAATGGGTTTGGAGATTTCCTAGCTCGTCAGCCATGGGGAAGGAGATCAAAGGGAGAGAGAAGTACAAAGAAGGGTTTCATTGTGACCTGGACATGTCGATGGTCAAAATTTTATGCAAGTAACTAGTGAAAGGGAAGAAGGTCGACATGGGGCATTTTGGGTTTGCGGTTTCACTGGTGAAAGGTGATTGCACCTAGGCAATCAAGTGTAGGGGAAACCTAGGTTTCTAGGATTTGGAATGTCAGGTCTGTTCTATTAGAGAATAGATCATGTGATAGGGGAGTGGTACCATTGTCAAAATGACCCCCTCCTTTTATTTATTTTATTTTATTGTATTTTTAATTAACTAATGTGGATTATAATTATGATGTTTTCAATATATTGAGCATCAAAATTTTTAGTCAAAAAGGTGTGCATACCACCAATGATGAAATTCCAACATCTATTGCCTATCAAGCCCATATTTTTTTCAAGTGAGGCTCACTAAAATACCATTTGTAAGAAAATTACCATTTATTTGTCCAAACTCTGATTTCAGAAAACTTAGTGTTGTTGGATTCGTAGTGATGAGTAGAATCCAGATTTGATAATTTCAAATTCAAGTTCTAAGTTTTTTTTTTTACTTTTAATTACCAAAATACCCCTAACTTTGAAGTCCCATAACTTCCTCATCTAAACTCTGTTTTTAGTGTTCTTTAGGTCATTGGATTCCATTTGTTGAGTACAATCAAATTATATATGTTTTAGTTCCTAATTCTTATTCCCTAAAATGTTTTCCTTTGAGAAAACTCATACATTGATCATGCAATGGTAGAATTTTGAGGTTGTTACAATCTTCCCTCAGAGAAATTTCGCCCTCAAAATTCTTTTCATGATATCTTTCAAATATCTATAATAATATTATCATTTCATTATAAACTCAAATTCTTATAATTGATTCAATAAAACATCAATCTTCAAAATATAATGGATTTTCAATTTAAACTAAATATTATGTCACTTAATAGCATAGCTTTTCTATCTACAATAAGCAATAAGAATTAGTTTCGATGCGTACTCTGATACTCAACCTTTTCTTGATAACTCATCAAAATATTTATTCATGACTCATATTCCTTCCACCTCATAGTTAAAATCATGTTTTAATCCAATTATTATCCAGCATAGGTTTTCCATAACTTCCAAACAAGAATTACTTATCAATTGTCATAATGATATTAACTTATGTTCACCAACTTGATTCTTTCTACCATCCTCAAAC
This sequence comes from Warburgia ugandensis, assembly GCA_035236585.1. Classification (NCBI taxonomy): domain Eukaryota; kingdom Viridiplantae; phylum Streptophyta; class Magnoliopsida; order Canellales; family Canellaceae; genus Warburgia; species Warburgia ugandensis. The sequence goes on along the minus strand of CP141129.1, from coordinate 77,239,146 downwards.
AATTAATTCATGACTAAGCTTTTCTTTTGTTTCAACTTTCAAAATCTTTTTATTGTAATGATTCTTAGAACACATAATCTTTATCTCCAACTCATCTTTTCTATTTTCGTATCTGTATAACTCTTTATAATAACTTCAAATAGTTAATATACATTTCTTACTTAAAGATGATCCCTTCTGCTTATGCTTCACCAATTTTAACCTTATGAAACTTCCTATCTTCTAAATTTCAAGTATCATATTTCTAACAAAATTTCGGCAGAGTCTCCTCTGTTTTTTGAACTTACGCATTTAACGCATGCGATTGCGGTACACCTGATAAACCATTTACCAACACAAAATACATTTTAGAGACTCTATCTCACCACATTCAAACATTCATTGTAACAGAATTAACCATTCATCCACATAGTCTATAACTTAAAGACTCTGTCTCATTACATTCTCCACAGTACCATAATATAACAAATCCTAATGCTGTGAGAATTACTTACCCATTTCCACAACTTCAAGAATAATATCCAAATTCTTCAATAGTATAGTACCAAAACATTATAAAATCATCAATTGATAAATGTTTAATTACAATCATCATCATCACAACCATATATAATGGAAGATTTTCATATTATCCACAATCTTCTATCAAAATCCATCATGAATTGCATTGTAATAGAAATATGAAAATTTACAATCCCAACTACAAATAAAAAATCCAATTACTATAATGAATCATACTTTAACTCTATCATTATAGCCTTTGCTCAAATAACTTTCCATCATTTCCACATATGTTCAGACATATAACTCTTTCATTTCACCAAACAATCATTTAATATAGAATGCAAATCCATATCATAACATTTCAATCATAATAATGAATAGATTTTTCATAATCATTCATCCATTTCCACATATGAATCCAAAATAAAGAGATAGTCATTTAAATCAAAGAACATCCCTGACGTTTTCATATTCCAATTCCTTGAAATTATATATACAGCCTTACATTCAGATAATCATAAACAATCATCTTTAACTTAAATATAGATACAAATATGCTAGTACCAATATTGGAGATAACACATATAATTCAAATTATAATAACTGAACTTATGCCCTTGGGTGTATTCAAATTAAAAAATAGAAATAACACATTCAGTGTTTCTCAAATGCAAATATGAAACTTATAGCATTAAATGAACAACTTAAATCGCACTAATTGTGCAATCACATTCAAATACTTAAATAACACCATTAAGGACAACCCCAGTGCATGAAGCTCCCACCTTTGCAGCGTCTAGGGAAAGGCAGACCACAAGGGTGTGACAACCCAGGTTTTTGTAGCACATTTTGTAATACATTTTTCAAAGGCAGGGCCCTAAGTAGTAAACATTTTTTTGCAAAACAAAGTAGCAAAAATTCTTTTCTTTAGAACTTGTTTTGAAAACCCAAGTCATCACTTCATACATAACATAAGTAGAATTTTTGTACAAGATAAAATTCCATTGAAGGAATATACTTTTATTAAATTTTAGAATCCATTCAGTGGATCACATTACAGCCCAGGTATCATTACAATACTTGTCCAAATTACATAATCCAAATTTCAAAGCTCACCATACATTAAAAACTCTTAATACAATACAATGTTCTCAAATAAAATACATGTCTTCAAGGGATATACCCTGATTGATTATTCTTCCAAGTCTTCTTAAGTCTTGAGCTCCTAATTCTCCTTCTCTATATCTAATATATTGTAAGCAATGAAACATTTACAATATCTTAGCAAGCTATGCTTTGTAGGGGATTCAAGAAGCACAAAATTTTGATAGTATAATCCTAATATTTCATAATCCCATTATTCATACTCATGGATCAATCTCTTTACTTTGTCATATGGGTACATCTTTACACATACATACTGTATATTGTGTATAGATATATACATACGGTTAAAACCATGAAAAATAGTTAATATCTCAAAACATAATCATACCCAGCTTATGCTAAGTTGATAAATCATCCAGACTTTGCTAGAAATACTCCCTCATTTGGGTAGTATTGGTAATCCATGATTACCCAGCATCTCATCATGCCATATCATAAGGCATTTCACTATGCTATGCATAATAATGCAAAAATACTCAAAGGATTACTATGCATGTAGTCAGAATCCATACCAGCATGCCCGAATAATTGCTCAATAATCTACCTATCTTAGTGGAAATCACAATATCCATGTCTGTATGGGGAGGACCATGGATGTCATAGTGGTGGCCTTCCCATAATTGCCCCACTCAACTTTTAGCATCATCTAGGCTTAGTATCCATATAATAACAAGATTCGAAGAGCAAGTGGCCAAACCCTACTAACTCTCCTAGCATAGCATCCTTAGGCCTATGCCTATTTAAAACAAAACAACGAGCCTCCATGCTTGTATGTAAAGTAATTCTTATACGTATCAGACAATCTGGTTATTTACTTAGGGCTGGAATATCTTCTAGTTCCCTATTCACTTGGAGTTTTTCCTCAATTCTAACTTAACCATTTCATATGTATTGCAGTTGGATCATAAGGGTTTTCAATGGGGTTAATATAAGTATTTACATTATAGCTGTCAACTTTTCCAGATATAAGATCATGTATACAACATGTACTTCTTAAGTAGATGCATTCATAAAATCCTCCTACCTTCAAGTAGTGATCCATCTATTCAAATCTTCCATGATCCTGACTGATGTATAAAATCTGTAAATCCATACATACTGTCAATATATATACAATCTAAATAATCCTATATTTTTTATCCTACCTATATTCTTTGTCTAATCTTGTCCTTTGATCTAAAGGATCTAGATCTTATGTCTTATCATAATCTATCTTCCTTAGATAGTGTTTATCGTATGGATCAATAGATCTGATGGTTAGAATGACCTACTTGTTGATAAAGATCAAGGGCTTAGATCTTCTATCATCTAGTTCTTCTTTGATTTAAGTTTAATTGTTTGATCATCCCTAAGGAGGATAATCTTGGTTCTCTTCCTTGAATCATAATTGATCAAGGGTTCATATCTTCTATTTGATCTAAGATCTTCTATTTTATTTGATCTAAATTGCAAGCAATATATATATTTATCATCAAGAAGTATTTATTTCTTTTTATTGTTCTTGATCATTCAAGATCCCATGGATCTTATTTGATCATCCATGTCTTACTTACAATTTTTATTAGGTTTAGGTAATTTACTAACCTTATATGATCTTATTATTATTATTCAACTAGTTAATGTTTTGTTGGTTGAAGATAACTTATTTCATCCTAAGTCTAGACTACTCTTCTTATTTCCAATTGGCTAAGGCTTACTAGCTGAATGGTTGAACACAAAGTGGTTACTTCAATCCTCATGTAAGGAGGCATTTAGACCTCACAAACATCAATAAAAAGTAGGGGAAAATCAAGGCTCTATTCGAAAACCCCCTTAACCACCATGTTCAACATTCACTAGAGTGACCTTAGCTCAACCTTTCATAAGGTTCCTATGAGCATGTTAACCCTAAGTACTCTTTCTAATTGATTTTAATTAAGTCTATGAACATTTAAAATGTCATTCATGGGGTTTATTATTCTCCTAGTTTGGGCCAAGGATTTGATAATCCTTATATTGTCCTACTAACTATAGCCCTTACTAATATTAAGTCAAAGTCATCGACTCATCTTAATTGTTCATGAATCTCTATATTCCATTAGTTTACAATTTTGGTGATTTATGCTCATTATATCTTAACAACTACTTAACATTTGAATCTACTAATAAATTTTGGCAATAAATAAATCATAAAATTTAAAGCATAAATCTAATATAATTATAACAACATTTTACACTAACATGCTTCCTATGTAACTTAATGAAATAAAATTATACTTAAACTAGCATGCTCTTAAGTTATGAAATACATCGAATTTTACTACTAATATAATGGAACCATGCTTAAACTTCAAATTTAAACTAACATGGCCCCAAGATAATAAAATCTATCAACCTATTATAATAATCTACAAACATATAAAGCATAGCATGCTAACATTTAAGAATTATACTATCATGCTTCCTAATTTACAACATAAATTACATTTACAATTCTATTATTAAATACAAGATAATGAAACTAATTAGATTAATATTATTAGAAACTTTTACTTATGATCCAACCATTAGATCTTAGATCTTTTCCTTTTAAATCAAAGGTTTTAATTAATTTTAGGGCTTTTACTCCATTAAGATCTAAAGATCATATCCACTTATTTTTGTTATATTTAATCTATGATCTAACTAGATTCCATCATAATATCGTCCATTCAATCCATCCCATGGGTCTGATCATACTTGATCTTATTGATCAAGTGGGTTCCTTTGTATTTTTAGGGTTTTTCGACCATAAAGGGTAGATCCTTCAATTTATCTTAGATCTATCCAAATAAATCATGGATATTACTTTATTTCAACAATATGTCATCAGTAAATCAGCTCCCCAAGATCTGATCATCTTAGATCTTGAAGATCATGAAAATTAGAAGCTTAATTCTTGAAAATAGCAAGTTTCTAGAATGTTTTTATCAATATTATAGTTTCAAAAGAAAATAGACATTACAAGCTTTCCATAGCTTCTTTCTTATCTCAATTTGGAGTTTAGATGACTCCACAATTGAACTTTGACATTCATAGTCATTCTAAGGGTCGAGATTTGATCTGGGCCTAGTGGAACAGATGGCCTAGATTGATTGGGCAGAGCGAGATGGTTGACAATCACCCTGGGACCGGCGTTATTGAATGGCCATTTTTTCAAGACTATGTCACACACAGGTCACGCGCACAGAGATGCCCTCGTAAGGCCCATTTTCGTGTGGCATCCTGCAGAGCATCCCATAATCCTGATTTGATTTGAGAGATCAGACAGTCTGTTTTGGACCATCCAATCAATGCTCTTCAATCAAAGGCTCAATACTTGATTAAATTTCATAAAATTTTCTACCCTACGGCTTTTGGATCCTTCTAGATTGATTGAACAACTTAGATTTTCCATCTGAGCCCTCCATCATCCAGAATTGAAGGGTTCTAGTCCTTACTTTATTTTTATAAATTTTAACCTAAAACTAATTTCAAAAAAATAACAATTACATAAAATAACATGAAATACATATAAGAAGTTTTTCCACCTACGAGAGTGAAGAAAAAATATAGATTTGCAGTCTAATTTGAAATAAATACCCTTTGATATGGGGGTTTTGTAGATAAGGTAGTCTAGGATTGTTGGATGGTGAGATTTGTGACATTCGGTTTGGAACAAAGGTCCTAATTGAATTTAGGTCTCTTGTTCCAATCTAGAGAGAGGAGAGAGAAAGTGCAAGAAGGGAGATTTTTGGGAGTTTTGGAATTTTAGGAAGGAATCTAGATCTGGTTTTTTCAAAGTAAGCAAGATGATTTTGTGAGAATTTTAATGAACACTTTTGGAGGATTTTTGGAGGAGTATTTATAGATGTTTTTGAGTTTTTTATAATTACTTGTAATAATTATGTTTCAATTCTTTTGAATATTAAATTAACATTGGATCCTCCACTACCACCTCCTTCTCCACTAGTAGCTGGTAGCTATTTGACCACTCATTACATGTTTTCTAGCCGTTGGATTCCTTTGTGGGCCCCATGGGGGTGTGAAAGGACCATTTTGCCCTTTTATGAACAAAAATCCATTTTATTCTCCTGAACTCGAAATTGAGCGTACTTAGTGGCGTTGGACTCATATTTCTGTGTATGTCTCAAATCTCTATTATGGGTAAAATTACCATTTTACCCTTTTATTCATAAAAATAGAGAAAATTAGGTATTTTTCATTTTAACTCGAAATTGAACATATTTCGTGTCATTTCGATCAATTTTTCAAGTACATTCATAATTTGTAAGTTTTAAATCATGTTTTAATCCCTATAAAAATATAATTTTCAGTAACCTAATATTTCAGCCTGAATTTTTAAAAATTCAAACTAAACTGATTTTCTCAATCAATTTGCAAAAATTGGGGTTATTACAAAGGGTCTATAGTAGGCAGCCTTACCTTGCATTTCGCAAGAGGCTGATTCCACGCCTTGAACCCATGATCTCAAGGTAACACAACAACAACTTTTTCCATTTCACCAAGGCTCACTATCTCAACTAAAACCATTAGTGTTCACAAATATTAAAATAGTATTATCTCTCTTTGACTACTGGTACTAAAAGGTTTCCATCATTACATAGCAATACAATGGTTTCCTCTAACATACAATTCAATTGAATTTTCTCACTTCATTTATCAAATAAGGTTATCTCACTTAACCTCAGATATATATACAAACACTCTTCATCATAAGAGTTCAAATTCATAGGGTCAATCAAAAGTTAGTGGAATAATTGAAAGTCCATCATATCAAATAACTGATGGAATGTCTTAATTTCAGACACAACTCAAATATCAGTTCTAATCTTTCAACATATATAGTTGGAGAATGTTTCTTGAAATAAGGTACAAATACAATTCACTTGTTTTCTTAAAGTATACTACCCTTCGTAAGTAGTATCTGTTTCTCATAAATCAAGACTGCTATCTTTTATATATCCCACAGATCATTCTTTTTGTATCAGGATATGCATTTTTTACCAAAATCATCACTAGTCAACAATCTAGTGATGTCAATTTGAACCATTACTTTCTTGTTTAAATATTAGTTTATTGTAAACATAATTTCTTATTTAAATGGTTGTTTATTGTAATATAATTTAATCCTTTATTATGCACACTTACTTGTGATTATGTAGTTTTTACATTTAGGCAACACACACATGAGAATGCAAAGTATAATTTGATTCTTTATCATACACACTTGTGATTAGGTAGTTTTTACTTTTAGGCAATACACACATGACAATGCAAGGTATAATTTGATTCTTTATCACACACACTTGTGATTAGGTAGTTTTTACTTTAGAGAGCATGCATATAAGAATGCAAAGTGTAGGGGAATTTAAATCTTCATCATGCACACTTACTTATAACTAAATAACTTTTACTTTATGGAGCACACATGTGAAAATGTAAAGAGTCTGGGAAACTGAAGTGACAAGAGGGAAAGGAAAATTAGTAGTTTCTTGTAATGGAATTTAATCTTCTTCATGCACACTCCTTGTGAATAAGTAGTTTTTATTTTAAGAAGTACACATATGATAATGCCAAGTATAGGGGAAAAGTGGATAGGAAATAGGGCTAGGAAAATAAAGATAAGGAAATGGGGAAAGAGATAGAGTATGGTCAAAGAGATATGGAGATGAAATGAGAGAAGGCTACAAGTCTGAGAAAAGTGAGTATAATGCAATGAGAAATATGAAGAGAAGTGTAAAATGGAGAGAAACAAGAAAGTGCTAGAATTTGAAAGTGCATAGGATTTCTCCTATATAATGATTTTTGCTAATTTTATTGATTTTAGTTTATTTTATTTATTAACCTTTAACTCCATCTTTCTTCTCAATTCATACATCATTCATCATCCATAACAATCATAATTGTCAAAAATACATGTCATCATTCATCATTCATTCACTTTACAACTAATATAATGTAAGATTTTACCATATCTTGTCTTCTATCTCATTAGTGCTTATTAAGTTATGTGAAGCATTTGCATCTTTGGAGTTGGCCATAGAGTGAGAGAATTTTGTTTGACCCCATTTTCTAAGATATTTATTTCTGAGTGTAAACAAGTGATAATTTGAGGTCCATACATCTTTCCAATAGAGTATAAGCATATTGATTTAGAAGTCCTCACTTATGTAGTTGTACACAAACATACACTCCGAGATTAAACTGGAATAAAATGGCTTCGGTATGTGAGTAACTTGTAGAAATTTTCATTCATCCTAACTAAGTTGTTAAAGTTAGCAGAGTATTAATGGATGATAATTCTATGAGATAAAAGAAGGGACTTAGCCTTATTGAATTTTGAGGGTGTATTCACTACAAACCCTCATGAGGGTTAACTTGTCCACTAGGGGAACCTAGGGGTTGAGGGCTTGTTGCATATGTTAAATGCAATCGTGAGTACATATGACAAGGACAACCATTTTCGTATTCATGATTTTTTACTTATTTTTCTCAGGACTAACAAAATGCTAGTTAGGAAGTGGGATAAGTGATCAATTTTGAATATAGTGTGCCCAATTAGTAGCCCATGTGTCATAAAATATATTATTACTTCTAGGGTTGTTTTTGAAAATTTATAACACATGCATTTCTAACCTAAAAATTCAAAAGTTTTATATTTTGTAGGCCTAGAAGCAAATCCAGAGGTGGTATATCAATTATTACACTTCGCATCTTTTTTCGCGGGTCATATTCTTTGTTCATTAGTGCTTATTAAGTTAGTGAACCATTAGCATCTTTGAAGTTTTTCCTAGATTAGAGAATTTTGTTTGGCTCCATTTCTCCAAGATCTTTATTTTTGAGTGTATACAAGTGAAAATTTAAGGTCAAGACATCACTCCAACAGGGTATAAGCATATCTATTTTGAAGTCCTCACATATGTAGCCATACAAACATATGCACTTTGAGATTAAACTACAATAAAATGGCTTTGCTATATGAGTAACTTGTAGAATTTTTCAATCATCTTTGTTAAGCTGTAAAACTCAATATAGTACTAATGAATGATAATTTTTAATATAAAACAAAGAACTTACCCTTGTTTAACTTCGTGGGTGCATATATTGCACACCCTTATGTGGCTAAACCCCTCCACTAGGGGCAACCTAGGGGTTTAAGGGCTTGTTGCATACGCTAAATGCAATCATCAGTACCTATGAATACGACATCCCTTCTTGTTTTCATGAATTTTTGCATATTTTGCTTGGGAGTAACAAATGTTGATTTGGGGTGTGATAAGCATTCAATTTTGTATAAAAATTACCCAATCAGTAATCCTTGTGTTATAAAATATATTGTCATTTTTAGCATTTTTTTGGAAATTTATGACACTTGCATTTCTGACATAATAATTCAAAAGTTTGAAATTTTGTAGGTCCAGAAGAAAATTTTGAGTAAGTATGTGAATCATCATAATTTTCTACGATTGAATTATCATTTTTACTCTTTTATAGGAAATTAGAAGATGATCTAGTGGCCTATGTTGGACTTCACATCGTTTTTCACTAGTCATGTTTTTTGTCTCATTAATGCTTACTAAGTTATGTGAACCATTAGCATCTCTAAAGTCTGCCACAGAATGAGAGAATTTTGTTTGACCCCATTTCCCTAATATGTTTATTTCTAGGTTTATATCAATGAGAATTAGAGGTTAAGACATCTTTCTAATGGAGTATAAGTATATCTACTTAGAAGCTCCAACTTATGTAGTTGTACATACATGCACTTTGCGATTAAACTATAATTAAATGGCATTGGTATTTGATTGACTTGTAGAATTTTGCATTCATCTTTATTAGGTTGTTAAAATCATTAGAGTACTAATGGATGATAATTCTCTAAGATAAAAAAAAAGGACATAACTTTATCTCACAATCTTTTGAAGTCTGTTTGCCCTATACGACTTCAAAAGTCTAACACTTTTGAGTCATTTAGGGCTAAATGACTTCAAAAGTTTTTTTTTTTTTTTTTTTTTTTTTTTTTTTTTTTTTTTTTTCCAATTTTGCATCCTAGCACTACCACCTATATACATTGAATAACAAACATCCTATACACCCAATACTTCAAACAGTCTTTGTGTACATGAAAAACCAAAATCCAATATAACATGCTCCACATCTTTCTTGATACAAGACTAACTATATGCATTGAAACATTATATACTCATGATACGTCAATCTTTATAAATATGAAAAACCAACATCCACTACAACATGCGTGCACATCTTTTCTGTTACACTACCACCTGTGTATACATTGAATGAAAAACATCATATACACATGATACTTTAAACAATCTTTGTAAACATGAAAAACCAACATCCACTACAACATGAACCCACATCTTTCTTGATACACCAAATTGTTCTTACAGTATAACACCTAATACATCCATAATGGGGACAAAACATCTAAACTCATCATTAACCATTCATATCTATCTTGAAAATATTTTATAAAAGAAACTACAACACATGCATTCTCTACAACATCCACATTCACTTCATTTGTAAATCCATACACATTCATTTACTTTCACACTCTAAGTAACCTTCCCATTTATCATCTCATAAAATTTATATAATTCAATTAATATATTGAAAACCAATGCCACATATTGACTTCATTTACAAACTCCAAATTCACTTCATCCATACTCATTTATTCTCACACTCCAAGTTTCCACTCATTCATCGCTTATATATATATGTATGTATGTATCAAAGAAAAAAATAAAAACTAAAAGATCATGCACAAGTGAATGAAAAAAATACTTTATTATGTATTTTGCATTCATGTAGTTACTCCAAGTGATATAATTGAAAATCATTGCATACTTAGCATATTCACTTCGTATTTCATTGAGATTTACTCTGAAGTAACTATTCTTGTTTGCCCACTCAAAAAGCACATCAATTTGTAATACAACATATTTAATTAAGGTCACATTTTTTAGCTAGATGCATAAAAAAATGTAGAAAAATATAAGATTATGAAAAGTAAAAAGTTGTCTTACCTTTCTTAAATGGTAGACAAGAATACTATCAAATATGAGGGTCCTCATGTATCTCAGGTCATAGTACCTGCACTCCTAATTAGGCTATTGTTTAGGGCACTGTGCAACATGGACAATAAAAAAAAGAATCCCTAAATACTATTTGTAATATTTTAGGTTTAATTAGTACTAACTTAAGAGTAATTAACTATTTTCTATCCCTTGACATTCTTCCGAGTGAGTTTTAGATAGTCTCAATCATATTAGCACATTTGAACCATACTCTACAAATTTAAATTTCAAATGCATTATAGATGAATAACAAATTATTTATCTACATATAACACATGAAAAAAATAAAAGCTCACTTATTTATAATTTCTACGAGGGCGGGACAGATGTGCGATCCATAAGAATACCAAAAGAAAGCATGCCCATAGTGCACATCCAAAATGAGCAGCATCCAATAAGACCTACATAGACAATCATATGAATTGTAATTAAAGTTGACAATTTCTACATATAGAATCAATTGGCAAGAAAACAAGAAAATTAAAACCTACCCACTATTGTAGGGAATCATTAAGCCCTATCCCTAAGAGTATTGAAAGAATTTTGGTAAATTATCCTGAATACACCTCTATATTGGCCATTGCCTCGCTACTCTAGAAATGATGCCAGGGTCAAGCAAATGGTAAAGTGTACCTTCACCCTAAAAAATTTAGTTGCATCATTCAAAAAACTACATAAAAGAAATAATTATTACGTATACCATGAAAATATAACATGTAAATGTCAAGTATTTTATAAGCAAGTATGTGCATATACCCCATATAGGAGACAATGTGAGGGTGCCCGAGTTGATCCCACAGGCAAACTCATAATAGATCCACTGCCATAAGTGGCACTTCAACAACGTCCTTGGAAAAAACTCCCTCCTTAATTTGTATGGGGTTGATTATCATATTGTTGTTGACGAGACTATAGATTAACCTTAGGGATCGAGGCATGTTAGGTGGGACTACCACACTCTCCTTAGAAGGCTATTGTAAAAGATGTTAAAAATTTTGGCTAAAAAATTTATCAATGAAGAGAACCTAATTTATGATGAAAAAAAAATGATATATACAAGTTCTTATTCCATTGGTGTAGCAACAATAGGTGATATTGCAAAGGTGGTTGACCTTGATGCTGCATGTTGTTCTTGATTAATCATATAAAGTTATTAAACAAATAAATTAAGGTCTCTAGCTAAAAAATATTGATAAAGAAGGTAGTACAATAAGATACATACCTTGGACTCTATGGGAATGACTAGTCCCCTGGCCAAGAGACATGATATGCAACTACCTGCCCAATGGTTGTAATATTTTTCATTTCTAAAGGGAATGGTAGGCAAGCATTAACATTCAAGGTCATGGTAATGGACACCTGCTTAGTATGAGGTGGCATACTAATTCCATGCAAAATGGTTGATTCATGCTCATAGCATGAACCCACTACCGTGATATTTTGACAGTAATCTACAGCCAACATGCATTGACCCACCTACAAATCAAATATACAATAGAGAGGTTGAGATAGAGAATTACTACAAAAGGACAATGAAAATGACCAATTTTGTTTATATATATATATATATTACACCCTGGGTTTTTCATGAAAATTTTTTGCATTCACTTTCAAAAGGTGGCATGCCTCTAATTTTAAAATTCAAAAATAGTGAGAGATTTTACTTTGAAATTCATTTTTCCAAAAACTTGGATGTCACCTTGATGCTCACACTATACACACACACACACATATATATATAGTTTTTCTAGAAGATAGAAATTCATTTCTTAAAAGAGGACCCATCCAGTGGTTCACTTATATAGCCCATATAACATTATATTAAATGTCCAATATCACAATTCAAATGACTAATTACACAATACAAAAGCTTTAATAAAATGCATACCTGAGCGTAGAAGTATGGTTACTAGATTCCTTTTCTTGTGTACATCTTCTCCTATCTATCTATATCTGAGATATTATAAACATAAAACATTTACAATATCTCAGCAATTATATTGAATTGGATTTACTGTATGTTTCACATTTCAATAATCCATTTATAAACCAAATATCTACATGTTTCATAATCATTAACAATCCATTGATAAATCAATTATTAACATGTTTCATAATTATCAATATCTACATGTTTCATAATTATAAGTAATCCATTGATTTATCAAACATCTTTAATTATTATTTTTTATTTAAATAAACTAATCAAATTCCATGAACCACACTATGCATAACCGTTCTACCCATTCATATACCTGTATGAAACTTATATAAACTATGCCCTCAATCATATAAATATATCATACGTACACATATATGAAAATTGTTAAAAGACATAAAAAATTATGAATATAATCAATAAGTCTCCTAATCTACATTCCCAAACTATACCGGGTTTCAAAATCATACCCCTCATCATGTGGGGGTCATAATCATCCAGCCTCTATTGGTATATCAATATAATCCTCATGCCCCTCACTATACAGGGTCCACAATCCTCAAGCCACCACTGGGAAAACTATATAAGGCAGATCATCATGCCATATCATATAAGGCATCTCATAATGCCATCATATAAGCACCATAATGCATTAAATATAGGGACCGCTATGCATGTAGTCAGAATCCGTACAGCGTGTTTGAATAACTGCTCAATAATCCACCTACACTATCCTCAGTGGAAATCACAATATCCATGTCCGTACGGGAGGGCCATGGCTGTCACAATGGTGGCCTTCCCATAATTGTCCCTTCTGACTTTTAGCCACACATAATGCTTAGTATCCATAACATAATAAATTTTGGAGGGCGGGTGGCCAAACCCTCATAACTCTCCTAGCATATCATTGCTTGACCTACACCTGTCTAAAACAAAACTCTCAGGCCTCCATGCCCGAATGTAAAATAATCATAATGGCAGGCAATTTGCCCATTCATATATTTCATAACAAGAATAACATCCTCACTTATTTGGTGATAATCCACCAAGGATGTATCCTATAAACCTACACTCATACATCATCAATACTAACATGGTACCCATGTCCTATAAACATAATTTCACAATTCACATACATGATGTACAAGTCATAAGCATCAATTATAACATGCAATTCTTTTAATTAACATTATTTTCATCATTACAATTTAAAGCATGTTGAATATCAATCATATCATTTTAGTTTCATAACATCTATTATTAAAAATATGATCATCTTTAGAACATGCATCTTATTATATAGACATGCTGTCTTAAATTTTCACCTGCCTCATACGACGCATCCTTCAATTCCACAAGCATTGATGCCATCCTTTCACGCTGATCAAATCCTCATTTTCACCTGGACCCCCCAAATCAAATAATTAATTAGTAATTTCTAACTAAATGATCTAATTGAATAGGTAGAATTGGCCCGGATCATAGAGCTTGATCAATTTGCATACTTGGATCCTTGATTGATCTCAGTCATTGATCAAGATTGGTGAAATCCTCTCAAATTGAGCTTTTGATCCTAAATCTCTCATTAGATTCTTGATTTACACTTCCTAATGGTGATGATAGACTATTTGGATTGGAAAAATGAAGTTAGATCATCACAGATCAGACAATCTAACTTTTGATGAAAAGTCTGGCAAATTCAATAGTCAGATCTTCCCAGATCAAAAATTGGGAAGATGGGTTTTGTCTCTCACATCCCAAGGATCATGATGGTACTCTTGGATTTCCAAAACTCTTCCTGGAATGATCAAAATCCAGGTTTGAAGATCAAGGGTTAAACATGGGGTTCATTGAGTCAACTCAGTTCACCATAAACGAGTTGGGATGAGTTGACTAGGTGAACGCAGAGGAAAGATGGGAGTGTGATGGTGGTTTTGAGTGGTGGTTGTGTCACCGCCCGGAGCTAAGAAATGGAAAAAAAAAAAACAAAACATAGGGGAAAAGGGGTCTAAAACCATGGCACGTTAGCCTTCCTAGGCCTAGTTGTGCCCTACTATGGAGAGAACAAAGGAGAAGGGTGATCCTGGGTGCACCAGGCATTCTGGAGGCCTAGCCATGCCATGCCATAAAGAATAGCTAAGGGAAAAATCAATGGTGAGAGGGGTTGTACACTGGAGAACTAGGCACGTTAGCCAACAGATCTGACTTGTTGGCGATGAGGAACTGTGACAACTCGGGTTTTATATGATGCAAATTTCATAAAAAGGCAAGATCTCTTGCTTTAGAAATATGAAATGCATAGAAATATTTTGTTTTAGAAAGCAATCTTTCGTATAAAACCCCGAGTGTCAAAACACATTTTCAAATCATATAGCCATGGCATAGTTTTAAATCAACACTATTCCCAAGAAAGTGTTAGTCACAGCCCCAGCTACAGAGAGTAACTACAATCAAGTAACATTCACTAAAAGATAAGGTAGAGGTTTACTTACTTGTACTTAATTTGGATGTTCTCTGTCACAGGTGTATCCTGTCCTTAAGTGTTTACTTGTATCTGAAAAATATTGTCATGGGTGTATCTTGTCCTTAAGTGTTTACTTGTATCTGAAAAATATTAAGGATTGGGTGAGTATACACTATACTCAGTAGGAGTCTATCACTACTAGTTTTACAATGCATGCTATGTTTTAAATCATATGTTCTTTAAACCATGTGCATGTTTAGACACTCATGTTCAATATCGATATTAAAAGCCATTGTCAAAATAGAATACTAACAACTTAAAGAATCGCACATGCGGTCACACGCTCCCGGGCATCATCAGGTTGTGCATTCTGCTTACACAAAACACGCATCGTTACTGTCGCAGGCCCACACGAGGCAGGCACCTGTGACACTAACTTGTCCCATGTTAGCGGCGCGCGCCCCATAGGGCACGTCCGTCGACGCACCGGGCCTCTGCACCTTTTCTGGACGCGCCCATCAGTTTCCCTTTAATGCACTGCATGCGTTTTGGTTCTGTGGTGACATGAGTGTCCTCAAGACGCCCTAGTTCGACCTTGTTAAACCAGAACGCCCAAGGCACCTGCCCTGGGTCTGTTGTGGCTCCCTAGAGCCCCGTTTTGCATGGTTTCTCATGCAAAAACTTAGGGACATTCAACCTAAGACTGAGGAGGCGATGGGTTTGGAGTTGTTAAGGCGTACCTGGTTCGTGGCTGGGTATTTTTCACTGTTTCTCCTCTTGGTTGCAACTCAAAGACTAGTTTTTCTCAGGGTTTTTGGTTGCCATTGGAGGCGCCCAAGAGCTCTATTTATAGAGCTTAAGGAGGGTTCTGGAGGGGGGTTTCCACCGCCATTCCATGGCGGTGGAGAAACCTCCAGAATGGCGGTGGTTTCCCCCCTACACACTGGCATTCTAGAATGTCGGTGATGCAGTATGTTTGGGAAGAAGGGGGTGCCCGTATCAAAACGGGTCCCTATTTTCTCAGGCCAATTCGTTTTAAATTTAATTATAATTTTGCTCTTGAACTTCAAAGGGCCATAACTTACTCATTTTAACTCTATTTTGGGTGATTCTGGTCTTGTTGGTTTCGTTTTTTCGAGACGCACCTAAGGGTACCATTCTAAGGATCAAATTTCTGGGTCTAGTTAGGGTGAACAGTGAAATGATCAAAATACCCTTATCTCAAAAAGTGAACTTTTCATTACCAACATGAGATTTCAAGGTTACAAAAATGGAGTCATTACAGGAATAGAGAGGGAGAGAAAGTTGTGTGCCGGTGAAAAAGGGGAAAAACTGGGTTTGGCATCACTGAAAAAATGGAGGAAGATAGGTTTGGGATGCAGTTTGCCAGAGACAGATCGCCTATAAGCAATCACACAGGGAGATGAGTTTTGGGTTTTTAAGCTACCTATTATCAGCTTTCGAAAATGGGGTTGGGAGATTTCCTAGCTCATTGGCCATGGGGAAGGAGATTAGAGGGAGAGAGAAGTACAAAGAAGGGTTTCGTTTTGACCTAGACATGCCGGTGATCAATATTTTCTGCAGGTCACCGGTGAAAGAGAAAAAGGTCGACATGGGGGGTTTCGAGTCTACGGTTTCACCGATGAACAGTGGTCGTATCTGGGCAATCAAGTGTAGGGGAAACCTAGGTTTCTAGGGTTTGGAATGTTGGGTTTGTTCTGTTAGAGAATAGCTCGTGTGATAGGAGAGGGGGTACCATTATCAAAATAGCCCACTCCTTTTACTTATTTTATTTTATTATATTTTTAGTTAACTAATGTGGATTATAATTATGATGTTTTCAATATACTAAACAGCAAAATTTTCATTCAAAAAGGTGTGTATACCACCAATGATGAAATTCCAACGTCTATTGCTTGTCGAGCCTAGATTTTTAGCAAGTGAGGCCCATTAATGAAATGACTAAAATACCCTTGTAAGAAAATTATCATTTATTCGTCCAAAATCTTATTTTAGAAAAATTTGTGTCATTGGATTCATATCAATGAGTAGAATTCAGATTTGATAATTTCAAATTCAAGTTCTAAGGTTTTTTGTTTTACTTTTAATTACCAAAATACCTTTAACTTCAAAGTCCCATAACTTCCTCATCCGGACTCCATTTTCAACGTTCTTTAGGTCATTGGATTCCATTTTTTGAGTGTAATCCAATTATATATGTTTTAGTTTCTGATTCTTATTTCATAAAAAAAATTTCTCTTAGAAAACTCATACCTCGATCATGCAATAGTAGAATTTTGGGGTTGTTACAATCTTCCCTCAAAGAAATTTCGTCCTCAATATTTTTAGGGTTGTTACAATATATATATATATATATACATATACACACACACACACACACCTCTTGGGCTAGAATTTCCTTTTTGAGGGATGCCAGATGTCCTTCATGATCTTCATTAGTTGGGGAATTGCAGCTAACATTTGATGCAGGTACAGTGGTGCTGAGAGAATTATGTGTGAGGGCTAGAGTAACTATCATCAAACCTCCCTCATGCAACTGACTAAATATATCCATCTTTATTTTCTCAACCAGCTTATTGTAGGCCTCTTCATCATCTTGAACTATAGGTAAACATCCTTTACCAAAGAATTTAGAAGAACAACATTGTTGTTTTAAATAAACCACGCAATCTCACAAGTCATTTGTAATATAGTATGCTAGTGAGGTTGATCTCATGAGAGTTGAACTAATGTGATGTTTGTGGTCCCTACATTAAATTATCCAGCCAAGCCAAGATAATGAGATTTTAATCTAAACTAATGATGGAAATAAAAAAATTATGAAATTAGAAACTTTCTAAACCTAAACATGAAAACTTTTTTAACTAACTTAAAATGAAAAATAAACCTAAAACCATGGTCTAACTAATAAATCAAAATATGTACTACTTATGAAAAAACTAAACAAGGGGTATGCATGGAATTAAGCTAGAAAGAATGCATGAAACAAAGTAATTAAGATGCATGGATGAACATGACAATATGCATGAACTATGATGAAAAATTAATCTAACATGGAATTCATGAATGGGACTAGAATTTGAGTATGAGAATCAAATCTAACTAAGCAATTTGTCTATGGGAAAATTCCATGAAACCATGTGCATGGACCCATATGGGGCCAACATAGACTGAAATCAATGGACCTCTAGCTAACTATCATGTAATCTACTCTAAGAACTAAACACACAAAGAATTAAGCATAAATAAGGTGGTAGTTCTATGTTGCTGGAAATTCCAGCACCATGCTGTGTCCAATTTCCAAGTAATCAACACATAAAGGCATAACTTTATGTGCATTAAAACATTCAATTCAATATTTCTTCACTACTGGAAACATGGGTAAATAAGAAATTTAAGTGATTTCATTGAAATAGTACCAGTCACATAAAAAAAAGTTGAATGCATAAAACATATACGTAATGCTGAAAATTGCGTCAATTCAAGACATGAAACTTGATTCAAATCAATTCCTCAAAAAATTGCATTCACTTCTTGTCTTGGCTATCATAACCAGTGAAGAATTAAATTGTTTGTTTGAGAAATAAGAAAGGAAAACTTAGAAAATAAAGGCAATTCAATGAGGTAAACAACAAGGGAAACCAATGAAAACAAGGCTAGAATTCAAATGAACCAAAAGGAGAACTAAATGGAAATGTAAAGAAAGGATAAGATTAGATCCGTGGTGAATTCCCTTGGATGTCACCACAACTGAAAACCAAAATTAGACCTTAATATTTAGGCAAGGAAAAGTAAGAGAATTAAAAAGCAACAATGAGCAACAAAGGGAGTAAAATCAAACAAAAGAGAAGCAAGAAGGCTAACCAGCCTTCAAGGAAAAATCAAACACCCAAGGCATAGGTTTGAACACTTGAGAAAGTAATAACACACCTTGGAAGGGAATAGCAGCCACCTAAAGGAATCCACAAAACCAAAGCAAAAGGAGGTAAATGGGCTGTTGGAAGAGGGCATCCTCCTCTCTAATGGAGGTGTCTTTTTCCTAAGAGACCAAGAATTCTTTTGCTTTGATTTTTGCTGGGTTTTTATGCTTTTTCTCCTATTTTTTATAGGATGCCCTAATGTAAGGTGTGGTGGGGATTAAAGTATGTCAAATTGAATGACTAGGATGGGCTAAAGGGTAAGATGTCAAATAAGAAAGTTTGTGGATGGAGGTGGTTGCCTTAAGGAGGGGAATAGGTGGGAGACGCTTCATCTCCTCCCTTTCAAAATTGTTGAAACCTCTTTGTTTTAGAAAAGTGGGTGGGGAATGGTTGGGAAAGTGGAGGGTGTTAGGTGGAGAGATTTTTCTGGTTGAAAAGTTTCCTAAGAGGTGGAATTAGATAGAGTTTTGGAAATTCATAGTGCATCTTAAGGGTGAGGTAAAAATTGAGGAAAAAAGTGGGCAAAAGTGAGAAAAACACTAAAAATTGAATGCTCTTATCCCATTGGTCCAGATGCCATCTTATTATAATAGATTTTCCTTAATTATCTTCAAAATATCTCATGGATAAATCTCTTGAATCTCCTCCAATCCTAGCCTTCCATTTAGCTTAGCTTGAAGGCTTAGATGGCTAACTTTAAAGGCTCCATTGGCTAAGCTTCATGTCTAGCTTAGGAAGCTTTCTTGGCTTCATCCCTTGTCTTGAGTGACTTGTATGGTTTGACTTGAATTCTTTAGCTTGCCAGCTTCTTTCATGGCTTATATGGCTAAGGTGGCCTAAGTGGCTTCTATGCAAAGGTGGTGGGAATGCATGACTTACTTCATTGGTCCACTTTAGCCATCTTTAGCTCCTTAAATCACATCCATTATTGGTCCACAAGATGACCTTGACCTTTGGTTTATGTTGAAGTGATTATTTTGAGGATTTGACTTGATCTTTTGAACTTGATCTTTAATTTTATCCCGATCAATCTTGGATGTTGGATTATCATCTTACTTCCTACAAAAAGTGAAAAATCCTAATTAAATCTTAGAAAATATAATTAATAATATACTCACCTTAGACTAGATTTTGGACCTATAAAATAACAAACTTTTGGATTATTAGATCAAAAAATGTATGTGTTGCAAATTTTGGTTTAAAAAACGAATTTAACCCTATAAGTTGTAACACATGTGTAACTAATTGGGTGGCTTTTATGAAAAATTAAACACTAATCACACCTCCCAACCAGCATTTTACCAGTCTAGAGCCAAACATGTAGAAAATCATTTTACAAAATCAAATACCAAGTTCCACTTCCGCGGTGCTCATGATTCAATTTAGCACATGCAACAAGCTCTTAAACCCCTAGGTTACCCCTAGTGGACGAGTTAGGCTTCATGTGGGTTTGCAATGAATATACCCACAAAATTTTCAAATTTTTTGTGAAAATCCTTCATTCATCTAAGAAAATTTTCTTTTATTTAGCTCATCCTAATTCCTAACTTTAGCTTGTTAATAAAGATGAACAAAAAGGTTCAAAATCTGACCCTTATGCCAAAGATATCACATTATTTTATCAAACCTCGAAAGATGAGTGTTTGTTATAATTGATATATAATTATAGTCTCCAAGTAAAATATAACTTAAATTTCCATCCAAATGTATGCTTTGACTTCAATTCTCATAGAAAATACATAACACTTAGAAAAAAGTTACTTAGAAAGGTGTACATCTCTCATTATTCTATGAGTAGAATGTTGTTCATTAAATCCAAAAGTCTCACAAATTCTAGAAGAATGATAACTTAGAAACAATGATAATGGTCTCATGGAAGGATATCAACTATTAAGAATGTTACACTACCAAAATCCCTATTCATTCATAACAATTTCCAAGCCATACTACTAGGATCAAGTAAGGACTTCTATTAGGGCTAAATATAGGCTTAGGTAAGGGTTATCAAAAGAATGGACATAAAGTTAAACAAAAGTTGTCTACAAAATATATAAATGTTTTCTATCAATGTATTTGCAACTTTTCCATTTTTCCTCACAAGAGTGAACATTCTACTTTTTCATTGGGTATTTCTTTTCTTTCCTTTTTTCTTTTTTTACTTAACTTTATATATAGCCTCTTTGAATTTTTCTTCTTTTTCACCCTCTTGATTTGGTTTTGGTCATACTCTTTCTCAAGATGTTCTTCAATCTTCTCTATATATTTTTAAAATAAATGATAATGGATATATATTAGGGGTTTAATATAGGTAAAGGTTGTTTGGTTAACACAGAAAAGGCTAATATTTGAAAGGATCAAGGGGCTAACTAATAGAAAATAATATAGGGAAGGTGAAAGGCTATGGGTTTTGCCAAGGATGACCTCTATCATTTCCTAGGCTTCATATGACTTAAGAATGATCATAAACTTAAGAGATATATGATATAGTCTTTTGTGATTTCTCAATAGTTGACCAAGATGTAGAATAATGAGACTAATTAAGAAATAATATCCACTAAAGAAAATTTTGAATTTATGTATAATCCTCAAAAAAGAACAAATAGCTCAAAACTTGCTTGGGTTATAAGTCTCCACAAATCTTCTTTGGGATCTCTGAATTATATTTTCCTCTTCAACTAAAACTACATATAACTATTTTGTGCAATCAATATTCCAAGTTTAATTTTTCATGAGATATTTTAGGAAAAGAATAAAATGGTGAACTAATTGTATACAACTTTATTAATAATCTAAAATTTAAAAGTTAGCTTGATATTCAAAAAATTTAATCTCATCTTTATAAAGGAACTTATCAAAAAAAAATTCAAAATGCATGAAAAAGCTTAGAAATCTCATTTCTACACCCCCAATATAAATGAAAATTTGTCCTCAATGTTTTGAAATATAGGATATCTAATTGATGAATGGGTAATGCAGCCTAATGAGACTTTCTAAAAAATTCCTGGGATGCCTCTAAGTGAGCACTAAGTTTAATGTCTTTAGCCAACATGGCTTATGACTGATCTATCCATCTAAACCTAGACCTAGCTAGTTAAACTAATTTTTCCTAATCCTAATCCTAAGAATGAAATGGTGAGATTTCTCATGCCACTTTAGAACCTCACAGTAGTCTATATATTTCCTCCACCTTGAAATTTTGGATGGTGGTAACAATATGACACAATAGACCACCACGATTTTGAATGTTGTGAGACCATATTGATGATCCCCCACTTTTAGAGTTTCACGATAGTCAATATAATTCCTCCACCTTCAAAATTGAGGTGGTGGTAACATGATGATGTCATGTACTATCGAGAATTTTGTTGGACCATATGGAGATGAATGATCCTCGTCTTGACCAAATTAAGAGATAACATTGTTCATTCTATTTAGTTTATCTTTTTCCCCTGTGTTCCCTTACATTGTCCTAAACTAGGGGTGTAAGATGACTCTTTCTTTCCCAAAAGGTTGTTCTAGTATTATTAGAGGTAAGGACATGGTTTTCCTTAAACCCTTATTCTCTTTTGATGTGTACCCTAAAGTAGGTTGATGTACATCAACTGACTCTTTTTCTTCTTGTCTTATGGGTATAGTTAAGGTGTTAAATGGGCCTACATGACTATCTTGTGATTGTTCAAATAAGGTCAGTAAGTCCCAATTAGGTACATCTTCAACATTGCAATGTTCAAGATGAATTTCAGGCTCTATAGGGGGATCTACTCTCGCTTGCCATTAAGAAGTGTCCATTAAAGGCACAGTATTGAATAACTCGTTCACCTCCTCAATGGATGTGTCTTCATCAAAGTCATAAAAATAAGTAGGACACAAATTTGAGGATTTGGGTTAGATGTTTCTAAAGCTTCATTTGCTTCATCAATGGAATTCTATTCATCATAATATTAAGGAGTAGGACATAGCTCAAGTAGATATAAGTTGGAGGGTTCTATGGATGGTTGTGGACTTTGCAGCTCAGAATGATCATAAGATATTTCTATCCTATTATCAATAATAATGGCTCTTTAGTATCCCCAATTTGTTTTATTTCCTCAAACATTTTTATACATTCAACAATGTTTCTGTTAGTATTTTCCTATATTGGTTTCATTTTCTCAATATATTCCTCCCTCTCTTGTTTCATTTCCTCATGCATCTTTTCATTAGCTCCTAATAGTTGACCCTGATAATCTAAATAATAATGGTAGTGTTGATCAGGGTGGGACCATTGTGTTTCTTTCTAATACTATAAATCTTGAGACCATGGTTGTTTATGATGCCTAACCCATCTATTATAATTTGTTCTAGGATAATAATCATTGATAGGGTATGTGAATGCATTAGGTGCATCCACTGGCTCCTAATAATAACCGTTGTCTGTGGGGCTTATTGGCCATGAAGGAGTGGGATGGAGATGCTCATAATAGGTATAATTATTATGGTACTGAGGTTGTGATGCAGCTTGCCTTGAAGCTATTATCCTAAGCAATTGACTTTCCATAATATCTAGCCTATCCATTGATGTATTTATGAAATCTATCCCCTTCTTAATAGGCCTATGTTCTCAACTTTGTATATAATAAAACAAATTGTTATATACAATGAACGAGTTTTTTTTTTCTTTTTTTCTTTTTTTAAGTATGAATCAAAAAACCCTAACTATATGAAATCTAGATGCTAGTCCTAAGCTAAATGATGCACAATCAAATCCTAATATCCACTAATTGAGCAGTTTCTTAATTATCTTTACTTAGCTCAAAGGTGGTAGCTTCTTAGACTTAAATCTAGACAGCTCCTCATATCCAAATTTGACTACTGCATATCAGTTAGGTTATGCTAGAAAGTGGTTGATACAATCCTCTTGTTAGGAGGTGTTTGGACCTCAACTAACGTCAATGGAAGATATGGAAAAATCACTTGGATTTTAAGACGCCCACTATAACCACAGTACTCAAAAGCTACTAGAGTGACAATAGATCGCGTCCATCTAAAGGGGTCCTATGAGCTCAATATACTAAGTCTCTTTCTACTTGATTTTAAATTTAATTTCAAGCATTGGGATCAAGGCACACAAGGATATTGATTGATTCCTAGGTGGGCTAAGGAGTTTGTGATGAAATCTAGTCCTTATTTCATAAGGGTTCTTGTGGGGCCCTTACTACATTAATTCCATTCCAGCATAAAGTTGTATATATGCAATGCAAGACGAAAGCAAATTAATGCAACATATATGCTATCCAACCAAGGTTAGATAGGTGCTCTAATGCAACAATCCTAAGTAAAGATGCAACAATTATCAATGAATGGCCCTAATCTATATGAATTATACTAACATTCAAATGCAAATTATACTTAATACAAATTATCCTAACAATTAAAATTTGAGTGAGAGATACGCATAGTGAGGGGTCCGATGATGATCAAGTGTGGGCCACCATACCCCACACTACCATGTATTATTACAACCCATTTAAAATTAAATAATAAAGAAATTATAATTTACAATGGGCCTCACTACAAGTTTCACTCAAATCCTAATCTTGGAAAGCAATAAAACCTAATTTAAGATGATGAAGCCGTGGCGCACAGGATCACCACTGCTGCTTTGCCAAATTCCCTCACACAAAAAATATAGAAATATGGTCAATATGACAAAAATAGCAACAAATTCAAAAAGCATGTAAATTATAAAACCCTAATCTAATGTACCTTAAACTTAGACTAGAGGAAAATAACCTAAGGTATGGAATACTACACAATTTGTTGCAACTCCCTAGCAATGGTGCTAAAGCTTGTTGTTTTAAATATAACTCATAAGTGCACGAATCATTTGCAATATAGTATGCTAGTGAGGTTGATCCCATGAGAAAGTTGAACTAATGCGATACTAGTGGGCAATACTTTAAATTATCCAACCTAGCCAAGATAATGAGATTTTAATCTAAACTAATGATGGAAATAAAAAATGTATGAAATTAGAAACTTTTAAAACCTAAACATGGAAACTTTCTTCACTAACTTAACATGCAAAATAAACCTAAAACAATGATCTAACTAATAAATCAAAACAAGTACTACTTATGTAAATAACTAAACAAATGGTATGCATGGAATTAAGCTAGAAAGAATGCATGAAACAAAGTAATTAAAATGCATGGATGAACACAACAATATGCATGAACTATGATGCAAAACTAATCTAAACTAAGCAATTTGTCTAACGAAAAACACCTTGAAACCATGTGCATGGACCATGGGTCTATGCTCATGATTTATGGGAACATAGACTGAAATCAATGGATTTCTTTTGCTATTAAGCAAAGACACTATAGTTAGAGAACAAAATGTATATAACTATAGTAGAATTAATTTGAAAGGGATAAATTATCATAGATGCTTACTTTGCTCTTTTCTAAATGAGCATAGTCCAACCTGGACAAGTGGTGCTGCATATTTGTTTCATGCACCTTTCTTCCCCTTGCACATTTGTACATATGTGATCAAGTGCAATAATTAGATGTTACATGTAATTAATTAAATAAAACATAGTTTCTACACATACCTCAAATTTGGTGGAAGTGTGTTTATATACAAATGCATTCCAAACCTCCTAGTCAATGATGTTGGAGTAAATGACAGGTACCATGCACATCCTCAACGGATCGTTGACATATGGAGCTATGTAATTGTGAACAAGCTAGTTCTTCCATTTTTTCCATTGCTCACTAGCGCCTTAAAAAGCATGTGTCTTCCTGTCATCAGGCACGTCAAAGGCAATCTGCAAAGTACACAACAAATTACTATATTTGTAAATAAGGTAAGTTATAAATTATATAATACATGTTATAAATGTTTACATACCTTCACCATTTGCCATATTGAATCTTTTATAGAGGATGGACAAGTCTCCAGTCCTCAAATGTGATAGGAACCATGCTTGTTACTATATAGCAGAGGAAACTACTATAAGCAATTGCATTCTCACATATCTCTTGCCCTTTGCTACTGTATTGGATAGTTTCTTTAATTCCCAAAAACTTTCTCTTGATAACCTTTTCCATTGTTGTTCCCCCTTTGCCCTTTTTCTTTGGAGTAGTGCTCATGTTGGCCTTTTGTTCGTGTTCTTCATCTTTTGTTGTAATTTCATTTTGATGTTCTTCTCGTTCCATCATTATTACAAAGAAGAACACAGTGATATTTGAAGTTTGGCACCCCAAGTTTTTCAAAACAATTTTTTTTTTCATTTATTTTCAAAAGGTGGCCACTCTAACTTTTTAAAATTCAAAACAATGGAAGATTTTACTTTGAAAATCATTTTCCCAAAAATCCAGATGTCACCTTTAGGCTCATAGTATACATACATATATATATATAGTTTTTCTAGAAGATAGACATTCATTTCTTAAAAATATGACCCATCTAGTGGTTCACTTACACAGCCCCCATAAACATTATATTAAATGCCCAATATCATAATTCAAATCACTAGCTACACAATACAAAGGCTTTAAACAAGGTGTATACCTGATCGCAGGAGTATGGTTGCTGGATTCCTCTTATTGTGTACATCTTCTCCTGTTTATATGTATCTGAGATATTACAAACATAAAACATTTACAATATCTCAGCAAGCTATGCTTAGTAGGGGAGTTTAAGAATGCATGTTAGATTTAAATATAAATTAATTATTCCATAGTAATTAGAATATTCATTTCCATAGCAATTATGTTAAATTGAATTTACAATATGTTTCATGTCTCAATAATCCATTTATAAACCAAATATCTACATGTTTTCACAATTACCAATAATTTCATTAATAAATCAAATATCTTTACTTATTATTTATCATCTGAATAAAATACCCCAATTCCATTAACCATACTCTGCATAACAAATCTACCCATTCATTAACCCATATGAAAACATATATGAAACTACTCCCTCAGTCATATTCATATAGCAATAATACACATATTTGGAAATTGTTAAAAGACATACAAAATTATGAATATAATCAATATCATCTAATTTACATTCCCAAACTATACTAGGTTTCAGAATCATACCCTCATCATGTGGGGTTCATAATCATCCAGCCTCTGCTAGTATATCAATATAATCCTCATGCCCCTCACTATACGGGATCCACAATCCTCCAGCCACTGTTGGAAAAACAATATAAGGCATATCATCATGCCACATCATACAAGGCATCTCATAATGTCATCATGTAAGCACCATAGTGCATCAAACATAAGGACTATGCATGCAGTCTGATCTGTACAGCACGCCCGGATAGCTGCTTTCATACTCCACGGATACCAAATGTGGAAAATCATCTATGTCATGTCTATATGAGGAGACAGACTGTCACAGTGGTGGCCTTCCCATAATTTTCCCACCCTATATTTTGCCTCTCTTTGGGCATGGTATTATCATATATCACATTTCGGAGAGCGGGTGGCCAAACCCTCATAACCCTCCTAGCATAGCAGCCCCAGGCATACACCTATATAAAACAAAACTCTCAAGCCTTCATGCCCGGATGTAAAGTTATCATAATAAAAGGCGATTTGCCTATTCATATATTTCATAATAAGAATAACATCCTCACTTATTTGGTCATAATTCACATACATCACATATACTGACATGGTACCCATGTACCATCATGACATTTCACAATTTTACATAGAAGATGCATAAGTCATAAGCATGAATTATAAACATGCAATTCTTTTACTTGACATTATTTTTTATCATTACAATTCTAAGCATATCCAATATCAATTATATCATCTCAATATCATAATATTCATAATCAGAAATAAGACCATGTTTAGAGCATGCATCTTATTATTAGACATGCTTTCTTAAAATGTCCACCTACTTTGTGTGATGCGTTCATTGAATTCCACTAGCTTTAATCACCCTCCTCATCATGATCGACCATGAGCGTTTCAATCTATACAATGCATAACAATTATGTTTTTAATACAATCACATACATATAGATGCTTAGATTTAATTATGATTTAACGGTCTAACTTAACGTTTTTATGGCCTGATCCCTATGTTACGTTCAACTTCCAAAATTTGCCATATCTAAGTCAATTCAAGGATCAGGAAATCCATCTTTAGCATCTGTCATTCCATCATTGCTTGATTGGACTGTTAAGATTATTTGATAAGTTTTTGTCCAAATTCTAGGATTCCAATTATATTCTAGTTAAGTCAGGTCCTAGAATTCATCGGTGGCATCTGATCAAAGATCAGACGTCATAGATCTACCACTGGAATAATGACAAATTGGACGGCTTAGATCATCCAATTTGTTTCACTTTCTAGTCATGAAACTTTGACTTATTCTATCAATTCTAGGATGAAAAATCTATTTGTAATATCTGATCATCTATCAGATGTCTCTAGATAATGTTTTACATAGGAATAGATCGGATGGCTGAGATTGTTCGATCGATCCCTATCCAAATTTTACAATTTTTGTCATCTCCTAGTTAATTTAGTATTCCTTAAACCATCTATGGTGTTTGATTATCAATCAAACATCACAAAGTTACTGTTTATATAGTGACAGATCAGATTGTCCAGATTGTCCGATCTATTTTCTAGCATAGATCGCCAATTCTATCAAATCTAACGTATATCATATATAGATCTACTCATTTCTAATCTTGGATTAACAATTCAATGGTTGGATTATCCTAAAAACTTAGATTTCAAATGAAATTGTGAGGATTTAGCAAAAATTCAACAAATCATGAATAGAGTTCCACTAATCTTGCCTTCAGAGTGCGTTTCCATGCTTTCTCCACCTTTGGATGAGTCGGATCAACACTAATTTTAGGTGAAACCTCCTAGATCTAGCCGCATAATAGATTCCTCCTCAATCGATGGCCTAGATCACCACGGATCATTCCAAAACCATGAGGTTTTGGTTCTTCTTGGCCAATAGTACAAGATGACCAGCTCAGATCAAGGATTCGAGCTCCTGTCGTCTCTGGTGATGGCCTAAAATTTTTGGCCAGCTGAAAATCCCCCCTTTTTCTCCTCCGATTGTGATTGGAGCAAAAGGCTTTTGATCGCCCCCTATTGTAGAGTGAAATGGGAGGCCGGATTAACCATCCAAGCCACCATTTTTCCCAGCGTGGCCTTCCTTTTTTTACGATGAAAACCCCCCAAAAATCTCCTTTTCTTCTTCTTCTCAGGCAGGTCGCACTTCTATGGCGTGCATGTCACCTTTTTCCCTTACTTTCCTCTCTTCTCCTTCCTCTTCCCTCTTCTTCTTCTCCCCCCTCTTCTTTCCTCTTTCTCCCCATCAGGTTCCCTTATTTCTATTGGGCGTTGAGTTTGGGAAACAGACATTAGGTCTATTTATTGTTTTCGTTTAAGTCAAGGGGTGCCGTTATCAAACCTAGCACCCCTTTTTTTTTATTTTTTATTTGTTTTCCTTTTATTTATTTTAAAGTTTAATAATGATGTTTTTACTATTCTAAACACCATGATGCCAGTCAAAGAAAATGGTAAGCCATACTAATGATATTTCTCAACTCCATTAACTGTCAAATTCCAACTCCTGCAAGTGGGGCCCACTTAGTAAAATTACAAAAATACCCTTTTGTAAGAAAATTACTGTTTATTTGTCCAACCTCTGATTTCAACAAACTTAGTGTCTTTGGATTTGTATCGACAAGTAGAATCCATAACTTCCCCATTTGGACTCTGTTTTTAGCATTCTTTGGGTCGTTGGATTCTATTTTCTAAGTACAATCCAATTATGTATGTTTCTCATTCCTGATTATTATTTCATAAAAAGTTTTCCTCCTAGAAAACTCATGCCTCGACCGTGCAATAGTAGAATTTTGGGGTTGTTACAAATTTCCCTCCTTAGAGAAATTTCATCTTGGAAATTTTAGGGTCGTTACATTCTTCCCTCCTTAAAGAAATTTTGTCCTTGAAATTCTTTTCATGATATCTTTCAAACAACTCTAATAATATTCTCATCTCATTATAAACTTAAATTCATATAATTACTTCAATGAAATATCAATCCTCAAATATAATAGATTTTCAACTTAACCTAGATATTATATCACTTAATAGCGTAGCTTTTCTATATACTATAAACAATAACAATCACTTTCACTACGTACTTTGATACTCAGCCTTTACTTGATAATCCATCAAAACAATAAATTTCTGACTATGTTTGTCTTTTGTTTCAACTTCCAAAATCCTTTGATTGTAATGATTCTTAAAGCACATAATCTTTATCTCCAACTCAACTTTTCCATTTTCTTATCCATATAACTCTTTATACTAACTTCAAATAGTTATTATCCATTTCTCACTTAAAGATGATTCTTTCTGTATATGTTTAAGCAATTCTAACCTTTAACAACTTCTTATTTCCTAAAATTCAAGTATCATATTTCTAACAAAATTTTGGCAAAGTCTCCTCTATTTTTCGGACTTACGCATGCGATTGCGATACACCTAATAAACAATTTAATCACAATAATACATCTATGAGACTCTGTCTCACCACATTCTGTCATTCACAATAGTAAAATTAATCATTCATTCCACATATCATCCTGATATACAAACTTTAATACAATGAAATTTTCTTACCCATCTCTACAACTTCAATCACAATATCATATCCTTAGACAGTATAATGAAAATACATTAGAACATCCTCAATAGATAAATGTTTAACTCCACATTCATCATCATTACAATCATAACTAATGGAAGATTTTCACATCATCCACAATCTTCCATCAAAATCCACTACATTTCTACATTGATTTAGAAATATGAAAATTTACAATCTCAACTACAAATCACAAATCCTATTACTATAATGAATCGTATTTTAATTCTATCTTCATAGCCTTTACTCAAATAACTTTCCATCATTTCCACATATATTCAGACAGATAACTCTTTCATTTCTCCAAACAATCATTTAATATAGAATGCAAATTCATATCATAACATTTCAATCATAATAATAAATAGAATTTTCACAATCATTCATCCATTTCCACATATGAATCCAAAAAAAAGAGATAGTTATTTAAAACAAAGAACATCTCTGACATTTTCATATTCCAATTCATTGAAATAATATATATGGCCTTACATTCAGATAATCGGAAACAATAATCTTTAACTGGAGATAACACATATGATTCAGATTGTAATAACTGAACTTACACCCTTTGGTGTATTTAGATTCAAAAATAGAAATAATACATTCAATATTTCTCAAATGCAAATATGAAACTCATAGCATTAAATGAACAACTGAAATCATCCTAGCTGTGCAATCACATTGAAATACTTAAATAACATCATTAAGGATAGCCCAGGTGCATGAAGCCCCCGCCTTTGCGCCATCTAAGGAAAAGGCGTACCACAAGGGTCTATAGTAGGAAGCCTTACCTTGCATTTCGCAAGAGGCTAATTCCATGCCTTGAACCTGTGACCTCAAGGTCACACAACAATAACTTTTACCATTGAACCAAGGCTCACTTTCTCAACTAACACCATTGGTGTTCACAAATATCAATATAGTATCATTTCACTTTGAATACTGATACTAAAAGGTTTCCATCATTACATACTAATACAACTGTTTAGTATGTTCTCCTCTAACATATGATTCAATCAAATCTCCTCACTTCATTCATCAAATAAGGTTATCTCACTTAACCTCAGATATATAACTAATTACTCTTCATCATAAGAGTCCAAATTCTTAGGGTCAATCAATAGCTAGTGGAATAAACTAAAAGTCCATCATATCAAATAACTAATGGAATGCCTCAATTTCAGACACAACTCAAATATCAATTATGATCTTTCAATATATATAGTTCAAGAATCTTTCTTGAAATAAGGTACTGTTACGACCCGGGTTTTCCCATGCATTTTTAAATGCAATGTCTAATTTCCTAAGGCGGGATGCATCCCTATTTGAAAACCATGCAATGCAGTGGAAAACCTTTAGTTTTAAACTCATTTTTGAAAACCCTGAGTGTCATTTGCTTTCACAACAACTAAGGTAGTTTTTGAAAAACTTCAGAAATCATAAATGTTTTCCCAGGTCTTTCCGGTCACAACGCACAGCCCAACTGTAACTAAGTACAAACACATGTCCAAAGGGTTGAGAGTTTACTTACCTGTATATTTGTTTCCTTTTGGATTCACTTTCTCATAGCACTAACATAGATGTCCTCTTTTTGTGAGTGGAGCTGTCTTGAACCATGATATATACGGACGTATCCTGTCCTTGAGTGCTTACTGATGTCTGAAAAATGTTAAGGATAGGGTGAGTATATAATATACTCAGTAGGAGCCTATCACTACTAGTTTTATAAATGCATGAGAAGTTTTGAAATCATATGCTCATTCAAAACATGCGTATGTTTGAATACTGGAGTTCAATATCAGTATACGAATCCATAATCAATTGAAATTCTCATGACTTAAAAGATCACATAATCCAAAACTGAAAGTATCATATATATATGATGACATCATGATATGCAATAGATGCTTCATGGAGTCCAACTCATGGACCTCTAGTATGCTATGGTCGACCAACCTCATATCATGCTATATGAAATGCACATCAAACCATAGGGTCCACTATGCCCATGACCTCCTCGCCGTGTGGTCCCCGGGTACCTGAGGACACTCGGTCATAGCCTCCACGGGGCCTATGACACGTCGACCCAGTGCCGTGACACCAGTGGTAGCCCCCTGTACCACATGCAGTCGACGTAGGGACTTGCCTCTTTTTGGGCGTGGTACCCATCCACCTATTAGTGGTAGAGGCCGGGTGGCCAACCCAGACCCCTCGGCATAGCACCCACGGGCTTACTTGCCCAAATCACATAAGATAAGTCAAAACCTTTTGTTAAAACTTGTCCTCTTTTGGGTCCCTCACAACTGCCTGGCCCTCGGCACTCCAGCGTCTTTTGGCAACCCTCAAGGACATGCAATCTTTGCAAGTACTTAAATCATGCAATGCATGCACTTGTTTGCAACACATATATGTGCATAATGTATATGCAATCATTTCAAAACATGGCTATGTACAAAACGTCTATCATATGCATGCTGAATCAAATCATGCTAAACAAGTCATATGCTTATAACATATGTTCTCAAAACAATAATAGGTCTTTTAAAAGAATCTAATAGTGATAGAGCACCTACCTGGCTAGGTCGCGTTAACCCTCTTGTCCTCGTACGCTCCTAAACATGGTTTGGGGACTCAAGGTTAGTTTAACCTATCTTTTATGGGTTTAGAGCAGTTGGTTCTTATTACTTAGGCATTAGGGGTCCATCCCTATGCCTATGGGTGTCCTAAGGTCCTAATTTGGCCTTGCTATCCTCAGTTTTCCAATGTTCTAGTGGCCACGCGCCACCATCCTATTCTAAGGGTCATTCCCACCTTTTATTGGACCTTGATTAGAGATTTTATAGTTTGTATGTGTTTGCGTTGTCGATACGGACACAACGCCTTTTGCGACGCCTCAATCGGAGCTCTAGATCTCAAGTTATAAGCGTTTTAGTATTGTATGTACATAGAGTCTTAAAGACAAAAAAACCGGAATGCTAGGACGCTGCGCGTCTGCAGCGTGCGCCCTACTTTCTTAAGTAACAAAAATTTTGACGTGCACTAGTGTGCTACGCGTCTATGGCACGCGTGACATCTCCTCCCGTCTGTCCCTTTAGCGGGGGCGTCCCTGGACGCGCCCGTTTGGTTTTTCAAACGGACGTCAACGTGGGACGTTCATATTGGATCATCCCGCCCGTTAGAGACCTGGGTCGTCCTTAGGTCACCCTGGTTCGACAAGCCCTAGGGACGTCCCAGGGTCCTTGGTGGCTCTCCCAGGGTCCGTTTTGCATAGTTTTTCATGCAAAAACTTAGGGGAATTGAGCCTAGGACTATGGGTGAGATGGGTTTGGGGAGTTTTTGAGCATACCTGCTTCGTGGCTGGTTTTCTCTCCTCGTTTTTCCCTCTTGGTCACTGCTCCGTGATGGGTTTTCTCCAAGGTTTTGGGCTTCCATTAGAGGCACCCAAGAGCTCTATTTATAGGGCTTTTAAAGAGGGTTCTAGAGGGGTTCTAACCGCCTTTGAATGGCGGTGGTTCCTCCTCAAAACATCGCCGTTCCAGAAGCCTCTAGGAGGTTGAAGACGACGGGGTGCCCGTATCAAAACGGGCACTTGCGTTTTTCAGGTTAAATCGTTTTTGTGAAATTTACAGTTTTGCCCCTGAACTTCAAAGGGCCATATCTTACTCATTTTAACTCCGTTTTGGGTGATTTTGGTCTCGTTGGATTCTTTTTTCCGAGAAGCATCTAATGGCACCACTTTTAGGACCAAATTCCTGGGTTTAGTCAAGGAAACTAGTGAAATGACCAAAATGTCCTTATCTTTAAAACTGAACTTTTTATGGGCTTTTAATATTACAAAAATTGGGGTCATTACAGGTACAAATACAATTCACTTGTTTTCTTAAAGTATACTACCCTTCATAAGTAGTATCTATTTCTCATAAATCAAGATTGCTATCTTTTATATATCTCACAGATTATTCTTTCTGTATTGGGATATGCATTTATCACCAAAATCATCACTAGTCAATAATCTAGTAATGTCAATTTGAACCATTACTTTCT
Source organism: Warburgia ugandensis (assembly GCA_035236585.1). Lineage (NCBI taxonomy): Eukaryota > Viridiplantae > Streptophyta > Magnoliopsida > Canellales > Canellaceae > Warburgia > Warburgia ugandensis. Next base: position 77,204,240 of record CP141129.1, on the reverse strand, counting down.
TGTTTAGATATTAGTTTATTGTAATATAATTTAATTCTTTATCAAGCACGCTTACTTGTGATTAGGTAGTCTTTACATTTGGTTCTTCTAGGCTAGCCGTAGAAGATGACCAGCTCGGATCAAGGATCCGAGCTCCTGTCGTCTCCGGTGATGGCCAGAAATTTCCAGCCAGCTAAAAATCCCCCCTTTTTCTTCTCTGATTGTGATGGGATCAAAGGGCTTTTGATCGCCCTGCATTGTAGAGTGAAATGGGGGCCGGATTAACCATTTGAGCCACCATTTTTCCCAGCGTGGCCTTCCATTTCAGACGATGTAAACCCCTCAAAAATCCCCTTTTCTTTTTTTTTCTCAGGCGTGCCTGCACTTCTTTGGCGTGTAGGTTCCCTTTTTCCCTTCCTTTCCTCTCTTCTCCTTCCTCTTCCCTCTTCTTCTTCTTCACCCTATCTTCTTTCCTCTTTCTCGCCATTGAGTTCCCTTGTTTCTGTCGGGCGTTGGGTCTTTTTCTTGTTTTCGTTTAAGTCAGGGGGTGCCGTTATCAAACCCAGCCCCCCTTTTATTTATTTTAATTTGTTTTCCTTTTATTTATTTTAATGTTTAATAATGATTTTTTTACTATTCTAAACACCATGATGCCAGTCAAAGAAAATAGTATGCCATACTAATGATGTTTTTCAACTCCATTAACTATCAAATTCCAACTCCTGCAAGTGGGGTCTACTTAGTGAAATTAAAAAAATACCCTTTTGTAAGAAAATTACCGTTTATTCGTCCAACCTTCGATTTCAACAAACTTAGTGTTCATTGGATTCGTATCGATGAGTAGAATCTAGATTTTATAATTTCAATTTCATGTTTTAAGTTTTCTTAACTTTTAATTACTAAAATAGCCCTGACTTCGACGTCTCATAACTTCCCCATTCAGACTCTGTTTTTAGCATTCTTTGGTTCTTTGGATTCCATTTTCTGATTACAATCCAATTATATATATTTTATTTCCTGATTCTTATTTCATAAAAAAAAATTCTCCTAAAAAACTCATATATCGATCATGCAATTGTAGAATTTTGGGGTTGTTACACAAACAATGACATAAAAAAGGCCATGCAATTCATTTAAAGAAAATAACCCAACATGACATATGTGGCAAACAAATTGAAAGAAAATCAAATAAAACATGCATGAAAATAGAATCTTTCTAAAATATAGATATTTCTAAAATTAAACTTTCATAAAACTAAACCTAGAAACTAATTTACATGATTCTAATTCTATGTAAAGCAATGTTAACTTGCATGATTCTAAGTAAATCATGTTATAAGTAAAGCAATATTAACTTGCATAATTCTAGTGATCACATGGCACACATATATACACATTCCTTTGCACTCATATAAACATGATTGAAAACAATTTAGCTTTATGAAAGGAACTACTACCATTTGACAATCAAGGGATACATCTTAAAGTATTTAATAGTAAAGTTGGATTTATGTATTGTTGTATCTTGTTCATGCCCATTTCTAAAAATGTATTATAAGTCATTCTTATCAAATTGATCAAGCGTGTACTAGGACCACCTATTGATTAGTTATGGGAAATAAGCACGTATTTGCTTCAATTTTAGTCCTTTTTAGTCCATCTATATTCTTGAGAATTTAGTTACCACTTGTCCCCAAGCACGTACACCCACGCGCATCTTTTGTTCTTAAACACAGTTAGGTGAAATGGCATTTAAAAATCCCAAGTGTCAGTTTTCTTTTCTAAAGATCAAGATTTTTAGAGAAATGAGCACTACATTTCTACCAAAAATCCAGCAACATCTCCTCTAAAGATCAAGATTTTTGGATCAATAATGTGTAAAAATATAAGCCTACTTAGTGTAGATATTTGTAAGAGTAAGGGCTACAAATCCCATAGACCTTTCACTAGCCTTTAACTAGAGTATCATGTTCACATCTCTTAGTCGGAAAGATGCATCCCACACTGAGTCTGTGAACATAACTTGCTAATGGTCATTCATAAGATTTCTTAAGGGTCGAACTTCTTAATTCTAAGTGACTATATGTATTTGATTGACATGAAGCTTTTAAAGTGTACTTGTTCGACAAAATATTGTAGAAATAGACTCCTATAGAACTAAAGAAATGTGATAACCAAAGAAGTACAAAAGCTGTAGTAATTAAAGAACTTTAACCAATATGAGATGATTAATTTATAAGGTGGGAAGTGTGTGTGTGTGTGTGTGTGTGCGTGCGTGTGATCGCGCGCGTGTGTGCGCTTGTAAGTAAAGGAGAATTCTTTCTTCCTCTCAGTCTAAAGATAAAACATAACCAACATGTACTTCTTACAAATACTTGGAAAACTTTACAAAAATAAGAGAGTTATTGTATTCTCTCAAATACAAAGAAGTTTGGAAGAAGAAGAAGAAGAACTCTCTCTACAAAAAAATGCACAAATGCAAAGATTAGACAGAGAAGGTCTTCAATACAATAGATGGAAAGAATTAGAATAGAATAGCTTGAGAACATGCTTGTAAGCTAGATTTTCAATTTCTTCTGCAAATTATTTTATGGCTTCTAAAGTCTCTAATTCATTATGTGGTAGCCAACTAATCTACTATAGATGAGATGCTAGTCATTTGAATGGATATAACTCTTCATAAAACAAGATTTCATATTTGAATGTGTCACTTCAACAGCCTATCTCATGTCATTAGTTGCCTATCTTTGCTAAACAATTAGTTATTTTGCAAATATTGTCAAATAGTTCTAATGTTTATCCTTAGATAGTTGATTGTTCTTCACGAGCATCAATTTTTCTTCAACCTAGAATTTATACCCTATTCAATTTGCATGAAGCAGATTGCCATTCAAAAAACAATTGATTAGATTCTCCAAAAGAGAAAAAATAACTTCAAGTTGTGCTACCTCAGTCATTCAGTTAGAAATAAAATAGTTGCTTGTTTTCAGAATAGTTGACTTGAAACATTAACTATTATATGCTAATAACCAAAATGCATATGCTGAAAGTGATTCTAAGGATAATGGATTATGATTCTTGATACAAATGACTAAATTACCAAAACAATTCCTCACTAGAAATAGTGGTCGTCTCCTTTAGCTACAACCTTTCTCAAAACTTCTTGAAATCACGTCAATCTTATTAGTGCTTAATATCTTATTAAACTACAAAAATAGTTGACAAGATTTCCCAAGGCTCACTAAAATAGTTGAGATCTTTTCAAATAGTTGAATGGTTTATTAAGCTAGATCATGGCATGATTTTCATATGTTCTTCAAATTTCTTGCTAGATAGTAGCTAATTACTTTTATAAATAGATTATTGCAAATTCAAGACCAAAATAGGTTCTTTCAAAATAGCTAACTTAGTTTCCCAGGTCAATCAGCTAAAACAATATTGATATGCAATATCTTGTCCTTTTACTACAACAGTTGACTATTCTTCACTTCATTCAACTAGAATTTGTTGAACTTGGATGTTTTGATCTTGGATCTTATTCTCTACTAATAATTTTAACTAGTCTTATTTCCTTTGGTTCCTTTTTCTTTCTTTGAGTGTGTGTGTTAATCATCATTGACAAGATGGCTTCGTCTTGAGAGCCATAAGATGTCATGCTTTTGTTGAAGGAAAGCCTATGATATATAATTTATCATCTACTCCACTCACCATTTAGAAAAAAACAAAACAAGTGGTCATGGTAAATGGACTAGCTTTGTACAAAAATTTGGATAAACTGCACTAAGTTCAGAAACATATAGATAATTGTTTAAGATCAAAAGTATGCGTGTCTCTTCCATTGACCTTAGATGGATTCCTGCTAGCAGCCCACCTACAAAAACTCCCTATAGTAGACATGCACTCTATACATCATTCAGAAATAAAGCATGTCTTCTTCATTAGAAAGCAAATCAATAGGACACGAAATCAGATTAGTTTATCATAATAAAACATGCTAGGACAGCCACTTCAATGTCATCTTTAGCTACTCACTAAGTATATATATATATATATATATATTTATTTATTTAAATCTCTAGGTACAAAATAGAGACCATCCCTAAGTATTCTAGCAACAACAAAGCTAAGGATATCATTAAAAAAAAAAAGAAAAAGAAAGCTTATAGGTAGAATGTGTCTCATCCTAACAGAATCACATCTCATCTACTCAAATCATGTTCATATATCCAAATGAAATTAGAAAGATTCCAGTCATACTTATCCATGCACAAATCCATCAAAACCATGAACTAGATTCAAAATATCTACCTGGAAAAGCTTTCTTTTTTCTTTCCTCCTCTTTCTTCTCCCCCTTCTTTTGTCAAATTGGCTTTTCTCACCTGCAGCAAATCTGGTCATCGTCAACATCGAATGTCGGCAGCGGCCTGGTAGGTCCCTCTGTCACCTCCTCTCCTTCTCCCCCTTCTTCTTCTTCCACTTCTTCTTCTCCTCCATCTTCTCACTATTGGTTTTTTCTCACCTAAGAGCCGATCTGGGTGTCGAATGATACCAGTGACATGAATCGACCCCTGTTTCTCATCCTCTCTTCCTCTCCTTCTACCCCTTCTTCTTCTTCTTCCTCTTTTCTTCTCCTCTTTGTTCTCCCCATTATTCTCACCATTGATTTTCCTTAGCTGCATGTGCTGATATGGGCATCGTTGGCATATTGAATAGGGTTTCCTCTATTCTGGGCGTTGTCAACATAGAATGGGCATCGTCGTCAGTGTTTCTCCTCTCTTCCTCTCCCCTCTTTTCTCTCTACTTTCTTCATTCCATCTAGAATTGCTAGGTTCCCTCATGTTAAGTTTTTGAGAACAGTCCAAGGTCTATTCCCTTTTCATCGACATATGACTTAAGTGGGAGGGGGTGCCATTATCAAAATGGTCCCCTCCTTTAGTTTATTTACTCATTTAATTTTGAAAAATTTTACACTTGACAATTATATATTTTTTACTATTTAATTGTTTTGTTATATAATTACAGTAAAAAATAGATAAAATCTACTCAAATCTCAAATTTCTACAAGTGGGGCCTATTATGTGAAATTAGCAAATTGCCCTTTTCAATACAAATCAAAACTTATTCATCCTAATTTTGATTTCAGCAAACTTAGTGTTGTTGGAATCATTTTTTTTTTAGTACGGTCCCAATGTTGAGGTTCTAACATTAGATTCGATGCCTATAAAATTTTCGCATTCTAGAACTTCAAAAATTGAGAATTTCAAAATTATTCTCTTTTGACTTCCATTTCACTTAATTCAAAATTTTTGTAAATTACTATTTAAAAATCAAATATGTTACATAATGATTAGTATAAATTTGGTTGATTGTTCTTAGTGCTAAATTTGGTTGTATATAATGAAGTCATTTAGTGTAAATGACTTTAATAGTGTCTACTTTTGAAGTCATTTAGTGTAAACAACTTCAAAAGTATATATTGTTAAAGTCATTTAATTCTAAACAACTTTAAAAGTCTTTAACTTTTGAAGTTGTTTAGCACTAAACGACTTTAAAACTAAAAGAATTTTAAAGTCGTTTATACTAAATGAGTTTATAAATTATTTTTCAATTCAAATTATATATATATATATATTATATTAGTACTTTACTATAAGTAACAACAAATACACAATGAAACCCATTTTTTATGATAGTCAACATTGATTCATGCATTCTTTGTACACACACAAGCGCGCACGCACGCACACACACACATAAACACATGAACAAGGAAATCAAGGTATTTTTTAGAATAACTCCTCATTTATCATCCTTTTATGATATATATATGTATGTATGTATGTATGTATGTATACATCACATATAGCTCACTTATAAATCTAGAATTATACTGCAACTCACCAATACATTCCATATACCCACAACTATATATAGTTTTCAAACCCAAGCACCCTCCTCACCATTGCCACGCACATAATTCTCATTCTCACCATGTACTACTTCAAGTGATGGGATTGTTTTGGTAACAGAATGGTAATCTATTTTAATATCTCCTAGGTCATCTTCATCATAAAAATCCTTTGGATGGGATGATAAAATAATTGACCATCTCTTACCATATTCGTCTTGTATGTAAAATACTTGTTTTACTTGAGATGCCAAAATAAATTAATCATTTTTATAGCTGATCCTGTTGAAGTCACCCAATGTCAATCTAAGGGCATCAATTTTGATGTTGTCCTTACTGTGTTCCACCCAATCATACTTAAACACAACCATAGTTCTAAAATTAGAATCCAAGGTCCATATCTCTCTTATAACCCCATAACAAATATCATTTGCCACGACTAGTCTACTATACTTTGAACTGGAATAGAATGTAGCATTGATAACTAAGCTAACCCCACTTTTTTGTTGCACTCTTGAGTTATCATCATCTTTCATGTAAAAGTGATAACCATTAATTACATATGTGGCATATTTTATTACTTCTGGTCATGGTCCCATCACCATCTAGCCCAAGGATACGAATATACCATTATTGACTACTTCTTGCTGATCTTGAATCTGTGTATAATCATATTAAGTAGGATACATGATTATTGCAATTAAATAAGATTATATATGTATACATATATATATGATATTTTATTAATATTAAGTGAGAATTCTTTAATCTTACCTTCTTACAAAGTCAAGTATTGAAAGTGTAACAATGCTCAAATTGTCGCCACTACTCTTTCTTTGTATAACTTGGATTCTTTGCCTTGAGGATATCCATGTGTTCACTACACACACACAAATTAATAGAGTGATCAAAGAAAATATGACCTTCAATAATTAAATTTTACCTAAGTGCATGATCAACTTACTTAATGTATGGTTGGAGTTCATCAATATTTCGCAACACATAAAGATGTGCCTAGTCCTGTTCTTTATAATCAATGATCAATACATGACCACTAGATAGAGGTTCGCCAACCTTGGGATCATGAAATGCAACCGATTAGTTCTTTCTTAAGATTCTAATCATATCCACTCCTAATAAGTACTCTATGCAATACTCCACTACTTCCTCTACAATATAACATTCGGCTATCCATCTCTCTAGCTGGTTGTGAATACGTACTTACTCTTTTAAAATTTTCATATAAGTCTTAAATGGGTACATCCATCACAAGTAAACTAACCCACAGAGTCTAACCTCATTAATGAGGTGCACTGGTAAGTGTACCATGATGTCAAAGAAGGATGGTGGGAAGATTGTCTCAACCTCTCATAAAGTTGTCATTAGATGACCTTGAATTTCTTGTAATTTTGAAACATGCACCACTTTCTTGTACAAAGCATTAAAGAAGTAGCAGAATTTTGTAATAGCTCCCCTAACCTTGTCCAGTAACACCAAATGTATTACAACAGGCAGGAGTTGTTACATCAATACATGAAAATCATGGGACTACAATGTTTTTAAAGTTTGAAGAGTAACTACCTTACACTTTGAACTCAGACAAGGTTTTACACATTATTCTCCTCTCCTCTCTATCAAGCATATAATTTGGCTTAGGCAAGTATGTTCCTCAACTGCCCCTATCCTTTGGATGCAACCTCCTCTTCCAACCCTTCTTCATAAGATGCATTCAAGCTACAAGTCCATCCTTTATTTTTCCTAGTATATTAAGAAAGGTACGGGTCAAGCTTTCACGCACATTCTTCTCATTGTGCATGACATCAAGCACATGGTGTAGATGCAGTGATTTCTAGTATGCCAGCCAAAAGAATATTGATTTCTTCTTTCAACCTACTCCAATATTTGTCATCCTATCAACATCTTTGGAGGTGCCCTTATTTCTACACTAGCATTAAATTCTCCCTTCTTAAAATGATATGGATGGCCTCTACGCAACCATCTTATGCACCCAAGGAATGCCATTTTCCAACCATTTTCAAGTCATACTGCATAGATTTGATCACTATAGATAGGACAAGCATTGTATCCCTTATCCACAATAGTGTAGCCTTTAGGGTGAACAACTCTTTCCTGTATACATCATATGCTTCAACACCTACATCCCATAATGTCTTAAGATCATCAATCAAGGGAGACAAGTACACATCAATGTCATTCCCTGGTTGCTTTGGACTTAATATCAATGTAGTTAACATCATGAATTTCCTCTTCATGCATAAAGATGAGTGAGGCTATAACAAACCAATATAACAGGCCAACAACTATACTTACTACTCATATAACCATGAGGATTAATCCCATTTACAAATAATGCAAGTCATAGGTTTCTATGTTCTTCACCAAAATTAGGCCTCATGAAGTCTACAAACTTCCATGCTAGGCTATCTACTAGATGGCGTGAAAAGCTATTAGCTACCTTGTCCTTGGCGTGCCATACTAATTTCTTCATTGTTTTTGTTATATGAAGCATTCTTTTGAACCTTGGAATAGGGGGAAAGTAACATAGAACCTTTGCAGGAACATCTATAACTATCTCAGTTGAATTCTTCTTCAACTTCCATACTGATTATCTACATGTTGGCCATGTAGTTTTATCATTATGCTCCTTCCTATACAATATGTAATCATTGTGACATGCATGTATCTTCTTATACTTCAACCCAAGTGCAACCAAGGTTTTCTTTGCCTCCCATGTAGATCTCACCAATTTATTATCCTTTGGTAGCATCTAACCAACTACTTTCAAGACTTTTTTAAAACCATGATCTAAAAAACCAAATCTTGATTTCACGTTGTAAAATTCTACCATTGCAAACAACTTGGTATAATCTTTACACTTAGGGTACAATGGCTCATCAACTTCCTCTAATGTAGTATGACATTATTCAGGGTCATCATGGAAGTCATCATATGCATCTCGAAACATTGGTACAGTTGTATTATCTCCAGCACTTCCTAAGATGTCTTGATCATATCTTCTAGGCCTTGTCGAGGACCTATGCGAAACTTATTCTCCATGCCAAATTCATGGGTGATAGCTTTCATCAATTCTATTGAAGCATAAGTGTTCTCTCAACACCCCTACAGTTACTTTTTTCAAGTTTTCACATTTTGGGCATGGAAAATACATGCGATTATGATCAAAACTTTCCCCAAGTGTGAACTCTATAAAATTTTCTGTTCCGTCCTCATATTCTCTTGATGTTCTTGTCACAGTCATCCAAGATATTTGTCCATTATCATAAAAAATTGAAGCAAATCTATGTGGAGAATTGTTAGACATGGAAAGATTAGGTTAGGCATTTTACCAACACAAGGTATACAAGAATTAGAAGTATTTGAAACACCTACATTACATGGAAATTTTCAATTAAAAATGAAAAATATGAAAAATTCATTTAAAAAAATTAACTTTAAAAAGGAAAGTTTCCAACCCGTAACCTTGTAAAAATTCCAAAAATATGCATATATAATACATATGAGAGAAACAAAGAGATACTAACCAACACTCAAAAATCGATATCGAACCCAAATTTGTGAATGTAGTTACAATTCATAGTTAGGATTTGATTGAGGATAGTCAAACAAAAGTCTAGCTTAGTTTTTCTATATAGATCATGAAAATAGTATAAAAAATCATGGTGAAAGACGACTAAATAACTCTCAAAATAGACTCATAAAATTAAAGTTGTTTGTTGTAAATGACTTTAAAGTATTCACTTTTTAAAGTTGTTTATAGTTAAAGAACTTTAAAAATGTGGACTTTTAAAGTCGTTTACATTTAAACGACTTTAAATGTCAACACTTTGAAAGTTGTTTAATCTAAACAACTTTAAAAGTCCACATTTTTATAGTCATTTAATTATAAACAACTTTTAAAGTCAATACTTTTAAAATCGTGTATAGCAAACGACTTTAAAATTTTACATATTTTCACTTTAAATATATATTTATTTGATTTTTGTAAATACACAATGAAACTGATTTTAGACACAAACATATATATACATAAACAGACACCTGACAAGGAAATTAAAATATTTTTTTATTACATCCATTGTTACATATTCTTATATCTTATTAATACAAGATCAAAGAGAAAATATGCTCTTTTTCATGGAATTCTAGCCTCCTAGTATTTAGCTCATACCATTCTATGGGGTGAGAGAGTGTTCTGCAATTTCCTCAGCTAAAACTTGATGGTACAACCACCACTCTTCATCAAACACTAAATTTGGATGAGAACCACAAATCATAATGTTCTCCCTTTCTCTAATAGTGAGGGTTAGAAAGAGAAGCAGTCATCATTTGTAATGAAATCATACGATTTTTACAAAATCAAGATGATCTAACACACTTCCTAACCCATTGTCTATAGTGAGAAAACCCACTTGATCTACCAAATGAAAATAGAGAGAGTTAATAACAAGAAGGAAATTCATGATCAAAAGAAGTTATGGTTTACTTATAATGTTTTCATGGAACAAACCATAAAAATATCCAAAATGGAAGGCAAGAAGGGAAAAAGAGAGAAGCAAAAGGACCATAGGAGGATGCCGTCATGCCACCCGTGAGAAGAAGGAGATACAAGAAAAAATGATATGAGGTTGGCTATTTATAAATGAACAAGGTCTTTAAAAGTCATTTACAACTAAATGACTTTTAAAGTCAGTAACTTTTGAAGTCGTTTAATACTAAATGACGTCAAAAGTATATGCGGGAAAGGACTTAAAAAATTGTTTGACTCAAGTGACTTCAAAAGTAACTAAATTTTAAAGTCCTTTAGTGCTAAAAGACTTCTAAAGTAATTGACATTTGAAGTCATTTAGCATCAAACGACTTTAATAGCCCATTCCCATGTAAAATAATCTTATGCCAAATTTATGTGCATACTTTTGAAGTCATTTAGTCTAAACAACTTCAAAAGTTGTTAACAATTAAAGTCATTTAGGTGAAAAGGATACTTTTGAAGTCATTTAGGTGTAAAGGACTTCAAAAGTCAATAAATTTTGAAGTCATTTAATTGTAAATAACTTTAAAAGTGCTTCCCACAAAAATTTTCCTCTTCGCACTAGACTTTAAGTCGTTTACAATTAAACAACTTCTTAAGTCTATATTTTAAAGTTGTTTATTTCAAACTGACTTAGAAAATATTTACAAAGTTGGCAATCAATATAATGACTTCTTTATGCCAACTTTAACACCCTGATGTGTAGTAGTGTTTTTCTGAAAATTTATAAGACATGCATTTGTAACCTAACAATTGGGAAGTTTGATATTTTGCAGGTCTAGAAGAAAATCCAAAGTATTTGAATCATCATAATTTTCTAGGAGTTAATTAGGGCTTTTACACTTTTTTAGGAAGTGATAAGATCCAACGACCAATATTGTTCTTTGCATCATTTTTTGTTTCTCATATTTTTTCTCTAACTAGATCCTATTAAGTCATGTGAACCATTAGCATCTTTGGAGTCTGTCACAAAGTGAAAGAATTTTGTTTGATCCCATTTCTCTATGATCTTTATTTCTGTGTGTATGCATATGAAAATTTGAAGTCCATACAACTTTCCAATAGAGTACAAGCATATCTATTTAGAATTTTTGAGTTATGTTTCAGTACACACACATGCACTCTGAGATTAAACTAGAATAAAGTGTATTTAGTATGCACGTAACTTGCAGAATTTTTCATTCATCTTTATTAAAATGTTAAAGTTAGTAAAGTACTAATAGATGATAATTCTCTAAGATAAAACAAAGACTTAGCCTTATTAAATTATTTTGGTGTATTTATTATAAACCCTCACTATGTTTAACTCAAATCCTATGGGAAACCTAGGTGTTAAGGGTTGCACATGCTTAATGTAATCGTGAGTGACTAAAAAAATGGAAACCATTTTTATTTTTATGATTTTTTGCATGTTTTTCTCGGGACTAGCATAATTCTGGATAGGGGGTGTGGTAAATGTTCAATATTATATAAGAAGTACTCAAGTAGTAGCCCACTTGTTATTTATAAAACATGCCTTTTTGATCTAATGATTCAAAAGTTTGATATGTTATAGCTCTAGAAGCGAATCCAAAGTAAGTAAGTGAATCATTATATGTAACAGCTTGGTGACTCCCATATACAACAACATTGTCCACTCTCGAAAACTGGCCACCCATACAACCAACCCCCTCACGGTTTTATTCTTCCCCGATTTCTTAAGGAAAATGCCTTGTACCATGGGTAGAGTGTGCAATGGATACAATATTGTCCTCTTTGGGTACATCCTGATCCATCACTGCTAAATGATACCTCAGCCTCCACGGCAACTGTTCACCCCTCAAGGTTTTGTTCCATATGGAGAACTCTCCTCAGGAGGCCTTGTTTTAAGAAGAGTCACACACCACTCTTATCAATAGCCCAGTAACTTTCCTCTTAACGATGTGGGACTAACTCTTTGTCCCTAAGCTGTCTCCCATTTGCAAGGTACCTAGGCCATCACATCTTCTCCTTAGGGAACACGCATCCACATGTGTTAACCACGAAACTAGGCGCCCACATGTGGCCAGCCACACATCAGGTTAGGGGTTGGCTCTGATACCATCTGTGGTATTGGAAATGTTTCAATGTTTATAATATCTTAGATACAGAGAAGGAGAATTAGGAGCTCAAGACTTAAGAAGACATGAAAGAATAATCATCAAGGTATACCCCTTAAAGACATGTATTTTTATTTGAGAGTATTATATTGTATTGGAGTTTTTATTGTATGGTGAGCCTTGAAATTTGGATTATGTAATTTGGGCAAGTATTGTACTGATACCTGGGCTGTACTATGAACCATTGGATGGATTCTAAAATTTAATAAAAGTATGTTCTTTCAATGGAATTTATCTTGTACAAAAATTTTACTTATTTTATGTATGAAGTGATGACTTGGGTTTTTCAAAACAAGTTCTAAAGAAAAGAATTTCTACTGCTTTGTTTTGTGAAATTTTTTTACTACTAAGGGCCTTGCCTTTGAAAAATGTATTACAAAATGTGTTACAAAACCGAGGTCGTCACAGTTGGTATCAGAGCCATTCATCCAGTCACAGTACAGTACTCTTATGTCCAATATGAAGATGACAATCCAAAGTACTAATGGAGTATAAGTAGATAGTACTTAGTGAAATAACTAGGAGTACTACTTAGTAAGTTAATGATATCAATATAGGGAATAGTAAGTTTAGACACAAGTAAGGAAAACATTACAATACAGGAAGATGTAATGTATGATATTCAAGTATAACCTAAAATCTTAAGTAAAGATACTTGTAGAAATAAAATACATTAATATAACTATTATTAGGTGAAATAATGGAGATTAAGAGAAACAAATGATAAATTGGAAAAATAGGATGGAAAGGAAGAAGAAGGATAAAATCCAACCTTTTATAGGAAAGGTGAAATAGATACTATAACACTTAGAATTATTACAAAATTCAAAATTAATAATATTAAATAATAAATATAAATGTAAGAGTTACAATTACTACATAGATGTAGTATTATGACAATTAGCTAAAGGATTTAATCATCAAAATAGAGATGATCTTACTTGAGAAGAATTTAAGGAGATAGGTAAATATTTTCAAAATTGGTGAATGAAAAGAGTTTTAATAAGGATAAATAAGGAGATAAAATTTAGAGGAATATTGATTCAACTATAGGATAGAATGGAAATATGGAAATAATTATGGACTATAATAAAGAGAAGTATATTTTGCATTGATGACAAAAGGGAAAGTGAAGACCTATAAATGAATATGGATATTAATATGATGAATTCAAGGAATATTGATTCTACTTATATGATAGATTTAGTGATATTGAAAGAATTATGGAATATAATGAGCAAAAATACATTTTGAAGGAATGGTGAAATGAACATGAGAAATGAAGTCCTATAAACAAATATAGGCAACTAAACTTAAGTGTAAATTTTGGACAAATGAGAAAATTATGAATGAGGCATGAATCTAGATTTTAGAGAAATATGTGGTTAGAAATTTCAAGATATTTTGGAGATCTTCAATCTAACATATGATTGAATGAGGAAATATCTATAGTAGTTGAGGAAAATGACATCAACTAATTTGAATAAGTGGAAAGAACAAATTTTAAGGATTGGTAGACAAAGGAGTGATTATATAAGTTTACATTGGAGAGCAACAAGTTTCCATAGAAAAAGAAAAAGGGAGGAATCAATGAGATTATGTATAAATGATATTAAGTACCCTTTACTCCACATGGATGAGTTATTCCCAACCTATTATCATCAATGGAGAACTAGGAATGAAAAATAATAGTAGATATCAAAACAAAAAATTGAATTATATGAGTTGGTTAAACGATATTCATGAAATTGATGAGAATGAGATATATAAGATGAATTGGTGATGACTTATGGAAGTAGTAAGAAAATCATGACCATTTAGAGTATATGTTAGACAATTACAAAACTTGTCAACAATCTGGTAAGTGTACATGATGATTTAAGAAAGCAAAGTTAGGGTCATATAAATTCTAAGAATGATATGGAATTTGACCAAGCAAAGATTGAAGATGATACTGAAATACAAAATGACTATGATAGTTAAAGAAATTTATCTCTTATTGATTGCATAGCATACTATAAGGTCATTCTTTCAGTATAATCTTATCATTGAGTGCATGAATGAAGAATAGATAAATTACTTCCAAATATTGGAAGATTGTTATAAAGAATAATAGTTGAAATTATAGAATCCAATCAATATGTCCTTTTGGTAGATAGCCTAAGGATGATACATATTAGAATAGATATGTCAAATTGTATAAGTTGAAGAGTAATGAGGATGAGCAATAGAAGTTAGAATGGAAAATTATGAAGTATTGAAAGATTGGTGAAAATGAGTAGAAATTTAGTATATTAATCAGGTGAAACAGAAAATTTTGATCAAAAGGGATAACTCAATTGAGAGTTATTGATCCTTTTATAAAGTCTAGCAAAGAATTAGCTTAAGTGATTAATGCAAGAGCATTATTAGTAAGATGTGTGTTTATGACCCAAAAATGTGATTTTTCCTTTGAAAGAGAAGGTGATATGAACTATGAATGAAAGGAAATAGAGGTTTCCTTAAGTGGCAAGGGCACATGAGCAAAATTATAAATGAGTTAATGAAAACTCATAAGTAAGTTGAAATGCACATTTCGAGGATGAAATTATTATAAGGGGGAAGATTGTAATAACCCCAATTTTTGTAAATTAATTGAGAAAATCAATTTAATTTGAATTTTTAGAAATTTTAGGCTGGAATATTAGGTTATTGAAAATGCACTTTTTATAGAGATTCAAACATGATTTAAAACTTAGAAATTATGAATGTGCTTGAAAAACTGATCAAAATAACACTAAGTACGTTCAATTCTAAGTTAAAATGAAAAATCCATAATCTTCTTCATTTTTATGAATAAAACGGTAAAATGGTAATTTTACCCACAATTGAGATCTAAGAATTCAATATTTATAATGTACTAAAAAATATGATTCCAACGCCACTAAGTACGCTCAATTCCGAGTTCGGGAGAATAAAATGAATTTTTCTCCATAAAAGGGCAAAATGGTCCTTTCACACCTCTGTGGGGCCCACAAACGAATCCAACAGCCAAAAAACATGTAATGAGTGGTCAAACCACTACCAAATACTAGTGGAGAAGGAGGTGGTAGTGGAGAATCCAATGTTAATTTAATATTCAAAAGAGTTGAAACATAATTATTACAAGTAATTATGAAAAATTCAAAAACATCTATAAATACACCCCCAAAAATCCTTCAAAAATATTCATTAAATTTCTCACAAAATTATCTTGCTTACTCTAAAAAACCAAATCTATTTTCATTACCAAATTCCCAAAACTATCTCTTCTTTCACTTTCTCTCTCCTCTCTCCAGATTGGAACAAGAGACATAAATTTAATTAGGCACTCTATTCCAAATCTAAACTGAAAAATCCCACCATCCATATGACCCTAGACTACCTTATCTACAAAACACCCAAATCAATTTCAAGATCCAATAATGCAATCAATCAGCAAAAACCACAAAACAAGCGATTAGCGGGCCATCTTATCATCAAAGGGATATTTATTATAAATTGGGCTACAAATCTACATTTTTCTCCAGCAGGTAGGTGGAAACACTTCTTATAATTATTTCATGTTATTTTATGTAAATTTTATTTTTTTGAAATTAGTTTTAGGTTAAAAATTATAAAAAAATCAAGGAAAAGAAACCTTGATTTCTGGATGATGGAGGGCTCAGATGGAAAATCTGAGCCTCCAATAGATCTAGAAGGGTCCAAAACACCTAAGGTAGAAATTTTAAGAATTTTTATCAAGTTTTGAGCTTGTAATTGAGAGGAATTGATTGGACGGTCCAAAACGGACTGTCCAATCTTCCTAAGAAGATGGGGATCCCGAGACGCCGCACAGAAACGTGCCTTGCAGAAGCATCTCCGCACACGTGCTCTGTGTGCAATTCCATCTTGACGAAACCATCGCGAGCCAGTGTCGGTCCTGGGGAGAGCATTACCGCATGCGTCCTGGTGACGGGAGTGCAGTGACGGTTCCCCCCGACAGGATCCACCCGACTGATCCTAGCCGTCCGTTTCGTTGGGCCTAGATCAAATCTAAACCATAGGAATGACTATGAACTTTAGTCATCAATTGTGGAGTCATCTGAGCTCCAAATTGAGATTGGAAAGAAGCTATGGAAGGTTTGTAACATCTATTTTCTTCTGAAATCATTACATTTAGAAAATTCTTCATGAAACTTCTTGTATTTAGGAAATAAGCTTTCAATTTTCAAGATCTGAGATGATCAGCCTTGGGGATCTATTTTAATGATGATATAATTTTGAAATCAAGTAATATCCATGATTTATTTTAACAAATCTAACATAAAATGAGGAATCTACCCTTTATGGTAGAAAAACCCTAAAAATGCAAAGGGACCCACTTGATCAATAAGATCAAGTATGATCAGACCCTTGGGATGGATTGAATGAATGATATTATGATGGAATCCAGTTAGATCATGGATTAAATATAACAAAAACAAGTGGATATGATCTTTGGATCTTAGTGGAGTAAAAAACCCTAAAAGTAATTAACACCCTTGATCTAAAGGGAAAGATCTAAGATCTAATGATTAGTTCATAAGTAAAATTTTCTAATAATCTTAATCTAATTAGTTTCATTGTCTTTTATTTAATAATAGAATTGTAAATGTGATTTATGAAGCATGATAGTGTAATTATTAAATTTTAGCATGCTATGCTTTAAATAATATTAGTTTGTTATTAGGTTGGTAGATTTAATTATCTTAGGGCCATGTTACTTTAAATTTGAGATTTTAGCATGATTCCATTAGATAAGTAATAAAATTTCCTACATTTCATAACTTAGGATCATGCTAGTTTAAGTATAGTTTTATTCCATTAGGTTAAGTTACATTCATAGAAAGCATGTTAGTATATGGTTGTCAAACATACATTTGATTTATGCTTAAAGTTTATGATTTAATTATTGTCAAACTTTATTATTAGATTCAATTGTTAAGCAGTTGTTAAGATATAATGAGCATAAATCATCAAAAATGTAAACTAATGGAATATAAAGATTCATGGACAATTAAGATGAGTGAATGACTTTGACTTAATATTAGTAAGGGCTATAGTTAGTAGGACAATATAAGGATTATCAAATCCTTGGCCCAAACTAGGAAAATAATAAACCCCATGAATGACATTTTAAATGTTCACGGATTTAATTAAAATCAATTAGAAAGAGTACTTGGGGTTAAAATGCTTATAGAAACCTTATGAAAGGTTGAGTTAAGGTCACTCTAATGAATGCTAAACATGGTGGTTAAGGGGGTTTTCTAATAAAGCCTGGCTCTTCTCCTACTTTCTGTTGATGTTTGTGAGGTCTAAACGCCTCCTTACATGAGGATTGAAGTAACCACTTTGTGTTCAACCATTCAGCTAGTAGGCCTTAACCAATTGGAAATGAGAGGAGTAGTCTAGACTTAGGCTGAAATAAGTTATCTTTGACCGGTAAAACATTAGCTGGTTGAATAATAATAATAAGAGCATAAAAGGTTAGGAAGTTATCTAATCCTCGTAAAAATTGTAAGTAAAATAAGGATGATCAAATAAGATCCATGGGATCTTGAATGATTAAGAACAATAAAAAGAAAAAATTACTTCTTGATGATGATAAATATATATTTCTTGTAATTTAGATCAAATAGAATAGAAGATCTTAGATCAAATAGAATAGAAGATCTAAACCCTTGATCAAATATGATTCAAGGAAGAGAATCAAGATCATCCTGCTTAGGGATGATCAAACAACTAAACTTAAATCAAAGAAAAATTAGAAGATAGAAGATCTAAGCCCTTGATCTTTATCAACAAGTATAAATTGCCGATCAAAGGATCTATGAAAGATCAAGATCAAAGAAAGGAATACACAAAGACTAAGGATAGAAAATACTTAGATCTGAAAGATTAGAAGATCATTCTAACCATCAAATCTATTGATCAATAGGATAGACACTATCTAAGGAAGATAGATCATGATAGGACAAAAGGTCTAGATCCTTTATATCAAAGGACAAGATTAGACTAATAATATAGATAGAATTATTCAAATTGTATAAATATTGACAGTATGTATGGATTTATAGATTACATACGTCAGTCAAGATCATGTAAGGTCTGAAGAGATGGATCACTACTTGAAGTTAGGAGGATTTTATGAATGCATCTACATGGGATGTACATGCTGAATACATGATCTTATGTCTAGAAATGTTGACAAGTGTAATGTTAATACTTGTATTAAATCCCCTGAAACCCTTATGATCTAACCAAACACATATAAAATGGTTAAGTTAGAATTAAGGAATAGACTCTAAGTGAATATGGAATTAGAAGATATTCTAGCCCTAAGTAAATAGATAGATTGTCTGATACGTATGAGAATTACTTTACATATAAGCATGAAGGCTTGTGGTTTTGTTTTAAACAGGCATAGGCCTGGAGATGCTATGATAGGAGAGTTAGTAGGATTTGGCCACCCACTCTCTGAAACTTGTTATTATATGGAAACCAAGCCTAAATGAGGTTAAAAGTCAAGTGGGGTAATCATTGGAAGGCCACCACTATGACAGTCATGGTCCTCCCCATACAGACCTGGATATTGTGATTTCCACTATGGATGGTATAGGTGGATTATTAGGCAGTTATCTAGGCACGCTAGTACGGATTATGACTTCATGAATAGTATTCCTTTGAGTATTTTTGCATTATGATGCATGGCATAGTGAAATGCCTTATGATATGGCTTGATGAGATGCCAGGTAATCATGGATTACTAATACTACCCAAAAGAGGGGGTATTTCTAGTAGACTTTGGATGATTTATCAACTCAACATAAGATGGGTATGATTATGTTTTGAGATATTAACTATTGTTCACGATTTTGATTATATGTATATATCTATCCATAGTATACCATATGTATTTGTAAGGATATACATATATGACAAAGTAAAGAGATTGCTCCATGAGTATGAATAATGCGATTATGAAGTATTAGGATTATATTGTAAAATTATTATGCTTCTTGAATCCCCTACCAAGCATAGCTTGCTGAGATATTATAAATGTTTCAATGTTTACAATATCTCATATACAGAGAAGGAGAATTAGGAGCTCAAGACTTAAAAAGACTTGGAGGAATAATCATCAAGGTATACCCGTTGAAGACATGTATTTTTATTTGAGAGTATTGTATTGTATTGAAAGTTTTTATTGTATGGTGAGCCTTGAAATTTGGATTATGTAATTTGGACAAGTATTGTACTGATACCCAGGTTATACTATGAACCACTAGATGGGTCTAAAATTTAATAAAAGTATATTCCTTCAATGAAATTTTATCTTGT
The DNA here is from genome assembly GCA_035236585.1 of Warburgia ugandensis. Taxonomy (NCBI): domain Eukaryota; kingdom Viridiplantae; phylum Streptophyta; class Magnoliopsida; order Canellales; family Canellaceae; genus Warburgia; species Warburgia ugandensis. The sequence continues at coordinate 77,184,265 of CP141129.1, read as the reverse complement.
ACAAAAATTCTACTTATGTTATGTATGAAGTGATGACTTGGGTTTTTCAAAACAAGTTCTAAAGAAAAGAATTTTTGCTGCTTTGTTTTGCGAAATTTTTTTACTACTTAGGGCCCTACCTTTGAAAAATGTATTACAAAATGTGTTACAAAAACCCAGGTCCTCACATCATAGTTTTCTAGGATTTAATTAGGGTTTTTTACTCTTTTGTAGGAAGTGAGAAAATAATCAAACAGTCAATGTTGAGCTTTGCATCATTTTCCATAGGTCATATTCTATGCCTCATTAGTGCTTATTATGTTATGTCAACCCTTAACATCTTTGCAGTCATTTATAGGGTGAGACAAAAAAAATTTACCTCATTTCTTTGATATCTTTATTTTAGAGTCTACACTAGTGAGAATTTGAGGTCAAGACATCTTTCCAATAGAGTATAAGAATATCTATTTAGAAGTCCTGAGTTATGTAATCATACACACACACACACACACACACACACACACACACTACGAGATCAAACTGGAGTACAATGGCTTTGGTATGTGAGTAACTTGTGGAAGTTTTCATTCATCTTTATTAAGTTGTTAAAGTCAGTATAATACTAATAGGTGATAATTCTCTAAGATAAAACAAAGGACTTAGCCTTATTGAATTTAGTGGGTGTATTCACTACAAACCCAAACAAGGCTTAATTCATCTTCTCCAAGTGACTTAGAGGTTTAAGGGCTTGTAGCATATGCTAAATGGAATCATGAGTACTTATGAAAATGGCAACCATTTTTGTTCTGATGATTTTTCACATATTTTGCTCAAGACTAGCAAAAAGTTTGTTGGAGGGATGTGATAAGTGTTCAATTTTGTATAAAAAGTACCAATTACTAGCCCATGTGTTATAAAATATATTGTTATGTTTAGGGTTTTTCTAAAAATTTATAACATGCATTTATAACATAATAATTTGAAATTTAGATATTTTGTAGGTCTAGAAGTAAATCCAAAGTAAGTATGTGATTCATCATAATTTTTTAGGATTTAATTAGAGTTTTTACTCTTTTTTAGAAAGTGAGAAGATGATCCAATAGCCTATATTGTGGTTCCTAGAGTTTTTTACAGGTCATATTTTATTCAAATCATTAGCATCTTTCAAGTTGGTTACAAAGTGAGAGAATTTTCTTTGACCTGATAATTCAAAAGTTTGATATTTTATAGATCAAAATGCACATCCAAAGTAAGTATGTAAATCATCATAATTTTTGAAGTTTTAATTAGGATTTTTATTCTTTTGTGGAAAGTGAGAAGATGATCCAACGACCAATATTGTGCTTCGCATCATTTTCCCAACAGAGTATAAGCATATCTTTTTAGACGTGCTAACCTATGTTGCTGTACACACACATGTACCATGAGATTAAACTAGAATAAAATGACTTTGGTATGTGAATAACTTGTAGAATTAGTAGCCCATGTCTTATAAAATATTTTGTTATTTCTATGGTTTTTCTGAAAATTTATAACACATGCATTTCTGACCTACAAATTCAAAAGTTTGATTCTTTTTAGGTCTAGAAGAAAATCTAGAGTAAGTATGTAAATCATCATAATTTTCTAAAATTTAATTAGGGTTTTTACTCTTTTGTAGGAAGTGAGAAGATGATCTAATGGCCTATATTGCGCTTCGCATCTTTTTTTGTGGGTCATATTCTTTGTCTCGTTAGTGCTTATTATGTTATGTGAATCATTAGCATCTTTGAAGTTGATCATAGACTAAGAGAATTATCTTTGACCTCATTACTCTAAGATCTTTATTTTTGAATGTACGAAAGTAAGAATTTGAGGTTAAGCCATCTTTTCAACAAAGTGTAAGCATATCTATTTCTAAGTCTTAACTTATGTAGATGTGAACACACATGCAATCTAAGATTAAACTAGAATAAAATGGTCGTGGCATATGAGTAACTTATAGAATTTTTTATTCATCTTTATTAAGATGTAAAAGTTAGTAGAGTACTAATAGATGGTAATTTTCTAAGATAAAACAAAGGACTTAGCCTTATTGAATTTTGTGGGTATATTCACTTTAAATCCTCATGAGGCTTAACTCACACACTATGGGCAACCTGGGGGTTTAAGGGCTTGTTGCATATGGTAAATGCATTCGTGAGTACCTATGAATACTACAACCTTTTTTGTTTTCAAGATTATTTGCCCACCTTAGGACTAGCAAAATGCTACTTGGGAGGTGTGATAAGTGTTCAATTTTGTATAAACACATGCATTTCTAATCTAAAAATTCAAAAGGTTCATATTTTGTAGGTCTAAAAGCAAATCTAGAGTGAGTATGTGAATCGTCATATTTTTTTAGGATTTAATTAGAGTTTTTACTCTTTTGTAGGAAGTGAGAAGATGATCCAGTGGCCTATTTTGCACTTTGCATTATTTTTCACAAGTCATTTTCTATGACTCAGTAGTTCTTGTTAAGTTATGGAAACCATTAGCATCTCTGGTGTTGATCATAGAACAAGAGAATTTTTTTTGACACCATTTCTCTAAGATCTTTTATTTTTGAGTGTATATCAATGAGAATTTGAGGTCAAGATAACTTTCCAATAGAGTATAAGCATATCTACTTAGAGATCCCGACATATGTAGTTGTACACACATGCACTCGGAGATTGAACTAGAACAAAATGGCTTTGGTATGTGAGTAGCTTGTAGAATTTTTCATTCATCTTTATTACATTGTTAAAGTCAGTAGAGAACTAATGGACAATAATTTTCCAAGATAAAACAAAGATGTACATGCTGCCAACACTGATGAGGCTTAACTCATCCACTAGGGATAACCTAGGGGTTTAAGGGCTTGTTGCATATGCTAAATCCAATCATGAGTACTTATGAAAATGATACCCATTTTCATTTCCATGATTTTTTGCATGTTTCGCTTAGGACTAGCAAAATTCCCTAAGGGGTCTTATAGAGGTTCAATTTTATATACTAAGTACCTAAATAGTAGCCCATGTGTTATAAGATATATTGTTATTTCTAGGGTTTTTCTAGACATTTATAACACGTGCATTTTTTACCTAATAATTTAAAAGTTTGATATTTTGTAAGTCCATAAGTAAATCTAAAGTAAGTGTTCAAATCATCGTAATTTTTTAAGATTTAATTAGGGTTTTTACTTTTGATCCTATAGCCTATATTGCACTTCGTAGAGTTGTTTACCAGTCATATTCTTTGCCTCATTGGTGCCTATTAAGTTATGTGAACCAATAGCATCTTTTAAATCAATCACAAAGTGAGAGAATTTTGGTTGACCCCATTTCTCTAGGATCTTTATTTCTGAATGTATACAAGTGAGAATTTGAGGTCAAGACATCTTTCCAACAGAGTATAAGAGTATCTATATAGAAGTCCTAACTCTCATAGCTATATACACACATGCACTCGAGGATGAAACTAGAATAAAATGTCTTTGGCTTTTTACTAACTTGTAGAATTTTTCTTTCATCTTTATTAGGTTGTTAAAATCAGTGGAGTGCTAATGGATGATAATTCTCTAACATAAAACAAAGAACATAGACTTGTTGAATTTTTTGGGTGTATTCACTACAAACCCTCATGGAGCTTAGTTTGTCCACTACAGGTAACCCAGGGGTTTAAGGGCTTGTTGCATATGCTAAATGCAATCATGAGTACCCATGAAAATGACAACCATTTTTATTTTCATGATTTTTCACTTGTTTTAACAAGGACTTACAAAATACTAGTTGGGAGGGTGTGATAAGTGTTCAATTTTGTGTAAATAACACCCAATTAGTAGCCCATGTGTTATAAAATATATTGTTCTTTCTAGGGTTTTTATGGAAATTTACAACACTTGTATTTCTAATCTAAAAATTCAAAAGTTTGATAATCCAGAGTAAGTATGTGAATCATCATTATTTTCTAGGATTTAATTAGTATTTTTAATCATTTGTAGGAATTTGAGGTAAATACATCTTTATAATAGAGTATAAGTGTATCTATTTAGAAGTCTTGACTTATGTAGCTGTACACATACATGCACTCACATGAGTAACTTATAGAATTTTTAATTCATCTTGATTAAGTTCTTAAAGTTAGTTAGACTACTATTGGATGATAATTATCTGAGATAAAATGAAGGACTTAGTCATATTGAATTTTGTGGGTGTATCCATTAGAGACCCTCACGAGGCTTAACTCGTCCACTAGGGATAACCTAAAGGTTTAAGGGCTTGTTGCATATGCTTAATGCAATCGGGAGTACCTATAAAAATGACAACTATTTTTGTTTTCATGATTTTTTGCATGTTTTGTTGGAGAGTAGCAAAATGTTGGTTGGGGGATGTGATAGGTTTTCAATTTCGTATAAAAGTACCCAATTAGTAGCCAATGTGTTATATAATATATTGTTATTTCTATGATTTTTTTGTAAATTTATAACAAATGCATTTCTAACCTAATAATTAAAAAAATTAAAATTTTCAGGTTCAAAAGCAAACCAAATCAAGTATGTGAGTCATCAAATTTTTCTATAATTTAATTAAAAATTTTACTCTCTTCTAGGAAGCAAAGATAATCCAATGGCCCATATTGTGCTTCGTAGAGTTTTTGCAAATCATATTCTTTGTCTCATTAGTGCTTATTATGTTATGTGAATAATTAACATCTTTCAAGCCAGTTATAGAGTGAGAGATTTTTATTTGATCCCATTTCATTGAGATCTTTATTTTTTAGTGTATACTAGTGAGAATTTGGGCTCAAGACATCCATCCAAAAGAGTATAAGATTACCTATATAGAAGTCCTGAGTTATGTACCTACACACACACATGCACTCCAAGAATAAAATTGAATAAAATGGCTCTTGTATGTGAGTAACTTGTAGAATTCTTCATTCATCTTGATTAAGTTCTTAAAGTTAGTTAGACTACTATTGGATGATAATTATCTGAGATAAAATGAAGGACTTAGTCATATTGAATTTTGTGGGTGTATCCATTGGAGACCCTCACGAGGCTTAACTTGTCCACTAGGGATAACCTAAAGGTTTAAGGGCTTGTTGCATATGCTTAACGCAATCGGGAGTACCTATAAAAATGACAACTATTTTTGTTTTCATGATTTTTTGCATGTTTTGCTATAGACTAGGAAAATGCCAATTTGACTTTGTGGGAAGTGTTCAATTTTGTATTCAAAGTTCCATATTAGTAGCCCATGTGTTATAAAATATATTATTATTTCTTAGATTTTTCTATAAATTTATAACAAATGCATTTCTGACCTAATAATTCAAAAGTTTGATATTTTATAGGTCCAGAAGCAAACCAAGACTACATGAATCATCATTAATTTCTAGGATTCAATTAGGACTTCTACTCTTTTGTAGCATGCAAGAAGATGAGCCAACAACATATATTGTGATTAGTAGCGCTTTTGTGTGTCATGTTCTTTTTCTCTTTAGTGCTTATTAAGTTATGTGAACCATTAGCATCTTTGGAGTTGGTTACAGAGTGAGAACATTTTATTTGACCCCATTTCTCTCATATCTTTACTTTTTAGTGTATTCTAGTGAGAATTCGAGGTCAAGGCATTTATCGAAAAGAGTATAAGCAATCCTATTTAGAAGTCTTGAGTTCTATACCTACAAACACACACATGCACTCCAAGACTAAACTGGAATAAAATGGCTTTGGTATGTGAGTAACTTTTAGAATTTTTCATTCATCTTGATTAAGTTGTTAAAGACTACTAATGGATGATAATTATCTAAGATAAAACAAAGGACGTGGCCTTATTGAATTATGTGGGTACATTCATTGGAGACCCTCATAAGGCTTAACTCGTCCACTAAGGGAAACCTAGGGTTTTAAAAGAGTGTTGTATATGCTAAATGCAATCATGAGTATATATGAAAATGAGAAGCATTTATGTTTTCATGATTTTTAAAATTTTTTTCTTAGGATTACAAAAGTACCAGTTGAGGGGTGTGACAAGTGTTCAATTTTGTATACAAAGTTGCCAATTAATAGCCCATGTGTTATAAAATATATTATTATTTTTAGGGATTTTCTTGAAATTAATAACATATGCATTTCTGAATTAATTATTAAAAAGTTTGATGTTTTGCAAGTCTAGAAGTGAATCCAAAGTAAGCATGTGAATCATCATATTTTTTTAAAGATTTAATTAGGATTATTTCTCTTTTGTAGTAAGTGAAAAGACGATGCAACAGCTTATTTTATGCCTCGTAGAGTTTTTCGTAGATCATATTCTTAATCTCATTAATGCTTATTTCTTTATTTCTGAATATATAATAATAGGAATTTCAGGTCAAGACATCTTTCCAACAGAGTATATGCATATCCACTTAGATATCCTGACTTATGCAGTTGTACACACACATGCACTCTGAGATTAAATTGGAATAAAATGGCTTTGGTATGTGAGTAACTCATGGAATTTTTCTTTCATCTTTATAAAGTTGTTGAAGTCAGTAGAGTATGAATGGATGATAATTCTCTCAATAAAATGAAGTACTTACCCTTATTAAATTTTGTGGGCGTATTCACTACAAACCCTCATGAGTCTTAACTCATCCACTACAGGCAACCTCGCAACTTAATGGCTTCTTGCTTGTGCTAAATGCAATCATGAGTCCCTATGAAAATGAAAACCATTTTTGTTTTCATGATTTTTCTCGAGACTAGCAAAATACTTATTGAGGGAATGTGATAAATGTTCAAATTTATATAAAAAGTACCAAATTACTTGCCCATGTGTTATATAATATATTGTTATTTCTAACCTAATAATTAAAAAAATTATATTTTTCATCTCTAGAAGCAAATCCAAATTAAGTATGTGAATCATCATTATTTTCTAGGATTTAATTAGGGTTTTTAATCTTTTGTAGGAAGTTAGAAGAAGATGCCAATTTTGTGCTTTGTAGAGTTTTTCGTAGGTCATTTTGTTTGTCTCATCAGTGCTTATTATGTTTTGTGAACCATTAGCTTTGTAAAAGTTGGTTACAACATGAGAAATTTTTGTTTGATCCCATGTCTCTGAGATCATTATTTGTGAGTGTATACTAGTGAGAATTTGAGGTCAAGACAGCTTCTCCAATGAATATAATCATAGTCCTAAGTCATGTAACTATACACACACATGCACTACAAGATTAAACTAGAATAAAACATATTTGGTATGTGAGTTACTTTTATAATTTTTCATTCTTCTTTATTAAGTTATTAATGTCAATGGAGTACTAATAGATGATATTTCTCTAAAATAATCAAAGGACTTTGTCTTATTGAATTTTGTTAGTGTATTAATTGCAAACCCTTACATGACTTAACGTGAACCCTACGGGTTAAGGGCTTGTTGTATATGTGCAATGCAATCATGAGTTCCTATAAAAATCACATCCATTTTCTTTCCATAATTTTTCTCATATTTTCTTAGGCCTAGGAAAATATGGGTTGGCGTGTGATAAGTGTTTAATTGTGTATAGAAAGTACCCAATTATTAGCCCATATATTATAAATATATTGTTATTTTTAGGGGTTTTCTAAAAATTTGTAAAACATTCATTTTTGAACAAATAATTCAAAAGTTTGATATTTTGTAGGTCCATAACAAATCCAAACTAAATATGTAAATCATCATTATTTTCTTGGATTTAATTAAGGTTTGTACTCTCTTGTAGGAAGTGAGAAGATGATCCAATGACCTACATTGTGCTTAACAATTTTTCATGGTTCATATTCTTTGTCTCATTAGTGCTTATTAAGTTATGTGAAGCATTAGCATCTTTGGACTCAGCCATACAATGAGAGAATTTTGTTTGACCCCATTTCTCTAAGATCTTTATTTCTGAGTGTATAGCAATGACAATTTGAGGTCAATACATCTTTCCAACAAATTATAAGTATATCTATTTAGAAGTCCTAACTTATGTATCTATACACATACATGTACTTCAAGATTAAACTAGAATAAAATGGCTTTAGCAGGTGAGTAACTCATAGAATTTTTCATTCATGTTAACTAAGTTGTTAAAGTTAGTGGAGTATTAATGGATGATAATTCTTTGAGATAAAACAAGAGACTTAGCCTTATTGAATTTTAGGGTGTATTCCCTACAAACCCTCATGAAACTTAACTCATCCACTAGGGGTTTGACGGCTTGTTACATATGTAAATTCAATCATGAGTACCTATGAAAAGGACAAAAAAAATTGTTTTCATGAGTTTTTGCTTGCTTTTCTCAGACTGGAAAAATGCTGGTTAGGGGTTGTGGTAAGTGTTTAATTTTGAACACAATGTACCTAATTAGTAGCCCATGTGTGATAAAATATATTGTTATTTTTAGGGTTTTTCTAAAACTTTATAGCACATGCATTTATGACCTAATAATTCAAAGGTTTGATATCTTGTAGGTCTAGAAGCAAATATAGAGTAAGTATGTAAAACATCATAATTTTCTAAGATTTAATTATAGTTTTTACTCTTTTTAGGAAGTGAGAAGATTATCCAATGGCCTATATTACTCTTCACATCATTTTTCATCAGTCGTATTATGTCTCTTTAGTGCTTATTAAGTTATGTGAACCTTTAGCATCTCTCGAGTAAGTCACAGATTGAGAGAATTTTGTTTGATCCCATTTCTCCGATGTATTTTTGTCTAAGTGTATACCACTAAGAATTAGAGGTTAAGACATCTTCCTAATAGAGTGCAAGCATATTTATTTAGAAGTCCTAACTTATGTAGCTGTACGCACATGCACTCAGAGATTGAACTTGAATAAGATGGCTTTGGTATTATATAATTTTTCATTCATCTTTGTTAAGTTGTTAAGGTTAGTAGAGTACTAATGGATGATAATCCTTTGAGATAAAATAAAGAACTTAGTCTTACTGAATTTTGTGGGTGTATTGTTTGCAAACCCTAACAAGGATTAAGTCATCCACTACTACTGACCTTAGGGTTTAAGGGCTTGTTGCATATGCTAAATGTAATCGTGAGTAATGTATGGAAATGACATCCATTTTTGTTTTCATGATTTTTGAAGGTTTGTTTTGGGACTAGCAAAATATTGGTTTGGGGGATGTGATAAGTGTTCAATTTTGTACAAAATACTCAATTAGTAGCCCATCGGCTATAAAATATACTGTTATTTCTATAGTTTTTCTAGAAATTTATAACACATTCATTTGTAACCTAATAATTGAAATTTTTGGTATTTTGCAAGTTCAAAATAAAATCCAAAGTATGTGAATCATCATAATTTTCCAAGAGTTAATTAGGGTTTTTGCACTTTTCTAAGAAGTGACAAGATGATCTAACATCCACTATTATGCTTCGCATAGTTTTTCACCCCACATATTTTTTGTCTAACTAGAGCCTATTAAGTCATGTGAACCATTAGCATCTTTGGAGGCATTCACAAAGTGAAAGAATTTTTTCTAACCCAATTTCTCTAAGATCTTTATTTCTATGTGTATACCAGTGAGAATTTGAAGTCAAGACAACTTTCCAATAGAGTACAATCATATCTATTTAGAATGCTTGAGTTATGTAGTAGTACACACACATGCACCTAGAGTTTAAACTTGAATAAAATGTCTTTGATATGTGTATTACTTGTAAAAAATCTCATTCATCTTTATTAAGTTGTTAAAGAGAGTAGAGTACTAATGGATGATAATTCTTTGAGATAGAACAAAGGACCTAGCCTTATTGAATTTTGTTGGTGTATTCATTGTAAATCCTCACAAGGATTAACTCAAACTATACAGGAAACCTAGGGTTTAAGGGCTTGTTATACATGCTCAATGCAATCGTGACTACCTACAAAAATGGCAACTATTTTCATTTTCATATTTTTTGCATGTTTTTCTCAGAACTAGCAAAATTCTAGTTGGGGATGTGATAAATGTTCAATATTATATAAGTACCCAATTAGTAGCCCATGTGTTATAAAATATATTGTCATTTCTAATGTTTTTCTTGAAATTTATAACACATGCATTTCTAACCTAATGATTCAAAAGTTTGATATGTTGCAGGTCTAGAAGAAAATCCAAAGTAAGTATGTGAATCATCATAGTTTTCTAGTATTTAATTAAGGTTTTTTACTTCTTTGTATGAAGTTAAAAAATGATCCAATGGCCTATATTGAGCTTCGCATCATTTTTTGCAGGTCATATTCTTTGTCTCATTAGTACTTATTAAGTTATGCTAACCCTTAGGATCTTTGCAGTCGGTTACAGAGTGAGAGAATTTTGTTTGACCTCATTTCTCTGATATCTTTATTTTAGAGTCAACAGCAGTGAGAATTTGAGGTCAAGACATCTTTCCAGTAGAGTATAAGCATGTCTATTTCGAAATTCTAACTTATGTAGTTATACACACACACGCACTGCGAGATTAAACTAGAATACAATGGCTTTGGTATGTAACTTGTAGAATTTTTCATTCATCTTTATTAATTTGTTAAAGTTAGTAGAGTTCTAATGGATGATAATTCTCTAAGATAAAATAAATGACTAAGCCTTATATCATTTGGATATCCTAACCTAAGTAGTTGTACACACACATGCAATCTAGGGTTTTTCTAGATATTTTTTGACACATGTATTCCTAAATTAACAATTCAAAATTTTGATATTTTACAAGTCTAAAAGCAAATTCAAAGTGATTATGTGAATTACCTTAATTTTATAGAATTTAAGTAGGGATTTTACTCTTTTCTAGGATGTGAAAAGATTATCCAAAGGCCTATATTGTGCTTCATAGATTTTTTGTAGGTCATATTCTTCAAGAAATTAGATTTTATTAAGTTATGTGAACCATTAGCATCTTTGAAGTCAGTTATAAAGTTATAGAATTTTTCTTGACCCTGTTTCTTTGAGATCTTTATTTTTGAGTATATACCAGTGAGAATTCAAGGTCAAGACATCTTCCCAATAGAGTATAAGCATATCTATTTCGAAGTTCTGACTTATGTATCTATACTCACACATGCATTCTGAGACTAAACTGGAATAAAATGGCTTTGGTATTTTATTAACTTGTAGAATTTTGAATTCATATTTATTTAGTTGTTAAAGTTAGTATAGTATTATTAGATGATAATTCTCCAAGATGAAACAAAATACTTAGACATATTGAATCTTGTTAATGTATTCATTGTAAACCCTCATGAGGCTTATCCCATCCACTAGGAGTAACCTAAGGTTTTAAGGGCTTGTGGAATATGCAAAATGCAATCATGAGTACCTATGAAAAATGGCAACCATTTTCATTTTCATGATTTTTTGCATGTTTTTCTTGGGATTAACAAAATGCAGGTTGGGGGGTGTGATAAGTGTTCAATTTATATAAAAAGTAACTAATTAGTTGCCACGTGTTATAAAATATATTATCATTTCTATTTTATTTTTTTAAAATTTCTATCACATGTATTCCTAACCAAAAATTCATATTTTTTATATTTTGTAGATCCAAAAGAAAATCCAGAGTAAGTATGTGTATCATCATAATTTTCTTGGATTTAATTAGGGTTTACTCTTTTGTAAGAAGTGAGAAGATAATCTAATGGCCTATACTATGCTTTGCAAAAAAATTCATGGGTCATATTCTTTCTCTCATTAGTGCTTATTAAGTCATGTGAACCATTAGCATCTTTGGAGTTGATCATTGACGTGAGAGAATTTTGTTTAAACCCATTTCTATAATATCTTTATTTCAAAGTGTATACCAATGAGAATTTGAGGTTAAGACATCTTTGCAATAGAGTATAAGCATATATATTTAGAACACAAATGCACTCCAAGATTAAATTGGAATAAAATGGCATTGTTATGAGTGATGACCGAGTTTTTATAACACTTTTTAAATGGAAAATACATTTACAAAGCGAGATCAATCTCTATTAAAAATCATTTTTGAAGATCAAATAACAGTGGAAGAATCTTTTTCTTTTAAATTCATTCTTAGAAACTTCGAGTGTCATTTATCTTTTACCAAAAAAGGATTCTAAGTTAAATGAGTGCTACATTTCTAACAAAAATCTGGCAAAGTTTCCTCTGTTTTTTGGACATAAGACATTTAACCCATTAAATGTGAAGTACTTGATAAACATTCATTTGCAATTTAAAACATGATTGAAGACTCTGTCTCCTTTTCAAAAACATTAAACATCCTCTAGGACTTATCAAACACAACCCAATTACAATTAAAATCACATATAAGATCTAAATATTACTTAATAGTCATCATATTTTGAGTTTCTTAATGAAACTCTAGATTACCTTGCTTCTTACCCTCTTGAAATCATCAAGTTATTTTGTTAGAATCTTAATCTCCTTTTTCATTCTTTTTTAGTTGACTTGTGGTAAAATTGATAGGGTGAGTATACAACATACTCAGTAGATAATCAAATACCACAAAACCAAAATCACGACATGCTCATACAATGATTAGAAGAAAGGTTTTTCTGATGATAAAATCACTTGACCAAAGCCATCTCATGGAATGCATCATAAACACACCTATGCATGTATACATATATGTATGTATATCATCCACAAAATCAGCATCATGCTTGAGAAACCAAGTAACATATAATCACTTTAACATTCATAGTGGTGATTGGTTAATCTACATGTCGGCCATTTCAAACCGATAATAACATCATTACTATGCACATATCTGTTCTAAGGAGCATTATACAGTCATACAGGCTTAAGCATCTGATGATATTCATATCATATACATCACAATTCATTTCAAGTAATCTCATATCATATCATTACATTAGATATCAATTCATGATGTAGTCATATCTATGTCAAATCATCTCAAACTTTAACAGCACAATCTACTTAGAGCTTGTTATAAGTGTATGCACTGTAATTAGCATAATAAAAATCCCATCTAGGATTTAATCTATCCATGTACAACATCAGTACACATAAAATCACAAGATATCCATACAAAGGATAACGCATGCTGTCAGTATGCACAATTCTATGATAAAATAATAAAATAATTGAATCACTTTTTGATTCAATCATACGCAAATCAATGTCACATATAATTAGAGGATATTAGCTCCCCATAGGCAAATCCATGCCAAATATACATTTGAGCATATCAACTCACCATAGGCAAATCCATGCCAAAAACCAAATCTCAAATCAAATCATGCATGCATGCAAAAATAGTCCTACTACATATAAAATCATAAGATATTCATACTATTACAACTCTTACAATTTGTTTCATAGATAGATAGGCATAATATTGTTCTCTTTCTAGGAGAGGGGCTACCCATAGTGTAACAACCTTAAATTTTGATAAAGAAAATAAATAAATATTGAAATTAAGAATTTCAATGAAAATCAGGCTGGAATATTAGGGTTATGAAATATGCACTTCTCATAGAAGTGAAATCAAGGTATAAGACATGTATAATTGAAAACATATGCGACGAATGCTTTAAAATGATTGTAAGCACGACAATTTCTGAATACAAATGAAAAATTTGTATTTTTCTTCATTTTAATGAATGAAAGGGCACAATGGTAATCTCACAAATAACCAAGACTTGAGACCTCAAAATATGGAATGCACTCAAAAATACGAATCGAACGCCACTAAGTATGCTCAATTCCGAGTTGGGAGAATAAAATGGATTTTTCTCCATAAAAGGGTAATTTGGTCTTTTCACACACATGTGGGGCCCACAAGGGACCCACAAAGGGATCCAATGTCTAGAAGACAGCCCATCATTAGTCAAAACACTACCACCTACTAGTGGAGAAGGAGGTGGTAGTGGGAATCCAATGACATTTAAATATTCAAAAGAAATAAAAGTGATGATTTCAAGTAATCATAAAAAATTCCATATACCTCTATAAATAGTTCAGAAAAATCCCAAAATTTTCCCTAATGTTCCTCACGAGGTCCTCTAGCTTGCTCTAAAATACCAACTCCAGAAACCTCCCCAAACTCCCCCAATTTCTTCTTCTTCTCCACTTGTTTTTTTTCACTAAGGGCGTGTCCACAGACGCACCAGACACTCCAGATCCAATGGAGCTGTATGGCGCGTCCCAGGATGCGTAGTCCTCGATGGAACTGGGTTTCCACCTAGAAACCCTATTTCAATTATCCATCCAATTATAACCGTTGAAACTTCATCTCTACCATTGGATGTAGTCGGACAAGGATACTATACAAAAGCCCTTTAGTCCCAAGATGATCCATCTCCTAGATCTCCACGTATTTCAAAACGAAATGTAGCCCAATACCATTTACCATCTCCGGCAATGTTTTTAAGAGATAATGGCCAATCCGACCGTCCAACAGTGATCTTGTACCGTTGGTATCCTCCGAAATGGGATGATCTACAAAACCCCCGTGGTTTCCCACATTCTCCGGCAATGGCAATGGAGAAATTTCAGGTTGTATATATTGCTGGTGTCTAGGGTTTCTCCATCTTCTCTGACAGATTTTCTTCTTCTCAAGTGAACCTCTCTCCCTTAGACTAGCACAGGTAGATACATTAGCACCCCCTCTTTCCATTCCAGCACCTCCATGGTGTTTTTGGGCGAGGATGGGAGCTCTCAAGCCGTTGATCCGTCGAGAATGATGGATCTAGCATTAAGGGTTGAGATCTCCTATTTTTTGGCTCAGATCCAAGTTTTGAGCCTTTGGATGATTTCCTGGGGTCCCAGGATGATTTCCTGGGGTCCCAAAACCCCAGGAGATGAAATATGAGCCGTTGCATGAGATGGGTGGAGGAGATCCAACCACAGGCAATCCGATGGTCCAGATCGGACTGTCTCGCCTGTAGCCGGTCACCTCTGCCCAATCACCCAGGATAGGCAGTAAAGGCGTGAGATGCGGGTATCCCCATACCTGTAACCCATATCTGATATGGGCCGTCCATATGGTTAACTGAAATCTTATTTTTTTTATTTAGAGCTTGATAGAGCTCTGATTTTAGATCAGAAAGCTTCTATGGATTCCTTGTGACTTTATCTAGGTACTGAATTCATTATATCTATGTTTTAGATTGGAATTATATATGTTATTTAGTAAAATCAGTACCCATGATCTTAGATCATGGACCAGATGACTTTAAAATACAAATCTGAACCGATGGATGTCTTTAGAGAGCCACTAAAACCCTAGTATCATGTTCATAGTCAAATTTTTATTCATAGATATTAAGAAATTGATCAAAACAGTAAAGATGAAATTCAGCCCTTAAAATGGGCTAAAATCTTAAAATCTCAATTCCGATCTCAATTGAGATCCAAATTGAGATATGAAAGTTTTGATGGATTCCTTGCAATAATTATAATGGACTAAATCTATAAAATTTTAATTTTAATTAATTAATTTTTCTGTAATTAAGTGGATAATTAACTAACATCCTTGATCTACAAGATCTAGGATGATTAGACCACTAATACCTTATTGGATGATGATTTTATAATTTATTAAATAAAATTAGTGGCTTAAATGGAATTAATTAGGCAAGATGATCCAGGATGATTGGACTATATGGATGTATTTTGATGATGATCTTGAGATAATATCATATGTATTTAATGAATGGATGATGAGGATTTGGGATATATTAAGATCTATGCCCTTAAATGATATAAAGTAACTTAAGATCTCCTTGATCGGGTAGATCAAGGAAGATCAAATCAATGGATGAGGTAAATCAATGATTTAATAATTAAATTAAATCAATATAAAATGTTGGATTTAAAATAAAATGAAGGATCAATATCTAAACCCTAAAGAGATGAAAAATGAATATGGATCAATTAAGACCCTTGGATCATGATAGCATGTTGATTTGTATTTGAATTATTGAACATTATTGTTTTTCATTTCTTAGTTGAGTTAATTATAGAATTGTTTATTTAAGTGTTTAGTTAATTGTTTATTTATGCTTTAAATTTATGCTTTAATGCTTAAGTAATGGAAATTTCATTGAAATTGTAATTAAATGAAATTAGAAGGAAAGGACATTCACTTGGAATGTATGACATGGACTTAATGATAGTAAGGACCATAGTTAGTAGGATAATATAAGGAATATAAATTCTTTGGTCCAAATTAGGAGCATAATAAAACTCCATGAATGCCATTTTAGTTCATGGATTTAATTAAAAACAATTAGAAAGAATACTTAGGGTTAAATGCTCATAGGAACCTTATGAAAGGTTAAGTTAGGGTCAAGCTAGTGAATGATGGACATAGTGGTTAAGGGGGTTATCTAATAGAGCCACTCTCTCCCCCCACCTTCCGTTGATGTTTGTGAGGTTTAAACGCCTCCTTACATGAGGATTGAAGTAGCCACTTTGTGTTCAACCATTTAATTAGTAAGCCTTAGCCAATTTGACATAAGAGGAGCAATCTAGACTTAGAATGAAATAAGCTACCCTCAACCAATAAAACAATAATTGGTTGAGTAATAACAATGAGAGCATAAAATGTAGTAAATCATCTACTCCTAATAAAAATGGTAATGAAGATAAGGATGATCAAACAAGATCCATAGGATCTTAGATCATCAAAAACAAATACTAAGGTAGTATTGTATCACATGTGTATCTGTATAGTATGTATGCGTATGTAGAAGAACATAGATAGAGAATCCCAAACCCTTGATCAAATTTGATTCAAGGAAAATTAGGGTATCATCTATAGGAACACATACTTGAATAGATAAATAACCTTATACATATGATTTGACAAATGGATGAATCTAGATCATGATAGACATTATGGAAGAATACACTTGAGAAGTATGAATCAAGATACTACTTTGAGGTAGGTGGATATACAAAGATATATTAGAGGTTCATGTATAGACATACATGATTATCTGTCTAAAATTATAGACCTTCATTGTATAAGTATGCTTAGTACCTTAGCATAGTCATGATCTAAACAAGTGGTCCAAAACTTATGATCCAAAACACATGATCCAACTAAGTGATCCACAACGCATGATCAACCTAAGTGATCCAAAACATATGATCCAATTAAGGGATCCCACATAAGGGATCCAAAACATATGATCCAATTAAAGGATCCAAAACATATGATCCAATTAAGGGATCCAAAACAAATGACCCATTTAAGGGATCCAAAACAAATGATCCAATTAAGGGATCCAAAACATATGATCCAATTAAGGGATCCATAACATATGATCCAAACAAATCCAAAATCAAATGATCAAACAAAGTGATCTAACCTCTAATCCACTTGATCTAATCTAATGATCAAGTGTAATGAGGTGAAAGTAATGAGATATGGAAACTAAGGAAACCCTAAGAATAGATTATGTACAATATTCCAGCCTTAGTTAAACAGACAGATCGTTTGATACGTACAATGTATTTTACATACAAGTATGGAGGCTTGTGGTTTTGTTTTACACAGAGATAAAGACTGGGGATGCTATGCTAGGGAAGTTATGAGGGTTTGGCCACCTGCTTCCTGAAACTTATATAATGATACCATGCCCAAAGAGAGGCAAAATGTCAGGTGGGGCAATAATGGGAAGGCCTCACTGTAACAGCCATGGTTCACACCATGAGGACATGGATTGACTATTCCACAGTTGGTGTCAGTGGAGGATTATACAGTTATCCGGGTGCGCCGTACGGATTGAGACTGTAAGCATAATAGTCCTAATGTATTTTGTATTATGATGCATATATGATAGGCATAGTATGATGTCAGGGCATGATGATTTGCTATTACATGAGTTCCTAGAATAAAAACCCTATATGAGGATTGGCTAGGTATTGCTGTCCTAAGTGAGAGTATAGCCAGGGGAAGGAACAAGTGTTGAGTAATCTTTGACTAGATATTGCTCTCCTAAGTTGAAGCATAGCCAAAGGAAGGAACAAATTTTGAGCAATCTTCACTATGTTAACTAATTTCTCATGTACTACATAAGTAACGTATATACCCTATGTGAAGATAACTTATGAATAGATAACTATGATGAAATAAGGACTGAGGTATATATTCTTATGTTGATGAAGTAGTATGTTTTTGTATTTCCCTACCAAGCATAGCTTGCTGAGTTATTGTCCATGTTTCCATGTTTACAAGACGTCAGATATAGAGGAGGGTTAGAAGCTCAAGATTGTAGAAGACTTAAGAAGATGTGGATGAATAATCAATCAAGATACATCCTCTTGAAGACATGTATTTTATTTGAGGGAATTGTATTGTATTGAGAGTTTTTAATGTATGGTGAGGTTTGTAAATTTTGGATTATGTAATTTGGACAGGTATTGTACTGATACCTTGTTGTACTGTGAACCACTGGATGGATCTTAGAAGTTTAATAAAATCATATTCCTTAAATGGAATTTTTTTTGTACAAAAATTGTACTTATGTATGTATGAAGTGGTGACTTGGGCATTCAAAACAAGTTTTAAAAGAAAAGAATTTTAGTTGCTTTGTTTTGCGAAATTTTTTTCCTGAGGGGACGCCCTTGCCTTTGAAAAATATATTATAAAATGTGTTTCAAAAACCCAGGTCAATACACATAGTCACCGGTTGCAGCTTTATTCCAACAGGCAGAGCAGATGGGCTTCCCAGAGTACTCTCACTCAAAATGCGTTACATTGTAGACAAATAGATACAATACTATTAGCCCTTCTCGGATATGAACTATCCACAGTCACTAGTCATGGCTTTGTTTCATATGGAGAGAGATGGGCTACCCACAGTCAACCTCCTCAAAATGCGTCACTTCCATACACATAAAGGATATGAACTTTCTATAATCACTATGGTTACAGTCATCACACTATCCTCTTCCTAGGAGATGGGTCACCCACTATCACCAGTCAAGGATTTGTTTCATACAAAGGTAGATGGGCTACCCATAGTCGACCTTCTCACAAAGTGTGTCACTTTTAGTCACATGAAGGAGATGGCCTTGCCATAGTCACTCTGGCTTTCAAACATATTATCTGCTTTGCGGGAGATGGCCTTGCCACAATCAACTACTCACCATTTTTTCTTTTCACAGTGGGGAGATGGGCTACCCACAGTCACCCGCGAAAACATATTGTCTCATACCTTATGCAAAACCATGCACTTTTAAGCATTCCTGAAAAGTATGGAAATCATGCATGTACAACTACAATCTTTCTCATGTCTCACAAGTAACATTTGAATGCTATAAGCTAAATGATTCATTGTTCTTTCCAAAATTAGGTACGAATATGAATTTATAATCATATATAAATTTACATGCATCATTTATAAAAAGTGTCACACATGGAACATGTGACAAATCATGGATCTTCATGAATGTCATACACACACAAATAACATATATATGTCTCAAATCATTGGTATAACCAAACCATTCTAACCTAGAAGCAGTTCACAAACTATTTTCTCACTTTGAAGTTCATTTGCAATTTGGTAGTATCAAATTACCTAACTCTTACAACGCCTTTGATTCCTAATCGTTTTCTCAATCTTGATTCTGATTACAACTCAACTTGCATTGCACATAAACCTCCCATTCGTATTTCAACCTAAATTACAAATCAATAATCAATTCAATATGTCAATTGTATTCTTATGCAACATATCTATTCTTAAGTTATCACATTACCATCGTTGGATGGTGATTTAATCACCAATCAAACATTGTTAGGTCCTTATTCCTTTATTGTTTGATTGAATAATTGAGATAATTTGATCAATTTTCCATGTAGATCTTTCAAATTTTGTCATATACTAATAATTTACTATTCCAAAATTCTTCTATGTTGTTTGATCATCGATCAGACATCACCAATTTATTGTGTTAACAGTACCCGATCGGGCAGCTAAGATCATCCAATCAGATTCTAACCTAAATCAACAATTTCAGTTAGACCCAAGCTATACCAGCTATGTATTTACCTATTTGTAATTACATATAAGGAAATCAATAGTTGGATTGTCATAAAAACCTAGATCTAGCACTGATCATATGGATCCAGCTAAAACTCTCAAATCAAGAGTAGGGTTTTGCAGGTCTTACCTCTAAGGTGTGCTTCCAACCCCCAATCATCGAAAGAGAAGAAGATTTGCGATTGATTTTTTCGTTTCTAGCATATCACAATTGCTTGCTACTATTTTTCTCCTTCTTCCTTGCCAAATCTTGTCCAATTAATGAGCAACCACAAGGGTTTTACCCTTTGTGCCTAGGAGATGACGGTGAATGGCTCTGATTGCCTATCAGTGCCGCTGTTCACTCTATCTTTCCTAGTGACCTATACATGTTTCCCCAGTGTTGATCTCCATTTCCCGTAGTTGATGAAGGAAATGGACAGTGGAGGATGAATCGGATTCTTCCCTTTTTTCTTCCTGCTTCTCCCCTCTCTCTTCTCCTTCCTCTTCTCTCTTCTCCTTCTTTTCACTCTCTCTCTCTCTCTCACGATCTGAGAACAGACCGAATGGTCTGTTTGTAGCTTTCTTAAGGGGAGGGGTACTGATATCAAATTAGCCCCCTCTCTCTTAAGTAATGTTTTCTTTTTTTTTTTATCTTATTTTTATAAAAATGCCCTTCATATTTAAAGTGTCATAACTTCTTCATTTGAACTCTAATTTCAGTGTTCTTAGTGTCATTGGAATCATCTTTTCAAGTACAATCCAAAACTTATCATTTAAGATAAAATGCTAATTCATATCATAAAATTTCATTTGTATTCATGAATAGATTTTCCCAAACTTATTCTTTTGAATTCACAAATCCAAAACAAAGAGATGGTCTTTAAATTAAAGAACATCTTTGATGTTCCCAAATTCCAATTCAATGAAATAATATGTATGGCCTTTAAATTCATATAGTTAGAAATAATACTCTCTGACTTAAATCTAGATGAAGACATTCAAATAAAGATTCTCAAGATAACATTTATACAAATTAGAATCTGATAACTAAACTTACACTATGTAGTGTATTCAAATTCAAACACATAAATAGCATCTTTCATGTTTCTCAAATGCAAAACAAAACTAACAACATTAAACGAATAATTGAAATCGCATTAACTATGCAATCACATTCAAAGATTGAAGTAACACCATTGGTGTTTTCAAATATAGATATAGCATCATCGTACTTTCAACTATTGATACTAAAGCATTCCTATCGGTGCATACAAATACAGATAGTTGTAATGATTCCTATTGGCATACGTCCCAAATGAGTTCACCCACCTTATTAATTAGATAAGGTTTAGAATATCAAACTGTGGTGGCTACATAAATTCTCCTATCTAAGGATTCTAAACATTAGAAATCCAATCTTAATCAATCGTTGGCCAAAAGATTTGAAGATCTGGTTCAGAAGTGATGTGACGACCCGGGTTTTTGAAAACATGATTTGTAAAGTATTTTGAAAGGCAGGGCCCTTAAGAGTGTAAAATTTTTTCGCAAAACAAAGCAGCGGAAATTCTTTTCTTTAGAACTTGTTTTGAAAACCCAAGTCACCACTTCATACATAACATAAGTACAATTTGTGTACAAAATAAAATTCCATTGAAGGAATATACTTTATTAAACTCCCGTGATCCATCCAAAGTGGTTCACAAGACAACAAATCTAGTACAATACTTGTCCAAATTACATAATCCAAAACTCAAGCTCACCATACAATAAAACTCTCAACAAATAAAAATACATGTCTTCAAGGGTATACCTTGAAGATTATTCTCTTCAAGTCTTCTATAGTCTTCAGCTCCTAAGTCACCTTCCTCGATCTCGAGATATTGCAACAAGTACAATATCTCAAGAAGCAATGCTTGGTAGGGGATTCAAGAAACATAATAATTGACAATGTAATTCCAATCCTTCATAATCTCGTTATCCTCAAACATACTCTTTATTTTGTAAGTTATGTATATCTATATACATACATACCCTTCATGGGTAAACCAATTAAATTTGTGAAAATAGTGAAATATCATTCCCAACTAAGCCGATCAATTCTCTTTATTTTGAGAATTTAGTATTACAGCCTAATCTCATACCGGGAATTTCCTTCTTGGGAAACATTGGTAATATACAATTACCTAGCATTTCATTATGTTATAACATAAGGCATTTCACTATGCCTGCTCCCATATGCATCATAGTGCAAAATAATCAGAAAGGTTGCTATGTCATAGCCCGATCCGTACTAGCGCGCTGATAACCGCCCGTTCACCACCGATACCACGGTGGAAAATATTATGTCACCGCCCGTATGGGGGCAAGACTTTCACAGTGGTGGCCTTCCCATAATTGCCACCACCCGACTTTTAGCCTCTCATTGGGCAAGGTATCATCATATCATCAAATTTCAAGGAGCGGGTGGCCAAACCCTCATAACTCCTCTAGCAATAGCATCCCCTAGGCTCATGCCTATTAAAACAAACTCACAAGCCTCCAAGCTTGTATGTAAAATAGATTTCATATATATATCGACCATATGTCCGTTTACTTAGTGGCTGAAATATTTTCTAGTTCCCTATTCACTTATAGTTTAGTCCTTAAGCATGTTATGGGTGTTTGGTTGGATCATAAGGTTTTCAAGAGATTTACTACAAGTATTATCATTACTCTTGTCAACATAAGATCATGAGTACAATCATGAATATCTCATGTAAATGCATTAATCAAATCCTCCTACCTTTAAGGATTGATCTCTTTTCCCCAATCTTCCATGATCTTGACCGATGTATGAAATCAGACATCCATACATATTGTCAATATATAAATTATGAACAATCCTATTGATCACTAGATTCGATGTTTAGAATGATCTTTAGATCATTCATATCTAAGTATTTTTCTATCTCTAAGTCTTTGTATGTTCATCTCCTTGATCTTGATCTTTCATAGATCCTTTGATTGACAATCTACTCATGTTGATAAAGATCAAGGTCCTAGATCTTCTATCATCTAGTTCTTCTTTGATCTAAGTTCAGTTCTTGGATCATCCCTATGGAGGATGATCTTGGTTTTCTTCCTTGAATCACCTTTGATCAAGGGTTTGGATTATCTAATCTAATGAACTATAACAAGTATACTACTAAACATACATACTAAGTACAATATAGTGTTCTTATTCTTATTGTTCTTGATCATCCAAGATCTAATGGATCTTGTTTGATCATTCTTATCTTACTTACTGATTTTATTAGGGTTAGGTAATTTACTAACCTTTTATGCTCTTATGATTATTATTCAACCAGTTAATGTGCATGGTTGAAGGTAGCTTATTCAAGCCTAAATCTAGACTGCTCCTCTTATTTCCAATTGGCTAAGGCTTACTAGTTGAATGGGTGAACACAAAGTGGTTACTTCAATCCTCATGTAAGGAGGCGTTTAGACCTCACAAACGTCAACAGAAGGTAGGGGAAGAGCGAGGCTCTATTAGATAACCCCCTTAACCACTATGTTCATCATTCACTAGAATGACCATAACTCAACCTTTCATAAGGTTCCTATAAGCATGTTTACCCTAAGTACTCTTTCTAATGGATTTTAATTAAGTCCAAAGTACTCCATTCTTATTTGTGTCATGAAACTCTACTTTCTCATTAGAATGCATTTTTGATGTTTTATGCTCTTTATCTCATAACAAGTAAATCTACTACTAACATTCAACTATAAATGAATTATAAATTTAAAGCATAAAACTACTTAATTTAACATTAAATGAAAATGAGACAAGGTACTTAAATTTACTCTAGCAACTTATGATAAGAATGAACACATAAACTCTAAATGTTATACTAGCATGCTTTATAACATAATAACATAAAATGAAACTAATTAGATTTACATTTTTAGAAACCTTTACTTATGATCCAACCATTTGATCTTAGATCTTTGCCTTTGATTAAGGACTTTAGGTATACTTTAGAGAATTTCTCTATTAAGGTCAAAAGATCACATTGATCTATTTTTATCATAATCCATCCATGATTTCCTTGGATTTCATCATATAAAGCTATTCTTTCCATCCCAAGGATTTCGATCACACTTGATCTCATTGATCAAGTGGGTCCCTTTGTATTTTTTTGGGTTTTTCTATCATAAAGGGTAGATCCCTTAATATATCTCATATATATCCAATTTAAACATAGATATAACTTTATTTAAGTATTAGATCACTATGCAAACATGTTTCTAAGATCCGATCATCTCGATCTTGAAAATCTATGTAATTGGAAACTTAATTCTTAAATACGTAAAGTTTTTATTGAATAACATGTCATTTTTATTATTCCATAAGAAAATAGAGGTCTCCAAGCTTTCCATAGCTTCTTTCCGATCTCAATGTGGAGTTCATATGACCTGCACTGATCCCGAAGTTCACAAATTCCTTCCTAGGGCCTAGATTTGATCTCGGGGCCCAAGGAAAGGACGGCCAGCATTAGTCGGGCGGAACGACAGCGGAACGAACCGGCGGAACGAACCAGGCGTCGGGCGCGTCCGCCGGGACGAAATCCCAACGCGCTCTGCCGGGACGTCCCACAGACGCGGACGGACGAGCGGAACGCCCGTCGTCCGCGCGCCCGCAAACCGGCTGTCAGCTGGCGCGTCCGCTCGTCCTTTGGACGAACGCGCCTTCCGTGCGCTTGAACACGTACGCTCCACGCGTATCGCACGCGCCGGCTCCGACGGGTGCGTCACGTGGGCGTCGTCGATTCTGGAGATCGGACAGTCCATTCTCGACCGTCCAATCAATCCTCTTGCAATTGAGGGGCCCAAAAGGTCTCGATTTTGATGAAACTTCTACCCTAGGGGTTTTTGGGACCCTTCTCGGGATCGATTGGTACACACCGATTTCTCACTGAGCACTCCATCATCCCTAATTAAGGGTTCCGTTGTTTACTTTATTTTTATCTTTTTATTATCAAAATTAATTACAGAAATAAAAATTACATAAAACATTACTAAAAATATAGGAAAAGGATTTCCACTTACTTGATTGAGGAGAAAACTTGATTTACATGCCCAATTAAAAAATACCTCGTTGATGACGATATAGCCTAAAATCCACCTTTCGCGTAAATACCGTTGTTTGAACCGTTGGATTTTGAAATTTCTTTGGGGGTTTTGTAGAATAGATGTGTTGGGATGTTTTGGACGGTGGAATTGATGAAATTAGATCTAGAACAGAGTGCCTAATTGAATTTAGGTCTCTTGTTCTAATCTAAAAAAAAAAACAAATTGGAAAAAGATTTAGCTCTTGGAAATTCTGGGGTTTTGGGAGGGATCCTAGATCTAATTTTTCAAGGGGATTGAAGATAATTTCGTGGGGATTGTATGAGGATTTTTGGAAGATTTTTGGGGTTGTATTTATAGGCATTTTGGGTCTTTTTTCATGATTATAATATGTATTTTTTAATATAAAATGGCATGAAAGTCTTTAATGCTCCCATACCTAACCCATGACTAGCTGATCTTGTTGACCCATGTTTCACATGGGCTGCTGATCAAAGTGGTTGTTGGGGACGTGGTGGTCCCCATGTGGGCCCCATGTGGGCCCCACATGGTGTAAAAAGTCCATTTTGCCCTTTATGCATAAAACTTTGGGTTTTATTCCCATGATCTCGGATTTGAGTGTACTTAGTGGCGTTGGATTCGTATTTCTCAGTACATTCTAAATTTTGATGTTTCATATTTTGATTTTTGGAATATTTTGATTTTTGGGTAAAATTACTATTTTACCCTTTTTGTCCAAAAAATGAAAAACTTAAGGATTTCTCATCCGAATTCGAAATTTGTCGTGCTTACAGTCATTTTGAAGGGTTTGCTAAGTTTAATTTCAATTTTACATGTCTTATGATTTGATTATACTTTTATAAAAAGTATATTTTAAATAACCCTAATATTTCAGCCCGAAATATCTAAAACTCAAACTTTATTGATTTTTCTCAATCAATTTACAAAAAAATGGGGGTTATTACAAGTGACACCATTAACATACGGTCCAACAAGTGCACTACCCCATTTATCAAATGAGGCTTAGATCTCCTAGCCGTAAGGGTATAAACAAATACTCTTAATTAGAAGAGTCCAAATCATAGTGTTGATCATATGCTAGTCAAGTAAACCAAAAGTCTGGCAAATTAAATAACTGATGGAACATGTCTCAAATCTGGATGCAACTTCAAATATCAAAATTGATTTTTTTTATTCGATACTTCAAGTCTTTCTTGAAATAAAACACAAACCAAATCACTTATATTCTTAAAGTATGCCAACCTTCATAGGTAGAGTTTGTTTCTCATTGGTCAATATTACCTATATGAGTTATCTCTGTAACTCATAACTTATAAAGCAACACTCATTGGTTGACCATATTCTTTTTGGATTTGCTGAATTAGCTGTGAGAGGATTAATTGAGCTTTAAACTAAAGATCTTAGATACTCCACATCTCTATCATTATCACTCATGTGCCTCAGTATCATACATATATCATTATAATTCACATCCACACACCAAGTTACTCATCTAATACTTTCATCATCAAAAGAAGATATACTCCATCTTATCTAATCTTTGAAGAATGATGCATTCATAATTTGTAATCATATCATCTATCAATTCATCAAAATCCATCATAACATGTATTTGACTAGACCAATAATCAGGTCATAATCTAAATATACGAATGAATTAAAGATGTGAGAACAGCCTACCTTAAGTACAAAAACCCATGCCCATTAGAATATGCAATCTCTCCATCTATATAGATTGATGTATCTTAATAGGTACGTTATATCTATGTGAAGTCTACCTTTTCTCTTTGTATCTCGTGTCTGTGCTTGTCACGAAGTGGTAGCAAGTAAACAATCTTGGTTTTGAGGGGTCTGATTCCTTTAAGGTTCTCATATTGTTTTACCATAGAATTTCCTTAGTCCAATTTCTTAATTTCTTTCTTCTTGTCTTTCAAATTTACTTGCTCAATTGTTCCCCACTAAGGGCAGCTTTTCCTATCAAGATAAAGGTAGCCCTTACTGCTTTTTTATTCTCTAAAATTTTCATTGCTTTCATGACCTTTTCTACTTCAAAAATCCATTTCTCTACTGAATAGGATTCATCCTCTCTAAAAAATGATGAGGCCAGCATCTTGAATCTTTCCAATTGTGCTTTTGCTCTTTCATTAGCTTTATCAAATGTCACTGTTCTAGTTGTTTTTTCTACTTGTGGCAGATTCTAGAAAGACTATCTTGCATGCTTAATGAACATCTACACCATCTCAATTGATGGAGTTCCTTGCTCAAGGAAGTTGGCAAGTTTATTCTCATTCCTAGGGTCCATAAGTTTACTCTTCTGATGTGGAATTTCAGCAATTTCATATGTACACAACTCTAACTAAGTACTTATAGTCTAGCTACCCTTGTCTTCAATGTGACATCTTCTTTCAAATTATGCTAGTCCAATGTAATTGTTTTCTTTAATTACATGCACTAGGACATAAATTTCTCTTAATACTATTGACTATTCATGACTTTTCATTTGTAATTGGGCATGAATGACATGAACCTGGGCTATGATACCAACTGTGACTACCTAGATTTTTATAATACTTTTTAAATCAAAAGACATTTACATGGCAAGAACAATCTCTATTGAAAATATTTTTGGAGATCAAATAACAACAAAAGAATCTTTTTATTTTAAATTCTTTCTTAAAAGCCCTAAGTTTCATATATCTTTTATCAAAAAGGATTCTCGGTGAAATGAGTGCTACATTTCTACCAAAACTCCTACAGAGTTTTCTCTGTTTTTTGGACATAAGACATTTAACACATGTGATGCAAAGTGCCTAATAAACATTCATTTGAAATTTAAAACATGATTGGAGATTCCGTCTCCTTTTCAAAAACATTAAACATTCTCCAAGACTAATCAGATAAGCCCAATTACAATTCAAATCACATATAAGATCTAAATATTACTTAATAATCATCATAATTTGAGTTTCTTAATGAAACTCTAGATTACCTTGCTTCTTACCCTCTTGAAATCATCAAGTCATTTTCTTAGAATCTTAATTCCTTTTGAATTCTTTTTGAGCTAGCCTGTGGTAAAACTGATAGGGTGAGTATACAACATACTCAGCGGATAATCCAATACCACAAAACCAAAATCATGACATGCACATATAATGATTAGAAGAATGATTTTTCTGATGATAAAATCACTTGGCCAAAGCCATCTCATGGAATGCATTATAAACACGACTATGCATTATACAGATATGTATGTATATCATCCACAAAATCAGCATCATGCCTGAGAAACCAAGTAACATATAATTACTTTAACATTCATAGTGGTGATTGGTTAATCTACATGTCGGCCATTTCAAACCAATAATAACATCATTACTATGCTCATATATGTTCTAAGGAGCATTATACAGTCATACAGTCTTAAGCAAGTGAAGATATTCATATCATATACATCACAATTCATTACAAGTACTCTCATATTAAATCATTACATTAGATATCAACTCATAATGTAGGAAGATCAATGTCAAATCATCTCAAACTTTAACAGCTCATAATCTACTTAGCATAATAGAAATCCCATCTAGGATTTAATCTATCCATGTACAACATCAGTACACATAAAATCACAAGATTTCCTTACGAAGGATAATGCATGCTATCAGTATGCACAATTCCATGACAAAATAATAAAACAATGGAATCACTTTTCAATTCAATCATAGCCAAATCAAAGCCACATTAAATCAAAGGATATCAACTCCCCACAGGCAAATCCATGCCAAATATACATCTAAGCATATCAGCTCACCACAAGCAAATCCATGCCAAAAACCAAATCTCAATTCAAATCATGCATGCAAAAACAATCCCACTACATATAAAATCACAAGATATTCATAGTATTACAACTCTTACAAGTTGTTTCATAGATAGATAGGCATAATATTGTCCTCTTTCTGGGAGATGGGCTACCCACAATCACCAGTTGCGGCTTTATTCAGTACACTCAGAGCAGATGGGCTTCCCACAGTACTTTGGCTCAAAACATGTTATGCTACAAGAAAATAGATACAATACTATCAACCTTCAAGGAGATGGGCTATTGCAGTCACCTGTCATGGCTTTATTTCATATAGAGGGGGATGGGCTACCAATAGTCAACCTCCTTAGAACGCGTTGCTTCCGTACACACAAAGGAGATGGGCTTCCCACAATCACTCTTGTTATAGTCATGATAGTGTCCTCTTCTCGGGAGATGGGTAGCCCACTATCACCGATCAATGATTTGTTTCATATGGAGGGAGATGGGCTACCCATAGTCGACCTCCTCAAAACGTGTCACTTTTATACACATAGAGGAGATGGCCTTGCTACAGTCACTCTGGCTTTCAAATATATTATCCGCTTTGTAGGAGATGGCCTTGCCATGGGCTACCTAGAGTCACCCTCAAAAACATGTTGTTTCATATCTTATGCAAAACCATGCATTTTCAAGCATTCCTTGCAAAGTATGGAAATCATGCATGTACAACCACAATCTTTCTCATGTCTCACAAGTAACATTTGCATGCTTTAAATTGAATTATTCATTGTTCTTTCCAAAATTAGGTACGAATATAAATTTTTCATATATCAATTTTTATGCTTTATTTATAAAAGGTGTTAGATAGGAAACATATGATAAATAATGAATCAACATGAATATCATATACATGCAAATAACATATACACATATCAAATCATTGGTATAACCAAAGCATTCTAACTCGGAAGTAGTTGACAAACTATTTGCTCATTTTGATGTTCATTTGAAACTTGGTAGCAACAGATTACCAACCTCTTAAAAATGTCTTCTATTCCGAATCATTTTCTCAGCCTTGGTTCGGATTAGGACTTGACTTGCATTACACATAAACCTCCCATTCATATTTCAACCTAAATTATAGATCACTATTCAATTTAATATGTCAATTGTAAATCTTATGCAACATATATATTCTTAAGTTATCACATTACAATCGTTGGATGGTGATCTAATCACCAATCAAACATTGCTAGGTCCTTATTCCTTTATTGTCTAATTGGATAGTTGAGATTATTTGATCAATTTTCCATGTAGATCTTTCAATTTCTTTGATATACTAATAATTTTAGTGTTCTAAAGCTCATCTGTGGTGTCTGATCATTGATTAGACATCACCAATTTATTGTATTAATGGTACCCAATTAGACGACTAAGATCGTCTGATCATATTCTAGCCTCGATCGATAATTTCAGTTAGATCCAAGCTATACCAGCTGTGTATTTACCTATTTCTATTTACTGATGGAAATCAATGATTGGATTGTCATAAAAACCTATATCTAGCTAAAACTCTCAAATCAAGAATAGGGTTTTGTAGATCTCACCTCTAAGATGTGTTTCCAACCCCCAATCATCGTTGGAGAAGAAGATTTGCTATCAATTTTTCCATTTTGGTAGATCACAGTTGCTTGCTACTATTTTCTCTTTTTTCCTCACCAAATCTTGTCCAATTAATGAGCAGCTATAGGGGGTTTTACTTGTGGTGTCTAGGAGATGATGGTGAACGACTTTGATTGTCGATCAGTGCTACTGTTCACTTTATCTTTCCTGATGACTAACGCACATTCCCCACTATTGACCTCCCTTTCCCATCATCGATGAGGCAAACAGATGGCAGAGGATGAATTGCATTCTCCCCTTTTTTCTCCCTTCTCCTTCTCCCCCTTTCTTGTTTCCTTCCTCTGCTCTCTTCTTCTTCTTCTCTCTCTCTCTCTCTCTCTCTCTCTCTCTCTCTCTCTCTCTCTCTCTCTCTCTCTCTCTCTCTCTCTCTCTCTCTCTCTCTCTCTCTCTCAGGCTAAGAACAAGCCGAATGGTTTGTTCATAGCTTTCTTAAGGGGAGGGGTGCTCATATCAAATTAGACCCCCTCTCTCTTAAGCACTATTTTCTTTTTTGTTCCTATCTTATTTTTATAAAAATGCCCTTCATATTTAAAGTGTCATAACTTCTTCATTTGAACTCTGATTTCAGTGTTCTCAGTGTCGTCGGAATCGTCTTTTCAAGTACAATCCAATTTTGGATGTCTCAATACTTGATTTGATGTTTGTAAAAATTTCAATTTCTAGAATTCCAAAATAGGAAATTCGATATTCACTTTTCATCCCTCTTTAACAGAACTCCAACATTTACTTCAATTAAGATTTAAAAATCAGGGATGTTACACTATGTGAGTAACTTGTAGAATTTGTCATTCATCTCTATTAAGTTTTTAAAGTCAATAGATTACTAATGGATGATAATTCTCTAAGAAAATACAAAGTACTTAGCCTTATTGAATTTTGTGGGTGTATTCACTATAAACCCACACGAGGTTTAACTCGTCCACTTGGGGTAACCTAAGGGTTTAATGGCTTCTTGTATATGCTAAATGCAATCGTGAGTACCTATGAAAACAACAAACAGTTTTGTTTTCAAGATTTTTCACATATTTTCCTCTTCAATAGCAAAATGCTAGTTGGGGCCTGTGATATCTATTTTGTATAAAAAGGTACCCAATTAGTAACCCATGTGTTATAAAACATATTAATATTTATATATTTTCTTCTAAAAATTTATAACACATGCATTTCTAACCTAATAATTCAAAAGTTTGATATTTTATAGGTTCAAAAGCAAATCAAGAGTAATACCTATATTGCTCTTTGCAGAGGTTTTTGCAAGTCTACATGCATGTGTACAGCTACATAAGTTAGGACTTTTAAATATATATGCTTATACTCTATTAGAAAGATGTCTTAACCTCAAATTCTCACAAGTATACACTCAAAAACAAAGATCTCAAAGAAATGGGTCAAATAAAATTCTCTCACTCAATGACGGACTCCAAAGATGCTAATGGTTCACATAACTTAATAATCACTAATGAGACAAAACTCTAAAATTAAACTAGAGTAAAATGGATTTGGTACATGAGTAACTTCTAGAATTTTTCATTTATCTTTATTAAGTTGTTAAAGTCAAAAGAGTACCAATGGATAATAATTCTCTAGGATTAAACAAAGGACTTAGCCTCATTGAATTTTATGGGTGTATTCACTACAAACCCTCATGATGATTAACTCGCCCACTAAGGTTTAAGAGCTTGTTGCATATGCTAAAGGCAATCATGAGTACCTATGAAAATACTAACCATTTTTGTTTTCACAATTTTTTGCATGTTTTGCTTGGGACTAGCAAAATGCAGGTTGGGGGTGTGATAAGTGTTCAATTCTATATAAAAAGTACCCAATTAGTTGCATATGTATTATAAAATATTTTCTTATTTCTTAGGTTTTTCTAAAAATTTATGACACATGCATTTTTTACCTAATAATTCAAAAGTTTGAAAATTTGCATGTCCAAAAGCAAATTCAAAGTAAGTATGTGAATCATCATAATTTTCTAGAATTTAATTAGGGTTTTTACTCTTTTGTAGCAAGTGAGAAGATGATCTAAGAGTTTTTGCAGGTCATATTCTATGTCTTATTAGTGTTTGTTAAGTTTTGTAACCCATTAGCATCTTAGGAGTCAAACACAAATTGAGAGAATTTTGTTGACCCCATTTCTTTGAGATCTTTATTTCTAAGTGTATACCAGTTAGAGGTCAAAACATCCTTCCCAAGGGTGTGGGAGCAGAGGCCCAAGAAGAAATTGGAAGAAAGCAAAGGTGATTAAAGTGATTCATGTAAAAAGTAATGCATTTCCATCACTTTACATGAGAATTGGAGCCATACATGAGGTTTCCTTGTCTAACTAGGAAACCTAAGGAAGACAATCCACTAAAGCCTTTAAACCAAGCATTGAAGCCACTTAAGCCATCAATTCAAGCTACTTTGTTATATTAAAAGTGTGATTTTTAAGGAATTTTGAGTGAGAATTTTAAAAGGTAAGATGATCATGCATATTCATTAAGGGACACTTCAAGAGAGAAAACTCTAACTTCATAATCTATTTCCCATCACTAATCCACCATTCACCATGGGGTTCCAAGTTTTTTACTTAAGGAGGGTGCCACCTTTGTACAAGGTGATGCCTTCACCTTGCTTAGGTTGAAACTTCTAGTGGTTTCCTTATTAGGAAACTCCTAGATCTAAGTCTATTCGAGGCACATCAAGCCCTAGGTTTTTCCTAACTTTTTATTTATTTTCTTTCCTATTCCTTTACTCTTCCCATCATGCAAAACCACCTTAAGAGGGGGTTGGAGGCCCACACTTCCTCCTTAAGAAGAAGACACATCCCCTCTTCTAATTTAGGAAACCAGCCACCCTGTCTCTCTTACAACATCTCGATTGCATCACTCTTATCCTAAATTTCCTCCCTTAATTTCTACCTAACCCTAAATTTAGATCTCCTTCCCTTTCCTAGATTAAAAATTCATCAAATTGGAAGCCAAATCATCTATAAATAGCCAATTAAGTTCACCTTTTTTGTCAAATAGAGGTTCAGTGAGACAACCTTGAAATTACACTCTATTCATTAGGTGATCTTTGGAGTTGGATCTTGGAAATATTTTGTGATATTCTTCCTTTGCTTTTCTTACTTAATCCTCTTATTATTTGTTTTCCACTTTTAGGTTGGGGATTTAGTTTCCTTGCTTTAATTTCATTGTGTTTTTGCTCTCTATTTCCACACATCTTTTTCCATCTTTCTTGTTCTTTCTTATTCACTCCATTCCACCAATTTTCCTTTTTCATTCAATCAAGATCTATGTTATCCCTTCTCTAGTAGTGACAACTAAGAGAAGAGATAGCTTAGAGCCTTGGGTTCACCTCTTGAATTCCACTATTTCTACCTTGTTATTCACCTTAGTTTAGGTGCATCTTCATTGCTGTAGTTCATTACCTTAGACGTCTTCTCTCTTGAATTATTTTCTAAGATTTCATTACATGTACCTTAATTTAATTTGTAACCTTTAGATAGGGTTTTTATTATTGTTTAAATTAGGTTTTAGGGCTTAGTTTCCTTCCCAATTTTCAACTTTTCAACATGTTTTATGTGCAGAATTTTTATGTATTTTACCATTAATTTAATGAATTTATTTGAGGATTCTTATTATTGAATGTTTTCATTATCAAAGTACTTAAGATCTAGGTTGTTATCTTCCATAGAAATTATTATTTTAGTTGCTTTATATGCTTTCCCCTTAATCTTTATGCTCTGTTTCCAACCATCAAAACATCTTAATTGCTTGAATACTTAGGAACCCATTTAGATTTTTAGTTTATTTATTAAGGGCATAGATTAGGCTGCATGTTAGTTTGTATTTAAAGCATCAAATCTGATCAAGTTTTAACCTATGAATCAATCGCACAATCAATGGATCATGCGCATGATACTAGGTTAATTTCCTCTTTGATCTTTGGTTAATTTAGTTGCTTAATATTATTTTGGTATTGTTAATTAGTTGCTAGCATCTTAGTTTAGGTTTAAAAAGTTTCCTTTCTAAATTTAAAAAAAAAATCATTTTTAGAAAGTTTCTTACTTAGGAAAGTGTTAAATTAGAAAAGTTTCCTTTTTACTAATTTCCTTGAGTTAGTTACTTAGTT
Organism: Warburgia ugandensis; assembly: GCA_035236585.1. Classification (NCBI taxonomy): domain Eukaryota; kingdom Viridiplantae; phylum Streptophyta; class Magnoliopsida; order Canellales; family Canellaceae; genus Warburgia; species Warburgia ugandensis. The sequence continues at coordinate 77,149,544 of CP141129.1, read as the reverse complement.
TAATTCAAGCTTGTTTTGCATTAAATTCTTTTATAAAGTGCATGTTAGTTAGGTAAGTTTCTAATTTCATTGCTTAGTTTTAATTTTGGCGAGTTTCCTTTAGTTGTAGTCTCTAATTTCATGCATTTTCTTTCATAGTTTAAATTCAAATCAATTCAATCTCTCTCTTTGGTTAAAGTCAAGCACTTCTTTAAATAAGATCCATCCAGCATACAAAAATTGTGAGATTCCTCATGGGTTCGACCTCTCTTGTGTGCAATACTACTTTGATTCATGCGATTGCAAGTAATTTTAAAGCTACACCAACACCTTTAGTCAGGCATTAATGATTTGAGTCATCGCGTGTGTTGGCAGAGCTAGTTGTTTAAATACCAAAGTAGCTGATCAAGTATGGGCCACTAGAGTGGCAATAGTTTGCCTCCTTCCAAGACGATCCTATGAAGCTACTATGGTCTATTCTAAATTGATTTTAATTAATTTGGAGAGGCTAGGGTTGCGCGTAAGGTGATGATTAACCTAAGTGGGCCAAAAGGTGGTGATAAAATTCACCCTTGATCTTGTAGGGTTGAGTGCCCTTACTAATCAATTTTCACACACCACGATAATTTGATCAATCATATAATCAACTTAAAGCATTAAAATGTGCACTAAAATTACCAAAAAGCAATAAATTAATGCATCTACCTATATGCCACTTAATAAAGGGTCCAAGCCTCAATTGATGGAACATGGTAACCCTAACAACCTATGTCAGTGAGTTATAGCCAAGCTTAGGCTATCCCTTGTTAAAATGGGCAGCTAATGTAAAGTCCTAATTAATATGCAACATTTAATTTATGAATGCATGCTATATAATATTCACTACCAACCACAACACAAAACTAATTATCATGCAATTCCTATTTAGAAAATGTAAGGATATTAGAAAAGCATATAGTGCGGTCTTGGATAAAATCTTCTTATACAAGGGTGGGTCCATATACATGCTGCCTCCTCTTTCAAGTTATGATGTTCCATCCTTGACCTGTATTATTAGAACCGCTTTAAGTTGAATAAATTACATTTAATAAAAATTACAATACATTCTCACTACAATTCACTCAAAATAAAAGATAATTATAAACTATCCTAATTTCTCCTCTTATTCCTACTCCAAATTCTATATAAAAAAAATATATAAAGGTGAGAACCCAAAAGTTCATAGGAATAAAGAGATACAATGCAAAATATTCCACTAAAATGAATGCACCCCCAAAATCTATGACTATTGGTAAAGTAATTAACTTGGATTTCAACTAAAATCTATTGCGAGTCCCCTACAATAGTGTCAAAAACTTAATGTATTTCAAAAATAATACTACAAGTGCACTAGTTCACTATAGCACAGACACAACAAGCACAAATCAATCCACAGGGACTCTATTAATAACCAAATTTAATTAAAATCTATCTTCACTAATTTAATCTAGGAAAATAATTTATAAACTAAATTAATCAACTAAAAATTATATAAATACATAAAAATGCTAGAAATTAAACCTATGCCTAGGAGTCAAAATTGAAATATAATAGAAATCAATACTTTTAAGAGCTAAGCTATCTAAGTTATTTTTACTCATGTAATTAGAAGCACAATGTTTATAATATGTAAAAAAATATTTGTTTTAAAGCTCTCTTTAAATATTTTCTTAATACTAGTTTCTTAGCATGGCATTATACTTATTCAATGTATAGTTGGTATTCTTAGGATAACGACTACCAAATTCTCATATAGATACCTTCTTTCTTACTAAACTCTACATCTCTTTGTTTCAAGCAAGTATAGAGTATGTGAGCTTAGAGTACTATAAATCAATATTAATACTAAGTGTGTTTTAACCTTAGATGACTCATTCTTAAAACTCTCTTATTCTAACATATATTTTATCTTAATGCCATAGGTAACTAATGAAACATAAGCATAAAGAAATGAACTAATTCTAACAACTACAAAAGCATGTAAACATAACATAAAGAAAATAACACTTACAGTAAAGAGAAAACAACTTTTATTTTATGAAAATGGAAATTACATCAATTGATTACAAGGAAAAGAATAAAAAAAAGCAAAAGCTAATCCTATGAGTTAGAATGCATTCACCTACAATTTCCAACATGTCACTCAAGAGATCTTCCAATGAATCTAGCTAACCCCCACACTACCACCTTTATTTCCTATTGTCCACTTATGATATAACTCATGTTGTGTCACTCAACATTACCACAGATCACCAACCACTTATGCCACAACCTCTTGGGAGAAGTGTTTACACTCAAAAATCTACTTTATGCATGTAATACCAAGAGAGAGAAAGAGATTTGGACTTCTTACACATAGAAATATCTTGGAGATGAATTGATGGAATGATAGAGTATAGGATGGAAGTGCAGGGCATGAATTTCATATTGAGAAGATGAAGAAAAAAAATTAAAAAATAAAACAAAATGGAAAAAGATTAAGGCCTGATAATAAAATTAAAACTTGATGTAAAAATGAGTGAAAGGAAGAAGGGGTTAAAGATAGATTTTTTTTATGAAATTTCATGGAGCTGTTGATTATGAGGTGGAGAGCTTAATTCATGAATTTTATAGTTAAAGGATAAGTAAATAAAATGAAAAATAAAATAGTACAAAAAGGTCATAAAAATGGGTAGAAAAGATTGAAAAATAGAGTATGAAAGGGATGAAAGAATAGGATGGAATGCTAGGGTCACGATTTTGAGAGTGATATGAAGGGTAAAGAAATGGAATAGCTTGAGGTATGACGAAGAATAAAATAAGCCTTTCTTACTTCTTCTCTTCTCCTTGGATGTTCCTCCCTTTAAGATGCTCTCCCCTGATATTTGATCCCTTTCTGTGGTCCTCTAGGGTTAAGACCTTCCCTTGGTTCTCTTTTGTTTCTTCCTCTCTTTTAAGATATGGAGCAAGCGAATGGAGAAGTCTAGGATTGAATGAATAATCCCTTATATTTAGATCTTTGGAGTGAAAGCCCTAGGGAATGGAGGGTGTAGATCATATGGGTTAAAGGAAGGATAGGTGGTAGGAATTTAAGCAAGGTAAATAGGTTACAAAGAGGGGGATAGGCTTGGAATCCATTGGGATATGGATGTAGGAAAGAAGGAAGGGGATAAGGTGGAAAGGAAAGGAAATAGAGGAAAATGGGAAGGAGGATAGGCTAGGGAAGGAAAGAGGATATGAAGGATAAGGGAAAATCTAGGAAAATAAGTGAGAATGGGAAGGAAAAGAGGTGGCAGGCATGGAATAGCTTTTTGGCAGTGTTGAATTTTAGAAATATGAAATGAATGTAAGTCATTGGATTGAAATGAGTGGTGGAGATTTTCCTACTTAGGGTTTTTATTTGACTTCTCAACAAGGGCAAGTTAGCTAGGGTTTCATATTTCTATGCTCTTTCTCTCCTCCATTGGATCATGCTTCAACCACAAGATGGATGGTTGAGATTTCCTTGAAGTCTTCTATCTAAAAAGGCATTGTTTTATAGCTCATTCCTTCTCAGTTGTAGGATAGATATACCCTAAGATGGATGGCTAGGATTCCACAGAGATTTTCGTATCCACACTGAGTCTCCTCCTTTATTTCCTACTTAGACCATTATTTTTATCTTTCTGCAATTATATTTAAGTAAAAAACACATTTTCATCTAAGAAGAATACATTTTCATCTCCTTGAAAAATGGTGGGGTGCCCACCAAAATTTTCTCCATCAATCATGGATTAGTATTCTCTCTCTTGCATGGCTAATTATTATTGGTTGATCCTAACTCAAATGGTTTCTCACTACTTTCTTTAAGATGATCTTGGATATGGAATGATCTCAACCACTCTTTCTTAAATTTTAGGAATGAAAATTGACTATAGATTTCCTTTTTTTTGTCTCTCTCCTGACCTCCTTATATTTCTTAACCAATCATACTAATCTATACATGTATTTAATTTTAAATTAAGTGGGATACACCACATTTTTATGAAAATTTTGTGGAATACATTTAGGTGGTCCCCGTTCTAGAGTGATGAGAGAGAAAGTTAGGGTTTTTAGTCTCCTATGGACCCCGACTTGAGTGTGCTTCACATGTGTGCTTCCTTTAACATGTGTGACTCTTGAGAATTACTTAGAAGCTCCCCAAAGTGTTAGAATATATGCATGCATGCATGCATGCATGAAAATTCTATCACCCTATGTCTTGATATTTATAGCCTCTTTTGCCCAAATAAGGTTCAGCAATGTTTCTATAGTTTCTAGCTATGTTGAAGATGATAATAACATCTATTCTACATTTTGAACTTTTGGATTTCATTAAATTTGGTAGGTAGGCCCATGTTAATTTTTTAACTCTGGATTATCCATCCTTTAGGGTGTGGAATGCCAAAAATACGTTCTTTTTACAATTGTACCATAATCCTGCAAAATATGAAAATAACCCTAATTAATCATCTTTATGATAAAACAAGGGCTAAAAGCTACTAAATATAGAGGTATTCTAAGTAATAATTTTATGCGTATCACATGTAAAGGAATCACCTTCCAACTACGCTTGATTGCAAATGCATATGATCCTACACACTAACTCTTATGGGGCAATCAAATAAGGATGGAAGTAGTCTTCCCATTATACATACTCCCATAAGTAACCCTACTTGTGGGTAGGTATCCTACTTGAAAGTCAAGGCCAATTGAAAGCCCTTTTATGATTATTATAAGTTGAATAATTTCTAATGTGCATCTTTAAAGCTCACTTTTAAGTTAAAAACAAGTGATAATGTTAAAGCTAGTCAAATCACTTTTAAGAAGTATAGCAGTGTGGCACAGCATAAGCCAATTGAAAAGTCTAATTACTGGATTATTCTAAAACAAAAGATAAGACATATTATAAATACTCAATTCAAGTATCAAACTATATCAATTTTTAGGTATACCACATGCTCAAAATCAAAGTACATAGATCCACACAATTCTCTCTTTCTGAATAGTTATTTAGCATCTTAAACCTTCAATTTTTCATGGATAAACCTCATGATCTCTAAACATAATTCTCAAATGTTACATTTAACACAAGATAGTAGGTAAAAAACTATGTTTTCAATTGAGATAGTCCATAGAAAAACATGGGCTGTCTTTCCAAAAAAAAATTGGATAAATGGTTGTTATGGTGTATGAAAACTTTTCATGAAAATGATGGGGTTTTGAATTTCTTAGTTGGTCAAAACTAAGTTAAAAGATTCATATTTAGTATGATAAACCAATAGGATAGAAATTCAATTAACACATAAGTAAAAACATGTAAAATAGTAAGTGAATCTTGTTCTTTCCAAGCATTCATGAACTTTCGAGTAAAAACATCTATTTCTAAGATACTTTAAACTTATCATGAAATCCATCCCAAATAAAATGTAAATGAAATATTAGTAGGCCTATTTATAAAATCATCTACACATATTTAGAATATTTGCTTAAAACCATGCATAAAACTACCCAATATTTGAATTGAATATCAACTAATAAACTCAAGTGAAATCACATTTTATCAACCTATTTTTCCACACTTCATGATTATTGGAATTATTAATTTTATCATTTATTAAGATATTAGTAAGATTCATGAAAAAATAAGTCAAAACAATTGTCACAACCATCAAGTTTCAAGCCGCAAAACATCTCCTGCAATGAGAAGGTATACACATTGAAAATTTGCTTTAAAACTCATGGTGCTACGACTATAAACATGAAATATTTTCTAGAAATTAATAACCATCTAAGAAAACTCATATAAGGCATGATTATCACATCCTGTCATCTCTTAATCATAGCACAAACACATGCAAAATAGTAAGTGTGCAAGGTGTTACATGCCTAAATCTTAGGGTGTAAAATACATCCAAAAACCATGTAAAAACATGATGAAAACATTTTATTCCTACCATGATATTTTTCCAAGTTTTAAGTGTGAAATAAATACAAAAATATCATGGATTTTCATTAAAAACAATTACAACAAGTTTTAGAAAAAAACTACATAACAATAACATATTATTGCAATCCCAAAAATGCATAACTTAGCATGCATTGTTTTTTTATTCTTGTAGAGCACACATTCGACACCTGTTGATAGAAATGATCAAAAAGTAAGTCTTTATTATTTCACTCATTATAGTAGTTGGACAATTAATAACTATTCTGTTACTGATATCTAATGCTTTTTACATATATATGTGTAGTGCATGGTATAAATGGGCTAAGTTGGAAGATGTAAACCATCTAGCAAAACTCTTTTAGAAAAGCGTTAAGGTAAGATTCACTAGTTCTCTAGTATCATTTTAACCTAAATTTACAAATTAAACATGAAATTTGGAACTTTTCTATTGTCTTTGTTGTGTAGTGCCCTAAACAACAATCTGATTGGGATTGTGGGTATTATATTCTAAGTTATATGAGAACCCTCATTCATGAAGGACTTATGATCTCATAGTTTAGAAAGGTAAGATAATTTACTGATAATCATTCTTATAATTTTCATCATTTCCTAAATGACTCCAAGATATGTCTCAATTGATTTAATGCATGTTATCTTATAGGTTGATTTAGGAAGGAAGAGTTACTCATAGTTTGATCAAGATGACATTAGAATGGAATGGACTGAATATCTTTTGAATTTTTATTTGTAGATGATGTTATTGAATGTGAACATTTTTGTCAAGTAAATAAAAAATAGAACTTCATTTACATACATAAATATATGTTTTCCATTTTACTTTGGATTAAAGTTTGTAAGTGCTTTCTTTCTTTGAATGAGATGTGTATGGAGAAGTTCAGTATGGAATGTTGGAAGTAAATGTATGTTGTAAAATGACTATAGCCTATAGAAATGAAGTAAATGTGTTCTTTTTGTCTAGTGATAGTCATTGTCAAATTGCATTTTGACTACAAGAGAAATGTACAAACAAAAACCAAAAGAAGATATAGAAATTGTGCAAGAACATTTACATAATATGGGGTGATTTTCAAAAAACATGAAAAACCATCTTATATTACATATATTGTAGGATGGTTTTTTAAAAACCATCCTGTATTACATGCATAATATAGGATGGTTTTTTTTAAATATCCTATATTACATGCATAATATAGGATAGTTTTGGGAACCCCCTTATATTTGTCATTATTTTATAAGATGGTCGGGTAGAAGATGGTTTTTTAATTGTCTTAAAAACCAGTTGCTGTAGTAGTAAAGGGTAGAAGGTAGATCTAGAAGGAAAAGAGATTTAATAGTGAATGTAGGCCAAAGCAGCACCAAATCCACTTCCTATGATGTAACATTCCAAACTTTTTACTAATTTTTTAGATTTAATCAAATTAGAAGTTAATCCTATGGTCCAAAATGTACAATCTCAAGATTCTAGAAATCTAATATTGAAACCTATACCAATAAATAGAGCACAAAAATATGAATCCAACAACTATAAGATCATCAAAATCTAACACCTACAGAGAAAGTTATGACCAAAATAGGTTTTAAAATTGATAACGACAGCCCTTTTATTGATAACACAATTTTTTTAAATTATGCAATTGAGCCCCATTTGGAAGTTAAAGTAATAAATAAAATAAGAGATAAATAGATATTAGAAGATAATTAAGAGAAAAGTAGAAGAAAATATCCAACAGATAAGGATAAAATCCAAAGTGATATGAAAGAGACTAGACAAGGAGAAGTTGTGAAGGAAAGAAATCACATTTAAGTGGGAAACCTAGCCAAGATGTCAACCATAAGGGACATCTTGGGTATGGGATAGAGGAGTTTCACATGAAGTATAAAGAGAGAAGAAAGAAGCAAAGAGGGGAAGAGAGAGAGAGAGAGAGATAAGAACTCCCCATTTGATCATTAGAAAACAAATTTAAGACCTTGATCATGTTTAAGGAGAGGCGTGATGGAAAAGCTAGCAAGCAGATTGTGCTATACATCAAACAAATAGGTGAATCTGGTCATTCATCCCTAGTTTTTTAAATGAGGAAATGTGATTTTTTGCATTTTTGGAGGGATATTTTCTCATTTTTTGTGCATTATTTATCTTATTTATTGTTTCTCTGAATAGATGATGATGTGATGTAACCATTATCTATTGTTTTACTTTAAAATTGTGCTTTCATGTGCATGTTTTTAGACCTTGATGATCATGTGAGTTTATGCTAAGTGATCTATGTTTCGTGGCTTATTTGATTTAAGAATCATAATTTGCATACTAGTAGATTGATAAATGATGAAATTTGATTCTAATCTAAGTTGTTGTAAAACAAAAACAATATGGATCAACTGGATCAATCGGACCATTCATCCGCTACAATCAACAGCACAATTGGACTGGCTATTGATGGGTGCTGATCTACAAGTGATCTTAAACAAATCAAATCATGGAAAAATGTGATTTGAATTGAATCAAGATGAATTGGATTCCTATAATACACATATGAAATTTCACAGCCTGGATCAATCTCAATCGAATGATCCATGTCACTCATTATTGGACAATTAATCGAGACATGACCAATTAGATTTTGGATAAACTAATCATGATTGGGTTAATCATCTACATTTTCAACCTTTTTGGATTCATGATCATTAAATCTACACATAGAAAATTACTAAAATCAAAGTTAGGTATAATATGTTTAATCTAGAGGTTTAATGGCTAGGATTTATCTATGCTTATTGTCCAATCACTGATCCTATCATGGATGGATCAACTGTAAATTTGTATGGTTTGATTTGTCAAGATTAAAGCATATTTATGCAAAAATTAAGCATGTAGGGAACCAACACCATTTGATCTCAATCGTCCATTCAATGAACCAGGCGATCGTGCCAAATAGGCTAGTCAATTGATGGCCTGATCATGATTTAATTGTTAAATCCTTTAACTATAATATTCTACATTAAGTATGCTATGAGTGACATCTTGTAATTTCTAGAAAATAATGACAAATTTAAGATTTTTAGAGGCCTTAAGATCAACAATCAATTCATAGTGATCTAAACCAATCAACATAAATCCAATGATTGGATCGCGTCTGATCTATGATCAGATTAGATGATTAGATAACAGATTGACCATATAACACATAAGGACTATATTGAACATGTAGATCTGAAGTGTGATCAATGATTGGATGAAAAGTTATCTCGCTCGTTAGATCGTGCATTACTTAGAAAAAGCTAAATCCTAGGAATATGACCACTAGATTTAGATCAAAACTTGATGAAAAAATAATAAAGAAGTGTTAAGATTCCAACAATTGATTTGACTTGAAAAATATGAGAAGATCAACCTAAAAAGTTACTACTTGACTTAAATAAAGATTAAAAGTTGGATTAACATCTTGATCAAGATTGCCTAAAATTAAAAAATGTTAATTTGACTGAGTATTGTACATCAATAAGGATGCATTTCTATTTTGACACTATTTTGATATATTTTGAACTCAAGAAACCTAAAGTAGGTATTATATACGAATCAAACAATGAGTGTCATCTAGTAGACTGTATGTGATGGTGTTTGCTATTTTGATATTGTTCATATTTTTTTATTTGCGATATTGTTGAGATTATCATGAGGAGTGAGTGGCCTGAATATTGAGATAGGCCTTGGCCTAGGGCAGCCAATGCTAGTGGATTGTATAGGTTTGGCCACCCAACCACTGATCTACTACCCTAGAAAAGGGGGCATATTCCTGGATGATAGTTATATTGCAATTTATGACTCACGATGCTCTTGCAAGACTGGTTGTAGGCTCTTTGAGAATGTGGTTGAAGTCATTCTAGTATATCAAAAATCACAAGATGCAATGCTTTGATTGTGAGCATGGCAGGTCTCAGATTTTTTTATATTAGAGGGTGATATTATGTTTGGACCCAATGTATGGTTTGGTGATTCTACCACATAATTCCATGGCATGATTTAGATCCATATGAGTATATGGATGATGAGTTATTATTATAGGTACTACCATAATACGTATGAGTACATGTGTTTATTCGATTTGAAATATTGATTTGATGATGCAAGATATTCATATCATGGTGATATGATAGTTCATATACTAATGATATGATTTATTTATATGATGCTGAGATGATATTTTGATATATATCCTGCTATATGCATGATTGGATGCAGCAAGAGAATGACTTGGGTAAGGAGTCACAATTTCAAGTTAATATTATGGTTTCAAATCATATGTATGTTAGTTGTCGCATTTTGAGCTATTCATGTATATCTATTGGGTATTTGTAAATACTCAACCTAAGAAATTTTTCAGATCCTCAAGGGAAAGCCAAGGTTGAGGAGCCACCAGCATACTTGAGACAAGGACTTGGAGAATGTCTTTCTTCTTAGTTTCATACTCTTATCTATTTTGGTCTCATAGTGAATGTATCCCATTTGGGGCAAATGTTTACCTTTACATAGATGGTATATGGATTGTGACAGACAAACGTGGGATATGTTTTTGACATTATGATTAAGTTCTTGGGATTTAACCATGGGCCAAGTTTTATTCATGTTTATTTCATGAGATCGGTATTTGTGGTGCTCGATGTTTTTTTTTATAGAATGGATGATTTATTATCATTATCGATATCATTATTATAAAAAGAAAATTTCACTCAAATTTTGCTGATGTTTTTATCTAGGATCCTAAGCTTTGTACTTTTGAAATTTGTGGAATCATTTTCATTTATGGCATTTTAAAAACCTGAGACATAATAGACGACCTCTATCCTTTTCTCCAATGACAACAATCATAGGTTTTTCATCAAAATTATCTTGGATGAAGAGTGAAAAATATATCCAAGTTTTTCGGTTGTGACATGCAATTTAATTTTGTGATATGTGATCTGATATCTATGATATGCAATCTAATGCTTGATACATGATCTGTGTTTGATGCACAATCTAATGATTGATTCTTGATCTTGTTTTGAATGTGTGATATATGTTTGATCCATAATATAAATTTTAATTGTGATTTTAGTTTTTAGTCATGATCTATGTTTTGATTTGTGACCTAAGTTTTATTTGTAATCTATGTTTTGATGCACAACTTGTACTTTGAATTGCAATCTAATTCGCTATTTATGTTTGTGATTAAATTTTGTTTAAGATTCACAATCTAGTTTTTATCAGAGTTTTGATTTGCATGGTGTAACCTTTGGGTCATGTGATTTTTCAATTGATGTAAGGTCATGGTTGGGTAGAGATGTCTTGTGAGATCTTTTCACATGCACAATTCAACCAAAGTCTCGAGGACATTTTAACCAATTTGAGGTCAAGATAGAAATCAAATTTCCATGGACTTATTTTCAATGAGCCCTTAGCCTAATGGAAACAATACTAAGAGGGTAGTAGGTTCTCTGCCCATCTTCTGAAATTAGAGATATTTGATACCTTGCCTCATAGAGTGGTTAAACTTTAAATGTGCTATCATGAAAAGGCCACATGCTGTAATCCAAGCTCCCCCAAGTGAGATGGTGATTAAGTTTTCCCACTTTAGTATCAACAGTTGAGCATGCAAGTTGGACTTGGGTTGTCACAGTAGCATGGTAGTCCATGCTTTTTGAGATTTGGGATTTTTAAGAAGGCATCATGCTTCAGATGCAATAGAGGCATTTACACCATAGGCAGATGTGGCATGATGATGGCCTTGGATTGTGATGGTCGCAAATGAGTGCTCATGACCAAATATAAGGGCCGATAATGGCGAATGACGAGTGTCTAAGAGAAAGGGTACCTCCACTAATGATGTGTTTTAACACCATATTATAGTGCTTTTAAGGATGATATCTAAGGATGTGCATCCAATGCATAAGTGTCTAGATATATGTATAATGTAGATTTTGTTTTTGTAGTCCTAGTTCTATCGACTGGGTATAGTCTTATACTCTACCAACCTACATTACAGATGGGCATGACAAGGGATGGGACAAGGAGGTAGAGTGAGACATTTGGAACAAATCAGGACCATGCTGACGAGGTACATTTTTAAGAAAATATTCTTATTTGTCTTTTGGGTTTTGTTGATGGATTCTACATATATAAATTTTTATTGTGATTTTTGGATATGTATAAATATGTTTGTACATATTGGATTATGAGCTATGAATAGATAATAATATGGAAAATGGTAAATATGATATAGTCTGTTTTAAATTTTGAAACCTGGGATTTTTAGGACTCAGGAAATGGTATTGATCAATAGAGAGATGAAATTTCCAAAATATCCCATTTTCCCCCACCATCATTCATAATATCCTTGACTTTGGAATAATTTTTAAAGCATTGATTATCATATAATCTCATTGTTTCTTCTAATGGACCAAATCTAGTCCAGTCTTCATTCCATAAATCAAAGAAAGACTTTTCATTCAAGTCACAGCTGCTAGTTTTGTTCCATTGTGGGTGCAAATCCTAAAATATTCTATTCCAATAAAAAAAAATGTATAGAGAGCTAGTAAAAGCATTATGATTCCAATCATTTGATATATAGTGATATTTTCATGATAATCATAATATTTTGAAATATTTTTTGTGATATTTTAAAGTTAATCCATCAAATCTTCCTCTCATTTCACTTCTTAGACTGTTGGCTTTCCTTGTATGTTTGTTACCCCTCTTGTATGATAAAACACCCATAAAAATTAATTTGTATATCACAAAAGTTGATATTTGCACCACATTTTATTTTATTTTTATGCAAAAAAAAAATTTTTAAATGAAACACTCAAATTGATACAAAACCAAATAGTTCCATTCTGAGAGGCAAAATGTAGTGACCACTGAAATGGAATTGACAACTATGCTTTAAGTACCTAGCCCTCATTATTTTCACCAATAAGGAAGACTCATTGCTTGTAATTCTCCATGCAAGCTTAAGCTTGAAGGCAACATATTGTGAATATAAATCTTTAACCCCAAATTGCCTTGAAATTTTTTTTTTTTAATAATATCCAAACTCACCATATGAAGGGATCAATTTTCCTCACTCCCATTTGAGAAAATCATTTGAATCTTTCATGATCCTTAATGATTTTCTCCAATATAGGAGTAGAAAAAAAATGCATAAATAGCATGGCTGCAAGGATCGAACTAAATAAATTTAGTCTTTTTGCTTTGGAAATTTGTTTTTCCAATTAGAAAGCTTACTCTTCATTCTATCTACCAAGAATTTAAAATGCTAATATTTGGGTCTACCTATAGATATTTACTTCCCACAAGATCATTCCTTACCTGACTGCCTTCTTAATTTGTCTAACAACATAATGCGAATGTGTTTTTATAAGAATACCGATATTTGGTTGGAGATGTACAAAGCCTAAATTTCTCTCCTAGGCTCACTTTGAAGCATCTCAATTTTGGTGTTTATCATCATCATTTATTTATTTTTTTAAATCTCTTACATGACTTGCAAGGGTTACCATTTGATTTTTCCCTTAAAGAAAGGGTTACCATTTGATAGGCACACATCAAACACTTGTCATGTGAAGATTTGTTTGGTTAAATAGTTATCTGTAGGTCTTATATGAAAAATGCTATATCAATAACAAATTTACCGACCTGAATTGTAAGGACAAATAGTACCTCTCCCTCTTTTGTTGTCTCTAAAATTTCTTCCATACAGATGTATGTATTGAAGAAAAAAAAGAGTTTGGGCTCACTTTTTTATATGTTTTCATTGATCTAGGATGTTCATATGATTCTGCTTCAATCAATGACTTTGGTACAAAAACTCACATATACTTGAAATTTTTAAAATTTCATTTCTAGGACTTCTATGGTCATAAAATGGATGGTAAGAGGTTTCTTTTCTTTCTTTCTTTTTTAACCATCCATTATATCGCTATAAGAGACCTAAAAATGAAGGCCTTAGATATTCCTACCATAAATGAGTTTGGGCACCAAGAACATCTAATTGAGGATAAATCAAATGAACATCTTATACTGAGGGGAAAATGCAAAAATGTGAGCCCAAGCCTCATTTTTCTTCCATACATACATATCTATGGAAGAAATTCGATCGATCGATCAAGAGAGAGAGAGAGAGAGAGAGAGAGAGAGAGAGAGAGAGAGAGAGAGAGAGAGCTCTTTGTACATGTTCAGTGTGTACCATGATGCATCGAGAAACTAGGAAGAAAACCCCAATCAAACCTTACACTTTTCCCTTTAGGTTACGTGTTCTCAGATTAAATGTTAAGAATTCAACATTTGATACTTTCTTATTTACTTCTTGCACTATATGAGTATTCACCTCTGTGACACCCCAGGTTTTTATACACAATATACTAATAATTTACTAAATTAGTCGGGATCCCTGGAAAAAAAAACCTTCGATTTCTAAAGTGACAAAAACTAAAAGTTAAATAAAAGCATTTCTTTCAAAGTTCGAGGAATCATACAACCACAAAACTACAAATTTAAAAGTAAAATGAAATACCATTTCTACCAAAAATTCGACAGAGTTTCCGCTGTAATTTGGACCATTGCACATGACCAGTGCAATACAAAACCACCTGATAAAGACTCAGTCTCCACACCCATCCACAACCAAATGTTGTTTTCAATAAAATATACATCCAACAATGGATAAGAAATATAGTCACGACAAACACCCAGGGTCCCTCCATACAACCATCACATCCAACATAAATTCATATTCTTACATCTAGGTCACCTTGTAATTTTAATTAAAGTACAACCCTTACTCAAAACCTGAAGTGAGGTCTTGAACATACCTTGTCATCTATGACCATCATCCATGCTTCATTGGAAAGCTGCCATCACTTTTACATGCTCTGTCAGCACGTCAACAGTTGTCACTCTCTATATCTGAGACATTGCAATCAAAGCAATGCGTCAGCAAGCCATGCTTGTGTAGGTGATATACATTCAAAGTAAACTCAATAAAAACAAATGACATGGTGCAAGGCATAAAGACCGTAAGATGATCAAACATAATATAAAGCCTTAAATCACACGGTGAAGGACATACCAAGTCCATGAAATAAATAAGATATCATCAATCAGGATATCAGGACATCCAAAATTCAAGAAGATCGAGAAAGACATGAATGCATGTCAAAAGTATCAAACATCTTATCTAGTCAAGCCTTATGAGTGTCTCAAGTACACTCACGGCAATGTGGGGTCATCTCTCTGTACCAGCCGCTTTCACCCTTGCACCCTCACAGCACTCAGGCACTCACGGAAATGACGTGTTCCACTTTTGCTTTCACCCTTTCACCCTCACGGGCACTCAGGCACTCATGAAAAGTCGTGTTGCACGCCCGCTTTCACCCTTTCACCCTCAGGGTACTCAGGCACTCACAGGATGAAAAAAATGCATCCTACCACAGGATCAATAGTCTCAAACATCAAGATAGAGCGACTCCCACATGTCAAAAATACCAATCATTAAGTGAATATCACGAAAATATCAGAAATAGTGCATGCAATAACCACCTGAAAGATAGCACGCACATGAGAACTACATGCTGAAATTAATCTCATGCATATGGTAAGGCATAAATCATATGCCTCAAAATTCAAATCACCAAGTCATCATTCGAGAATCATGGGAAAATTTGTGAATGAAATCACCTACCTCGGTATTGCAATATCCCAACCAAGCACGTAAATGATATCAAGATGTATGCCATGATGTACCTGTCACGCCATAATCATGTCATGGTTAAGGCATATAACCAAAATCTAAAGCATGATCATCCATTAATTGGCTTAATCTAAGTCATTGAATAGTGCTTAGTAGTTTGGCTATTAAAGAGTTGCTCCAAACTAGATTTTTGTCTTAAATCTAGGTCTGCCTTGTTGAGATGATCATAATGCCTCTTTCGAATCGTGATTTGGACCTCTATACCTCCTAAAATCACATTTTTTATGAATAAAGGGTCAAAAGCCCAAAAAAAAAAAGGGCCCGCCGCACGTGCAACGCGTGTTGTCAACATGCGCGTGCGCTGCATGCATGGCGCGCGTCTGAAACTGGCGCATGTAGCTCGCGTGTCTGTGGACGCACTCTGCGCATGGGGGCGGAAACAACGCGCGTGGCGCATGTTCGTAGCACCGCACATTGCGCACGTGGCACATTCTTGCCGCACCGCATGGCTCACATGAGTCGCACCACATGCCTTGCACGTGTCACACACTCGTTGCGCTACGTGGCGCTCCCTCGTCCACTTGTTTTCTTCCTGGTGTGGGTCACCATTGCCGGGAACGACAACTAGACTGGTTCGTCGTCACTGGCGACCCTAAGTGCTCTATTTTTTTTGCGATTTTTACACCTATGCGTCCAGTTTTTCATGTACATTTCATTTTCACCCTCCATTTTCACAAATCCCTCCAAAATCTATCATTTTTTCATGATTTTCATTGGGTTTTTTAAAATTCCCATCATACTGTTTTTGCGGTTTTCCAGCATCTCTAGCCGTCCGATCACTTTAAGATTTTATGGGCGTGTTTCTTGCATTGGAACGTTCAAGATGAACAGTCCAGATCCTCATCTGACACCGTTACATCGACTTTTTCCCAAGGCAACAGTAACGCCTAAACTCACCGAAAAATGATAGTCAGTGCCATTTTTCGGCGCTAAACAAGGAATGGGAACGAGGAAAAAATAGGGATGGCTTACCTTGGTCGTTCCGTCACCAATGCGCACGGGGTTCCAAATCTCCAGTTGTGGGTCATCGCTGGGAAGACTCCTTCCCGTGGCTGGTCACAATGGGGAAGAAACGAGAGAAGGGGGGAGGGAGTTATGGCTGTACGAAATGAGATGGGCTTTTAAAGCCTCATCTGTGGGTTTTTGCGCCCAATCTGTGGGACCCACGTGAAATTACCATTTTAACCTTCTGTCATTTAATTAAATACAAAACTTGAAATAATTAACCATTTTTACTCTGATCTCCGATTTTAGCGTTCTCAGTGGCATTGGATCCCGTTTTCTGAGTACATTCTAATTATTGAGATGTTAACTCTTGATTAAATCTCTAAAATTGTCCATTTCCCAATTCCTCAATATTTTCAAATTTCACAATTTATGTATTTTTTGGAAATTTTAAAATAGTGGATATTACATCCTACCCACCTTATAGAAAATTTCATCTTCAAAATTCTTTTCATGTCATTCCTTAATAATTCTAAAAACATCCCTACATGATATCATCGTATGGTATCATAAGACCCACATATAGTATCATCCTTTTAGAACCAATGTCGATAAATAGTTTCATATCACGTTCTCCTGAGATAATGGCTCACACATATAAACCAATGTATGTTTCAAGCCATTCTGAATCTGATACTAGTGTTGTGGTTAAAACACGTAATAACCACACATATAATGCCATTTGCATCAATCATACTCTCATCCAAGAGTTAATCATTTGTTTACATCTTTAATATAATTAAATCACCATGTCAACGAAATTGTAGTGTCACAACTCACATATAGGCAATTCCACATCAAGTTCATTCCAACATCTACTACCTCATCATTAGGTAGTGTATATCTCTCAATCACACATATCATATTAACCCCTGAAAAGGTAACTACATGCCAATCAAAACTGGATCATATATAGTCATCAACAAGCAATCCATGTCAACCAAATCAGAGCTTACTAGCTCAGCAACAAGCAATCATATACTAGTCAAAATCAATGCATACCAGCTCAACAATAGGTAATTATGTGCCAATCAAAATTAGCGTATCAGCTTAGTAGTAGGCAATCACATGCCAATCAAATCAGAGCATACCATCTCAGTAACAAGCAACCACATGCCAATCAAAATCAGAGCATACCAACTCAGTAACAAGCAGTCACATGCCAATCAAGATCAGAGCATACTAGCTCAACAATAGGCAATTATGTGCCAATCAAACTAAATGTATTAGCTTAGTAACAGGCAATCACATGCCAATCAAATCAGAGCATACCAGCTCAGTAACAAGCAACCACATGCCAATAAAAATTAGAAAAAATCCAATCTATAGCACAGTCATACTGTGAGTACCTAGAAGCTCGCCACCTAGAAGCCTGCCGGTGCCTCGCACACCCGCCCTCATCGGCCGCCCTCATCGGCTACTCACAAGTATAAGACAAAATTTTAAGCTGATTACACCAAAGAAAATGTCCTCATACTCAACATACTTTATTGTCACACCTCTCACATGCATGAGAGATTAGGCTCATGTGTATAACATAAAACAGTATCCATGTCATTGCTATCCTGGAGAACTCAATCTTCCAGCAATAATTATTCACCAGACTAAGGAGACTATCAACCTTAGTCATTAGTTTAACTAGTCCCAAATTATCACAGTCCCTATAAACTGTATCTCTATCAATCGAGGTACCTTGGTCAAGAGAATTCATCTTCTTTGACCATAATTCCTACTCACATACATTTATAGTGAAAGATGAGTCCTTTAGATACTTAGAATATTACACAAGAACTTCTTGTGCTCAGCAAGGTCGTAATATGTAGAAAACATCATTCACTGCATAATCATAACTCATCTCAACAAACTTTAGAAATTCAGCCCATTATACCCATATGTATTATCAATGTACTAAATTCATTGATTTATATGATCCAAAGCTTATAGCAATCATAACGAGTTCTAATAATTGTCTCAAAGGCATTTCAATCGCAATCATCAGCTACTGATAACCAGACCTCAAATCAATACCCACCAATACTATGCATAATCCAAGACTGATCATACAGATCATCAATATATGATAAAGAATATCAATTCTCCGCTGTGGAGCTATCAATAATCAACAATCTGCACTTAGCAATAAGAAACTATCTTTCTCCTTACAAGGAGGGTTAGTGCATCCCATGAAGACCCACTAGGTCTATTAGTCTCTGGTCGAACAACTACCTTTGTTGAAACCCCTCCCACTCAGTCAGGGCCATCCTGTATGGCACTTTAGAAAATGCCACTATATTTAATGTCAAATTGATATATAAAAAATATATCACTCTCATGGTGAAAAATCTTAAAACTTCTGTAGGAAGATCGTAAATCTTCACACCCTCTGTGTGCTAAATCTGTAGTCATTTTCTGTCATCCACAATCACAAAACCCGAACTCGGTACATCAGATCAGCACTATTTTGCCTTCAAGGCAAGGTTAATGCGAATCCCAATGATTCCCCTTCTTACTCAGGAGTGAGATCACTAGTTATCTGATTTATCAAAAATACCTTTCTTCTCACTGCAATCAATTATCCTCCAACGATGGAATTCATCCCCAGGGATGATATCATAATCCCTCAAATCGAGGACAATAAAGTCAGTATCTATCCTCTCACTCATCATCATTTATCACCAGTACTCGTTAGAGGTACTTATAAGTTTAAATAACTTATCAATCAGTGTCCTAACCTCTAACCCAAGGATCTTTAAATACATATAAAGGCACATTTATCAGGGTGCCTACTACAAGTAATGGTAATGACGGTCAAAAGCGTGACATGTACGTACACGTAAAGGTATCATGATGGATCATCATTACTAAAGTGAGGCCATCTCTGCCCTATCTTAAGTGTTTGTTAGTCTAAGTCATTGTCCACTGGGACAATCTATAAAAGAATATCATAATATCCACTACTAGTACACATTATGTCTCTCTTCCACATCCCAACACAGTTTAATCAAATGTCGCTAGCTCAATAGCCTCTGCCGTCATATCAATGAAAAGTCTCTTGCCCTTATTAGGCTAACTCGAACAACCCATGTCTGAGTTTCTGCAATCAGTCTTGACCTAAAAGAATCCCTCATATATATATAGAGGTTATGTTTGCAACCTTGCAACCGATATAGAATGCGACACAATCATCTGATTCCTCCATACAGTTGTCAGCATATGACAATCTATCCATGGTCTCCTTCTTCATGGTGAAGGAGTTAGGGCAAGTCTTCAACTGAGTATACTGGTTTAATATTGTTGAACCATCTCATTCTTCTCTTCGAGTGACAACTCTCTTAGTTTTCAAAAATACTAATTATCACAGATCTTCCCACGGGCCTTCTAGATAAAGATCTCAATAATGGAGGAACACTTCTTCCATAGTCATATCAATCAAAATCATTTACAAGATTTATCTCACACCCAAAGAAATTTACCTTTATAAGACTTTCTTAGTCATTAGAAACCACACTATCATATCTGTTGGTGTTGGATGTAAATCAATCATGATTAATTTCGTCTCGCCTCATTCACTTCGTATGTTTTTCTTCCTAGTTGCTTTATTACAACATCATTTCTATTCAAGAATTATTCCCACCATTTGGTCATAATGTGTGACGACCCGGGTTTTATATGATGCAAATTTCATAAAAAGCAAGATCTCTTGTTTTAGAAATATGAAATGCATGAAATTATTTTGGTTTTGGAAAGCAATCTTTCATATAAAACTCCGAGTGTCAAAACACATTTTCAAATTATATAGCCATGGCATATTTTTAAATCAACACTATTCCCAAGAAAGTGTTAGTCACAGCCTCAGTTACAAAGAGTAACTACAATCAAGTAACATTGAAAGCTAAGGTAGGGGTTTACTTACTTGCACTTAATCTCGGTGTCTTCCAGTCTAGCCTTTCTCCTTTGTTTTCAAATGGCTTCTTGAAAGGTGGCCTGGGTCCAGATGACTGAAATGGTCTCTTTCCTTTATTTCTCATGGTGTTGATGTTCTTAGTTTCCTTCATTGCTTGATTCCTTTGATAATCTTTTTCGTATAGGGAGGCCATCTCTACGGCTTTGGCTACGGTGGAAGGTTGGAAACCTAGAACTCTGTTCCTGAGTCCTGGGTTGAGCCCATCTACAAATCTTTCTGTCACATCTTCCTCATCAGCACAAGCACGTGGTGCAAATCTTCGGAGGCTGATGAATCTATTTTCATACTATTGGACAGTCATGTTTCCTTGTTCTAAGTCCATAAATTCCTTTTCTTTATGTTTTCTTACGTGTTTGGGATAATATTTGTCATTAAAGACCTTTTTAAACTCTTCCCATCCTATTGTTTCTCGCTGGTTAAAATTAGTCCTTTCCGCTGTTTCCCACTGAAAGGTAACCTCTCCCCTAAACACAAATGTGGCCAAGGGTACCTTTCTTTCTTCAGCTATGTTCATGGCTTTAAATATCTTTTCAATATCAATTAACCATTTTTCAGCTATAGATGCTTCATCTTCTCCTGTGAATGAGGGAGCTAATTTTTGAAACCTTTCTAACTGAACCTCAGTCCTATCTATTACTTTATTAGGGGAAGTATCTCGGGTGGTAGGGGTTTGGCTTTGACTACTCATGTATTGTCCCATATGTTGTAGAAATTGTTGGAATAATTCAGCCATCCCATTGCCCGACCTAGTGGAGTCCACTGGTGGGATTTCAGGTCTTGGAACATTGCTTCCTTTCTTTCTAAGCATTTGTAAATCACAAGGTAATTCACAAGACCTTAATATGTGTTATCATATTACCCCTTACTCTTTCATGGATGAAACTTGATTATAAGTTATTCTCCTCATAACTGGGCTGTGAGTAACATCAAACTGCGCTCTGATACCAACTGTGACGACCCAGGTTTTCCCATGCATTTTTAAATGCAATATATAATTCCTAAGGCGGGATGCATCCCTATTTGAAAACCATTTTATAAAAACCATGCAATGCAACGAAAAATATTTGCATTTAAACTCATTTTGAAAACCCCGAGTGTCATTTGCTTTCACAACAATCAAAGTAGTTTTTGAAAATTTCAAAAATCATCAATGTCTTCCTAGGTCTATCCAGTCACAGGTCACAACCCAACTGTAATTAAATACAAATACATGTCCAAAGGGTAGAGTGTTTACTTACATGTATAATTGTCTCTTTTTTATTTACTTGCTCCTAAAGCGTCTTCTACTCGTGAGTGGAGTTGTCCTGAAAAATGATATATTTGGGTGTCTTTTGTCATGCGCGTATCCTGTCCTTAAGTGCTTACTTGTGTTTGAAAAATGTTAAGGATTGGGTGAGTATATACTATACTCAGTAGAAGTCTATCACTACTAGTTTTACAATGCATGCTATGTTTAAAATCATATGCTCTTTAAAACATGTGCATGTTTGAACACTCATGTTCAATATCGATATTAAAAACCATTGTCGAATTAGAATACTGACGACTTAAAGAATCGCATAATCCAAGTCTAAAGAATTGTAGATATCATAAACATAATGATATGTATAAGATGCTCAACGAAATCCAACTCATGGATATATGGTATGGTCGACCAACCTTATGTCATGCCATATGCAACGCAAGTAAATCCTCAAAAACATAGGGCCCACTATGCCCACGACCTCCTCGCCGTGTGGTCCCCAGGTACTTGGGGACACTCGGTCATAGCCTCCACGGGGCATATGACACCTCGACCCAATGCCGTGACACCAGTGGTAGTCCCCTGTACCACATGCAATCGACTTAGGGACATGCCTCTTTTTTTTGGCGTGGTACCCTTTCAACCTAATAGTGGTAGAGGCTGGGAGGCCACCCCAGACCTCTTGGCATAGCGCCCACGAGCTTACTAGCCCAAATCATATACGATCAATCAAGCAAAAACCTCTTTTTCAAAACTTATCCTCTTTGGGTCCCTCACAACTACCTGGCCCTCACAACTGCCTAATAAGCATCTTTTGGGCACTCCAGCGTCTTTTGGTAACCCTCAAGGACATGCAATTTTTTAAAACTCAATAACCACAAATCATGCAATTTATGCAATCGTTTGCAAAACATGTCTATGCACAATGTATTTATCATATGCATGTTGAATTCATTTATAAAATTAAGTCAAGCTAAACAAGTCATATAACTTATACTTAAAACATGCATTCTCAAAACAATCATGGGCTCTTTTTAAAAGTCTAGTAGCAATACAGCACCTACCTAGTTTGGTCACGCTAGCCCCCTTGTCCTCGTACGCTCCTGCTCATAGTTTAGGGGAACAAGGTTAGCTTGGCCTATTTCTATAGGTTTTAGAATGGTTGATCTCACTACTTAGGCATTAACAGTTCATTCCCATGCCTATGGGTCTCCGAAGGTCCTAACTGGGCCTTGGTGTCGTCAGGTTTACAAAGGTTTAGTGGCCCCACGCCATTATCATAGTTTAAGGGTCATTCTCACCTTAGATAGGGCTTTGATTAGGTATTTTATGGTCTGGGTGTGTCCATGTCGTCGATACGTACACAACGCCTTTTGCGGCGCCTCAATCGGAGCCCTAGAACCCAAGTTATGGGCATTTTACTCTCAAGTGTACATATAAGGCCCATACGAGGTGGAAGCCCACGATGCTAACGCGTCCCACATCAAGGGTCGTGCCCCAACAGGCGTGTCTACAGACGCACCGGGCTTCTACCCGTCTTTTTCGTTTGCGGGCGCGTCCGGTTTCTCTCTAATGCGGTCGATGCGTTTTCGTCCCACGGTGACCGGGGCATCCTTGGGACGCCCTAGTTCGACCTTGTCGAACTAGTGCGCCCCAGGCACCATCCCTGGGTCCTTTGTGGCTCCCTAGAGGCCCATTTTGCATGGTTTTTCATGCAAAAACTTGGGGGAACTCATCCTAAGATTAAGGGGGAGATGGGTTTGGAGGAGTTTTGGGCATACCTAGTTCGTGGCCGGGTTTTTTCCACATTTTCTCCTCTTGTTTGCTTCTCCACGATGGGTTTTTCCCAGGCTTTTGGGCTGTCATTGGAGGTGCCCAAGAGCTCTATTTATAGAGCTTGAAGAGGGTTCTGGAGGGGGTTCTTACCACCATTGAATGGCGGTGGAGAAACCTCCAGAATGGCGGTGGTTTCTCCCCTGTACACTGCCGTTCTAGAACCCTCCAGGAGGTTTGGGAAGAAGAGGGGTGCCCGTATCAAAACGGGTCCCCGTTTTCTCAGGCCAAATCCGTTTTTGAATTAATTTACACTTTTGCCCTTGAACTTTTAAGGGCCATATCTTGCTCATTTTAACTTCGTTTTGAGTGATTTTGGTCTTGTTGGATTTCTTTTTCCGAGATGCACCTAAGGGTACTATTCTCAGGACCAAATTTCTGGGTCTAGTCAGTGTGAACAGTGAAATGACCAAAATACCCTTATCTCCAAAAAGGAAACTTTTCATTTCCTATAGAATGTCCAATTCATTTTTAAAAATAGCGTAAATTTCTCGGGAATTACATAATGTCATATAGGTAAAATGCAGTTCAAATCATAATGAAGACCTCAAACAATTTGTAAGTATTCACCCTCCAATGGCTGATATCATTACTACTAACGATTATCATACAAGGGTTGTTACCTCCTTCAAGGGCTAGGCATCTCCAATCGTAATTGAAAACCCTCAGAACAATTTATAGGCATTCACTTTTCATTGATGACTCACTTTCAACACCTCTTTATACACTAACTCACCAGTTTCCGTCTCAAAATCCGATATTTCATCTATAGGGCACTAAGATCCTATTTCATCAATTTCCAATGATTTTCCCAATATTACAATTTATTCATCAATAAATCTGCTTCAAGCTCTCAACTTTGCTGATCCTTCACCATTTTCATCATACTATTATCATTACAAAAATTGTTAGTCTCTTTCCCAACAGTTACATGCACAATCCAAGTTAGAAACTTGGCTATCAAAAGCAATCCAATTGAATATATCTTCTATCATATATTAAAGTTCTCACTAAGAGAACTGCCTTAAAATCTTTACTCTGATTCATGATTATAAAAATCATGTACTTCCCTGAAAAATGCACTTCCTTGTGCTCATACAAATACTTAAGGTTGCAATTTCTTTAAGAAAGTTTGCAAATCTCCATGGCATTATCTATTTCATGATCAACGACATCGCTCACATGACTTATCTCTATAACTCATATTTAGGAAACTGCCTCACCTCATGGACTGTGTGTGACCTTTGAATTTGTTGGAGTGGCTGTGATGGAGTAGACCTGGGCTCTAATACCAAACTGTGACACCCCGGGTTTTTATACACAATATACTAATAATTTACTAAATTAGTCGGGATCCTTGAAAAAAAAAAAACCTTCGATTTCTAAAGTGACAAAAAATAAAAGTTAAATAAAAGCATTTCTTTCAACGTCCAAGGAGTCATACAACCACAAAACTACAGATTTAACAGTGAAATAAAATACCATTTCTACCGAAAATTTGACAAAGTTTCCTTTGTAATTTGGTCCATTGCACATGACCAATGTAATACAAAACCACCTGATAAAGACTCAGTCTCCACACACATCCACAACCAAATGTTGTTTTCAATAAAATATACATCCAACAATGGATAAGAAAATATAATCACGACAAACACCCAAGGTACCTCCATACAACCATCACATCCAACATAAATTCATATTCTCACATCTAGGTCACCTTGTAATTTTAATTAAAGTACAGCCCTTACTCAAAACCCAAAGTGAGGTCTTGAACATACCTTGTCATCTATGACCATCATCCATGCTTCACTGGAAAGCTACCATCACTTTTACCTACTCTATCAGCGCGTCAACCGTTGTCACTCTCTGTATCTGAGGCATTGCAATCAAAGCAATGCCTCAGCAAGCTATGCTTGTGTCGGTGATATACATTCAAAGTAAACTCAATAAAAACAAATCACATGGCACAAGGCATAAAGATCGTAAGATGATCAAACATAATATAAAGCCTTAAATCACACGATGAAGGACATACCAAGTCCATGAATAAATAAGATATAATCAATCAGGATATCAGGACATGCAAAATCCAACAAGATCGAGAAACACATGAATGCATGTCAAAAGTATTGAACATCATATCCAGTCAAGCCCTATGAGTGTCTCAAGTACACTCATGGCAATGTGGGGTCAGCTCTCTATACCAGCCACTTTCACCCTTTAACCTTTGCACCCTCACGGCACTCAGGCACTCATGGAAATGACGCGTTCCACTTTCGCTTTCACCCTTTCACCCTCATGAGCACTTAGGCACTAACGAAAAGTCGTGTTGCACACCCGCTTTCACTCTTTCACCCTCAGGGCACTCAAGCACTCGCAGGGTGAAAAAAATGCATCCTACCATAGGATCAATAGTCTCAAACATCAAGACAGAGCGACTCCCACATGTCAAAAATACCAATCATCAAGTGAATATCACGAAAATATCAGAAATAGTGCATGCAATAACCACCCGAAAGATAGCACGCACATGAGAGCTACGTGCTGAAATTAATCTCATGCATATGGTAAGGCATATTATAGGCCTCAAAATTCAAATCACCAAGTCATCATTCGAGAATCATGGGAAAATTTGTGAATGAAATCACCTACCTCGGTATTGCAATATCCCAACCAAGTGCGTAAACGATATCAAGATGTATGCCCTGATGTACCTGTCACGCCATAAATCATGTCATGGTTAACGCATATAACAAAAATCTAAAGCCTGATCATCCATTAATCGGCTTAATCTAAGTCATTGAATAGTGCTTAGTAGTTTGGCTATTAAAAAGTTGCTCCAAACTAGATTTTTGTCTTAAATCTATGTCTGCCTTGTTGAGATAATCACAACACCTCTTTCGGATCATGATTTGGACCTTTGTAGCTCCTAAAATCACGTTTTTTTATGAATAAAGGGTCAAAAACCCAAAAAAAACAAGAAAAAGGGCCCGCCCCATGTGCTGCGCGTGTGGTGCATGTCTGAAACCGGTGCACGTGGCTCACGCGTCAGTGGATGCTCTCTGCGCGTGGGGACAGAAACAGAGCGCATGGCGCGCGTTCGTAGCATTGCGCGTGGCGCGTTCCTGCTCACCGCGTGGCGCGCGCGAGTCGCACCACGTGCCCTACGCGTGGCGCTCCCTCGTCCGCTTGTTTTCTTCCCAGTACGGGTTGCCGTTGCCAGGAATGACGACCGGACTGGTTCACCATCGCTAGTGACCCCAGGTGCTCCATTTTTTTACGATTTTTACACCTATGTGTCCAGTTTTTCATGTACATTTCATTTTCACCCTCCATTTTCACAAATCCCTCCAAAATCTATCGTTTTTTCACGATTTTCATTGCATTTTTTAAAACTCCCATCATACTGTTTTTGTGGTTTTCTAGCGTCTCTAGCCGTCCGATCACTTTTAGATTTTGTGGGCGTGTTTCTTGCATTGGAACGTTCAAGATGAACTGTCCAGATCCTCATATGATACCATTACATTAACTTTTTTCTAGGGCAACAGTAATGCCTAAACTCACCAAAAAACGGCAGTCTGCGCCGTTTTTTGGCTGCTAAACAAGGAATGGGAACGGGGGAAAATAGGGATGGCTTACCTTAGTCGTTCCGTCGCCAATGCGCATGGGGTTCCAACCCTCCAGTCGTGGGTCGTCGCCGGGAAGACTCCTTCTAATGGCCAGTCACGGTGGGGAAGAAACGAGAGAAGGAGGGAGGGAGTTATTGTTGTACAAAATGAGATGGGCTTTTAAAGCCACATCTATGGGTTTCTGTGCCTAGTCTTTGGGACCCACATGAAATTACCATTTTACCCTTCTGTCATTTAATTAAATACAAAACTTAAAATAATTAGCCATTTTTACTCTGATCTCCGATTTTAGCATTCTTAGTGGCGTTGGATCCCGTTTTCCGAGTACATTTCAATTATTGAGATTTTAACTCGTGATTAAATCTCTAAAATTCTCCATTTCCCAATTCCTCAATATTTTCAAATTTCACAATTTATGTATTTTTTGGAATTTTTAAAATAGTGGATATTACAACCTCTTTCTACATCTTCCATAGTTTGTAATCCACATAGGTAAGAAGAACTGGTAGAAGAAACAAACAACTCAGTGTTTGTTAATGGTGAACATCAAACCATATTCGAGTCCCTCCAACCCAATTCTAGGTGAATGGAGGGAACCTCCCTCTAGAACTCTTCCTTTTCTCTCCCATCATCACATCAAACCTATTGAGCATTCAAATTTAGTTAAAAACCCTTAGTTTAGCATCTAAATAGATCATCTAACCAATCAATTTTGAATTTTTAGATTAAATGTCCACGTTAGACCCAATTGATCATCTGACCATTGATTGGTGAAATCTAATGGCCAGATGATAATTGGAGCTAATAAGATGATTAAATCATGGTTAAGATGATTTTAATTGAATTTTATTTGTTGTAGACAACCACAATGGAATTGGATGACTCTGATCGAGTTAATGGGACCAGATCATGCAAGATAAAATCTAGGAGGAAATTGCTTTTAAAGAGGAGTTGAAGATAATCGGGAAACAAATTCCTAAGTAGGAAACCAAAACAAAGAAATTGATTTGGACTCAACAACAAATAATAAGGGAAAATTCTATATAAGAAGAGGTGGGCTACACTATAATGGCCATACTAGAAGGAGAAGCAGATTACCATAGGACTAAAGAAACTCAACAGCATTGAGAACTAAGAAAGAGAAGGACCAAAGAAGTAAAAAACTTGAACAAAAGACCATCCTTAGCCTTTCTCCTCCTTTAGTTGGCTCCTACAGAAAACTCTTCATTCCATCTCTCATAGCTTTCTCTTTGCCTCACCACTTACCCATAAAATTTTCCTTGTTCACTGTTCCTCACCAATCGCCAATTTCATCTTTCCTTCAGCATTTAATCCATGTTTCCTTCAATCTCCAACCCTTGCTCTCTATTGCTTCATTCATCATCCCAATCATCCCAATTGGTTTTTTTCCCCTCTTTTATAGTCTTTTTCTTCTCTAAACCATCTTAAGTTAATTTTCCCTGTGATTCCTCCATGGTTTTCTCCCCTCTTTTTCAATCATTTGTCACCATTGTTTTTACTATTTCTTTCCATACCGCAGTCCTTGTTTCTTACTGTTTTATTCTTCTTCAACCATGTTTCTTCCTTGAGTTCACAGTCATCTTTCTCCTCTGCTTGATCACCATCCCATCCTTTGCATCTTTTTTTTTCCCCCCTCCTGTTTACTCCTATTTGTCATCACTTTTCACCTATTTTTCCTTAGTGTTCCAGCCTATATTCCTCGCAAAATTTCACCAATTTCTTGCCCTTTGCAAGCATCCACTATTAAGGAGAAAACTAAATTTGGGTTTCATCCAATTCCTCCTCCTTTCCCTTCATTTTTGCTTTTCAAAGATCTCCCTGCCTCTATATTTTTTTCTCCATGCAGTGTCTTCTTCATCAATTAAAATTAAAAAAAATAGAAAATTTTCAATTTTGCCCTTTTCCACCCTATTTTAATTCCATTGGTATCCTTGTTTGTTTTTCCCCTACTCCATCTTTTCCTTATTTTGTCATTTCTCAACAATCCCTAAACTTTGGTATTGCAGTCCCTGTTTGATTGATGCCTAACTGGATCAATGGCTTAGTCTTAACTAACAAATCATCTTGAATTCTATTTCATCTTCTTCTTTTTTTCCTAAATCAACTTTCATATTTTCATCTTAGTTCATTTCTTAGTTGATCTAATGCTTCTAGTCTTATATGTCAAATTCAATCAATCTAAGCCGTCTAATTCGTAATTTCTTTCCTTGATCCAAATCAATAGTGTTTTTGAAAATTTTCTTAATCCAATCGTTGAATCTGTAAGAGACATCACTGAAGGATTGGTGAGGGTTGCTGCAATCAAGCTAACAAAGTTTATTTAGATTGTTATTTTATTTAATTCTTCTTTCTTTTGAATTCAAAATTATGTGCTTTTCAATTATTCAATAGATCTAAAGTTTGTTTTAGTTTATTGTTAGTTAATTTCTTTAATTTTTATTTATTTAAATTTTACTTTTTAGGTCGAGTCTCTGTGGGATTGACTCGTACTTGCACAAACTATACTACAATAGCATGTGCACTTGTGGAAAATAACAAAATCAAATTAAATTCTTCTCTTTTGCATCTTCTTAATCTCCCCAATTTTCCACTCCCAAAAAAGCCTTTATCCACTACCCAAAGCCTTCTCTTGTTACAAACATGAAAAACCATGAAACAATTACTCCAAATCCTAGCCCATTTGGCAACTCATGAACTTTTTAGAAGAAGGAAAAAAAACTCCAACCAAGAACTATACTCTTGATCTTTCAGCAAATAATCCCTCTGATTATTGTAAACCTCTTGGTTTATCTTGCATTATTTTGGAAGTCCTGGTAGAAGTAGACACTCATGAGCGTTTGATAGAATAGACTTAGCCTATGGAGTATGTTTTTAGAAGATCCAAGCCGTTCATCATATTGGATATAGAAATTAGGTAATATATGAGAAGTCAGTTTTGATAGAATTGAAGGTTCAAATTTTCAACTCAAAGGAACACAAGCTAATAGGATCCAAAGGGCATGAAATTTGGTATTTAGCTTACACAAATCATTCCTAGCATGATGAATGGCTTCGATCTATAAAAAGTCATCACTGTATATGAGAGTCCATGCTATTAGATGCTCATATAAGCGCCTGCATTTACCAAGACTTTTATTTTCAATTTTGAGATGCAACAAAAGGGGTTCACACCGTCATAGCTTTTCTTTTCCAATTTGGACTGATTGCACTGCAACTGTCAACTAGGGGGAGCAAGAGATTAAATAGTCTTACCAATGGATCTATGTATCTGAATGGCTTCTACCTTCATATGCTCTGACCCATTCATCTCATTATTCTAAATAAAAATGTCTTATAGATGAAAAACATGTCACTTGGATGATTCTAGCATCTAAAATCCGTTTCACAAAGTGTGCTTGAAAGTGGACAGTTTTGAAATTGTATAAACAACACAATTTCGTATAAGTTATAATCATCCATTCTATATGATTTTTTATTTGTAAAAAATTACAGTTAAAAGAATAAGATGAACAATTTCAATCATGAAAAGGTAAGCTCCACATCATAATGCAGTCAGTTTAAGTTCCCTCTAGGGTACATCGTGTGAAAGTAAAATATGTTGCCAGGAGCCATTTTTACCGTTGAGCATTCGTAGCACTAGTAAAACATAGTTAAATATATTGATAGGTACCATTTTTGCTGTTGAGGATTCGTAGCATGTTCGTGGAAATGGCATCTCGCCGTCTCATGTGGATCTGTATAACTTTGAGTTATTGATCATCTTTCAATTCCGAGTGTCGTGCCTATAAGGGGTTCAATGGCCTTTCTTTTTCTCATAATAAACAGGAGACCTTTGTCACATGGCTTTTCAAGAATGAACTTATCTGACTCATATGAATCCGCTGTTTCCGTCAAACAATTGAATGAAGAAAGCAAATACTGTGTTCTCTGAATTTTTTCTGTTTTCCGCCCCATGCCCGGTTCCACAGAGGAAGACCAAAGCGGTACGTCTCAAGTAGAATTTATAGCGAGAAGTTGCGTCATGAACTGCGATCTGTTTTCCGTTCAAGAAATTTTTCATCAGTAACTATATTGACCACGGCACAATGCAACCAAGAGGCACAAGCCAAACCAATTTAACAAGATCAATCGCCAAGTTTCGCAAACATTATAGGCAAAGCTCATCCCTCGTGGCATAACTTAGGGCGGAGAATTTAATGGGCCTTGCCCAGTAACGACTGTGGCACGGTCTATTGACGCCGAACACTACAAATCAACCAACCTAAGCCTTTTGTTCATCATTTTCCCAGAGAAAGTTCTATTACAATAGCAGAAAGTTAGAACAATACATTTAGAACTGCTCTAATTATCTGTCAGTCAGCGAAAGAAACAAAGAGGATAACCACACGCTACAGCCGTACATGTACGAAGAATACCAATCTTTCCCCTCTATCTTGTTTCAGGTGAGGTAAAACACAAAATACTCGCCCATATATTTCATTCGGCAGTTTCCGATCGATAATCATGCGCCATGAATTATATTTTGCCCGAGTCTTCGCTCTAGCAGGCTGGTTGGTTTCAGTTGTGCATGATTGCCGTGAGGGCAAGTTTCTTTGTGTCAACCATACGACACCATATTACTTTGCTGATTAGCTGACGCCCGGCCGTATCATTGGGAAGAATGCCCAGTTATTATGAGGCTCGGTCTCCACCCCAACCACCTTCTCATTAGCCCACCAATCGGATTCAACAGCTGGCTTTGTCGACGCTCCATCTGCATTGTCAAATTTGAACTCTTTAACTCCTCCAAGGACAAGGGAAGGCGGCTGCGGAGACTGTTCATCATTATTACAAGAAGAAGACTTCAGTAAGGTGTTGGGGGCCTCGTTGCATTTGCAATTAGTTTCCACTTGGCTTGAAAGCCTATCTGCTTCACTTGTGGCAGCCGTCGTATCTGATAGACATTGTGTTGTAGCTTCATCTAAGATGGCATGATCATTTCCTCCAGAGCTCACCTCTTCTGCAGTTAATTCGAAAGAGACCCTGCGGTGGAGGATGAGATCCCCATTTTGGGATCCATTATCCGAGTTAGCGAGAGATGCAACTTCTGGGATTTGATTACTCAAAAGTGAGCCATCTTGTGAAGGAGGTTTGGGAGAATCTGACGGGACAGGGCCAAAATACTGCTGTACTGACTTACGCATGGAAATTGCGTCCAAGTTTAGGAGCTTGGGTGGTTCTATAGATCGGAATGGGGGAAAAGAACCTGATGGGAAGTCAAGGTCTGGGAAGGGAGAGGTGGTTCCAGTTACCGCGCTAGGTGATATCAGATGGCCAACTGGGCTGCCTGGGTATAACTGATAGGATTGAAATTCATAGTGTGATGATAGAAATTGTCCACGGTTGTCACCAGCTTTATGGTTGTGGTCCAAAGAAGATGTCACGAGCTGGGCAAATGGCACCTCAGGGGATGAAGGTGTAGTCAGATGCACAGACTCTGGCGGGGGAGTTAAGGGGGCAGTGGATGGTTCAGTGGTGAAAGTCGAGAAGACAGGAGGTGAAACTAGCTGGGTCTCATGAGCATAGGGTCCTATGGCAAAAATAGAGTTGGCCCCTCCAGGTGAGTAGACATTGGCTGAAAGAGAGGTGAGGGATAGTAATCCTGCAGGTGATTGGGTAGCAGATGGGGGTTCTGATTGGAGGAAAGATACAGGAGAAGAGGGAGGTGCTATAAAGGGCAGTATTAGTGTGGATTGGATACTAGAATTTTCTGTTGCAGGAGCTTCAGCTCTGGGCAATATTGACTCAGGAACAAGAATAGCGTGGCCAATGCGCTTCCCATGTCTTTGAGATCCAAAACACCAGTACAGACTCAAACAGCCACCCCATCTCCGTTTCTGTCATGGGGAACATATCATACCCAGTACAGTATCAGAATTCAGACATCAATTTTCTTTTCTCATTTTTGAACATTTAAATAGAGTTTAAGACATCTTGAGTTATGAAACCGATCAAATATAATTCAGTTCTCCAGATGACATTATAGCCAAGAAAGATGACTTAAAAGAGTTCTTACTTCTTCATATAAGTTCATATAAAAGGAAAGGAAGGTAGGAATGAGCACAGGCAGTTGGCAACCAGATAGTCATCAAACCAAATTCTAAAGATAATCAAGCCAATGACATACTGTGTTGAAATATATCAAGCAAGGAATTAGCAAACCAAGAACTTCACAGAAAGTCTCCTCCTGTATCCAGTTGCATCCACCATTAATATGCTTCCGGCAGTGTAATCACCAAGGAAACAATGCTTAGTGAATGGTTATGTCATGATTAACATGAAAGGAGACTCGAATTCCCTCTATGACAAAGCCAACTCCATGAAAAACCTCTAGCAACAGCAGCTAATCTTTTACTCCTATATGCAGATACCAACTTATCTGTCCTCTCTGACTGAAGGGATTTTCCAACCCTCATCATCAAAGGCATTTCTCGCCAGTCCTGCAGAGTGCATGCACCAGAAGACTTTGACTTGATAGATCATGACCACATGAGACAGAATGTCCTTGTCACATGATGAACAGACATCAACTCTCAAATAGATCATGGCCGCAAAGAACCAAATGTTAAATTTTCCATGGAACACCCTTAAATATGCCATTCCTTTTCTATCACTTGACCAATGCATTAGGTCACCAGATCTGGGTGAAAATGGCTGCAGTAGACCACATCATGCAAACAGAATGACACCACAAACATGTACGCATAGCCCATCATAGTCCGCATCATGAGCGCAAGTAACAAATGACTGCACTAGACCAGATCATTCCAATAGGATGATGCCACAAACATGTATTGCATGTGCACGTGCAGGAATAAGCACACAGAGTCTCTCTCACAAACACACACAGAGGAGTGTACACTAGATCTGAAAAGATTGTTTCTCTCTGACCAAGTATAAGGAGCAGCTAAGGAGCAAAGGGAGGACCATCATCCACTGCACATTTAAGAACTTTGGCTTTAAATTTAATAAGCCACCACAAAACAGAATGGCGTTTCTCTCTAGATATATGCGATACTTCATCTTAACCTCTTTCAATAATCATGCCTAGTAAAGCAACTATTGATGTGAATAAAGCAGAGAACCTCATTGTGTTCATGTGGCATCCACGCTATTAAAATGCAAAAATAGATGCCCAATTATAAAACCAACACTAATGGAGGCACTAAACAATATCAGTTTAGACTAACATTTTTTGTTAGACTTGCTATTGACTGTTCCAGATCTGAGAAACCTGACAATGAACATTGAAAACCAGAAGCAATCTGCAATTTATTTCGGGTAAAACTAGAACTGCATTTTTCTGAGCTTCTGAAGAGTGGGTTGGACAAGATTGAGTGTCACATCTAAATCCTCCTCTTCACACTTTCCTGATATAAAATATAAGGCTTTAATATTTAAAGGAATGATAAACTGACTGCATCATGAGTGCAGTACAGTGACCACATTTTCTGGAGCCCACCTTTGAATGATCCGACCCATTCATCTCATTGCCCCAGATTTAGATGCCCTATAGATTAAAAAGCACGCAATTTGTAAGATTCTAGCATCTGACAAAATGCACTTAGAAATGGACAAACTTTATAAACAACACAGTTTCTTAGAAGGTAGAATTCTCCATACCATATGAATTTTTATCTATAAAAAAAAATTGAAGGTGGAGCAATGAGATGAACAATTCTGATCATGCAAAGGCAGTCTCGACAACATGTGGTTGCTAGACTGCACCACATACTGTGAAAACCCGGTATTCATTTGATGAGGCTAAACAAGAAAGGAACTTTGCTGATATACCTTCAGATCATCCAGTCTGGCGAATAAAATAAATTGGCAAAGAGGAATACACTAGAATTCTTCTTAATACTTTGAAGCAGACTGCGGACTAAGAAGGGAAGCCTTGGCGCAATGGTAAAAAATGTCGTCATGTGACCTTGAGGTCACAGGTTCAAGGCGTGGAATCAGCCTCTTGCAAAAATGCAAGGTAAGGCTACCTACTTTAGGCCATTGTGGCCCGCCCCCTTCCTAGAAGGCGGGAGCTTCGTGCACCGGGGCTGCGCGAACCCCCCTTGGATCCATCAAGTAATCAGATATCTCAACCTTTTCACATTGTAGTTGTAAACAGAGGTGCAACTATGTGGGTAAACTTGGCTGTAGATGACAACTTAGCCTAGTTAGCCTTCGCTGATTGAGCATGCAGAGCATTGAAAAGGGAAGTCTAAAAGATAATGTTCTAGTCCACCTTAGTGCCGCACAAGAAATAAGTTGACCCCCAGTCATGAAAAGCTAGTAAAGACAACTATGACACACCATAACATGTGCAACTACAGGGAACCAGTAACAGGCTAAACCCCTCGAAGTTGCACTTAGAAAAATCCGGATTACAGAAAAGAAAGTAAAAGAGGTAACGAAATTCACAATGCTAGACTAGAAATAGGGGACTTCTTTTCATTTTTGAGAAGTAACTTGCTGGAAAGTAATACAGAATTGACCAAGATGAGCAAAACAATGTGCTAGTATATGTGAAAGGAGACTACAAGAGAATGGTTTCCTACAACCAACATCTCCTAGAACTTCACTTTCTCAGCTTGTCTTCTCGTCAAACATGAACAAGTCAGAGCTTTCAAATGGTGTTCACAAACAAAGCCTAAGTTCAGCCCCAACAGCTTGATGACAAACTTTTAATCTGCTGGGGCCCATCAACGATGGGCCACGCCCCAAAGAACTTTTCTATTGGATGATCCAACTATTCTGGGTGATAAATGGACAACTCAAATGACCAATAATAATGGTTATAAAAGCTTGATCACAGGAGGACAAGGATAGCCTAACTTTAGTTGCCTTTTGAGCATTGCCTACCCAAGTTAGGTCCACATAATGAATAGTTTGGATCAATGAAAACTGAAGCACATGTATGAATTGCTGTATGAACCCTCTGTTTTAACATACAAACTTCAAATGATTCACCCTAACAACAAAACCAGATCTAAGATCTTCTAAAAGGATCCAGCAAGCTCCAGAGGGAAGAGAGACTTAGATAGCCATGTATTGTGTTCCCCATTACATTCTATAACCAATGATTTATTACAATGGGAAACAACAGATTGTGAACCTTGAAAGGTCATTACTGCAGCCTCTTTAGAATCTCCAATCCTAATCGGGCCCCAAAACCCAATCCCATAAAGACCATTTGGTCTCTCATAACTCTAGTTAAACTTGCAAGACCAGGATCGCCATAGGCATTCTCATCAAAGCTTGAGGAAAACTCTCCATGGAGATGAGTACTTAGCTGATCTTATCATTTCAAGTTCCCTGCTACCATAACACTCTAAAACAGTATCTTCTAAAATCATATCCACTAAAATCATTAAAGCATTTGACTTTCTCTAGCCCAACAACAAATAACACTTGTCTCCATCATCAAGTAGGGGTCAAGTCACATGAATTTTGTACCTCCATTCCCCTCTATTAAGTGTCATTGTTTTATTTAGTCCCAAAGTTTTTAAATCTTTTCTCATCACTTCTATCCATGTTCTTTTGGGCCTTCCCCTTGCCCTTTTAAAACCTTCGACTTAGATCGCCTCACTCTTAACCAATGCGTTTTTGGTCTTCGTTGGACAAGTCCAAACCATCTTTAAGTCTTAATCTCCATCATCTTGTTACCTATTGGTGCTACTCCTAATTTTCCTCTAATGTTTTCATTTTTAATTCTATCATTTCTTGTCTTGCACTCATCCATCTCAAGATTCACATTTCGGTGACACTCGTCTATATACAAGTTGTTCCTTAACTGTCCAACACTTTGATCCATAGAGCATGGCCAGCCTTACAGCCATCCTATAGAATTTTCCTTTCAGTTTGAGTGGTACCCATTGATCACACTTAACTCCAATCTCCACGTATCCCAACCCGCTTGGATTCTCTGAGCAACCTCCATCTCAATCTCTCTACTCTCAACTAATAACACTTGCCTACAGGAAAAAAATTCATGATTTTCCCCTAACCAAGGCACCTTAGCACTCTTAACATGGAAATTGAGGCATGTCTCTCTTCAAACAATACTTAGTTCCAGGCACACATTACATAGAGCTATACTACTAAACATGAGAAGAGGCTGCCACCCAAGACTGAATGAAGGTTGCAATGGACCAAGGAACTAAATATCCATGTTGGTTGGTGTATTGAACAGAGGCCCAAATGATACATACCAGGATACTATTAACCATATTGACCATATCAGTGAGAGAACTGAGTGAAACAGATTCTCAACCTTTCTAAAATAGAGAAAATATAGACCACATATTTGTGTTTACTATTAATCTCTTGGCTTATCTTTTCAATAGACTACTATTTGATTTACATATTTTTATCATGTTTGGCTGTGTGCAATTACATAACTAGTTAAATCCTGAGTATTAAGTACTAACAGGTCCATTGTGCAAAATTCTACATGTAAATAATAGAAGTTGCAAATTCAACTTTCAAATAAGAAATACTAAAAATATTTGTCATGATTGTTTAGATAAATGGAATCACTAGGACTCATAACAACTTTGATCATCATCACTAACTGCTACCATTCCTCCATGTATGCTGCTATTAACTAGAAAATTCCATTTGATTATTTTATTAATTAATTCAATAAATGTTAATTAAGGCATTTTTTGTCATACTCTCACTATTTAGGTAATTCTAACTAATGGTATTGTTGATTAGGTAATTTTCCTTGTTTATTTTAATATGTTATCACCATAGAAGTGTATTATTTAGGTAAAACTTCCTAAATAATATTTCTAATAGTACACACTGTTGTATTAATTAGGCAAACTTGCTTATTTACTAATTATGACAATTTAATTGAGTAAATTTGCCAGGCTTGGATAATCATAACTTATTGATTTAGTTGGCAGAATTAGATATTTACTTTGGTAAGTAATAGATTTAATCACCTAAGAAGTATTACTGCATGAGTAATGTACTATAATAAGCTATATTGGATAATTACCATATAACTTATACTATCTAGGGTTCAAATCCATGTCTTTTGATACTGACAACACACCTGAGGAGCACCGCTAACAAGACTTGGTGGTGTTAATATTTTCATAACGTTAAAAGCTAAAACCAAGAGATGCAAGTTACCAAACATAGCATCGAAAATAACAGCCAAGGAGGCTTCTATATTTGAGCCCCTACATCACATTTCCCACATCCTCTCTGCTCCTTGAACAACATTTCTTTGACAACTGATGGCAAAGCCCTGATAGACATCACAACCTCTAGGTTTGTCACAAGAAGTTTCCAACTATAAGATAATGAAAAAGATGGGAAAGAAAGTCAAAAAAGTTGAGGACAAAAGAACACATAAGGAAAGAGGAAAAAGAAATGCCCCAAGAGTGTTCACACAACAGAGAAATGTCTCTGCAAATGCAAACCATGTATGGAGAAGATGACGATGGTATCGGGTTATCAGTTAACAAAGACCCATAAGAACAACATAGTGTCCAAATAAACTAATACTTGACCAATAAAGCTACAATATGTAGCAAGGACCTATTTGTATTGCCTATGGCTGACATAGACATTTACTTCCTTGCAAAGGATATATTCATCTCCCTGAATAATGCAAGGGAGAAGGGACAATATCTGGCCATAAAGGGGAAGAAAACCAAAGGTGACTCTAGGTTGAAGTTCACACATACATACACACACTCGCCACCCATAAAGAGACATACATGTATAATACATAATATCTATATACACATGCTTCGAGGAAAAGGAAGAAAGGCACGAAGACTTCAATGCCATAGATATATCATCATCAAGACCTTATCCCGATTAGGGATTAGCCAGATGAATCTTATGCCTTCATTCCCCTCTATTAAGTATCATGACTTCATTTAGTCCCAAAGTTTTTAAATCTTTTTGCTCTACATCCGACCTCGGGTGTAGCAAAAAATGGGCAAGGGCTGCTAGAGCATCCCTTCAAAAGTGACGCACTACATCAGAACCCAAGTGCAGTGGAGAATAGGCATAGGTTCATGTCATGGGAGTCAAGAAGTATGTGCATAAATAGGCTAGATCAAGAGCATAAGATTCGTATAGCAGCATGGAATATAGGAACATTGACAAGTAAGAGTCTGGTGTTAGTAGATAGATGAAACGTAGGAGAGTCAATAATGCTTGTATGTAAGAAAACAAGTGGAAAGAGACTAAAACTAGAAAAATCAATGGATATAAGCTCTGGCACATGGGAAAGGATAATAATAGAAATGTCATAGAGATAGTGATAGATAAAGAATTAAAGGATAAAGTTGTACACGTTAAAAAAACTAGTGATAGAATTATAATAATAAAACTTATTCTACAAGAGAAGATCATAAATGTTATAAGTGCATATGCACCACGAGTAGGGTTAGAAGATAGAATCAAGAGATAGTTTTGGGAAGATATGGAGGGAGTCATACAAAAATTCCCAATACAGAGGGGATATTTATAAAAGTAGACTTAAATAACCATGTAGGAAAAGTAAAGGATATAATAGGGTACATGACACCGCTTTGTTTTTGGAAACCTATTTAGGTTTCATTTCCTTTCTTCCATCTTTTAATGTAGATATTCATAACCATTAACTTATGTTGTGAGGTTAAACTTTCACCAGGTATCAGCTTACAATCCTTACACATTGATCTTTTGGAATTCCTAAGTAAAAAATGTCTATTTGGCTTTTATGACCATCTTTAAAGGTTATTAAGTGTTCATCACTCTTCTTAAAGTATGTGTTTGCTATAGCTAAGCTATATGTTAAGGAAAAATCAAGTATAGTTTCCCCCATCTCATATCTTTCTCCAATACCATACTTCCCCATGTACCCTATCATATCCTTCTTTTTCTTTTCCTACATGACCATTAAAATTGGCTCTTATAAATATCCCCTGTGTGTTGGGAATGTCTTGCATGATTCCTTCCATATCTTCACAGAACTATCCCTTGATTCTATCCTCTTGCCCTAATTGTGGTGTATATGCACTAATGACATTTACGATCCTCTCTCTTAGTACAAGTTTTTAGAAGTATAATTCTACCACTGGTTCTTTTAACGTCTATAACTTTATCCTTTAATTCTTTATCTACCATTATCTATACACCATTTCTATTATTGTCCTTTCCTACATACCAGAGCTTATTTCTCTAGATTTAGCCCCTTTCTATTTGGTTTCTTGGATACAATCAATGTTGACTCTCCTACGTTTCATTGTCTCCACTAACTCTAAACGCTTATATATCAATGTGCCTACATTCCATGTAGCAATATGTATCTTGTTCTCTTGACCTAGCCTATTTACCCAAGCACTTCTTAAATGACATGGGAACCCACACATACTTTCCAGTGCATCTGGGTTCTGATGCAATGCATCGCTTACGAGGGAATGCTTTAGCAATCCTTGCCTATTTTCTACTCCACCCGGGATCCGATGTAGTGTGTTGCTTTAGGAGGAACACCCTAACAGCCCTTGTCCATTTTCCATCGCATCCAAAATCTGATACAACGTGCTGCTTGCAGGGAACACCCTAGCCCGAGGGAATGTCATAAGTTGATTCATGCATGGGGTTTGCCATAAGTTTTCCTTGACGACTGACACCTGAGGCAAAACCCTTCTCCTTTATCCAGGCATGGGATCGGCTACGATAAAATCATATAGAGCTAAAACCACACAGGTGGAGTTCTATTCCTAAGTGATTCATGAAATATTTGTTTATGAACCACCACCAATGCCACCATGCTAAAAAATGCCAAATACATCAGCTCATTCCCATGCTCATCCAACCAATCAACCAATTAGTACTCATATTAGATCAACATTCAATCCCAAGTCCATCAATAATAAAAAACCCAGAGTCCCATTTGCTTGTAGTATTAATGAACATTTCATGCTTCACGATGAGCATTTCTGCATCTGGAGAGACTATCTAGTTGATCATATCATCGGTATCACTTTGCTTGCTCTAGTGGGAAATCCTGCAGGTTCTCTTTCTGCTCCGTCAGCTTGAGTGCATGCTAAAATGCTCAACTAGATCAGGAAGTCTATTCAATTTAAAATCAGGATGCCATATGATATATCAGCATGACTAGACATCCTCTCTTTGGGACACATCATGTGGACTGTTCCCTGTAGTTGGAAAACTTTCAGTTTGGTCTCTGGTGGAAAGTTGCAATGGGCGCTAAGGATTGTTTAACTAGATCAGAATGTCTTCTATTGCCAACCTTTCTCCAAGATTATTACTTAATATAGATACACCATTCCTTTCTCCAAATAATGCTGAATTTTGTTATATTCAAAGTAGAAACTTGTGAAGATTATGTCTTCCATGACTGATGGACATTGGTAATTCCACAGACTGCTGTGCGAATCCCCCTCACCTACAAGGACACCTCTTCCTCATGTTCCAGAAATTTCTCATAAGCTCTTTGGTATCATTATGCTCATCTAGCAAATGCTCAACTTGAGCAATGACATGAAGATCACTATGGACCTCACTTAAGTATCTGCTCAACCTAAACAATAATTCAGTTGGAAGAAATGACTATTTGGATATGGAGTATCAACCAACCCATAACCTATTTGGATATGCAGTATCAACCACCCCATAATCAGATAGGAATGGCGACAGCATGTACAGAAGTATAGGGGCATTTACAAAACTGGCCTTCATACAATTCTTCCAACATAGCAATGATCTTTGAGGACTAAAATTAGTAGGCTTCTAGTTACAACTAGAAGAGTACCTAGTGAGGATAACATGCCAACTCATTGTCAATCCCAAAACCTGAAGAAAGTGAGGAAATCGATCCAACTCATACAGTCATGAAACAGTTCTAAAATGACTTATTCAATTAAAATATTTTAAATCACACGAGGAATTTACCAAGAGAAACTAAGTAGGAGATGTAACATACGCTTGCCACATGATAAATTTCACTTTTTTAACTCCGAAAATGGCACCAAGATCCACACTTTACAAGCTTTACGGCATGGATCAGGGGAATAAAATGGAATGAGAGGAAAAGCAAATTATTCAAATTACAGAAATACAGTAGAAAGGTGAAAACTTTCGCGTTCTGCAACAAATTATACCATAACCTAATCACAAGTCCTACCAAATATAATTGTTAGCAAATACTCTAGTTTAATGGACAGCAATATCAATGGCCTACATCCAAATGAATAAAGATCCAAGCTAAATCATCCAAATACAAGCACATCCCAATTTGAGAGACAGAAACACGAAACCACACAAAATTCAATCAATTCAAAGCACAAACTGATGAATTTAACCGATGTCCAACTCCAGAAGTGATTAATGAAAGTCAATCAGCAACAAAACATCCACACAATTCCTTCAGATAAGAACATAAAATAATAGACAGATCAAGCGATTCACCTGGACGGTAGCTTGCTGAACTCGACTTTCGGCGGTGACAATTGCTGTTGCTGCGGCATTTATAGTCTCTACGCTGTTATTGACTCCTCTCATCTTTTCCAAACTCGGAAAAAGAAAAAGTTGTTTCAGGTTCTCCACTTTTCTTCTTTCCGAAGAAACTGCAACTCGTCTAAAATCCAGCACGAAAGGTAAGAATTTTCGAGGAGAAAAAGGCCACGGCACCCAAAATTTATGGGAGAAAACGAGTATGGCAAGACGGAAAATCTCTCTCTCTCTCTCTCTCTCTCTCTCTCTCTCTCTCTCTCTCTCTCTCTGCTTTTGGAAAAATAAATAAAAATAAAATAAATGAAGAACAAAGGACGTTAAGGTCAAACATGGCAATAACCAGACCTTATGGTAGGTCTATCTATGTATTAAATCCCAATTCAACAAATTACATTGATGCCCTTATATGGAGTTAGTCCTAAAATTCGATTTTTCAAATTAATCATCATCCTAAAATTATAATTAAACAATTAATTGTTTTCCTGTGGGAAAGTTAGTGAATAAATAAGAAACTGATATGTAAACTAGCACTTTTTCTAATTGCCTGCTGATTGTAAAAGCCTTTAACAGCTAATAATTGGACAGAGGATTGCAAACTAAAGACTAAAGAGGATTAAAATTATGGTAAAGGAGTGCCGATATCATTTCATATGGAAGATATGCAACTAATTAATCAATTACCAAACCTCAACATCTGATTTTTCTGCCTAATGACAGTTTTTGATCAGTTGGACCTTCAACCCTAGGACAAAATTATACATGGATAAGATAATGATATTATCATTTGTTGTTAGCACCTACAACATAGATTAGATTATTTGAACAAGAACAGAAGTCCTATTTTTGTGTATGCAAATTTCATATCGTGAACGCGGCACACGCTCAATTCGTCAGTATCTGTGTGCAATCGTCAGTTTATAAAACTTTTACTATAGCAAGGTTGTAACAACTAGTCAAGAAAGTAGTCGAGGAAGTCCACCAAATGGGTCATGGTGGACATCGATATCACTCTAAACGATCAATTTGTCTCCACAAATTAAGTGTAAATTGTGACTCACGTGGTCCATGATTCTAGTGCCATGATAAATGGATATCCTATTTGCAAAATAAAGGACCATAAAAGTCACTATTTTAAGGGTTTCTCACCATGCAACATTCAGTAAGAGTTGTTAGGTGATGGAGTACGTACATAAAGATGGCGTAGATCAATGGATTTGATCATCTTGGGAGTGAAAAGATGTTTGCTGTGGAAGAGCCTTCTCATTGTCACACGAGTTCACAAATA
The DNA here is from genome assembly GCA_035236585.1 of Warburgia ugandensis. Lineage (NCBI taxonomy): Eukaryota > Viridiplantae > Streptophyta > Magnoliopsida > Canellales > Canellaceae > Warburgia > Warburgia ugandensis. Next base: position 77,105,265 of record CP141129.1, on the reverse strand, counting down.
TTTGGTTTTGTGATAACTTTGCGAAGCATGATTGGTAACATGTCCTGAACATGAGGCGTGCGCTTGTCCGTTTCTTTGGAACATGCAACTATTTTCCCAATAATGAGAAGTCATCTTTTCTTTACTTCATATTATTTTATTTGAGATTTCCTTTTTATACGTGTGCAAGTGTGCTTATCTACTCCTTGGTCGGCCCCTTGTGAACGCCACGTGCATAAGATAGGGCCCGCCTCAAAATTCCCCACTTCCATCGAACTTGCGTGCATACGGGTTCCTGTAAGTATTCCTTTTGACTTTGTATTAGAAAAATAATTCTATCTTGACAATGATTTCACAACGTCTCTCTCTCTCTCCACAAAGAAAGTAAATTCAAAGGAAAAGTCTCTTTTACCTTCCTAACCTTTACATAGTTTTCATGCTCTCTCTCTGTCTCCCACGCACACACCCAGATTCATCACAAATCTGTACGGAAAGCTAAAGAGAAAGGTCCCATGAACCTTCCTTACTTTTGATGAGATCGATTTCAGAAGGCTTTAAAGGTTCGCTTTCTAGCCACGCCCCAACTGCAACAGCCAATGTTCTGTATCACACCCTAATTTCTTGCATGTCTTTTGCTTCTGGGTCCACGTAGCATTGCATTATGGATCCAACTAAGCCCGCACCATGACGACATGACTAACAACGCTCGTGTGCGACCCGGATGAGGGGGCCCTACATGGCTCGTGGCCTAGGGGCCTCATTTCTTAACAAAAAGTTAATCACAATAAAGTCATTGCTTGATGAGTGTCACCTTTGCAAGTCAAGGTCTTTTTGTCTCATCGCTAGCATTAACTTTTACCTAATCAGTTATTCATCAACGACGGACCTAGGATTTATCTTCTTTCAAGGGTAACTTACGACGCGTGTCACATGGTAAACGGCTACGTGACGCCCACGGTCACATGAAGGACTAGCTCCAACTATGGTTGATCTGAATCCTTCGTCTCAGTTCTTCCTACTATTTGTACGCGGGTCGCAAGCGTGGTGGGAAGACGTGATGCTACCAACGATCCACAAAACGCTCAAAGATTCTTAGGTTGACAAGCATAATCATCCTCGGGCTTACATGGTCACATTATCATGCAAATACAGTAAAAAATCAAAACAAAAATGGGAAACAAGATCAAACTACGACTATTATTACCGAGATCAACACAAATAGATAGAAAATCACAAACAAGAAGAGCTTTGCCGCCTTTTAATCAATTTTAACCGTAAAACTCGCTATAAATTAATTCAAACATGAGGAAAGATTACACATGAAAGTGGGGTGGACATAAATACGTCCTTATAGGTTATAAAGGAAATCTCCTAAGATCAAAGCCGGGAAAAAATCTAGAAAAAGGACCCTACCTAGGGCTGGCAAAGGATTTAGCCAATTAGGGGACACTATCCTAATTAACTTGAATGATCGGGTTAGGGTCAAAATTTGTGACCCAATGTCATATTAAGGTCAAGGCTAGGGACGCCAAGGATATAATGTTAGTGGCCTTGGACACTTTTGTAATTAACTTGAATGATCGGGTTAGGGTCAAAATTTGTAACTACTTTTTATGAAATTATAAAATAAAAGGCATTTTGATGATTAAAAATGTCCTAATTTTGCTATGGACCTAGTGTCACTTTCTTGTTAGTATAAATGTTCTAGTTTGTCTACATTAGAAAAAATTATTAATTTGAAAAGATATAATTACTAGATAATTGTTATCAATCAATTCTCAAGAGAAAAAATATTTTAGGTACTAAGGTCATTAATGGCCCTCCTAACCTGACTTGACCCGTACGAGTTAGGATTAGGGTTAGCAAATTTTTTTTACCTGAACAAAGCTGATAGCAAGTGGGCCAAACATAGTTATATCTCTAATAGGAGATAACTAGTATTGGCCCACTTCTGGCCTATCAACTTGATTTTTTTTGTCGAATGGTAAACTAACATGGTAATAGAGCATTATTGGCCACGAGGTAGTGAGTTCAAATCATGAGACCTTCTATTTATTAAATCTACATGCATGAGCCCAAAAATGACCTTCCATGAGCAGAGGGGGTGTGTTGGAGATATTGCTATTGTTGGCCACTTCAAATCAGTTGAAGCTTTCAAGCCGAGTGGTAAATTATCAACCTACAATTGAAAAGCTGGTCAAACTATGAACGAACAATAAAAAACTTTATGTAAGCAATGTTATATAGTCAACCGATAAAAGCACACATTAGGGGTTGATAGAATTTATTAGGAAATGTGTTTCGTCAACTACAATTAAGAAGTGGTGTAGCTTTAGAATTACTGACAAGCACAAGAATCAATGTAGTAATTTGCACCCAAGAGAGGTTGATCCTATGAGAAATCTGACAGGTTTGAATATTGATTGGATTTTATTTAGATTACTTGGCATAGTCGAAGAGAGATGGGTTTTGATTAACCTAGGAATTTAAATAACATGAAATAAGAAACATGCATCAATGAACTAAAGGAAACTTTCTAAAAATAAATATTTTTAATGAGTTAGAAACTTCCTAATTAACATGTATTCAATAAAAAAACTAATGCAAAACTAGAATGAATAAATCTAGGAAACTTAAAATAAGGAAACTTTACTAAATTAAAACTTTCCTAAAACTAAAATTAGAAAATTACTATAAATAAAACTTTCTAAAATTAAATCAGAAGTTTCCTAAACTAAATTAAGATGCAAGCAACTAACTAACCAATATTAAACTAAAAACTAAACAATCAAGTAAGCAAAACTTAAAGACAATTTACCCAAGCATCATGAACATGTACCTTGGAGTTGTGCACAAGGTTCATGGGATCATTTGATGGCTAGAATACTTGAAGTAAATTCTTGTTAACATGAAATCTAATGAAAGCACTAAAAAACAACCTAAAAAGCTAAATGAGTTCTTAAGGAGTCAAGCAAATAAGGTATATGGACTGCAGGAAACTATGCATGAACATTTAATGGAAAAATTCCAGAAATATAGTGCACACGAAACTCAAATCAAACAAGGCATGAATTGAAACATAGCAAGAACTTTTCATTGAAGATAACACTCAATAATTAAAGTACTTTACTACTAGAATCAAACACCAACAATGATCTTCAAATAATTCTATTGATTGACTTGAAAATTACATCAAATTGGATGCGCATATACATAGATGGAAGACTAAAATTGGGCACTGTTCTTAGGCCTAAAACTTGATACAAATCAATGATAAAACACACTCCAATGATCATAATCTAAACTTAGATATCATGCAAGTGAAATTCGTAAGAGAAATCAAGAGTCTAAGAGCATGAAAGACGGGAATGAACAACCAAAATGATGCCCAAAATTAGATATAAATCTAAGTGAAAAATGAGGAAAAGAAGGAGATGAATAAGAAGATTCAATCTATTATTTCTCTTGACTGTCACTAAGAGAGAATAACTAAATTTTACCTTGAAAGATTAAGTAAGAAATGCTAGAGAGATGAAGGCAAAGATCAATGGAAAAATAGCTAGTAATATGCATATAAAAGTGGAGAAACAAAATATTGAAAAAACAAACTATGAAAGTGAGAAACTAACCTGGAATTGAAGTGCAAAAGCAAAGGAAAGACTTGAAGATTTCAAGGAAAAGTAGTAAAAAGAAAGTCAACGTCCAAAGCTCTAAAGATCCCCAACATAATGTACCTCTTTCAAGGAGTTTAGGACAAACTCCCACTTGAAAATTTCTTGGAACTTATGGGGTTTTATAGAGAATTTGGTTTCCAAATTTGATGAGATCCTATTCTAGGAAGAAAAGAGAGAATTAGAACTAGGACTGCTAGGTAGGAAAGTTATGTAATACCCCGGGTTTCCAATAGCCACAATATTGTTCGCTTTGGGGCTCCCATACACTCCTTACGGTTTTGTTCTTCCCCAGTTTCGTAGGAAAAATGTGTTGTGACCATTAGAGTTCCTCAAACTCTTATAAACAGCCTAGTTTCCTTTCTTCAAGCAATGTGAGACTAACTCTCTGTCCTTCACCCCAACCTAGAAGCCTACCAGCCTTCTCTTGGCCCGCCCTCATCGACCCAGGGCTTCACATCTTCCCCCCTTAGGGAACACACATCCCCGAGTTTTTGAAACACATTTTGTAATATATTTTTCAAAGGAAGGGCCCTTAAATGGTAAATTTTTTTTTGCAAACAATACAACGAAAATTCTTTTCATTTAAATTCATTTGTAACAAAACCCAAGTCTTACTTGAAGATACATAATACACATAGCCATTTTGTATAAAATAACATTTCATTGAATATCAACAATCATCCAGTAGTTCACTCTTACACAGCCCCTGTATTATAATTACAAACCATTGTCCAAATTACATAATTCAAATTTCAAACCTCACCTTACATTAAAAACACTCAATACAAAACTCTCTTAAATAAAGAAAATTACATATCTTCAAGGGAATACCCTAATTGCTTATTTTCTTCAAGTCTTCAAGCTTTACTTCCTTGAGTCTTTTATGATCTTGAGCTTCTAACCATCCTTCCCTGTGTCTGAATATTGTAAACATGAAAACATTTATAATACCTCAGCAAGCTATGCTTGGTAGGGGACACAAAAATATACTACTTCAACAATATAAATATACCTACCTTAATCATTATTCCTTCCTAGTTATCCATTCATGAGTTATCTCATATTCATACATAGATTATATTTAAGTAGTATAGATCAAACTAGTTAATATAGTTGCTCAAAACTTATTCCTTCCCTTGGCTATACTTCCACTTGGGAATATAGTATTCAACCAATCTTCATACGGGGATTTCTAGGAACTCATGTAGTGACATCTCATCATGCCATGCCATTACATTATGCCTATCATATGTGCATCATAATGTAAAATACATTAGGGCTACTATGCTACAGTCTCAATCCATATAGTGTGCCCAGATAACTGTATAATTCCTTACCAATTGTGGAATAATGAACCCAGGTCCTCATGGGGTGGACTATGGCTATCACAGTGGGTCATCCCCCTTATTGCCCTACCAGACTTTTAGCCTTTCTTTGGGCATGGTATCTATAATATAAGTTTCAGGAAGCGGGTGGCCAAACCCTCATAACTTTCCTCATATAGCATCCCTAGTCTCTATCTCTGTGTAAAACAAAATCACAAGCCTCCTCACTTGTATGGAAAATACATTGTACATATCAGACAATGTGCCTATTTAACTAAGGCTGGAATATTTTCTATACCCTATTCTTAGGGTTTACATAGTCTCCATATCTCATTACTTTCTCCTCATTAGGCTTGATCATGAAATTAGATCAATTTTGATTAGATTATGAGATTGGATCACTTAGTTGGACCATAAGTTTTGGGTCACTTAATTGGATCATAAGTTTTGGATCATGACTATACTAAGGTACTAATTATATCATGAAGGTCTATACTTCTAGACAGAACATCATGTATGTATACATATGAGTCTTTAATACATCTTTGTATAACCACCTACCTCACTGTGGTGCCACTGTCATGATTCATACCTCCCAAGTGGTATTCCTCCACATTGCTCATCCTAGTCTATATTCATACATCTGTCAACCATACATATCAAGTTATTTAAATATGTATCGCTATAAGGGATGTCCTAATTTTCCTTGAATCATGTTTGATCAAGGGTTAGAATTCTCTATCTATGTTCTTCTACATGCCGGTGCATAATTTCTATATATACATATGTAATACAATACTACATTAGTATTCTTATTGTTTTTGATCATTCAAGATCCTATGAATCTTGTTTGATCATCCTTATCTTGATAACAATTTTTTATTAAGATTAGATGATTTACTATATTTTATGCTCTTATTATTATTACTCAACCAATTAATGTTTTATTAGTTGAGGGTAGCTTATTTCATTCTAATTCTAGAAGCTCCTCCTATGTCAAATTGGCTAAGGCTTACTAGTTGAGTGATTGAACACAAAATGGTTACTTCAATTCTTATGTAAGGAGGCATTTAGACCTCACAAACGTCAACGGAAGGTGGGGGAAGAGCGAGGCTCTATTAGAGAACCCCCTTAACCATTATGTCCATCATCCACTAGATTGACCCTAGCTCAACCTTTCATGAGGTTTCTATGAGCATTTCAACCCTAAGTACTCTTTATAATTGATTTTAATTAAATCCATGAACTAAAATGTCATTCATGGAGTTTTATTATTCTCCTAATTTGTACTAAGGAATTTATATTTCTTATATTATCCTACTAATTATGATCCTTACTATCATTAAGTCCATGTCATACATTCCATGTAAATGTGCTTTCATTTTAATTTCATTTAGTTACAATTTCAATGAAATTTCCATTACTTAAGCATAAAGCATAAACATAAAGCATAAAAAGCATATATAAATAATTAAATAAACAATTCTATAAAACTGTACTAAGCAAGGAAAAATTAATGCAAATCTAACAAGATATAAACACTTATCATAATCCAAAGGTCTTAATTAATCCTTATTTATTTTTCCTCTTTTTAGGGTTTAGATATTGATCCTTCATTTTATTTTAGATCCAACATTTCTTATTGATGTAATTTCATTGTTAAATCATTGATGTATCTCATCTCTTGATTTGATCTTCCTTGATCTACCCGATCAAGGAGGTCTTAAGTTACTTTATCCCATTTAAGAGCATAAATCTTGATCTAGCCCAAATCCTCATCATCCATTCCATAAATTCACATAATCTTAACTCAATATCATCATAAACACCTATCCATATAGCCAATCATCCTTGATCAACTTGATCAAAGAGATTTCCATCCCTTTTTATGGTTTTTATTACTTTTAAGGCTAGATCTCTTAAGATCTGCCTATAAAATTACATATAACTTACTGATTTAAGTTATTACATTATTATATCATCATGTAGAAAGGTTTGATTGGTCTAATCATCTAAGATATTGCAAATCAAGGATGTTAGTAAACTTATCCATTTAATTACAAAAATTTAATGAATTAAAATTAGAATTTTATTGGTTCAATATGTTATAATTATCACAAGAAATCCATCAAAACTTCTGATCTCAATTTAGATTTCAATTGAGATCAGAATTGAGGTTTAAATTTTTCAGCCCGTATTAAGGGCTGAATTTCACTCTTACTCTTTTTCTTCATTTGATTAATCTATAGACACCAAATTTCTACTATGATCCTGTTTCTTAAGGTTTTGGGACCTTCTAAACACATCCATTCGTTCAGATTTTTAGTTTGGGGTCATCTGGGCCATGATTCAAGATCAATGACACAGATTTGACTAAATGGAACATATAAATACAATTTAAAACCTATATATAACAAGTTAAGTGGATTCTAAAAGATACAAGGAATTCATAGCAGGTTTAAGATCTAAAATCAGAGGTGTATCAAGCTCTGAATTGAAGAAATTAGGTTTCAGATCAAAATAAAACGACCCAGATTTGATCTAGGTTTATGGGTGCGGGACTACCAATGGCCCATGTCCATTACCGCCTATCCCAAGTGGTTGGGTGGAAGTGACCGGCTATAGGCGAGACGGTCCAGATCTAGACCGTCGGATCACTTGTGGCTGGATCTCCTCCGTCCATGACTTTCAGTGACTCAAATCTCATCTCTTGGGCTTTTGGGGCCCCAAGAATCCATCCAACGGCTGGGGAGTTGTCTAGGTGGTTGGAAAACATGGTCTATCTACCGAAAATGAAAGGGGAGTGCAAAGTACACCTACCTGAAGTGACGATATTCTGGAACTTGGCCGGAAAAACCAAAAAATCCACACCTTAAGATAAGTCATTGGAGCTCACTGTTTTCGGAAGATTTTGCTGATAAATAATCCACCGACCTCCATAAAACTATAGGGCTTTTTAATATCTCCACATTCATAACATATTTAACAGTTTAAGATCGAACTTTAACGGTCTGAAATGGATGCCTAATTGGACTTCCGTAGCAGGGTGAAAACCCTACTCATCAGGGACGACACGTTTGTAGATGCACCCAATAACCCAAGGAGGAATATTCCCCCGGGTGCGTCTATGGATGCTCTATCAGATGAAAAAAATGTTCAGAGGAAGAGAAGAAAAGAGAGAGAAGGAGGAGGATTCTTGAGCTGAAATTTTGGTATAGTCTGGGGAATTTCGTGAAGAATTTTATGAACATTTTTGGAAATTTTTTTGAGGGGTATTTATAGGTGTTTTGAGTGTTTTTTCATGATGACATGTATTAATTATGTTTATTTCTTTTTTGTTATTTAATATCATTGGATTCCCATTATCACCTCCTTCTCCACTAATAGGTGGTAGTGGCTTGACTCATGATTTCACGTGGTCTGGTCATTGGATTCCTTTGTGGGTCCCTTGTGGGCTTCACATGGTGTAAAAAGATCATTTTGCCCTTTATGTATAAAAATTAGGGTTTATTCCCATGACCTCGAAATTGAGCGTACTTAGTGGCGTTGGATTTGTATTTCTGAATACATTCTAAACTTTTATGTCTTAGGGCTTGGCTTTGGGTAAAATTATCATTTTACGCTTTTGGTAATAAAAATGAGAAAAAACAATACTTTTTCATCCAGATTCAGAATGAGTCGTGCTTACAGTCATTCTGAAGGGTTCACAAACTTTGATTTCAATTATACATGTCTTATCCTTTGATTATACTTCTATGAGATGTACATTCTAAATAACCCTAATATTTCAGTCCTATTTTTTTCATTGAAATTCTCAATTTCACTATTTATTTAATTACAAAAAGTTAGGGGTGTTACAAGTTAGGTGGAGATTGGAGATAAGATAGAAAGTAAGGTGAGGTGGAATGGCTAAAAATTAGAAAGTGGCCAACTAAGTTAGGTGGGAGGTGCCTCCCCCTTAAGTGAAATTTGTTGTTTTCATGGGAGATTTTAGATGGAACATGGAGTGAAGATTGGAAAGTGCAAGGATGAGAGGTGATAAGATGAAACCCTAATAAGCTAGCAAAGTGGGAGGCTTCATTTTCCTAGGAAGGAGGAGTCTCCATCCTTTATGCTTGACATGGAATTCAAAGATAATTGGTGGAGATAGATTGGAAGATGGGGAAGAGGAATGTTGGATGGAGGACTCTTTTCTCATTGGTCCACATGTTCATGATCTTCTTATCATATACAAATCTCCCTCAAAATATTGTAATTATCTCTTGAAAATCACATTTTTAATCATAGATAATTGCTTGAAATAATGCTTCAATCATGTGACTCCAAGTGGCATGGCTTGAATGGCTTAATTTGATGGCTCCTTTAGATTCAAAGCTTGGCTTGCTTTTATGATAATTTTTAGGACTATTACAATACAACTAAACATGATTTTTTTGTGGACCTTTAGGGCTTCACCCCTAAAACCCCGGCAGGGGAGTGGTGCCCCTTGTATTTGCTGGTTGAGCTAATCATGTAGCTAGACTAGCGAAAAACTCTGTGAAGCACAATATAGGAAGTTGGATCATCTTCTCACTTCCTACAATAGAGTAAAAATATTAATTAAATCTTAAAAAATTATGATGATTTGGATTAGCTCTTGAGCCTACCAAATATCAAACTTTTAAGTTATTAGGTCAGAAATGCATGTGCTATAAAATTTTGAAAAAACCATAGAATAATGCCTATAATTTATAACACATGGACTACTAATGGGGTAATTTTTATATAAAATTGAACACATTAAGAATATCTGACATAATAAAAATTGATAGAGTTAAATCAAAATTCTCTAATTGAGATTTCCATTAGATCTATTTACCAACTTGTAAATATATTTGTCCTCATTGTATCCCTTGATATGGGATATGTAACTACATAAATGTATATGTAATAGCAAATGAAATACAAGTGAAAATTCTTCACTCTATTATGGTATTAAAGCTAGTCTAGAAATTTGTTGCACCCTTAGATAGATTGATCTAATCTATATCCCTAATAGAAAAGTCTTGACCTCATTAGCATTATTAGATCGATTAGACCTACAAAAAGTATATCTTCACCTTCTCCAAAGCCATCATTTCCACCTTAGAGCCTATAAAGAGGCCAAGATCAGTTTGGCCTTACATTCTCTCATAGAAGTCTGGCTTACCTTTACTTCCCTTAAATAGATGAGTAGTCTTATTAGGATCTATAATATTGAATGCCCATTGTCTCCACCATGGAAACTCTAAGGTTATCGAAGACATTCCATTGGTATACCTACTCATTGTAAAATTGGCATCATTTTCCTTCATCAGTAATTTTTTAAAACCAGATCTACTTGTGAGACACCCTAGTTATTTAAAACATTTTTTCTCAATTCTTTGAGATTCAAATAGTATAAGACATTTTTCAATATAATTTTTTTTTTTACAAAACCCAAGTGTCATCTCTACAACAAAAATACATTTTAAAGATTCTAAAATGTAATGAATTTATATTTAATATTTTTCAAGATTTTGTCCAATCATAGCTCACAGTCCAACTGTATAACTACATATCCATACATGTCTAGAAAAATTGAATAGAAGTCATATGCTTGTATTGTTAGCACAAGCTCTCGCTATTGTCGTCCTAATCCAAGGTTCTATCTACCTCTACCTATTTTTCCTTCAAGTCAATTTCTTCACGCCTAAGATATTGTAAACAAATTACAATGTCCCAAAAAGCCTATACTTGATAGGTATTTGAACATCTAGTTTGGCAACACACACACACACGCACACACGCACACACACACACACAAATAGAATTCCATTTCATTCATAAATCTTTTCTAAAGAACAGAATACATTCATAGAGTCCTAACACATGCGACACATTATTATAATCAAATTCATATAGTTCCAGGTCACATCATCTCATAATACATCATCTCACAAAGTAAGTAATTTTATGATTTATCATCTCATAATACATCAACTCATAAAGTAGGCAAATCTATGCATAATCAACTCAAAATAATAAGTACGTGTAACCTAATTAGCATATCAAAATCTATCCAGGATGAAATTTATCCATGTACCACATTAGTACATGTAAAATCACAATATATCCATGTGAAGAAATAACCATACTCTTAGTATGCATAAATCAACAATGAAGTGATAAAATATTAAAAGCACTTCACATGATCGACAAATCCATGCCAAATCAAAACCAAAGCATATCGGCTCACAAATCCATGCCAAATTCATATAAGAGCATATAAGCTTATCATAGGTAAATCCATGTCAAATCCACAATAGAGTGTATCAGCTCATCATAGATAGCAAATCCATGCCAAAAATCAAAATCATGAATCAAATCATGCATATAAAAATATCTCCCAATTCATCTCAGCCCAAACCATGACCATGTCGTGAGTACTTAGAAGCCTATCACCTAGAAACCTATTAGTGGCTCTTGCACTTACCCTCATCAATCGCTCTCATCAATTACCCACAAGTATAAATTATGGATTAAACTTTGATTACATGTAAGAAAACAAAAATGTAGTGAAATACAAATCCTATGTCAAATCATGTTTATGTATCAACAAAAATGAGAGATCAAATCCATGAAATACATATATGAAATGTGAGTATTAGTAATTTTGGGCCAATAGTCTTATGGTGAAATGAACCATTCATTTCTACTGAAAATTTGACAATCTCCTCTATTTTTCAAATTTGCGCATTTTATGCATGCAATGTGATCCAATTGGTATATTATCATTCACATTTCTAATATAAATAGACACTTTACATCTTTATCCTTGAAAATTATAATCTAAAGTAATCCAATATCGCCATCATAATGAAGATATACAATAATTCATTTTCTCTATAAAGATATGTCATTTATCATAAATAAAGAGTGAGTGATAAGTGCCTAATTTTTTTATTAAAATTATCCAATTAGTTGCTCATGTGTTATAACTTATAACTTTAAATTAGGAATTTTTATCAAAAGTATAACAAATGCATTTTGACCTAAGAGACTAAAAATTTGATAATTTGCAAGTTCAAAGGCTAATTCAAGGTAAGTATGTGAATAATCATATTTTTCTAGAATTTAGTTATAACTTTTGATTTTTTGTAGGAGTCGAGATGATGATTTGACTATTGAGATTGGTAGAGATGAAAATTGAAGATCTTGATCAAAAGATGGAGTTAAGGCCTAAATACCATCATTCTAAAGTGAAATCAATGACCAAGATCATTTGATGATGGAATTGGAGGAGTCAAAGGTGGCCAAAGTGGGCCCATGCACAAGCCATGCAAAGTTGATCACCCTTGCATGGGATTCACTTAAGCCACCTAGCTATATTCAAGCTATGAAGAAGGTGACAAACTAAGAAGCCTAGTCAACCACCAAAACCATGGATTTGAGCCACAAAGTTAGGCCAAGAAAGCCATCAAAGCTAGCCATGAAGACAAGCCAATGGATCTCTCAAAGTTAGTCATCAATCCGCATTAGGGTTATTTTGAAGATAATTGAGGAAAAATCTAATTGGTTAAGGTAGCACATGGACCAATAGGAAGATATCACTCCATTTTTACTATTTTCTCATGTTTTTTCTACTTTTTTCTCTCTCTTCACCTCACCACCAAAGAAAACTATGAATTTACTTTTCACCAAGAGTCCTAACTTCTTAAAACTCTCCCACTTTCCCAATTCCATCCTAGATAATCACCTTTGTCCACCTCAAACCTTCTTTCTTATCTCTTTCACTATCCTCACCATTCATCCTTCATTCAAGGGCTATCACCTCACCCATTCTTTCCTTTTTTTCTTTTTTTTCCCTTTCCCATTTTTCTCCCTCCTTATCTCCTTTCCATGTGAACTACTTTGAAGGGGAGGAGTTCCAATTGAAAATCCTAAAAAATAGGAGTTTTCGTCTGCTTCTTACCTCATCCATTCCATAATCTTCCTAGCCCACCACTCCTAAGTTTCCACCTCATCATATCTCTTTCCTTTTCTATCCAATCCTCTCTCCATTCCCTTCTCACCTTCCTTTCTAAATTCATGTGCATTCCATCATTTTTATAAGGGGGAGACACCCCCCTCTTAAAAAGGTGGTGCCTCCCACCTTGTTGACATCTTAGATGTCCACCTTGTCTCCACTTAAGTCATTTCAATGTTGCCCTAGATCTAGGATAATCTAAACCTTAGAATTTCTCCCTTTCCTCTCCACCTTAGGATTACCTATTATCTAGATTAGGAAGAGCCCAAGGGATATAAAACATATTAGGTTTCCATGTGAGAATCATCCTAGGAAGGGGTAGATCGCTCCCTCCCTCCTTTGAAGGAAGCGTCTCCAACCCTCTTTCTTCCTTCAATCCTCCAACTTCTTCCTCTTATTGGCAGCCACATTCCTCATGTATTCCACTTCTCTTCCATTGGGTTTGCTTTCCTTGTTTACCTCTTCAAAGTGCAAGTTAGTAAGTTCCACAAAGTTTTTGTTTGTTTGTCTTGTTATTGCTTTGTTTTAGTCCTTGGATTCATGCTTTTATTTCCCTTGATTTACTGTTTTGTTAACTTTCATTCATGTATTTTATTCCCACCTTAGATCCTTGATCCAAGGACTATAACTTGCTTGAAGTGACAGCAAATAAAGTATAATCATTAAATCAAGTTCCTAACCTTTAAAACTCCTTTAAGTTTTTTTCCCAATTCATGCCTTCTTTCTTATTGTTCCTCCTCCTTTTCCTTAGATTTTCATTGGGGTAACATGCATGCTTAAGTTTCAAATTAGAAGAAAGATTATCATGTAGCTTTGATTGATTCTTGAAGCAAAGAATGGTGTGTACCATCCATGAAGAGTGCGGACCACATTTGTAGTTTGTTTTACATTAATAAATGGAGATTCATTTCAATATCAACTATGCAATGTCTGATGATGTCTTATGTGCTTCAAATTTGATTTTTCATGGCTGATTAAATGTCCATTTCATGCTTAGATTACATGTATGTCTTTCTAGATTAAGATGTGCATTTAGATTTCCTATAAACATCATTCTTAAACCATGTGCACAAACTCGTGGTTCATGCTCATGGTTATGAAGTGCTTCCTTTTTTGATGATTGCTTAATTTAGATTAGGTTTACATGCTTTAGTTAAAATTCCATTCATGAATTCCATTTTAGTTCATGCATTCTTTCATGTCTCATCCATTCTAATATGTTTGGTTTCATGCATTTTTCTATCTAATTGTCATGTGCACTAAGTTCCTTTACATCATTAGTTGTAGGCGCATTTATTTGATGAATATATTTCATGGTCTTGCATGTTTATTTGAATATCTTAGTTTCATGTTAGGATAGGTTTAGATTATATTTAAGATTGGTTGCATGTAGATCCATTATTATAAAGTTTCCATGTTTAGATTTAGAAAGTTTTAAATTTATAAAATTTCAAATTCCCTACATGTGTTAGTTTTCATATGAGTTAATTTCTTAGTTTAGGTTAAAACTACCTTCTCTGGCTAGGTTAGATAATTTAAGTAGGGGCCACTAATCACACAACCATTCCGTTTCTAGTAGGATCAACCTTCATCACATGAATTACTATACCTATTTGTGCACGTGTGAGTTTTAACTTAAAAATAACAATATGAGTATTTCTAATTTATAATCATAATGTTCATCTATTTATCATAATCTATTTAAAACATGTATTGAACTAAATACATGTTATTTGACAAGACTAATAATCTAGTCATGATCGAAATATATGGATAATTTAAAGATATCAAAACAACCTAATTGGAATGCAGTCCAAAAAACTCTAAAATCAATAAAAGAAATCAATCCCAACCTCTATGACACAAAGGAAAAAAAATGTTCAACTTCATCAATTTATCTCACCAATTCATTAAATCTTAAATTTAACAATTGGACGATGATATGTTATAAAATTAACCGCAAGTACAAGGGTCCACTATAGCATAGACACAGCAAGGGAAGATTGATACACAAAGACTCTATAAATAATGAATTTTAATTAAAAATCTATTTTAATTATTTTAACCTAGCCAAATGATTTAATTAAGTAAATTTTACGTAACATACTAAAAATCATAGAAATTAAGTAAAATGTTAGAAGTTAAATCTAACTTTAGGAATTAAAATCCAATATATTAAAAATAATTGTTCTTAAGATTAAACTATCTAGAGTTTTACATACCCATATTAATAGAATTTGAACATGGAAATTATGTATTTTAAGGCTCTCTATTAAAATTTTATTAATATTAGTTTCCTAGCATAGTAATACAATTATTTTAAGCATAGCTTGTCTTCATAAGGTGTAAGCTATCAAATATTTTCATATATTAGGCTCTTTTTTTTATCATACCTAATATCCCTCTTCATGAGCAATTACTAAGCTTGTAACAAGAGTACTAAAATTATAATATTAATGTTTATACATTTTTTAACATGGAATCATTTAATCTTAAGAATACCTATTCTAACATATTTTTATTCAATTCCCTAAGTGAACTAGTTTAATATACCAACATATGTAAAACTAAACAACTTCTAATTAATTAATAAAGAATATATGAACATAATCATAAAAGTAAACTTACATGTAAACTAAAGGAAGAGAAAATTTATTTCATTAGAATGAAAGATTACATAAGATGATTACAAGTAAGCAAATAAAGCTATGGAGCAGAAAGAGATCACCCAAGTACTCCTCTATGTCACTTGAAGGAAATCCTTAGCAAAAATCATCCTACCCCACATATTACTTTTGTTCTTTCATTGTCTACATGATGCCTTATACTTCTTGTGTCACTCAAGAAGTATATGGATCAACACCCAATAGGTGCAACCTGAGAGAAACAACTCACCAAATCACCATCCTTAACTCCATGTATTACATGCAATAACTTATAGCCTACTTATCTTTTTTTTTTACACACAACCCAACTTTTCTTCCTCCATGCACCTCCTCTTAAATGAATCCCATGCACAAGGTTTAAGCAACTGCTTTTGGGAAACTACTTGTAAAAGACAAGCCACCACCCACTCTTTCACACCTATCACCATGTGACGCACCCTTTTTAAGATGGAAGAAGACAAACAAGAAGCCACCTCCCTTAAACAAAATGTTGAAGACACTCCTCGCACGCTCAACATGCTGTGGACTTGGATTTCCTTAAGAGAGAGCTACTTTAAAGAGTGGTGTTTGGGATTTATTGGGCTTCATTTCTCCACCATCAAATCATGCTCTAACCCTAAGATAGGTGTTTGAGATTTCCTTAAAGTCTTCCATCAATAGGATATAGTTCAAAGCTTCTTTTCTTCTCATCTGTAAATTGGCATGCCTTGAGATGGGTGCCTAGGATTCTATAGAGACTTTCTTATCCAAACTAATTATTCTCCTTTATTTTCTCCTAATCCCACCATTTTTATCTCCATCCAATGAGAATTAAGTGGAAAACAGTTTTTCAACTAAGGAGAATACATTTTGATCTCCTTAAAAATGGTGGGTAGCCCACCAAAATTTTCTCTACCAATCATGGCTCAATCTTTTATCTCATACATGACTGC
Organism: Warburgia ugandensis; assembly: GCA_035236585.1. NCBI lineage: Eukaryota > Viridiplantae > Streptophyta > Magnoliopsida > Canellales > Canellaceae > Warburgia > Warburgia ugandensis. The sequence goes on along the minus strand of CP141129.1, from coordinate 77,088,663 downwards.
TTCTCATTGGTCAATTCTAATTCAAATAGATTCTTATTAAGGATGGTCTTAGATGTGGAATGTGACGACCCGGGTTTTCCCATGCATTTTTAAATGCAAGATCTAAATTCCTAAGGCGGGATGCATCCCTATTTGAAAACCGTTTTATGAAAACCATGCAATGCAGTGGAAAACCTTTTGTTTTAAACTCATGTTGAAAACACCGAGTGTCATTTGCTTTCATAACAATCAAAGTAGTTTTTGAAAAACTTCAGAAATCATAAATATATTTCCCCAGGTCTATCCAGTCACAGTACACAGTCCAATTGTAAATAAATACAAATACATGTCCAAAGGATGGAGAGTTTACTTACATGTATAATTGTCTCCTATTTGATTCACTTGCTCGTAGCACTAATATCTCCTGAGACGTCTTCTATTTGTTAGTGGAACTATCCTGAAAAATGTTAAGGATAGGGTGAGTATATACTATACTCAGTAGGAGTCTATCATTACTAGTTTTGCAATGCATGCTATGTTTAAAATCATATGCTCTTAAAAACATGTGCATGTTCGAACAGTCTCGTTTAATATTGATATTAAAAACCACAGTCGAATTGAAATACTGACGACTTAAAGAATAGCATAATCCAAGTCGAAAGTATCATATATTATAATCATAATGATATGCATAAAATGCTCAACTGAATCCAACTCATGGATATCTACTATGGTATGGTCGACCAACCTCATATCATGCGATATGCAATGCAAATAAGTCCATGAAATCATAGGATCCAACTAGGCCCACGACCTCGCCGTCGTGTGGTCCCCGGGTACCTGAGGACACTCGGTCATAGCCTCAATGGGGCCTATGACACATCGACCCAATGTCGTGACACCAGTGGTAGCCCCCTGTACCACATGCAGTCGACGTAGGGACGTTGCCCTTTTTGGGCGCGGTACCCATCCACCTAATAGTGGTAGAGGCTGGAGGCCAACCCAAACCTCTCGGCATAGCGCCCACGAGCTTATTAGCCCTAATCATATCAGATCAAATAAGCGAAAACCTCTTTTCCAAAACCTATCCTCTTTGGGTCCCTCACAACTGCCTACCCAGCGTCTTTTGGGCACTCCAACGTCTTTTGGTAACCCTCAAGGACATGCAATCTTTCAAAAACTCAATGCTCATAAATCATACAATGTATGCAATTGTTTGCAAAACATATCTATGCATAATATCTATGCAATTATTAAAACATATCTATGCATAAAGCATTTATCATATGTACACTGAATTAAGTCATGCTAAACAAGTCATATACTTATACTTAAAACATGCATTCTCAAAACAATCATGGCTCTTTTAAAAAGTCTAGTAGCGATAGAGCACCTACCTCAAAGTCTCCTGGAGTTGCGTCCTTTATCACTTCAACCTGTCCCTGGGTCTCATTTATAAACTCCTAGGTATGAATGGGTACAAGGAGTCCTTATCAATTTCAATCTATTAGATTGCTAGATCTGCCTTTTAGGGCCATGGGTCCTTGCCTAATTTATTGTCAGGCTAGATCCTATGATGTGGATCTACTATTCAATAGTTGAACTGCCTAATTCATTATCAGGCTAGATCCTATAATCTGGATCTACTATTCAGTAGTTAAACTCTGTAATTTGTCCTTTGATCTAAACTTTAAAGTCTCATTAGGTCCGCGTGTCCTAGTTCCTAGGACACCCGTGCATCCTGGTTGAACCGCGACCGCCTCACATGCGTGCGTGCCCAAAGGCTGTGCCAGGGACTACGTTTTGCAAGTGCACATGCATGCTCAAGTGATGTGCTATAACACGCATCCTGGATGGCATGCACGGATGCACCTTTGGTGTACATGACGCGTCTCAGCCCCTAGGGCACCCCGTGCATCCTGGTCGAGCCAGGACCTATGCCCTAGGTCACGTGCGCACCCGAAGGCCGCACCTGGGATAGTGTATGCACTGTCGTATGCTTGGAACCCACCCCAGGGACCTAGTCCCAGGCGCAGGTGGAGCATGGCATCCTTGGGACACCTGGTTTGTGCAAGGCCGGCTGAATCGGCTTCGTCTTCTCCGGCTGGAAAAACTGGCTGGGGAAGGACCAGATCCAGTGTGGATCTGGCCTGGGGAAAGCAAAACAGAGAAGAACAAGGTAAGGAGGGGCTTACCTGTAGCTTGGGGATGCCCTTTTCCCTATGGGTGCGCCTGCTCACCGGAATTTTGTGTTGTCTGGAATCCATGAAGAAGGGGAAAACCCCAACGCCGAGCAAGATCATAAAAGGGAAGAGAGGGGAAATGGGAAGAATGGCAGGCCTGAGTTGGGCCTAGCCATTGCCAGAAAACACAAAAATACTGGGTTGAGACGGGTTTCTGATTTTGCCGAAAACCCCAGTCTCAAAATGGCCGAAAAACTCGTGTTTTTGAGAGGGGGAGATGGGGCTTTTTATAGCCCTGCCAATGGCGGTGCCACCCTTGGCAGTGGCAGATCTCTCTGGAAAAATCGTTAAAGAGGGTTTCTGGAGAGATCTGGAGGTGGAAGAAGACAGGGGGTGCCGTTATCAAAACAGCCTCTGCATTTTTCGTCTTTTTCGTTTTTCTGTTTAAATTTCAGAACTGCCCCTGATCTTTAAATAGCCGTAACTTCTTCATACGAACTCCATTTTGGGTGATTTTTGAGGCGTTGGATTCCACTTTTCGAGTAGAATCTAATGGTACTAAGTTTCCTGACAAATTCCTTCGCTTACTATTTTAAATAAGGTAAAACATTAAACACAGTTCATGTCCTATAAGATGTCCAATTTTTGTTAAAAATAGCATAGATTGCTCGGGTATTACATGGAATGATCTCAACCACTCTTTCTTGAAATTTTTGGATGAAAACTAACCATAGATTTCTCATTTTTTGTCTCTCCACTCCCTCCTTATTTTATCCACCAATCATACTCATCCCTTCATGTACTCCACATTGATTTAAGTAGGAAACACCACCTTTGCATGAAAAATTCGTGGTATACATGTAGGTGGTTCCCATTTTGAAGTCTAGAGAGAGAAAGTAAGGGCTTTTGGTCTCCTGCAAGCCTCGGCTTGAGTGTGCTTCATGTGCATGCTTACTTTGACATGTGTTGCTCTTAAGCTTCACTTGAAAGCTTCTCAAAGGTGGTGAAATGCATGCATGGAAATTATGCCACCTTATGCTTTGATATTTATGGCCTCTTTTGCATGGATAAGGTTCAATGATGCTTTTAGAGTTTTTGACAATATTGAAATGATAATGATACCCTCTTCGCATTCTGAACTCCTGAACTTTATTAAATATGGTAGGTGGGCATACGTTGATGCTTGAACTCTATATTATTTAACATTTAAAGTTTGGAATGCCAAAAATGCCTCTTTGTTACAATTGTACCCTAATCCTGTAAAATGTGAAAATAACTTTACTGATCACAATTCAAACCATTAGATTTCCCTTTAAAGGTATAATTTACTACAGGTCTACAATGTTTATCATTATATGCATTAATAATAATATACTTAGCTAATTATAGAAATATAAGAGTTAAAATCTTATCAATCATGCCTTTGATAAAAAATCTAAGAATGGATGGTTGAGATCAATTGTTTTGATAATTGGTTAGAGAGATGGAGTGCCCCATCATATAGATCTGAGTGCTAGTAGCTAATTAATGGGATGTTCCCAGTATAAGATCCAACTGGGAATAGATTAGATGGCCTAGTACTAAATCTATGGTTAGATCTGAATAGAAACTCAATTGATCATTGATCTACATGCTTTATGTCAGATCAAGGGACATATTAATCATGGATCAAGTTGTTGACAATTGATCTAATGATTAGATTTGGATCAACAATTGGAAGAGTGGTAGATGGTGGCTGTCGAGGAGGAAACCAGATGCACTAACATTGGTTGCTAGCCTAGCACTTGTGGTGAGAGGAGAAAAGGAAGAGAAATTGAGGGTTGGTGAAAGTAGATGGTCTGGCCCTGGTTCAGTTGCAAGTGAAGGGAATAGAAGTGGGAAGCAAGGCTGGTGTAACTGGCCTGTGTAGGGGTGTGTAGGGTCGGCTGTGCTAATTGGGGAAAAGACAAGGGACAAGGATATAACTTCAACACAGCCATCCTGCATCGTAGGTGCATAGGTCAAGCTATGCTAAAGGAGAAAGAATAAGAAAAAAAATGTGGAGAGCGAAGTAAATGGTGGAGGGTTGCACTAATGGTGGATGATGGTGGAAGGGGGCAAGGAATGGCAGTGGGAAATAGCCCTAGCTTGGTCGATGCCTAGGACCGAACTCGAGAATAGAGAGAGAAATAGAGTCTACGCTAGTTGATTTTCACCTTGGAGAGAAAGGGATTGGGTAGGGTGATTGTGCTAGTTTGTAGTCTTTGTCAATTCGGTCATCGAAGAGAAGAAGAAGACAGGAAGGAAAGGGAAGAACTCTAGCATGGTTGTCCTATGCTACAGGCTGTAATGCCCGAGCAATTTACACTATTTTTAACGAAAATTGAACATTCTATAGGAAATAAACTGAGTTAAATGTTTCAATTTATTTAAAATAGTAAATGAAGGAATTTGTGAGGAAACTTAGTACCATTAGATTCTACTCAAAAAATGGAATCCAACGCCTATAAAAATCACCCAAAAAGGAGTTCATATGAAGAAGTTACAACCGTTTAAAGATAGGAGTATTTCTGGAATTTAAACAGAAAACGTTTAAAACAAAAAAGGATGAAAAATGCAGGGGGCCGTTTTGATAACGGCATCCCCTATCGTCTTCAACCTCTAGACCCATCCAGAAACCCTTGATCCCAATTTTTTTAGAGGATTCTGCCACCGCCAAGGGCGGCACTGCCATTGGCAGCACCGCCATAGCAGGGCTATAAAATGCCCCATCTCCCCCCTCCAAAAACACGAGTTTTCTGGCCATTTTGAGACTGGGGTTTCTGGAAAAATCGGAAACCCGTCTCAACTCAGTATTGTTGTGTTTTCCGGCAATGGCTAGGCCTGACTTAGGCCGGCCATTCTCCCCATTTCCCCTCTCTTCCCTTTTACAATCTTGCTTGACGTTGAGGTTTCCCCTTCTTCACTGATTTCAGACAACAAAAAAATCGGCGAGCAGGAGCACCCATCGGGAAAAGGGCACTCCCTAGGCTACCTAGGTAAGCCATCCTCCTTTCCTTTTTTGTTTTTTCCTCCTCTCAGGCTAGATCCATGATGGATCTAGCGTTTCTAGCCAAAATTCCTGGCCGAAAAATGCCCCAAGACCGGTTCTAGCCGGCTGTGCATGAACATGACGTCCCAGGGATGCCATGCTATACATGAACCTGGGACTGGGTCCCTAGGACGGGCTCCAAGTGTACGACAGTGCGTACATTGTCCCAGGTGCGGCCTTCGGGTACGTGCGCGACATGGGGCATGGGTCCTGGCTCGACCAGCGTGCACAGGGTGCCCTGGGAGCTGAGATGCGCTATGCTACAAGGTGCATCCTTGCGATGATGCGTGTCATAGCATGTCACTTGAGCATGCATGTGCACGTGCAAAACGCGGTCCCTGGCACGGCCTTTAGGTGCGCACACACGTGAGATGGACGCGGTCCAACTAGGATGCACGAGTGTCCTGGGAACTGGGACACACAGACCCAATAAGACTTTAAAAATTAGGATTAAAGGATAAATTACAAGAGTTTAACTATTAGAAAGTAGAGCCATATCATAGGATCTAGCGTGGCAATGAATTAGGTAAGGACCTTGGACCCAATAGGCAGAGCTAGCGATCTAATGTCTAAATGGATTGAAATTAATAAGGACTCCTTGTATCCATTCATACCCAGGAGTTTATAAATGAGACCCAGGGACGAGTTGAAGTGATAAAGGACGCGACTCCAAGAGACTTTGAGGTAGGTGCTCTATCGCTGTTAGTGTAATGCCCGAGCAATTTACACTATTTTTAACAAAAATTGAACATTCTATAAGAAAGAAACTGAGTTAAATGTTTCACTTTATTTAAAATATTAAACAAAGGAATTTGTGAGGAAACTTAGTACCATTAGATTCTACTCGAAAAATGGAATCCAACGCCTCAAAAATACCCAAAAAAGAGTTCGTATGAAGAAGTTACGGCCGTTTAAAGATACAGGTATCTTTGGAATTTAAACAGAAACCATTTAAAACGAAAAAGGACGAAAAATGTAGGGGGCCATTTTGATAACGACACCCGCTGTTGTCTTCAACCTCAAGAATCCTCCAGAAACCCTCGATCCTGATTTTTTTAGAGGATTCTGCCACCGCCATTGGCAGCACCACCATAGCAGGGCTATAAAAAGCCCCATCTTCCCCCTCCAAAAACATGAGTTTTCCAGTAACTTTTGGACTGGGGTTTCCTACAAAAATTGGAAACCCATCCCTTTGCGTTTTTAGTCAACAGCCAGGCCCAAGTCAGGCTGGCCATTGCCATTTTCCCCATGACCCTCTCTTTTTCCGACATTGCACGACATGGGGTTTTGCTCTTCACGATTTCCAGCTATGGAGGGTTTCCAGAACTGGAACAGAGGTCCACCATCGGTAATAAGGCGTCCCCAGGCTGCCCAGGTAAGATGACCTTACCTCCTTCTTTGGTTCCTCCACCTTTCAGGCTAGATCCATGCTGGATCTAGCGTTTCCCAGCCATTTCCAGCAGGAATTCCTAGCCGAAAAAACGCCCCAAGCCAGTTCCAGATGACATTGCACGAGCCAGGCATCCTAGGGATGCCTTGCTCCATGTGCACCTGGGACAGGGTCCCAGGGAGGGGCTTCGGGCATACGACAGTGCGTACACTGTCCCAGGTGCGGCCCTTGGGTGCGCGCGCGACATGGGGCATGGGTCCTGGCTCGACCAGGCTGCATGGGGTGCCTTGGGAGTTGAGACATGCCATGCTACAAGGTGCGTCCGTGCGATGATGTGCATCATAGCGCGTCACTTGAGCATGCATGTGCGTGTGCAAAACGCGGTCCCTGGCACGATCTTTGGGCACGCATGCACGTGAGGTGGTCACGGTCCAACCAGGATGCACGAGTGTCCTGGGAACTGGGACATGCAGACCCAATGAGACTTTAAAAATTAGGATTAAAGGATAAATTGCAGAGTTTAACTGTTGGAAAGTAGATCCATATCATAGGATCTAGCCTGGCAATGAATTAGGTAAGGACCATTGACCATAAATAGCAGATTTAGCGGTCTAATGTCTAAATAGATTAAAATTAATAAGGACTCCTTGTATCCATTCATACCCAGGAGTTTATAAATGAGACCCAGGGACGGGTTGAGTGCTAAAGGACGCGACTCCAGGAGACTTTGAGGTAGGTGCTCTATCGCTACTAGACTTTTTAAAAGATCCATGATTGTTTTATGCATGTTTTAAGTATAAGTTATATAACTTGTTTAGCATGACTTAATTCAGCATACACATGATAAATGCTTTATGCATAGATATGTTTTGCAAATAATTGCATATACATTATGCATAGATATGTTTTGCAAATAATTGCAAATACATTATGCATAGATATGTTTTGCAAACAAATGCATATATTGCATGATTTGTGAGCATTGAGTTTTTGAAAGATTGCATATCCTTGAGGGTTACCAAAAGACGCTGGAGTGCCCAAAAGATGATAGGTAGGCAATTGTGAGGGCCAGGCAGTTGTGAGGGACCCAAAGAGGATAGGTTTTGAAAAAGAGGTTTTCGCTTGTTTGATCTGATATGATTTGGGCTGATAAGCTCGTGGGCGTTATGCCGAGAGGTTTGGGTTGGCCTCCAGCCTCTACCACTATTAGGTGGATGGGTACCACGCCCAAAAAAGGGCAACGTCCCTACTTCAACTGCATGTGGTACAGGGGGCTACCACTGGTGTCACGGCACTAGGTTGAAGTGTCATATGTCCTGTGGAGGCATATGACCCTGTGTCCTTAGGTACCCGGGGACTACACGGCGGTGAGGTCGTGGGCATAGTTGGACCCTATGGTTTGAGGATTTATTTGCATTGCATATGGCATGACATGAGGTTGGTCGACCATACCAGATATCCATGAGTTGGATTCAGTTGAGCATATTATGCATATCTTTATGTTTATGATATATATATATATCTGATACTTTCGACTTGGATTATGCGATTCTTTAGTCATCAGTATTCCGATTCGATAGTGGTTTGTAATATTGATATTGAACATGGTTGTTTGAACATGCACATGTTTTAAAGAGCATATGATTTTAAACATAGCATGCATTGCAAAACTAGTAGTGATAGACTGCTACTGAGTATAGTATATACTAACCTTATCTTTAACATTTTTTAGGATAGTTCCACTCACAAATAGAAGACGTCTTAGGAGATATTAGTGCTACGAGCAATTGAATCAAATAGGAGACAATTATACATGTAAGTAAACTCTCTACCCTTTGGACATGTATTTGTATTTATTTACAATTGGACTGTGTCTTTGTATTTGGATAGACCTGGGGAAAAATATTTATGATTTCTGAAGTTTTCCAAAAAACTACTTTGGTGGTTGTGAAAGCAAATGACACTCGTGGTTTTCAAAATGAGTTTAAAACAAAAGATTTTCCGCCGCATTGCATGGTTTTTATAAAATGGTTTTCAAATAGGGATGCATCCCGCCATAGGAATTAGATATTGTATTTAAAAATGCATGGGAAAACCCTGGTCGTCACAGCTAGACTTTTTAAAAGAGCCATGATTGTTTTGAGAATACAGTTTTAAGTATATGACTTGTTTAGCATGACTTAATTCAGCTTACATATGATAAATGCTTTATGCATAGATAAGTTTTGCAAACAATTGCATACATTGTATGATTTGTGAGCATTGAGTTTTTGAAAGATTGCATGTCCTTGAGGGTTACCAAAAGACGCTGGAGTGCCCAAAAGACGCTGGGTAGGCAGTTGTGAGGGACTCAAGGAGGACAGGTTTTGAAAAAGAGGTTTTCGCTTGTTTGATCTGATATGATTTGGGCATATAAGCTCGTGGGCGCTATTCCGAGAGGTTTGGGTTGGCCTCTAGCCTCTACCACTATTAGGTGGATGGGTACCACACCCAAAAAGGGCAACGTCCCTACGTCGACTGCATGTGGTATAGGGGGCTACCACTGGTGTCACGGCACTAGGTCGACGTGTCATAGGCCCCGTTGAGGCTATGACTGAGTGTCCTCAGGTACCCGGGGACTACACGGTGGCGAGGTTGTGGGCATGCTTGGACCCTATGGTTTCGTGGACTTATTTGCATTGCATATGGCATAATATGAGGTTGGTCGACCATACCATACCAGATATCCATGAGTTGGATTCAGTTGAGCATCTTATGCATATCATTATGATTATGATATATGATACTTTCGACTTGGATTATGCTATTCTTTAAGTCGTCAGTATTTCAATTTGACTATGGTTTTTAATATCAATATTGAACGAGATTGTTCGAACATGCACATGTTTTTAAGAGCATATGATTTTAAACATAGCATGCATTGCAAAACTAGTAGTGATAGACTCCTACTGAGTATAGTATATACTCACCCTATCCTTAACATTTTTCAGGATAGTTCTACTCACAAATAGAAGACATCTCAGGAGATATTAGTGCTATAAGCAAGTGAATAAACAGAGGAGATAATTATACATGTAAGTAAACTCTCAACCCTTTGGACATGTATTTATTTACAGTTGGGCTGTGTGTTGTGACTGGATAGACCTGGGGAAAAACATTTATGATTTCTAAAGTTTTTCAAAAACTACTTTGAGTATTGTGAAAGCAAATGACACTCGGGGTTTTCAAAATGAGTTTAAAACAAAAGATTTTTGCGCTGCATTGCACTGTTTTTCAAATCGGGATCCCACCTTAGGAATTTAGATTTTTCATCTAAAAATGCATGTGAAAACCTGGGTCATCATAGTTGGTATCAGAGCCAGGTTTTATCCTTTCACAGCCAGTCCAGCATGTCCAAGGGTCATAGGCAATAGAGAAAATCAAGAAGAAGTAAGATAAATAGGAGTAGTAGAGATGACTACTTCTATTTGAGGATTGCACTATTAATGCTCAAGGCATTTCACCATAAATAAATAGGTGAAACACAACTTGGTTTAACAAATAATTAGGCAGAGGATAGTGCAACCCATATCCAAAATCTAGTTTAAGACGACTTAAGGATTAAGGATTATTGTGTGGTTCAAATATAAAAACTCATATATGGATCAAATTATGAGAATGATGAATGAGGATGTTAGTGAACTTGTTAATAGATAGTTCTGATCTGCAATAAAGTAATCTTACCAAAGATAAGAACATTGGAGAAAACCTAGATGGCTATCTTACCATCATAAAGAATATCAGAATATGAGCACACTATGACAAGGGATATGATATGAGTGTGATAAGGGACGTAAAAGACAGACTTTGAGAAGAATTTTGATGATAATCTAAGAGGGATGAGAATGCAAGATGATATTAGGAGATGACTGTGACTCGAACTAGGTCACAAAGGTATGGATCCTGAAGGACTTAACTCAATTTTGGATACCTTAATTTGGAGTCTTATGAAGAGTGAAGAGCTATCAACTAATAACTACCTGAGTATTATGGAGCAAATCAGAAGATGTGTACTAGTGACATATCATGTGAATAAGAGAAACATAATATGAATATGATAGGGATATAATTCGACCGAGTTATTAAAAGATTTTGATGATAATACTAAGGATGATAATAGATTGATCCTAATAAGAACTTGTAAGAAAAGTATAGCATGATCAAAACATCAATGCCATTATTAAGACATTGTATGAATTTTATAGGCAATTGAGGATTTCAATGATCTTAAGACAGTTTAGAATTTCTGAGAAGCATTCAGTTTATATTTGGTAAGTAAAGGAGTAGATGCAGTATCGATTATATGCAACAAAGCACATGAAGACATTGATCTAGGTAGACCAAATGAGGATTTTGAAGAAAAGAGAGAAAGAGATAGAGATGTAACTATAAGTATTCGATGAATATTGAATATTCAAAAGAAGAAGATCATGACTTTATGGAGATACATACAAATTTGATGGGAAGATCAAACCAATCAAATTTGAGGGAATAATACTAGTAGAATTGGTGATTTTATTATAAAAAGAGTACAATAGAGATAAAGCATATGGGATTTAAGACTTTGAGTAGAGTATTGAATGTAAGGACATTATGCTGTACGGAAAATTTTCAAAGAAGAATGGCAACCAACTAGAAATTTAATGGTTTGATATCAATTATTACAATTAGATTCTTATTGGATCCATTAGCGTATGGGGAACACCAATGGATATGTCCATAAAGAGGAAAATTTGGTGATATCCCACCTTGCCAATAAAATATATTGAAAAAGGAATTAAGCCGGGACAGTGACTTGTCCATTTAACAAGAAGGGTACCATCAAGGATCAAATTAAGGTATGCTATCATAGATTTTGGAAGAGCAAATATCTTAAGACCATTATTTAGTCATTACCTTTAGAGTATTGTTGACTAAATAAAAGTATCCCACCCTAATTAATCAAGTATGTTAGTATCTATAAGTTAGTAGTCGAAGTTATATACTCAAAGGGATGTTATAAGTCTTTAGACTTGAGTTTTTCTTGAAAGAAGTACTTGTTAGGCTAAGTCATTTGAGGGTATAAGGCCAGCTGATTAGGTCGCATTATGAAGTTGATTAGGCCACATCATGAAGTTGATTTGGCCACATCATGGAAGAGCTACAAGTACAATAAATATAGTAACAACTGAGATAGGAGCAAAAATAAGAAGTGATCTAAACCAAAGGGAGACAGATTTTTCCAAACCTGAATAGATACCATAACAAACCATAGAAATCACTGTGGGTCTGAAAGATGCTACTGACTTGGATTGAAAAGGAAGGCAAATAAGTACCGATCACTTTAGAGACCCTTGAGATATATCTAGAAAGAGATCAACAGGTAATCGAATAAAGTCTTTCTATGTCTAAGAAAATGTTTATGCTTACCTGAGTATTGTTAAACTTGTTGAGTTAACAACTTCAGTACAATTTGATATAATCTCCATTGAAGGAGAATTATTGCTATTATAAGCTAAGTATGAGAAGGTACTTGAAAAATAAAATAAGGAGGCACTTGAAAGATAAAATTTGAGGAATTGAGAAAATCACTACTTATGAGGATACCTCCTGACAATACAAACTGCTTGATTGACGATAAAGCCTTGATAAAGGATTGCACAATATATTATAGGGAATTGAAGGAGAAAAGGTGAAATTTGATTTTACGTTGCCTTTAAGACAAATAATTAGTTGTTATGAGCATATACCAAGTACGAAAAATCAATTGAAAGAATTTCCTAAGGACTAACCCTACTAGATTGAGTATACAACTTTTGGACTGAAAGGTTATGAAGGAAACCATCAAGCAAAGAAAGGGTAAAGAAGATAATGACAAAGGATTCAACCATGACCTAGTAAAGGTACTCAGTTACGAATAAGAGACTTTTTGCTTTGCATAAATAGGAACATTATTGAAAATCCTAATGGCAAATTGATGTGAATAGTGAGATAGGCTTCTGGACGAGAACATGTGATCCATGATGATGAATCAACCATTAACATTTGACATGAGTTTGGATAAAATCCTCACAGAGGAAAGCGTTTAATGAATTCAATAATTATGAAACTTGATATAGTGTTAGGACATTTTACTTTCAGTATATGATAAGGTCCTCGATGGAAGATGCTACTAATTGGCTTTCATGATTTTATTTTGAATGTAACTTTGGCCGGGGAATAAAGTCACATATGGAACACGACAGACAGTTGGAAATTCGAAGTTAATCAAGGGTTTGGCTGTAGAGCACATGATACCATGTCAGTTATTGAAGTATCTTGGGGACAAATATAAAAGATAAGAAGCAAAGTTAGACACAATAGAAAGAAGGTAATTTTTTGGACTTATGGATGATGAAAGCTATCACTAGATGAAAGACAAGAAGAAAAAGGGATCATCCTATGATATTCAAAAAGGACTATGAGAAATAAGATAATATGATCTTGAAAGAAGTATGGAGAAATTTATACATGAATAAAGGAGCATGATCTTACGAGGAGACTATCCTATACATGATGAGAAAAGTATAGGCTTCTAAGGATTTCAAGAAAGATGAGTTATAGCTAGAAATCGGTATTGTTAAACTGGCACGTATAAGAGTATGCATCAAAGTACGCAGCAAAAGCGGCCCTTATAGGTGAGGCCTTGTAAGAGGAACAATAGAAATGATAAATTGAGGATGAGCCTAGATTTGATTCCCAAGGGGGAGAACGCATTCACCAAGAAGTTATCTAAGAGACAAATACCTGGAAGATGATAATTTATGGAATTTTGAGGACAAAATTCTTTTAAGGGGGTAATAATGTAATGGCCGAGCAATTAACACTATTTTTAACGAAAATTGAACATTCTAAAGGAAATAAACTGAGTTAAATGTTTCACTTTATTTAAAATATTAAACAAAGGAATTTGTGAGAAAACTTACTACCATTAGATTCTACTCGAAAAATGGAATCCAACGCCTCAAAAATCACCTAAAACGGAGTTCGTATGAAGAAGTTACAGCCGTTTAAAGATAGGGGTATTTCTGGAATTTAAACAGAAAACGTTTAAAATGAAAAAGGATGAAAAACGCAGGGGGCCGTTTTGATAATGGCACCCCCTGTCGTCTTCAACCCCTACACCCCTCCAGAAACCCTCGATCCTGATTTTTCTAGAGGATTCTGCCACTGCCAAGGGCGGCACCGCCATTGGCAGCACCGCCATAGTAGGGCTATAAAAAGCCCCACCTCCCCCCTCCGAAAACTTGAGTTTTTCGGCCATTTTGAGACTGGGGTTTCTGGCAATGGCCAGGCCCGACTCAGGCTGGCCATTCTCCCCATTGACCATCTCTTCCCTTTTACAATCTTGCTCGACGTTGAGGTTTCCCCTTCTTCATGGATTCCGAACAACACAAAAATCCGGTGAGCAGGAGCACCCATTGGGAAAAGGGCACTCCCCAGGCTACCAAGGTAAGCCATCCTCCTTTCCTTTTTCATTTTTTCCTCCTCTCAGGCTAGATCCATACTAGATCTAGTGTTTCTAACCGGAATTCCTGGCCGAAAAATGTCCCAAGACCGGTTCTAGCCGGCTGTGCATGAACACGACGACCCAGGGACACCATGCTGTACGGGCACCTGGGACTGGGTCCCTGGGATGGGTTCCAGGTGTACGACAGTGCGTACACTGTCCCAGGTGCGGCCTTTGGGTACGTGCGCGACATGGGGCACGGGTCCTGGCTCGACCAGGGTGCACGGGGTGCCCTGGGAGCTAAGATGTGCCATGCTACAAGGTGCGTCCGTGCAATGATGCGTGTCATAGTGTGTCACTTGAGCATGCATGTGCGCCTGCAAAATGCAGTCCCTGGCACGGCCTTTAGGCGCGCACGCATGTGAGACGGTCGCGGTTCAACCAGGATGCACGAGTGTCCTGGGAACTGGGACATGCAGACCCAATAAGACTTTAAAAATTAGGATTAAAGGATAAATTACAAGAGTTTAACTATTAGAAAGTAGATTGATATCATAGGATCTAGCGTGGCAATGAATTAGGCAAGGACCTTGGACCCAATAGGCAAAGCTAGCGATCTAATGTCTAAATGGATTGAAATTAATAAGGACTCCTTGTATCCATTCATACCTAGGAGTTTATAAATGAGACCTAGGGACGGGTTGAAGTGATAAAGGATGCGACTCCAGGAGACTTTGAGGTAGGTGCTCTATCACTGTTAGACTTTTTAAAAGAGCCATGATTGTTTTGAGAATACATGTTTTAAGTATATGACTTGTTTAGCATGACTTAATTCAGCATACATATGATAAATGCTTCATGCATGGATATGTTTTGCAAATAATTGCATATACATTATGCATAGATATATTTTGCAAACAATTGCATGCATTGTATGATTTGTGAGCATTAAGTTTTTGAAAGATTACATGTCCTTGAGGGTTACCAAAAGACGTTGGAGTGCCCAAAATACACTGGGTAGGCAGTTGTGAGGGCCAGGTAGTTGTGAGGGACTCAAAGAGGACAGGTTTTGAAAAAGAGATTTTTGCTTGTTTGATCTGATATGATTTAGGTTGATAAGCTCGTGGACGCTATGCCGAGAGGTTTGGTTTGGCCTCTAGCCTCTACCACTATTAGGTGGATGGGTACCACGCCCAAAAAGGGCAACGTCCCTACGTCAACTGCATGTGGTACAGGGGGCTACCACTGGTGTCACAACACTGGGTCGACATGTCATAGGCCCCGTTGAGGTTATGACCGAGTGTCCTCAGGTTTTTCACATGCATTTTTAGATGAAAAATCTAAATTCCTAAGGTGGGATCCCGATTTGAAAAACAGTGCAATGCAGTGGAAAAATCTTTTGTTTTAAACTCATTTTGAAAACCCCGAGTGTCATTTGCTTTCATAATACTCAAAGTAGTTTTTGAAAAACTTTAGAAATCATAAATGTTTTTCCCCAGGTCTATCCAGTCACAACACACAGCCCAACTGTAAATAAATACATGTCCAAAGGGTTGAGAGTTTACTTGCATGTATAATTGTCTCCTCTGTTTATTCACTTGCTCGTAGCATTAATATCTCCTTAGACGTCTTCTATTTGTGAGTGGAACTATCCTGAAAAATGTTAAGGATAGGGTGAGTATATACTATACTCAGTAGGAGTCTATCATTACTAGTTTTGCAATGTATGCTATGTTTAAAATCATATGCTGTTAAAAATATGTGCATGTTCGAACAATCTCGTTCAATATTGATATTAAAAACCACAGTCGAATTGAAATACTGACGACTTAAAGAATAGCATAATCCAAGTCGAAAGTATCATATATTATAATCATAATGATATGCATAAGATGCTCAACTGAATCCAACTCATGGATATCTACTATGGTATGGTCGACCAACCTCATATCATGTGATATGCAATGCAAATAAGTCCACGAAACCATAGGATCCAACTAGGCCCACGACCTCGCTGCCGTGTGGTCCCCGGGTACCTGAGGACACTCTGTCATAGCCTCAATGGGGCCTATGACACGTCGACCCAATGTCGTGACACCAGTGGTAGCCCCCTGTACCACATGCAGTCGACGTAGGGACGTTGCCCTTTTTGGGCGCGGTACCCATCCACCTAATAGTGGTAGAGGCTGGAGGCCAACCCAAACCTCTTGGCATAGTGCCCACGAGCTTATCAGCCCAAATCATATTAGATCAAACAAGCGAAAACCTCTTTTTCAAAACCTGTCCTCTTTGAGTCCCTCACAACTGCCTGGCCCTCACAACTGCCTACCCAGCGTCTTTTGGGCACTCTAGCGTCTTTTGGTAACCCTCAAGGACATGCAATCTTTCAAAAACTCAATGCTCAAAAAGAGGACAAGTAGTTGGGCAAGTAGTTTTATCCTTGTTTTCCTTCCTGCACAAGATGTAGTCATTGGAGTAAGCATGTATCTTCTCATACTTAGGACACCCATGATTTTCTTTGTCTCTCAGGTGGACCATGCCAGTTTGTTCTCCTTCGGTAACATTTTACCCACCACTTTTAAAAGCTTTGTAAATCCATGATCCAAAAAATCAAATCTAGATTTCATGTTGTACAGTTCTACCATTATAGACTACTTCATATAATCTGTACACCCAAGGTATAACGGGTCAACGATTTCCTCTAATGTAGTCTATAATTGTTTAGGGTCATCCTACAAGACATTGTATCCATCTTGAAACATCGACGTAGTTGTGCCATCTATGACACTTCCTATAGTGTTTTCATATTCACATCTTTCTGCCCTTGTCTAGGACCCATAAGATAGTTCTTTTCTATGCTATAGTTACCCTTATCTATAGTTACCTTTCTCATGTTTCCACATTTCGAGCATGGACAACATATACAATTAAAATCTGCACCTCCTTCACTTATTGCAAACTCTATGAACATTTTTGTCCCCTCTTAATATTCTCTTGAGAATCTTACCACATTCATCCAACCATATTTGTCCATTTTAACAACAAAAAATAGAAGCTCTCAATGATATTTTTCTAAGATGAAAAAAATGAACTATTGGTTAGGAGTTTTAGTGAACATTGGGCGTGAGAAGAAAATGTTGGAAAAAACTTATCAAGCACAGAGATTTTCCAAATCTAGGTTGGAACAAAAACTTTGATGCCAACATGCATGATAGATCCATACAAGGTAGGGAAAACCTTAGGAAAGGACTTTTCTACCCATAATCACACAAATAAAACAGGGGAAAAGGAACAAAGACTTACATACTCACTCCAATTGGTGATGATAGTACAAGTTGAAAGGAAAAATTATGTTTAATCCATTCCAATGACTGGTTTTTTAGTTGTAGTTATCCAAATCCAAAATGCAAGTAGCTAACCTTCAAGTTGTGTAGCCTGATGTAGTTAGATGAAGACTAGTAGATGGGTCATAAGAAAGAAAATAGGCAAGAACTTTTCATATAATGTTAGGTTCTTTAAGATAGTTTTGCAAAACTATCTTCTTAAGTAGATCTTTTAAGGCAGTTATCCAAAAACTATCTTCTTAAGTATGCTACTTAAAATGTTTTTTTAATGTCATCTTGAACAGGTATATTAAGCCAATTTTCTTAATTGCCTGCTTAATCAGTATTTTCTAAGATGGTTTTTTCTAATTATCTTTTTAATCTTATACTTTTAAGATGGTTTTCCTAACTATCTTTATAATCATGTCTTTATTAAGAAAGATTCTTTAAAATGATTTTTAGTAACAATTTTCTTAAAAAGGCATTTTAAGATGGTTTTCTTAATTGTCTTCTTAAGTTCTTCCTACGAAAATCATCATATTTTTTAACTGCCTCCAATGAATTTTTAAAATGATTTTTAGAAAATTGTCTTATTAATTAAGATTTTTGAAAGAAATTTTTGTAACCCTCTTAGTTTTTTTACTAAGACAATTTCATAAATACATTATTATTTTTTTGCATCTTAGAGCACCAATGTTAGTAGTGCTTATAAGTAATTTTCTCAATAAATATTCGTTGTAGGCTCCATAATTATCCATCTTTTTTCTTTTCTTTTGATTGCCATGTGGGTCTCAATTGTACTTTTTTAAATGGCCGTGGATAAGAAGTATTTGTATCCTTCTTCTTTGAATATTGGCAATTTTATCTTCATTAAGTTGACCATGAACAATTTTCTTCATTGAAAAACCTAAGAATTGGGTGTTGCTGAAAGCAAACAAATGACGAGGTTCCTCAATGGAGAGTACCCACTACTAAAATTGGTGTTTTTTTAAGGTACCAAAAAGAATACCATTTTTTCACAACTGTCTTATTAAAATAAAACTAAGATGGTTACAAAAAATAATCTGATATAATATAATTTAATAATACATTTTGTCAAAAATCATCTTAAAAAATCATTTCAGAGAGTTAAAAAAATTAAATATTTTCATAGGAAGAACATAAGAATACAATTAGAAAAAACTATTTTAAAAAAGGCTTTTAAGAAGGTGATTAGAAAAACTACCTTAAAAAAACCTTTGTAAGAAGACAGTTGGAAAATAATTGTCTTAAAAAAATTTGTTTATGAAGATGGTTAAAAATAACAATCTTAAAAAGACTGATTAAAAATATGGTTAAGAAAAACTATCTTAGAAAATTTCAATTAAGAAGATGATTGGTAAAATTATCTTTAAAAATCTTGATTAAGAAGACAATAGTAAAAATCATTTTTAGAAAATTATGATTAAGAAGAAGGTTATAACAAATTATTTTAGAAAACCTAATGAATGAGGTGATTTGCTAAAACTATCTTAAAAAAGTATGATGAAGAAGATGGTCAGAAAGAAACTCTCTTAAAAAACGTTGATGGGACATTTCCCTTATCTCAATTTCATACGATATCTGGTTCCCCGAACATAATTTGAACATTTTGCAGGAACCAAGAATGGTCACTCAACTTGTAAGGTCTTCCTCATGACATTCATGACAATTGGTTGACCATAGTTTGGATAAGTCTTTCTTCCTTCTCATGTTTTATTTTAATGATGGTAGAAAATCTCCATTCATGATATGTTACTTTGAACGTTTTCTTTCATGCCTAGTGTTTGCTAAATGACTAAATGATAGTTCAATTTTTTAATGTCTAAAATGTAACAATCCCAAATTTTGTAAATACTATTATGGGCGTTATTATGTGAAATTAGAATTTTGGAATGTAATTAAAATTTTGACCGAAAGAAAATAAACTTTTATAGAAATGGAATTTGGAGTGGAACATGAATATTTGAAATGTATTAAAAAAATCGAGTTCAACGACATAAATAACACTGAAATTGGAGATCGGATGAATTTCGCCCTAAAATTTTACTATTCCATGATCGGGTTATGAGTTTTCAAGGGTTATATATTTTTATAGAATTATAATTTGGAACTAATTCTAAAACCATTAGATAGTACTTAGAAAATGAAATCCAACGAGCCAAAGAACATTGAAAACAGAGTCCAGATGAAGAAGTTATGGGCCTTCGAAATGTCGGGTCTGGTTCTCCCTCTCTCTCTCTCTCTCTCTCTCTCTCTCTCTCTCTCTCTCTCTCTCTCTCTCTCTCTCTCTCTCTCTCTCTCTCTCTCTCTCTCTCTCTCTCTCTCTCTCTCTCTCTCTCTCTCTCTCTCTCTCTCTCTCTCCCTGACCAGCTGCCCCCAAACTCCCAAACCCATTTTCGAAGCCCAACATCTTTCTAGCAACCCTTAAACCCTCTACTTCTCTTCTTTCCCGAGTAGATCCCTAGCAGATCTATGTTCTTTCCCGATCTCTCCATGCAGAAACCTAGCATGGTATCGGGTCTGCTTTCCCAAACCTGACAGACCCAATGGCAAAAAACCCTAACTACCCGTGACGTTTCCCCCCCAAATTCGATAGCTCCACAGGCGATCTCCAATCATGCCGCAAACTGTAACCCTCAAACCCATGTCCTATCTATGTACACTAGTGTGCAACCCTCTTTCACGGGCCGACTTATCGACGTTGGCATTTTCCCTCTTCCCTTTGTTCTTCTCCATGGCATAGCACAACCAGGCCTCCAGGCTAGCCAGCTGGCGTACCCAGCTGACGTACCCAGATTATCCCCTCTCTGATCCCTATTTTCTCCTTTTTCATTAGCAGGCATGGGAACCCAAATTGAGTTTTCCTCATTAGCAAAGATGGCTATATCGGCAATTCCCTTGAGCAGATCCCTATTAGATCTATGCTTTTTCGGCGATTTCCCTCTAGGTTCTCCATAGCACTGGCACAGCCAAGCTTTAGGCATGCCAGCATGCCCAGATCCACATCGTATTCCTCTGTATTCTCCTCTTGGCTTGGATCGGGCAATGATCATGTGACGACCCGGGTTTTCTCATGCATTTTTAAATGCAATACCTAATTTCCTAAGGTGGCCTATTTGAAAACCATTCTATAAAAACCATGCAATGCAGCGGAAAACCTTTAGTTTTAAACCCATTTTTGAAAACCCAGAGTGTCATTTACCTTCACAACAACCAAAGTGGTTTTTGAAAAACTTCAAAAATCATAAATATTTTCCCCAGGTCTTTCCAGTCACAGCACACAGCCCAACTATAATTAAATACAACTTCATGTCCAAAGGGTTGAGAGTTTACTTACATGTATAACTTTCTTCTTTTTGATTCACTTGCTCGTAGCACTAATATCTCCTGAGACGTCTTCTATTTATGAGTAGAACTATCCTGAAAAATGTTAAGGATAGGGTGAGTATATACTATACTCAGTAGGAGTCTATCACTACTAGTTTTATAATGCATGCGATGTTTTAAAATCATATGCTCTTTCCAAAACATGTGCATGTCTGAATTCTCAAGTTCAATATCGACATCAAAATCCATTGCCAAACTGAAATACTAACGACTTAAAGGATCATATAATCCAAAATCGAAAGTATCATATACATATATATCATAGCATTATGATATGCATAAAATGCTTCATGGAATCCAACTCATGGATATCTATCATGGTATGGTCGACCAACCTCATATCATGCCATATGCAATGCACATAAATCATCAAACCATAGGGTCCACTATGCCCACGACCTCCTCGTCGTGTGGTCCCTGGGTACCTGAGCACACTCGGTCATAGCCTCCACGGGGCCTATGACACGTCGACCCAGTGCCTTGACACTAGTGGTAGCCCCCTATACCACATGCAGTCGACGTAGGGACCTGCCTCTTTTTGAGCGTGGTACCCATCCACCTAATAGTGGTAGAGGCCGGGTGGCCAACCCAGACCCCTCGGCATAGCTCCCACGGGCTTACTAGCCCAAATCACATAAGATCAAATAAGCCAAAACCTCTTTTCAAAACCTGTCCTCTTTGGGTCCCTCACAACTGCCTGGCCCTCGGCACTCCAGCGTCTTTTGGCAACCCTCCAGGACATGCAATCTTTGTAAGAACTTAATACTCATAGATCATGCAATGTATGCAATAGTTTTCAAAACATATCTATGCATAATGTATATACAAAACATGTCCATGCATAAAGCATTTGTCACATGCATGCTAAACAAGTCATATACTTGAATCATGTATTTGCAAAACAATCATAGTTCTTTTAAAAGAATCTAGTAGCGATAGAGCACCTACCTCAAAGTCTCCTGGAGTCGCGTCCTTTATCGCTCAACCTGTCCCTAGGTCTCATTTATAAACTCCTGGGTATAAATGGATACAAGGAGTCCTAGTTAATTTCAGTCTTATTTAGACATTAGACCGCTAGCCCTGCTAATTGGGTCCCTGGTTCTTGCCTAATTCATTGTCAGGCTAGATCCTATGGTATGGATATACTTTCCAATAGTTAAATTCTATAATTTGTCCTCTAATCTAACTTTAAAGTCTCAATAGGTCCCCGTGCCCCAGTTCCCAGGACACTCGTGTATCCTGGTTGAACCGCGATCGCCTTAGGTGCCTGGGCACCCAAAGGCCGTGCCAGGGACTGCGTTTTGCATGCGTATATGCATGCTCAAGTAACGCACCTTGTAGCATGGCGCATCTTAGCTCCCAGGGTACCCCGTGCATCCTGGTCGAGCTAGGACCCATGCCCCATGTTGCGTACGTACCCAAAGGCCATACCTGGGACAGTGTTCACATGTGCACAAGCATGCGTAAGTGACGCGCTATGACGCGCATCATCGTATGGACGCACCTTGTAGTGTGGCGTGTCTCAGCTCCCAGGGCACCCCGTGCACCTTGGTCGAGCCAGGACCCGTGCCCCATGTCGCGTGCGCACCTGAAGGTCGCACTTGGGACAA
This sequence comes from Warburgia ugandensis, assembly GCA_035236585.1. NCBI lineage: Eukaryota > Viridiplantae > Streptophyta > Magnoliopsida > Canellales > Canellaceae > Warburgia > Warburgia ugandensis. The sequence continues at coordinate 77,066,193 of CP141129.1, read as the reverse complement.
TGTACGCACTGTCGTACACCTGGAACCCCTCCTAGGGACCCAGTCCCAAGTGCACGTGGTGCTTGGCATCCTTGGGACGCCTGGCTCGTGCAGGGTTGATGAGCTATTTTGGGACGTTTTCCGGCCAGGAAATCTGGCTGGAAAACGTCTAAGAACGCTAGATCCAACCTGGATCTAGCCTGAAAGGGGGAGAACCAAGAGAAGGGAGGTAAGGACATCTTACCTGGGCAGCCTAGGGAGTGCCCATTTCACGCTGGTCCTTCCTGCCCACTGGAAAAACTCGCACAAGGTGGAAACCCCATTGCCTAGATCGGAAAAGAGAAGAGAGGGGAAATGGGGAGATGGGAATGGCATGGCCAGGCTGACTTTGGCCTGGCCGTTGCCTGAAAATGCAGAGGAGACGGGTTTCCGATCTTGCCGGAAACCCCAGTCTCAAATGGCTGGAAAAGTTGGGTTTTTAGAGAGGGGAGATGGGGCTTTTATAGCCCTGCTATGGCGGTGCTGCCAATGGTGGTGCCTCCGTTGGCGGTGGCAGAATCCTCCAGAAAAATCAGGATCGAGGGTTTTTGGAGGGTTCTTGAGGTTGAAGACGACAGGGGTGCCGTTATCAAAACGGCCCCCCTGCGTTTTTCGTCCTTTTTCGTTTTAAACATTTTCTATTTAAATTTCAGAAATACCCCTATCTTTAAACGGCCGTAACTTCTTCATACAAACTCCGTTTTGGGTGATTTTTGAGGCGTTGGATTCCATTTTTCGAGTAGAATCTAATGGTACTAAGTTTCCTCACAAATTCCTTTGTTTACTATTTTAAATAAAATCAAACATTCAACTCAGTTTATTTCCTATAAAATGTCCAATTTTTGTCAAAAATAGCGTAAATTGCTCGGGTATTACATTATTACCCCCTTAAAAGAATTTCGTCCTCGAAATTCCATAAATTATCATCTTCCAGGTATTTGTCTCTTAGATGATTTCTTGGTGAATGCATTTCTCTCTTAGGAATCAAATCTATGCTCAACCTCAATTTATCATTTCTGTTGTTCCTTCTACAAAGCCTTACCTATAAGGGCCGTTTTCGCTGCGTACTCTGATGCAGCGCCATACTCTCATATGTGCCAATTTAACAATACCGTTTTCTAGCGGTACTTTATCTATCTCGAATTCCTTAGATTCCTATACTTATTTCATCATGTATAAGATAGTCTCGTCGTAAGATCATGCTTCTTTGTTCATGTATATACTTCTTTCAAGATCATATTATCTTATTTCTCCTATTTCATTTCGAATATTATAGGATAATCCTTTTTATCTAGTGATCTCCTTCATCATCCACAAGCCCAAAAAAGTTACCTTCTTTCTATTGTGTCTAACTTTGCTTCTTATATTTGTCTCCAAGATACTTCAATAACTGATATGGTATCATTTGCTCTATAGCCAAACTCTTACTTAACTTTGAATTTCAACTGTCTTGTCGTTTTCCATATGTGACTTGATTTCCTTGACCAAGGTTACATTCGAAAATGAAAGCCAATTAGTAGCATCTTCCATCGAGGACCTTATCATATACTGAAAGTAAAATGTCCTAACTTCATATCCAGTTTCATAATTATTGAATTCATTAAATGATTTTCTCCATGAGGATCTTATCCAAACTCATGTCAAATGTCAATGGTTGATTCATCATCATGGGTCATATGTTCTCGTCTAGAAGCCTATCTCACTATTCTCATCAATTTGTCATTAGGAGTGTTAATAATGTTCCTATTTATGCAAAGCAAAAAGTCTCTTATTCATCACCGGATACCCTTACTAGGTCATGGTTGAATCCTTTGTCATCATCCTCTTTGTCCTTTTTTTTTTGCTTGATGGTTTTCTTCGTTACCTTCTAGTTCAAAAGTTCTATACTCAATCCAGTAGGGTTAGTCCTTAAGAAATTCCTTTAATTGATTTTTAGCACTTGGTATATGTTCATAACAACTAACTATTTGTCTATAGGCAATGTAACATCAAATCTCACCTTATAGTGTGCTAGCCATCTCACCTTTTCTCCTTCCATCCCCTATGTCAATGTATCATGCAATCTTTTATCAAGGCTTTATTGACAATCATGCAGTCTATATTGTCAGGAGGTATACTCGTAAGTAGTAATTTTCTCAATGCCTCAAATTTTATTCTTCAAGTGCCTCCTTATTTTATCTTTCAAGTGCCTTCTTATACTTAGTTTATAATAGCAATAATTCTCCTTCAATAGCGATTATATCAAATTGTACTGAAGTTGTTTACTCAACAAGTTTTACAATACTCAGATAAGCATAAACATTTTCTTAGACATAGAAAGACTTTAGTTGATTACCTATTGATCTCTTCCCAGATGCATTATAAGCTCAAGGGCCTCTAGAGTGATCGGTACTTATCTACCTTTCTTTCAATCCAAGTCTGTAGTATTTTTCAGACCCAAAGTAATTTCTTCACCTTGTCATGGTAGCCACTAAGGTTTGAAAAACCTTTCACATTGGTTTAGATCACTTCTTATTTTTGCTCCTATCTCAGTTGTTACCATATTTATTGTACTTGTAGCTCTTCATGATGTGGCCTAATCAACTTCATGATGTGGCCTAATCAACTGGCCTTATACCCTCAAATGACTTAGCCTATCAAGTACTCAAGTCTAAAGACTTATAACATCCTTCTGAGTATATAACTTCAACTACTAACTCATAGATATTAACATACCTGATTAATTAGGGTGGGATGCCTCTATTCAGTTAACAACACTCAATGATGGTCTTAAGACCTTCGTTTGATCCTTGATAGTACCCTTCTTGCTGAAGATAGATAGATGGACAAGTTACTGTCCTGGCCTAATTCCTTTTTATTTACTCATGTAATGGCAAGGTGAGCTATCACCAAATTTTTCTTTTTATTACATCCATTGGTGTTCCGCATAAGCTAATGGATCCGATAAGAATCTAATTGTAATAGTTGATATCAAACCATTTGTAGAATTTTAATTTCTAGTTGGTCACTATTCCTTGTCGCATACTTTCTTGTCGCATAATAGTTGATATCAAACTTTCTTGTCGCATAATCTCCTGAAATTCGATACTTTTACTCAAAATCTTAAATCCTATATGCTTTCATGTATCCTTGCCAACTCAACTATTATTATTCCTTTGCATTGGTTTGATCTTCCCCCCTATAGGATTCGAGATGTTAGAATTGTATGTATCTTCATAGAGTCATAATCTTCTTCTTTTGATTATTCAATATTCATCGAATACTTATGGTTACATCTCTATCTCTTTCTCTCTTTTCTTCAAAATCCTCATTTGGTATACCTAGATCAATGTCTTCATATGCTTTGTTGCATATAATTGATACTTCATCATAATCTGAATGCTTCTTAGAAATTCTAAACCGTCTGAAGATCATTGAAATCCTCAATTGCCTATAGCCTCAATAAAATCTATACAATGTCTTAATAATGGTATTGACGTTTTGGTCATGCTATACTTTTCTTACAAGTTCATGTTAGGATCGATCTATTATTCACAGATCTATCATCCCCAATATTATTGTCAAAATCTTTTGGTAACACTGTCAAATATAGTTCCCTATCTTATTCGTGTTATATTCCTCATAATATGTCACTTGTATACATCTTCTGATTTGCTCCAAAATACTCAATTAGTTATTATTTGATAGCTCTTCACTCTTTATAAGACTTCAATTAAGGTATCAAAATTGAGCTAAGTCTTTCAAGATTCATACCTTTGTCATCTAGTACAAGTCATAGTTATCCCTTAGTATCATCTTGTATGCTTATCCCTATTATCATCAAAATTTTCTCAAAGTCTGTCTTTTACATCTCATATATCACATCCTTGTGATAGTGTACTCATATTCTGATATTCTTTATGATGGTAAGATAGCCATGTAGGACTTTTGATTTTTCTCACCTTTGATAAGATTACTTTATTGCAGGCCAACACTATCTATTAACAAGTCCATTAATCATCTTCATTCATTCATTCTCATCACAATATGATCCTTATATGAGATTTCATCTTTGCACCACTGCACAACAATTCTTATTTCCTTAAGTTATCTCAGACTAGATTTTGGATAAGGGTTGCACTATCCTCTGCCTATTTATTTGTTAAACCAAGCTGTGTTTCACCCATTTATTTATGGTGAAATGCCTTCAGCATTAATATTGTAATCCTCAAATAGAAGTAGTCATCTTTACTACTCCTATTTATACTACTTATTCTTGATTTTGTTTATTGTTCATGACCCTTGGACATGCTGGACTAGCTGTGAAAGGATAAAACTGGGCTCTAATACCAACTGTGACGACCCGGGTTTTCTCATGCATTTTTAAATGCAATACCTAATTTTCTAAGGCGGGATGCATCCCTATTTGAAAACCATTCTATAAAAACCATGCAATGCAATGAAAAACTTTTAGTTTTAAACTCATTTTTGAAAACCCAGAGTGTCATTTACCTTCACAACAACCAAAGTAGTTTTTGAAAAACTTCAAAAATCATAAATATTTTCCCCAGGTCTTTCCAAATACAAAGACACAGCCCAACTATAATTAAATACAACTTCATGTCCAAAGGGTTGAGAGTTTACTTACATGTATAACTTTCTACTTTTTGATTCACTTGCTCGTAGCACTAATATCTCCTGAGACGTCTTCTATTTATGAATAGAACTATCCTGAAAAATGTTAAGGATAGGGTGAGTATATACTATACTCAGTAGGAGTCTATCACTACTAGTTTTATAATGCATGTGATGTTTTAAAATCATATGCTCTTTCCAAAACATGTGCATGTCTGAATTCTCAAGTTCAATATCGACATCAAAATCCATTGCCAAATTGAAATACTAACGACTTAAAGGATCATATAATCCAAAATCGAAAGTATCATATACATATATATCATAGCATTATGATATGCATAAAATGCTTCATGGAATCCAACTCATGGATATCTATCATGGTATGGTCGACCAACCTCATATCATGCCATATGCAATGCACATAAATCATCAAACCATAGGGTCCACTATGCCCACGACCTCCTCGTCGTGTGGTCCCCGGGTACCTGAGCACACTCGGTCATAGCCTCCACGGGGCCTATGACACGTCGACCCAGTGCCGTGACACCAGTGGTAGCCCCCTGTACCACACGCAGTCGACGTAGGGACCTGCCTCTTTTTGGGCGTGGTACCCATCCACCTAATAGTAGTAGAGGCCGGGTGGCCAACCCAGACCCCAGGCATAGCTCCCACGGGCTTACTAGCCCAAATCACATAAGATCAAATAAGCCAAAACCTCTTTTCAAAACCTGTCCTCTTTGGGTCCCTCACAACTGCCTGGCCCTCGGCACTCCAGCGTCTTTTGGCAACCCTCCAGGACATGCAATCTTTGTAAGAACTTAATACTCATAGATCATGCAATGTATGCAATAGTTTTCAAAACATATCTATGCATAATGTATATACAAAACATGTCCATGCATAAAGCATTTGTCACATGCATGCTAAACAAGTCATATACTTGAATCATGTATTTGCAAAACAATCATAGTTCTTTTAAAAGAATCTAGTAGCGATAGAGCACCTACCTCAAAGTCTCCTGGAGTCGCGTCCTTTATCGTTCAACCTGTCCCTGGGTCTCATTTATAAACTCCTGGGTATAAATGGATACATGGAGTCCTAGTTAATTTTAGTCTTATTTAGACATTAGACCGCTAGCCCTGCCTATTGGGTCCCTGGTTCTTGCCTAATTCATTGTCAGGCTAGATCCTATGGTATGGATATACTTTCCAATAGTTAAATTCTATAATTTATCCTCTAATCTAACTTTAAAGTCTCAATAGGTCCCCGTGCCCCGGTTCCCAGGACACCCGTGTATCCTGGTTGAACCGCGACTGCCTTAGGTGCCTGGGCACCCAAAGGCCGTGCCAGGGACTGCGTTTTGCATGCGTATATGCATGCGCAAGTAGTGCGCTATGACGTGCATCATCACACGGATGCAGCTTGTAGCATGGCGCGTCTTAGCTCCCAGGGCACCCCATGCATCCTGGTCGAGCTTGGACCCGTGCCCCATGTTGCGTACGTACCCGAAGGCCGTACCTGGGATAGTGTTGGCATGTGCACAAGCATGCCTAAACGACGCGCTATGACGCACATCATCGTATGGACGCACCTTGTAGTGTGGCGCGTCTCAGCTCCCAGGGCACCCCGTGCACCCTGGTCGAGCCAGGACCCGTGCCCCATGTCGCGTGCGCACCTGAAGGTCGCACCTGGGACAATGTACACACTGTCGTACACCTGGAACCCATCCTAGGGACCCAGTCCCAAGTGCACGTGGTGCTTGGCGTCCTTGGGACACCTGGCTCGTGCAGGGTTGCTGAGCCATTTTGGGACGTTTTCCAGCCAGGAAATCCGGCTGGAAAACTTCTGAGAACGCTAGATCCAGCCTGGATCTTTCTTGAAAGGGGGAGAACTAAGAGAAGGGAGGTAAGGACGTCTTACCTGGGATGCCTGGGGAGTGCCCATTTCACGCTGGACCTTCCTGCTCCCCGGAAAAACTCGCACAAGGTGGAAACCCCATTGCCTAGATCAGAAATGAGAAGAGAGGGGAAATGGGGAGATGGGAATGGCATGGCCGGGCTGACTTTGGCCTGGCCGTTGCCTGAAAATGCAAAGGAGATGGGTTTCCAATCTTTCCGGAAACCCCAGTCTCAAACGGCTGGAAAAACGCTGGAAAACTTGGGTTTTTGGAGAGGGGAGATGGGGCTTTTATAGCCCTGCTATGGTGGTGCTGCCAATGGCGGTGCCACCCTTGGCGGTGGCAGAATCCTCCAGAAAAATCAGGATCGAGGGTTTCTGGAGGGTTCTTGAGGTTGAAGACGATAGGGGGTGCCGTTATCAAAACGGCCCCCTGCGTTTTTCGTCTTTTTTCGTTTTAAACGTTTTCTATTTGAATTCCAGAAATACCCCTATCTTTAAACGGCCGTAACTTCTTCATACGAACTCTGTTTTGGGTGATTTTTGAGGCGTTGGATTCCATTTTTCGAGTAGAATCTAATGGTACTAAGTTTCCTCACAAATTCCTTCATTTAATATTTTAAATAAAATCAAACATTCAACTTAGTTTATTTCCTATAAAATGTCCAATTTTTGTCAAAAATAGCGTAAATTGCTCGGGCATTACAGATCAAGACTGGAAACCACCCGATCACCACCACCTCCTTCTCTGACCAGCCATGCCAACATTGGTTGCCTGTGACCCTTCCTAGCTTCTGATCTATGCAAATCCACACAAATCAGACCGTTCACCATAATCAAATCATCGATCGGACATCAGATCACTTGATCTATGATCGATCGAACCATATATCATGATTTGGTCATTGATCTATCTCCAAATGGCAGATCTATAACTGATCTGACCATCCAATGAGGCAAGACCATTAATCTGTCCGCACCTGACAGATCTATAATTGAATCCACAAATCCCCACATGATCAAATAATTAATTAGCCATTAACACATAGATCTATGACCTATCTAACCATTCATCATGATCTCATTATTGATTGGTCAATACATGCCAGATCTAATACTGATCTGGCACTTTGAGATGATTTAACCTTAGGTCAACCATTTAGCACCTAGATCCAACATAGATTTGAACTTTCAATTAGATCTGACTGTACATCTAACACCAAACCATTTGATCTATGATTGATCATGCCCTACACATTGATCTGACAGAGATCTTGACACAACCATAATGTATGACCACGATCGGGCAAGTCCATGGCCATCCAACAGTGATGATCAGGCTTCACTTTTCCTATCCAAATAGTCTATCATGACCTTAGAACTTGCAAATCACAAATCCTATAAGATATTAGGTTTAGAATCCTGCTAGAGATGATCTTGTTAAGTTGGAGCCACCATTGAGATCAATCAAGGAATTTAGGTATGGAATAGGATCAAATTCTATGGTCCATATCATAAAAGTTGTTAAAAAGGATTATTCCCTTTAGATTACTGATTGATTACTTGATTTGGCAAATTCAAGTGAAGAACAAGGACTAGATCATATGGATCTGTGAGACTTTGCAAGCATTGTCGATCAACTAGTGGAAAATGGATGAACTCGCTACACGAGGTGGGTGGAGAATTAAGAAAGCATGTCTTAATAGTAAGATGCATGTTTTTAAAACATGATCTTATTCTTATGATAGATATTATGTCATTTAAATTGTGCATTTCATACGATATATGATAATGAACAACATGCTTATAATTGAAGCCTACTGAATGATCTTAATGGATACACATGATCTATTCTTAAAAATATCATAGCTGTTATTGTGATAAAAAGACATTTATGGTACATGGGTACCATTACATCATATGCGATGTATGAGTCTAGGATTTTACAGTATATCCATGGTGGGCGATCACCTAATAAGTGAGGATGTTATGATTATGATATGATATTCATATATATATTATGGACAAGCAAGATGCCTGTGTATTATTATTATACATCCAGGTATGGTGCCCTGAGAGTTTTGATTTAGACAAGCATAGGCTTGGGGATGCTATGCTAGGAGAGTTGTAGGATTTGGTTACCCGCTCTTTGAAATTTATTATATGATGGATACCATGCCCAATGAGAGGCTAAATGTCGGGTGGGGCAATCATGGGAAGGCCACCACTATGACAGCCATGGTCGCCCCCATGTGGACATGGATTTTGTTATTTCCACAATTAGTATCAGTGGATTATTATGCAGTTATCCAGGCACGCTGTACGGATTTAGACTGCGGAATAGTAGTCCTTGTATTTGATGCACTATGATGCATATATGATAGCATGATGAGATGCTTACATGATGGCATGATAAGATGCCTTATATGATGATGGCATGATGAGATGCCTTATATGATGGCATGATGAGATTCCTTTTATGATGTTACTAGTAACGACTAGAGTTGTATGAACCCGTATGGTAATGGGAATATGTATGAGACCTAGTATAGTTTGGGAATGGAAGTTATAAAACCTATGGACTATATTCATAATTTTTTATGGCTTTTAACGATTTTAATATATATGATATAGTCCTATATGTATATGCTGCAGGGCATAGTTTCATAAAAGTTTTCCTATGGGGAAGTGAATGGGTAGATATATTATGTAGAGTATGGTTCATAAAATTGGAGTATGGTATCATATGGAAAATGATAATGATAAATATTTAAAATACCAGTGAATTATATATATATATCATGTTAAGGGTAATTCTAAAGAGTGATTATTATATTCATATGATGAAGAGGAATTATAAATAGCTATTTTATCAATGACTTACAGATAATTGAATTAGTAATGAAATTATTGAATTATGAACTATGTTGTAAACTTCATCCCATATAGGCATTATGATGAACTTGAATATTTTAATTAATATAAAATGCATAATTCATATATAATTAACATGTTTTCTTAACTCTCCCCTACCAAGCATAGCTTGCTAAGATATTGTAAATGCTTATGTTTACAATATCTCAGATACAGACAGACAGGAGAAAACATACACAAGCAAGAGGAGTTCAATAGCCATAATTTTGCTCTTAAGTATGTATTTTGTTAAAGTTTTTGTATTGTGTAGTTAGTTATTTGGATTATGCTATTTGGACATTTAATATAATGATTATAGGGGGTTGTGTATGTGAACCACTAGATGGGTCTTATTGTTTCATAAAATGAATGTCTATCTTCTATAAAAACTATATTATGTATAGTATGGGAGTTGAGGTGACATTCGGGTTTTTGGAAAAATGAATTTCAAAGAAAACTATCTTCTGCTATTTTTGAATTTTAAATTAGAGGCATGCCAACTTTTGAGAATAAGTGCGAAAATTTTTCATGAAAGACCCGAGGCATCACATAAAAGTCATTGAGCTTTTAATTTTTGTCATAGAAAATGGGCAAATATGCTTGGATGCTACAATAAGATCATTAAGAGAATATGAGTGGGGAATAAAAAAGTTCATAGAGTTTTCACTTTAGGAAGGGGATGCATATTGTAATACATGCATTGTCCATGCTCAAGATGTGTAAACCTGGGTAACTATAGGCAAGTTGTGAAAACATTTATACTTCAATGGAGATGATCAAATTTATCACCCCTAAATATTTGCATGGAGAAGAACTACTTCAGGGGCTCTCAATGAAGGCAGAAAGAGCTGAATGTGAAGACACAATAGGAAGTGTTGATGATAGTACAACTACATCGATGTTTTGAGATGCATACGATGACTTCCAGGATGACATAGAACAATTTTAGTCTACATTGGAGGAAGTCAATGCCTTGTTGTACATTAGGTGTGCAAATTATACTAAGCTATCTACAATGGTTGACGTATACAATTTAACACTGAGATTTAGGTTTTTGCTTCAAGGTTTTTATAAAATACTTGAAAATGGTGAATAAAATGCTACTAAAGGAGAACGAACTAGGAAGGTCAACATGAAAGGAAAAGAAAACCAAGGATGCACTAGGGTTGAAATCTGAGAAGATGCATCCTTGTCCCTATGATTGCTTCTTGTACCAGAAGGAGCACAAGGATAAAACTACATGCCCAATTTGTGGATAGTCAAGATGTAAGATGAAGAAGAATTCAATCGATCAGGAAAATGACACGCCTGCAAAGGTCTTATGGTATTTCCCTCTATTCCAAGGTTAAAAGAATGTTTTGTATTATGAAAATGACAAAGAAATTAGTATAACATGCCATAGAGGGAGTCGTTGATAGTGATTTATGCAATCTAGTATTTTACCCAGCACGAAAGCTTATGGACTTCTTATGGCCCAATTTTGGAAAAGAATCAAGAAACCTACAACTTGCAATATCTATAGATGATATTAATCTTCATGGTTCTATGAGTAGCAGGTACAATTATTTGTCTATTATAACATTTTGTTACAACCTCTTGCCATTGTAGTACATGAAGAAGAAGTTCATGATGTTATTTATGTTGACGTTAGGTCCCAAGTAACAAGAGAATGGCATTGGCATGTACTTGGCTTCGTTGATGAATGATCTTAAGATATAATGGGATGTAGAGGTTGAGGCTTATGATGTATACAAGAAAGAGTAATTTATCATTAAGGCTATACTTTTGGGGATAATAAATGACTTCCTTTTGTAAAGCAATGTCATGGTATGCATCATAAAGGGATACAATTCTTATCTTATTTGCAGTCACCAAATGTGTGTGATATACATGACAGGAATAAGACATTCCTCGGCCACAGAAGATGGTTGCATAGAAACCAGCCACAACATTTTTAAAATGGAGAATTTGATTATAGTGTATAGACAAGGGCATCTCCAAAGATGTTAAATGGACAACAAGTATTGGAAAAGGTTAAAAACATTAATTACTCATGGGGGTGGAAGAAAGCAACTAAACATACAAGTGGCATCAACTCTAAAAGTTATTGAAAGAAGAAGTCAATTTTGTTTAAACTTGTATACCAGAAATGCTTTCACATGCGGCATGTGCTTGATGTAGGAAGTAATCAATTATATGAGATTCAATTTTTAACATGTTTCTAAAGAACCTTGCAGTTGCAGTCCTAATAGCCTCCTTGTTGTCCAACCAATTGCCTGCACTATTATTGAATTTCCCTCTCATTATCTTAGAGGAAGTTCCCCTACTTGTTGTTCTCTTATGACTATGGTTTGATGTTAGTGGTGATGTAGGCGAATTGGTAGGGCTTACAATTGTTTGTGTTTAGAGTAGGTGATCTAGTAAAAGAGGGGAAGGGTTATGCTAGTTAGAAAAAGCTATGTGTGGGGTTGCAATGTATAGCTACAACTTATGTTTTAGCATCAGTTGTTGCTCTGGTTACAAATGACCCAATCTATCTGTGGTATCCAAGTCTATTTCACATTGAGAAGAATATCTGTAAGAGTTTGACTGGTACCTTGCTTCACATACTTGAAAATATAAAGGATGGACTTGTAGCTTGAATCGATCTTGTGAAGATAGGTTTGAAGAGAAGGTTGGATCCACATGATAGGGGTAGTCGAGGAATAGCGCATAAAAATCTGCTAGAGCTCAAAGTCCCAGGTGGCTACTCTTCAAACTTAAAAACATTGTCTCAATGGAAGAGCTAAAATTATCAGGGAAGAATTTGAATGATTGCCATGCTCTAATGCAACAACTCTTGCCTATGAAAAAATGTTGTGGATGTTTCAAAATTTCAAGAAATAATAGACCATCTAGTGACAACCTTATCTGAGCTTGACACAATCTTACTACTAGCCTTCTTTGATATCATGGTGTACTTAACAGTGCATCTTATTGACAAGGTTAGACTCTGCAGGCCAATATGTTTGTGTTGGATGTATTCATTTGAGAGGTAACTAAAAGTGTTAAAAGAGTTTGTAGGAAATCACAATTAGCTAGAGGGTGTATCACTGAATGTTACATTGTAGAAAAAGAAACAAACTTTTGTATAGAGAATTTATGAGGAGTAAATGTGAGTGAAATCCCATCAAGAAAGAAACAATCAGTTGGATTTGATCCAAAAGTTAGTGAACCCCTCTCGATGGTTGTGTATTGACTGTTGAACTTAAAGAATGGGACTAGGAACACCTTTATATTTTGGGAAATAATATTAATGAAGTTCAACCATACATTGAGTAAGTTGGCCCCTCTCTCTTCCTTATAGTGAGCACATGGAGTTCTTGAAGAGCAAGATATTCAAGAGATGCATGAAAATAGAAGTGGCTGCAACATGAGCACTATCACACCTTCAGTTCTTGGCTTTGTTAGAAAATAAAATGATTAACACTTTATTTACCATGTTATGCATGCATATACTAATTTATTAGATTATAATAATCATCCAACTCAATATACATAGATTCAAGATTAGTAAGATGCTCCAAGTCATAGTATATATGAATTTTTGGGTTGGATGACAATGGGACCTCAACCATAAGTAATAAAGCATATTGGATATGCCATAAATGATTATCACTTTTACACAAATGATTATGATAAGTCAAGAGCACAATAGAATATCGGGACCACTTTAGTTGCCAATGCTATTTTCTTTCTAGTTCAAGGGACAACATCCTAATCATGACAAATGATACTTATTATGGTGTTATACAAAAAATACAAGCAATGCATTGCACTTATAAAACTATGGTTGTGTTTAAGTGTAATTTGGTGGAACATGACAAAGATATCATCAAAATGATGATTTTGAATTGAATTTAGTTGACCCAAATAAGATCGCCTATCAATTTATTTTGGCATCTCAAGCAAAATATGTATTTTATATACAAGATAGACATGGTATGAGATGGTTGACTATTTTATCATACTCCCTGAGAGACTTTTATGATGAAGATGACCTAGGCGATATTGCACTAGATTACCCTTCTATTACTAGAACAATTCCATCAATTGATGTAGTCATTGAGAATGGTGGATTATATGTGACATATTGGTGAAGAGGGTGCTTGGGTTGAAAATAATTTATGTTGAGGGGGTAAATTGCAATGTAACATTTTATATATTGAAAAATAGGATGGTTAGGAGTTATATAAAAATTTGTTCTTGTGTTTGTTTTATTAATGCATGCATGATTGTTTAATAGTAATTCACCATATATATATATTTACATATCTATAGTTCTGATGCAAGTACATTGATCAACAAAAGAAGTCTTTGGAGCTAAAATATTTATAATTTTTTGGTATAACTGAATCATATGGTTATAAAAAATGTGCCTTAAGAAAAAAGAAAAATAAGAATATTTTCTAAAAATTGCCTTAAAAAATGTGGTTTTCTAAGACATGTTTTTGGAAAACCTTTCTAAAATATGGTTTTCTAAGATGCTTTTTTAAAAAACCATCTTGAAAAACATCTGACATAGATTATATATAAAATCGAATCAGCCCCATCAACCCTTATCCTAGTTTCCATCTCCCCCTCTTTCTCTCCAACCAACATTTTTCTTTGACATCGTCTTTGAATTTTTCGTTGAACCAATCAACCTTTTTTCTCCCCTTCCACTCCATCGTCCTCGCTTTCTCTCATAAACTCCCATTTTTCTCTAATGACTAGCGGGAAATCTTCAATTTTTTCATTGAGATTTGTAAGGACATTCTTTAACTATGATTTTTCACTTACTTTCTTGGTACAAAATGACCATTAATAGTGATATGAGTTTCTAGCAATCTCTCGCCATTTGACCTGAGTCACTCCCTCTTTTTATTTGGCAATAGATAGTCTAAGAACATATCTTTGATTTGATGAGATTTTCACACAACAAGTGTGATCCCTCCCTCTCCCCGCCGCCCTCCCCCCCCCCCCCCCCCCACATACACCTTTCTTTAAGTTTAAAAGCACAGAAACTACAATAGATAACTTCTTATATTCAAATAAGCTTGGAAAGGGAGGGTTTGGTCCAATATACAAGATAATAATCCTTCTCTTGAATCTCATTTTTTCATAGGATGAATAATTAGCTATGCCTACATCAACAAGTATATTATCAGGCTACTCTATATCTCTTTCTTTTCTCAAAATTCTATAGCTGCCAAGGATAATTTGGGAGTCTATTCTAAATGTCAAATTAATAGATCATACTGGCCCAATCATGGTATGTTTTAAAGTTATGATTTTACTTGATATTTTCTATCATATCTTTGATATGCATAATGATTTGGTATTTTTATTTATTTTGAAACATTTTGGTTAAATTTATTAGAAGTTAACTAAAATATGAGATTATGTTGATTACTAAATTTCAACAAAGGAATCTCGTTTGGCTTTTAGGTTATTGCACTGAAGGAGTTGAAAAGATGCTAGTTTATGAATACATCCCCAATAAGAGCTTGGACACCTTTCTTTTTGGTTGGTCTCTATGAAATACTATAAGCTTTCATGTGCTTGTTTTTTACTTATTAACATAGATGAGAGAACAATTTTGAGCCATATTTATTATGGAGTAGTAATGAAAGCATGGTGACTTGACAAATTTTCTATAATACCCTGTCATTCCTAAAAGACCTCTCACTTGTTTGAGGTTCTGAGGTAGTGGCCATTCATTCATGGCTTGTGTCTATTTCTATCAAGTCTTATTCCATATGTAGCTATTTTAATGGCTCAGGCTTTTAGAAATAGTTATATTAAATTATTTTAGAAAATTCCTAGAATTTTTTTTAAACATTTACAAAACATAATATGAGGAAAGTAATCCATAGGATGAAAAGACCCCATAAACAGGACTCACTGGTCACAATCCAAACAACTAAATAGTCCATAGTTCAAACATAAAGTAGAACTTAAGTTCTTATTACATGTCCAGTCAACAAACCCTCAAAACAAAATAAAACACATAATTTAAACTAATCTTCTGCTCTTGCTCTTTGTACATGGTTTCCTTTATTCACAACTTGCTTCCTTTCTTCTATCCACTAATCCTACTACTTAGATATGTCACATGAAATGTTTTAGAGGTGAGTACAACTACTCAAATTGGAAACTTCTAAACTAGTTTCGAAAGCTAATAAGAATCTGGTTTTCATCTTTTAAATCTAGTGCATATAATAATTCCATGATTCACAACACAACACATCAATATCAAATATACATACAC
The DNA here is from genome assembly GCA_035236585.1 of Warburgia ugandensis. NCBI lineage: Eukaryota > Viridiplantae > Streptophyta > Magnoliopsida > Canellales > Canellaceae > Warburgia > Warburgia ugandensis. Next base: position 77,050,457 of record CP141129.1, on the reverse strand, counting down.
GTTAGATAATCTCAAATTATCAACATATATCATAAGTATTCAAAACACACATCAAAATGGTAGTATCATAGACAAATTCCATAAAGGCGAGTGGTCCAACCCTCTCACTAATAACCATAGTCGCATCTGCTCCAAACACTCCATCACAAAGCACAACTCACTCATGAGCTCTCATGAGGAAAATGGAGTACTACTCATTCATGAACTCTCATGAGGCAAATGGAGCACAAGTGACTCACGAACTCCATCAGGTAAAATGGATCACATTTCACACATGAACTCTCATGAGGCAAGTGAATCTCTCTAGTGCATAAGCACTACTGCCTCATAAACTACCATGAGTCACACAAACACAAGTAATTCATCATATCATATAGCATGTCAACCATAGCATATTTCCAAATGAGAGGATTAAAAATCACATATATCATTCACACATATCTCATTTAAATCATCCCATTCACATGACCCTATGTCTTTCAACTCTCAACTTTTCATGGCTTCAAGTTAAGTTTCTAAATTAGGATATCTAGGGTTTACTACTGATCCTAATCAATAATTTTTAGATAAAATTCATGTACCAAATTAGTCCCAATGGTAGTCATGTTACTCCTCACATTCTAAGGTGGAAACATATAAATTTAACAATTGGAAATTTCTTTGAAAATCACCAGTTGTAAAACATCCTTTTCAAATACACTTTTCTTGAGGATTTTAAAATATAAGTGTTTCACACCTAATAACTAGGAAGCACATTTTTAAATGTAGGTATAAAATTGAGGGTAAAATTATCCAAAAATCTAGCTAAAACACCTAGAAACATCTTAAGAAAACCCTACATTTAATAACCAAGTTTCCAATCCACATTTCTACTAGAAATTTTCAACCCATAATAATTCATATTTCCTAAAAAATACATGAAATTTGGAAGTCTAAAGGCACTCAAAAGCATCAAGTTTTCAAAGCTCCAAAACATGTACTATAGAGAGGGAGAACATATTGGGAAACTTGGCTCTAAAACTCAGGATTTTTGGGCTATGGACATGAGATATTTTTTGAGCATTATCATCACTTATAAAAATATATTCAGTTAAAATTTCAATGAAAACTTTTAGTCCAATCACACGTAGATTTAAAGACATCATAGGGTTAAAAACAATGAAGATACTTCCAAAATTTACAAATGTATAGCATCTTCAAAACTCAACCAAAATGAATAGAAAATGATATATATAGAAATATAGAATATTACATACATACCTCTATATTTAGCCTATTTTAGCTCTATAAATTATTTAATCATAGCTAATTAGGGTTAATTCTATAATTTTATAGGTCTAGGGTACAAATGAAAAAAATGACAAAATTAACCATTTTACCCCTTAAAGAGAAACTTCACTAACCAAGCTACATTGTGGAACCATACATGCTATTCATGAAGTTGCAGAGTTCAAAATGATTGTTGGATGTAAAAATCAAAGTCAGAGCAGTCAGAAACCCAAAATGGAATACTGAGCCTTATCCATTCAAATTGGGTGTTCGTATTAAAAGGAAGGTGGCAGTACTTTTCAAGGAATCATTCAAGCCAACCACCACCTTGGAAAGCTTCCAAAGTAAGCCCAAATCACATACAATGAGATCATATACAATGGGAGCTTCTGAAATAAAACAAGTATAATATTGAGGCCCTTGCGAGACTTATTCCTTACTTTCTCTCTCCTATTCAACTAAAGGAATGGACCCCTAATGGGGCAGCATGAAATATACGAGCATGTAGAAGCCCTTACAGATTCTAAAATACAAATAGAGTCTTACAGTGTAGAAGAAGTACAAATTGGGACCTACAGACCTTATCTGAATCAAACTCTAGATAGCAATATAGGTCCACCTAGAACCTTACCTGTGTATAAAGAATAAAAAGAAGATGAGTCCATTGATGTACTAATATTACATCATACAACTCTATGGTACATATTGGAAGTCCACAAGTGTTTAAGACCCACCCTACCTCCATTATATCAAGAACAACCTTTTAGGGAATTGCAGAGTAATCTTAATCACCAATTTCAAGAAAATGTAAGGGAGAAGGGTGAAAAATATGTATTGATTGTTACAAGCCCCTTTATCCCTTAGTTTGTTGAATAAGGGTACCATTCATTACAATATGGTCCAACACACTTCATGGTGGTCTTTTATGCTATCATGCTACCATCACCTCAAATTTCGAGGAGGCAAATAATTATTGACTACCTTGAAATTTTAAAAATGAGGGATCAACAATTTCAATGTGGTCCCATCAAATTCCAAATTTTGGTGGTGTATTATGTCCTAATGTTATCATTATAAAAAATTTCAAGGTCGAGAATGTATATAGATCATCATAAGATTCTAAAGTGGATTGAAAATTTTCCTATTTCATTATCAGATATAAGATAGTTAGATTAGTTAGTCTAGTCTGGCTAAAGGCATTAAACTTAGTGCTTACTAGGAGGCAACCTATGGTTTTTTGAGTCTCATGGTTCTGCATCCCTTATTTATCATTTCAGTGTCCTATATTTCAAAACATTGGGGACAATGTTTAGTTTAGGTTGGGGGCATAGACATGATTGAGATTTCTGAGGTTTTCTTAATACAAAAATAAAAAGATCAAATTTTTATGAATTTTCAAAATTTTAAGGTCAAGTTTCTTTATTATGATGAGAATTGGATTGTCTAAGTTTAGTATTTCCACTACTTTAACTTCTTTATAGAAATGCATACATTTAATTTTGCATTTAATTTATGTTTAGAAGTGTTTTATGAAAGTTAAATCATGGAATACACTTACACAAAGTATATAAGTCTAGACTAATAGATGATTATGACTTGGAGACGCCGAGGAAATCAATGGAGACCTATATACCCAAGTAAGTATTAGAGACCATCATCTTTTTGAGAGTTGTGTATAATGCTCTATTTTCTTCAGCAATCATCAACTTTGAGAGATCCCAACATCTTTGTTTTGGTCAAAATGCCAAGAACAAAAAAGGAGTACTAACCTTTGTTCCTGAATATTAATTTAATTTGATATGTTTTAAGAAACCTAGGAAATGATATAGGCCATCCTTGTTTTAGCCTAGAGATGTAAAGCCTACCCAATATATTGTACTATTAGTTAGACCCTATTTACCTTAACCCAAGAAACCCAATAAGGATATTTGGTACCTACCTTTCAAACATGAGGAGGGATGATAGAAAAAGCAGAAAAAGGACAAAAGTCAAAGAAGTGAAAAATATCAGTAGAACAAAGAAAAGTATTCCTTCTCAGAAATACAAGTCAAAAAGAAAAAAATATTAGAAAAAGAAAAGAAAAGTTGAGAAAAGAGAAAGAAAAATACAGAAGAGATATTCACTTCAATATAATCAAAAGTGAAACTATCTTACATAGTTGAAGACCTCTGCTCAAATTTGAAACTTTGAATCCTTATACCCTTTTTTTTTTTTGAACTTGTCTTAAGCCTAACTTTCATCCTATCTAAAGACCTATTGATCCTAGGTGGAACATAACCTTAATGAGAATATAAATAGGAAGCGATTAAGGTGGATTAGTTCTAATGATGTTTGTAATGGTGTCCATTCCTAGGGATCACATTTCTTTGTCTCATTTGTGCTTAAAAGAAAGTATGTGCACCATTTCTAATGGTCTTTGTAATAGTGTTCGTTCCTAAGGATTACATTTCTTTGTCTCATTTGTGCTTAAAAGAATGTATGTGAACCATCAGATTATTGGATTTGGTCACATAGTGAGAGAATTTTGTTTGACCCCATTTCTTTAAGAGCTTTATTCCTAAGGATATATTAGTGAGAATTTGAAGTCAAAATATCTTTTCAATGGACCAATAGCATATCTATTTATAAGTTTTGACTTATATAGTTTGTACATGCACTACACCTCAAGATTAAACTGGAATAAGATGGCTTTGGCATGTGGATAATTTGTGAAATTTCTCATTCATCTTTATTAAGTTGTTAAAGCAAGTAAATTAGTAATGGATGAGAATTCTCTGAGATAAAATAAAGGACTTAGCATTATTGAATTTTGTAGGTATATTCATTGCAAACCCTCATGAGATAAACTAGTCTACTAGGGGTAACCTAGGGGCATAAGGGCTTATTGCATATGCTAAATGTAATCATGAGTACTTATGAAAATGACAACCACTTTTGTTTTCATAATTTTTTTCATATTTTCCTCAAGATTAGCAAAATGCTGGTTGGGGGATATGACATGTGCAATTTTTTATAATACCCAATTAGTTTCCTATGTGTTGTAACTTATAGTGTTAAATTAGGGTTTTGGCTGAAATTTTGTAATACATGCATTCCTAACCTAATAATTCAAAATTTTAATATTTTGTAGGTTCAGAAGCTAATCTAGAGTAATATGTGAATGACCATAATTTTCTATAGTTTAATTAGGGTTTTTCTTCTTTCGTAGGTGTTGAGAAGTAAATACAAAGGATGAACTTGATTGAGGTAAAGAATTGAAGTCATTCATTAGGTTTTCTAGTCTAACTAGGAAACCTAAGCAAGCCAAAGCCTAAATGTCATCAATTCAAGGTGTGATGAAGGTTCAAGACTATCCTAGGGTATGCTAGAAGGCAATTGGAGAAGCAAAAGTTATTAGAAATGGACCCAAGCCCAGGCCATACATTTCCACCACCTTTGCGTGGGAGCCGTTCAAGTTAGTTAGCCATTAAAAGTCATGAAAAAGGGGTGAGATGCCATACAAGCTAATAAAGCCTTTAAGCCAAGCATTGAAACCACTTAAGCCACCAACTAATGAGCCATGAAAGTGAACCATCAATCCAATGATGAGTGGCATATGCAGCCACACGATCGAAGCATCAATTCAAGCAACTTTCATATATTAAAAGTGTGATTTTTAAGAGATTTACAAGGTAAGATGATCATGCATTAAGGGACCCATTAAGAGAGAAAAATTCACTTTCCTAACCCGTTTTCCATCCCTAATCCACCATTCATGTTGGGGTTCAATTTTTACAAATTAAGGAATGCACTACCGTCCAAGAGGAGGATGCCCCCTTGCTTAGTTGGTAAAATCAAGTTGTTTCCTACTTAGGAAACCCTAAATCTAAGTCCAAGAAAACATGTAAAAACCCTAGGTTTTCTTATAGATTTTGATCTTTATTAACTTATTTTTTCCCACTCTTCCCACCAACCAATCACCATTCAATTAGAAGGTCAAAGAGCCACTTTCTTTCCAAGGAAAAAGATGCCTCCCCTCCTTCCAAATTTAGTAACCAGCCAGCCCATGCTTAGTCATCTCTCTTATGTCATGTTTATGACATCATTCCTACTTAAATTTTCTCCTCCAAAACTCTTCCTGACCTTCCTCATTCAATACCTTAGCCCTAGAGCCAATTTTCTCATGAATTTTCCCTTTCCTAATTTAGGAACCACTCATCTATATATTGCCCATGGTTCACATGAATTTTTCAAGTAGAGGTGGGTGAGACACCTTGAAATTAAGCTTTTCTTTAGTGCTTTGTTGCTACTAGACTTGGGAATTCTTTGATGCTTTTGTTCCTTTTATTATCTATTTATTGGCTTGGTTATTGGCTCTCTAGTAGTTTTCTTGCTTTTGTTTTGTTTTCATTGCTTCAGTTACACTTGTTTTGATTTCTAGTTTTGCACCTTTCTTTCCATATAGTTTTTTCTTTCTTCTTTACTGTAATTCCACTATTTTTTTCTTTGTTATTCACTCAAGATTAAAGTTATATCTTTTATGGAAGTGACAACCAAGAGAAGAGCTAGCTTAGAACCTTGAATTCCTCCCTTGAAAATCATGTTTTTTTCCTTTTGTTTGCCCTTAGTTTTATTTCTATTTTTCCTTAGTTAGTTCACCCTTTTAGCCTTCTTTTCTCTTAGATTCCTTTATGGATTTTATTTCCATATCATTATACTTCATATTGGGAGATATAGATTGAATTTTTATTATAGTTTAGCAAGTTTGAACAATGCATAATTTCCAAAATTTGTAAATAGTTTTATGCACATAATTTTGGTGTAATTGGGAAGTGAATCAATAATGTTTTGTCAGAATTCTTGTTATGGAATATCTCTTTCATTAAAGTACATTGAATTTGGGTTGTTTCTTTGCATAAAATTTTTGGTTTCAATTGATTTCTTATGCTTGATTTGTTTGATGTTCTTTAGTTGAAATCTAGAATTTTTGTCCTCTTAACTTTATGCTTTCTTTCCAGCCATCTGAATCCCTTATTTGCTTAAATACTTAGGACCCCATTTAGATTTTCATGTTGCTTAATAGATACAATCATTATTTTTCATGATAGTTCATTTTAGATTTATCAATTCTGGTCACTTTTGCACCTTAGGACCATGCATACAATCCATGGATTATATACATGGTACCAAGTCACTTTCCTTTTTTGGTTTTTGCTTAGTTTAGTTGCTTAATTTAGTTTTAGTAGTAGTTATTTCATTATTTTGATCTCATTTTAGGTTTAAAAAGTTTTCTTTTTGATTTTTGGAAAGTGACTGATAAGTGTTCAATTTTGTATAAATAATACTAAAATAGTTGTCCATGTGTTATAACTTAGTGCTATTTTAGGGTTTTTGGGCCAAAATTTTATAACACATGCATTTTTGACCTAATAATTCAAAATTTTGAGATTTTGTAAGTTCCGAAGCTAATCCAAAGCAAGTATATAAATAATCATATTTTTATGATTTAATTAGTATTTTTCACCTTTTATAGGTCTTAGAGAGATGATCCAAAGGTTTAGATTGATCGAGATGAGAATTAAAGGTCAAGATCTAAAGTTTGAGTTAGGGCTTAAATTTCAAAATTTCAAGGTAGATCAAGGTCTAAGATCATATCAAGGCAAGATGATGGATCAATAGAAGCAATTGAAAGTGCTAAAGGTAACTAAAATGGGCCCATGAAGCAAGCCATTCATTTTCACCACCTTTGCATGGGAGCCATTCAAGCCACCTTAGCCATATAAGGCATGAGACAAGGTGACATGCTAAGAAATCCAAACCATGCTATTAAAGCCAAGGGTGTGAGCCATGAAGCCAAATCAAAATGAGCCCTCAAAGTGAGTCACATAAGCCAATTAAGCCAAATGCCACACTGAGTCATACTATTGGAGGAGAATTCAAGCAATGATCTACTTTCTCAATTTGGATTTTCAAGGTTTAATTAGAAGTTTTTAGAGAATTATGTAAAAGGTAAGATGACTATGCATTGATGGACCCATTAAGAGAGAAACCTTACTTTTAAACTCCATCTCCCACTCTTTTTCCATTCAAATTGACCTAGGGTTACAAGTTAAAAGATGGAGGCACCTCCTTAGGAAAAAGATGCCCCCTTAGTTAGTTGGCAAAATCAAGTGGTTTCCTAATTAGAAAACCTTAAATATAAGTTCATGCAAACATGTAAAAATCCAAGGTTTTCTTCCAAATTTTCCTAGCTATTTTCTTCCTTATTTCCCTCACTCTTCCCACAATTCAAATTCCATCCAATTAGGATGGTGGAGAGCCACTTTCCTTTCATGGAAAAGGATGCCTCCCTCCCTTTCTAATTTAGAGAGCAGCCAGCTCATAATTAGTTCTCTCTCTCTCTCTATCTCTCTCTCATGCCATCTTTTATCACATCATTCCTACTTAAATTTCCTCCTCCTAACATTTCTCAATCAATACCCTAACCCTAGGGCCACTTTCCTCATATTTTCACCTCTTCCTAATTTAGGAAATCACTCATCTATATATACCCTCATAGTCCATACGAATTTTCAAGTAGAGGTGTGTGAGACACCATGAAACATAGCTTCCTTTAGTGTTATTTTCTAATAGACTTTGGGATTTCTTAGATGCTTTTATTCCTTTGGTTTTCTAGTTATTGCCTTGGTTTTTTTCCATTGTTTTGCTTTCTAGTTTTGTACCTTCTTTTTATTTAGCTTCTCCTTTCTTTACCTCAATTCCATTTGTTTTTCGTTGTTATTCACTCAAGATTTAAGTGAATACTTCTCTGGTAGCGACAGTCAACAGAAGAACAAGCTTAGGCCTTGATTTCTCCTCTTGAATATGACATTTTGCTCCTTTTGTTTACCCCTAGTTTTAGGTTATTTTCTCGTAGCTAGTTCACCCACTTAGACTTTGTTTCTCTCAAATTTATTCATGAGTTTCATTTACATGTCATTATACTTTAGAGTGTGAGCATTATATTGGAATTATGTTGTTGTTTATATTAGAACTTTAGAGTGTGAGCATAATTAACAACTCAGTCTTTATAAAAGTGCACCAATTTTAGAAATTATAGATAGTTATATGTGCATAAATTTGCTGCAAATTGGATATGATTTAATAAAGTTCTTTGGGAATTCTTATCATGGATTGTTTATGTCATCAAATTACTTGATATCTGGGTTGTTTTCTTGCATAAAATTTATGGTTTCAATAGCTTTCTTAACTTTGTGCTTTAATTCCAGCCATCAAAACATATGTTTTTTCCTGAATCCATAGGTACCCATTTAGATTTTCATGTTATTTATTAGATCTCATAGTTAGTTTGCATAGTAATTCACTGTAGGTGCATTAAGTTTCACCATCTTTAGGGCTCCAAAATTATGCGTACAGTGCAAAAGCCATGCGCATGGTTCTAAATCCCATTCCTTTTAGATTCTTGGTTAATTTAGTTGTTCAATCTTGTTCCAAGAGTTGTTAATTATTTATTTTCATATTGTTTTAGGTTTAGAAGGTTTCCTTGTCGTATTTTAGAAAGTTTCCTTTTTGAAAAGTTTAAGGTCACATAAGTTTTAATTTACGAAAGTTTCCAATTTAGTAGTTTCCTTAAGTATCATTATTTAGTTTGCATCTTTCTAACTTGTCGTAACTTCCTTCAGTTAATTGATGTTATTTAGGTACATTTCCATTCTAATTGTTTATTTTAATTTAGGCAAATTGCTTTTTCTTTTAGTTTCTAATTTTGTTCATGTTTCTAATTCCATGTTACTTTAGATTCCTAGTTTAATCACAACTCTTCTTCTTTGGTTGTAGTCAATTTGGATAAGATATAATCCATTAAAAATCTATAGGATTCCTCATTGGATCAATCTTGATTTGTGCACTTATGAGTAATTCTAAAGCTACACCAGTGACACCTTTAGGAAGTTTTTGGATTTAAAAAGTGTTAAAATTAGAAAGCCTAATTAATTGTAATGTCCATCACATGCATGTTGCTAATTTCTAGTTAAATCTCATGGTTACTTTTTTTTGCATGTTAGTTTAGTGTTCAAAAATTTCCTAATTTGGTTTTAGAATTTTTTTATTTTTAGAAAGTTTCTAATTCTAGTTTAGGAAAGTTTCCATTTAATTAGTTTCCTTAAGTTAGTTTCTTATTTTAATTCATGCTTGTTTTGCATTAGTTTGTTTTGTTAAATGCATGTTAGTTAGGATAGTTTCTACTTTTATTGGTTAGTTTTAGTTTTGGTAAGTTTCCTTTAATTCTAATTGTTAATTTCATGCATGTCTCTCTTTTAAGCACTTTAATTTCCTAATTCACCCAAATCAATCTCTCTCTTTTATTGAAGTTAAGCACTTTAAATAAGATCCATCCAACATTCACATTTGTGAGATTCCTTGTGGGTTCAACCTCTCTTACGTGCAATACTACTTTGATTCATGTACTTGCTAGTAACTTTAAAACTACACCATTAAGTCTTCTTATAAGTCCTTTCTAGATTTCTGCACAAAGAAAAATAAAAGAAGTATCAAAATTTTCAAGAATAAGAAAAGAAATGAAACTTTTCAATGTACAGTCCTAAAAACTATGACTAGTGGTAAAGTATTATAAGCTAGATCTTAATTAAAACTTCATTGTGAGTTCTCGGCAATCACGCCAAAACTTGGTCTGAATTTTAATTTAACCACAAGTGCACTGGTCTACTGTAACATAGACTTCAAAAATAAGGGTTGATGCCATAGAGACTCTTAAAGGAATTTCAATTAAAATTCAAGCTCTTTTACTTTCACCTATACATCAATTAAAAAAAGTAACTAAATAAATCATTTACATGTAAGGAAACAAGATGATGAATTAGAGAAAACTAATTAAGAATAAAAATGAACTATTTTCATTAATTAGAATGTTTACAAGGAATTCACTATATAAAAGAATAGAAAGCAAGTAAATTAGAATTTCTTCTCCTGCACTTGAATTCTACAGCAGAACTCTCTCTTTGTGTCACTTAATAGAAGGTTGTACACTTCTTTTCAACCCAAATTATACTAAATTACATCCAAGGTTTTCTCATTTGTACAACTCCATTTACTTGTTTAGCCATCTTAAGTGTAGTTGACAAGAAAAGAGGGTAGTTGCCCTAGCATGCCACTCACCTTTGCATTCAACAACCATGCCTAATGAAATCCCTTAAGAAATAGGCACTAAGGCAGCCATAGAAGGGGCCATCTAGCACTTATGGTAAAAACAAAACCCAACCATTTAGAAAGGAAAGAAGAAATGGGAATGAGTAAAGAGGTTTATGCTTCTACTTGGCTAAAAACACTAAGAAGAGGGTAGCCTTCTTAGGAGAAAGCAAGGAAAAGACCTTGTTATGCTAGAGACACTAAGTAGAGGGTGGCCTTAAGGAGTAAAATAAAAGAAAAAGAAGGAAATCAAAGTGAGGTTCATCCATCAAGGTTAGACATCCCACTTTGAGGTGTAGAATTAAAATCAAACAAGACAAAGAAAAGAACATAAGTGAGGGAATTTACTAGAGATGGATGTCCCACCTTAAGGTGTGATGAAAGAGAGATGAAAAGGGAATCAAACAAGGTGGAAAGCTAGAGGGAGAAGGAAAATAAAAGCAACTATTGTGTGATGACCCGGGTTTTTATAATACATTTGGTAATACATTTTGAAAAGAAAGGGCCCTTAGTAGTAAATTTTTTTTATCAAAACAAAGCAACAAAAATTCTTTTCTTTAAAACTTGTTTTGTAAAACCCAAGTCATCACTTCATAACATAAGTAGAGTTTTGTACAAGATAAAACTCCATTGAAGGAATAAACATTTATTAAACTTCAGGATACATCCAGTGGTTCACAGTATAGCCCAGTATCATTATAATACTTGTCCAAATTACATAATCTAAATTTCAAACCTCACATACAATAAAAACTCTCAATACATATAATGCTCTCAAATAAAATACACGTCTTCAATGAATATACGTTAATTGATTATTCTTTCAAGTCTTTTCAAGTCTTGATCTCCTAACTCTCCTTCTCTGTATATGAGATATTGTAAATATTCAAACATTTACATATCTCAGTAAGCTATGCTTGGTCGGGGGTTAAAGAAGTAACATAATTTGACAATATAATCCTAATATTCATTAGTCCCATTATTCATTTATGTCATAAACATGATCATGGATCAATATCATTTCTATAACCTTTCTTTTACCATTTATGTACATCCTTATACATAATGTATATGAACAAATTCATGAAAATAGTGAAAATATTCAATTCTCATTCCCAACTTAGCTGATCAACTCTTTCAATTGTAAGAGATCACTATATCAGCTAGTTACTATACTGGGAATTCTCTTTTTCCTGGGAATATTGGTAATATACAATTGCCTGGTATTTCATTATGCCATATATAAGGAATCTCACTATACCTTTCTCATATGCATCATAGTGCAAAATAAACCAAAGGACTACCATGCTTGCAGTCTAATCCGTACAGCGCGCTCGAATAACTGCTCAATAATCCACTCATACCATATTTAGTGAAAATATAAAATCCATGTCAATATGGGGGGACCATGGCTATCGCAGTGCCGGCCTTCCCATAATTGCCCCACCCTACTTTCTGCCTTTCTTAGGCATGTAATTCATCATCAACAAATTTCAGAGAGCAGGTGGCCAAACCGTCATAACTCCCTTAGTATAGTATCCTCAGGCCTATGCCTATTTAAAATAAAACCATAAGCCTCTATGCTCGTATGTAAAATATTTCTTATACGTATCAGATAATATGTCTATTTATCTAGGGCTGGAATATCTTCTACTTCCCTATTCACTTAGGGTTTGGTTCAACTCTACACTTAACCATTTCATTCTATTTTCTCATTATTTGGTTAGATCATAAGGATTTAGCACAAGGTATTTGCATTATACATGTCAACATTTCTATACATAAGATCATGTATTCAACATGTATCTTTCATATAGATGCATTCATAAAATCCTCCTACCTCAATAGGGTATTATTGCCCCTTAAAGTTTATCATAGTCTTGATCAATGTATATATGCCAAATCATATGTATAATGTCATCTTTCTATCCAAAGGTATATATTACATGGTCTTTTGATCATCCTTAAATAGGATGATTTGAATCTTTCTTCCTTGAATCACATATGATCAAGGGTTTAGATCTTCTAACCTAATAAATCTATATTACAAGTATATTCACCTAATAGTAATCTACTGTACATTTCTATTTCTTTTCTTTTGTTGTTTTTGATCATTTAAGATCTCCTCTTGGATTCTTGTTTGATGATCCTTATCTTATTTATAATTTTTATTAGGATTAGTTAATTTGTTAACCTTTTATGTTCTTATTATTATTTCTCAACCAATTAGTGATACTGGTTTGAGGATAATTTATTCACTCTTAATTCTAGACAACTCCTCTTATTTTCAATTGACTAGGGCTTACCAGCTACAGGCTGCTCAAAAAGGGGTTACTTCAATCCTCATGTGAGGAGGCATTTAGACCTCAACAAATGTCACTAGAAGGTGAGGGAAGAGTGAGGGTCTATTAGATAACCCCCTCAACCACAATGTTCAGCGTCCATTGGAGTGACCTTTGATCAACCTTCCATAAGGTTCCTATGAGCTCATAAACCCTAATTTATCTCTACTTGATTTTATTAATGTTCATGATCATATAAAATGCCATTCATGGATGTGTATTATTCTCCTAATTTGGGCCAAGAAAATGGTAAACCATTCATTATATTGTCCTACTAACTATAGCTATTACTAATTAAGTCCAAGTTAAGTAATTCCTTCTTACTTATGTCATGAAACTCTAATTTCTCACTAAGTTACATTTTGGGTGTTTTATGCTCTTTATCATAACTAATTATCAATTAAATCTACTAAGAAATATGACAGTAATGAATCATAAACTTCAAAAAACAAAACTAATATAAATTCAATAGTTGAAGGATAGCAATACTATGTAACTACTATCATAATCCCTAATTAATTTAATCAAATTGAACTAACATGATCTTAAATCACAATTCCATTACCATCTTAAATGGAAATCATACTATAGTCCATACTCAAATTAAACTAGCATGACCCTAATTCATATATTACTTATTCTAAGGATATTTAAAAAAAATCATGTGTACTAACATGGCCTTAAGATGATTAAATCTAACCATCTAATAACATGTAGATCATTTACATCAAAATGAAGAAATAACTTAACTTGGATTCTATAATCATGCCATAAATTAAAGTTAAAATAAATATAATAATTAAATGAAATCATACTAATCAATTTACATCATTAGACACTTTTAATATGATCCAACCATTAGATCTTCAGTCCTTTCCTTAAATATGGGGTTTTTACTTCATTATAGGGTCAAAGAGCATCTTCACATGTTTTTGTCATAATTGATCAATGTTTTAACTAGATCTCATCATTATTAACTCCATCCAGTCCATCCATATGATTTGATCATGCTTGATCTTACTGATCAAGAAGGTTCCTTTACAATTTTTAGGTTACTTCTACCATAAAGGGTAGATTTCTTAATTTATCATGGATATGTCATATTAAACCCTCAATATCACATATCCTTATCATTATAACATAAATAGATCAAATTCTTAAGGTTTGATCATCTCAGATCTTCAAGATCATGGAAGTAAGAATCTTATTTTCTTTAAACAAAAATTTTCGTGCAATATTTCCTAAATTTTATTATTTCATATGAAATTAGACATCATAATCTTTCCATAACTTCTTTTCACTCATGATTTGGAGCTCAAATGACTCCGAAATTCAAGTTTGAAGTTCACAATCATTTTAACGGTCTAGATTTGATTTGGCCATTAGAATAGGACAAAACAGCTGGAATTGGTCTTCCTGCCCTATTTTAACGATGACCATAGTTGGAAATGGGGTGCTGACCTGTAAATGGTGAGACGATCCAGATCAAACTGTCAAATCACCATCCCCCCTTTCTCTTTCAAATTGGGCCACATATCTCCACTAAATTGGTTGTTATTTCACACCTAAGGGTTTCGAATCCTTTTGAATCTATTGGATGGCTCAGATTTTTCATCTAAGCCCTCTATGCTATAGATTTGAAGGGTTTTTCATCGAAACTTGATTTTTCAAAATATTAATAGAAAATCAAATCTAGTGAAATTAAAAATATAAAAAATGACATAAACTAAATATTGGATGATATGCTCGTACTGATTTGCTCAGAATTATGAATTGATGCCAAAATAAATAAATCCTCGCCATATGCCATAACACACCAAATAAATATTGATTTGTCTTTTTTCATTTATTGAACTGTTGGATCTTGAAATTACTTTGGGATTTTTGTAGATTAGGGAATTTAGAATAATATGGATGGTGGGATTTGTGAAATTTGATCTGGAATGGAGTGGCTAATTGAACTTAGGGCTTTTGGTACTATTCTAGAGAGAGGAGAGAGAAAGAGGCAGAGACAGAGAGAGATTGGGGGAGGAGTTTTGCTCTAATTTTCCAAGGGAGTCCAGGAGATTTCGTGGTAAAGTTGTGAAAATTTTTGTAAAATTTTCAGAATTATTTATAGGCAAGTTTTTGAATTTTAAATTAACTTTTCATAAAAATCTCCTTCTTTCTTTTTATTATTTTATTTATGGGTGGAGTTTCCACCTCCATCTTTTCCTCTACTACAATCTAATAGTGCATTGCTCAATTATTGTTGCTCGTAGAACATTGGCCTACTTTGTGGGCCCCACTTTTACATGAAAAGATCGTTTTGCCCTTTTATTCATAGAAATGGAGAAAAATGGATATTATTTATCCAAACTCAGATTTTAGTGCACTCAATTGCGCTAGAATCAATTTTTTGAGTAATTTCCAAAATTTGAAGTACATTTCAAATATTCAAATTTTAAATCTTGGTTATGGGTGAAAATGATTGTTTTACCCTTTTATATAAAAAAATTGAGATTTTCCATTCTAACTCAGAATTTAACAAAATTAATATCATTTGATTTAATTTTTCATGTACATTCTTAATTTCTAGGTTTCCACTCATGATTTAATCTCTATGAAAATATATTTGCTTTTTAACCCAATATTCCAACTCGATTCTTTTGAAATTTCAAACTTTCATTGATTTGCTCAAATCAATTTACAAAAATTGGGGTTATTACAATCTTCCCCCTATACAATAAGTTTTCCCTCAAAATTTGTAATACTACAACTTATTCAAATAAATTAGGATGTGACTTTCTCATTTCTACTTCGGTTTCCTATGTGGCTTCTTCAACAGAGTGATGTTGCCATAAGACCTTAACTAAGGAAATTGTTTTAGTTCTTAACTTCTGCTCTTTGTGGTCCAAAATACGTATTGCCTTTTCTTCAAAGCTTAGGTCTGGCTTGAATTCCTCTGGCACACTATGAAGTATATGCGTCTCATCTTGTAGGTATTTTCGTAACATGGATATGTGAAATACATTGTGTACTTCAGAGAGTTGAGGTGGTAAAGCTAATTTATAAGCTACTAGACCAATTCTTTCTAGTATTTCAAATGGACCAATGAACTTAGGATTGAGTTTTCCTTGGTTTCCAAATCTCATGATCCCTTTAACTGGTGATATTTTCAAAAATATGTGCTCTCCCACTTCAAATTCCAGATTTCTACGTCTTTTGTTGGCATAACTCTTTTGATGACTGTGTGCCATTAACAACCTCTTCTTTATCATTCTAACCTTGTCTGTACACTATTCCACAAGTTTTGACTTCATTAGTTTTCTTTCTCCAACTTCACTCCAACAAGTTGGTGATCGACATGGTTGCCCATACAATGTTTCTTATGGTGCCATACTGATACTAGTCTGAAAACTGTTGTTATAACCAAATTCTACCAATGGAAGATGTTTACCCCATTTTCCTTTCTAGTCTAATGCACATGCCCTTAATGTATCTTCTAGTGTCTATATAGTTCTTTTTGACTGTCCATCTGTTTGGGGATGAAATGCTGTATTGAACCTAAGCGAAGTTCCCAACGCTTGTTCTACACTCTTCCAACATCTTGAAATAAATCTCCCATCTCTATTAGAGATGATGGATAATGGAATCCCATGAAGACTTACTATTTCTTTTATGCACAACTTAGCTAGACTGTCCACTGACTGATTTTGTCTAATTGGAAGGAAATGTGCTAATTTTGTTAATCTATCCACAATTACCCAAATCATGTCATGACCTTCCCTTGTCCTTGGTAATCCTACCACAAAATCTATAGTGATGTTGTCCCATTTCCATTCTAGAAGTTCTAGTGTTTGTAACATTCCCTATATCTCTTTTCATGCCTTCCCACCAAAAGTTTCTTTCAAATCCTGATACATCTTTATACCTCCTGGGTGTATAGAAAATTTGGATTGATGGGCTTCTTGTAATAGTTCTTTTCTCAATTCTATGTTTGAAGGAACGACTAATCTCTCCTGAAAATGTATCCCTCCATCTGTACTCTTACAAAACCCTTTCTTTCTGCACAATTCCCAAGTTACTATATCCCCTTCTTGGGCTTTAAGAATTCTATACACAAAAGCTAATTTAATGGTGATGTTTGTGAGTACAACTCTTGTCTATCTACTTAATGCATTAGCCACTACATTCATTTTTTGAGGATGGTATTGGATGCAAAATCATAGTCTTTGATGTATTCCATCCATCTTCTTTGTCTCATGTTTAGATCAGCTTGAGTGAAGATGTATTTGAGACTCTTATGATCTGTGAATGCACTAAATTTTTCTTCATACAAATAGTGTCTCCAAATTTTCAAGCCAAATGCTATAGCTGCTAACTCTAGGTAATGTATTGGGTAGTTCATTTCATGCTTCTTCAGTTGCCTAGAAGCATAAGCAGTGACTTTTCCATTTTCCATTAATACACTACCTAATCCTTTACTTGAAGCATCACAGTATATTTCATAACCCTCGCTACTTGATGATATTGTCAATACTGGTGTTGTAGTCAATCTCTTCTTTAATTCTTGGAAACTATTCTCACACTCCTATGTTCAGGTAAACTGCATCCCTTTTCTAGTTAATGTAGTCAAAGGAAGGGTTATATGGGAAAATCCTTAAATAAAACTACTGTAGTATTCTACCAATCCAAGAAAACTATGCATGTATGTTACTGTCTTAGGTTTCTTCCAATTCATGACTACTTCAACCTTGCTTGGGTCCACTTCTACCCCATTCTTAGAAATTACATGACCTAGGAAATTGACTTTCTTTAACCAGAATTCACACTTACTAAATTTACCAAATAATTTATGTGTCCTGAGGGTATTTAGTATAATTAGTAAATGTTCTTGATGTTCTTTGATACTACTAGAGTAGATCAATATGTCATCAATAAATACTATCACAAATTTGTCTAAACATTTCTTGAATATTCTGTTCATCAAATCCATAAATACTGCTGGTGCATTGGTCAGTCCAAAATACATAACTAGAAACTCATAATGCCTAGACCAAGTTTTGAAAGAAGACTAGGGTATATCCTCATCCTTTAAATGCAATTGATGATATCCTGATCTAAGGTCAATTTTAGAAAAGACCTTAGCAAATTGAAGTTAATCAAAGAGATCATCAATGCGAGGTAAGGGGTATCTATTCTTTACTATTACACTGTTCAACATTCTATAGTCAATGCACAATCTCATGGACCCATCCTTTTCCTTCACAAATATCACTGGCACACCCCATGGCGAACTACTTGGTTGAACGAACCCTCTGTGTAATTGTTTTACCAATCGGTGTTGTTACATCTATATTGAATCCCAAGTTTTCATTAACAATTGTATACTAGATGCAAATACATAGGACATAAAGGAATGGTAGATCCTGAATCAAACAATGCTTTAGCATGGGTATCAAATACTAGTAATGTACCTTCTATTACTACATTAGATGTTCCAGCCTAGCCGTCAATAATAGCGAATACTCTCCCTTGGGGACGTGGGACATTATTTGGTTTTGCCTCCCTAAGTGCTAACGGTTTGTTGTAGTTTGTAGACATATGTCCAAATTCTCCATAGTTATAACATTTGATTAGAGGTCGTTGTTGTAAGGGAGTGGGACATATATTTCCAAGTGGAATCTTCTACATTTAGGACAAGGTCTTCTTTTGATATGATTCCCTTGACTTCTTGGGGGTCTAAAGTTGTTGAAGGGTCTTTTGCCCTTTTGAAAAGGCCTTTGGTTGAAGTTTCCACCTCCTCCAAACCTAGTGGTTTGACTCTTCTTCAATCTTAGTAGCCATTTCTACACAGTCTGCGAAAGTGGTGGGTTTAGTACCCATCACTTTCACCTTCAGTCCTGACTGCAACCCTTCCTTGAATCTGTCCACTATGTGCATCTCTGTATCACAAACATGTGTAGTAAATCTCTTCAATTGGGTGAATTTATTGTCATAATCCACCACCGATAGGTTCCCTTGTTTAAGTTCTAAGAACTCCTCCTTTCTTGATTTTACATGGATAAGAAAATACTTATGATTGAAAACTTCTTTGAATTCCTCCCATGTAGTTTCCTCAGAATTTGAAAAGAAGGCGCTGAAATTGAATTTTTGGGTACCTTCTAATTTTTTGAGTACATTTCAAATATTCAAATTTTAAATCTTGGTTATGGGTGAAAATGACCATTTTACCCTTTTATGTAGAAAATTGATATTTTTCATTCTAACTCAGAATTTAACGAAATTAGTGTCATTTGATTCGATTTTTCTTATACATTCTTAATTTCTAAGTTCCACTCATTATTTAATCTCTATGAAAATATATTTGATTTTAACATAACATTCCAGCCCGAGTCTTTTGAAATTTCAAACATTCATTGATTTTCTCAAATCAATTTATAAAAATTGGGGTTATTATAATCTTCCCCCCATACAATAATTTCATCCTCCAAATTTGTAAGACTACAACTTATTCAAATAAATTAGGATGTGACTTCCTCATTTCCACTTTTGTTTTTGACGTGGCTTCTTCAATAGAGTGATGTTGCCACAAGACCTTAACTAAGGAAATTGTTTTGGTTCTTAACTTCTACTCTTTGTGGTTCAAAATACATATTGCCCTCTCATTGAAGGTTAGGTCTAGCTTCATTTCCTCGGGCACACTTTGAAGTATATGTGTATCATCTTGTAGGTATTTCCATAACATGGAGGTGGTAAAGCCAATTTGTAAGCTACCAGACCTATTCTTTATAGTATTTCAAATGGACTAATGAACCTAGGACTGAGTTTTCCTTGGTTTCCAAATCTCATGACCCCTTTAAATGATGATATTTTCAAAAGTACGTGCTCTCCTACTTCAAATTCTAGATTTCTACGTCTTTTGTTGGCGTAAATCTTCTGACGACTGTGTGCCATTAACAACCTCTTCTTTATCATTCTAACCCTGTCTGTACATTGTTCCACAAGTTCTAACTTCATTAGTTTTCTTTCTCCAACTTCACTCCAACAAATTGGTGATCAACATGGTTACCCATACAATGCTTCATATGGTGCCATACCAATACTAGTCTGAAAACTATTGTTATACGCGAATTCTACCAATGGAAGATGTTCACCCTAGTTTCCTTTCCAGTCTAATGCACATGCCCTCAACATATCTTCTAGTGTTTGTATAGTTGTTTCTGACTGTCCATCTGTTTGGGGATGAAATGCTATACTAAACTTAAGCAAAGTTCCCAACGCTTATTGTACACTCTTCCATCATCTTGAAGTAAATCTTCCATATCTATTAGAGATGATGGATAATGGAATCCCATGAAGACTTACTATTTCTTTTATGTACAACTTAGCTAGACTGCCCACTGATTGATTTTGTCTAATTGGAAGGAAATGTGCTGATTTTGTTAATCTATCCACAATTACCCAAATCATGTCATGACCTTTCCTTGTCCTTGCTAATCCTCACACAAAATTCATAGTGATCTTGTCCTATTTCCATTCTAGAAGTTCCAATGTTTCTAACATTGTAGTTAGTCTTTGAAGTTCAGCTTTTACTTGTTGATAATTTAGACACTTAACCACAAATTTCCCTATATCTCTTTTCATGCCTTCCCATTAAAAGTTTATTTCAAATCCTGATACATCTTTATACCTCTTAGGTGTATAGAAAAATTGGATTGATGGGCTTCTTGCAACAGTTCTTTTCTCAATTCTGTGCTTGAAGGAACCATTAATCTGTAACACCCCTAATTTTTGGTAAGGAAATTAAATAAATATTGAAATTGAGAATTTCAATGAAAATCATGCTAGAATATTAGGGTTATGAAAAATGCACTTATCATAGAAGTGTAATCATGGTATGAGACATGAATAATTGAAAACATATTTGACGAATCCTTGAGAATGACTGTAAGCACGTCAGATTCTGAATTCAGATGAAAATTTCTTATTTTTGTTCATTTTTATGAAAAAAGGGTAAAATGGTAATTTTACCCATATTCAAGGCCTAAGACATAAAAATTTAGAATGTACTCAGAAATACGAGTCCAACGCCACTAAGTACGCCCAATTCCGAGTTTGTGGGAGTAAACCCTAATTTTTATACATAATGGGCGCACAAAGGACCCACAAAGGAATCCAGTGACCAAATCACATGTAATCATGAGTTAAACCGCTACCACTAGCAAGTGGAGAAGGAGGTGGTAGTGGGAATCCAATGAATATTAAATAATAAAAATAAATAAACATAATTAATACATGTCATCATAAAAACACTCAAAACACCTATAAATACCCCTCAGAAAAATTCTAAAAAATGTTCAGAAAATTCCTCACAAAATTCCCCAGATTATACCAAAATCCTAGCTCCAAAAACATCCTCTATCTTCCCCAATTTCCTTTTCTTTCTCACCTTCTCTCTTAAGCCCTGTGGGCATGTCCACAGACACACCCAGCTCTCCAGACTTAGTGGAGCCATCGAGCGCGTCCAGGGATGCGTCATCCCCGACTAAACTTGGGTTTCCACTTGGAAACCCTATTTGAATTAGGCATCAAATTACAACCAGTAAGTTTCAATCTTCACCGTTAGATGTGTTCGAGCAAGGGTATTCTACAAAATCCCTTTGATCCCATGATGATCTAACTCTTGGATCTCTAACAAAATCAAAACGAAATCCAAGCATGGTACTATTACTGTCTCTGGCATGTTCTTTAGGTTATTTCAGCCAATCTGGCCAGTGAATATTGAACTTGAGCTGTTTGATATCTTCAAAACATTGTGAGCTTAAAAAACCCTGAGGTTTTCCATCTTGTCCGGCAACAGAAACGGAGAATTGCATGACTATAGGGTTACCCGACGGCTAGGGTTATTCCGGGTGTTCTTATTCTTCTCCAGCTAAACTCTCCTCCTCTGATGACCCTCTTATCACTGGACCCGCATAGGTAGGCCACCCTCACTCCCCTCTTTCAATTTCAGCTTGTCTTGTGGGTTTTCCAGCATCCATGGGATCTCCCTTGTCGTTGATCCGTTAGCGATGATGGATCTAGCACGAAGGGTTGAGATCCCATCTATTCATAGTTCACATGCAACTTTTGAGCCATTGGATGGATTGCTAGGGCCCCAAAACCACAGGAGATGAGATCTGGGCCACTAAAAGCCATGGACGGAGGAGATTTGGCTGCAGGTGATCCGATGATCCAGATCTAGACCGTCTCACCTATGGTCAATCACTTCTGCCTGACCACCTAGGATAGGCAGTAACGGGCTTGAGCCGCTAGTCGTCCCGTACTCGTAAACCCAGATTTGATCTGGGCCATCCATTTTTGAACTAAAACTTTGTTTTTGCAATTTAGAACTTGATATAGCTCTGATTTTAGATCGAAAACCAGATATGGATTCTTTATATCTTCTAGAATCCATTGAACTTGTTATATATGGGTTTTAAATTGTATTTACATGTTCTATTTAGTAAAATCTATGCCATCGATCTTGGATCATGGCCCAAATGACCTCAAACTAAAAATCTGAAACTATGGATGTGTTTAAAAGGTCCCAAAACCCTAAGAAACATGATCACAATAGAAATTTGGGGTCTATACATTAATCAAATAAAGAAAAACAATAAGAGTGAAATTCAACCCTTAAAATGGGCTAAAAGCTTTAAACCTCAATTCTGATTTCAATTGAAATCCAAATTAAGATAAAAAAGTTTTGATGGATTCCTTGTGATATAATTTTAATTCATTAAATTTTCTGTAATTAAGTGGATAAATATACTAACATCCTTGATCTACAAGATCTAGGATGATCAGATCAATGAAAACTGGTTGGATGATGATATAATAATGTAATAAGATAAACAAGTGGCTTATATGTAATTGAATAGGCATATCTTGATAGATAATGCCTTAAAAGTCATGAAATCTATAAAAATCAAGGGAAATCTCCTTGATGAAGGATAATTTTAACATGAATGAGTTTTGATGAATATAATAATTTAATGTTATATGGATTTATGGAATGGATGATGAGGATTTATGTAAGATCAAGATCTATGCCCTTAAATGGGAGGAAGTAACTTAAGATCTCCTTGATCGGGTAGATCAAGGAAGATCAAATCAATGGATGAGATACATCAACAACCTAAGGATGAAATTACATCAATAAGAGGTGTTAGATCTAAAATAAAATGAAGGATCAAGATTTTAAACCCTAAAAATAGGAAAAATGAATAAGGATCAATTAAGATCGTTGGATCATGATAAGTGTTTATATCTTGTTAGATTTGCATTAATTTTCCTTGCTTGGTAGAGTTAATTATTGAATTGTTTATTTATGCTTTTTATGCTTTATGTTTACGCTTTAATGCTTAAGTAATGGAAATTTCATTGAAATTGTAATTAAATGAAATTAGAATGGACGGACATTTACATGGAATGTATGATAAGGACTTAATGATAGTAAGGACTATAGTTAGTAGGATAATATAAGAAATAAATTCCTTGGTCCAAATTAGGAGCATAATAAAACTCCATGAATGACATTTTAGTTCATGGGTTTAATTAAAATCAATTAGAAAGAGTACTTAGGATTAAATGATCATAGGAACCTTATGAAAGGTTGAGCTAGGGTCACTTTAGTGGATGATGGACATAATGGTTAAGGGGGTTCTCTAATAGAGCCTCACTCTTCCCCCACCTTCCATTGACGTTTGTGAGGTCTAAATGCCTCCTTACATGAGGATTGAAGTAACCATTTTATGTTCAACCATTCAACTAGTAAGCCTTAGCCAATTTGACATAAGAGGAGCTTCTAGACTTAGGATGAAACAAGATCCATAGGATCTTGAATGATAAAAAACAATAAGAATACTAATGTAGTATTGTATTACATATGTATATGTAAAAATTATGTACAGGTATGTAGAAGAACATAGATAGAAAATACAAACCCTGGATCAAACATGATTCAAGGAAAGATTAGGGTATCCCTTATAGGAATACATACTTGAATAATGAAATAACTTTATATGTATGGTTTGACAGATGGATGAATCTAGACCATGATGGGCATTGTGGAAGAATACACTTGAGAACTATGAAACAAGATACTACTTTGAGGTAGGTGGATATACAAAGATGTATTAGAGACTGATGTGTATACATACATGATTTTTTGTCTAGAATTATAGACTTTTATGATATAATTATGCTGAGCACCTTAGCATAGTCATGATCCAAAACACATAATCCAAACAACTGATCTAAAAACATATGATCCAACTAAGTGATCTAACCAAATGATCAAACTGAGTGATCCAACCTCATAATCTAATCCAATTGATCTAACCTAATGATCAAGTCTAATGAGGTGAAAGTAATGAGATATGGAGACTAAGGAAACCCTAAGAATAGGGTATAGAAAATATTCTAGCCTTAGTTAAACAGACACATCGTCTGATATGTACAATGTATTTTCCATACAAGTATGGAGGCTTGTGATTTTGTTTTACATAGAGATAGAGACTGGGGATGCTATGCTAGGGAAGTTATGAGGGTTTGACTACCCGCTTCCTAAAACTTATATGATGGATACCATGCCCAAGGAGAGGTTAAAAGTTGGGTGGGGCAATAATGGGAAGGCCCCACTGTGACAGCCATGGTCCACCCCATGAGGACATGGAGTTGATATTCCACAGTTGGTATCAGTGGAGGATTGTGGTCATTTGGCGCACTATACGGATTGAGACTGACGCATAATGGTCCTAATTTATTTTGCATTATGATGCACATATGATAGGCATAATGTAATGCCATGGCATGATGAGATGCCAATACATGAGTTCCTAAAAATCCCTATATAAAGATTGGCAGGATACTGATTTCCTAAGTGGAAGTATAGTCAGGGGAAGGAATAAGTTTTGAGTAATCTTCACTATATTAACTAATTTGTCACATACTACATAACTAATGTATACTCTATATGGAGAATACTCATGAATGGATAACCATGATGAAATAAGCACTGAGGTATGTATTCTTATATTGATGAAGTAGTATGTTTTTGTATCCCCTACCAAGCATAGCTTCCTGAGGTATTGTAAATGTTTCTATGTCTACAATACCTCAGATATAGAGAAGGAGGGTTAGAAGCTCAAGATTGTAGAAGACTTAAGAAGATGTGGATGAATAATCAATCGAGATACATCCTCTTGAAGACATGTATTTTATTTGAGGAAATTGTATTGTATTGAGAGCTTTTAATGTATGGTGAGGTTTACAAATCTTGGATTATGTAATTTGGACAGGTATTGTATTGATACTGGGCTGTACTATGAAGCATTTGATGGATTCTAGAAGTTTAATACAATTATATTCCTTCAATAGAATTTTATTTTGTATAAAAATTTCACTTATGTTATTTATGAAGTGGTGACTTGAGTTTTCAAAACAAGTTTTAAAAGAAAAGAATTTTTGCTGTTTTGCTTTGCGAAATTTTTTTACTAAGGGGATGCCCTGCCTTTGAAAAATGTATTACAAAATGTGTTTTAAAAACCCAGTTCATCACATAATCTCTCTTGAAGAAGTATCCCTCCATTTGTACCCTTACAAAACCCTTTCTTTCTACACAAGGTCTTCTTTTGATATGATTCCCTTGACTTCTTAGAGGTCTAAAGTCGCTGAAGGGTCTTTTGCCCTTCTTAAAAGGCCTTTGGTTGAAGTTTCCACCTCCTCCAAACCTAGTTGTTTGACTCTTGTTGAACTCTTCTTCAAACTTAGAACAAGGGAAGATTGCCCTTGTACTAGTGTGGAAGTATCTGGTGTTGGTGTTGGTGTGTTATGTCTTATTTTAGGCTGAACCTGAGCACTTGGTATATCAACTGGAGGTGATGAACTCTCGAGCTGTTGGATTTGAGGAAGAAGATTCCTCAATATTCTAGTCACCATTTCCTCCATATTTTTCATTGTTAATCCCTTCATATTATTCTCTGGAGCATTCTCAGATGCCTGCCTTGTTGCTGTTTTGGGTGCCATTGCTCATAAACCAAATTTTCTATCAGTAATCTTTGTAACTCTTTCTATCTAAATCTATATTTGGATTGTAATTTCTTCCTTGGACATACTAGGCTGTAACTGTGACTAGATGATTAGCTCTAATACCAACTGTGATGACCTGGGTTTTTATAACACACTTTGTAATACATTTTACAAAGACAGGGCCCTTAGTAGTAAATTTTTTTAGCAAAACAAAGCAGCGAAAATTCTTTTCTTTAAAACTTGTTTTGTAAAACCCAAGTCATCACTTCATAACATAAGTAGAGTTTTGTACAAGATAAAATTCTATTGAAGGAATACACTTTTATTAAACTTCAAGATCCATCCAGTGGTTCACAATATAGCCCAGTATCATTACAATACTTGTCCAAATTACATAATCCAAATTTCAAAGCTCACATACAATAAAAACTCTCAATTCATATAATGTTCTCAAATAAAATACATGTCTTCAATGGATATACCCTAATTGATTATTGTTTCAAGTCTTCTTAAGTCTTGATCTCCTAACTCTCCTTCTCTGTATATGAGATATTGTAAATATTCAAACATTTATAATATTTCAGTAAGCTATGCTTGGTAGGGGATTAAAGAAGTAACATAATTTGACAATATAATCCTAATACTCATTAGTCCCATTATTCATTTCTGTCATAAACATGATCATGGATCAATATCATTTCTATAACCTTTCTTTTATCATTTATGTACATCCTTATACATAATGTATATGAACAAATTCATCAAAATAGTGAAAATATTCAATTCTCATTCCCAACTAAGCTGATCAACTTTTTCAATTGTAAGAGATCAGTATATCAACTAGTTACTATACTAGGAATTCTCTTTTTCCTGGGAATAT
This sequence comes from Warburgia ugandensis, assembly GCA_035236585.1. Taxonomy (NCBI): domain Eukaryota; kingdom Viridiplantae; phylum Streptophyta; class Magnoliopsida; order Canellales; family Canellaceae; genus Warburgia; species Warburgia ugandensis. Next base: position 77,023,724 of record CP141129.1, on the reverse strand, counting down.
TGGTAATATACAATTGCCTGGCATTTCATTATGCCATATATAAGGAATCTCACTATACCTTTCTCATATGCATCATAGTGCAAAATAAACCAAAGGACTACCATGCTTGTAGTCTAATCCATATAGAGCTCTCGAATAACTGCTCAATAATCCACTCATACCATATTCACTGAAAATCTAAAATCCATGTCCGTATGGGGGGACCATGGCTATCACAGTGGAAGCCTTACCATAATTGCCCCACCCTACTTTCTCCCTTTCTTAGGCATGGAATTCATCATCAACAAATTTCAGAGAGCAGGTGGCCAAACCATCATAACTACCTTAGTATAGTATCCTCAGGCCTATGCCGATTTAAAACAAAACCATAAGCCTTTATGCTCATATGTAAAATATTTCTTATACGTATCAGATAATATGTCTATTTATCTAGGGCTAGAATATCTTCTACTTCCCTATTCACTTAGGGTTTTCTTCAACTCTACACTTAACCATTTCATTCTATTTTCTCATTATTTTGTTTGATTATAAGGATTTAGCACAAGGTATTTGCATTATACATGTCAACATTTCTATACATAAGATCATGTATTCAACATGTATCTTTCATATAGATGCATTCAAAAAATCCTCCTATCTCAATAGGGTATTCTTGCCCCTTGAAGTCTACCATAGTCTTGATCAACGTATATCTGTCAAATCATACATATAATATCATCTTTCTATCCAAAGGTATATACTACATGGTCTTTTGATCATCCTTAAAGGATGATTTGAATCTTTCTTCCTTGAATCACATATGATCAAGGGTTCAGATCTTCTAACCTAATAAATCTATATTACAAGTATATTCACCTAATAGTAATCTACTCTACATTTCTATTTCTTTTCTTTTGTTGTTTTTGATCATTCAGGATCTCCTCTTGGATTCTTGTTTGGTCATCCTTATCTTATTTACAGTTTTTTATTAGGATTAGTTAATTTGTTAACCTTTTATATTCTTATTATTATTTCTCAACCAATTAGTGATACTGGTTTGAGGATAATTTATTCACTCCTAATTCTAGACAACTCCTCTTATTTAGACCTCAACAAATGTCACCAGAAGGTGAGGGAAGAGTGAGGCTCTATCATATAAAATGCCATTCATGGATATGTATTATTCTCCTAATTTGGGCCAAGGAAATGGTAAACCATTCCTTATATTGTCCTACTAACTATAGCTCTTACTAATTAAGTCTAAGTTAAGTAATTCCTTCTTACTTATGGCATGAAACTTTAATTTCTCACTAAGCTACATTTTTGGTGTTTTATGCTCTTTATCATAACTAATTATCAATTAAATCTACTAAGAAATATGACAATAATGAATCATAAACTTCAAAGCATAAAATTAAGATAAATTGAATAATCTAAGGATACCAATACTATGTAACTACTATCGTGATCCCTAATTAATGAAATCAAATTAAACTAACATGATCTTAAATCACAATTCCATTACCATCTTAAATGGAAATCATACTATAGTCCATACTCAAATTAAACTAGCATGGCCCAAATTCATATATTACTTATCCTAAGGATATTTAAAGAAGTGAAAATATTAGCTTTCTTTTAAAAAATTCAAAAAAAAAAGTGGAAATAAAGAAGTATTGAGAAATAGAAAAGACGAGAAAAATTGAAAGAGAAAAACAAAAATGCAAAGAAAAATTGAAATTCTTATAACCTTCTTTTCTGAACCTATCATAAGCCTATATTTCATCCTATCTAAAGACTTGTGGATCTTAGATGGAACATAGACTTAAAGAGGAGATAAAATGAAATAATTAAGGCAAACTACCCCTAATATTCTTGGTAATAACACCCACTCTTAAGGATCACTTTCCTTTGTCTCATTAGTATTTAAAGAATTATTGTTGATTGTTTAACCGCAAGTGCACGGGCTATTGTAGTATAGCTGTGCAAATACGGGTCGATCCCACGAAGACTTGATTTAAAATTATGGAGTTTTAAATAAAATTCAACTAAAAGAATAAAAACAAAGATTATACTAGAAATAAACTAAAATCCAGATGTATTCAATTGTTCCAATGTTCCCAAATATTTATTCCAAGGAAAATAGAAAATAAAACTAAAATGCGTCCTGGATAAGCTTGTCCTTGGATTGCACTGTCTCTGGATTAGTCTGTCCTTGAATAGTACGTCTCGGATTGCACTGTCCCTGAATAGTCAGAATGAAGATAAGTTAAAACCAGAATAGCATAGGGACACAGTTGTAATTAAACAAGGGACCCAATTGGTATTTCTGAAATCTGCCAGGGGACACAGATGTAATTCTTTTGGGGACACAGATGTAATTTCCTGAAATTTGCCAGGGGACACAGATGTAATTCTTTTGGGGACACAGATGTAATTTTCTGAAATCTGCCAGGGGACACAGATGTAATTCTTTTGGGGACACAGATGTAATTTTCTGAAATCTGCCAGGGGACACGTTTGGAATTCTTGAGATCTGCCAAGGGCAGATTCGTAACTTCGGGGGTTTCTGGTTTTTAACGAAAAACCAGGAAAACACAGTGGGAACCGGAGAAGGGGGGAAGAAAGGAAGAAGGAAGAAGGAGAGAAGAGGAAGAAGAGAAGAAAAGGAGGAAAACGGTGGGGAGAAAACCCGATCTGGGTTTTCTTCTCCCTGTGCCGTGCGACTGTCGATGATGGAATCCGGCAAAGAAAGAGGAATCGTAGAAGGTGGGGAAGAAGAAGATGGGGAGAAGAGAAGATGGGGAGAAAACCCGAGTTGGGTTTTCTCTCCCTGGGCATGCAATCCGGAGCCGACCGGTGGTCTGGGCGTGCTGAAGAGGACGTCCTGGGAATTGTTGGGCCGGTTGGAGCAAAGGCAAAGAGGGAGATCGAGTGATGAAGGGAAAAGGAGCGTGGGGATGCTGATGTGAAGGAGAACTTGAGAGGGAAAGAGAGATTGGAAGGTGATGCTGGTAGATGGAGAGAGCGTGAGAGAGAGAGGGAAAATGGCCTGGGTTGTGTGCACAGAGCAACGAGAAGGGGAAAACTGGTGGAAGTTTGGGCGTGTCTATCTGGATGAAAAGGTGGACTGGTCAGGTGGAGCAGGGCTGCTTCGGATGCTGCATGATGGAGGAGGAGATGCCGTCTGGGCTGAGGAGAGGGATGTTAAGCAAGTGAGAAGGGAGAAGCTGATGGTAATGGAGGGCTGGATTGTGCAAGGCAGACAAGGGGCCAGAGGAGATGAAACGAGCTAGAAAGCAAGGAGATTGGGCGACTGGAAACTCTAGGATGAGAGAGAGAGAGATTGGGAGTGAGAGGAGGAGAAGAAGATGATGCCAGCCAGCCCCTCCCAAGAGAGGAAAAAACGTCCTTTTAAGAGAGAGGGGAAGAGGACTTAAAAAGAGAGAGAGACGTGGAAAGATTGAAGAGAGATGGGAGAGATAAGAGAGGAGTGAGAGACGTGTGAAAGAGAAGGAGAAAAAGAGATAGAAGAGAGAGAGAAAAGAAAGGAGAGGGATAAGAGAAAAAGAGAGAAGAGAGGAGAAAGAGAAGGAAGAGGAGATAGGTGGGGTCCACTAGCTTTCCTAGTTTTGCTAGAACTCTGCAAGTCTTCAAAGTCTTCAGTCTCTTTCCATGAAACTTCATCTAATCTTCATCTGATATCCTTGATTCAATCTAAAGCGTCCATGCCTGAGTCGATTGATCTGCAATGCACAGGACCCAATTAGTGCAATCTAAACCGTTCATTAGCTTTAATAGTCATCTAACCACTAAATTTTGCAATTCAACGGTTGGATGGCTAATTAAAGCTAAAATGAAATATTTTATGTAAAATCTTAAAATTAATGGCTTAGATACTTTAATTGAATACTAAATTAGGGGTATTTTTACCAAAATTGAACACTTAACAATTATGTGAACCATTAACTTGTTGGATTCAATCACATAATGAGGGAAATGTGTTTAAACCCTTATTTGAGAGTTTCATTTGTAAGAGTATACCTGTGAGGATTTGAGGAGAAGACACATTTTCAATGGAATTTAAGCATATCTAGTTAGAAGTCAAAATTTATGTGATTGTACACACACATGCACTCCAAGAAATGGCTAGAATAAAATATCTTTAGTATGTGAATGATTTGTAAAATGGTCAATCTTCTCCATTAAGTTGTGAAAAATGAGTAGATTGATAATGAATGAGGATTCTTTGAGATAAAATAGGGGACTCAACCAAACCCTCACGAGGCCTAACTCATCTACTAGGGGTAACCGAGGGGTTTAAAGGCTTGTTGCATGTGCTAAATGTAATTGTGAGTAACCATGAAAGTGGAACTTTGTATTTGTTTTTGTAAAATGATTTTTGGCATATTTTTCTTGAGAATAGAAAAATGCCGTTAGGGGTGTGATAAGTTTTAAATTTTGCATAAAAACCACCCAATTAGTACCCATGTGTTACAACTTATAACATTAAATTAGGGTTTTTAGACCAAAATTCATAACACATGCATTTTTGACTTAATGATGAAAATGTTTGATATTTTGTAGGTTTAGGGGATAATCCAAGGTAAGTTAAGAGATTAATCAGGTTTTTCTAAGATTAATTAGGATTTTTTTACTTTTTGTAGGAAGTAAGATAGTGATCTAATAGCTAAGATCGATTGAGATGAAAATTGAAGATCAAGATCAAAAAATCAAGTCAAAGCCTCAAAATCATCAACACAACATGAGATCAAGGGGCATGATCATTATGGACCAGTAATTGATGTGATTAAAGGAGCTAAGGATGGCCAAAGTGGGTCCATGAAGTAAGCCTTGCACTCCCACCACCCTTGCTTGTAAGCCACGTAAGCCACCGTAGCCATATAAGCCATGAAAGAAGGTGGCAAGCTAAGTAATTCAAGCTAAACCATACAAGCCACCTAAACTAAGGGTTGAATCCAAGAAAACAAGCTATGGAAGCTTCCCCAAGCAGCCATGAGTTTAGCCATTGAAACCTTCAAAGCTAGCCATCTAATCCATCAAGCTAAGCTAAATGGAAGGCTAGGATTGGAGGAGATTCAAGAAAGTTATCCATGAGTTATTTTAAAGATAAATAAAGAAAAATATATTAAAATAAGAGGGCATGTGGACCAATGGGCTATGATCCACCAATTTTTAGAGCTTGTCTCATTTTTTCCCACTATTTTCGTAATTTCCACCTCACCCTTAAGAGTCACTACGACTTTCCAAAACTCCCACTCCTTCCACCTCTTAGGAAACTTCCAAACCGACCAAATATTTTACACCTACCATATCCCATATCTTTCCTAACCTATGCCCACCTACTTTCCTAAAAAATGGGAGTTCAACAACTTTTGGAAGGGGGAAGAAACCCCTTCCTAAAAGATAGGCAACTCCCACCTAGCTCCCACCTACATCCCACCTTAAATCAACTTCCTTCTTCAACCCACTTTTCTAATTGAAGTCTACCTATTTTCCCTATCACATCCACTCAAATAAACCCTTTTTAATCACCACCACTCCTTAAACCTATGTTACCCTAGGAAAAATAGGAGAAACCTTATAAAACCAGCCCAAATTCCAAGCAAAAGTGAACTTTTCTCACATTGTACAAGGACGCCTTCTTCATTAGGAAGGAGACTTCCAATTCATTCCCATCCTTTGTACCCCTTTTGTTTGATGTTTTTTGATGCTTTTGGGTGCTTCTACAAACATATAAGGTTCATGCTTCTTCCTCAAATGTTCAACCTAGGATTTGTGGGGTTTTGAGTCATCTTTGAAGGTTGTTTAGCCTTTGTTGGATTTTCTTCTTCTCGTGCCATCTCTTGCTTTGCTTTCCTTTAGACTTCCTATATTTTAAACTAAGATTCAAGTATGGTTTTCCCTTGGAGTAACATCCAAGGGAAGTGATCTTGAATCTAGTTTTGTTCCTTAGCTTCCATTGCATCTTATTCTCTTTTAGCCCTCTTGAATTTCCAGATCTGGTTGCTTAAGTTCCATTAATTGTTGCCTCAGTTTTGCATAGGATTCTCCCTTGATTTCAACCATACTTGTTCATGAGTGAATGTTGGAACAATTTAGGAAGAGTTTGGATTATAATTGAGGAGTGATTTAGATTAAGCGAACATCATTTTAACAGCATTTAAGTTTCAGATTTGAACAACATGTATGGAATGTTATGTTGATGACTTTTTGAATGTGGTTCAATGAGATTAGTGGAATTTTCAATTGATGCTTGTGTCCAGCACTAATTTAATTTTATTCTTGAATGTTTGAATACATTAGAAGTGATTAATTTCATGTTTTACATGTTATAATCATTGAATGTTTCAATTGCATTACTTCTGGAATTTCTTTGCATGAATGGTATAGGTCAATTTTCCAGCACTATACAATCTCGTTCACGGGACTTTTCGAGATCCTAATTATATTTTTAGGTAGTTTAGTTAATGTTAGAAGTAGAATTGCATGCTTAAGTTCTCAATAGAGTTGATCAAATCCACTTCTATCCAATGAATCATACGTACCATTCTATGGTTATATCTATGTTAATTGAGTAGTTTTCTTTTAATTGTTGTTACTAATTGCTTTCTTTCTTTTATTTTTTTTTTCTAGTTTGATCATAGTTAGATTCCATTATTTTGCATCTTAGTTAATTGAAAAGTAATCAAATTTTCATAATTGTTGAAATAGTTGATTTGGTTGCTTACTTTTCTTAGTTTTTCATAATTAGGAAAGTAGTTTGTTAAAGCATGTTTCTATTAGATTAGTTGTTAATTTCATGTTTAGGAAAGTTTCTAAATTGCATTTTTGGAAAGTTGTTAATTAAGATAATCATAAAATTAGAAGTTTTTAATTTAGGAAAGTTTTAATTTTAGAAAGTGCATGTTTTGGGAAAATTTTCTATTTAACATGATTTTTGCTTTTGTTTTGTGCCCATTCTTTTGTTTTAATTTCTAATTTCATGTTTTAATTTCTATTCTTAATTTAGGTAAACAAAAATTTCACTTGAATTTTGGCTAGGTTAGATACTTTAAAGTAGGAACCACTAGCATCATAATAGTTCACTTCTCATGGGATCGACCTCACTAGCATTGTTATAATGCAAATGATTCATGCGCTTGCAAGTTTTAATTAAAAAAAAAAAAAAAACCTAACCTTCCATTCCTAGGACTTCTTGCCCCTAAAACTCTATAAATAAGAGGTAAAGAGAGGGAAAACTAATCTTCTACCTTTCTCTAGAGTTCAAGAGCCAAAATAAGCATAAATAGAGAGAGGAAGATCGCCTTCTCCCTTGCTCCCTTCAAGCATTAATGTCCAACCATTTGGAGTAAATGTAAGGGTCCTCAATCCTCGCCAATTTCCATTTTTTCTTTCAATTACTATTCCATTTTCTCTCTTTTCCTTTCTTCTTCCTTCTTCCATCTCTATACCTGCAGCTAATCTCCATGCAGCACCAATGTAGTTTCCCATGCAGGTTTTGCGCGCATCCTTCATCTTTATGTTGTATACACCATATATAGTGGCATGTAGTTCTATTTGATTTTCCTTTTCATTATTCCAGTTTTGTAATCATGAAGCATATGCATCATAGGAATCATCTTGGGTCATGTAGTTTTCATGCTTTCCTATCCACACTTCTATCTTGCATTCATTAGTTCATGTTTAAATTCCATGTACACTTCTTAGCACCTTCCTAAATTATACATATGATATTTCAAGAATTCACATACTTAGGTTTTACTTTGTTACTTGCATGCATCTTAGAGTATTCAATGCCTTAGTCCATCTTAGAATTCCATCCTCGGACTCTTATCATAGTTGCACACATCATGCTATAGATTGTTTTACATGCATCATAAAAAGCACACACACCCATTACCATGCTTAGGTCCCACATACTCTTCAATCTCTCATCATCATTATCCTTTAGCCTCCACACATCTTCATCCTCCTCCTTTCCATGTCAATATCATACCATCTCACTTCACTTTCATACACATAAAACATACACTCACACACTCTCTTAGTCACATGCATGCTTCACTCTTCCATGCTTCTCCTTATTTCTTTCTTTTCTTTTTGATTTTTTTATGGGATTTGGATTAAAGGAAAAGGAAAGAGACCTTGTATCACTATATGGAAGCAAGGAGGCTTTCCCATCCTTGGATAATGGTTGAGAGAAAGAACAATCTTACCATAAAGCCACTCCAATTCCTAGTTAAGGGTATTATGTTGAAGAGTCGGACCACTTCCATGATAAAGGACCTATTTCCTTACTTCATTTCCTAAGGCTGGAATTTGGTGAATTCTAAGCCAAGGGCCATTGTCAACATGTTAGTTTCTTTTCTTTTATCTTTCATTACTAAGATAGAAAGCCTCCTCTATGGCTACCCCTACCTTAAGAATGAATGACCACTAATCCTCTCCTTGCCTCTCTTCTTAAGAGCTACACTCTTTCTTAAGAGTTTCTAGCAAGGAGACGCAACAACTTGTTTTGTACTTTGATTCCATATCTTATCTTTACTTCTTCTGGTTTGTGGTGATATTTTGGGAAAGTTATTAAGCCCCTCTTCTCTTGACTTCCCTAATACTTCATTCCTAAAGATCTTTGGATAAGATTTGACTGTTGGTTTGTGGGATGTTGGGTTAATAAGATGAGAATAGCTTGATGGTAACTTTATTGTATTATGTGTGCAAGAGAAGTGTATAAGCTCTTGTTGAGTGACACAACATGTGGGCCCTATAGCAGAATTCATGCCTGGGAAGTAGAAGTTTTACTTGCTTTTATTTTATTTTATTATGGATCAAATTCTTCTAACTTTTCCATTAATAAAATAGTTCTCTTCTTTTCTTAGTTAAATTGTTTCCTTAATTTGATTCTTAGTTAGTTATCTTTTATAAAGTTTTCTAGTTCCTTAATTACCTTCTCTCTTACTTAGAGTTTACTTTCAAGTTGCTTAATTTAGATGTTTAGTCCAATGGTTAGTCCTTTTTACTTTCCTTGTCATTAGCTTCTAATAAAAAGTTCACTTCTTTTATCTTTCCTTGAATGCATGGCTAGGTTACATTAACAAAACCTAAGTGTTAATTAACTCCATTTATCATGGAGTCCTCCTAGACTCAACCCGTATTTTCTGATTCTATACTTTGATAGAGCTATGCTCTTGCAGTAGTTATTAAGACACATGAAAACTATCATCCAGAAATATGAGACTAGGGTTCAATATTTTTAATACAGTAAAACACATGGACTCTGCAGAATCTTTTTCTTTCAATGTCATAGAAAGCCTAGTTCATGATACCTTCCTTTCATCCTCCAATTCTAGTCCACTCATGGATCAACTTAGTCCCATTGAGGAAGTCAACTCATTACTTGCAGTTGTTGTGGTAATGGTTACTTCAAATGCAAACCAAAAGTAAAGCCCCTTACACCACTTTTAACTACTCAAGCATGGCCTAAGGTGAAAGAACCACACATTTAACCTCAAAATTTTCTTAAAAGTTTGATGTATGCATTTTTAGTTCCATAAAAATCCTTACATGTTATGGTCACCACAGATCTTGATAAAGAACATGAGGGTAAGTTGCTTAATGTTCTAAGGGAACATAAGACAACAATAGCATGGTCTAGCTAGGATAGTGAGGGCATTAGCCCAACCATTTACACACACTGAACCCACTTGGAAGAGAATGCAAAAATGTCTCGAGAATTGCAAATGAGGCTAAGCCCTTACATGAAGAAGTAGTTTGGGTAGAGGTGCTTAAGCTATTAGATGTAGGCATAATCTACCGATTTCTAATAATACTTGGGTCAATACTACTTATGTTGTCCCAAAGAAATCTGGAGTCATGATAGTTTGGAATGAAGAGAATGAGTTAGTCCCCACTTGCATGACAACAAGGGAGAGTCCATATCAACTATCATAAAGTGAACTCAGTCACATGGAAAAATCACTTTTCTCTTCCCTTTATTGACTAAATGTGGAAAGGTTATACAATCATGAGTATTACTTATTCCTTGATGGTAATAATGGTTATAACCAAATTCTTATAGCACTAGATGATAAAAAAAGAAAAAGAAAAAAAGAAAAGACCATTGTCACCTGTGCTTTTGCAAACTTTGCCTACAGATGCATGCCTTTTGGGATATGCAATGCATTAGCGATTTTTCAAATGTGTATGATTACTATGTTCTTATATATGGTAGAAAGGTTCCTGTAAGTGTTCATCGATGACTTTTAGTATTTGGGTCATCTTTCAATGAGTGCCTAGCCCTCCTAACCCTAATGTTGGGATGTACCAAGACAAAATTTTAGTACTTAACTAGGAAATATGTCATTGGCATAGTGTTGGGGCATATAATATCACAAATTGGCATTGAGGTTCATAAGGGCAAAGTGGACCTCATATCTAATCTTCCCCCTCCTACAATGGTGAAGGAGATCTACTCATTCCTAGGCCATGCTGGGTTTTATTGACACTTCATTAATGATTTTAGTAAAAGTGTTAGGCCCTTCTGTAATTTAAGGGCAAAGGAGGAAAATTTTTACTTTGATCAAGAATGTATGAGGGCTTTTGAACATCTTAACATTGAAGTCACCTCTGCATCTATGACGACCCGGGTTTTCTCATGCATTTTTAAATGAAAAATCTAAATTCCTAAGGCATCCCCCTATTTGAAAAACAATGCAATGCAGCGAAAAAATATTTTATTTGAAATTCAATTTGAAAACCCCGAGTGTCATTTGCTTTCACAACAATCAAAGTAGTTTTTGAAAAACTTCAGAAATCATAAATGTTTTCCCCAGGTCTATCCAGTCACAACACACAGCCCAACTAAAAATAAATACAAATACATGTCCAATGGGTAGAGAGTTTACTCACATGTACAGTTGTCTCCTTTGTTTATTCACTTGCTCGTAGCACTAATATGTCCTGAGACGTCTTCTATTTGTGGATGGAATCATCCTGAAAAATGTTAAGGATAGGGTGAGTATATACTATACTCAGTAGGAGTCTATCACTACTAGTTTTGCAATGCATGCTATGTTTAAAATCATGTGCTCTTTAAAACATGTGCATGTTTGAACAACCATGTTCAATATCGATATTACAAACCACTGTCGAATCAGAATACTGACGACTAAAGAATCACATAATCCAAGTCGAAAGTATCATATATATCATAAACATAATGATATGCATAATATGCTCAACTGAATCCAACTCATGGATATCTGGTATGGTCGACCAACCTCATGTCATGCCATATGCAATGCAAATAAATCCTCAAACCATAGGGTCCAACTATGCCCACGACCTCGCCGCCATGTGGTCCCCGGGTACCTGAGGACACAGGGTCATATGCCTCCACGGGACATATGACACTTCGACCCAGTGCCGTGACACCAGTGGTAGCCCCCTGTACCACATGCAGTTGAAGCAGGGACGTTGCCCTTTTTGGGCGTGGTACCCATCCACCTAATAGTGGTAGAGGCTAGAGGCCAACCCAAACCTCTCAGCATAGCGCCCACGAGCTTATCAGCCCAAATCATATCAGATCAAACAAGCAAAAACCTCTTTTTCAAAACCTGTCCTCTTTGGGTCTCTCACAACTGCCTGGCCCTCACAACTGCCTACCCAGTATCTTTTAGTAACCCTCAAGGACATGCAATCTTTCAAAAACTCAATGCTCACAAATCATACAATATATGTATTTGTTTGCAAAACATATCTATGCATAATGTATATGCAATTATTTGCAAAACATATCTATGCATAAAGCATTTATCATATGTACGCTGAATTAAGTCATGCTAAACAAGTCATATACTTATACTTAAAACATGCATTCTCAAAACAATCATGGCTCTTTTAAAAAGTCCAGTAGCGATAGAGCACCTACCTCAAAGTCTCCTAGAGTCTCGTCCTTTATCACTTTAACCCGTCCCTAGGTCTCATTTATAAACTCTTGGGTATGAATGGATACAAGGAGTCCTTATTAATTTCATTCTATTTAGACATTAGATCACTAGATCTACCTATTGGGTCCATGGTCCTTGCCTAATTCATTCGTCAGGCTAGATCCTATGGTGTGGATCTTCCTTCCAATAGTTAAACACTGTAATTTATCCTCTAATCCTAACTTTAAAGTCTCATTAGGTCTGCATGCCCCAGTTCCCAGGACACTCGTGTATCCTAGTTGAACCGCGACCGCCTTACATGCGTGCGTGCCCAAAGGCCGTGCCAGGGACCACGTTTTGCAAGTGCACATGCATGCTCAAGTGACGCGCTATGACGCGCATCATCGCACGGATGCACCCGGTAGCATGGCGCGTCTCAGCTCCCAAGGCACCCCATGCACCCTGGTTGAGCCAGGACCCGTGCCCCATGTCGCGCACGCACCTGAAGGCCGCACCTGGGACAGTGTACGCATTGTCATACACCTGGAACCCGTCCTAGGTGCACGTGCAGCATCGCGTCCCTGGGACGCCTGGTTCATGCAGGGTCGGCCCAAGCCATCTTGGAATGTTTTCCGGCCAGGAAACCCGGTCTGGAAAACGGCTAGTTATTTTTCGGCTGGGAAGACTGGCTAGAAAGAGACCAGATCCGGCATGGATCTGGCCTGGGGGAAGCAAAACGAAGAGAAAGAAGAAGGAACGTCTTACCTGGGCAGCCTGGGGACGCCCTTTTCCCGATGGGTGTGCCTGCTAGCCAGAAAGCTCGAAGAAAGGGGAAAACCCTATTGCTAGACCGGAAAGGAGAAAGGAGGCATGGGAAATGGCAATGGCCGGCCTGACTTGGGCCTGGCCTTTGCCGAAAAACATAGAGAGACAAGTTTCCAGTTTTTGCCAGAAACCCCAGTCCAAAAGTTGCCGGAAAAATGTGTTTTTTGAGAGGGGGAGATGGGGTTTTTATAGAGGGGTGAAGGCGGTGCCCCTGAATGGCGGTGCTGCCATGGCGGTGGCAGACTTCTCTGGAAAATTCAGGATTTGAGGGTTTCTGGAGAAATCTAAGGAGGAAGACGACAGGGGGTGCCGTTATCAAAACAGCCGCCTGCATTTTTCGTCCTTTTTCGTTTTAAACATTTTCTGTTTAAATTACAGATATGCCCCTGATCTTTAAACGTCTGTAACTTCTTCATACGACTCCGTTTTCAGCTTTGTTTAAGGCGTTGGATTCCATTTTTCAAGTAGAATCTAATGGTACCAAGTTTCCTCACAAATTCCTTCGTTTACTATTTCAAATAAAGTGAAACATTTAACCCAGTTCATTTCCCATAAAATGTCCAATTTTTGTTAAAATAGAGTAAATTGCTCGAGCATTACATTATTACCCCCTTAAAAGAATTTCGTCCTCGAAATTCCATAAATTATCATCTTCAAGGTATTTTGTCTCTTAGATAACTTCTTGGTGAATGCACTCTCCCCTTAGGAATCAAATCTAGGCTCATCCTCAATTTATCATTTTTATTGTTCCTTCAACAAGGCCTCACCTATAAGGGCCGCTTTCATTGCGTACTCTGATGCATACTCTTATATGTGCCAGTTTAATAATACCAGTTTCTAGTGGTAATTCATCTATCTCGAAATCTTTAGATGCCTACACTTTTCTCATCATGTATAGGATAGTCTCCTCGTAGGATCATGCTTCTTTATTCATGTATAAATTTCTCCATACTTCTTTCAAGATCATATCATCTTATTTCTCATAGTCCTTTTTGAATATCATAGGATGATCCCTTTTTCTTCTTGTCTTTCATCTAGTGATCTCTTCATCATTCACATCTCCTTTTAATGGTTGGTTATATGTCATTAGTAAGAGTCCAAAAATTACCTTCTTGCTATTGTGTCTAACTTTGCTTCTTATCTTTTATATTTGTCCCCAAGATACTTCAATAACTGATATGGTATCATGTGCTTTACAGCCAAACTCTTGATTAACTTCGAATTTCAACTGCCTGTTATTTTCCATATGTGACTTGATTCCTCGACCAAAGTTATATTCAAAATAAAATCATGAAAGCCAATTAGTACCATCTTCCATCACTAATACTATCTCATATTACGATTAGGATATCCGAATTGTTCATCAAGTTTCATAGATGCTAAAGTCATCAAATGCTTTTTCTTCTTGAAGAGTTTATGCATACTCATGTCAAATATTTTATGGTTAATTCATCATCATGGTCAATTGTTCTCGTCTAGAGGCCTATCTCACTATTCACATCAATTTGTCATTAGGATTTCCAACAATGTTCCCATTTATGCTCAAGTCCCTTCTTTGCTTGATGGTTTTCTTCGTAACCTTTCAGTCCAAAAGTTCTATACTCAATCCAGTAGGGTTAGTCCTTAAGAAATTCCTTCAATTGATTTTTCGTACTTGGTATATGCTCATAACAACTAACTATTTGTCTAAAGGCAATGTAACATCAAATCTCACCTTATAGTGTACTAGTCATCTCACCTTTTCTCCTTCAATCCCCTATCTCAATATATTGTTTAATCTTTTATTAAAGCTTTATCATCAACCATGCAGTTTATATTGTCAGGAGGTATCCTCATAAGTAGTGATTTTCTCAAATCCTCAAGTTTTATCCTCCAAGTACCTCTTCATACTTAGCTTATAATAGCCGTTCTCGTTCAATAGCTATTTCATCAAGTTATGTTGAAGCTATTAAATCATCAAATTTGAAAATCACTCAGGTAAACATGGAGCATTTTCGTAGACATATAGAAAGACTTTTCTTCTTCTTTTTTTTTTTTTTTGATTACCTATTGATCTCTTTCTAGATATATCTTTGTCATAAGCTCAAGGGTCTCCAAGGTGATCAGCACTTATTTGCTTTCCTTTTCAATCCAAGTCAGCAATATTTTTCAAACTCAAAGTAATTTCTTCACCTTGTCATGGTAGCCATTAAGGTTTCAAAAAAATCTTTCACATTGGGTCGGATCACTTCTAACTTTTGCTTTTGTCTTAGTGGTTACTGTATTTATTGTACTTGTTGCTCCTTCATGATGTGGCATAATCAACTCCATGATGTGGCCTAATCAACTGACCTTATACCCTTAAGTGACTTAGTCTGATAAGTAACTCCTTCTAGGTAAAACTCATGTCCAAATACTTATAATATCCCTCTAGGTATATAACTTCGACTACATACTTGATTAATTAGGGTGGGATACCTTTATTTAGTCAACAGTACACTAAAGGCAATGACTAAATAATGGTCTTAAGATTTTTTGGTTTTCCAATTTATGATAGTAAGACCTCAATTTGATCCTTGATGGTACCCTACTTGCTAAATGGACAAGTCACTGTCCCGGCTTAATTCCTTTTTCAATATATTTTATTGGCAAGGTGAGATATCACCAAATTTTCCTTTTCATGGATTATATCCATTGGTGTTTCCCATAAGCTAATGGATCCGATAAGAATCTAATTGATATCAAACCATTTGTAGAAGTTTAACTTCTAGTTGGTCACCATTCCTTTTCAAAAATTTCTTGTCGCATAATCTCCTGAAATTCGATACTCTACTCAAAGTCTTAAACCCCATATGCTTTCTCTCTTTTATACTCTTTTTACAATAAGATCACCAACTCATCTATCATCATTTCTTTGCATTTGTTTGATCTACCTTCCTATAGGATTCAAGATGATAGAATTGTATGTATCTCCATAAAGTCATGATATTCTTCTTTTGAATATTCAATATTCATTGAATACTGGTAGTTACATCTCTATCTCTTTCTTTCTTTTCTTCAAAATCCTCATTTTTGTCTACCTAGATCAATGTCTTTATCCAAGAAGGATGTTAAACCAAGACTCATCTGATGGATTCTATTGCTACAAGAGTTTGATAAATAAATTTGGGATAAGAAAGGTTCCAATGATGTAGTAGCAAATCACTTTTTGAGGTTGATAGTCGAGTCATCCAATGAAAATGTGCCCATCATTGAAAATTTTCCAGATGACCAATTGTTGTAGGTTTCCTAGTTGCCTTGGTTTGGTGATATTTTAAACTATCTTGTAAGACAACAAATACCACCACACTAGTCCAAACAAGATATATCTAAGTTTTAAATTGATGTTGCAAACTTTTTACTAGAAAATCTGTAATTGTTAAAGTATTGTCCTGATCAGATCACAAGAAAATGTGTCTCGAGTAGTGAACATGATAAAATCATTTCCTTTTGTCATGACCAAGCTCATGGGGGGCATTATAATGCTAACAAGGCCACTGCAAAATGCTTGTAGTGCAAATTTTATTAGCCTACAATGTTTGAAGATTCTTGTACATACTGCAATGCTTGTGACTGCGATAAAAAACTAGGAACCATGGGACATAGAAATATGATGCCATTAAACCTATTGTCATCTTAGAAATATTTGACATCTAGGCATTGATTTTAGGGTCCCATTTCCTAATTCTTTGAGAATTTATACATCCTTGTAGGAGAGGACTATGCATCCAAGTGGGTAAAGGAAGTAGCATTGATAAGTATTCAATTTTGTATAAAAAGTACTGAATTAGTAGCTCATGTGTTTTAAATTATAGGCATTATTTAGGATTTTTCCAAAATTCATAAAACATGTATTTCTGAGCTAATAATATAAAATTTTTATATTTTACAAGTTCAATAGCTAATCTAGTGTAAGTATGTGAATTATCAAAATTTTCTAGTATTTAGTTATGGTTTTTATTTTTTTTTATCTTTTACAAGTATTGAGATGATGATCCAATGGCTAAGATTGATCAAGATGAGAGATTAAGATCAACTTAGAGAGCTGAGGCCTAAATTTCAACATTCTAAAGCTCAATAAAGGTTTAAGGTCATCTTAGGGAAAATAATTGAATTCAAGAAAACAATTCAAAGAGTTCAAGATACCTAGTCTTGGCCTCATGCAATTCCACTACCTTTGCATGAGAATCCCAGCCATGAAAGCCACATGAGCCAAGGAATTCAAACCGTGAAGCCAAGGACTAGGCCTCTTAAGCCACCAAGCAATGATCCATCAAAGTGAGCCATTTAAGCCATATTAGCCAACTCAACATGGAGCCACACGATTGGAGGAGATTTCAAGCAATTATCCACATTCCAAAATTGTGAATTGAAGAAGATTATCAAGAGGAAAGTTGAATTGTAAATGGGAAGATATGCATGAAAGGTGGACTAATAGGGAAAAGAGCCTTAAGTTTTAAACTTTTTTTTTTTCTTTTTTTTCCACTCTTTGTCTCTCCATATTTCCCTCTCTTTCCACCCTTCCATGTGAAACACATTTTAAGGAAACGGAGTTCCATGAACCACTCCTTTAAAAGTGGCACCCCCCTAGATATTGCACCTTTCCACCTCATCTCCTTTCCACTTTAACTCACCTTCCTAGTTTCCCACTTTAACTCATCTGCTTCTAATTCCATTCCTAAGTTACCTATCGTATGCAAAAACCTTTCCCCACTTCCTTATCTCTCTTTCTTATCTCGACTAGGATAGATCTAGCAAATCTTATCTTTTAGAAAGGAGAATATCATCTATGAAAGGACAACACCAAGATGCATCCTCCATGAGGAATACCATGCCATCATCCTTCACTGATTTTCCATTCCCCATCAAGCTCTCCACGCCTCAACCTTGCCTGACGTACTTGGTGTTCCACATCTCCTTCAATCTTCAGCACATTCCTTCCTCTTCTTCCTTTAGCTTATGCACTTCTTTTCAGGTTGGTTCTTCCTATTCTTTTACTTTCCTTTTTCCTTCCCTTACTTCTTATCTCCATGTGCATAGTTCTAGCTTAGTTTTTAATTGTGTTTTGATTCCAAGTTTGCTTAACTTCTCTTTGCTTAGTTTCCTAGATTCAAAGCCTCTTTTCTCTTGTAGCGATAGCTAAGAGAAAATTATCCTTAATCATCTTTGTTTCCCTCTTTGTCTTGGATTGATTATTGCTCTCTTGTTGAATTCGTTCCCTTCATCATGCACCCTATCCTTGATTCTCTCTTCTTGTTGGTTCACATGCATGATACATAGATGGTGAAAGTTTAGAGAAATTTGTGTTGTTTTCATGTTCTTGAATCATGCACAATACTTTGTAATGATTTACATTCAATGAATGAGAATTGGTTTTTTGTGCACCCATCCATGAATTGCGTGTTTAGAGAAATTTGTGTTGTTTTCATGTTCTTGAATCATGTACAATACTTTGTAATGATTTACATTCAATGAATGAGAATTGATTTTATGTGCACCCATCCATGAATTGCGTGCACCTTTCTTGATATCCATATTTAATAAACAAGCCTGATTCTACTGTCTCATGTATCCTTTTCCTTTGATGTTCCATGCACACATTCCCACATTTCATGCATTTGAATTTCATGTTCTTTTTATTTAATTTCCATGCACTTTTCATTTAAGTCTTGATGTTCATCTCTCTTGTTCTATTCATGCATCAAAGTTCACTTGGTTTCATGCATGCATTACTTGAATCATGCACATCGTGTTGTTTGATAATTATTTAGTTTGTATGCTTAGTTTAGATCATGTTTAGGTTTATTTGTTCAATGTTAAGTTTAGTTGCACGTTGGTTTAGCTTTAGAAAGTTCCTAAGTTTAGTTTTAGAAAGTTTATTAGTTTTGAAAAGTTTTATTTTTAGAAAGTTCCCATTAATTGAAGTTACCTAGAATAATTCATTCTAGTTTTGCATTAGATTTTGTATTGAACACATGTTAGTTATGAAAGTTTCTAATTATATTTAAGATCTTTATTATTTAAGACTTTTCCTTTAGTTTGTGTTTTGATTCTATGCATATTTCCTTTTCCATGTAATTTACTTTCTTGGTTTAATCAAATACACTCTTCTTTTGCTATGATTACAATTTAAAGAGATTCCTTATGGGATCAATCTCACTCGCATATAATTACTACATTGATTCATGCACTTGACAGTAATATTGAAACATACACTATGTTCTTGGCACCATTTCTAGGGAACTGAAATGGATTTGTGGTTGAATTTTTGTTTAGATTGTTCATATCTAGTTGTAGTTTTAGGTTGTATTAGATTAGTGTTTTTGCATCATTCTTACATGTTTTGCTAATACCTTACAAATAAACATATTTCTTTATTTAGTACAATGGGAATTCAGAAAAAGGACCAAGAGTGATCCTATGGGCGAAAGCTTCATTGGATCAGTTAGGACTTTATTGCCTTCCTAGATTAAGGTTTTCAATTTTTTAGAGGATTTGTAGTGAGG
The DNA here is from genome assembly GCA_035236585.1 of Warburgia ugandensis. NCBI lineage: Eukaryota > Viridiplantae > Streptophyta > Magnoliopsida > Canellales > Canellaceae > Warburgia > Warburgia ugandensis. Next base: position 77,004,448 of record CP141129.1, on the reverse strand, counting down.
CCCCATTGTAATCTCAATTTCAATTATTTATTTTAAATGGGTTGTAGTAATATAGGACAAGTTTGGGTATGGTGGCCCACACTTGAACTTCAAAACAAATCCCATTATAAGTTTCTCTCACTCTCTTTTACTTTCTTAGTATAGTTGCATTTAGTGTAAATTTCATTTTGGATGGTAGTATAATTCATATAGTTTAGGGTCATTCATTATAACTTGTTGCATATTGTTTAGGGCTGTTGCATTAGTTTACACCTATTCAACAAAGGTTAACATGAGCTTGGCTATAACCAAGGCATAGGTAATCTAGTTATAAAATCATGTTAGTTAAAGTGTGGACCCTTTGTCAGATAGCATACATGTAGGTATTAGTTTAATTTTCCTTGTATTGCATTACACGTTTATTGCTATATGGTGGATGCTCACATTGATAATAAGGGTCCACAAGAACCTTCATAAGATAAGGGCAGGATTTAATCACCAGATCCTTGGCTTACCTAAGTAATCAAATCAATTCCTCGTATGTTTGTAATCCCAGCCCCTAAAAACTTAATTAAAAAATCAAGCAGCAAGAAACTTAGGGGGTCGAGCTTGTAGGAACTTTTTGAAAGAGGAGATCTATTGTCACTCTAGTGGTTGTTGAGCAATGTGGTTATAGTGGGTATGCAAAATCCAAGTGATTGTCCCATGCCTTTTGTTGATGGTTATTGAGGTCTAAATGCCTACTTCCATGAGAATTGTATTAACCACCTTAAGCAAGACCTAACTAGTAAGCAATAGTTGAGCTTGGATAAAAGGAGCTGTCTTGATCTAGGTCTAAAAGCTATCACCCTACAAATTAACAAAGATTATCAAAATAGCTCGAACTGAACCATTAGGTGATTGTGCATCATATAGAGTTAGGAATCACTTTTCAAGCTAGGTAGCATCATTTAGATAGGTTCTTCATCTTAATGCTTCCAAGGTCATAAATTTCAGAATAGAGAACTAGCACCATTAGATCTTGAGGTTGAAGGTAACCACAGGCAAGGGGTGAGAAATCAAATTCCTATCCCCATGGCAAACCCACAAGCTGTAGTTGAGCACAAGATCATAAGATATTTCTATGTACCAGTCCATTTAATTACCCCATTGTGCAACACCTTACCACCCACCATTGAGACCACTTTGAACTTAAACATGGAGTTATACAGTTACTTGAAACATTTTATGGTCTAGAAAGGGAGGATCCATACATACATATCAATGAATTTCTTAATATTTGTGCTACATTCAGATTTTGGAATGTTTCAAATGATTCTATTTGACATTAAGTTGTTCCCTTTCACATTGAATGATAAGGCCAAATTATGGCTAGATTCTTTAGAGATCAGTTCCATTGCTACATCGGACCAATTCTCTAAAAAGTTTGTAAACAAATTCTTCCCCATCCATAAGACCAATGCCCTTCATAAAGAGACTATCAATTTCTGGCAAAGAGATGATATAGAATATAATGAATGCTGGGAAAGGTGGAATGAATTGCCGCAGAAGTGTGACGACCCTATACTGAATGTAGGTATTAGTTTGATCAAGAATGTATGAGGGCTTTTGAACATCTTAACATTGAAGTCACCTCTGCATCTATGACGACCCGGGTTTTCTCATGCATTTTTAAATGAAAAATCTAAATTCCTAAGGCATCCCCCTATTTGAAAAACAATGCAATGCAGCGAAAAAATCTTTTATTTGAAATTCAATTTGAAAACCCCGAGTGTCATTTGCTTTCACAACAATCAAAGTAGTTTTTGAAAAACTTCAGAAATCATAAATGTTTTCCCCAGGTCTATCCAGTCACAACACACAGCCCAACTAAAAATAAATACAAATACATGTCCAATGGGTAGAGAGTTTACTCACATGTACAGTTGTCTCCTTTGTTTATTCACTTGCTCGTAGCACTAATATGTCCTGAGATGTCTTCTATTTGTGAGTGGAACTATCCTGAAAAATGTTAAGGATAGGGTGAGTATATACTATACTCAGTAGGAGTCTATCACTACTAGTTTTATAATGCATGAGATGTTTTAAAATCATGTGCTCATAAAACCATATGCATGTTGTTCGAATAATAATGTTCAATATCGACATTAAAAGCCACTGTCAAACCAGAATACTGACGACTTAAAGAAATATCATAATCCAAGTCGAAAGTATCATATATCATAATCATAAAAATATGCATCAGATGCTCAACTGAATCCAACTCATGGATATCTATCATGGTATGGTCCACCAACCTTATATCATGCCATATGCAATGCACATAAATCCACGAAACCATAGGGTCCCACTATGCCCACGACCTCACCGCCGTGTGGTCCCCGGGTACCTAGGGACACAGGATCATATACCTCCACGGGGCATAAGACACTTCGACCCAGTGCCGTGACACCAGTGGTAGCCCCCTGTACCACATGCAGTCGAAGCAGGGACATGCCCTTTTTGGGCGTGGTACCCATCCATCTAATAGTGGTAGAGGCTGGGTGGCCAACCCACACCCCTCGGCATAGCACCCACGAGCTTACTAGCCCAAATCATGTACGATCAAATAAGCCAAAAACCTCTATTCAAAACCAGTCCTCTTTGGGTCCCTCACAATTGCCTGGCCCTTGGCACTCCAGTGTCTTTTGGCAACCCTCAAGGACATGCAATCTTTGCAAGTACTTAAATCATGCAATGTATGCACTTGTTTGCAAAACATATATGTGCATAATGTATATGCAATCATTTACAAAACATGTCTATGTACAAAACATTTATCACATGCATGCTGAATCAAGTCATGCTAAACAAGTCATATACTTAAAACATATGTTCTCAAAACAATAATAGATCTTTTAAAAGAATCTAATAGTGAGGGAGCACCTACCTAGCTAGGTCGCGCTAACCCTTTTGTCCTCGGACGCTCCTGATCATGCTTTGAGGAATCAAGGTTAGTTTGGCCTATCTTTTATGGGTTCTAGAGTAATTGGTCTTATTACTTAGGAATTAGGGGTCCATCCCTATGCCTATGGGTGTCCTACGGTCCTAATTGGGCCTTGGTATCCTCAGTTTTCTAAAGTTCTTGTGGCCAGGTGCCACCATCCTATTCTAAGGGTCATGCCCACCTTTTATTGGGCCTTGATCAGGGATTTTATAGTTTGGATGTGTCCGCGTCGTCGACATGGACACAACGCCTTTCACGGAGCCTGAATCGGAGCTTTAGATCTCATGTTTTAAGCGTTTTAGTGTCACACGTACATAGAGTCTTAAGAATGAAAAAAACGGAATGCTAGGGCGCTGCGTGACTGCGTCGTGCACCCCGGCTTCCTTAAGGAATGAAAAAATGACGCACTGCTAGCATGCTGCGCGCTTGCGGCGTGCGGTTCAGCAGGCGCATCTGCAAACGCGCTTAACTTTTCCGCCTTTTTTCCCTTTTGCGGGCGCGTCCCCGGATGCGCCCGTTGGTTTTCTTCAGACGCTTTCAACGCGTCACGTTCTGACTGGAACATTTTTGTCGACTGGGGGACCGGGACATCCTCAAGACACCTTGGTTTGACCCTGTCGAACCAGTGCGGCCCAGGGAACGTCCCTGGGTCCTTGGTGGCTCTCCCGGGCTCCGTTTTGCATGGTTTTTCATGCAAAAAACTAGGGAAATTACTCTTGGAACTATGGTGGAGATGGGTTTTGAGGGATTTTGGGCGTACCTGGCTCGTTGCTGGGTTTTTCTCCTTGTTTTCCCCTCTAGGTCACTGCTCCTTCAACGGGTTTTCTTTCATGTTTTGGGCTGCCATTAGAGGCGCCCAAGAGCTCTATTTATAGAGCTAAGAGAGGGTTTTAGAGGGGGCTCTCATCGCCTTTGAATGGCTGTGGAGAAACCTCCAGAATGGCAGTGATTTCTCCTCCAATCACCGCCGTTCTAGAACCCTCTAGAGGTTGAAGATGAAGGGGTGCCCGTATCAAAACGGGCCCCTATGTTTTTGCAGTTAAATCCGCTTTTGTAAAAATTACAGTTTTGCCCTTGAACTTCAAAGGGCCATAACTTGCTCATTTTAACTCTTTGGGTGATTTTGGTCTTGTTGGATTCCTTTTCCTGAGACGCATCTAATGGTACCATTTTCTGGACCAAGTTTCTGGGTTTAGTCAAGGAAACTAGTGAAATGACCAAAATGCCCTTATCTTTAAAACTGAACTTTTCATGGGATTTTAATATTACAAAAATTAGGGTCATTACAAGAAGTGTCCTCATCATAGATGGAGTGCCGTTATCAAAAACGGCCCCCTGCGTTTTCTGTCATTTTCATTTTTAATATAAATTACAGAAATGCCCCTAATCTTTAAATGTCCATAACTTGGTCATATGAACTTCGTTTTCGGCGTTCTTTGAGGCGTTGGATTCCATTTTTCGAGTAGAATCTAATGAAATAAATATTTCTCATAAATTCATTTATTTTATATATTATATAAATTAGAACATTTAGGATAGTAATTTCCTCATATAAATTTCTAAATTTAGTAAAAAGGGCATAAAATGTTTGGGTCATTACAAAACCACACTAAAAAATCTTTATAACTACCTTTCTATAACTAAAGTGGCCCCCACATGCATGGTCATGACAAAAGAAAATGATTTATGATGTTCATTAGCAAGTATATATCTCCTAATGACCTAATCAAGATAGTATTTATACAAGTATAGATCATCCCAAGTAAAGTGCTTGACCTCGGCAATGAATCTTTTTCTATCTTGTTTTGCCCAATGATTAGGCATTTGACCCATGACAAGATAATTGTCTATATCTGCATACCAAGGCAACTATGAAGTATGCAATAATTGTTCACTAGAAAAAGTTTCTGTTATATACACATTTTCACTAGTAGACTCTGCAACTAACCTAGACAAGTGATCTGTTGCAACATATTAAGAACCTTTCTTGTCCCAAATTTCTAAATCAATCTCCTAAGCAAAATTATTAATTGAATTATCCTTAGTTTTGTATCTTTATTAGAAATAAGATATTTCAAAGTTGCATGGTTCGAGTATACAATAACCTTAGATCCTAACAAGTAAGATCTAAACTTATTTAGTGCGAAAACAACTGCCAACAACTTCTTTTCTATAGTGAAATTATTGAGCTAGGCATCATTGAGTATCTTATTAGCATAATATATCACATGAGGAAGTTTATCAATATGCTGCCCCAAAACTACCCGAATTGCATACTTTGAAGCATCACATGTTATTTCAAATACTGCAATCTAATATGGCAGTAGAATTATAGGTGCATAAGTTAACTCAACCTTCAAGCACTTAAATGCTTTCATACAATAAAATTAAATTACACAGAGGCATAACAATTTTACTAAAGTCTTAGTGAATCATCTATAGAAGCTAGTATGGCCTAAAATGAGCAAATTTCTTTCACCGTCCTTAGAGGAGAAAGGTTAGAGATTAAATCCACTTTCACTTTATCTACTTATATACCATTATGTTATATTATGTGACCTAAAACAATGTCATTTTGTACCATGAAATGATATTTCTCCCAGTTTAACAGTAAGTTCTTTTCCTATCACCTAGCAAGGAGAAGTTTTAAATGGTGTAGACATTCACCAAATGAAGAACCAAACACTAAAAAATCATTCATATGCACCTTTAAAAGCCTCTCCACCATATTAGAAAATATGTTCAACATATACCTTTGAAAAGTAGGTGGAGCATTTCAAAGTCCAAAAGGCATATGATGATAGGTGAAGGTGCCAAAAGGGCCAGTGAAGGTAGTCTTCTCATGGTCCTCAAGTGCTATAGGGATTTGGTTATAGTGAGAATATCCATTAAGAAAATAGTAATAACTATGACGGGCTAACCTATCCAACATTTGGTCTATGAATGGAAAAGTAAAGTGGTCTTTCCTTGTGATCATGTTTAGTTTTTTGTAATCAACACAAACTCTCCACCTGGTTGTCATACGAGTGGGGACTAATTCATTATCTTCATTTTTTATTATCGTGACTTCAAAATTCTTGGGTACAACCTAAATAGGGCTGACCCAAGTGCTATTAAATATAGGATAGATGACTCCAACATTTTGAAGTTTTAACACTTCATCTCTCACTGCCTCTTTCATATTAGGGTCTAGTCTCCTCTGTATTTCTCTAGATGGTTTAACACTTTCTTCTAAGTGAATTCTATGCATACACATAGCAAGGCTAATCACTTTGATGTCTACTATGGTCCACCCTAAGGATGTCTTATGTTCTCTCAGAACATCAAGAAGCTTTCCTTCATATTCTTTATAAAGATATGAAGCAAGGTGTTAAGTGTTCAATTTTGGCTAAAATACCCCTAATTTAGTGTTCAATTAGTGCATCTAGGCCATTAATTTCAAGAGTTTACATAAAATATTTCATCTTAGCTTTAATTGGCCATCAACCATTGAATTGAAAGATTTAGTGGTCAGATGATCATCAAAGCTAATTAGATGAATAATGAATGGTTCAAATGATTCTAATTGGGTCCTGTGCATTGCAGATTAATCGACTCAGGCGTCGACGCTCCAGATCGAATCAAAGATATCAGATGAAGAGGATGAAGTTTCAAGAAACTCAGATGGAATTTGAAGAGTCCTAGGATAGGATAAAGTTAAAACTAGAGTTTTAGCAAGTCTAGAATTCTAGTAGACCCCACTCCCTCTCTCTTATCTCTCTTATCTCTTTTCTTTCTTCTATCTCTTTTCTCTCTATCTCTCTTATCCCCCTATCTCCTACATGTTTCTCCCTCCATCTCCCACTCTTTCACGTGTCTCTCTCTCCCTCCTCTTATACTCCCCTTCTCCACTCCCCAAGGACGTTTTTCCCCTCCTCTAGGGAGGCTGGGCTGGTTCTCCACTCATCCTCCCCCCTCCTTCCTCTTTCTTCTTCTCCACTTCTCTTTTTCTTTTCTTCTCTCACCCTTCATCCTATCTGTTCCCTATCACCCTTACCTTTCCTCTTCTCATCCTTCTCTCTTCAACTCTTCTCTTGGCCGGCCATAGATGTGTGACACACGTAGAAGGCTTGCCTAGCATCATCTTCCCTCTCTCTCTATCATTTCTCATCTCCTCTCTCTCTCTCTCTCTCTCTCTCTCTCTCTCTCTCTCTCTCTCTCTCTCTCTCTCTCTCTCTCTCTCTCTCTCTCGTCCTAGAATTTCCAATCGCCCAATCTCCTTTCCTTCTCTCTCATTTTATCTCTTCCACCGGCATCCAATCTGCTCTGTTCCTCTCCCATCACCTCTATTCCCTATTTCATCCCCTCTACCTCACCGCTCTTTCTCTTTCCCCATCTGCACAATCAGTACTGCCTGAATCTTGCCCAGTCCACTTCTCTTCTTCCCCCTCCTTCTCCGACGGTTTTTCTATGCATCACTGGATGGTCCAAGGGATGAAACCCAAGTCAAGTTTCCACTCCCGCGTCCCGATTCCTTTCCTCTCCCTCCTTCTTCTCCTTCTTCTCCCCCTTCTTCCTTCTTCCCACCTTCACCGGTTTTCATCTGGTTTTTTCTTTAAAAACTAGAAATCCAGAAAGTTACAAGTCTGCCCCTAGCAGATCTTAGAAATTCCACCTCTATCCTTTATCTGAAATTCCATCTGTGTCCCCAGAAGAATTCCATCCATGTCCCCGATTTAATTCCAACTGTGTCCTCACTTTAATTACATTTATGTCCCGATTTTGTTTTATTCACATTTTAACTATTCAGGGACAGTGCAATCCAGGGACAAGCATATCCAGGACGCCTTTTAGTTTTATTTTCTGTTGTCTTTTGAATAAATGATTGTGCAAATTGCAGAAATTGAATAAATTTGGATTTTAGTTTTTTCTTAGTTTATTTTTAGTATAGTCTTTGTTTTTATTCTTTTATTAATTGAATTTTATTGAAAACTCCATTATTTTAAAATCAAGTCCTCGTGGGATCGACCCATACTTGCATAAGCTACACTACAATAGCCCGTGCACTTGCGGTTAAACAATCAACACAAGGATTCATCTAGTCCTAGATAAGAGTACTTTAGATTTTTAAGTAATGATGTAAGGACAAAGGTGGGTGGTTTTTCTACAAAAGGTGTAGGGCTAGAATCTAATGGAGGAAGAGGTTCCACTTGTGGGACCCATTTGGATGTATCCATTATGGGTCCAATATCTAAAAGATTATTTACCTCTACAATGGATTTTTTTATATCAAATTCATAGTTAAAGTGTGCTAGACATACCTTAAGTGGGTTTAGAATTGATGATGGTGTGTTAGCATCCTAAATTAGACCATTAATTAAATTTACTATAGGAATCATCTTGGTCTAGATGTTAATGATTGGTATTAAAAACATTAAGCTTCACTATCATATTGCTAAAGGATAACTTCATCACACCATTTCTACAATTGATGGTAGCATTGGACATGGCCAAAAATGGATTCCTAGAACTACCAGGATATGATTATCGGTGTCCAACATAGGTTTAGTATCTACAACAATAAAATCTATAAGAAAGTAAAACTGGTCCACCTGTATTAAAACATTTTCAACCATACCCCATGAAATCTTTACTAATCTATATCCTAACTGCAAAGTGGTACTGGTTGGCTTAAGGTCACTAAGCCCTAGTTGCTCATAGACAGAGAATGGCAACAAGTTAACACTGACCCCTAAATCTAGTAGTACCCTATCAATGACATGGTTTCCAATAACATAAAAAATGGTAGGAAAACCTAGAACTCCAAACTTAGGAGGCATCTTATGCTGAATTAAGGACCTCACCTACTAGGTGAGGAAGGATTTTTATTGCACATTAAGCTTACTCTTTTTTGTGAAGAGCTCTCTAAAAATTTTAGCATAAGTAGGAATGGCTTTGATTGCATAAGTAATGGGATATTGATTTTCACATGCTTAAACACATCATTTTCTCGTCGAAATTGGTTCCTTACTTAACCTTGTTGAGTAATTGAGGAAATGGGGCTTTAGGTACATAGGGTGCCCCCACTATAGGTTTAAATGGAGTAGGACACTTCTATATATTCTCTTTCTCCTCTATCATAGCTGGTTAATTCTCCTCTATGGTTTCCTTAGTCTGCCCTACTTTGTTCTCAACCTGAAGGCCACTCCTAAGGTATTTATAGACTTTGCTTGCTCATGAGGTCTTTGAGTATGTCAAATAGACCCTATTTCAAACTGGCCTATTGAGTTTGGGATAGGCTGATGGGGAACCTATCCCTTTCCTCTATCATTCAAGGTGGCAAATAACTGACTCATTTGCATTTCTAATTTGGCAATAGATTGAGATTTGACATTTGATCTCTATCTACTCATATTCTGGATATTGTGTAAGGCCTTGTTAGTCTCTTCTTGTTTTTAAGAAGCAAATCTACATTGTCCACAACTGATGGTTTCTTTGGTTGTTGAGAAAGTTGAAAACTAGGTGGCTATAAGGGAATTGAAGCTTTAGGAAAGTTTTATCCAAGGGGTTTCATAGATGGATCTCCCTAATAGTTGTTCTTTAACTATGATAAGTTAGGATGCCTAGCCCATCCTAGATTTTAGGTCTTAAAGTATGGATTATTGTTAGGATTGTTGTATGCATTCACTGCATTCACTCGTTCAAAAAGATGTTCAATGTACACACTATTAGATGGACAAGTTGAAGTTAAATGTGTTGGGCTAGAACAAACCTCCTGTGGAGGTTTCGTGGATGTTTGGGTAGGCATGAGGGCATTTAGTTGGGAAGTAATTGTCTGGAGCATATTGTCAAAGTTGTCATGCATCCCTCTAAAGAGTTAATGCTATAAGAGCTATTTGTGGTTACTCATATCTTATACAAGCCTCCTTTCTTTTGTGGCTAAGTATTTCTTTCTCTCTTATTAGAATAATCCCATTGCTGGGAATTGTCAGCAAAAGTTTGAAAAAGTTCTTAGGCCTCCATTTCATTCTTTAGAATGAGGGCCCCTCCATTAGCTGCATCAACCATTTATCTATTTTGAAATGTTAATACCTCATAAAAGTACTAAACTTGCTACCATTTTTCAAAACCATAGGGGGGACACTTTTGCAGCAATTCATTCCACCTTTCCTTGTATTAATAATATTGTTCAAATTTGATAGTAAAACAATATGGCATTCCAAACCAATAAGTTGCATGAAATACAAACATGCTAACTCATAATTTAGAAATATCATAATTACAAATCGTAAGCATTTTCAAATATGACCGAATAGTTATCAATAGTTTTCATGTTTTACAAAAGCATAAGGATGTTAAAACTACCTACCTCCCTTATCATGCTTCATGATTCAGTTATATCCCTCCAAATCAATTCATCAATCAACCTGTTGGTATTTTAGATTCCTTATCAATATCAAGTTATATTAACAATTACCAATGGAATCTATTCTAGCCCTAATTTGACAATCAAGATAACCTGTTAGTCATGGAACCATTAAGTTTCATACAATCCATCACTCCTCACCATATGATCTCAGTTATGCAGACTGTTGGTCCATTTTCCACATCATCAGTCATCTAAGGCCATTAGAGTTCTAATCTGTCATTCATCAATGATTGACCATTGAGCAGATGTGAGGAACAGTGTTAGATCACTCTTTGATCTACTATTCATTCTCTAAATTGGTGATTCGATGGCTAGAAGTGGACGGATCTCAATCTTAGCATGTTATTTGACATTTTTAGCTAATCTTATGTCAATTTAAGGTTTAGGAATTCAATGGCAGCATCTGATCACTGATCAAGCAGTGCCAGGTTCTTTTTCCTCTATTATCTGATCAACAGTGAAGATTTTCACTCAATTTCCATCTAGCTCTTTCAATATTTTTTCCACATACTACTTAATTCGATGTTCTAGGACACATCTGTTGTGTTTGATCATCAATCAAACGTCAAGAAGTCATTGTTGAAACAGTAACAAATTGGATAGTTGAGATTATTTGATCGGTATCATCCTAGATCGACCATTTCAGTATGATCTAAGCTACATCAAGACTTGGTTTTCTTAGATCTTACCTCTTATGTGTGTTTCCAACCTCCAATCGTAACTAAAGAAGAGAATCATAGTCAATTTTTTCGTTGCCAAAAAATCACAATTGCTTGCTACTGTTTTCCCCATTTTTCCTTGTCAAATCTTATCCGATCAATGAGCAACCGTAAGGGTTTTACTTGTAGTAACTAGGAGATGACAATGAATGGCTCTGATAGTCAATCAGTGTTGCCGTTCACTCTGTCTTTTTTGGAGACCGGTGTATTGTCCCCACCATTGATCTCCTCCTCCCATCGTCGATGAAGCAAATGGATAGTAGAGGATGAATCGCGGTGTCCTCCTTCCTCTCCCTTCTCCTTCTCCCCCCCCCCCCGCCCTCCCTCCCTCTCTCTCTCTCTCTCTCTCTCTCTCTCTCTTCTTCTTCTTCTCTGCACTCTCTCCCTCTCTCGGGGTGAGAACAAACCATTCAGTCTGTTCATAACATTCTTAAGTGGGGAGGGGTGCCTGTATCAATACATCCCCCCTCTATTTCAAGCCTTTCTTCTTCTTTTTTTTCTATCTTATTTTTACAGAAATGCCCTTCATCTTTAAATTCTCATATCGTCTCCATCCGAACTCCAATTTTACAAACTTGGTGTTGTTGGAATCATCTTTTCGAGTACAATCCAATTATGGAGGTCTCAATACTTGATTAGACGTCTATCTAGTTTTTCACTTATAAAAATCCAAGTATAAGAATTTTAATATATTCATTTTATCCTAATTTAACATTTTCCAAAGCTTACTCAAATTAGAATTTAAAAATTGGGGATGTTACAACCTAAGTCTAATAGAATCATCTAAAATATTTTGAAACTTGAATGTAGCACAACTATCAATGAATTCCATGATTTGTAAGTGTGGATCCTCTCCCTCTCTCAACCATAAAATGTTGGGAGTAACTAAATGACTCCATGTTTGAGTTCAAATTCATCTACATTGGTGGGTGGTAACGTGATGCATGATGAAGTATTTAGTTGAAGCAACGCATAGAAGACTCTAATGACCTTGTGCTTAACTACAACTGATGGGTCTACCAAGGGGCTAAGAATTTTATTTCTCACCCCTTAGCTATGGGTACATTCATTCTCAGAATCTAATAGTACTAGCTCAATGTTCCAAAGCCAATGACCTTGCGTGCACTATATTGAAAATCCTATCTAATTTATGTAATCCAACTCTAAATGTGACTCCTAACTCTATATGATGCACAATCAATCCTAATGGTTCACTAACAAGTTGATTTGATAATCTTTGTTAATCTACAGGGTGGTAATTTTTAGACCTAGATCTAAACAGCTCCTCCTTTTATTTAGGCTCTACTCTAAAGTGGTTAATATAATTATCATGGAAGGAGGCATTTCAACCTCAAAAACCATCAACAAAAGCATGGGAAACTCACTTGGATTTTGGATACCCATAATAAACACGATTCTTAGAAGCCTTTGGAGTGACAATAGATCTCCTCCTTCAAAAAGGGCCTTACAAGCTTGATACACTAAGTCTCTTGCTAATTGATTTTAAATTAAGATTTTAAGGGCTGGGATTGTGACATACAAGGAATTGATTTAATTACCTAGGTGGGCCAAGGATCTAGTGATGAAATACAATCCTTATCTTATGATGGTTCATGTGGGGCCCTTACTATCAATGTGATCCATCCACCTTAAAGTAGTAAATGTATAGTGTAATACAAGGAAAGAGAAACTAATGCAATAGCCCTAAATAAGATGTAACAAGTATAATGAGTGATCCTAATCTATAACAATTACACTACCAACCAATATGCAACTACTCTAAGAAAATAAAAGAGAGTGAGAGAAGCTTACAGTGGGGTTTCTAATGATGATTAAGTGTGAGCCACCATACCTACACTTTCCTTATATTATTACAACCCATTTAAAATGAAAGAAATAATTGCAAATTACAATGAGGCCTCACTACAAGTTGACTCAAAAATTAACATCCTATTCTAGGAAAACAATAAAATTCTAAATAAGACAAACAAGCTTTGACCCACAAGATTATCGCCATTCCTTTTTCCAAATTCCCCTCTAACAAAACAAACAAAAATGGGTCAGTTTTTGAGGAATTAGAAAATTATGCAAATATGATGCAAAAACTATTATGTATTGCAACCTAAAACTATGACTAGAGATAAATAATCTAAATAATGATCCAACCATAAATCAATTGAGATTCCATGGCAACGCACCAAAAACTTAGTGTATGTTTTAAATTTACTGGTAAGCACATAAATCAATTTTAGTAGATGTACATGAGTGAGGTTGATCCCACAAGGAATCTCATGGAATTTTCAATCAATTAGATCTTATTTAAATCACTTATTTTTAGACAAAGAGAGATCATTTTGATTAAATTAGGAAAGTAAATAACATGTAAAAGGAAACATGCATAGAATTAGAAACTATAACTAAGGAAACTTGTTAAATAAGACTTGGTAAATACAAAACTTAGAAACTTATTAAATCTAAAATAAAATGCAACTAAACTTAACAATGAAGACCAAACCTAACTATAATCAAAACCTTAGCATGCAAACTAAATAAATAACAACCTAAATGATTGCATGTAGTAATGGGTTGTGTGCATGAAATCAAATAAAACCTTAATTCATGATTGGGACTTGTACAATGTGCATGATACCTAAGTAAAGAGTGCATGGAATGAAGAAGGATTTGATGCATGAATGGAACTTGAAAACTATGTATGAACTAAGCATGATGGCATGGGAACTTAGATTGAAGAATGAAGCATGAGAACCTATGATGGACATTGATGCAACTAAGCTAGCATGGAATGGATAAAAAGAGCATGAGTATGGTATGCATGGGATCTTGAATGAAAGGTGAATGGAATTAAGTATGCAACATGGGATTCAATCACAAAATAAGCAAGAATTGAATCATTTAAACATCCATGGAAATTGTGAATTAAACATGAACCAAAAGAAGATTTTATTGAATGAAACATGGTCATAAGTATGGTGCACATCCTCCAAAGGATGCACACAATTCTAAGATCAAAAAATAAAAAATAAAGTAACCAAAGTTCAATATTCTTCTATGTAATCTAACAATACATAAACTAGCATGCATGTAATCGAAGAGAGAACACAAAGAAAAAGAGAGTGAAAAGAAATGGAAAACAAGGAAATTTAAGGATTTCAAGGACCAAATAACCTAATCCAAGGGCTACAATCTCTTCAATGTCACTAAAAGAAATTTTTAGTCCTTTAATGCAAGAATCTATGGCTGTAAAGTGGAATCAAATAGCAAGGGAAAGCAAAGAAATCAAATCAAGGAAAGAAAAAGCATGTACAAGGAATCAAAGCAAAGCATTAAAGGAAGAACTAACAAGGAACTAACCTGGAGATTAAGTTCAAAAACCAAAGAACACAAGCAAGGAATGAGGCTTAAAGGGCTCCTACAATGATGAAAAACATGTTGAAAACTTAGGGTTTGAGGAAGGTGAGAGGTGCTACCTTTTTAGAATGTAGGCATCTCACCTTCCCAATGGTTCTACATTAATGCCCTAAGGAGACTTTTATATGTTGTGTGCTTTCCAAATGATGTGAGATCCTATCCTAAGGAGATGGGAAAGAAGGATAAGCATGGAGGATAGATTTCTATGAGTTTTAGGAAGTGGAATGTATACTTAGAAAGTGTAAAATCGCGAAACACATTTTGACAGGTGAAAATTGTTAAGCACCCAATGAAGTTGAAATGGAACTCTAATAAGATTTGAGGATGAATCATGGAGAACCCTTGTATGGAAATGGAAGGTCATATCATGGATTGGAAAATGGAACTTGGGTTTCCGAAAGTGGGGCGTAGAGATTAGAGTAGCCAAGTTGGGAGGTGCCTCCACCTTAGGTTCTTTTCATGGAATGCTTAGATGGTGATAGAGTGGGAGATAGGAAGAAGGGAAACAGAAAGGAAAGTAGTTTAAGGGTTCTTCTTCTTCCATTGATCTACCATGCATGCTATGTTTTCATATGATAATCTCCTCAATTCCTTGCTAACTCTCCCTTAGAAGATCTTTTTTTAGCATGGAATATTACCTTGAAATCTCCTCCAATTGTGTGACTCCCTGTCCGTGGCTTGTATGGCTTGGTGCCTTGCTTTGATGGCTCCTTTGTTTGGTTGCTTGAGTGGCTAATTCCATTGGCTTCAAGGCTTGAATGGCTTGCATGGTTAAGGTGGTTAAGGTGGCTTTTATGGCTTGCATGCATGGCTCCAATTCTCATGTGAATGTAGTGGAATTGTATGGATTGTTTGTCGGCCCATTCTAACCACCATTGATCTTCTAATTGCTTCTATGCTTGATCTAGGATAATCTTGAACCTTGATTAAGCTTTGGAATGTTGAAATTTAGGTCTTGGCTTTCAGATTTGATATTGATCTTCAATATGCATCTAAATCAATCTCGACTGTTGGATCATCATCTTAACACCTACAAAAGATTAAAAACCCTAATTAAATCCTAAAAATTATTATTAATCACATATTTACTCTGGATTAGCTCATGAAGTTACAAAATCATAAACTTTTGAATTATTAGGTCAGAATTGCATGTGTTATGAATTATAAAAAAAAAACCCTAAAAATCACACTATGATTTATTACACATGGACTACTAATTGGGTTTTCTTTTTTACAAAGTTGAACACTTATCACAGCCCATTTTTAAATAAAAATTACACTTGGTCTCACTACAAGTACTTTTCAAAAAAACAGAACCTAATTTAGGAAAACAAGGAAATACTAATTACATATATGAAGCTTTGGCCCACAGGATCACCGCTACTCCTTTCTCCTTTCTCCAAATTCCCCTCAAACAAAACAAAGAAGATGTGTCAATTCCAAGGAATTAGTAAAATATACAAAAATTGATGCAAAAACCCCAAACTAATGCAACCTAAACTATGACTAAAGATGAATTACAACTAGAATCCAATTATAATTTCTTAGCAACGACACCAAAAGCTTGATGTGTTCTAATAAGTACTCTCAAGAGCACGAATTGGTGTAGTGATGATACCCAAGTGTGGTAATTCCACAAGGAATCTCACAAATTTGTATTCAATTGGAATATATTTAGATCAATTGTCCCAGCCAAAATAAGATTGCATTATGATTTATTCTAGGAATTAAAAGAATATGGAATTAGAAACATGCATAAAATTTGAACTTAAACTAAGGAAACTTTCTAAAAGTTAAGATTTTCTAAAAATAACCTTAGAAACTTCTGTGAATGGAATTAGAAACTAACATGCATTCAAGAAAAGAAACTAATGCAAAAATAGAAATAAGATTAACTTAGAAACCTAAAGATGAATGAACTTTCTAAAATTATAAATTAGAATTCTAAATAATAAACTTCTAACATGCAACTAATCTTAAAGAATTGTCCTAATGATGATTACTTTCCAAAGAGGAATGCTTTTCAATATTAAAAATTAGAACTTACTAAAACTTAACTTTTAAAACTGAAATTAAAACTTCCTAAACAATGAAATCTAATCTAAACATTCAAACTAACATGATTAATGGATAATGTCTAATCCAACTAACATACTTAAAATCTAATCTCACATACAACTAATATGATTAAAAAGAAAGATCTAAAATAACATCCATTAACATGATCAACTGAGATTAACAAAGCATGCATGATAAAGTGTAAAGAATTAGAAGAGAGTGCATGAAACAAACTTTGTTTATTGATGTCAATCCTTATAAGAAAGGTGTGCAACATTCATAACATGAAAATCCTATAACATGGCTTCAAACCAACAGATCTAATACCATCATTCATCAATGGGAACCAAGTGATAAGCATGCATGCGAACCAAAGGAGAAAACCAAGGAAGAATAATAAGAAGATATGAACAAATTCTAAATGGTGAATGTTAAATGTTCAATTTTGGACAAAATACCCTAAAATAGCATTTAATTAGATCATCTAATAGATTAATTTTACAATTTTTAGAAAAAATATGAATTTTAACTCCAATTGATCATCCAACCATTGATTAATAGTGATGATCATCAAAGTTGATAAGATGTGTAATGTATGATCTAAATGATCCTAATTTAGTCTTATGTTTTACAAATCAACCAAATTGACAAGAGGATAGCTCATATCAAATTTAATGGTGCCAAATCATCCTACAAGAGCATTACAAGGCAAGATGAGATGGTTTCTAATTAAGAAAAGAGAACATGTAAGAAATGAGGGATTCTTTGAAAAGAGAAAGCTTTGAAGAAGAAAAGGGAAGTTCTTAAAGGAGAGAGATGGGCCATTCGGTAAGTAGCTTACATGATGATATTATAAGAAAAAGAGAAAAGGAAAGAAGGAGATGGAGATGGAGAGCTATTGGTGTCCAATGTCATTGTTAAAGCGAGGAAAGTACAAGGAGTAGTTAACATCTAGTTTTCAGAAAGATAGCAAGTGGGAGATATCGTTCTCTTGAATGGGATTGGTAAGATGTGTTTTAAGGCTTGGAAAAGTAAAGAGGGTGTGATACATATCTTTTACTTCCTTTAAGTAGTTGCTCTAAGACAACTACTTAGGAAAGTAATGCTACTAAAGAGGGGACTTTGGTACATGATATAAAAGGAGGAGGAGGCACTGGAGGCAACTACACAAGATAGCTGAAGAATTCATTCCCTTCTCTGCTTTCTGTCTCGTCATTATTGGGAAGACTCCACGAGCTTTAAACTGCACCACTGTCTTTCTCATCCACTCCTAGCTTCATCTCTCTCTCTCTCTCTCTCTCTCTCTCTCTCTCTCTCTCTCTCTCTCTCTCTCTCTCTCTCTCTCTCTCTCTCTCTCTCCCTTTGATTTTGTTCTTAGACTCTTTGCACTATAGAGACCTCTAACCAGCACTCCACCCCTATATCTTCTCCCCTGTCTCTATCTCTCTCTCAGCTCTCTCCACCATAAGATCTAAACTACACCTCTCCATCTTTGTTGCCCCTTCTCTGTTCCTATCTCTTTACTACATCTCTCTGCCTCTATTTATCTCTCTTTGACTTAAACCATTATTCTTCTTGTAATAACCCCAATTTTTGTAATTGATTGAGAAAATCAATAAAGTTTGAGTTTCAGATATTTCAGGTTGAAATATTAGGGTTATTTAGAATATATTTTTTATAAAAGTATAATCAAATCATAAGACATGTAAAAATTAAAATTAAACTTAGCAAACCCTTCAAAATGACTGTAAGCACAACAAATTCTGAATTCGGATGAGAAATCCTTAAGTTTCTTCATTTCCTGGACAAAAGGGGTAAAATAGTAATTTTACCCAAAAATCAAAATCTCCCAAAAATCAAAATATGAGACATTAAAATTTAGAATGTACTGAGAAATATGAATCCAACACCACTAAGTACACTCAAATCCGAGATCATGGGAATAAAACCCCAAATTTTATGCATAAATGGCAAAATGGTCTTTTTACACCATGTGGGGCCCACATGGGGCCCACAAAGGACTCAAAAACCAATCTTATCAGCAGCCCACATGAAGTCATGGTCAACAAACATCATCTGGTCTTGGGAAAGAAAAATGGGGCATGGGGAAGAAAAAATGGAGCATGGGAGACTTTCATGGCATTTAATAATAAAAAATAAAATATTATAATCATGAAAAAAGACCCAAAATGCCTATAAATACAACCCCAAAAATCCTCCAAAAATTCTCATAAAATCCCCACAAAATTTTCTTCACTCTCCCTCAAAAATTAGACCTAGATCCCTCCCCAAAAACCCAAAATTTCCAAGAGATATCTCTCTTTTCAATTTGTTTTTCTTTTTAGATTGGAACAAGAGATCTAAAATCAATTAGACACTCTGTTCCAGATCTAATTTCATCAATTCCACCATCCAAAACTTATCAACATATCTATTCTACAAAACCCCCAAAGCAATTTCGAGATCCAACGGTTCAAACAACGGAAATTTGCAAGAAAGGTAGATCTTAGGCTATATCTTCATCAAGAAGGTATTCTTTTTAAATTGGGCATATAGCTGAGGTTTTTTCTCCAATTAGGTAGGTGGAAATACTTTCTATAGATGTTTAATACTGTTTTATGTAATTTTTAGTTTACTATAATTTAGTTTGGTAATAAAAAGGTAAAAATAAAGTAAACATCAGAACCCTTAATTCTAGATGATAGAGTGCTTAGATAAAAATTCTTACTACACCAATCGATCCAGAAGGGTCCAAAACCCCTAGTGTAGAATTTTCACAATGATCAGAGAAGTTTTGGGCCCTCAATTGAGAGAGGATTGATTGGACGGTCCAGAATGGACTGTCCAATTTTCGAATCTAACGGCGCCCAAAATGCACACGTGACACATCGTTGGAAATGGCGCATGCGATGCACGTGGGTTATAGTCCCAAGCGAGACTACGGTGCATCTGTCAAACCCACTAGCAGACATGCCAGACGGGAGTCCCCTTTACGGGCGTGCAGATGACGAGCGTCCTACTCATCCCGTCCGCATCTGTGGACGCCCCCGTAAGGGCGCTTCATTAGTTCATCCCAGCGGACGCACCCGACAAACTGAACGAGTCCGCCCTGCTTGGTTTTCCATCCGAAAGATCTGGGCCATCCGTTCCTTGGGCCCAGATCAAATCTAAGCCCTAGGAAAGACTGTGAACTTTCAGATCCAATTCCAGAGCCATCTGAACTCCAAATTGAGATCGGAAAGAAGCTATGGAAAGCTTGAAATCTCTATTTTCTAATGAAATGATAAAATGGACATCATATTTAGTAAAACTTTCTGTATTAAAGAAACAAGTTTCCAATTACCTAGATCTTCAAGATCTGAGATGATCAGATCTTGAAAAATATGTTTTAATAATGATATACTATTGAAATAAAGTAAGATCTATGATTTATTTGGAGATATATTAAGGGATCTGCCCATTATGGTAGAAAAATCCTTAAAATCCAAAGGGACCCACTTGATCAATGAGATCAAGTGTGATCAGATCCTATGGATGGATAGAATGAATGTTGATATGATGAAATCCAAGGAAATCATGGATGGATTATGACAAAAATAGATCAATATGATCTTTGGACCTTAATAAAGAAAATCCCCTAAATATAACTAATAACCTTAATCAAAGGGAAAAATCTAAGATAAAATGGTTGGATCATAAGTAAAGGTTTATAAAAATGTTAATGTAATTAATTTCATTTTATATAATAGCATTTTAAATATGATTATGTTATAAAGCATGCTAGTATAACATTTCGACTTTAGCATGATATGTGATTTCATTGTTATCATAAGGTGCTAGATTTAATTATTTTAAGTACCTTGGCTCGTTATCATTAAATGTTAAATTATGTAGTTTTATGCTTTGAATTTATAATTCATTTATGGTTAAATGTTATTAGTAGATCTACTTGTTATGAGATAAAGAGCATAAAACATCAAAAATGTATTCTAATGAGAAAGTAGAGTTTCATTACACAAATAAGAATGGAGTACTTTGGACTTAATTAGTAAGGGCTATAGTTAGTAGGACAATATAAGGATTATCAAGTCCTTGGCCCAAATTAGGAAAAGAATAATAAACCCCATGAATGACATTATAAATATTCATGGACTTAATTAAAATCCATTACAAAGAGTACTTAGGGTAAACATGCTTATAGGAACCTTATGAAAGGTTGAGCTATGGTCATTCTAGTGAATGATGAACATAGTGGTTAAGGGGGTTATCTAATAGAGCCTCGCTCTTCCCCTACCTTCCGTTGACCTTTGTGAGGTCTAAACGCCTCCTTACATGAGGATTGAAGTAACCACTTTGTGTTCACCCATTCAGCTAGTAAGCCTTAGCCAATTGGAAATAAGAGGAGCAGTTTAGATTTAGGCTTGAATAAGCTACCTTCAACCAGCACATTAACTGGTTGAATAATAATAATAAGAGCATAAAAGGTTAGTAAATTACCTAACCCTAATAAAAAAAGTAAGTAAGATAAGGATGATCAAACAAGATCCATTAGATCTTGGATGATTAAGAACAATAAGAATAAGAACACTATATTGTACTTAGTATGCATGTTTATTAGTATACTTGTTATAATTCATTAGACTAGATAATCCAAACCCTTGATCAAAGATGATTCAAGGAAGAAAACCAAGATCATCCTCCATAGGGATGATCCAATAACTGAACTTAGATCAAAGAAGGATGATAGAAGATCTAGGACCTTGATCTTTATCAACATGTGTAGATTGTCAATCAATGGATCTATGAAAGATCAAGATCAAAGAGATGGACATACAAAGACTTAGAGATAGAAAAATACTTAGATATGAATGATCTAAAGATCATTCTAAACATCAGATCTAGTGATCAATAGGATTATTCATAATTTATATATTGACAATATGTATGGATGTACAGATTACATACATTAGTCAGGATCATGGAAGATTGGGGAAAAGAGATCAATCCTTAAAGGTAGGAGGATTTGATGAATGCATTTACATGAGATATACATGATTGTACTCATGATCTTATGTTGACAAGAGTAATGTTAATACTTGTATTATATCTCTTGAAAACCTTATGATCCAACCAAACACATATAAGATGATTAAGGACTAAACTATTAGTGAATAGGGAATTAGAAAATATTTTAGCCCTACGTAAACAAACATATGGTCTGATATATATGAAATCTATTTTACATACAAGCTTGGAGGCTTGTGAGTTTGTTTTGATAGGCATAAGCCTAGGGGAATGCTATTGCTAGAGGAGTTATGAGGGTTTGGCCACCCGCTCCTTAAAATTTGATGATATGATGATACCTTGCCCTATGAGAGGCTAAAAGTCTAGTGGTGGCAATTATGGGAAGGCCACCACTGTGAAAGTCTTGGCCCCCCATACGGGTAATGACATAATATTTTCCATCGTGGTATCAGTGGTGAACAGGGCAGTTATCCGAGTGCGCTAGTACAGATCAGACTGCAGCATAGCAACCTTTCTGATTATTTTGCACTATGATGCATATGAGAATAGGCATAGTAAAATGCCTTATATTGTAGCATAATGAAATACTAGGTAATTGTATATTACCAATATTTCTCAAGAAGGGAAATTCCCAGTATAAGATTAGCTGTAATACTAAATTCTCAAAATGAAGAGAATTGATCAGTTTAGTTGGAAATGATATTTGACTATTTTCACAAATTTAACTGGTTTACCCATGAAGGGTATGTATGTATATAGATATACATAACTTACAAAGTAAAGAGTATGTTTAAGGATAATGGGATTATGAAGTATTGGAATTACATTGTCAATGTTATGTTTCTTGAATCCCTCACCAAGCATTGCTTGCTGAGATATTGTACTTGTTGCAATATCTCAGATACAGGGAAGGAGAGTTAGGAGCTAAAGGCGATAGAAGACTTGAAGAGAATAATCTTCAAGGTATACCCTTGAAGACATGTATTTTTCTTTGTTGAGAGTTTTATTGTATGGTGAACTTGAGTTTTGGATTATGTAATTTGGACAAGTATTGTACTAGATTTGGCTGTACTGTGAACCACTGGATGGATCCTGGAATTTAATAAAAGTATATTCCTTCAATGGAATTTTATTTTGTACACAAATTGTACTTATGTTATGTATGAAGTGGTGACTTGGGTTTTCAAAACAAGTTCTAAAGAAAAGAATTTCCGCTGCTTTGTTTTGCGAAAAAAATTTACACTCTTAAGGGCCCCACCTTTCAAAATACTTTACAAATCATGTTTCAAAAACCCGGGTCGTCACACTTCTTCTTCCCCTACCCTCTGCCTATAGCTTTCTTACTACCTTTACCTCGTAGAGAAAGAGAACCTGTAACCATCTCCTTCCCTATTCTCTCTCTTAGTCTCTCCCTCATTCCATTGTTGATCAACCTTGTTTCGCTTTTGTTTTACTCCTCTAATGCCACTATAGTTTTCCTCTATTAAAAGTTGTTGTTTCCCCTTTATAGAATTTTTCTTATGATTTCTCCCCAATTTTCAATCTCATTCTCACATTTTTTCCTTCCTTACATTGTTACAAAGAAAACCCAACTTTGTTTTCTCCCAAAACTTTCTCTTTCCCCTTTATTTTTTCACCTTGCATCATCTTCTTCCTTGGGTTGTTTCTCTTCTTCATTTGGATAAAACCAGAAATTTTTTTTTTTTTTAAATTCCAATTTTGCCCTTTGAACTTTAATTTTAATTCCATTTACATCCCAGTTTGTCTTTTCTATGGTTCGCCTTATTCTAGTTTGTACTTATGCTAGTTTGTGCTACTCTCAAACTAATCCAGGAATTATGTAATCTTGCCCTATTAATTAAAGCCTAACTAAATCAACGGTTCAGCTTTAGCCCACAATAAAACTTTATTTCCTTATCTTTTTTTCATCAGATTTCAAATCTATCATTAGTTCTTATCCTTAGGACAATTCATAGTTAATCTAATAGTCCTAATCTTCAATCTGAAATCCAAAAATTTCATCTAAGCTATCCAAAATCTCTCCTTAACCTAGATCATCAAAATTTTGGAAAATCTAAACAATTCAACCATTGGATCCATAATTAGAAGTATTAATGAAAGATTGATAAAGTTAGATTAACTTTGATGAGATTAGATTTAAAGAAATCTGCCATAATCAAGGTAGGGAAGTAGATTTTAGTTGTTATTTCATGTAATATTTTTCTCTTTATTTCAAGATTTTTAATCTTCATTAATGCAATAGATCTGAATTTTAAGTTCACTATTATTTAATTTTTGTAATTTTTTCAATTAGTGACCAATTAAATTTATTTAAACTCCATTTTCATTAAGTCCTCCCCATGGGATTGATCCATACTTGTATAAGCTATACTATAATAGCCCATGCTCTTGTTAAAAACAATCAACAGAGAAAAATATGCAACATGATGGATGATAACTATAAAAGAACAAGGAAAAATCTAAGGCTAATAACTAAGGAAAAGTAAGAAACACTAGCCTTGATTTGAATGCTTAGAAAGATTATCCAAAGGCTACTTTCTCTTAGCTGTCACTACAAGAGATTGATGGCCATTGGATGAAGGAGAACTAGAGCATCAAACAGAAGTAAAATACCATGAAAGAGAGTCCAAGATATGTACGCATGAACCAAAGGGAAGAAGACTTGCAGCCAAAGAAGAAAATTGCATGAAAAGTCCAAAGGAACTTGTGTGTAACACCTCCAAAGCAGTTTTTATAGAGAAAACTGCCAATTAAAGATGCATAGAAAGGCAAGCCCTATGGAAAATCTATACAAAAATTCTAGGAAAATTGCATAATAAAAAATTTAAAAAAAAAACTCCCCCTTCTCCTCTAAGGAAGAGAGGAAAGAGGGAATAAGGTATAGGAAAGATGGAGATAAGATAAGGAAGGGAATTAGAAAGTAGAAACCTCAACAATTTTGTGTGTGTTTCTCCTTTCTAAGTGTTCCACAGTGGAAGGAAAGAGAGGGGGAGAGAAAACAAAGTGTAAAGAATGTGGCCTCCTCTCCAATTGGTCCACCTAGCATGCAACCTTCCCTTATTGAAAGAGTCTATGTTTCTTCCAATTTTTTCTCTTAAGAACACGATTTTTGCAAGTTGGCAAAATAGTGTTTTACTTCAAAATGTGTGGTACCATGTTGAATAGCTTAGATGGCTTAAGTGGCTTTTCTTTTATGGCTTTGACTTGGCAGCTTCAATGGCTTGCATCCTAGCTTTATGGCTAGCATGGCTTGGCTTCTCCTATTCATTATTTCATGGCTCATGTGGCTCATGTGGCTTTCATGGCTTGAAATCATATGCAAGGTTGGTAGAATTCTACTATCTTTTGCATGAAATTTTCTACTAATTGTTTCCAAAATCCATCTGCTTACTCTGGAATGATCCTATTCCTTACTTAAATTTTGAAATGATAGAAAATGGGTCTTGGTTCTTTGAGTTTATCTAAATCATTGGTTATCGTCTAAATTGATCTAGATCATTGGATCATTCTTTTAACACCTACAAAAGATTAAAAATACTATTTAGTATATAGAAAATGATGATAAATCACATACTTACTCTGAATTAGTTTCTACACCTACAAAATATTAGATTTTTGGACTATCAGTCCAGAAATGCATGTGTCATGAATTTTGGAAAAAAACCTAGGATAATTCCTTTTAGTCTATGACATATGTACTGCTAATTGGGTACTTTTTGTACAAAATTGACTACTTATCAATTAGTATGATCCATATATCACCCTTTGTATTGTTTTCGACCCAAGCACCCTCTCCTCACCAGTATCATGCACATAATCCTCATTCTCACCAACTACATCCATTGATGGAATTGTTTTGGTAATACAAGGGTAATCTATTGTAGTATCACCTAGGTCATCTTCAACATAAAAATCCCTCAGGCAGGATGATAAAATAGTTAATCATCTCTTATCATGTCCTTCTTGCACATAAAATACCTATTTTATTGGAAATGCTAAAATAAACTAATCATTTTCATAACTTATCTTATTGAGGTCAACCAATTTTAATCCAAGGGCATCAATTTTGATGTCTTTGTTGTGTTCCACCCAATCATACTTAAACACAACCATAGTTCTGCAAGTACAATCCAAGGCACATATCTCTCTTATAACTTTGTAACAAGTATCATTTGCCACCATTGGCTTGTTATCCTTTGAACCAAACAAGAATGTAGCATCGACAACTAAGCTAACTCTCTTATTCTATTGCACTCAAGTTATCATGGTCTTTTTGTGTAAAGTAATAACCATTGATGGCTTATCCGACATATTTTATTACTTTTGCTAGTGGTCTCATCGCCATTCAACCTAAGGATTTAGACTATCATTGCCTGCAACTTCTCATTGCTCTTGAACCTGTGTACATACATATTAAGTAGGATATGATTACTGCAAGTAAGTATAATATTATATATACACAAAGCAATTTATTAGAAATGTGAATTATTCATTTTACCTTTTGATGCAGCTAAGTATTGAAAGTGCAATGTGATCAAATTGCAGCCACTTCCATTTCTTCGCATAAATTGGATTCTTTCCTTTGAGGACGTCCATGTGCTCACTATACACATACACACAAATTATTGGTGAGATCAAAGAAAATATAACCACTAATTATTAAATTTTATAGTGTGCACGATCAACTACTCAGTGTAAGAATGGACTTCATCAATGTTTCATGGTCCTATTCTATATAATTGGGAGGTGATACATGACCACTAGATGGAGGTTCACCAACCTTGGCATCATGAAATTCAACTGATTGTTTCTTTTCTAGGATTCCAACAGCATCCATTCTTGATAAGTACTCTATGCAAAATTTCACTGCTTCCTCTGCAGTATAACACTTAAGTACAAACCCCTCTAGACTTTGTGATTTCACACATATCCTTTTAAAATTTTCATGTGACTCTATGGGTACATCCATCGCAAGTAAATTAGTCCACAAAGTCTAACCTCAGCAATGAGATGTACTATTAAGTGTACCATAATTTCAAAAAGAATGGTGGGAAGATTGTCTCAAGCTCATATAAAGTTGTCACTAGATCTTCTTGGATTTCTTGTAATTTTGAAACATCCACCACCTTCTTGCACAATGCATTGAAGAAGTAGTAGAATTTTATAATACATTCTCTAACTCTGTTTAATAGCACCAAACATATTGCTGTAGGCAAGAGTTGTTGCATCAATGCATAGAAATTGTGGGATTTCATCCTTACCACTTTCATCTCTTCCACGGAGATAATGTTTCTAATGTTTAAAGAGTTCAAGGCTTTGAGCTTGAACATGGTTTTACACAATAATCTTCTTTCATCTTTGTCGAGCATATAATTTTCTTTAGGCAAATATGTTCCTCAACAACCCCTATCTATGTATGCAACCTTCTCTTCGAACCTGTCTCATAAAATACATTAGAGTTGCAAGTCCATCCTTTATTTTTCCTAGGACGTTAAGCAAGGTATTGGTCAAGCTTTCACACACATTCTTCTCAATGTGCATGACATCAAGCACATGATGCAGATGTAGTGATTTCTGGTACGCAAGCTAAAAGAATATTAACTTCTTCTTCCAATAACCTTTAAAGTTGCTTTCACCTACATGTTTACTTACTTTATTCTTTCCCCATAAGACTTTAATGTATTCAACCTATTCCAGTACTTGTCATTCTATTAACATTTTTGGAGGTGGTCTTATCTCTACAATACCCTTAATTTCCCCCTTCTTAAAACAACTTGGATGGTCTCTACGCAACCATCTTTTGTGTCCAAGGAATTCCATTTTCCTTTCATGTTTAAGTAGTATGGCATATGTTTGATCACTATAGATAGGACAAGCATTGTATCCCTTCGTGGTGTATCTAGACATATTATTGTACACAGAAAGTTGCTTATTGTACACAATAGTTAACATTAATGTCATTCCTTGGCTACTTTGGACTTAATATCAACATAATTAACATCATGAACTTCCTTTACATGCATAGAAATGGTGGGAGATTGTAACAAACCAATATAATAGTCCAATAACTATACCTAATGCTCATAGAACCAAGACGATTAATCTCATCTGCAAATAATCCATGTTGTGGGTTTCTAGATTCTTATCCAAAATTAGGCCACATAAAGTCTATGAGCTTCCATGTTGGGCTATCTACTGAATGGTGTGAAAAGCCATCAGTTACTCTCTCCTTAGAATGGCATACTAATTTCTTGTCTGTTTTTGTAACACAGAACATTCTTTTGGACCTTGGAATAAGGGGATATATCATAGGACCTTTGCAAGAATGTTTGTCACCTTCTTACTTGAATTCTTCTTTAACTTCCATCTTGACTGTCCATGAGTTTGGATGTAGTTTTATCCTTATATTCCTTCCTATACAAGATGCAATCATTAGGATATGATATATTATCTCATAATATAACCATAGTGTAGCAAAGACTTTCTTTCCCATCTTGGCTAAGCTATTTATTATCCTTTGATAGCATCTTACCCACAATAGCTCATTGGCTTCTTCTAATGTAGTATGAAATAGTTCAAGGTCATCTTGGAAGTCATTGTATATATCTTGAAACATCGATGCAGTTGTACTATTTGCAACACTTCCTACAAAATCTTCAATCCTCCTACCCATTCAAAAGTTCTTCTCCATTTCAAATCCATCTGCAATAGCTTTCTTCGATTCCATTGAAACACAAGTGTTCTCTCAATACCCTTACAGTTACTTTTTTTCAAGTTTCCAAATTTTGAGCAAGGACAACGTATGCAATTATGATCACCACCTACCTTAAGTGCAAACTCTATAAACTTTTTTATTCCCTCCTCATTTTCTTTTGAGATTCTTGTCAGTGTCATCCAAGCATATTTGTTTATTTTTTCATACAAATTGAAGCTAATTTGTGTGTGAAGACTTGTGTGACATGAAAAGATTATAGTGAACTTGGTTAGGCATTTTATCAAACTAGGCATGCAAGAATTATAATTGTTTGAAAAAAATAAATTACATTAATGTACACATGTTAAAATTTCCAAGTAATAATGAAGAATAGTGCAAAACATGAAAAGAAATTTAACTTTAAAAAGGGAAGTTTCTAACCATAACCATGCATGCAAAATGTATTAAACATGCATATATATGAAACAAACAAGGAAATACTAGTCAACACTCAAATTGATATAGACTGAGAATGTGTGTGTGCGTGTGTGTGCATGTGTGTGTAATTCCAATTCACAGTTGCAATTTGGTTGAAGATTGACACAACAAAAATCAACTTATATGAGCTTCAGGTAGTGTGTAGATGAAGACAATTAGAAATAGAGAACTAAAAGTCAATGTAAAAATTCTTATAACAAAGTAGTACTTTTAAATTTGATTTTAAAAAATGATTTTAAAACTATACACTTTTAAAATCGTTTCCATAAAACTGACTATAATTAATTTCTTAAAATAACTTTAAAAGTGGAGCACTTTTAAAGTCATTTACAAAACCTAACTTTTAAAAGTTCCACCTTTTAAAGTTGTTTATCAAAGTCAACTTTTAAAATCTTTCCCCCAAAAAAAAAAAATTCCCACTAAACTAAAATAAGGACTTTTAGAGTCATTTTTCAAAATGGACTTTAAAAGTAGGGACTTTTAACGTCAATTTTTTATAGTCAGTTTTGAAAAACGAATTTAAAAGTCCTTCCCATGAAAAAAGTGCTTTGTTTGACAAACCAACTTCTTAAGTATGATTCTTAAAGTTGCTCTTTTAGAACCAACTTGGAAAATATTTACAAAGTCAGTACACTAAAACTCGACTTCCTTACGCCAACTTTAAATGCCTCCTATGTAGTAGTGTTGACCCTTCTATCATTTGTGGACCTACAAAGCAAAAGAACATGGAGAGGTGAGTTGATGAATTCTTACTATGGTTCTTCTATGTCTCAAAGGGCTAGGCCTTAATGATTACCTATGATAATGCTTAATTTTAACTAGTTTTCTTCCAAATTATGTTCTACACACTGACACGCATATATAATTTTAAGGATTATTAACTTTTACCATAATTTATATGTTTCTGTATATGGGTCTCATTAGTGACTCCTAGTTCTCGATGTGCATGGTGGGTATGCATTATTTTTTAATATTTTTGCATATTATAATATTTTAATAATTGATAACTAATATTTTATTTATAACTAGTGTATTTCAATTATGCATTTGAAGTGCATGGTATAAATGGGCTAAACTATAACAACCACAACTTTTGAGTAATTTGTAGCTAATTATAACATATTTTAATTGAAATAAAAACAGAAATTGAATTTGATTAAAACTTGAATTTCAAGGAAGTGACCCCCTTAAACACTCAAAATTTGGATTCAAAACTATAAAAAATGAGAACTACATGTCGAGACGATTCCAATGACACTAATTTTGTCCAAAATGGAGAACGAGGTGAAAAACACCCAAATTTTACTAAATTAAGGGGGGTCCAAATTGATAATTGCACCCTTGCCTTGGTTTCATTTCTGATGTGGCAGATTGACCCTTGATGTATATAGCTAGGCTCGACACATGGTGGATAGATCTGCCATGCATTGCCTAATTTTCCTCACATAAAATGACAACCCAAAAGGGGAAAAGACGGAGAATGCTAGAAAAAAAATGGAGAAAACTGGTGACCAACCCCGCCCCTTTTCTTGGATTCTCAATGGCTCCCCTCTATTCGAACTACCACCTAATGCATCCAGTGAAAACCCCTTCTCTACCTGACACAATAGACCAAGAACCCAGCTCTTGCCTCTCTGATCTCCTCTCTAGCAACCCAGCAAACCCTTTTCTTCCCCTTAGTTTTTTCTCTGGTTCAGCCCTAGGCGGCGACTGAATTAGGGCCTCTAGCCACCTGCACGGAGCAACCCTCTTCGACAACCCTCTACCCATCAAATCCCTCTATCACTATGACAAGGATCACAGCCAACCCAATAGGGCCAGCACATTTTTCTGCCTTCCCTCTTGTCTTCACCTCCTCCAATCGGTGCTACCTGACTAGCATGATAGCCCACACCCACATTTCTTCTCAAACTTGCACAACCTAACTAGCAGGCCACACCAGTCTTGATAACCTCCTCCCTCTGCTCTCCTTGGATCTATGCTGCCCGATTAGCACTCCCAGCCTAGAAACTATATGTTCCCCTTTGTCCTCTCTAGCTTGTGCAACGATAGGAGCAAGTGTACCAACATGCCACCCCATATTATCCATTTTTCTTGATGACCGGTGTAGCCAACTAGCCTGCCATGTAGATCCCTATTTCCCATTTTTACCTTGCTAATTGGCTAACCTTGTAGGCTAGCACACTAAGGTAGAAACCCCATTCCCCCTCCGACATGTCACGCACCAATCCCACCTTCCTCTCCCCTTCTTTCTCCTCAGGCAAGCAACAACCACCACCGTCATCCTCCCTGTTTCCTTTTCCTCTAGTGAGTTAGGGCAAGGTGACTCGCTCGTGTCGTCCACTCCCAACTCGTCCTGTTGAGCCAAGTTGACTTAGGTGAGCCTCATTATCCCCTTGGACTTGGAACTCTTGCACTACCAAATCTAGGATGGATTTCACAAATCTAAGATGACTGTTGTGTTTCTTGCAATGTAAAGAACAAGACCCATCTGTCCATTTGTTGATCAGAGATGATCCAACCATCGATCATGACTAAACACTTGATACGACTAGATCCTCAAATCTATGACCAATGTGAGCATCTGTCGAGATCTAATCATTTATTTATCTTTAAATGATGGATCTATGACTGTTTTTGAAGACCCTACCATGATCCAACCATTGATTTGCCTCCAAATTGTAGATCTAAACTTATTACAACCATTCATCACGATCTAACCATTGATCTACCTCCAAAGTCAGATATGCGATGGATAGGAACTCCCCTTGGGTCTAGATGTAGCTTTCACACCAACCAATTTGACATGAGATTAGATTTAACCCTTCATCTCGATCTAACCATATATTAGTGAACAAGCTAAATTCATACTTGATTCAAATATTCCTTATGATCTGACTATAGATCCATTACCAAACCCCTAGAACAATGACATATCTAGCCTATTCCTAAGGTCTGACTTTTGATTGACCATCCAATGCCAGATCTATGAGATCAGGCACTACATCTTTTACTGATCTATAGTGTTCCATCGTTGGAGCTATAGATCAGCATATCTTTACTTTCCTGATACACTCATCAGCAATAGAGACGTGATTAGAGCTATCCATTTATGGATCGACGATGAAGCCTACGAAATGGTCAATCAAATGATCAACTTAAAGAAGTTACACACAAGAACCAAGGATAAATGGCATACAAGGTAGGTGGACTAGGATTACTATTTTGGAAATTTTAATAATTTCCATTTCTTTATATGAATGATTGAAGGAAAATTATGATTTATAAAATATTTCTTTTAACTACTAAAACTATGGAAGCATGGGATAAATTTAGAAGTTATCTTACGATACCTTTTAAATTATAAAAAATTAGAAATAGAATGACTAATTTAACTAGAACATGTTACTATTACCCTAGTTGTAACACCCAAACAAAAGAATGGGAACTATACTCATTGACTGGAACTTAGTATGTATATATTTCATAGATATTGATAATACTTAGAAACATGATATGCATTTGGATTAGCTATAGATGTGAAATGAACTTAAAACACTTGTTTATCTCAATTATAACATTAAGATAAATGAGTAACTAGATTGCCTACCTTGAATTCAAACTTATACTTACACCCAGTGGACATTGTAATACCTTAAATAATGTTTAATCTTATGCTAGCTATTGATACATAAGGATTTGTATATTGATACTATAATATTTGGAATACCCAATAGTGTGAGATATTGATCAGTATATCAACAATAAGCTAACGATTTCAAAGTAACTCACAAGGTGTTGAACTATAGGAAGACCTAAACAAATGTACTAGGTGTCATACTTGTAACTTGATGACTTAAAAATGATGAAGTAATTCACATTTAAACTTGGAAAGAATATTCTAAACATTGTGGACATGCAATATATAATTACAAGCCAGGACCTTAAGTTGTAACATAAGTGTCTTTACTGGTCAAAGTTTTAACACCAGTTTAACTATGATCCACATAGGGATAAATACTTTTAAGATCTTGTTTAAAGAATCATCTTTTGTTATCTTTGCATTGGATGTACTCTTTTGGGAACTAAAAGAGCATTATCTAATATATGAAAAAAGACTGCATGTTTTGATTACTAAGCAAAGATATGTTTTTATAGCTTGTTAAGAATATGGGTTGAAAATGAATAGATTTGAATGGTTTCTCATAAAACTTTGAAATAACAATTTTATTCTCATGAAATGATTTTTGAAGGTGTATATGATTTGTGATTTGTGTAGATACTTGATGAGTGGCTGTAAGTCCTAATGGATACAGTTTTATTGATACTTAGGCAAGCAATCTACAAGCAACCATAGGCCTTGATGATTATGAATTTCATTGATAATTTGGCAGGCATTCTATGATTGGCTATAAATCATGATGGATATAGTTTTATTAATACATAAGCCAGCACTCTACGAGCAGTTGTAAGTCCTTATGGATATGGATTTCATCAATGTTTTGGGCAGGCACTCTAAGAGTGTCCTAAGGCCCAGATCACGCACATGCTTGATGTGTGCTATAAGACCTAGAAGAAGGTCTAATATGTGTAGTAAGCCCTGGAGGCCTATTGTGCGATGTAAGTCCTGAGACCCTATGCTAGGAGGTGCAGTTGGCTACTAACGTCTACGATGATTTGATACTATCCCTGCGATGGAGACAACAGGCAGTAAGAGTATCTTCTCATGGGGTAGTGCTATGAGTGGTAGTCAATAGCCCCCATGAGGTCCAATGAGTCATGGTTTGTGAAGGTATCCATGAGCAAATGTAGAGGCCACAGTAGTCGCCTGTGGGTGATTGTAGGGCCCTATGAGCATAGGTGTCTGGTTTTTGTGTGATATTTATGTGGGTTGTGTCTCTAGCATTAGACCTCATCTAGGGTGGAAGGATTGTATGCCATCATGATTGGAGCGATTAGTTTTCAATGACAATGCATTTTTGAGGGAGAATCCTAAGTAAGGTAGTCCTGAAAGGGTGATGTACCCAAAGGAAACAAAACCTCAAGGGATGTGCCCGAAGAGGACAATATTGTCTCTATTATACAACTTTGACCAAAGCAAACAATATTTTGACTTGGGACCCTCAGTTGTTACACTTGTTTTATACATTTTGGGATTGAGGGTTATGCACTTTGATTTGGTTTCATCTATTTTGACCACCTTAGCATGACAAACTTATCAAATTCCATTGGGCATTACAGATGATTTGAGATCACACTTTGTGGATTTTCACCTCACATGTATGAGATTGATTTTCATAATTACTATTCTAGTTTAATTTAATGTAGAAAGAACTATTTGCACTTATGGGTTGATTGATTTTGCTTTCGAAAACCATGAATAGCTTTGGTTTTTTCCATATTACTAATTTAGCGAATGTTGGTTTGCTAACAATTGGACTTCTAGCATATAGTAAGCTCTTTGATCTTATCAACTGACTTTATTTTTTTATGAATATTGTGATTTCACGCATATACTTAGTTGGTGGCTTTACCATTGCTATTTTAGAACATCTTAATTCTTGGTCATATTTACTAAGGTATTAGATTAATTGGGCATTATGAGTGATTATGCATGATCATATACTAACTACACATGAAAATGCATTGTGTTCATAAAGAGAAAGATGTTAGATGACTACTTTTACAAATGATAATGAGAATGTTAAATACCCCACTCCTCATAAGTAGATTTAACTATCGAATGACAAACAACTTAAACACTTAAAGTGATATCTCGAATGAATATATAAAGTAAACGAATCTGAAGAACTATATGTCATGAATGAATTTAGAATGCGTAAGTGTGTCTTCATGGAAAATGATGCCAATACAATTAAATGCTCATGAAACGATACAGCTTGGAATGCTTAAATTCTTAGAAAAAGATATGATTCATTATCCATAATGAAATTGTACATGTAAACTAATTTCATAGTGGTATGATGTGATAACTTATAATTTCAACATGAACACCTTGGAAATGGCATTAATTTTGTTTAAGTATGATATATTCTCAAAACACATTGATTTATGTAAATCATGTACTGCATGGAAAAATAGCTACTTATTCCACCTATACAAGTGCAAGCTTGTTGAGACATTGTAATTGTTTACAATGTCTCATATTTGAAGAATTAGAATATAAAAATGAACAAGTCGAACATGAGAATAGCTGTGGAGTTCGAGATTTCATAAGATGGAGATTTTCTAGTACCCAAATAGTGAGCTTTGCAACCGTAGGTTAGCTTTTTGATTTAATGAAGAATACAAATGCATCTTTACTTTCATGTTATGGATTCAAATTATATTACATGGGATATGTTGAGACATGGTTGTGACTGGAGGTTCTAGGAAGCGATAAGTTTTGTGTATTTAATTTTAAAGTAATGAAAATTATTTGTATTGTTTGTCATATGTTTAGGATGCATAAGATAAATGTTCATATGTCCAAAAAAATAGAAGAAACTTTGCCAAATTTTTGGTAGAAATGAGACACTCATTTCGCTATAAAATCCTTGTGTTTTGAGTACAAATGACATTTTGAATTTTAGAATTTCAAATAAGGGATATCCAAATTTTGAAAAAGTTTTTAAAAAGGTATTTTTGAAACTTGGGGTATCACATAAACTAATCGAGATTACGAACCCATCAAAACTCTTGGAAGAAGGTCAAGGTAAGGATAGCTATTTAATTAATCTGTATATACATTAAAGTTTTAATTAAACATGATATTTATCAATCATTTATGTTCTCTTTGTTGCTCAATCGAATTGAGAGTGTGAATACTATATTTAAAACACATGAGAACCCTTATATGCCACGGTATTAAGCTCTAACACTTGAGAAAGGTGAGACACTATACTGATCATCATCTTAAATCTTTCCACAATCTTTGGGGTTGGCTACATGAAATAATATTTAAGTAATGTATATATAAGTAACAAACTAAATTAAATATATTATCTTGCAGGCAATGATGCTACCCGATTAGGTAGGTAGGGGTTACTTTCAACAGATCTCAAAAAATAATATGTGAATGAGACAAGTTTGTATTGAAATTGAACAATCAATTATCTACTTTTACCCCACAAACACTTGTGTTTATATATAATAGTTATTTGATTCTTTGTATTGACATTATGATCAATAATACAAAACTTCTTCATCTAATTATTGAATGTGCAATATGTGTTATATTTTCATATGCCTAAAGTATATATATGGTTTGTTTATTTGAATGAGAGGAATGTGTGGTGTTCTGTTTATGTGAAGAGAATTTTGAAGTTTAGAACTAATGAAGAAACTTATAGTAGATGGAGGACTTTACCTTATAAGAATATGGGGATGTTGGAGTATGAAAGTAAATGCGTATGTATGAAAAGGTGTATGTAGAATGGATAATAGATTTTAGTTAGTGCTGGTAAAGTTTTTCTCTTTTATGTCTGTGAATTTTTTATATTGAACATGGATGCTAGAATTGTGAATGAAAATTTTTATAAAAGAGGTATGGATGAATATTGTAATAGTAAGGTTATTGTATATTGTTAGTAAACAAGATCCTACAACATTTTGAGACCATACTTTTTAAATATAGTCACTAAAAATCATCTTTATTTTAACTTTTGAAAGATAGATGCTTCAAAGAATTGTCTTTAAATGCACTTTTTTAAAGATGGTTTTCATAAATGTTCTTAAAAATCATATAAAGTAGTTTAAAAGACAATTTTATAACTATTTTTATAAGTGTATTTTTATGACAAGTTTTTTAACTCTACTGATGCCAATCCCAAGCCTGGATGAAAAAGGAGGGTCTTGTGTCAAGTGCTAACCAGCAAGGAAGAAGTTGAAGATTATTTTGATTTTATTAATTTTATTAATTTTTTTCTACTTGCAAATGAATATGCATTTGTATATTAGTTTGTATGTAAGAAGAAAAGTTAATGAAAATCATATCCAGCTTCTTAAAGTTTGGCAACCCTATCATGACATGAATCAAAAATTGATATTCCCTCAAGCTAGGGTGTTCCCCATAAGCAACACACTACATCAAATCCCAGGTACAGTAAAAAATGGGCAAGGGTTGCTAGGGTGTTCACCCAGAAATGACATGGTGCATCAAATCCTGAGTGTAGTGGAAAATGAGCAAGGGTTGCTAGAGCATTTCCTCAGAAGTGACACGTTGCATAAGAACCCAGGTGCAATGAAAAGCGGGCATGGGTTCATGCTATGGAAGTCGATAAGTGAGCAAGTAAATAGGCTATCTCAAGAGCATAAGACTTGTATTGCCACATGGAATATACGGATATTGATAGGTAAGAGTCTGGAGTTAGTAGATACGATGAAATGTAGGAGAGTCAACATCGATTGTATATAAGAAACCAAGTGGAAAGGGTCTAAAACTAGAGATATCCATGCGTATAAACTCCAACACTTAGGAAAGGATATTAACAGAAATGACATAGGAATAATAGTGGATGAAGAATTAAAGGATAAAGTTGTGGACATTAAAAGAATCAGTGATAAAATTATATTAATAAAACTTGTTCTAGGAGAGCAGATCATAAATATTACAAGTGCATATGCACCACAAGTAAGGTTAGAAGATATAATCAAGAGACAATTTTGGATAAATATGGAGGGAGTCATGGAAGAAATTCCCAACATTGAGGTGATAATTATAGAAGCATACTTAAATGGCCATATAGGAAAAGAAAAGGAAGGATATGATAGGATACATGGGGGGTATGGTATAAGAGAATGAAATGAGATGGGGGAAACTATCCTCGATTTTGCTTTGGCATATAATCTAACCATTGTAAATACATTCTTTAAGAAGAGGATGAACACTTAATAACCTTTAAAAGTGGACCCTATAAAAGACAAATAGACTTTTTCTACTTAGGAATACCAAGAGATCAATGTGTAAGGATTGTAAGGTAATACCCAGTGAGAGTTTAACCTCAACACATGAGTTAATGGTTATGGATATCAATATTAAAAGATAGAAGAAAGGAAATGAACTTTATAAGTATCCAAAAACTAAGTGGTGGAACTTATAAGGAGAGAAAATAATCTCATTCACAAAGAATTTAGTGGTAGAAGGAAAAAGGAACTATGAAACAAAAGTAAACACCATGTGGACTAATATGGCATAGTCCATTAAGAAAGTGGCAAAAAATATCTTGGGAGTATCTAAAGGTAAAATACAATTAGTAAAGGAAACATGGTGATAATGTGAAACAATGCAAAAGGATATTAAAGAAAAATAAGTGTGTTTTAAGGCATGGCAAAAGACTAGTAATAATGAAAATTATAAGCAGCATAAGAATGTTAAAAAGGTTTCTAAGAGAATAGTAAGTGGGGCTAAACTTAAGGCATATGATGACCTCTATAGTAAACTAGGATCAAGATGTGTTTAAACTTTCAAAAATAAGAGAACAGAAGGGTAAGGACTTATATCATATTAGGTGTATTAGAAGTGATGATCAAAGTGTACTAGTCAAAGACAACAAGATCAAACAAAGGTGGGAAACTTACTTTCAAAATTTGTTAAATGACAATGGCTCTGAGAATATAGGGATTGAAAATACTATAAACCTAAATAACATTGGACATTATATATATGCACATAGGAATAGAATACATAAAGTGAAAGAGGTCTTGAAAAAGATGAAATCAGGAAAGGCCATGAGGCCCGATGGTATACCAACAGAGGTTTGGAAGCATACAGGAGATACTATAGTAGTTTGATTGACCAAGTTTTAACAAGATTATAAAATTAAAGAAAATACTAGATGAATGGAGGAAAATCTCTATTGTACTAATTTATAAGAATAAAGGAGACATACAGAGCTACACTAATTATTGGGGGCTCAAACTTATGGTCCCACATGGAGGAAAATCTCTATTGTACCAATTTATAAGAATAAAGGAGACATACAGAGCTGCACTAATTATTGGGGGATCAAACTTATGGTCCCACACTCTGAAACTTTTTAAAAGAGTGATTGAGAAGAGGCTACAACATGAGACAAGTGTATCAGAGAACCAATTTGGTTTCATGCCTTGGAGGTCCACAAGCGAAGCTATTTTCTTACTAAGACAACTAATAGAGAAATATAGGTAGAGGAGGAAAGACTCCACATGCTCTTTATTGACTTAGAGAAAGCTTATGACAGAGTTCCTAAAGAGTTAATATGGAGGGTGTTGCATGAGAAAGGGGTTTCGCGGGGGTATACATAATTAAAGATATGTATGTGGGAGCAATAACAAATGTTAAGACCACTAGTGGAGAGACCGGGGAATTTCCTATTACTGTAGGATTGCACCAAGAATCGGCATTGAGCCCATATCTTTTCATGTTGGTTATGGATGAGTTAACAAAATATATGCATGAAGAGATTCCATAGTTTATGTTACTTATAGATGATATAGTCTTAATTGATGAGACAAGGGAGGGTATAAACACAAAGTTAGAGTTATGGAGAGAAGCATTTAAATCTAAAGGATTTTAAATCAATCAAAATAAGACAAAATATATGCAATGCAATTTTAGCAAGGAGGGGAGTAGGAGTGGAACACCAATTAAGACTGATAACCAAGAAGTCCTTGTAAAAGACCACTTTTAGTACTTAGGATCAATGATTCATGAGAGTGGAGAGATTGAGAGAGAGGTTACTTAGAGAATCCAAGCGGGTTGGAATAAATGGAGATGCGCATCTAGAGTTTTGTGTGAATGATGGGTGTTGCTCAAACTAAAAGGAAAATTATATAGTATGGCCATAAGGCCGGCCATGCTCTATGGATTAAAGTGTTGGGTAGTTAAGGAACATCATGTTCATAAGATGAGAATCGCAGAAGTGAGGATGTTGAGATGGATGAGTGGTAAGACAAGAAAAGATAGAATTAGGAATGAAAACATTAGAGGAAACTTAGGGGTGGAACAAATAGGTAACAAGATGATGGAGATTAGACTTAGATGGCTTGGAAATTTCCAAAGGAGAATCAAAATAGCATAGGTTATAAGGAGTGAGGCAATGCAACTAGAAGGTTCTAAAAGGGGAAGGGGAAGGCGTAAAAAAACAAGGATAGAAGTGGTGAGAAAAGATTTAAAAACTCTGGGACTAAATGAAGCCATGTACTTAATAGAGGGGAATGGAGGAACAAGATTCATGTGGCCGACTCCTAATTGGGATAAGGTCCTGATGATGATGATGATTTTTAAGACAATTTTTTGAAACAATGATCTTAAAAAGTATATTTTTAAGAAGGTTTCTGAAACTGTCTTTATAATGTTTTTAAGATGGTTGCTGAGACTGTCTTTAGATATTAATTTTAAGATGGTTTCATAAACCATCTTTAAAAACTTTGGAGCTGGTGAACAATAGGGAAAATGGAAAAGCTACCTTGATGGAAACTATATATATCCATTTGTGGATGATCGGTCGAGGCTATACAAGTCCATGATATATATTCCAACATTATTAACCAAGATGCATGCAATGAATCTGTACAATGTGCTTGTCTCCTAAATTTAAGGCATGTGCTAAACTAAAGATTTGATTGAATTAATTATAACATATGAATGTGCTTGATTCCCTTTCATTGCATCAAATGTAGGCAAAGAGTGCTCAAGGGATAAAGGTGTATCCAATCAATCATATGCATGTGATGACCCGGGTTTTCCCATGCATTTTTAAATGCAATATCTACTTCTTAAGGCAGGTTGCATCCCTATTTGAAAACCATTTTATGAAAACCATGCAATGCAGCGGAAAATCTTTTGTTTTAAACTCATTTTGAAAACCCCGAGTGTCATTTGCTTTCACAACAACCAAAGTAGTTTTTGAAAAACTTCAGAATTCATAAATGTTTTTCCTAGGTCTATCTAGTCACAGCTCACAGCTCAACTGTAAATAAATACAAGTACATGTCCAAAGGGTTGAGTGTTTACTTACATGTATAATGGTCTCCTTTTGATTTACTTGCTCATAGCACTGACATAGGCGTCTCCTACTCGTGAATGGAGCTATCCTGAAAAATGTTAAGGATTGGGTGAGTATATACCATACTCAATAGGAGTCTATCACTACTAGTTTTGCAATGCATGCTATGTTAAAAATCATATGCTCTTTAAAACATGTGCATGTTCGAATAACCATGTTCAATATCGATATTAAAAACCATTGTCGAATTGGAATATTGACGACTTAAAGAATCACATAATCCAAGTCAAAAGTATCATATATATCATAAACATAACGATATGCATAAGATGCTCAACTGAATCCAACTCATGGATATTTGGTATGGTTGACCAACCTCATGTCATGCCATATGTATTTAATCATATGCATGCTGAATTCATTTATATGCTAAACAAGCCATAAAATAAGTCATGCTAAACAAGTCATATAATTTATACTTAAAACATGCATTCAAAACAATCATGACTCTTTTTAAAAGTCTAGTAGCGATAGAGCACCTACCTCAAAGTCTCCTGGAGTCGCGTCCTTTATCACTCAACCCGTCCCTGGGTCTCATTTATAAACTCTTAGGTATAAATGGATACAAGGGGTTCTTATCAATTTCATTCTATTTAGACATTAGATCGCTAGATCTGCCTTTTAGGGTCCATGGTCCTTGCCTAATTCATTGTCAGGCTAGATCCTATGATGTGGATCTACTATTCCATGGTTAACTCTGTAAATTGTCCTCTAATCCTAACTTTATAGTCTTATCAGGTTTGCGTGTCCCAGGACACCTGTGCATCCTGGTTGAACCGTGACCGCCTCACGTGTGTGTGCGCCCAAAGGCCGTGCCAGGGACTGCATTTTGCATGCGCACATGCATGCTCAAGCAACGCGCTATGAAGTGTATCCTGGACGGCATCGCACGGATGCACCTTTGGTGTAACATGGCGCGTCTCAGCTCCAAGGGCACCTTGTGCATCCTGGTTGAGCCAGGACCCGTGCCCCATGTCGCACGCACACCCGAAGGCCGCAACTAGGACAGTGTATGCACTGTCATACGCCCGGAACCCATCCCAGGGACCCTGTCCCAGGTGTACGTGGAGCATGGTGTCCCTGGAATGCCTTGTTCGTGCAGGGCCGGCTAGAACTAGTCTTGGAGTGTTTTTTGGCCAGGAAATTTGGCTGGAAAACATCTGGGAATGCTAGATCCAGCATGGATCTAGCCCGAAAAGGGGAAGAACCAAGGAAAGATGGCTTACCTAGGCAGCTAGGGAGTGCCTATCGCTGGTGGTAGAACCCATTCCGGTTCTAGAAATCCTCTATCGCCGAAAATCTCGATGAAGGGGAAAAACCCCAATGCCCAGATCAGAAAAGAGAAGAGAGGGGAAATGGGGAGACGGGAAAGGAATGGCCGGCCTGACTAGGGCTTGGCCGTTGCCGAAAAAATGCAGAGAGACGGTTTTGAGACAGGTTTCCAGTTTTTTCCAGAAACCCCAGTCCCAAACTAGCCGAAAAATCGTGTTTTGGAGAGGGGGAGATGGGGCTTTTTATAGCCCTATTATGGCGGTGCTGCCAATGGCGGTGACAGATCTCTCGGGAAAAATTGGGAGATGAGGGTTTCTGGAGATATCTGAGGAGGAAGACGACAGGGGGTGCCGTTATCAAAACGGTCCCCTGCGTTTTTCATTCTTTTTTGTTTTTTGTTTTAAATTACAGAACTGCCCCTGATCTTTAAACGTCCGTAACTTCTTCATACGAACTCCATTTTCGGTGTTCTTTGACGCGTTGGATTCCATTTTTCGAGTAGAATCTATTGGTACCAAGTTTCCTTCCTTCATTTGCTATTTTAAATAAGGTAAAACATTCAACACATTTCTTTTCCCATAGAATGTCCAATTTTTGTTAAAAATAGTGTAAATTGCTCGAGTATTACAATGCACCACCGACTCTCTAGGTTGGGCTATGCTATGCTGGAAGAATAAGAAGCAACTATTTGCGAGAGTTCATTTCTTTCTAATTATACTTTATTTATATTTGATTAGCTATCTTTAGTGTCTCTCCTGAAACCAAACCAAAGTTGGGACTATGAATCATTAACTACATCATTCTATGGAAAATGATGCATTCAAATGGGCATAATTCCCAAACCTATAAAACAATGTTACTACACAAGTTGCTTAGTAACTAGTTACATCTTTCTATCTTTATTCACTACGACACATGAGGGTTTTAAAGTTAGCATAAAGAAGTTGCTTATTTAACTACCGACCTTGTAATTATTTTACAAGTCACTTGAAAGTAAACAAATTTAAATAGATAGGCATAAGAAGTCGTTTATGAGTAAGCAACTTTATAAAACTGGCACAACCTGAAAATTTTTCACAGGAAGAACTTTTTAAGTCTTTTATTTTTAAACGACTTAAAAAGTGATAAACTTTTAAAGTCCTTTAGATATAAATGACTTATAAACTTCATGACATTTTGAAGTCATTTAATTAAGCTACTTGAATAGTATCAAATAAATTTGACGTGATTTTTTTATTTAACGGGAATGAAATTTTAAAGTCGTTTATAAATAAATGACTTTAAAAGTGATAAAGTTTTAAAGTTGTTCATAACTAAACGACTTCTAAAGTCTTTGATCATCTATAAACAGCTATATCGAAGTAATATTTTTTCCCTTATCCTCTTCTTCTTAAGGTTTTGGCAAATGGATTAGTCTTTGGTCCTTATGCATCTCTCTTTTCCCCTTTTTACTTTCCATTTTTATATCTTGATTGTTGGTGTAATGGAAAAAATTGTAAGTAAACCACAACTTCTTTTAAATCATATGAATATTTCTTTTCTTGTTACTAACTTTTCTTTTTTTTATTTTGAAGATCATGTGGGTTTCCTCTCTACATATTATGGGGTTAAAGAATTTGTTTGATCATCCTGATTTCGTCAGAATTATATGATTTAATTAAAAAATACAACTACTTTTCTCACAAGCCTACTATTGAAGAAAGGAAGAACAATACAATTTGTGGTTCTCACCCAAAATTAGGGTTTGATGAAGAGGGTGGTTATAACATCAACTTTTGGCCTATTTTGAAAAAAAGGAGTGGTGTCAGCTAAACACTAGGGCAGATTTTGATGAAAGAGCAAATTATGTGTGATCTTGGCTGACAAGATCTAATAATATGTAACATTTTGATATATATGTAACATTGGATGTAATAAAAAAATAATTTAATTTTCTTGTTAATGTGTTTGTTTATATATATATGTATTATATGTGATTGTATTTGTAAAATTAGTTTCAGTGTGTATTTTTGTTAGTGTGGAATGTAAAAATGGTAAATAAAAAAAATAAATATTATGAACATTTAAAGTCATTTATATTCAAACAACTTGAAAATCATAGACTTTTAAAGTCGTTTTTCATCAAACAACTTCAATTGAACATCTATTTTAAGAATTATTTCGTCAACTTCTGGCATGGCTTTTCACTCTATGTTTATTATCAGTGTGCAAAAAGTAAACTGACCTTCTATTTCTTTACTCTGAACCAAATCCTACCTATGATTTTGAATTACATCCACAAATTCCTGGTAAATATGGATTTTTGAGTGTTGGTTAGTATCTCTATGTTTATCTCATACGTATTATACATATTTGAATAATTTTTACAAGGCTATTGGTTAGAAATTGTTCTTTTGAAAGTTGATTTCATTTGTGAATGTGTATGTCATAATTTTCTTTTATTTTGTTGTTAATTGAAAGTTTCCATGCATGAAATATATATATATGGTTATTTTAAATGTTTCTAATTCATGTATATCTAATGTTTGGTAAAATGCCTAACCTAATCTTTTCATGTCTTACAAGTCTCCATGCAAATTTGGTTTGATTTCTTGTGATAATGGACAAATATGCTTGGATGTCTGTGACAAGAACATTGAAAGAATATGAGGAGGGTGCAAAAAACTTCATAG
The DNA here is from genome assembly GCA_035236585.1 of Warburgia ugandensis. Taxonomy (NCBI): domain Eukaryota; kingdom Viridiplantae; phylum Streptophyta; class Magnoliopsida; order Canellales; family Canellaceae; genus Warburgia; species Warburgia ugandensis. The sequence continues at coordinate 76,959,640 of CP141129.1, read as the reverse complement.
ACTTTGTACTTAGGGCAGGTGTTGGTTGTAATTGCATTCATTGTCCATGCTCAAAATGTGGAAGCTTGAAAATAGTAATTGTAGAGGTATTGAGAGAACACTTGTGCTTTAATGGAATCAATGAAAGCTATCACCCATGGATCTGGCATGGAGAAGAACTTTTGCATCCCTTGACAAGGCCTAGAATATATGATCAAGAGACTATGGGAAGTGTTGGAGATAGTAGTACAATTGTACCAAAGTTTTGAGATGCATATGATGACTTCCAGGATGATCCTGAACAATTTCATGCTACATTAGAGGAAGCCGATGAGCCGTTGTACCTTGAGTGTAACGATTATACCAAGTTGTCTGCAGTGGTAGAACTTTACAATATGAAATCAAGATTTGGTTTTTTAGATCAAGGTTGTACAGAAGTCTTGAAGTAGTGGGTAAGATGCTACCAAAGGATAATAAATTGGTGAGGTCCACATGGGAGGCAAAGAAAACCATGGCTGCACTAGGATTGAAGTATAAGAAGATACATGTGTGTCCCAATGATTGCATCTTGTATAGGAAGGAGTACAAGGATAAAACTACATGCCCAACTTGTGGACAACCAAGATGGAAGTTAAAGAAGAATTCAACTGAGACATTTACAGGCATTCCTATAAAGGTTCTATGGTACTTCCCCCCTATTCCAAGGTTCAAAAAAATTGGTGTGGCATGCCAATGATAGAGTAGCTGATAGTTTTTCACGCCATCCAACAGATAATCCAACATGGAAATTCATAGACTTCATGTCACCTAATTTTGCTGAAGAACTTAGAAATCTACGGTTAGCATTATCTGCAGAGGGGATTAATCCTCATGGCTCTATGAGTAGCAAGTATAATTGATGGCTCGTTATATTAGTTTGTTACAACCTTCCACCATCTCCATGCATGAAGAGAAAGTACATGATGCTAACTATGTTGATATTGGATCCAAAGCAGCTAGGAAATGACATTGACATGTACTTGTCTCCCTTGATCAATGTCTTGAGACATTATGGGACGTAGGCATTGAAGTGTACGACGCATATAGGAAAGAGTCATTCACCCTAAAGGCTATACTATTGTGGACAGTAAGTGATTTTCCTACGTACAGTAATTTGTCTAGATGCACAGTGAAGGGATACAATGCTTGTGCTATCTATAGTGATCAAACATGTATTGTATGACTTAAACATGGTAGGAAAATGGCATTCCTTGGGCAAAAAGATGATTGCACAAAGACCATCCGTATCGTTTTAAGAAGGGAGAATTTAATGGGTGTGTAGAGACTAGGACACCTCCAAAGATGTTAACAGGACGACAAGTATTGGAGGAGGTTGAAAACATCAATGTCTTATGGGGAAAGAAGAAATCAAGTAAACGTGTAGGTGAAAGTAATTGTAGAAGTTGTTGGAAGAAGAAATCAATATTCTTTCATCTGCCATACTAGGAATCACTACATATACGCCATGTGCTTGATGTCAAGCACATAAAGAAGAATGTGTATGAAAGCTTGACTAGTACGCTGCTTAATATCCCAAGAAAAATAAAGGATGGACTCGCAGCTAGCATGGATCTTATGAACATGGGTTTAAAGAGGAGGTCACACCTAGAGGATAGGGATAGTCAAGGAACATACCTACCCAAGGAAAAGTTTACTCTTGATAGAGAGGAGGGGAGAATAATGTGTAAAACCTTGTTCAAGCTCAAAGTCCCAAATGGCTACTCTTCAAACTTTCAAAACATTGTTTCCATGGAAGTGCTAAAATTGTTGGGGATGAAGTCACATGACTTCCATGCATTGATGCAACAACTACTGCCAGTAGCAATACGTTCGGTGTTACTGAAGAAAGTTAGGGGAGCTATTACAAAATTTTACTACTTCTTTAATGCTTTGTGCAAGAAGTGGTGGATGCTTCAAAATTACAAGAAATTCAAGGTCATCTAGTGACAACTTTATGTGAGATTGAGACAATCTTTCCACCATCCTTCTTTGACATTATGGTACACTTAATAGTGCACCTCATTGATGAGGTTAGACTTTGTGGGCCAGTTTACTTGCAATGGATGTATCCATTTGAGAGGTACATTGTAGAGGAAGCAGTGGAGTTTTGTATAGAGTAATTAGTAGGAGTGGATGCCATTGGAATCCCAAGAAAGAAATAATCAGTTGCATTTGAGACCAAGGTTGGCGAACCTCTATCTAGTGGTCATGTATCGATGTTGACTATAAAGAATGAGACTAGGTGCATCTTTATGTGTTATAAAATGTTGTTGAAGTCCAACCATACATTGAGTAAGTTAATTATGCATTCATGCATATGTAAATTTAATTGTTTATGGTTAATTACATTTTCTATGCTTAATACTCTACTAATTTGTTTGTGTATATATGTGTACATAGTGAACACATGGATGTGATCAAGGCAAAGAATCCAAGTTACAAAAAGAAATTGAAGTGCCTACAATTTGAGCTTTGCCGCACTTTCAATAATTGGCTGTGTAAGAAGGTAAATTCTCACTTAATGTATATTAAATAACTATGTTCTGTATATATATAGATATATATGTATATGTATCAATTAATCTTACTTAAGATTACTTAATATATTAATATACATAGATTCAAGATCAGCGAGAAGTAGCAGGCAACGGTATATCAAAAACCTTACGCTGGACGGCAATGGGACCATGACCAGAAGTAATAAAATATGATGGATATGCCATCAATGGTTATCGTTTTTACACGAAAGACTGTGAGAACTTAAGAGTGCAATAGCATAGTTGCCAATGCTATATTCTTTCCCAGTTCAAAGGATAACAAGCCAATAGTGGCAGATGAAATTTATTATGGGGTTATAAGAGAGATTTGGGCCTTGGATTATACTTTCAGAACTGTGGTTGTGTTTAAGTGTGATTGGGTGGAACAAAACAAAGATAGCATCAAAACTGATGCCCTTGGATTAACATTGGTTGACCTCAATAAGATCAGCTATAAAAATGATCAATTTATTTTGGCATATTAAGCAAAACAAGTATTTTACGTACAAGTTGAACGTGATAAGAGATGGTAAACTATTTTATCATCCTGTCCAAGGGATTTATATGATGAAGATGATTTAGGAGACACTGAAATGAATTACCCTTTTGTTACCAAAACAATCCCATCAATCGAAGTAATCAAAGCAATACTTGGTGAAAATGGGGATTATGTGCATGATAATGGTGAGGAAAACAATATATATTTTGGGGTTTGTGGAATAATATGTATATTAGTTAGTTGCAACATCTATGTAATTCAATATTTTTAATTTTTAATTAGGTCTTTTGTGATGAGAAATAATATATGCATGGATTGATATATAAGTTAGCTAGCTACATATATATATATTTGTGTGTGTGTGTGTACAAAAAGAATGCATGAATGTAATGCTGACTATAAAATAAAAAATAAAAAAAACCATTTCATTATGTATTAATTGTTAGATATTATAAGTACATATAAAAGGTGTATATAATTTGAACAAAAAACATTTTAAAATGTTCACTTCAAAGGTATGTACTTTAAAAGTCATTTATTTATAAACCACTTTAAAGATATGTAATTTTAAAGTTGTTTATAAATAAATGCCTTTAAAAGTATGAATAAACTAATGATAAATTATTCATCTTATTTTTCTTAATGTGCTTTTATTAGTATAATTTTTGTATTTCTTTGTTTATCACATATTTTTATTTATTTAGGAGTGTTTCTCTAGTACTTTGTAATGCACTTAGTGTAAATCAAATACATATATATATATATATTCATTTAAAATTAAGAAATAGAAGTGGCTACAAATTGAGCATTGTAGCACTTTCAATAATTGGCTACGTAAGAAGGTAAAATGGAAGAAAATTTCACTTAAATTAAAAAATTACATTCTATTTATATATGTATGTATATATTAATCTTACTTAAGCCTACTTAATATACACAGATTCAAGATTAGTGAGGTATATTAGAAACCTTACGCTGGATGATGATGGGACCACGACCAGCCAGATATGCCATCAATGGTTATCTCTTTTACACGAAAGATAGTAATAACTCAAGAGTGCAACAAACTAAATAGCAGAGTTATAGCTTAGTTGCCATTGCTATTCTTTTCAAGTTCAAAGGATAATAGGCTAATAGTGGCGGATGATATTTATTATGGGATAGATTGACCAACTAATTTAACAACTTTTGTTCTTAAATAACAAATTACAAATGTTGGAATTATTTGAATTTCATGTCAAGGAAATTAACATTAATTATTATAAGAACCACTCTGACACACATAGGTCAAGAATGGGAATTAACCTAACTCCCCCACCTTTTCATATAATTAATTTATCATCTTTATTTTGTTTAATGTTATTTTATTAGTACATTTTTTGTACTAATTTTTGGTTATATTACATATTTTTAGTTCTTAAAAATGGAATATTATTCCTACAATTTTGGCTGGCATAAGTAAACTTTGGAATACTAGTGTTAATCAAATACATATATATATATATATTCATTTAAAATTAATTAATTGAGTGAAGATCAACCATGCATGAACCTTAACCCTAATTAACTTGAGCCCCTAATACTGACCTTAACCTTAAGCCCTTAAACTCTAATAGTGAACCTTACCCTGAGCCCTTAACTCCTAACCCTAAAACTTGTTTACTGAGTACTCTTAAACCCCTGAACTCTAAACACTTACATACGTAAGTACCTTGAACCCTAAGCCCTTAACCTAAGTAATCCCATGTTGTTTCCTGAACACTTGAACCTTAAACCCTTAATTAAACTAACCCTTGATTCATGAACTCACTATCATTAAAATTTTGTTTCATTAATTGCTTGCGTTACTTATTGTTAGATATTGTGACGTACGTACTAATTAACAAAAGAGGTGTATATATCTATATATTAAATTAAAAAAAAATTAAATTGTACATTTTTAAAGTCATTTATAATTAAACGATTTGAGAAATCAATACTTCTAAAGTCATTTATAAGTAGCAATTTTAAAAGTATAAACTTTTGATCTTCTCGCACATGCCTTACATAGAGAAATATCTTAGATAAACTCCATCTCTTTTTCCATTGTTAGGTCTCTGTTTCTTCTGAGAACTCAATAGAGCAACCTGACGAGAGGGAGAAAATGTGGGAGAAGAAGAGAAGGGAGAGAAAAGAGAAGAGAAGAAAGAGGGAGAGAAGGAGAGAAGAAAGGAGTCAGTGGCAGCCGATCTGCACACTGCACCCACGCCGGAGAAGAGAGGGAAGAAGAAGAGAGAAGAGAGGGAAGAGAGGAGAAGAGAGAAGGAGAGAAGAGGATTGGAGGCAATTTGACTGCCAAAGAACCACCCACACCGAAGAAGAGAGAAGGAGAGGGTGGGAGCAGATCTGCACGCTGCACCCATGCTAGGGAAGAGAGGGAAGAAGAAGAGAGAAGGAGAGAATAAAGGAGAGAAGAGGGTGGGAGCTAGCGGGACCCAATTTGCACACACGCCGGACAAAACTAGAGGGAGAAAATCACGATGACTCATGCAGGAGGTAAAATCCGTTAAACTCATTTCACGATTTAAGTTTTCATGCTAGATTAGTGTTATTCAATGTAATTAGTATGTGGTATGGATAGGGTAATTAGGATGTGGTATGGGGTAATCACAATCTAGCATGAAAACATTGATCCAGAATTTCTTTTACTAAATAGTGACAATTTATTAGATAAAGAAAATAAGATTAGATTGAGATGATCTGGTTTACGAAGAAAAAGCTAACTATCAATGTTAGCAACAACAACAAATTAATATATCTCTTTGAGCCTAAGATTGATCATTATAGGCTTAACTACTACACATCTAATAAATATAATACATGTCATGTTGAGAAGTTGTGGATTGACGTGACAAATATATTCTTTTATGTTTTCTCCAGAAGCCTAAGATTCCCACACTCTTTCCAAACAAATTAAATGGGCTATCCTATGCATTGCTTTTCAAGGGTTCAGGGTTCAGGGCAAGAAAGATGAGGATTGCCCAATCGGCCATGATAACTTAAATTCAACATCTATAATCATTGTCATGATTATTCACATTAATTTTAATGGTCACTAATGCATAGCATGAGTATTAGCACAACTTTTTATATGAAAAGGAGATAGAGTCTCCAATTATTTTTTTACAATAATTGTCAATGAATGTTTATTAGGTATTTTGCAGTGACATTCGTTAAATGTCATATGTCCAAAAAACAAAAGAAACTCTGTTGAATTTTTGGTAGAAATGAGCACTCATTTCATCGAGAATCCTTGTTTTGAGAAAAGAAAAATGACACTCAAGGTTTTAAAAGAAAACCCGGGTCATCACAGGGAGAGAGAGAGAGAGAGAGAGAGAGAGAGTTTATCTCATGAAAATGAGTATTAGTAAATGATAAATGATAGAAAAATAATTCACTTGAATTTTCATTTTTCCTTTTTATTAGTGATAAAGTTGATACTACATATTATAAGCAAATCTATAGTCTTGGAGAACAAAGTAATATTTGCCTTTGTTGTTAATGTTGATTTTTCATGTTTTACTTAGATGAGGATTTTAATTAGCATGTAATTATTGAAAGGTCATTTAAAAGTATTGTTTTAATATCATTGAATGTTTCTTTGTAATAACAATGGAACCAGAAGAACATCCAACTGAAGGGCATGGCTTCAACAAAGAGCATGAACAAGAGGCTCACATGTGCACTACTCCAAAAAGAAAGCATAGAGGGAGAACAACAATGGAAAAGGTTATCAAGAGAAAATCAAAGGGAATTAAAGAAACTGTCCAATACAATAGTAGAGGGCAAGAAATTGGTAAGAGTGCCCTTGCTTATAGTAGTTTCATCTGCTCTACAGTAAGAAGCATCGTTCCTATCACATTTGAGGATTGGAGACTTGTGCCATCCCCAACCAAAGATTCAATATGGGAAATGGTGAAGGTATGTAAACATTAAGTACATGTATTATTTACATTATAACTTTCCTTCTTTTTCAAATATAGTAATTTGGTGTCTTCCATTTGTAGTCTACCTTTGACATCCCGAATGACAAGAAAACGTGTGCTTTTCAAGGCACTGGTGAGCAATGGAGAAAATGGAAGAACTACCTTTTTCACAATTACATAGTTCCAATTGTCAACAATCTATCAAGGTTGTACATAGTGCCTTCCATTTACTTCAATGTCATTAACTAGGAGGCTTGGAATGCATTTGTATAGAACTACACCTTTGTTGAGTTTGTGGTATGTGCAGATATGACACTTCATTGTTTTAATTACATGTAACATTCAATTTATTGTACTTGATCGTGCATGTAAAAATGTGTAGGTGAAGAGTGCATGGGGAAGAAAGGTGCACGAAACAAATTTGCAGCACCACCTATCTAGGATGGGCTATGCTCATTTAGAAGAGCACGAAGTAAGCATCTATGACAATTTATCCCATTCGATTTAATGCTACTATAATTATATACATGTTCTTTAACTATAGTGCCTCTGCTTGACAGCAAAAAAAAGCTGGAACTACAGAACCCATTGATCGCTCCATTCTCTGGAAGATGGCTCACTCAGTGGGCTGTACTGGTGAGAAGTTCTCAGATGAAACTACTGTGCAAATTGCTTTGTGCGTAGTAAGTGGTTCGACCTGTCTATAATTTCTTTACAATTAATTAGATCAAATGATCATGTCATTCTGATTAAATTTTGCAGGACACTCTTACCCAAGAAAGTACTACTATAGGAACTTTAACCTGCACTGCTGCCAAGGAAGACATCCTCTATAGGGCTATGGCCAATAAGGAAGACCAACCTAGTCGAGTTAAAGGGCATGGGTCGTAGTATTGTTTCTTCTAAATTCTTTGGTAGAGGATGTATACCTAAAGTTCAATATGACGAGGCAGCCTATAATGAGTATGTTGCAAAAGTAAAGTAAGATATATTTAGACAGATGCAAGAGGGAGGTTTGATGATGGTTGCTGCACACCCTACTCATAATACTCCCAGTCCCACTCTACCTCCATCACATTCAAGTTGCAATTCCCCAACCAAAGAAGATGATGAAGGACATTCGCCTCCTCATGAACAGGAAAAATCTTTTATTTGGAATTCATTTTGAAAACCTCGAGTGTCATTTGCTTTCACAGCAACTAAGGTAGTTTTTGAACAGCTTTAGAAATCACAAATGCTTTTCCCGAGGTCTGTTCAGTCACAGCACACAACCCAACTGTAATTAAATACAAATATATGTCCAAAGGGTTGAGAATTTACTTACATATATAAGTGTTTCCTTTTTGATTCACTTGCTTGTAGCACTAACATAGATGTCCTCTACTCATGGATGGAATCATCCTGAAAAATGTTAAGGATAGGGTGAGTATATACTATACTCAGTAGGAGTCTATCACTACTAGTTTTATAATGCATGCAATCTTTAAAATCATGTGCTCATAAAAACATATGCATGTTGTTTGAATAATCACGTTCAATATCGACATTAAAAGCCACTGTCAAACCGGGATACTGACGACTTAAAGAAATATCATAATCCAAGTCAAAAGTAATCATATATCATAATCATAAAAATATGCATCAGATGCTCAACTGAATCCAACTCATGGATATCTATCATGGTATGGTCGACCAACCTTATATCATGCCATATGCAATGCACATAAATCCACGAAACCATAGGGTCCCACTATGCCCACGACCTGACTGCCGTGTCGTCCCCAGGTACCTAGGGACACAGGATCATATACCTCCACGGCGCATATGACACTTTGACCCAGTGCCGTGACACCAGTGGTAGTCCCCTATACCACATGTAGTCGAAGCAGGGACATGCCCTTTTCGGCCGTGGTACCCATCCACCTAATAGTGGTAGGGGCTGGGTGGCCAACCCACACCCCTTGGCATAACACCCACGAGCTTACTAGCCCAAATCATGTTCGATCAAATAAGCCAAAAACCTTTGTTCAAAACCTGTCCTCTTTGGGCCCCTCACAACTGCCTGGCCCTCGGCACTCCAGCGTCTTTTGGCAACCCTCAAGGACATGAAATCTTTGCAAGTACTTAAATCATGCAATGTATGCACTTGTTTGCAAAACATATATGTGCATAATGTATATGCAATCATTTAAGAAACATGTCTATGTACAAAACGTTTATCACATGCATGCTGAATCAAGTCATGCTAAACAAGTCATATACTTATAACATATGTTCTCAAAACAATAATAGATCTTTTTAAAAGAATCTAATAGTGATAGAGCACCTACCTGATTAGGTCGCGTTAACCCTTTTGTCCTCGTACGCTCCTGAACATGGCTTGGGGACTCAAGGTTAGTTTAGCCTATCTTATATGGGTTTAGAGTAGTTGGGTCTTATTACTTAGGCATTAGGGGTCCATCCCTATGCCTATGGGTTTCCTAAGGTCCTAATTGGGCCTTGGTATCCTCAGTTTTCCAAAGTTCTAGTGGCCACGCACCACCATCCTATTCTAAGGGTCATGCCCACCTTTGATTGGGCCTTGATCAGGGATTTTATAGTTTGGATGTGTCTGCGTCGTCGATACAGATGCAACGCCTTTTGCGGCACCTCAATCGGAGCTCTAGATCTCAAGTTATAAGCGTTTGTGTTGTATGTACATCGAGTCTTAAGAACAAAAGAAACGGAATGCTAAGGCGCTGCGCGACTGCGTCGTGTGCCCGAGCTTCCTTAAGGAACCAAAAACGTCGCGCTGCTAGTGAGCTGTGTGTCTGTGGCGTGAGCCTCAGTGGTCGCGCCTGCAAACGCGCAGAACGTTTTTGCCTTTTCTCTCTTTTGCGGGCGGGTCCCTAGACGCGCCCATTTGGTTTTTCAAACAGAGATGACGTGGAACGTTCTGACTGGAACGTTCCGTCATCTGGGGGATCGGGGCATCCTCAGGACACCCTGGTTTGACCCCTATTGAACCAGTGCGGCCCAAGGAATGTCCCTGGGTCCTTGGTGGCTCTCCTGGGCTCCGTTTTGCATGGTTTTTCATGCAAAAACTTAGGGAAATTGACCTTGGAACTATGGGGGAGATGGGTTTTGAGCGATCTCGGACGTACCTGGCTCATTGCTGGGTTTTTCTCCTTGTTTTCCCCTCTAGGTCACTACTTCACGACTGGTTTTCTCCAACGTTTTGGGCTGCCATTAGAGGCACCCAAGAGCTCTATTTATAGAGCTAAGAGAGGGTTCTGGAGGGGGCTCTCACTGCCTTTGAATGGCGGTGGTTTCTTCTTGAAACACCGCCGTTCCAAAAACCTCTAGGAGGTTGAAGATGAAGGGTGCCCGTATCAAAACGGGCACCTGTGTTTTTCAGGTTAAGTTGTTTTTGTGAAATTTATAGTTTTGCCCCTGAACTTCAAAGGGCCATATCTTGCTCATTTTAACTCCGTTTTGGGTGATTTTGGTCTCGTTGGATTAATTTTTTTTGAGACGCATCTAATGGAACTATTTTTAGGACCAAATTCCTGGGTTTAGTCAAGGCGACTAGTGAAATGACCAAAATGCCCTTATCTTTAAAACTGAACTTTTCATGGGATTTTAATATTACAAAAATTGGGGTCATTACAATACGTACATAGACAAAACTATAAAATTTCATTGTCATTTTATAATAATATTTTATATATCTCAACCTATCTATTGATATTTACACTATAGGTGGGTCAATGCTTGTTGGCCTTGGAATCCCGTCAAAATATCATGGTAGTTGGTTCATGTTGTGAGCATGAATCAAACATTTTGTATGGAATTATTATGCCATAAGGTACTAAGCAGGTTTCCATTACCATGGCTTTGAATGGTAATGCCTGCCTACCATTCTCATTAGAAATGAAAAATATTATAACTGTTGGGCAGGCAATTGCATATCACATCGCTTGGCCAAGGAACTAGTCATTCCCATAGAGTCCACAGTATGTACGTTATCATACTACCTTTCTCATTAACATTCTTTAGCTAAAGGCCTCACAGAAGTCATTTAATAACTATATATGGTTAATAAAAAACAACATGCGGCACCGAGATCAGTCGCCATTCCAGTGGCACCTGTTGTTCTTGCACCAATGGAACAGGTACTTGTATATATCTTTGGTTTTTCTTTCATCATAAATTAGGCCCTCTTCATATAGTAAAATTAATTAGATGTGAATTTTTACATCTTTTACAATAGTTGACCCAGGAGCATGTGGAAGTCCCACCTAACACACCTCGATCCCTAAGGGTACTCTATGGTCTCATCAACATCAATATGGGCATCAATCCTGTACAAATCAAGTGGGGAATGCTTGATGATAACGTTGTTAAAGTGCCACTTATGGCAGAGGACCTATTACACATTTGCCTATGGGATCAACTCGAGCACCCTCACATTATCTCCTACAAGGGTATATATGTGCATGCTTGCTTATAAATCATTTGATATTTAATTACATGTTACATTTTAATGGTATATGTACTAATTATTTCTTCTATGTAGGTTCTTGAATGACACTACTGGCCTTTTTGAGGGTGAGGGTGAGGGTACACTTTGCCAATTCCTTGATCCTGCCATCATTTCTAGAGCTTCGATGTAATGGGTGATCGAGCATCATAGTCAAGATATTTTAGCAGGCTTATTTCACTACTCTAAGGACAGGGCTTAATGATTCCCTATAATAGTGGGTCAGTTTTAATTTTCTTGTTTTCTTGTCAAATTTTTCTATACCTAGGGATTATCAACTTCCATTACAATCCATATGACTATTTATGTAGGTCTCATTGGATGTTGCTTGTTTCGGATGTGCACGGTGGGCATGCTTTCTCTTTTTATTCTTGCAGATCGCACGTCTGTCCCGCCCTCGCACATATTATAAATAAGTAAGAATTTATATTTTTCATGTGTTATGTGTATATAAGTACATAATTTTTTATTCATCTATAATGCATTTGAAATATAAATTTGTAAGGTTTAGTTTGATTGGGCTATTGAGACCGAGATTATACAACCACCAAAACTCACTTGGAAGAATGTCAAGGTATACCAAACAATTAATTGCTCTAAGTTATCACTAATTAAACCTACATTATTACAAATGATATTTATTAGTTGTTTTGTTGTCTTTGTTCCACAGTGCCCTAGACAATAGTCAAATTGGGAGTGTGGGTATTATGTCCTAAAGTACATGAGGACCCTCACAATCAATGGTACTCCTGTCTCCCATTTAAGAAAGGTAGAGAATTTTTTTTTCCATAATCTTATATGTTTCTAGAGTTTTTATAGATCTAGCTAAAAAATTTTAGCTTAATTAAATATTTTGTATTTCAGGTTACTGTGCTTTCAGAGTGGGCATCCAATAAGACTTACTCTAGGGTAATTCTTAATGAAATAAGATCTTAATGGGCTAACTATGTAATGACTTTGAATTAGTTGTTGGAGTAACTACATGAACTTGAAATACATAATAAAGTATTTTTTCCATTGACTTGTGTGGGCTCCTTTGGAGTTTGAACATGAAGTAATATGTGGCGGTTGAAGTATATAACTTTTATGAGATGAAGAATGAGAGGGTTACCTAGAGTGTGAAAGTAAATGTGAATGTGTATGGATTTACAAATGATGTGAATGTGGATGTTATAGACAATGCATACGTTGTAGTTTCTTATATAAATTATTTTCAAAATAAATGTGGATGGGTAATGATGAGTATGGATACTTTGTAGTCATTATGGATGTATTAGGCATTATATTTTAAGATCAATTCAGGGTATCAAGAAAGAAGTGGATGAATGTTGTATTGGTTGTTTGGTTTTTCATATTTATAAAGAAAGCTTGTATTAGGAGTATATTATTCAATGTATACATAGGTGGTAGTGTATCAAGAAAGATGTCATTGCATTGTAGCGGATGGTGGTTTGGAATCGCTTATGGAGATTCAAGTATTAAGTGTATATGATGTTTGGTTTTTCATGCTTATAAAGGTTGTTTGAAGTAGTATTAGGTGCATAGACTGTTTGTTATTCAATGTATACATAGGTGGTAATGTATCAACAAATAAAGATGTGGATGCATTGTAGTGGTTGTTTCTTTTCAATGTTTGTGTAGATTGAAGTATCAAGGTGTATATGATGTTTCTTATCCAATTAATGTATACATGTGGATTTGTATAACGAAGTGGATGAATGTTGTATGTTAACAGATTTTTAATGTTTATAAACATTGTTTGATTATCAAGTTTTCAATGTATATAGGCGGTGGATCTAGAAAAGCAAATTAAAAAAAAAATTATAACTTTAGAAGTCATTTATTTTTAAATGACTTCTAAAGTTGTATAGTTTAGAAGTCGTTTAAAAATAAATGACTTCTAAAATTTAAGACTTTAGAAGTTGTTTATTTTTAAATGACTTCTAAAGGTCCTCTGAATTCCTAAACTATAGAAGTCATTTATTATTAAAAGACTTCTAATGTATTTAATTTTAGAAGTTGTTTATATCTAAATGACTTCTAAAGTCCTACAACTTTAGAAGTCGTTTAAAAATAAATGACTTCTAAAGTTTAGGATTTTAGAAGTCTTTTATTTAAATGACTTTTAAACTTAACGAGTTTTCAAGTTGGGTCAATAGAAGTTGCTTATTAAGCGACTTCTATTATCAGTTTTAACCGACTTTGAAAGCCCCCTGTGAAGTAGTGATTATATTTTTTGAATGATATATAATTACATATATAATTAATAGAATTGAATGATATTCTTATAAATTATGCAGGAAGAATTTACCAAAGACACCCATCTACAAGGACTCCAAGCAACACTATTGTAAAGGATGACATCCTATAAATGCTTTGGGCAACAACAACGAACACCTTAACCAAGTAAGGGGCTAAGAGCATGGTGTTATTTCTTTCAAATACTTTGGAAGATGACTTAAAGTTGAGGACAAGAAGAAGTACAAGCAGCTAAGAGTGCAAATAAAAAAGGAGATGTACAAGCAATTAAAGCTGAATTTAATAGGAGAGTTCTAGAATATGAGAGGTCAAGCACTAGTTGCTATAATCCCCAAACCCCAGTCACATGCTAGATTCAATGCTCCTACTCAAGAAGATGGGGAAGAGCTACATGCACCCTTTGAAGAGTAAACTGTGGTCAAGGAGGTATATATGATGACTTCATGTTTACTTTTAATTGTCCAATTAATAATCCTACCTCATCCATTCTTATGCATCCATTATTTTTGGTAAGGGGTATTAGATTGAGACTTCCTTTAGCATGGATGGTTGATGCACTAATACACTAAGCTTGTATGTATTGATGTGGCCTATCAGGAGGATGCTTGCCTACCATGTTCGATACAAGCCGACAACATTTATATCGTAGGGGAGCCCATTGGATATCATGTCACCTGGTTGGAAAGATATGTCATTTGCCTAAAATCCAAGGTATATATGTTGTCATACCACCATCTTCAACAATATATTTTAGAGACATCAATTTAATTATTTATTATCTACATATAATGTTAATCAAATACAATAGTTGGCACCATCGAGGCCAACCTCCTCCTCACCCGCACTTGCCCTTTTGGCCATCGAATTAGTACTAGTATTTGTGTTTAATTTTATGATAAAATTGAATGTCTTCAATGATAATTTTTTATTAATTAATAATTACTGCAACTTTACATCAATAATGTGAGAATCAGCTGAAAGTTCCACCTAACACACCTCTATCCCTTATAGCTCTCTGCAAGCCCAGTAATGAAGACAAGGTAATCAACCTTACACAAATTGAGCATAGAGTGCTTGCCGATGACGCAATTGAAATATCACTCATAAAAGAGGACCTTGTAAGAGTTTGTAAATGGGATAAACTCGAATACGTGCACATTTTCTCCTATATAGGGTATGCAAATATCTACTTCAATAAGAACCCTTGACAATGCATGTTAATCAGTAATGATAAATAATAATTATTTCATTTTCTTAGGTACATACATGATAAAATGGAGAGATTAGAGGTCGGGAACATTTACAATTACCTTCCCTGTTGCCAATTATGGAGTGAGGAAGCAATGGCCCATGGAGAGGCAAGTCAATGAAATTCTATTAAGGTTATTCTATTGCTCAACAAGGCCTACCTTCATGATTTCATAAAAATAGTACATAAGTCTTAACTAGTTGTTCTTCCAAATTATGTACCACACACACATATGCATATAATTTAAGGATTGTAAACTTTACTTGTAATTTTTTCTTTTTTTTTTTGTATGCTACTAGTTTTGAATGTGCATAAATGGGTTGAACTAACTAAGACTATGAACCCACCAAAAATCACTTGAAAAATGTCAAGGTAAATAAAACTAGTTAATTACTCTATAAATAAGTTAAAGATTCAATTAGACATGATATTTAGCTAATCTTTCTCTCTTACTTGTTGCATAAGGCCTTGGAGAACAATCAAATTGGGAGTGTGGAAACTTTCTTTTATGAGACATGAGAACCCTAATATATGATGGTGTTAAGCTCCAACAATTGAAAAAGGTAAGAGAATTTACTAGTCATCATCTTACATTTTCTCATAATATTTGGGGTTGGTAGCTTGAAATAATATTTATGTAGTGGATTTATAATTTGTGTGTATTTTTCACGAATACTATGTACAACATCATTCATTCAAATGCTATGATCCTCAATCACAAAATGTATAACTCTTAAGACTTGTTCAATTTATTGAGTCAACTTTTTCATTTAAACATCTTTCTTAAAATAAATCACTTGTCAACAAAAACACACTTCATGAATGAAATAAGTTAACTTCTACATCTCTATTAATAACTAAAATTGACTCAAATATTCCCTTCTCATATAATATCAATATTCCTATTACAAACCCTCATGATGCTTAATTCATTCACTAGGGGCAACCTAGGGGCTTAAGAGCTTGTTGCGTATGCTAAATGCAATCATGAGTACCTACAAAAGTGAAAACCATTTTGTTTCATGATTTTTCACACGTTTTGCTCGGGACTAGCAAAATGCTGGTTGGGGGATGTGATAAGCATTGAATTTTGTATAAAAAGTGATTGGGAAGGAAGTAAGGTGAACTATTCTTTATGGTCTTGGTAATGGCATCCATTCTAAGGGATCACATTTCTTTGTCTCATTTGTGCTTAAAAGAAATTATGTGAACTATTAGTCTTGTTGGATCCGATCACATAGAGCGAGAAATTTGTTTGACCCCTTTCTTTGAGAGCTTTATTTCTGAGTTTATACCAAAGAGAATTTGAGGTCAAGACATCTTTCCAATAGATAAATAAATATATCTATTTAGAAGTCATGACTTATGCAGCCTTACACACACCACACTCCAAGATTAAACTGGACAAAAATGGCTTTAGTATGTGGCTAAATTGTAGAATTTTCCGTTCATCTTTCCTAGTTATTAGAGCTAGTAGAGTGTTAACCGATGATAATTCTCTAAGACAAATAAAAGGACTTATCCTTATGGAATTTTGTGGGTATATTCACTACAAACCTTCACGAGGCTTAACTTGTCCATTAGGGGTAACCTAGGGGTTTAAGGGCTTGTTGCATATGATAAATGCAATTGTGAGTACCTACAAAAATGACAACCATTTTGTTTTCATAATGTTTTGCATATTTTACTCGAGACTAACAAAATGCTAGTTAGGAGGGGGGTGTGATAAGTGTTCAATTTTGTATAAAAAATACTATATTAGTAGCGCATGTGTTACAAAGGATAGGCATAATTTTAGGGTTTTTTTTTTTTTGGTAACACAAGCATTTCTAACCTAATAATTCAAAAGTTTGATATTTTGTAGGTTTAGAAGTAAATCCATAGTAAGTATGTGAACTATCATAATTTTTTTGGATTTAATTATGGTTTTCGATCTTTTTGTAGGAAGTGAGAAGATGATCCAATGGCCTATATTATGCATTGTAGAGTTTTTTGAGGGTCGAGCTACACAATTAGCTTATTGGGTGTACAAGGGATGGTGTGCCCCCTGCTAGGGTCTTGAGGGTAGAGCCCCTGTCCTAAAATTATCTTAAGGAAATATAGAAGGTAATTGAAAGAAATAAAAGATGATTCAAATGATACATGCAAAGAGCCATGCATTACCATCACTTTGCATGATAATAGGAGCCATTCATGAAGTCTCCTAGTTGATTTCCTAGTCCAACTAGGAAACCTAAGGAAGCTAAGCTATCTAACTTTTCAAGCCAAAAGAGTTACCCATTCAAGCCACAAGGGAATGAGCCATCAAGGCACATGGAGTGATGCTACTGGATGACCATTTTAAGCAATTATCCTATGATAACAAGTGTGATTTTCAAGGGATAATTAGAAGGTTTTGAGTGATATTCGTAAAAGGTAAGATGATCATGCATAGGTGGACTAATTAAGAGAGAAATCCCACTTACCACTTTCCATTTTCCATCCTTTCCAACCACTTAACTAGGGCTTCCACATTTTTTACTTAAGGGAGCCACCTTCTTAGAAGAGAATGCCCCTCTTGCTTCATTAGCAATTTCAAATGGTTTCCTCATTAGGAAACCCTAGATCTATCTTCATTCAAAGCATATCAAAACCCTAAGTTTTCCTTATATTTTTTCCTAATTTTTTTTTCCTTCTTGTCTCTCTATTCTTGGATTGGTATCTTTCATAAAAGTTATTGCTCCACTTGCTTTAAATGCTTGATTTAATTTGATGTTCTTAAGTACTTGAAATATAAAAATTTCTCCCTTCAATCTTTATGTTTTGTTTCCAACCATCAAAACATCTTAATTGCTTGAATCCTTAGGAAACCATTTAGGTTGTTTATTGAGTTCATAGCTTAGGTTGCATGTTAGATTGCATTAAAAGCATCAAATCTGGTCATCTTTCAACCTATGAACCATGCAAACAATCCATAGTCGAGCATGGTACTAAGTAACATTCCTCTTTAATTTTTGATTAATTTAGTTGCTTAATCTTGTTTTCGAAGTTATTATTTAGTTTTTTGTATCTTAGTTTGAGCTTAGAAAATTTCCTTTTTGAGTTTTAATAGTTCTTGTTTAAGAAATTGTTACATTATGAAAGTTTCCTTTTTAGTAGTTTCTTTAAGTTAATTGATTAGTTTAATTCATGCTTGTTTTGCATTAGTCTCTTTTATTAAGTGCATGTTAGTTAGGTAAGTTTCTAAATTTCATTGATTAGTTTTAATTTTTGCAAGTTTCTTTTAATTGTACTTTCTAATTTCATGCAATTACTTTTCTAGTTTAAATTCCAATCAATTCAATCTTTATCTTTGGCAAAAGTTAAGCACTTTAAATAAGATCCATCCAACCTACAAATATGCACTACTACACAAGAGGCTTTTAAAGTTGAAAAAAACAATGATAAAAGAAGTCAGTTAAAAGGCAACTTCTATTAGGCTGACTTCAAAAGTTGATAGCCTTTTAAAGTCGTTTAGACAAATGACTTTAAATATCAAGGACTTTTGAAGTCATTTAACTAAATGACTTCAAAAGTGTTAAAATTTTGAAGTTCTTTAGCACAAATAACTTCAAAACTATGGCACTTTGAGAGCACTTTTGAAGTTGTTTAGTTAAATGACTTTGAAAGTGCCATAGTTTTGAAGTCGTTTGTGCTAAATGACTTCAAATGTACTAGATTTTTTATGTCATTTAGGGCTAAATGACTTTAAAAATATACACTTTTGAAGTCCTTTAGGGATAAACAACTTCAAAAGTATGCACTTTTGAAGTCTTTTAGGGCTAAACAACTTTAAAAGAATGTAAAAAATGACTTCTGAAGATGTTTAGCCCAAGCAACTTCAAAAAGTGCTAAGTTTTTAAAGTCGTTTAGGTCTAAACGACTTCAAAAGTTCACCTATTTTGAAGTCATTTAAGACTAAATGACTTCAAAAGTCTTCTCTTTTTTTCATTTGTGACATTCCAATCACTACTACCTGTGTACAATTTAATATTGTTCTTGATCTTACAATCAATTTGTATAATGATCCCCTGATCTAGCTTTAGATCTAGATCAACTATTTAGATTGTGTGATTTATCTTTATTAAATTAGTTTTCATAACATTCAATACTCATCTACTTCATCTAATCATTGACCAAAGTTTTGTAATTTTTCAATTTAATGTCTATTGATCACAAAAGGTTTAATTTATTCCATCTCAATGGAATTTGATCATTCTTTAAAGCCTCTATTTAGGGATCCATAATTGATATCTTAATTTCACGGTTAGATCACTCTCTAATTGACAAATTCTACAATCCTAGGTCAAATCAATGGTCTAGATCAATTTCAAGGTTAATACACATTATTTGGTCCTTAGATCTCATAATTCATCTCTTGGGCCATCTAAATGTCTAAGTTCTAGTGCCTGATATGAGTAATTGGATTATGTTTCATGAATTTGATCTAACTAGATGTGATTAGATCAAGATTATAATGCTAAAATGATATCCGCATCATTGAGACAATTCCAATGGACATCTCGAATAAAAAATCAAGTTTATATAGCTCTCAGAATTGTAAAATGAACATTTCAGTTCACTTTTGGATGGTCTAGATCAAAATCCGAACCAGATCCACTTTTTGCACCAGTCTGCACCAGAGGAACCTTTTACACTAGATTAAACCAACAGATACCAACATCCCCGGTACACACACACCTGGACGCTCCTATTTGTGTCCTAGTTTCTAAGACGCCGAGCATCCTGTCCGACCATGACAAGGCAAGTGTTGTCGTCCATGCATGTCGCACTACATCACGCGTCGCATTGAGCGTCTCGTGAATGTGTCCTAGGTGCGATGTCCATCAGGGATGATGCGCCCAAACCATTCACATTGTTTTTGTTCAATCAGAGTCCTAGATGATTTGATTTTTTATTTGTTTTTGTTGTTCTTAAGGTTTTAAGATCCCTAAATCCAATGGATGGTTTAGATTATCCATCTGAGGTGTCTTTGAGATGAGTTTTCTACTGTGTCATAGTTTTTCATAGATTCAAACCCTAACCTCATGAAATCTTTGATTTAAGTGTTGGGAATGATAATAGGTAGTGAAGGAAATCCAATGGAAGGGAAAAACAAGAAGAAAACTGAATCATACCTGCTAGATTGGTGAAAAACCTGATCTTGATGGGTTTACCCGAGAATGAGATATAGAGGGAAAAAGCAGGATCATGATGCTTTTCAGGCGATTTGTCCTTGTAACTCTGTGGATGAAAGTGTGATGCTTCTATGGTGCTGAACTTAGTTGGATCTAATCACGTTTGATCATGAAAAAGGGAAGAACCAGAGGAGAAGATGAAGTGGAATAGTATGTATGAAAGAGGGGTTTTTGCCTTAAAAACAATTAAGATGAGATAATCCCAATTTCTCACGTAATTAGTAGGTTCCTAATTTGTTTTGATTTGTCTAAATTTTAGGGCCTGCATCAGTGTCCCGTAGGCCCCACTTGACAAATGATAATTTTGCCCTTTATGAAATAATTGGGTAAATTTTTCGCCCGAACTCCGATTTGGGCATTCTTACAAATTTATAATCATACATTTCAAGAGTTAGTTCATTCTCATCTAATAGATATAATTACAACCTCCACAAAATATTCAAGGGACCCAGTCTTGAACATGTGATCTTAAGGTCACATGATAACAACTCTACCTTTGGGCCAAGGCTCCCCTTCATTTAAAAACGGATTGAAAATCTAGGGGTGGAGCGATTTGTCTAATTAATTCTATTAATGAATGAGACCTCAACTTGCTAACTAGCTATGTGGAGGTGATCCTCCACATCCGGTTTCTTAGAGGGATTATGGTCATTTAGGCTACAAAAGAGTAAGGATTGACAAATTGATAGCTCTTTCTTGATTTTATGGGTGCTGGTGCATGGCCATTCTTAGTTGGTATTAGAGACTAGTCAATCATCTCATAGACATTCTAACATGTCCAAAGGTCATATATATTTAATTAGTGAATGTCAGTTGATAAGGTATGAGTTACAGAGATTTCTGATAGAAGACTATGTGATGATATGAAGATCTTTCATTATATATGATTGTGGTGGTGATGCATGAGTAGTTAAACATTTATCAGCTAATGATGTTGCAATATATTTTCACTATACGATTGAAAGATTTATATATTATTCTTGAATTTTTGGAGATGGGTAAGTAATTCATGTTACATTAAAATTTGTTATATCATGATGATGTATAGGCAGAATAATTACTTCCACGATGATGAAGGTTGAGAATGTGATGAGACAGAGTCTCTGAAATGTAACTTGTATGACTGAATGGTTTATCAAGTGTACAGTAATCGCATGCGTCAAATGCAAAAGTTCAAAAAGCAGAGGAGACTTTGTCGAAATTTTGCTAGAAATGTTGATACTTGGATATTAGAAGATAGGCAGATTCAAAATTTTAGAAATTGTTAAATAATGTATGCAAAGGATTAAATTAAGTGATAAGTTTATGTTAATTGCTCAAGTTATTAAAAAGAGTTATATGGATAAAAGAATAGAAAGTTTAAGTTGCAGATAAAGATTATGTGTGTTTAAGAATCTCTTTAATTAAAAGAGTTATGAAATTGGAACGAAAGGAAAAACTTAGTCATATATTTATCACCTTTTTAGATTGTAGAAAAAATTGAGATGGTGATTATAAGTTATTATCATTATCACAACTGGCTGAGTATTTCATATCTTGATGTTAAAGAAACATACATTGGATGCCAATTGAGTTAAATCATGATTTTACCTATGGGGTGAAATCAATACAAGTTATAAACCAAAAGGTTGATGGGTTATCAAGTACAGGCCGAATATCAGAGTGCACAGTGAAATGGCTCCTTATTGCTTAAAGTAGATAGAAAAGATATGTTATTAGTAATATAACATTTAGAGTTTAAGTAAAAAATCAGTTATATTTTGAGGACTATTGTTTCATTGAAGGAATTATGAGAAATTAAGTTTATGATGAGGTAAGAATACTCTTAGAGTTGTTTGAAAGATATCACGAAAAGAATTTCGAGGATGAAATTTCTCTAAGGAGGGAAGGATGTAACGATCCTAAAATTTGGGCCATGTTTTGTGGATTATATTACACTTTTAGTGGAAATAAAATCAGGAATTGAATTCCATGGAAATTGAAATCTATGAAGGGGACTCCTTTGGAAACCCAAAATTTGGATTTGAAACTATCAAATTTGGAATGTAAGCATTAATATGATCCCAATGCCACTAATTTTGTACAAAACAGAGATTGGGTAGAAAAATCTAAAAATTTTACTAAATTAGAGGGGGGCCAAAATTGATAACAGCACCCCCAGTGTTTTGTCTATTTGCTAAATGTAATGAATGACATAGGACAAGATAGGAGAGATGTTGGGAGGAGGAAACCTTAGCTACACGGGCCATCTTCCCCTCAAATTTGATCACCCAATGGCAATCTCTGATCAAGCTGGCAAACAGCTACCCCTTCTTCTAATCTCCTCTATAGGCACATCTAGACCCATTCTTGGGAAGATTTCCCACTGTTGGCATGTGATGACCTAGGTTTTTCAATACTTTCTTTTTTAAATAAAACTTTTTGAAAGGTGGGGCCAAAATAGGGAAAAATAATTTCAATCGAATTTCATATTTTGGAAAATCCCGAGGTCAACCATTGATGCAAACAAGATTTTTTTAATTTTTTCCAAGTAAACATGTTTAAAATAGATTTACTAGTCCAGGACTCATCTAGTCATCAGCTCCATTCCCATAACAGTATAATCAAGTCTAATAACATATAGATAATATATACAGTCCATGTGAAACGAGAACATACCTCTCAATAAGACTTCTCGATCACTATTCTTCTAACTCCTCATATGTCCAGTCTTTCTTTAATATCTGAGGCATTGCAACAATAACGCAATGCCTCAGCAAGAAATTCTTGGTAGGTACATAGACATTTAATGTATATCAATGGAACAAAATCGAATAATCATAGTGTTACATTGAGTAAAACAATTTTCTACAATAATATAATTATTTTAAGCAATGCTAATAAAATCTCAAAATATCATATACAATAAAACATACATCTCATGGATTTAAAACATGACATGATCTCATGTAAATGAGCATACAATAATAATAAGGTACCCCCAAGGTACATGGGTCCCACGAGTGTCCCATACACTTGCATCACAGATCATGAGTACTCATATCAAACCTCTGAGTGTCGTCACACCCAGGCATACCATCACATCTCCGTGCCCATCATGCAAGCACACAGAATAAGAGTATGGATTGTCATGCCGCAGTGGCAACCCTCCAGGGTCTCAACCACCGGCGCTCCCCATCGACACCATAACGGGAGACTTAACGTCCGTCCCCATGGAAAGGCCTGGACTGGTAGTGTGGACTATCCATGTTACCAACCCCTACCGAAAGCCATCTACGGGTAGGTGTCTATCATATCACACCACAAATCTCGAAGGGTGGGTGGCTAGCCCTCTCCCTCCTACCATGACATCCACCAGGTGAGAGCACCCGTCATAAAACTCAAAACACAAAAATCACATATGTCGAAAACTAGGAGCACTCGTCGCTCGCAATCCCCAAGGCATGCCCCTCATCTCGAGGTTAAGCCTCTAAAAGGACCAGCCACCAAGCCTCCACTTTCCTTTCTCATGAAAACTCATCAATTTCAGTGATGCAATAAGGAAAGATAATTTTCTAATTGTGCATAAGTAGATACTCTCAATCTCATGAAACCATCGGTCATAATCCATTCAATACATGATTGAAATCAAATAGCGATCATAACATAAAACTCTAAATCTCACAAAATCATCGATTAATAATAAGTGCAATTTAATCACAATCAATCATGATGCCATGATAATACAAGGTTTTAAAATCAAAACAAAACAATAAATGTCGTCACCTACCTCAATGTGAGATCACCCAACTCTAGCATAAAATATTCTTAGCTTGTATATTCAGATGTACTTGTCAGTACCACAATACTATTTTGTGTTATTTATTATATTATAATAGAATCTATGATGATCCAACCATTGGATCATCCTCTAAGATCTCTAATTAGGATTTAGTTCTTAATTTAGTCTCATCTCATGTCCATCTGCTTATTTTTGTGTGTATCTAAAATTTATACCTTAATCTGACGGTCAAATCATCCTCAAATCAATAATTTCCCAAGATCTGGTTCAGACCAATGATCTAGATCAATTTCTAGAGTAGTCAAGCTAATATGCCTCTTAGAACCCCTATTTACTATCATACTTTATCTCATTGTTCAAGTCTTGAGGCTTGATCACCCTTTGATCAATCAGTTCTAAGCTACTAATTAATATTTTATAATTTAGCTAATCTAAAAGTAGTCAAATATAGGTTTTCAAGCTAAATCTAGGTCTACGTCATCAATATGGTCGCAATGAATGTTTCCACTCGTGATTTAGACCTCTGTACCTCCCAAAATCAAGTTTTTTGTGAAAAGACTTCATAAATTAATATATTAATTTATAGGGGTAGTTACGCGTGCACCGACTTACACGGGCAGTGTGGTTTGCACCTGCTTACACCAGTGCACTGTGCACCCAAGACACCTAGTGCGTTCCGGACGTCAGGGACAACACGCAAGAGCATCTCGCGCGCGTGTGGTGCGCACACGTGTGATGGAACACCCGCATCCGCGTGTCTCTGTCTATGTCCCGGTGGGCGTCTTGGGCTTACTGTCCATCGGGGATGATGAACCCAAGCTGTCCACCTTGTTTAGGCTTGATCAGAGCCCTAGAAGCTCTAATTTTTTATCTATTTTTACCGTTCCTAGCATTTTTGGGTCCAAAGATCACAATGAACGGCTTAGATTTCTCATTTGAGGTGTCTTTAACATGGGTCTAACCATGCTCCACGGTTTTGAATCCATAGGCCATCCAACGGCCATTTTGATGCCATCTAGCCCAGATCTGGGAGGGGAAAGTTGGAAAACAAGATAAAATAACAAGTTAAAGTATGTAACTTACTTGATTAGAGCCAGAGATGAGAGATCAGAGCCCTCTAATACGTGCAAACTTCAACTCGTTTTCATGGCGTGCACAGGGGAAAACAAGGGTTCTCCTTTGGTTGTTTAGCGTGGGAATGGAAGGGGAAACTTGTATTTAATAGGCTAAGTCCTGATTTTGCTGAATGGAAGGTTGATCAGTGCCTTCCTCCATTAGAACTCTAATGGAAGTGGAAAAGGGGTGTTGTTATCAAAACGACTCCCTTTAATTAATGTCCCTGGAAATTTACCAATTTACCTTACTCTTAAAATTGTCATAACTCACTCATCCGAACTCTGTTTTTGACGTTCTTTATACCGTTCAATTCATATTGACGTGTACTTTCTAGTTTTAGTGGTTTCAGAACCAAATTCTATGCATAAAGTTTTTAATTAATTTATCTTATTTTATTACTAATTTAGGGTTAAAAATTGGGGTTATTACATCATACATTTATGTAATAGAAGATGGTTAATGGTGAGAAAAGATTCAAAATAAAGATTGTCAATCAGTTCTCTTGGTGAAAACTTTACTATGTAATAGAAGATGTGTATATAAATTACTTTTAAGAATTCAAGTTATAACTTGGACTATGTTTATAAATTTTGAAAGAGTATAAAGGCTATTATAACTGCAATTGAGCAAGATCAGTGATGGTTACAACAAATGAGAACTTGAGAATTTTAAGGAAGTATTGTATTCATCTAAACTTGAAGTGGATTTAGCTAAGGAATAAATTATAGTATGAATGAAAATCATTGACAATTGATGGAACAATATTTAATATTCCATAGATGAATTATTTGATCTATAAGTTGAAATTTAGAAGTCCTTATGCACAAAAAAAATATTGATAACTAAACGTTGGTGACAAGATAAAGTTATGAATTTTATTGGGATTTTAATTATGATGGGAAGTGCATAGCCTTGGAGAATGTGATAAATGTGTTATGAGAATAATTTAAGTATTGATTATAATGTGGTCTAAAATGGCTAAGAAAGTCATTATGAAATATCAAACACATTGGATGTGAGGTTGATGATTATAAATGATTTGATAAATATGACCATGGAACATTTGATTTGTTAAATGAAATGAAATAGTAGAAGTGAGAACACTGAAAATGTGATTATGAGAATTCTAATTATGATTGTTTGAGAGATCACATTCCTCCATTGTTGAGACTTTTATATGGAAGACTCTTAGAAAGGGTAGTGATGACATTTGGTGATATGGTGAAAGTTGTTGCTTTAGAGCAGAGAAATTAAATGGGTCAACAGTATTGAACTAGAATATATAATAGATTGATAAGCCCCTGATTTTTTTTATGTTAGGTAAGAAGGCTACAATAGATTATAATATGTTGACACATGGATTGAGAAATCAGAGGATGGTAGTGCATCTACATTAGTGATAAAGGCAATAGAATTGGACTTTGCGTCATCGAAAGATATTCTCTTGGGACTTGAACTGAGCATAGAAACTCAGACATGAGTAGTTTGAGTTTAGAATGGATTCTCTAATATGGAGATAGTGATTTCTATGATAAGAAGATTACTTCTGGAGTAACTGGACAGTTATTGGCCTCACTTGTGTAAGAAGAGGCATCTTTAAGAGTTATGTTATTTCTATCTTAAAGGCAGTGCGGTACTTTTTAGAGGTTACTAAGTATTTCTTAATTGTAAGACTATGGGGTACCATGAGCAACTATGGAATGAGCACAAATATAATGTGCAAGAGTTTATGATTTTGCCTAAGGAGTTTCATGATTTTACCACAAGGCGTTGATATTGATGTTAATTAGACATAGCATTACTTACTGTGAAGGCCATGTGAGATGTTCCTAATTGAGTTGACAAAGTTCCAACTATATGAGCTTTTGATGAGAGTTTTGATAAGTCTAGTGGGTCTTCGTGAAGTGCATTAGTCTTCTTCATGAGAAGAGAGCTAGATCTTTACTATTATGCACAAAGTTACATATGTTTGATAATACCAAGGTAGAAAACTAATAATTTAAATCCTATATTGATGATTTAATTGATTAATTCCTCATGGTACTTGGTGTCCGTAGAGTGAGATTTGATGTGTGATTATACCCAGCCTAGGATTCTACGTATGACGTCTTTAAGATGATTTTTTTAAAACTTGTCATGATTGTTACTAATTCTAGATGGTACAAATTGGTGGAACCAATACACTGACAGAATGTATGGACATGATGGGTCGAATCTTCAAAATTGGGGTTTTTACAAATGCTCTGATACCATTTGTAACACTCTGAGGTTTCAACAGTCACAATATTGTCTGCTTTGGGATGCCCACACACCCCTCACGGTTTTGTTCTTCCCAAGTTTCCTAGGGAAAACGCATTGTGACTGTTAAAGACACTCGAATTCTTATTAATGGCCCAGTTTCCTCTTCCCCGGGCAATGTGGGACTAAACTCTTGGTTCCTCACCTTGCCTAAAAGCCTGCCAGTTCTTTTTGGCCCTCCCTCATCAGCCTGCCCTCATTAGCCAAGGCTTCACAACCTTTCCCCCTTTAGGGACATGCGTCCTCGCGTGTCTTACTACACACGAGCACCCGCGTGCGGCTTAGCCACCATACCACGAGGGGAACTAGCTCTAATACCATTTGTAACACTCTAAGTTTCAACAGTCACAATATTGTCCGCTTTGGAGTGCCCATACACCCCTCACGGTTTTGTTCTTCCCAGGTTTTCTAGGGAAAACGTGTTGTGACTGTTAGAGACACTTGAATTCTTATTAATGGCCCAGTTTCCTCTTCCCCAGGCAATGTGGGACTAAACTCTCGGTTCCTCACCTTGCCTAGAAGCCTGCTAGCTCTTTTTGGCCTACCCTCATCAGCGCACCCTCATCGGCCAAGGCTTCACATGGCATCTCCCCTCTTTCCCTCTCTTCTTCCCCGACCGATCTCCACTCTTTTATAGGTGCGCGAAGCTCCCTTTCTCCGTTAATGAGCAAGCGACCAGTGCACAATCCCATTTGATTTTAACCTTTGGGCACCGGCATTGGCGATCTAGGAAGTACCTTCCTCATCGAGTTTTTCATCAGTGACTTGAAAACCCCCTACTGAAGCCTGATTTCCCTCTATTCGTTCTTCCCTATGGGTAGTAGAACTGGAAATCCCTCACCTTCTCCCACTGGCAAGGCCAGGCCCTTTTCAGGCCGACTTCCTAGGTTTCCATAGACCTCGATAATCCCCATTTTCCCCTATCTTCATACAAACACCAGCATGGCCAAGGTTCCACCATCTTCCTTAGCACCCTGGTCTCCCATTTCCTTTGGTGCACTCACCAGAGCAGTGCCCTAGATCTCCACAACATACCCAGATTTGCCATTTTCCTCTGTCTCTCTGATTTTCCCACCGATCATCATCATTTTCCCCCCTTTTTCACCACTGGCTCAGCACAGCCAAGGGTGGGCAAGCAAGCATAGATCGGGTTTCCCTATTTCTCTTTTCCCTTGTGGCCTAGAATGGATGGTGACCAGATAGGAAGCCACTGCCCACCACCAGTAACTCTCCTCCATCTTCCTTGTTTTAACTCGCCCCTGACTCGTTTGGAAGAAATTGAGTTAACTCAGTGACCTCATATTTAACCCTTAAATTTTTTATTCACAATTCTGACCAATCCAGGAAGGATCTTAGAGATCCAAGAGTACCCTCGCAATCATTGTAATCCAAGGAAGAAAACCCATCTTCCCAATTATTGATCAGGAAAGATCCAACCATTGATTTGACTAGACCTTTGATCAAAGGTCAAATTGTCTGATCTGTGATGATCTGATTTTGTTTTTTTTATCTAAGCAGTCCATGATGATCCTCATGGAGTGTAGATTAAGATCCATATAAGAAATTTTGATTTTGAAGTGTGTTTAGAGATGATTTCATCGATCTTGATCAATAGCTGAAATCAATTGAGGAATTAGGTATGGAATTGGATCAAATCCTTTGATCCCTACTGTTCAGCTTATTTAATGGGATTATTTAGTTAGAAATTAATAATTGGTTGTTTGATTTGGAAGATTCAAGTGAAGAATGAGGACTAGATTAGTAGGGATATCTCAATTAAACAATAGATGTGCTTCCACATGATAATTTCAAGGTTCTCTTAAAATACTATACATCAAATTACTCATTAACTCTTTTATACTTCTACTTTATATTGCAATCCAAAACAACATATACACATCCAATCACATCAACTAAGTTAATTAATATATTATAGGCTAGTTCATCCCATCATAGTAATATTAGAGTTTTCTATGTTCTTATAAAATTATCATCATACTTTTCAAGATTTTCATTCATTCTCATCTAATAAATGTAATTACAACCTCCACAAAATATTCAAGGGACCCAGCCGTAAGATAACAGTCAACTTCATTCATGGTCATGTAAAACTATGTTTGTTTGGGTCACACTATCGACTTGTCCATTTTTCTGTCTCTTGGGACAGTCTCCAATGAGATGTCCAACCATTTGACACTCATAACATCACCCTAGTTGCCCTTGCTTAGGTTTTTGGTGTCGTCTGACTTGAGGACAAGGATGGTTAGGATGAGCTCTCCTACACTTAGGACACCATTTCCTTTTAGGGCCTTTGTCCTTTTGGGTTAATTGTTGTTGATGTTGAGGTTGTTGCGACCCATCAAAAGGGAAGGGCCTTCTACTTGCACTAGCTTGCCCCACATTATTAATGCTCTACTCACCTTCAATGCTGTTCGATATAATCATGGGCTGGACTTGTGCCTATTGTTGCTATGGCTATAGATGTGGCAAAATGATCTGTAATACTTGTGTCACAATCTTTGCAACTTGACTGCCCACTTGTGTAGATTCGACAGGGGTGAACCTAGTCTTCCTTCAAGGATCCATCTACCGGGAATTCAAGTATCACTAATTGTAAGTTCTTCCCTCCTAGTTCTCCTTCAACAATGATTCATGGACTGTCATATATATAAGTGGAGCCTTGCAATGATTATGATGGAATAGACTGGGCTCTGATACCAACTGTGATAACCCAGATTTTTATATCACTTTTTTTTTTTTACTTAATTTTCAAATGTAAATAGTGGAAGGTGTTTTGCAATATAAAATTTTCACTAAACCCGAGTGTCATCTTTACTAACAAATCATGCATTTTAAAGGTTCTAAAATCCAATGAGTTAAAATTTTACATTCTCTAGGATACTATCCAATTACAGCTCATAGTTCAATTGTATAAATGCATATATACATACATGTCCCAAAAGATAAAATACAAGTCATATACTTACATAGTCAATAGTCTTGTGATACTATTGTCCTTGTATAAGATTCCATCTACTTAAACTATTTTTCTTCAATTCAATTTCTTCAAACCTGAGACATTATATAAATAAATTTACAATGTCTCAACAAGCTTGTGCTTAGTAGGTGTTTGAGCATCTACTTTGGCAATATACATAAAGCCAAATACGACAGAATTCTAAACCATTTATAAATCTGTTATATGGAATAATATACAATCATATAGTCTTAACCTTATGATAATACTCATATCATGTACATCTCAATTTCATTTCTTGTAATTTCATATCATGTCATTTCATAAGATATCAATTCATGATGCATTCTAATTTATGTCAACCATCTCATAACATATCAGCTATTAATATATATATTCTCTATGCCAAATCATTCATAAGCTATTGACTCATGATATAGACAAACCTATGTCAAATCATCTCAAAATCTAACAGTTCATAATCTATGTAGTGGTTGTTATAAACATATGCAATGTAATTAGCATAACAGAAATTCCATCTAGGATTTAATCTATCCATGTACAACATCAATACATGTAACATCATGAGATATCCATGTGGAGGATAATACATGATGTCAATATGCACCAATCAATGATAAAATGAAAAAACAATTGATCGCTTTTCAATTCAATACCAGGCAAATCCATGCAGAGCATATAAGCTCACCACAGGCAAATTCATGCCAAATCCATATTAGAGCATATTAGCTCACCACGATATATCTATGTCAACATACATCCGAGCATATCAGCTCACTATCAGCAAATCCATGCCAAAAACCAAATCTTAAATCAAATCATGCATAAAAAAAAAATCTCACACTTCATCTCAGCTCAACCCACGACCATATTGTGAGCACCTAGAAGCATGTCAATGCCACATGCACCAGCCTTCATCAACAACCCACAAGTACAAATCATAAATCAAACTTTGATTACTTGTAAGAAGATAAAAAACATGATGAAATACAAATCATGTGTCAAATCACAGTTATGTATCAAATTAAAATGAGAGATCAAATCCACGAGATGCATAAATGAGATGTAGGTGTTAGTAGCTCTAAACCACTAACCTTAAATACTCTACATATCTATTATTATCATTCATATGTCTCAGTGACATCCACATATCATTATGATTAATACATCTTAATTAATCATCTAATATCGTCATCATTAAAGGAAGATATATACCATCTTACTTAATCTATAAAGGATGATACATTCATAACTTATAATCATATCGTCTATCAATTCATTAAAATCTAACATAACATGCCTTCGACTAAATACATGTTATTTGGTTTGACCAATAATCTGGTCATGATCCAAATATAAGGATAAATTAAAGACGTTAAAACAACCTACTTGGAATCGTGGTTCCAATATTCTGAAATCGATTGGTGTCATACATAAAGGTTGATCAGCCATCAAGATTCACTGATCTCAATCTTTATCATGTAAATATGAGAAAACATAAGCTTAACTTCATTAATTTATCTTCAACATATAGATCAATTCATTAAGTCTTAAATTGAATGGTTGGATGGTTCTCAATGCCTCCTCCAATATGCAGTTATTCAAATTTATTGATATATATATATATATTTATTTATTTAGATATGGTAGATATGTGTTTCAAATCATAGATCAGGATCAAGAAACCCTCGATCTAATAATCTCACCACTGATCTTATGGATCCATGAGGTAATCTAGTCATATCTAGATCAATGGTTTGATCAAGTATTCTAATCACAGATCGTCACCAATCTAGTTTTGGATAGTTGGATTGGGCCTTGGAATAGCTAGTACATAAGTGTTCTATTATTTTTGTCACAATTCATTATTGATATGTAATTAGAGTCATAAATTACATGGATCTACATTCTGATCGTATTTTTAATGGTCAGATGATGAGATCTCAGTTTTTCCTAATGCACTATCAAGTTTTTGATCAAAATTTCAAAGATTAATTGATTTCTAATTGATTATCCATCTTCACAAATGAAAATATCATGTGTGATTTATCCAAATCACAAAATTACAATTTTCCACATTTTTAAGGTTTCGCCAAAAAATGTAGACATCGCCAGAGAAGATGACCAGATTTTGGTATTCACTAGCAACCCATTGCTCAATGGATCTCAAATAAAAAACATGGATATTGTATCTCAAGATTTCACCTATGATCCTTTGAAGTTTGGTGTTGATCCGACATTGTTTGATGCCAAAAAGTGCCAAGAAAATTTGCTGGTTGCTAGATTTTCACCACTTGTCAGAATCATCTTCAACAACCTATCCTCCCTTGTTACATGCCCAATCATGGTGATTCTTAAGGCCTTTTGATTGTAGGATCATGAAGAAGAAGATGATTGACTAGGATCACCAATCTGAGACATCATTTCTCTCAATAGTGTCCTGCAATCTGGCCACCTAAAAATCTGCATTTTTCTCCCCCTCAGTGGCATTTCATGCAGTCGCCAACATCTAGGCTGTTGCTAGCAAATGTCTCTCTCCCCTCCCCCCGTCTCTCTATTCTTTCTTTCTTTCTTCCTCCCTCTCTCTCCTTCTCTTTCTCTCTCTCTCTCTCTCTCTTCTCTTCTTCTCGCTCCCATCAAGTTTCTCTTGTGTGGGTTTGGGAAATAAACATTAGATCTATTTCATTTTTTTTAAGGGAGAGGTGTCAATTTCAAATATGGCCCCTCCTTTATGCAAGTAATGCTTTTTCTTTTGATTTTACTTTATTATATTATTTAATCTATATTTCATTA
The DNA here is from genome assembly GCA_035236585.1 of Warburgia ugandensis. Taxonomy (NCBI): domain Eukaryota; kingdom Viridiplantae; phylum Streptophyta; class Magnoliopsida; order Canellales; family Canellaceae; genus Warburgia; species Warburgia ugandensis. The sequence goes on along the minus strand of CP141129.1, from coordinate 76,926,389 downwards.
TTTATAATCCCTTATGATGATGTTTCTTGGTCAACGAAACATCATTATATAGTGAAAGATATGCTTGTGTCTGCATAAACAACTTTGGTTTTTGGATTTTCATGAGTGGGTCCCATAATGTAAAATTACCAAAATGCCCTTCATAAGAAAAATCATAACTTATTTGTCTGAGCTCCGATTTTAGCAAACTTAGTGTCATTGGAATCATATCAATGCTTGCATTCCAAATATCAAGGTTTCAACGCTTGATTTAATGCTTATAAGAAATTTATTTTCTAAAACTCTTAATTTATTTAAATTAAGACTTCAAAATCAAGGATTTTACATTCTTCCCACAAAGGAATTTCATCCTTGAAATTCTTTTCATGATATCTTTCAAACAACTCTAGGAACATCCTTATTTCATCGTAAACTTAAATTCTCATAACCCATCAATATTTTCATTTAATTTTTGCTCATATAAGTAACATCTCCAAAACTTTCAAGAGTTATCTAAATTCTCAATTAAAATTCTATTTGCATAGTCTTATGCTCTAGTTCTTTTCTCTAAGAACTACACTAATCTCATGAGAATACTTCTCTCACTCATACCAGAACTAAAACTCTATTTTTTTCTTAGATCTTGTCAACACTCATAAGTGGCATTACTTTCCACATATATCAACATTCTTATATGAGTTATCTCTCTAACTCATACCTTATCAACTGACATTCACTGATTAAATACATATGATTTTTGGGCATGTTGGATTGGCTATGAGAGGATTGACTAGGCTTTGATACCAACTCTGCATAAGATCTCAAAAGGACCAATATACCTAGGACTAATTCTTCCCTTATTTCCAAACCTCATCACTCCTTTCATAGGGGAAACCTTCAAGAACACATGTTCACCATGGCAAATTGTAAGTCCTTCTACCTCCTATCAGCATAACTCTTCTGGCCACTGTAGACTGTCAACAGTCATTTTTGAATAAGTCAGACTTTCTTAGCACACTATTCTACCAACTCAGACTTCACTATGCATCCCTCCCCCACATAACTCCAACATAAAGGTGACCAACAAGGTCTCCCATAAAAGTGCCTCATATGGAGCCATGTAGATCTCGTGTGGTACTTGTTATTATATGCAAACCCAACAAGTGGCAAATAATCCTCCCAGCTACCCTTCCAGTCCATGACGTAGGCCCTGAACATGTCCTCAATCATCTGGATGGTCCTCTCAGTCTGGCCATCTTTCTGGACACATGGATGCTAGCGACTACATGAAACACTGATTCGTGATTTGATGCATGATTTTTATTTTATTTTTTATAATAAATGTAGTCAAGATCGTTGATATCAAAAAGTTTATTTACTAATATATTAAAAACATTCATTTAAAAACCCAGGTGTTATACCATTTACAAAAAAACATCACCAACAAGATTACAAAATTAATATAAGTATGTTGCAATAAATTTAAACACATACCAATATCAAGTCCAATGCGAAAACTAATGTCACCTTTATTTTAAACAATAAATATCCATAAAACATAATAATGTGGCCTAGGATCTATCCATCATAACATTCCACCATACTTAATTAACATGTCCATAGTATATAAGTATCATATCCAAACTCAATTATGAGCATATACATTCCATAAAGATAATCTGAAATGGAGTCTATCTAACCACTCACATCGAACTATCTATCAGCAAGATTAAGATGGTCTCTACTGCTATCACTGTCCTTCCACAGCTTTACCTTTCCTACTGTCACGCTCAGTATTTGAGGTATTGTAAAATAAAGCAATGCTTTAGCAAGCTATTGCTTGTGTAGGTACATAGACATTTAATGTGTGGCATAAAAAGAACAATCGAATTACAAATGTTGATATAAGTGTATATCACAATATCCATGAAATACGAATGTCATAAATCATATCAATGTAGTAACAAAGCATCATGTGCAGTAAAACATGTACTTCATGGATGCAAAGCATGATCTAGTAAAATCTCATATGAACACAGTGTCAGTAGGAAGGGCACCCAAGATAAGTGAGTCCCATGAGTGTCCCATACACTCTAACAATAGGTCATGAGTACTCATACCAATCCTCTAAGTGTCATCACACCCAGGACATGATAATATCTAAATGCTCATCATGCATACACACATAATAAGAGTATGGATCATCATGCTGCAATAGTAACCATACTCTTGAGTCTATCGACTGCTGCTCCTCGTTGACACTATAATGGGAGACTCCCCATCCGTCCACATGGGTGGCACTGGATCAGTAGTATGGATTGCCCATGATACCAACCCCTATCGAGTGCCATCTATGGGTAAGTGTCTATAATCCCATAAATTTAGAGGGTGGGTGGCTGGCCTTATTCCCTCCTAGCATGACATCCACTAGGTGAGAGCACCTGTCATAAATCACAAAAACACGAAAATCATGTATCTATTAAAACTAGGAGCACTTGTGGCTCACCATCCAAAGGCACCCCCCACATCCTAGGGTTAGCTTTTTAAGGACTACCCACCAAGCCTCCACCATCAATTCAATGAAAATCATAAAATCTCAGTGATGTGATGAAGAAGAGATATTTAAAATTCATATATAAGATCCACGTTATCAATGCCATAAAATAGATCGATCATAAAAATCCATTAAATGCGCTATGTGAATCTCATGTCAAATCATAGCATAGAAATTTATAAATCACAAGGATACATAATAAAGAAACCATGTTACAAATAATCCCAATCAATCAAGATGTTATGATAATGTGAGAATTAGGAAAACCATATGCAACATTAAATATCATCACCTACCTCAATGAAGAAACAACCAAATTATGCTTGTAATCCTCTTAGCTCATGTGCTCTGATGTACTTGTCAGTACCACAGTACTAATTAATGTATTTATTTCACTCAATGTAATCCATTAGAAGTTTTTGCTTAAGTTGTGTCCATTTATATATCAATTTGTATAATGATCCCCTGATCTAGCTTTTTTATCTTGATCATCTCATTTATCTTTATTAAATCAATTTCCACAACATTCAATACTCATCCGCTTCATCTAATCATTGACGAGAGTCATAATTTGCCAATTTAATGTCTCTTGATCACAAAAGGTTTAATTCATTCTATCTCAATAGAATTCGTGGTGATCCAACCATTGGCTAGTTCTTTAAAGCCTCAATCAATGATTGAATCATTAATTCCAATTTAATTATCACAAATTAGTTCAATTTCATTTTCATTTACCCATTCTAGTGTATATCCATAATTTATTTTTTGATTTGATAGCTAGATCACTCTTTGATTGCCAAATTCAGAAATCCTGGTCATGCAATGACCTAGATCAATTTCTAAGGTGAATACATATGATCTGGTCCTTAGATCCTCCAATTCATCTCTTGAATCATCTAATTATCCAAGTTCTAGGCCTGATTGCTCTCTAATCGGCCCGATCTAAGTAATTGGATAATGTTTCATGAATTTGATCAAACTAGATGTGATCATATCTAGATTCTGATGCTAAAATCATCTCCGTATCATCGAGATGATTCTAATGGATGTTTCGGATAAAAAAATTAGGCTTATATAGCTCCCAAAATTGCAAAATGAACATTTCAATTCATTTTCGGACAGTCCGGATCAAAATCTGGACAAGATTCAATTTACACTAGACTAAACTGGTGAAATCCCTTTACACAAAATTAAATCAACATATACCAGCGTCCCAGGATGCATTGCATCCAAGATGCTCTTGCATGCGTTGCATCTGAGTGTCTTGTGGAGACGTCCTTGGTGCGATATCCATCGGGAATGATGCTCCTGGACCATCTACACTATTTTTGTGCGATTAGAGTCCCAGAAGATCTAATTTTTAATCTATTTTTTCCATTTTTAAGTTTTGAGGGTCCCTAAATCTAATGGACGGTTCATATTATCCATTTTGAGGTGTCTTTGAGATGAGTTTTCTACTATGTCATAGCTTTTCATAGATTCAAAACCTAACCTCATGATATCTTTGATTTAAGTTTAAGTGTTGGGAATGATAAAAGGCAATGAAGGAAATCCAATGGAAGGAAAAAATAAGAAGAAAACAGACTTATACCTCTTAGATCGGCAAAAAACCTAATCTTTATGGTGTTACCTGAGAATAACAGATGGAGGGAAAAAGGCATGATCACAACACTCTTTCAGTGATCCATCACTGCAACTCCATGGATGAAAGTGTGATACTTTTATGGTGTTGAAATCAATTAGATTTGATCACATTTGATCATGAAAAAAGGAAAGAATCAGAGGAGAAGATTAAGTGGAATAGTGTTTAGGAAAGAGGGTTTTTTGCCTTAAATACAATTAATGTGAGATAATCCCAATTTCTCAAGAAATTAGTAGGTTCCTAATCCATTTTGATTTGTCTAAATTTTAGGACCCCCTTCAGTGTACTGTGGGCTCCCCTTGAGAAATGACAATTTTGCCCTTTGTGAAATAATTGGGTAAATTTTTAGCTCAAACTCCGATTTGGGCGTTCTTAGTGTCGTTGGATTCCATTTTTCAACTACAATCCAATTCTTGATGTTTCTATCCTTGATTCAATTTACAAAATTTATAAGTTTATAAATTCACTGTATTATTAAAAATTTAATGTAAATTTTGAGGATATTACATCCTTCCCACCTTACAAAAATTTCATCCTCAAAATTTTTGTACATACATACCACTATACAAATAGCACCAGGTGGCTCCCATAATGTAAAATTACCAAATTTTCCTTCATAAGAAAAATCATAACTTATTCGTGTGAGCTCCGATTTTAGCAAACTTAGTGTTGTTGGTATAATATTGATCTGCATTCCAAATATCAAATTTTCTACACTTGATTTGATATCTATCAAATTTCTCACTCATAAAACTCCAAAATTATGAAATTTCACTATTTTCTTTTTATCCTAATTTAACATTTTTCAAAATTCACTCACATTGAGATTTAAAAATTAGGGATGTTACATTCTTCCCTCCTTAAAGGAATTTCATCCTCAAAATTCTTTTCATAATATCTTTCAAACAACTTTAGCAACATCCTCATTTCGTTGTAAACTTAAATTCTCATAATTCCTTTAATGAAACAAAAGTCCTCAAATATAACTAATTTTCATCTTAAACTCTAAATATTGTGTTACTTATTACCATAGCTTTTCTATCTACTTTAAGCAATAAGGAGTTACTTTCGCTATGCACTCTGATACTCGGCCTTTACTTAATAACCCATCAATATTTTCATTTAATTTTTGCTCATATAAGTAACGTCTCCAAAACTTTCATGAGTTATGTAAATTCTCAATTAAAATACTATTTACATAGTCTTATGCTCTAGTTCTTTTCTCTAAGAACTATACTAATCTCATGAGAATACTCCACTTATATATCCCAGAACTAAAACTCTATTGTTTTCGTTGAACTTGTCAACACTCGTAAGCAGCATTACTTTCCACATATATTAACATTGCTTACATGGAAAGTTTTGTTAACCTTACTTTTGATATGAACACCTTATATAGATAAGCTTGGTCTTTTACTTAGGGTTTTTGACTACTTTGACTTTGATAACGGCTCTCAATTTTCAGTCTGAACTTCCAGACTTTATGTTTGGGATGTGTGGGCCCATGATGTTGTTTGGAAAGTAATCTTGCTCTTTTCTAGTGTTTTTATTACCATAAATACTATTTTTCTCATTTGTACCTAGACTTGCAAAATGTAGAATTAACCCTATTTAGTGATGTTTAAGTTATTTTTAGAGCAAAAGCTATTAAATATAGGGTATTACATGTAATACACACACACACACACACAGCAAGACTTAGAGTAGCCCTTGAGCAAAACTAAAAAAATCTAAAAACTCCTAACCTCATTAGCAAGTGTTGTCATATGCATTTAACATATGCAAAAAGCCTTTAAAACCCTAGGTTAGCCCTAGTGGATGAGTTGTAATCTATAAGGGTTTTCAGAAATATTATGCATAAACATTTTATGCTAATAAAAATGAACAATAGTTCAAAAGTTCACCCATATTCTAAAAACATTCATATTATTTCATCAACTTAGAAATGTATGTGAAAATATATCCAATATACATAATTATTAGTTTTCAAGTAAATTATAACCTAAATTATTGTCCTAAATAAATTATAACCTAAATTATTGTCCTAAAGTATGTTGTGATTTCAATCTCACAGGATATTATTGTCACTTAGATAAGGATAAATCTCTCTTCATTATGCGAGTAGAATAATGTTCATCTAGGTCAAATTTCTCACATATTTCATGCCAAAGAAAACTAACTTAGTTAAAATCCTATATGGCCTCATGAAAGAGATAAACTATTAAACAATGTGTTACGCTCTACTAGAATCTCTATTCATCCATAACCATATCCAAGTCATACTACTCCCAAGATCAAGTTAGGACTTCTGTTAGAACGAAACACGGGCTTAGAATAGGGTTATCAAGAGAATGAGTATAGGGATAAACAAAGGTTGTTTTGAAAGATATGTAAATATCTTCTAGTAATGTATTCACAACTTTCTCCTATTCACATAGGAGTGAACAGTTTCTTTTTTATTGACTATCTTCTTCACCTTTTTCACTTTTTCCTTGACTTTTGAATATAGCCTCTCTTTTTTAAAATTTCTTCTTTGCAACCCTTTTATGTTCATATCTTCAGCTATATTGTTCATACTTTTTTTAAGATATTTTTCAATCATCTCCACATATTACAGGGTTCAATAAGGGTGCTAGTTATTTGGTACACAAAGAAAAGGCTTATTAAAAAGGCTCAAGGGGTTAACTAGCGAAGAAATAATATATCAAGGCTAAAGGTTTAGGGTTAAACAAGGGTGGCTTCTATCATTTTCTAGGTTTAATATGACTTAAAAATAACCATAAACTTATATATAAGTGGTATAGTCTTTTAGATTTTTTTCTCAATATTTGACCAAAGCAAGAATAATCAGACCAACAAAGAACTTATGTTTGCTAAAGAAAACTTTGAATTTATGTATAACCCTCAAAAAGGAAGAATGTCTCTGAAGCTCACATGGGTTAATAGTCTCTACTTATCTTCTTCAAGATCTCTAAGTTATGTTTTCTCCTCAAATTAATATAGTATGACTATTTAGTGCAATGAACATTTTGAGTTTAATTATTGTGGAATTTTTTTGAAAAGGGATGAAATAGTGAATTAATTGTATACAAAACTATTAATAAGCTAAAGTACAAAAGTATACTGAATATTTGTAAAATTTCACTTCTCATCCTTGTAAAGGAACCTTTCATAAATTTTTTGAAAATTTCAAATATATATGTAAAGAAGTGACTTGAAAAAGAAATATGAAAAAGACTTAAAAAATAATTTAAAAAACTTTCGAAACATCAATTTGAAATAACCTACCCCCAGACTCAAATTAAACACTGTCCCCAATGTTTTGAAGTAAAAGCATGGATGAATGAAAAACTAAGCAAAGAAGGAAGGGATAGAAGGATAATACTTGCACCCTAATGATGTTGCATTGATTTATTGATGTATTCATAAATGCAAAATGAAGATGTAAATGCAAACTACAATATTACTATTTTTATACTATGATATAAGTGACTTACTTGGATTTAGTCCTAATAAATAGGCTCCTCTAGTGAGAGCTCCTCCTCATGAAGATTTCTCACTTCTAAATATGGTTTCAGCTGATGGCCATTCATTAACTTTGGAAAGTTTTTTATGTTTCTCAATATTGAGGACCCCACGAGGATGGATAATTTTTACTATGTATGGGCCAGTCCAGCGAGAGTGTAACTTTCCTAGAAAGAGATGTAGATGGGAATTATAAAGAAGAACTATCTAAACTAGTTCAAACATGTTTCATACTATAGTTTTTTCATGAACTGTGATGACCCGGGTTTTTGAAATATGATTTGTAAAGTATTTTGAAAGGCAGGCCCCTTAAGAGTGTAAAACTTTTTCGCAAAACAAAGCAGCGGAAATTCTTTTCTTTAGAACTTGTTTTGAAAACCTAAGTCACCACTTCATACATAACATAAGTACAATTTGTGTACAAAATAAAATTTCATTGAAGGAATATACTTTTATTAAACTCCAGGATCCATCCAATGGTTCACAGTACAGCCAAATCTAGTACAATACTTGTCCAAATTACATAATCCAAAACTCAAGCTCACCATACAATAAAACTCTCAACAAAGAAAAATACACGTCTTCAAGGGTATACCTTGAAGATTATTCTCTTCAAGTCTTCTATCGTCTTCAGCTCCTAACTCTCCTTCCTTGTCTCTGAGATATTGCAACAAGTACAATATCTCAGCAAGCAATGCTTGGTAGAGGATTCAAGAAACATAAAATTGACAGTGTAATTCCAATACTTCATAATCCCATTATCCTTAAACATACTCTTTACTTTGTAAGTTATGTATATCTATATACACACATACCCTTCACGGGTAAACTAGTTCAATTTGTGAAAGTAATCAAATATCATTCCCAACTAAGCTGATCAATTCTCTTCATTTTGAGAATTTACTATTACAGCTAATCTTATACTGGGAATTTCCCTTCTTGGGAAATATTGGTAACATACAATTACCTAGCATTTCATTATGCTACAACATAAGGCATTTTACTATGCCTATTCTCATATGCATCATAGTGGAAAATAATCAGAAACGTTGCTATGCTGCAGTCTGATCCGTACTAGCGAGCTCGGATAACTGCCCTGTTCACCACTAATATCACGGTGGAAAATATTATGTCACTTCCCGTATGGGGGGGCAAGACTTTCACAGCGGTGGCCTTCCCATAATTGCCACCACCCGACTTTTAGCCTCTCTTTGGGCAAGGTATCATCATATCATCAAATTTCAAGGGGCGGGTGGCCAAACCCTCATAACTCCTCTAGCAATAGCATTCCCCTAGGCTTATGCTTATTAAAACAAACTCACAATCCTCAAGCTTGTATGTATTTCATATATATCAGACCATATGTCTATTTACTTAGGGTTGAAATATTTTCTAGTTCCATATCCAATTATAGTTTAGTCCTTAACCATCTTACATGTGTTTGGTTGGATCATAAGGTTTTCAAGAGATTTAATACAAGTATTAACATTACTCTTGTCAACATAAGATCATGAGTAAAATCATGTATATCTCTTGTAAATGCATTCATCAAATCCTCCTACCTTTAAGGATTGATCTCTTTTCCCCAATCTTCGATGATCCTAACTGATGTATGTAATATGTACATACTTACATATTGTCAATATATAAATTATGAACAATCCTATTGATCACTAGATCTGATGTTTAGAATGATCTTTAGATCATTCATATCTAAGTATTTTTTTCTATCTCTAAGTCTTTGCATGTCCATCTCCTTGATCTTGATCTTTCATAGATCCATTGATTGACAATCTACACATGTTGATAAAGATCAAGGTCCTAGATCTTCTATCATCTAGTTCTTCTTTGATCTAAGTTCAGTTATTGGATCATCCCTATGGAGGATGATCTTGGTTTTCTTCCTTGAATCATATTTGAACAAGGGTTTGAATTATCTAATCTAATGAACTATAACAAGCATACTAATAAACATGTATACTAAGTACAATATAGTATTCTTATTCTTATTGTTCTTGATCATCCAAGATCTAATGGATCTTGTTTGATCATCCTTATCTTACTTACTGTTTTTATTAGGGTTAGGTAATTTACTAACCTTTTATGCTCTTATTATTATTATTCAACCAGTTAATGTGCTGGTTGAAGGTAACTTATTCAAGCCTAAATCTAGATTGCTCCTCTTATTTCCAATTGGCTAAGGCTTACTAGCTGAATGGGTGAACACAAAGTGGTTACTTCAATCCTCATGTAAGGAGGCATTTAGACCTCACAAATGTCAACGGAAGGTAGGGGAAGAGCGTGCCTCTATTAGATAACCCCCTTAACCACTATGTTCATCATTCACTAGAATGATCATAGCTCAACCTTTCATAAGGTTCCTATAAACATGTTTACCCTAAGTACTCTTTCTAAAGGATTTTATTTTTAAGTCCATGAATATTTATAATGTTATTCATGGGGTTTATTATTCTTTTCCTAGTTTGGGCCAAGGATTTGATAATCCTTATATTGTCCTACTAACTATAGCCCTTACTAATTAAGTCCAAAGTACTCTATTCTTATTTGTGTCATGAAACTCTACTTTCTCGTTAGATTACATTTTTTATGTTTTATGCTCTTTATCTCATAATAAGTAGATCTACTAATAACATTTAACCATAAATGAATTATAAATTCAAAGCATAAAACTACATAATTTAACATTTAATGATAATGAGACAAGGTACTTAAAATTACTCTAACATGATTTCCAACTAATATACCTTAATAACTCAATTTAAACTAACATGGACTTAAGGTATAATCTCATACTATAGTATAAACTTATATGAAATTCTAGCATTGTCCTAAGTTAGAATGACACGAAATCATACTAAAGTGCCCCTGAGACAATTAAATCTAGCACCTTATGATAACAAAGAAATTACATATCGTGCTAAAGTCTAAATGTTATACTGGCATGCTTTATACCATAATCATATTTAAAATACTATCATATAAAATGAAACTAATTACATTAACATTTTTAGAAACCTTTACTTATGATCCAACCATTAGATCTTAGATCTTTTCCTTTGATTAAGGGTATTAGTTATATTTAGGGGATTTTCTTTATTAAGGTCCAAAGATCATATTGATCTATTTGGGTCATAATCCATCAATGATTCCTTGGATTTCAATATATCAACATTCATTTTATCCATCCCAAGGATCTGATCAAACTTGATCTCATTGATCAAGTGGGTCCCTTTGTATTTTTAGGGTTTTTCTACCATAATGGGTAGAGCCCTTAATATATCTCAGATATGTCCAATTAAACCATAGATATCACTTTATTTCAATAGTATATCATTAGTAAAACCTATTTCCAAGATCTGATCATCTCAGATCTTGAAGATCTAAGTAATTGGAAACTTGTTTCTTTAATATAGAAATTTTTACTGAATATTATGTCCATTTTATCATTTCATCAGAAAATAGAGGTTTCAATCTTTCCATAGCTTCTTTCCAATCTCAATTTGGAGTTCAGATGACTCCAGAATGTGATCTGGAAGTTCACAGTTCTTCCTAGGGCCTGGATTTGATCTGGGCCCAAGGAATGGACGGCCCAGATTAGTCGGCCGGAACAAGTCAGGAGAAACGCGCTCTGTTTGTCGGGCATGTCCGCTCGATGGAATAACGAAGCGCCCTTACAAGGCATTCAAGGACGCGGACGGAACGAGCGGGACGCTTGTCGTTCGCATGCCCGTCAGCGAGATGCTTGTCGAGCGCGTCCGCTAGTTATTTTGACGGATACACCGTCGTGCAGCTTGGGACGACGTCCCATGTGCAGCGCGCATGGAACGTTCCCGCGTGAGCCATTTTCAATGGTGCGTCTTGGGTGTTGTTAGATCCGGAGATTGGACAGTCCATTCTGGACCGTCCAATCAATCCTCTCTGAATTGAGGGCCCAAAACGTCTCCAATCATTGTGAAAATTCTACCTAAGGGGTTTTGGACCCTTCTGGATCTATTGGTGTAGTCAGAATTTTCATCTGAGCACTCTAAAATCCTGAATTAAGGGTTCTATTATTACTTTATTTTTACCTTATTTTAGCATCAAAATAAATTACAATAAACTAAAAATTACATAAACCAGTATTAAACATCTATAGAAAGTATTCCCACCTACCTGATTGGAGAAAAAACCTTGGTTATATGCCCAATTTAAAAAGAATACCTTGTTGATGAAGATATGGCCTAAGATCCACCTTTCTTGCAAATTCCCGTTGTTTGAACCATTGGATCTTAAAATTGCTTTAGGGGTTTTGTAGAATAGATATAATGGGAAGTTTTGGATGGTGTAATTGATGAAATTAGATCTAAAACAGAGTGCCTAATTTATTTTAGGTCTCTTGTTCCAATATATATATATATATAAGAAAAAGAAATTGAAAAGAGAGATATCTCTTGGAAATTTTAGGTTTTTGGGGAGGGATCTATGTCTAATTTTTTAGGGAGGGTGGAGAAAATCTCGTGGGGATTTTATGAGAATTTTTGGAGGGTTTTGGGGTTGTATTTATAGGCATTTTTGGCTTTTTTTCATGATTATAATATTTAATTTTTTATTATTAAATGGCATGAAAGTCTCTCATGCTCCATTTTTCTTCCCCAAGACTAGCTGATGTTTGTTGACCCATGAATTCGCATGGGCTGCTCATAAGATTCATTTTTGGGTCCCTTGTGGGCCCCATGTGGGTCCCACATGGTGTAAAAAGACCGTTTTGCCATTTATGTATAAAATTTTGAGTTTTATTCCCATGATCTCGGATTTGAGTGTACTTAGCGGTGTTGGATTCGTATTTCTCATTACATTCGAAATTTTGATATCTCATATTTTGATTTTTGGGTAAAAATTACTATTTTACCCTTTTGTCCAAGAAATGAAGAAACTTAAGGATTTTTCATCCGAATTTAGAATTTGTTGTGCTTATAGTCATTTTGAAGGGTTTGCTAAGTTTAATTTCAATTTTACATGTCTTATTATTTGATTATAATTTTATAAAAAGTATATTCTAAATAACCCTAATATTTCAGCCCGAAATGTCTGAAACTCAAACTTTATTGATTTTCTCAATCAATTACAAAAATTGGGGTTATTACATGAGCCATCTTCATATGATCCTACCTTTTGTCACTACCATATGCATCTATCCTAAGTTCTTATCATTCTTGGAGTTGGAATTTCCTGTGGGTCCTAGCTTTTTCATGATCAAAGTTGAGCTATTTAATTGCCAAGTAGGGCTTGTGTTCTAGCTCAATAGGCAAATGACAAGCTTTCCCAAAAACTAGATGATATGGAGACATTCTAATAGGGTTCTTATAAGCAGTTCAATAAGCCTAGATCACATCATTTAGTTCAAGAGACCAGTCCTATTGGAGCTCACAGTCATCTCCAATATGCATTTAATTTCCTTATTAGACACCTTAACTTGCTTGCTAGTCTAGGGATGATAGGGCATTGCAAGTCTATAAGTGACTCCATGTTCCTTCATTAAAGCCTCAAACACATGGTTGCAAAAATGTTTTCCTCCATCACTAAAAATAGCGTATAGAGTGTTAAAGTGTGAAAAGATGTTCTCTCTTAAAAACTGGACCACTACCTTATGATCATTGGTCTTACACGATATTGCCTCTACCCACTTGGACACATAGTCCACTCCCACTAGGGTGTATAAAAATTTCAAGGGTTTAGTGGCATCAAATCCCTACAGCTAATGTTCCCTAACTTCTAGCAGTGATCACATGATTTACAACACATGCAAGAATCCTTAAAAATGATAGGCTAGTAAAATCTACACTACAAGATCTTTGCAACGGTCTTCTTAGCACTACAATGGCCTCGACAAGCATGGTTGTGACAAAAGGAGATGATTTTATCATGTTCATTATCAAGGACACATCTCCTTATGATCTAATTGGGAATAAGTACAGATGATCCCTTATAAAGTACTTGACCTTGGATAGAAAGTTGGATATATCTTGTTTGATCAATGTACTAGCAATTGATCTATTACAAGATAGTTGACTATGTCTACATAAGGTAACTGAGAAGCATGTAGAGTTGCTCATCCAAGAAAGTTTCATTGATGGGAACAAGTTCACTAAAAGAATCATCTATCAACCTTGAAAGGGGATTTGCTACTACATTCTCAGAACCTTTCTTATCCTAAATTTTTATATCAAACTCTTACGGCAAGAGAATCCATAAGATGAGTTGTGGTTTAGCATCCTTCTTGGTATGAAGGTACTTCAATGCAACATAATCTAAATAGATTATCAACTTATAACTTAAGAGATAGGACCCAAACTTGTCCAAGGCAAAGACTACAACCAACAACTCTTTTTCCATAGTGTAGTTGAGTTGGGAATCTCTAAAAGTCTTAATGGAATAATATATCACATGGGAAAGTTTAGCAATTCGTCGCCCCAGAACAACATCGATCACATAATTGGAAGTGTCACACATGATCTCAAATTGTGTGCTTCAATTTGGCAATCATATGATAGGCTCAGAAGTGAGCTCAGCCTTAGGACATTCAAAGGTTGTCATGCATTCTTCATCAAAGTTAAAAATTTCCTCTTTGTGAGAAAATTGCAAAGGGCTAAAAATTTTGCTAAAATCTTTGATGAAACATTTATAAAAATCAGCATGGCCTAAAGAATAGATCTCCTACACCATCTTAGGAGGGGAAAGAATAGAGATCAGGTCCACTTTGGTCTTATCAACATCTATGCTATTTTGTAAAATAATATGCCTTTGTTCTATGCCACTTTTCACTATGAAATGACATTTCTCTCAGTTAAGTACTACGTTTTTCTCTTAGCACCTTTCTAACACTAGAAATAGGTGGGCCAAGCACTCATCAAAGGGTGACTCAAATACTAAAAATTCATCTATATACACCTCCAGTAACCTCTCTGCCATTACATGGTGCATTACATGGCCCAATAGGCATGCATCTATAGTCGAAGGTCTCAAAAGGACATGCAAAGGTAGTCTTCTCTTTATCCTCTGGTGCTATAGGAATTTGTTCCTCTGGTGCTATATGAATTTGTTTACCGGAATAACCATCAAGGAAACAATAATATTCATGTTCGGCTAGTATTTCCAACATTTTGTTAATGAAAGGTAGACGAAAGTGATCTTTCCTCATGACAGAGTTAAATTATGGTACTCAATACAGACTCTCCACCTAGTGGTCATGCAAGTGGGGACTAACTCATTCTCTTTATTCCGAACTACTACGACTTCAAATTTCTCAGCGACAAACCAAATAGGACTGACCCAAGCACTATTAGAAATGGGGTAGATTATGCCCACATCTAACAACTTAAGCACTTCTACCCTAACTACCTCCTTGATGTGAGGGTTTAGCCTCCTTTGTGATTCCCAAGATGTTTTTGCATTCTCTTCCAAGTGAATTCAGTGCATGTAAAAGGTTAGGCGAATGATCTTGATGTCTGAGATGGACCACCCTATTGATGTCTTATGTCTTCGAAGAAAATTAAGCAGATTACCCTCCTTTTCTTGATCTAGATCTAAGGCTATAAAAATAGGCAAGGAATCAAATGACCTAAGATTGCATACTTTAACCTTTAAAGCAATGGTTTTAGGTCTAAATTGGGTATTTTCTTAGGTGGGTCCTGATTAGTGGTACTTAATTTCTGGGGTTCTACCTTAGGTTTTCATTTTGAAGAGTCAACTGCTATTGTAGCTTCTAGCAATGGAACATTGTGCACAATGGAACTGACTTGATCCATGATTGGATCTGAATCAGAGGATGAACATAAAGTATCATGAACTAGGCTTTCTATGACATTGACAGCAAAAGATTCTGCAGAGTTCATCTATTTTGTTGTATTGAAAATGTTGAAATCTAGTCTTGTATTATCGAATAATAGTTTCATGGAACCACTATGACAGTTGATGATGGCATTAGATGTGGCCAAGAATGCCTGACCTAAGATGATAAGAATCTCATTATCTTGATCTGATAGAAGCTATGTGTCTAGGACCAGAAATTTCATTGGAAAGAAGAATTGATCAACCTATATCAAAACATCTTCTACCACTCATCTAGGAATTTTTATAGATTGGTTTGCTAGTTGGAGGGTGGTAAAAGTAGGTTTTAACTCTCTTAAACCTAATTTTTCATAGATAGAATATGACAATAAGTTAACACTGGCCCCTAAATTTTGAAGTGCCTTATCAAAATTGTTCTACTTCTTTGTCACATTTAGCCTTTGAGGATAAGGAACCTTTGGGATGAACACAAGGAGCATTAGGATGGGGTTCAAATGAAGAGGAAGTTGGATGTACTTTTTCTTTTCTTTTTCCTTCTAAGATTGAGTAGGCTCCACTTTTTCCTCAATTTGGGAGATTGTCCTAGTCTACCCTACCCAATTATCTACAACAACGTCATACTAACCCTTAGGGCTAGGTAGAGCCTAACTATGGAACTTTTCTTTTTCCCTTTCTTAAACAGCTGCAGATAGTTGGCCCATTTGGTACTCCAACTTCACAATAGATTGCAAGTGGCCTACAAGGTCTACTTTGTGTCATATTAGAACTATATAGACGCTTGCATAAATATATTCATCATATCCTCTAATGATTGTTTCTTTGGTTATTGCAAAAACTATTGAGAGCGTTGCTATTGTTGAGGCATGTTGTTTCTAAGAAAAGGTTATTAAAGAAATTCCCCAATGGGCTTCCTTGGTTATTATTCTTTGACTATGAAAAATTTGGATGCATAGCCAATCAAGGGTCATAGGTCTTAGAAAATGGATTATTGCTAGGATTATGATATGCATTCATAGCATTTGCTTGCTCTAAAAAATATTTAGGGAAACTGCATCTTGATGGACACGATAGAGTAGAGTGCTTAGAATTGGAATATATTGAGCAAACCTCAAATTTAGGTTGCATAGAAGATATGTTCATCATAGAAGCATCTAAATGTTGGTTTACCATCTATCTTGTCTACTTTATCAGTCAACATGTCAATTTTTCTATAAAGATCTAGAGTGACCCCTATTTCATATACATTGCCTTTTTCCTATGGCTGTAAATTTCTTTTCCATTGAATGTCTCGAAGAAATTTTAGGCTTGCACATCACTTTTTATCATGAAAGTCCCTCCACTAGTGGCATCTATCATATGCCAGTTCTACGATGTTAGACCTTTGTAGAAATACTTGACCTACAACCCCTTTTGAAATTGTGTTGGGGATAGTTCAAAAGCACGTCCTTCCAACATTCCTAACATTCATAAAAATGCTCTTCTTCCTTTTGTTGAAAATTTATAATTTTGCACCTGAGAGCATTGTTTTTATGGACTGGGAAAAAATATTCAAGAATTTTCTAGGAAGTTGATCCCATGAGGTGATGGACCCTACTTCTGAAGAGTTGAGCTTCCCTTAACTTTATCCTTTAATGAAAATGGGAATAATCTTAACTTAATAGAACCATAAGAGAAGTTGGGGTATTTGAAAGTAGAACAAATGTTAAGGAATTCCTTGTCCAACCCATAGAAAGTAGGCAAGAGTTGAATAACCCCTGGTTTCAACTCAAAGTGTTTTGGGTTAGTCACAGGTAAGGCTATACATGATTGTGAGTTGAATTATACTAGAGTAGAATAATCCTTCAATAGTTTGACTTTGACTACCTTGTTGGTCATTTCTACAACAAGGATTTATTGATCCACTTGATTCTTTAGGCCTTGCCTAACTGGTCTATTCGATCTCTGTATCTAAGGGTACTAGATTTGGGTTGAGGAATCTATGACTATGTATACACCAATAGATGGTGCAATAGGCTTATCTTTGTATACAATAGAATTAAGTAGTTGCATACAATGAAAGAGTATCTTTTTTCTTTTTTTTGCTAGCTAGTCTAAGGTAACATAGTTTAGGCAATGCAACCTAAATGCTTAATGATGCACAACAAAACAAACAAAGGATACACAGTTGTTCTAACCTATGACAAACAAGCTAAAAGCTTTATTTTCTTGGGTTTCTTTATGAGAGAGGCTTTTAGATTATTTCTAACTTAGGTAGCTCCTACTTTCTTTGAGGTTTACCTACTGTTACTAGTTAGATCCTAATCTTAATCAATAGTATCAAATCTTCATAGCCAGTTGTAGGTGCTTTGAGTCATCAAATATGTCAGTAGAGCCAGTCATTTAAATATTAATGCAATTAATTAGATAGAGGCCACTAGAGTGATAGTAGTCTACCTCCCTCCAAGAGGTTCCTATGAGCTTGTAAGCTACTATAGGTCTCTCAATGTGATTTTTAATTAAAAAGTGGAGTGTTGGGGTGCATCAGATGCTGTTTAACCTAGGTGGTCCAAGGGATGATGATGAAATCTACTATTGATCTTATAGGGAATAAGTGCCCTTACTAACATTTTAAGCAATCTCATGTAGTTCAATCAACACATAAAACACCTTAAATCTTGTAATGTGTCCCATTATGTAAAAAAGGTTGTAAATCTAATGCAACTACCTATATGCTACTTAACAAAGGGTCAAAGCCTCAACAAACTAGATACTATTACCCTAACAGCCTATGTCCTTGGGTTATAGCCAAGCTTAGGCTATCATTGTTAAGTAGTTGCTTACTAATGCAACATTCCTAAGTATTACACAATAAGTAAATAAATGTTTGCAACTTTATGCTTTTATATGCCATCCATAATGTAAAAATTGAAGTACATATCCAATCCCAATTAAAGAATTGATTAGAGGTTAGAATAGCTCACAATGGGATCCTAGAATTAGTCTTCTCCTATAGGGGTGGGTCTATGTATATGCCACTTCCTCTTCAAGGTTAGGATGGCTCACCCTTGACCTATATTATTACAACTATTTTAAAAAAAAATTTAAATGAATCATGGAATACATAAAAATTATAAGATCACCCTCACTACAATTCACTCAAATAATATATATATATATATATATATATTCCTAAGCTCCTTTTCCATGTCCTTGTCTAAATTCTTGCGTAAACAAAAGGACAAGTATTAGATTCTTTAGAAATAAGGAAAAAATGAGACTAATTATATGTAGCTATAAACTATGACCAGTGGTCAAGTATCGCAAGTATACGGTTCTATTGGAGTATAGAAATGACAAATATAGGTTGATCCTAGAGGATGCTTTAAGGATATTTAACTAAAATTTAAGTCTTATTACTCTAACCTAGCTGATCATTTAAGGAACATAAAGAACTTTAGCCTTTAAAATTTAAAATTTAAACTAAAATTAAGTAGACTAAGTAAGGAAAGAAAGCAAGGAAACTAACTAAAGAAATAAATAAGGAAATAAAACAACTATTTCATTAATGAAATTTTATAAGGAATTGATACACAAGCAATAAAAAGAAAGGAAAGTGAAGCTTCTTCAACTGGGCATGAATTCCCATGTAAGGCTCTCTTATTGTGTCACTCAATAGGAGCTAGCACACTTCTCTTCAACCCATAATATACTAAGTTATCACTAATTGTTGTTGTTTTACGCAAGTGCATAGGCTATTGTATTATAGTTTATGCAAGTATGGGACGATCCCATGAGGACTCGACTTAAAAAGTGAAACTTTAAATAAAATTTAAATTACTAAAAATAAGAAAATTAAAATAAGTACTAACAATGCACTAAAAAACTCAAATTTATTGCTTAACTAAAAAGTATACAATTCTGAACTTATAATAAATTAAACAAAAAAAAAAACTAAATTACACTTCCCTAGCTCAACTGCGTGAAATTCCATCTAATTGCATCCAAATAGATCATCCCTTACCAATTTATCATAGCTATCCTTGACAACTAATTCAATGGTCAGATTATGTGAATTTTCTAAAAAAATCCAGATCTAGATAAATAGATAAAATTGTGATTTGGACAGCTTTGATTGACTACTTGAACTCTAGATGCATGATCAAAGCTCATGGATTATCTAGCAATTGAATTTATATGAGAATCTAGTAGTGGATTTGAAATAAGAAAAGGAATCAAATAGGAATTAGAGATGTCATGTTGGTTAAAGTTGGATTTTTTTATTCGGTTCGGTTAAAATGGAATAGGGACTAGTTCTACGTAGTTCATGAACTTATTAAGAAAAGGACAAAACAAGGAAAAAACAAAATGGGGACATAGAAGGAATTAAATAAATGGGACTAGGGCAAAGTTGGAATTATTCCTGAAACTTCCTTCTTTTAACCATAACTAGGAGAAGGAGAAGATGATGATGTAGGGAGCTATTTCAAATAGCTCCCTTTCCCTATAGATGTTTGAAACACTTAGAAAACAAAGGAAGAATGGGAGGAGGGGGGTGAATCCGAAATTGGGTTATGATTGAAACAATGAAAGATGCAAAAAAGAAAAAGAGAAAAATAGGAATGAAAGGGTGAGAATTAGGGGAAAACATGAAGAAAATAGGGGAAAATGAAGGTAATAAGGACTGAAATATGGCTGGAAATGAATGTATATTGTGAAGAAGAAAGAGATCAGGAGAAAATTAGTGATGAATAGGGTGAGAAACAGTTAAGAATGAGGGAAAATGACATGAACAAAGGGGAAAATGATTGTAAATAAAGAATTTTTTTTTGTGAGAAATAGGGGTTGGAACAGTGAATGAAACATAGTGAAGTACAACAGAAACAAAGATGAAAGCCAGGTGGGAATTAGGGATGGTTGGAAGAGAGAAAAATAGGGGGGGATGGCTTCACATTGGTGAAACAGAGGGTGATTTAGTGATAAGACAAGGGGAGAAAATACTATGGAAAAGAGGCTAAAGATGATAAAAAACAAGGGGAAACACGATGAGAGAGAGAGAGAGAGAGAGAGAGAGAGAGAGAGAGAGAGAAACAACTGAAGTATGATGAAAAGACAAGGAAAAGAGCAACTAGTAGCAGATGGAAGAACCAATGATGAATGGTTGAGATGGCTGAAAACAAAGAGGAGTAACTAGTTACTGAAACAGGGGAATGGTGTGATGTTAGCATTAGGATGATGATGAAGATAGGCAGGGATAATGAATGAAGAAGAGGAGAGAGATAGTGAAACAAGGGAGAAAATTAGTGAAGAATAGGAAAAAAATGTTGATTGAAAATAGAAGGAAAAAGATGACAGTTGAAAATAGGGGAAACCAACAATTGATTGAAAGAGTGTCCGAAAGAGAAAGGAAGATGGTGAGCCTGAGAGAAAGTCTAGAATGGAGGATGCTGGGAGTGAAGTGGATCAGAGAGAGATGCCTTTGGTTCTCTTCTCTCCTTCTAGAATGATTAAGGATCCTCCATCTCTCATCTCTGAATCACAACCCCTTTCTTTCTAATGTAACCCATAATTTTCCATATTAGTTTCCTAATTGTCTTTAACTCCTCCAATCTTTCCTTTCCCACTCTTAACCTCTTTTCCAAAAGATAAGAGATAATCCCTATCATGTTGAAGACCTACTTATCTCCTTAGCCATCCTGTCCATGTGTACTTCATTCTCATTGGCCTTCTTCTTGGTCCATCTTGCATTATGAGATTCATGTATCTTTTTGATGATTTGGTCCCAATTAACATTATCTAAGTCATCCAACTCTATTTTGATTGATCTGTAACACAAAATTCAATCAGATTCATCTTAACCATAATTTATTCATCTTATTAGCTCCGATGATCATCTAGACATTAAATTCTGCTAAACAATGGTTAGATGATCATTGGGGTTATAATTCACATTTAATCTAATTAAGTAAAATTAATTAGTTAGATGATCCATCTAAATGCTAGTTTAAGGTTTTCTTTAGTTAAAATTGAAAACTCAACACCCCCCAACCAGCATTTTGCTAGTCCTGAGCAAAATACACAAAATATAAATCACAAAATTTCAAAAATCATTTTCAAGTCAATTCCCACTTTTGTCTTAAAGAATCCTGTTTAATAAATCTATCAATTTTAGCATACCAATAAAATTTTAAAAAAAATTTAGAACCCTACCCAAAATATACTCCAACTAATCTTACATCTCAGAGTGTGTGTGTGTATAGCCCACATATATAGTAATATTTGTCTCTAAGTAGACTATATCTTTTGAACTCCATCTTGAATATGTTTTGACCTAAATTTTCACTAATGACATGCACTTAGAAATAAAAACACTCAAATAAAATACTCAGATCATATATCTCTTTTAAATATGAAAGCATAGTTAATCAAACAAATTTATCTCACATATACTCTTGAAGGAAGATGTGACGACCCAGGTTTTTGTAACACGTTTTGTAAAGTATTTTGAAAGGCAGGGCCCTTAAGAGTGTAAAAAATTTTCGCAAAACAAAGTAGCAGAAATTCTTTTCTTTAGAACTTGTTTTGGAAACCCAAGTCACCACTTCATACATAACATAAGTACTATTTGTGTACAAAATAAAATTCCATTGCAGGAATATACTTTTATTAAATTCCAGGATCCATCCAGTGGTTCATAGTACAGCCAAATCTATTACAGTACTTGTCCAAATTACATAATCCAAAACTCAAGCTCACCATACAATAAAACTCTCAACAAAGAAAAATACATGTCTTCAGGGGTATACCTTGAAGATGATTCTCTTCAAGTCTTCTATCGTCTTCAGCTCCTAACTCTCCTTCCCTGTATCTGAGATATTGCAACAAGTACAATATCTCAGCAAGCAATGCTTGGTAGGGGATTCAAGAAACATAAAATTGACAATGTAATTCCAATACTTCATAATCCCATTATCATTAAACATACTCTTTACTTTGTAAGTTATGTATATCTATATACACATATAGCCTTCAAGGGTAAACTAGCTAAATTTGTGAAAGTAGTCAAATATCATTCCCAAATAAGTTGATCAATTCTCTTCATTTTGAGAATTTAGTATTACAGCTAATCTTATACTGGGAATTTCCCTTCTTGGGAAATATTGGTAATATACAATTACCTAGCATTTCATTATGCTACAACATAAGGCATTTCACTATGCCTATTCTCATATGCATCATAGTGCAAAATAATCAAAAAGGTTGCTATGTTGCAGTCTGATCTGTACTAGCGCGCTCGGATAACTGCCCTATTCACCACTGATACCACGATGGAAAATATTATGTCACTGCCCGTATGGGGGGGCAAAACTTTCACAGTGGTGGCCTTCCCATAATTGCCACTACCCGACTTTTAGCCTCTCTTAGGGCAAGGTATCATCACATCATCAAATTTCAAGAAGCAGGTGGCCAAAACCTTATGACTCCTCTAGCAATAGCATCCCCCTAGGCTTATGCCTATTAAAATAAACTCACAAGCCTCCAAGCTTGTATGTAAAATAGATTTCATATATATCAGACCATATGTCTTTTTACTTAGGGCTGAGATATTTCCTAGTTCCCTATTCACTTATAGTTTAGTCCTTAACCATCTTATATGTGTTTGGTTGGATCATAAGGTTTTCAAGAGATTTAATACAAGTATTATCATTACTCTTGTCAACATAAGATCATGAGTACAATCATGTATGCATTCATCAAATCCTCCTACCTTTAAGGATTGATCTCTTTTCCCCAATCTTCCATGATCTTGACTGATGTATGTAATATGTACATCTATACATATTGTCAATATATAAATTATGAACAATCCTATTGATCACTAGATTTGATGTTTAGAATGATCTTTAGATCATTCATATCTAAGTATTTTTCTATCTCTAAGTCTTTGCATGTCCATCTCCTTGATCTTGATCTTTCATAGATCCATTGATTGACAATCTACACATGTTGATAAAGATCGAGGTTTTAGATCTTCTATCATCTAGTTCTTCTTTGATCTAAGTTCAATTATTAGATCATCCCTATGGAGGATGATCTTGGTTTTCTTCCTTGAATCATCTTTGATCAAGGGTTTGGATTATCTAATCTAATGAACTATAACAAGTATACTAATAAACATGTATACTAAGTACAATATAGTGTTCTTATTCTTATTGTTCTTGATCATCCAAGATCTAATGGATCTTGTTTGATCATCCTTATCTTACTTACTGTTTTTATTAGGGTTAGGTAATTTATTAACCTTTTATGCTCTTATTATTATTATTCAACCAATTAATGTGTTGGTTGAAGGTAGCTTATTCAAGCCTAAATCTAGACTACTCCTCTTATTTCTAATTGGCTAAGGCTTACTAGCTGAATGGGTGAACACAAAGTGGTTACTTCAATCCTCATGTAAGGAGGCGTTTAGACCTCACAAATGTCAACGGAAGGTAGGGGAAGAGCGAGGCTCTATTAGATAATCCCCTTAACCACTATGTTCATCATTCACTAGAATGACCATAGCTCAACCTTTCATAAGGTTCCTATAAGCATGTTTACCCTAAGTACTCTTTCTAATGGATTTTAATTAAGTCCATGAATATTTATAATGTCATTCATGGGGTTTATTATTCTTTTCCTAATTTGGGCCAAGGACTTGATAATCCTTGTATTGTCCTACTAACTATAGCCCTTACTAATTAAGTCCAAAGTACTCCATTCTTATTTGTGTAATGAAACTTTACTTTCTCATTAGAATACATTTTTTATGTTTTATGCTCTTTATCTCATAACAAGTAGATCTACTAATAACATTTAACCATAAATGAATTATAAATTCAAAGCATAAAACTACATAATTTATGATAATGAGGCAAGGTACTTAAAATAATTAAATCTAGCACCTTATGATAACAATGAAATCACATATCATGCTAAAGTCTAAATGTTATACTAGCATGCTTTATAACATAATCATATTTAAAATGCTATTATATAAAATGAAACTAATTACATTAACATTTTTAGAAACCTTTACTTATGATCCAACCATTTGATTTTAGATTTTTCCCTTTGATTAAGGGTATTAGTTATATTTAGGGGATTTTCTTTATTAAGGTCCAAAGATCATATTGATCTATTTTTGTCATAATCCATCCATGATTTCCTTGGATTTTATCATATCAACATTCATTCTATCCATCCCAAGGATCTGATCACACTTGATCTCATTGATCAAGTGGGTCCCTTTGTATTTTTAGGGTTTTTCTACCATAATGGGTAGATCCCTTAATATATGTCCAAATAAACCATAGATCTTACTTTATTTCAATAGTATATCATTATTAAAACATATTTTCAAGATCTGATCATCTCAGATCTAGGTAATTGAAAACTTGTTTCTTTAATACAGAAAGTTTTACTAAATATTATTTCTATTTTATCATTTCATCAGAAAATAGAGGTTTCAAGCTTTCCATAGCTTCTTTCCGATCTCAATTTGGAGTTCAGATGGCTTTGGAATTGGATCTGGAAGTTCACAGTCTTTCCTAGGGCTTAGATTTGATCTGGGCCCAATGAACGAACGGCCCAGATCTTTCAGGCGAAAAACCAAGCCGGGCGGACGCTTTCGGTTCGTCGAGCACATCCACTGGGATGAACTGACGAAGCGCCTTACAAGGCATCCATAGATGCAGATGGGACGAGCGGGACGCTCGTCGTCCGTGCACCCGTAAAGGGGACTCTTGTCTGGCGTGTCCACTCATGGGTTTAACGGACACGCCATCATCTCACGTGGTATGACGTCCTACGCGCAGTGCACGCGCCATTTTCGACGATGCGTCACGTGTGCGTCTTGGGCGTCATTAGATTCAGAGATCGGACAGTCCATTCTGGACCGTCCAATCAATCCTCTCTCAATTGAGGGCCCAAAATGTCTCTCATCATTGTGAAAATTCTACCCTAGGGGTTTTGGACCCTTCTGGATCGATTGGTGGAGTTAGAATTTTCATCTGAGCACTCTATCATCCAGAATTAAGGGTTCTGGTGTTTACTTTATTTTTACCTTTTTATTACCAAAATACATTACAGTAAACTAAAAATTACATAAAACAGTATTAAACATCTATAGAAAGTATTTCCACCTACCTGATTGGAGAAAAAACCTCGGTTATATGCCCAATTTAAAAAAAATACCGTGTTGATGAAGATATGGCCTAAGATCCACCTTTCTTGTAAATTTTCGTTGTTTGAACCGTTGGATCTTGAAATTTCTTTAGGAGTTTTGTAGAATAGATATGTTGAGAAGTTTTGGATGGTGGAATTGATCAAATTAGATCTGGAACAAGGTGCCTAATTGATTTTAGGTCTCTTGTTCCAATCTAAAAAGAAAAACAAATTGAAAAGAGGGATATCTCTTGGAAATTTTAGGTTTTTGGGAAGGGATCTAGGTTTAATTTTTCAGGGAGAATGAAGAAAATTTTGTGGGAATTTTATGATCATTTTTTGGAGGACTTTTGGGGTTGTATTTATAGGCATTTGGGGTCTTTTTTCATGATTATAATATTTTATTTTTTATTATTAAATGGCATGAAAGTCTCCCATGCTCCATTTTTTCTTCCCCATGCCCCATTTTTCTTCCCCAAGACCAGCTGATGTTTGTTGACCCATGACTTCACATGGGCTGCTCATAAGATTCACTTTTGGGTCCCTTGTGGGCCCCATGTGGGTCTCACATGGTGTAAACAGACCATTTTGCCATTTATGCATAAAATTTTGGGTTTTATTCCTATGATTTCGGATTTGAGTGTTCTTAGTGGTGTTGGATTCGTATTTCTTAGTACATTCTAAATTTTGATGTCTCATATTTTGATTTTTGGGTAAAATTACTATTTTACCCCTTTTGTCCAAGAAATGAAGAAACTTAAGGATTTCTCATTCGAATTCAGAATTTGTCGTGCTTACAATCATTTTGAAGGGTTTGCTAAGTTTAATTTTAATTTTACTTGTCTTATGATTTGATTGTACTTTTATAAAAAGTATATTCTAAATAACCCTAATATTTCAGCCCAAAATATCTGAAACTCAAACTTTATTGATTTTCTCAATCAATTACAAAAATTGGGATTATTACAGAAGAAGAGTTACTAAGGAATTTAGTTTTAAACCTTTAAAAAGGATGTCATTACCTTTGAACATTTAGACATATTACTCTTTAAATCTTATCCATTCATATCCTCACTAAGACTATATTTATCTTAGAATCAATAGGTCTTATATTAGGATGAAACATTGGTTGGGACAATGTTTAAAAAAAGGGATATAAATGGTTTAATGTCTTCAAAATAAGTAGAGGCCTTCTAAAAAGTTAACAAATTTTTATTTAGTTTGTATTAGAGTAAATAAACCTTCATTTTTTGTATTCTTTGTTTGTTTTCATTTCATCACTTATGAAGAAATTTTTCTTCATATTCACTTATTTCTTTTCTAGTATTGTAACTTAAAAGTATTTCTTCTATCCTCTCTAACTTATTTTTGAAGAATAAGTAGTGGATATAATACCTGGAGTAATATGAGTAAAGGTGATTTGGGTAACGAAAGACGATGCTTATATAAGGCTTAAAATGACTAACTAGTGGTGAAAAAGTTTCAAAATAGGCTTTATGTCTCCAAGTTTATAACAAATATGACCTGGATCATTTCCTAAGTTTTACATAACCTATTAGAATCAATTAACTTCTAGAACTTTACAGATAATACACTAATAATGTAGGTAATTAGCCAAATTTAAGACTTGATGGGATCAACTTTAAATCACGTTATAAAAAAATTTGGAACACATTTATAACCCCTCAAAATAATTAAATAGCTCTTAAACTCACTTAGGTTATAAGTCTTCACTAAATTTCTTCAGGACCTCTAAATTATAACTACTTATCAATTTGGACTATGTATATGCAACTATATGCATAGATGTGATTTGAGACTTAGTTTTCATAAGATACTTTGGAAAATAAGAAAAATAATGAATTAATCATCTATAATTCCATTAATAAGCTAAATTCAGCTAGACTATACTAAAGAATATCCAATTCTGATCATAGTGTAGGATTAAACCTAAAAACTCAAAAAATTTCAAATTTTCTTTTTTCACTAAGAAAAAAATTAGAGAAATTAATTAAAATACTATGTATATGCATCTATAATTTCATTTTTCTAGAATTCTAGGCCTCTGAAACTAAAAGAAACTTTATTCCTAATGTTGGAAACATATGACCAAAATTGAATATGGGTGATGCAGAAAACAACAAATTCTAAAATACAAAAATATAGTATAGAGGGATTAGATCCACTCAATCTTGATAAATAGGGTTATCTAGAGTTGTGGACTTAACTTTGGGATTCTCCTATTCTATGAAAGGCTTTAAATGTTGACCATTCATTTAAAAAAGTTTGGTCAGTCTTAGCATCCTCAATCTTTACGGTCCCATATGGAAAAACCTTTTTGACTATATAATGACCAGCCCATTGAGATCTAAGCTTCTTTGGGAAGAGATGAGGCCTAGAGTTGTAAAGAAGCATCTTTTGGTTTGGAGTAAAGGATTTCCTATGGATATTCTTGTCATGAAAAACTTCTATCATGTCTTTGTATATCCTATTACTCTCATATGCATCTTGTCTAATGTCCTCCAACTCACTAACCTAGAGTTTTCTATATGAGTTTGCTTTATCCATGTTGAAAATAAAGGTCTTAACAAGCAAATGACAAGCCTTACCATATATAATACGATATGGAGACATACCAAACAGAGATCGGTGTGCAACCCTATAAGCCCAAAGCACATCGAATAGTAGAGCAGACCAATCCTTACAATCAAGATTTGCAGTCTTTTGTAGATTTTTTATTTTTTTTTTGTTACTTGATTAGATACTTCACTTATCTACTTTATTTGTGGGTGATACATTGTTACAACTTTATCAGTGATGTTATACTTCTTCAAGAGGGATGCAAATGTTTTGTTACAAAAAAGGGTACCATTATCACTTATAATGGCTTAAGGTGTCCCAAATCTAGAAAAATATTTTCTTTCAAAAATTTAACAACTATTTTATATTTAATTTTTTCTGCAAGGGATAGCCTCAATCCATTTAGACACATAGTCTACATCCATTAAGATATATAGGTAGCCAAAAAGAGGTGGGAATGGCCCCAGGAATCAAGAACCTCGATTATAAGGATATGGTTTAAAGGCATCATATTTCTCCTTAATATTCCTTTTAACTTTTGACATTTCTCACATGATTTATAAAACACACGTGCATCATTAAATAATGAAGTCTAGTAGAAACCACACTACAAAATATTTACAACAATTTTCTATGCAAAAAAATGTCTACCACATGCTTCTAAGGGATGGCACTATTTTACTCTAGGTCTGGTACACATCTCTGAGTTATTTGATCTTGATAGTACTTAAACAGGCATGAATCATCCTAGAAGTAGTGCTTTGGAAAAGAACTACCTTTCTAATTTGTTCTAATGTTAAAAAACTTCAATGTGACAAGATAATTTGCTATATCAACAAAATAGGGAGGATGGGAAACATGAAAAGGTTGCTCTTTTCTTTTATCTCAATGTCAAACTCTCAAAGTAGGAGAATCTATCTAAGTAGTCTAAGCTTAGCATCCTTCTTGGATAGAAGATACTAAAGGGCCAAATGGTCAGTGAATATGACTATCTTAGAACCAATTAAATAAGACAAAAACTTATCCAAAGCAAAGACAACTACTAGAAGGTCTTTCTCCATAGTGGAATGGTTTATTTGAGTGCTATTGAGGCTCTTACTTGCACAACAGATGACAAATGACTTTTTATCTTTTTTCGGTCATAGTACTGCTTCAACAACATAATCACTAGCATCACATCCAGTTTTGAGTTAATGATTCAAAAGTTTCTTATTTGGCAAGTTGAAGAGCTAATCTAGAGTATGTGAATAATTATAAATTTTTAGTATTTAATTAAGTTATTTTAATTTTTATAGGTGTTGAGGAGATGATCCAAAAGCCGAGATCAAGTAAGATAAGATTTGAAAATCAAGATCAAAAGGGTGAGCAAGGACCTATATTTCAACATTCCAAAGCTAAATCAAGGTTCAAGATCATTTTAAGGCAAGCAAGAAGACAATGGGAAGACCTAAAGGTAACTAAAATGGGCCCATGCAATTCCACCCACCTTTGCATGAGAATTGGAGCCATACATGCAAGTTTCCTAAGCTAATAAGGAACCCTAAGGAAGTCAAGCCATTCAAGCCTTTATGCCAAAGGACTTAGCAACTCAACCCAAAGTGAGCCACCAAGCTACATGAGAGCCATGTCACATGGAATCACATGATTGGAGGACTTTTACAAGCAATTATTCCATGTTAAAAACATGAATTTCATGTGATAATTAGGAGTTTGGTAGAGATTAGTATATCATAAAAAAAGCATGCATAGGTGGACCAATCAAGAGAGAAACCAAGCCAAATTTCCTTATCTTTCCCTCTCTTTTTCCCCCTTTTCTCTCTTTCTACCCATTGCATGTTATACATAGAAAGGGAAGGAGTTCCATGTCATCTTCCTTGAAAAGTGGTGCCTCTCCCCTTTCTAATTCCATCCTTAGAGTTCTACCTCATCCAACTTTCTAATTCCATTCACCACTAAACTACCTCACCTTATTTTCTCTTTCCACCATCTTTCCTATCTATTTCCATCTTATTTCCATCCCAACATGTAAGAACCTTAAGGAAAGGGATTCCATGCCATATCCCTTAAAAGGTGACAACTCCTCCTCCCTTTTGAAGATATTTAGAAAGTCCACCTCACCCAGCTTACCTTACCTTCTAATCTTCTATCTCCAATCAACCACCTAACTTTTCTACCTAGAGTCCTGGTTCTAATTCTCTTCTTTCTTCCTTGGATATGATCTTATCAAATTTGAAAGGAAAAAATCTATATAAAGCAATCAAACTGCACACCCAATTCAAGTAAAGGGGTTGCTTTTACTCCTTGAAATCAAGCACATCAACTTGGAGATATTCTTAGAGCTTTGGACTTCAACATGTTGGCTGCCTTTCCTTGTCTTCCACACCTTTTGTTTTCTTTGTTTCTTTGGTTTTTGCACTTCAATTATAGGTTGGTACCTTGCTTTAATTCCTTGTTTGTTTGTTACTTTTCTTGTTGCTTTCTTCCATGCACATAGTTCTTCCTTGATTTCTCTTGAGTTTTGCATCCATTTCTCTTAATTTTCTTACTCAGTTCTTCTGGATCCAAGGCATCTTCTCTCTTGTAGTGATAGCTAAGAGAAAAGTACCCTTGAATCATCTTGTTTCTCTTCATCAATCTCCTTGTTTCTCACTTGAATTTAGAGCTAGTTATTGTTGCTTTCTTTTCCATCCACGTGTTCTTACTCTCTTGATTTCTATTTTGGGCTTCACATGCATAGTATCTTAGATTAGTTTGAAATTATTGTACTCTATTTAATCTTTTCTTTCAATCAAGTTCTGGGAATTAGAAAAAAGTACAACTTTTAGGTTGTTATTTATGTACATGCACACCATCTTTGATTGTAATTTCCAATTCAATGAATAAACTTCTTAAATGAGAATTGTTACTGCTTGATTCTAGAATTAAAGTACTTCCTATCTTGAGTGATATCTTTCATGAATCACATGCACCATGTCTTAATCTATGCTTTGTTTGATTTAAGTTTTAGGAGCACCATATTTTTCGTATTTTACCTTTCATGCATAATTTCCAGCAGTCCATATACTTTATTTGCATGATTCCTCAGGAACCCATTTAGCTTTTTAGATAGTTTAGTTACTTTTTTATTAGATACCATGTCAGCAATATTTTTATTCGTGCATTCCAGTCATTTTCTCACTCATGAACCATGTGCACAATTCCTTGGGTCATGCGCATAGTGATTGGGTGATTTGCCTTTAAGTGGTTTATTGTTCCCTTGTTTTATGATCTTTTAACATTACTTGTTTAGTTATTTGCATTTTAGTTTAACTTTAGAAAGTTTCTTAATTTAGTTTTAGAAAGTTTTAGGATTTGGAAAGAGTTAGTTTAGGAAAGGTTCATTTTTAGTAAATTTCCTTAAGTAAAGTTTCTCAGATTCATTTATACTAATTTTGCATTAGTTTCTTATATTAAATGTGTATTAGTTAGGAAAGTTTCTAATTCCATTAAAAATCTTAATTTTTAGAAAGTTTCTTTTAGTTCATGTTTCCCATTCCATGTTTAAATTCCTATTTTAATCAAAACAATCTCTCTTTAGCTAGGCTAAGTAATCTAAAAGAAATCCAATCAAAATCCAAATCTATGAGATTTCTCGTGGAATTGACCTCTCTCAAATGCAAATTACTACATTGATTCATGAGCTTACTAGTATTTTTAAAACATACACTAAGTTTTTGGTGATGTTTCTGAGGAATCACATTGGATTTGTCATTGGATCCTTGTTTAGATTGTTTATCTCTAGTCATAGTTTTATATTGTATTAGATAAGGACTTCTGCATCATTCTTACATAGTTTTCCAATTCCTAAAAATTTGACATATTTCTTTATTTTTATGCTAGTGGAATTTGGCAAAAGGA
The DNA here is from genome assembly GCA_035236585.1 of Warburgia ugandensis. Taxonomy (NCBI): domain Eukaryota; kingdom Viridiplantae; phylum Streptophyta; class Magnoliopsida; order Canellales; family Canellaceae; genus Warburgia; species Warburgia ugandensis. The sequence goes on along the minus strand of CP141129.1, from coordinate 76,894,182 downwards.
GCAGCAGCAATCTTGTGGGCCATAGCTTCATCAACTTAATTAGTATTTTCTTGCTTTCCCAGATTAGGGTTTTCTAATTTTGAGATAATTTGTATTGAGGCTCTATTGTAATTTGTAATTATTTATTTTATTTTAAATAGATTGTAATAATACAAGCCAAGTGAGGGGTATGGTGGCCCACAATTGATCTTCATTAGAAACCCCATTGTAAGCTTCTTTCACTCTCTTTTATTTTCTTAGTGTAGTTGCATTTAATGTACTTTGGGTATTGGTTGGTAGTGTAATTCATATAGTTTAGGGTCATTCATTATAATTTGTTGCATCTTATTTAGGTTGCTGCATTAAATTGTACCTATTTAACAAAGGTTATCCTTTGCTGGACTATAACTAAGGCATATGCTATCTAGTTATAGTGTCTTATTTGTTAAGGTATAGACCCTTTGTTAGATAGCATATAGGTAGGGATTAGTTTCCTTTCCTTGTATTTCATTGCATGTTGATTGCTTTATGGTGGATGAAACACATTGATAGTCAGGGTCCTATAGGAACCCTCACAAGATAAGGACTGGATTTCATCACAAGACCCATGGACCACCTAGGTAATCAATTCAATTCCGTATGTGTTTGTGATCCAAACCCTTAAAAGCTTAATTTAAAATTAAGTAGCAAGACACTTAGGGTTTCAAGCTTGTAGGACCCTTTTAGAAGGAGGAGGCGGCTCTTGATCATTATGGTTATAATGGGTATGCAAAATCTAACTCATTTTCCCACTCCTTTCATTAATGATTGTTGAGGTCTAAATGCCACCTTCCATGAGAATTGTATTAAACACTCTAAGAAGGACCTAACTAGTAAGAAATAGTAGAGCTTGGATAAAAGGAACTATCTAGATCTAGGTCTAAAAGATACTAGCCTACAGATTAACAAGGATTATCAAAATAGCTCAATAGTGAACCATTAGGATTGATTAGGTGTCATATAGAGTTAGAAGTCACATTTAGAATTAGGTTGCATCATCTAGATAGGTTTTTCATTTTAGTGCATGTAAGGTTATCAATCTCAAAACACTTGAGTTAGTATCACTAGATTCTGAGATTGAACTTAGTCATAAGCAATGGGAGAGAAATGAAATTCCTAACCCCATGGACCCATAAGCTGTAGTTAAACACAAGGCCATAAGATTTTTCTATGCACCAATCCAATTAAATACCCCATCATGCATCACCTTACCACCCACCAATGCAAGCCATTTTGAACATATATCTAGAATCATTGAGTTACTCCCAACATTTTTATGGTTGAGAGAGAGAGAGAGAGAGAGAGAGAGCGAGAGAGAGAGAGAGAGAGAGAGAAGATCCATACCTACATATCAAGGAATTCCTTGATATTTCCACTACATTCAAATTTTGAAATGTTTTAGATGATTCTATTAGACTTAGGTTCTTAGTGAAAGATAAGGCCAAATCATGGTTGAACTCCTTAGAGGTTGGTTCCATTGCCACATGGGACCAATTGTCTAATAAGTTTCTGAACAAATTCCTTCCTATCCATAAGACTAATGCGCTGCATAGGGAGATTTGTGATGACCTGGGTTTTTGAAACACATTTTATAATATATATTTTTCAAAGGCAAGGGTGTCCCCTCAGTAAACAAATTTCGCAAAACAAAGCAACGAAAATTATTTTATTTTAAAACTTGTTTTGAAAACCCAAGTCACCACTTCATACATAACATAAGTACAATTTGTGTACAAAATAAAATTCCATTGAAGGAATATGATTTTATTAAACTTTCAGGATCCATCCAGTGGTTCACAGTACACAACCCATTGTATCCTTACAATACTTGTCCAAATACACAATTCAAATTACAAAGTTCTAAATACAATACATGCTCTCTATACAATGTTTCAAGGGATATACCCTTGTTACTTATTCTTCACTAGTTCTTTAAGTCTTGAGCTCCTAAGTCTCCTTCTCTGTATCTGAGATATTGTAAACATTTGAACATTTACAATATCTAAGCAAGCTATCCTTGGTAGGGGATAAGAATGTAAGTTATTGACAGTAAAATCTCAATATTCAACTATCCCATAATTCATTCTATCATAAACACATTCACAGACCACTATTATTTATATGAACATCTCATTTCCTTATCATTTGTGTTCACCTTTATACATACATAGTATATAAGAACAATTCCATTAAAATTGTAAAAATAATCAATAATCATTTCCATACAAAACTAATCAACTCCTTTCATTATAGGAGATTTGTATTTTAGCCAGTTACTATACTGGGATTTTTCCTTCTTGGGAAAAATATTGGTAATATGCAATTACCTGGCATTTCATCATGCCATCCCTTAAGGCATTTCACTATGCCAATTTCATATGCATCATAATGCAAAATAATCAAGGACTACTATGCTTGCAAATTGATCCATACAAATACGCCGGATAACTGTTCAATAATCCACTTATACCATTCTCAGTGGAAATTACAATATCCATGTCCATATGGGAGGACCATGGCTGTCACAGTGGTGGCCTTCCCATAATTGACCCACCCGACTTTTAACCTTTCTTAGGCTTGGTATTTAATATCATCAAGTTTCAGAGAGTGGGTGGCCAAACCCTCTTAACTCTCCTAGCATAGCATCCCCAGGCCTATGCTTGTTTAAAACAAAACCACAAGCCTCCAAGCTTGTATGTAAAATAATACTTATACATATCAGACTATCTGTTTGTTTATCTAGGGCTGGAATATTTTCTACTTTCCTATTCACTTAGGGTTGTTCTCAATTCTCAACTTAACCATTTAATACTTATTTTCCTCATCATTTGGTTGGATCATATTTCAATTTGAGGTATTTACCTTCATATATTGGTATCATACATGTCAATACTTCAAAACATAAGATCATGTATTAGACATGTATCTTCATGTAAAGGTATTCTTAATAATCCACCTACCTCAATAAGGTATTCTTACTCCTTGAAATCTGCCATAGTCTCGATCAGCATATATCTGTCAAATCATATGTATAATGTCATTTTTCTAATCAAGGGTACATACTACATAGTCTTTTGATCATCCTTATGTAGGATGTTCTGAATCTTTCTTCCTTGAATATCATATATCCATGGGTTTAATATCATCTATACAAATACTATCTATATCATACATAACAATCTAATTTACATTGATGTTTCTTTTTCCTTATTATTTTTTATCATACAAGATCTCATCTTGTTTGATCATCCTTATCTTACTTACTATTTTTATTAGGGTTAGATAATTTGCTATCTTTTTATGTTCTTATTATTATTCAACCAGTTAGTGTCTTACATGGTTGAAGATAATTTATTTCTTCATATTACTAGACAACTCCTCCTTATTTCAGGATGACTAGTACTTACCAGTTAAAGTCTGCTCAAAAAGTGGTTAATACAACCCTCATGTAAGGAGGCGTTTAGACCTCTCTTATGTCAACAAGAGGTGAGGGAAAAGCACTTGGCTCTTGTATACCCCCTATAACCACAATGTTTAGAGTCCACTAGAGTGGTACTAGCTCAACCTTTGACAAGGTTCCTATGAGCTCTTTACCTTAAGTCCCTTCTACAATTGATTTTAATTAATTTCCATGGATATGCATAATGTCATCCATGGATGTTCATTATTTTCCTACTTTGGGCCAAGGAATTGGTAAACCATTCCTTATATTGTCCTACTAAACTATAGCCCTTATTAATTCAAAATCATTCATTCATCTTAGTTGTCCATGAATCTCTATATTTCATTAGTTTACATTTTTGGTGATTTATGCTCCTTATATCTTAACAACTACTTAACAATTGAATAAAATTTGACAATAAGTAAATCATAAACTTGAAAGCATAAATCAAATATAAGTTTAACAACTATATACTAACATTCTTCCTATGAATGTAACTTAAGCTAGTGAAATAAAACTAACATGATCCTAAGTTATGAAATACATAAAATTGTACTTCTATCTTAATGGAATCATGTTTAAATCTCTAATTTACACTATCATGATCCTAAGATAATCAAATTTGCTAACAAATTACTCATTTATGGCATATCATACTAAAATTTGATGATTACACTATCATGCTTTCTAACTTAGAACATAAATCACATTTACACCTTTGTATCCAATAAAAGATAATTAAAACTTAGAACATAAATCACATTTACACTTCTATATCCAATAAAAGACAATTAAAGTAATTATATTAAGATTATTATAAGCCTTTAAATATGATCCAACCATTAGATCTTAGGTGTTTTCCTTTAGATCAAGGGTTTTAATTACCTTTAAGGCTTTTAATCCATTAAGATCCAAAAATCATATCCACTTGATTTTGTCACATTTCATCCATGATCTAACTTGATTTCATCATAATATCATCCATTTAATCCATCCCAAGGATCTAATCATACTTGATCTCATTGATCAAGTGGGTCCCTTTGTATTTTTTTATTTTTATTTTAGGGTTTTTCTACCATAAAGGGCAGATCCCCTAATTTATCCAAGATCTGTCCAAATTAACCATAGATATTACTTTATTACATTATTATATCATCACTAAAATAAATTTCCAAGATCTGATCACCTCAGATCTTGAAGATCTTAGAAATTAGACACTTATTTCCAAAATACAAAAATAATTTTTAGAAATATTATGACTTCATTAGAAACTAGACATTACAAGATTTCCATAGCTTCATTCCGATCTCAATTTGGAGTTCATATGACTCCACAATCTTAAATTGAATTTTACAGCTGTTCCTAGGGTCTAGATTTCATCTGGGCCCAATAGAATTAATCTCTCTCAATTGAGGGTTCAAACCTTGTTAGATTTTCTTAAAAATTTTACCCTAGGTGTTTTTGACCGTTTTGGATCTATTGGAGGGCTCAGAATTTCCATCTGAGCTCTCTATCACCATAAATTGAAGGCTCTGGTATTTACTTTATTTTTACCATTTTTCATTTAGATTAAATTACAGAAAAATAAAAATTACACTAAACCATAATAAATATGTATGGGAAGTAGTTCCACCAACTCGATTGGACAAAAAACATATATTTGATGCTTAATTTGAGAGAATTACCGGTTGATGATAATATAGCCCGATTGTCCCCGTTTTTGTGATTTTCTGTTGTTGGAACCGTTGGATCTTGAAATTAATTTAGGGATTTTGTATATACTGTAGTATAGAAGGTTATGGATGGTGTAATTTATCAGATTCTACCTACAACGGAGTGCCTAATTGAATTTAGGTCTCTTGTTCCACTTAGAAAGAGGAGAGAGAAATAAGAAAAATAGAGATTGGGGAGGGATAAATGAGAATTTAGAGCTGAAACTCCAGGGAAGATTTGGAAATTTCGTGGTTAAGGTTGTGAAAATTTTGGGAAATTTTTGGGACATATTTATAGCCAAATTTGAATTTTTTATCATTTCTTTTGATAAGATATTTTATTACTTTAAATTTTTTTATTACAAGTGCATTCTCCATTCTCCACTACAATCTCCACTACCAGAAATAATGCACTGAGCAATTATTGTTGCTTCTAGAACGTTGGCCCACTTTGTGGGCCCCACTTTTATGTGAAAAGACATTTTTGCCCTTTCAACTCCAAAATTGGAAAATAATAGGCAATATTTGACTGAACTCGGAATCGAGCGTACTTAGTGGCGTTGGAATCGTATTTCTAAGCACTTCATGAATATTGATGTCTTATTTCTTGGATATGGAATATGGGTAGAATTACCATTTTACCCCCATATGGAGAAAATTAAGGAATTTTCATTTTAACTCAGAATTGAATGTACTTAATGTTGTTTCGATTAGTTTTCCAAGTACATCCATAATTTATATGTTTTAATTCATGATATAATCTCCATAAAAAGAGAATTTTCAATAACCTAATATTCCAGCCTAGAATTTCTAAAAATTCAAACTTTATTAATTTGCCTTAATAAGTTACAAAAATTTGGGGTCATTACAAGATTATCTATTTTCAACTAAGAAAAGATGAGCAATATTATGAATGCTAAGAAAGGTGGTATGAAGTGCAACAAAAGTATCCCCATCATGGTTATGAAAAATGGCACCAAGTTCAGTGCCTCTATGAGGCATTAATGCCACAAAATAGACAAATGGTTGATGCAGCTAGTGGAGGGGCCCTCATGTTGAAAAATGAGATAGAGATCTGAGAGTTTTTCCAAATTTTAGCTGAGAATTCCCAACAATAGGTTTATTCTAATAGGAGAGAAAGAAATGCGGAGCCTCAAATTAAAGGAGGCTTGTATGAGATAGGAGTGACCACATATCTGTCTTATAAATTTGACTCCTTGATGGAACGAGTGGACAAGGTAGAGAATATGTTTTAGACAATTACTTCCTAACTAAATGCTCTCATAGCTTCCCAAGCATCCACAAAATCTCCACAGGAGGTTTGTTCTATTTGATTCAGCCTGACACCTTTAAACTCTACTTCACCATCTAATAGTGTATACATTGAACATCTTTTGGAACAAGGTAATTCTTTGAATTCATATTGCAACCTTAGCAACAATCTATACTATGCGACATATAATCCAAGATGGGCTAGGCATCCTAATTTATCGTGGTCTAAGAACAATTACCAGGGAGGTCCATCTATGAACCCCTGCTCAAGACTTTCCTAAAGCTTCAATTCTCATGTAGACACCTAGTTTGGAGCTCCCTCAACAACCAAAGAAACCATCAATTGAGGACAATATAGATTTACTCCTTAAGAAACAAGTGGAGACTAATAAGGCCTTACACAATATCTAGAATGAAAGTAGATAGAGATCAACTGTAAATTTCCAAGCTATCGCCAAATTAGAAATTCAAGTGAGCTAATTTTCTACTGTACTAAATGATAAAGGAAAGGGATAGTTTCCTAGCTAGCTAAGTCTAACCCTAAGGGATAGTTTGAAATAGGGTCAAGTGTCATGAGCAAGAAAATTGAATAATTACCCTTAAGAGTGGCTCTCAGGTTGATAACAAGGTAGGGCAGACTGAGGAAATACTAGAGGAGAATGAACAAGCTAAAACATAGGAGAAAAAGAATAGACAAAACCCTCTTCCTCCATTAAGCTTATAGTGAAGGCACCTTATGTGATTAAAGCCCTACTTCATCTGTTGTTAAATAAGGAAAAGAAAGGAACCGATTTCAATAAGATAATGGATGTGCAAAGATTTTAAGCTCAATATTCTATTACTCAATACTATTAAAGACATTCATGCTTATGCCAAATTTCTTAAAGATCTCTGTACACAAAAGCGCAAGCTTAATGTGCAAAAGAAAGCCTTTCTCACTAAGCAAGTGAGCTCTTTGATTCAACATCAAACCCCTCCTAGGTTCAGATATCCAAGTCGTCCTACCATTTCTTATGTTATAAGAAACCATGTAATTGATAGGGCACTACTTGATTTAGGGGTTAGTGTAAATTCATTTGCATTTTATCTATAATCAACTTGGGTTCAATGACCTTAAGCCAACCAATACCACTTTGCAGTTAGCAGATAGATCAATAAAGATTCCATGTAGTATGGTTGAAGATGTTCTAATACAGGTGGACCAGTTTTACTTTCTTGTAGATTTCATTGTCCTAATACCCAATCTATGTCAAATCCTGGTAATTTTGGATGTCCATTCTTGGAAATGTTCAATGCCATCATTAATTATAGAAATGGTGTGATGAAGTTACCTTTCTTCAATATGAAAGTCAATCTCAATGTTTTCAATGCTGATCATCAACATCTATACCTAGATGATGCCTGTGTAGTAAATTCAATTGAAGGTCTAATTCAAGATGCTAATAAGCCATTTTCTATTCTATACCCACTTGAGTCATGTCTACAACATTTTAATGGTAATTTGGATATAGACAAGTCCATTGATAAGTTAAATAATCTTGTAGATGCTGCACCTATGATGGATACCTCCAAATGGGCACCTCTCGTGGAACCACTTCCTCCTTACAATTACATCCCTATGCCTTCAATAGAATAACCACCTACCTTGGTCTTTAAGCCATTATCTAAAAATTTGAAATATTCCTACCTAGGACTTGATGAATACTGACTTGCAATCATAGCTTTAGATCTAAATAAAGAGTAGGAAGGTAAGCTTCTTAATGTTCTCATAGAACATAAGACAACCTTAGGGTGGACGGTAACTAATATCAAAGGAATTAGCCTTGTTATATGCATGCATAGAATTCAACTAGAAGAAAATGTTAAACCATCTTGGGAAACACAAAGGAGACTAAACCCTAATATGAAAGAGGTAGTGAGAGATGAAGTACTAAAACTCCTAAATGTTGGTACTATCTACCTTATATATGACAGCACTTGGGTCAGCCCAGTTCAGATTGTCCCCAAGAAGTCCAAAGTCACAGCAATCCGAAATGAGGACAACGAGTTAGTCCCCACTTGCATTACCACCGGGTGGAGAGTTTGTGTTGATTACCAAAAATTGAACTTGGTCATGAGGAACGAACACTTTCCTCTTCCATTTATCAACCAAATGCTAAAAACAAAGTTGATAACTGTCTAATTTTCATAAAAACCATTTAATTAGTTACCCATGTGTTATAACTTAAAAGGGTAAAGTAGGGTTTTTAGAACAAAATTCATAACGAATGCCTTTTTGACATAATGACTTAAAATTTGATATTTTGTAGGTACAGAGGCTAATCTAAGGTAATTATGTGATTAATCATATTTTTCAAGATTTAATTAGAGATTTTACTTTTTGTATGAAACGAGATGGTGATCCGATGACTAAGATTGATCGAGATGAACATTGAAGATCAAGATCAAAAAATCAAGTCAAAACCTAAGAATCATCAATCCAACATGAGATCAAGGATGAAGTTCACTTTAGACAAGCAATGGATGAAATCAAAGGAGCTAAAGGTTGCCAAAGTGGTATCGTGAAGTAAGCCATGCACTTCCACCACCTTTGCACGGGAGCCATTCAAGCCGCCTTAGTCATATAAGACATGAAAGAAGGTGACAAGAAAAGGAATCCAAGCCAAACCACTCAGGCCACTCAAGCCAAGGGATGGAGCCATGAAGCCAAGCTAAGAGAGCCAGCCATGAAGCCTAGCTAATGGAGCCCTCAAAGTTAGCCATCAAAGCCATTAAGCTACGCTAAATGGAAGGCTAGGATTGGAAGAAAATCAAGAGGATTATCCATGAGATTCTAAGGGACATTTTAAATGAAATTAAGGAAAAATTCATTAGGAGAAGTTGGTATGTGGACCAATAGGAAGAGACCCTTATATTTTTTATGTTTTTCCCACCTTTTTATCACTTTACACCTCATTGCCAAGTAGCACCACGAATTTAACTTTCCATTCAAGTGTCCTACCATTACAAGACTCCTCCACCTTGCAAACTCCTATCCCAACCACCCAAATAATCCCCACTTCCTCAAAAATCACCTAGCCAATCATATTTTTCCACCTCATCTTACTTCCGTAAACATTTTGTACCCATCTCTTTTCTCCCACCTTCCTCTCTCTTTCTTACCTCATCCCATCCATCTAACTTAATAATTTCAAGGGTTTCCATGATTTTTGAATGGGGGAGACATCCCTCCCTTAAAAAGGGGCATCTCCCCACCTTAAGACAACCGAAAAGGTAGCCCTTTTTTCATCTTTAAAGGCCTAGGTGTATGCATAATCTAGCCCTTAGATTTCCTATCTTTTCTTAGAGAAGCAAAGATCTCTCCCTTTTAAGAAGGAGGCATTCTCCACCCTTCTTCCCGCCTCTTGATTCTCCAACATCTTTCTCTCCATGTCAGCCATTTCCTCCATACTTCCATGCCTCTTCCATTGAATATTCTTCCCTTGTTTTCTTCTTCAAAGTTTAGGTTAGATCTCCTCTTTGATTCCTTGCTTTGTTAATTGAGTTATTACCTTGCTTTCATGCTCTTGTCTTCCTTACCTTCATGCACTTGTTTTTATGACTTTGCTTCCCTTGAATCTAACTTGCAATACTCTTATTTTCTTGCTCCATTCTCTTAAGATCTAAGTTATTATTTCTCTAGTAGTGACAACTAAGAGAAATAGTATCTGAAATCTTTTGAGCTCCCTCCATCTTTTATGTGGTTTTTGCTTAGTTCTAGCTCTAGTTTGAGGCTATTTTGTCATAGAATAATTCCATCTTCCTAGCTTTTCTTCTCTTGGGTTTCTTTTGGGTTATAATTATATGTTAGCTAAACTTGATACTATTGTTAAAATATGTTTCATATTTAATAGGAATCAGGTTCCATGTCTTGAAAAAGCATGCAAAGTCCAGCAATTGTGCACATGTTCATGAGTTCTCTTTTTGATGTAATTTGACATTCATTCAATAAAGTTCTATGCTTCTCATTTCTACTAGCTAAGTACTTTAGTTTTGAATGTTTTATAGTATTCAAAGTGCTTGATTTCATGTGATAATTGCTTGGATATTAAAAATAGCACGTTGCTAGAATTTCTAGCAACATAGTAATCACGAATGTTTCATGCTTGATGTTAGCATTTGTTATTGATGGTTTGATTGATTCTCCAAGGATTTGGTTAGACTTTTAGAATGTTGAGTCAATGCTTATATTAGATTGCATGATAGTTGGCTATAGGTCCATCAATTTCAATCTATGTTTACTCCATCAATTATACTCACCATTTCACGGATCATAGGCATGATACTTGCGTAGCTTTCTTTCAAGTATTTGATTAGCTATTGTTTTCATTTAGTTTTCTTGTTCAACTGTAGTTTAATCTTATTTTAGATTCCATTAATTATTATTTACATATTAGTTCCATGCTTTAGGTTTCATGCATTCCATGTTAGCCTAAGTTGCATTCTAGTTCAGGCATTCTTTCTAGCTTAATTCCATGCATACCACTTGTTTAGTTGTTTCCATACGTATTACATGCTTTGATTTCTTAATTAGATCATTGTTTACATTTAATTTTCATGTTAGGTTAGTTAAGAAATTTTTCATGGTTTTAAAAATTTCTAAATTTGAAATATTTCTAATTGCATGCATTTTTTATTTTCATCATTAGTTTATGTTAAAATCTCATTGTCATGGTTAGGTTAGATAATTTAAAGTGGGGACTACTAGCATCACATTTGTTTGATTCCTCATGGGATCAACCTCCTCGCGTGAGAATACTACAACCAATTCGTGTGCTTAAGAATTTAACATAAAAATCACAATAAGGTTTTGGCACCATTGCTGGGGGGTTGCAACATATTGTGTAGTGGACCATACTTTAGACTATTTTCCTCTAGTCTAGGTTTAGGATGCATTAGTTTTGGGTTTTACATCATATTTTTGCATTTGTTGCTACTTTCCTCATATTGACCATATTTCTTTAATTTTTGTGAGAGAGGAATCAGCAAAGGAGTAGCGACGATCCTATGGGGCATGGTTTTATCATCTTAGATTAGGGTTTTATTGCTTTCCTAGATTAAGATTTGAGTGAAGATTGTAGTGAGGCCCATTTTTAATTTTAATTTTTTTATTATTCAAATTTTTAATGGGTTGTAGTAATATAAGGCAAGTGTGTGGTATGGTGGCCCACACATGATCATCATCGGACCACTCATTGTGAGCATCCATCACTCAAATCTTAATTTTTAGGATAATTTGCATTTAATGTAATTTTGTATTTAGATGGTAGTATAATTCATGGGGGTTAGGATCATTCACTTTAATTGTTGCATCTTTACTTAGGGTTGTTGCATTAATTGCACACCTATTTAACAAAGATTAGCTTGAGCTTGGCCATAACCAAAGCATAGGCTGCATGGTTATAATGTACCGTCTGTTAAGGTGCCTGACTCTTTGTTTAGTAGCATATAGGTAGGCATTAGTTTGCTTTTTATTCTTCATTTCTTATTTAAATGCTTTATGGTGGAATGGAACTAATGCTAGTAAGGGCCCCACAAGAAACCTTATAAGATAAGGCTAGATTTAATCACCAACTCCTTGGCCCACCTAGGAATCAATCAATATCCTTGTATGTCTCGATCCCAACCCTTGAATTTAAATTTAAAATCAATTAGAAAGAGACTTAGGGCATCGAGCTCATAAGACCCTTTTAAAAGGACATGATTTATTGTCACTCTAATGGCTTCTAAGCATTATGCTTATAATGGGTGCCTTAAAATTTGTGTGATTTTCCCACACCTTCTGTTGATGTTAGTTGAGGTCTAAACACCTCCTAACATGAGGATTATATTAACTAATTTTGAGTTAAACCTAATTGGTAAGCAGTAGTCAAATCTGGATAGGAGGAGTTGTCAAGATTTAGGACTAAGAGGCTACTACCTATGCAATAAGAAAAGATAATCAAGAAACTACTTGATTAGTGAATACTAGGATTTGGTTGTGCATCATTTAGCTTAGGATTAGTATTTAGGTATCATCACATAGTTAGGGTTTCCATAAAAAGGAAAAAACCTCATTCATTGTATATAACAATTTGTTTCATTATATTCAAAGTTGAGAACAAAGTCTTATTAAGAAGGGGATAGATTTCATAGGTTAGATACATTGATGGATAGGTTAGATATTATGGAAAGTCCATTGCTTAAGTTAATAGCTTCTAGACAAGCTGCTCGACAACCTCCATACCATAATGACTCTACATATTTTGAACCTCAATATCCCACTCCTTTATGGCCATCAAGCTCCACATACAATGAATATTATCAGAAGCAAGTGGATGCACCTAATGCATTCACATACCTTAACAATTTTTGTCTTGAGACAAATTACCAAGACTATAATGAATGGGCCAGGCATCAGGAACAATCTTGGTCTCAAGACTATCAATATCAGAAAGAACCACAATGGTCCCACCTTGAACAATACTACCATGATTATCAAGAATATCAAAGTCAACCTTCATGGGTTCAACTTGCTCAACCCTTTTTCAACATCCCAATGCCACAGCAATACCAACCCTATGATTCGTTTCCTCTACAACATGAAGGACAATTGTTAGAAGAGAATATGTAACCATTATTACTAAAAATAGGATGGAAATTTGTTATGATTATTTTGAGCCACAAAACCCACAATCATCCATAGAAACTCCAACTCATATTTAATCAAGCCATGTTCTACTCCTTGTTATGATTATGATGAAGATACTTCCATTGATGAAGAAAATGAAGCTTTTGAACCATCCAACCTAGATCCTATAGAATCATGCTTGCTTATTTTTGTGAATTTGATGAAGACACATCCATTGAGGAGGTGAATGAGTTGTTGGATACTATGCCTTTAATGGACACTGCTCAATGGTTAGGTAGATTAGATCCTCCTATAGAGCCTAAAATATTGAGCCTTGCAATGTAGAAGACGTACTTGATTGGGACTATAGGCCTTAATTGAATAATCACAAGATAGTCATATAGGCCCAATCGAAACCTTACTTGTGCCCATAGAACAACAAGAAGAAGAGCTAGTTGACGTTCTAACCCTACTTCAACCTACTCTAGGGTAAACATTAGAAAAGAATAAGGGTTTAAGCCTAACCATGTCTAGTAATACAAGAAGAATAAGGGTCAAGGAGAGAACCATTCATCTCCATATGATCAAACAAAATGCACGGTAGTAAAGGAAGTCATCATGTTACCACCACCTCAAAATACAAGGTGGAGGAATTATATTAACTACCATTAAATATTGAAAATGGGGGATCATCAATATGGCCCCACAACACTCAAAATTGTGGTGGTCTATTGTGTCATATTGTTACCACCACCTAAAATTTCAAGATGGAGGAAATATACAGACTATCGTGAGGTTCAAAAGTGGCATGAGAATTCTAACCATTTCATTCTTAGGATTAGGAAAAATTAGTTTAACTAGCTAGGTCTAGGTTTAGATGCTTAGATTATTTATAAACCATGTATGGTTGAAGATGTTAAATTTAGTTCTTATTAAGAGGCAACCAAGGATTTTTTAGAAAGTCTCATTATTTCTACATTACCCTTTCATCATTTAGATGTCTTATATTTCAAAACATTGAGAACAATGTTTGGCTCTGGTTGGGGATGTTGTAGATCTACATGAGATTTTTGACTTGTCTTGTAGTTTGGAAAATTAAAAAATATATATATTTAAGTCTTTATAAAGGTGACAAGTTAGATTTTCTAAATATTCAGCTAAAATTTTTGAACTTTAGCTTATTAATAGTATTGTGTACAATTAGTTTGCTATTGTATTCCTTTTCTAAAGTATTTCATTAAAAATTAAATTCAGAATACTAATTGCACAAAATAGCTATATATAGTTTAACTTAAAGAGAAAATATAACTTAGAGATCCTGAAGAAGATCTATGGAGACTTATAACCCAAGTGAGTTTTGAGCCATTCTTCTTTTCTAAGGGTTATACATAAATTCAAAATTTTATTCAATGAACATTAATTCTTAGTTGGTTTCACTATTCTTCATCTTGGTCAACTGTTGAGAAAATATAAAAGACTATACTACATCTCTTAAAGTTTATGATCAATTTTTGAGTCATACAAAACTTACGAAATGATAGAGGCCATCCTTGGAAAATCAAGGGCCTTTAGCCTTCCCTATATTATTTCTCTATTAGTTAGCCCCTTAAGCCTTTTCTTTGTTATCCAAATAACATTTACATGTATTGAACCCTAATATATATCCATTACCCATTTATTTTGGGAATATGTAAAGAAGATTGAAGAACATATTGAGAAAAAGTATGAACAATACAATTCAAGAGGTAGACATCAAAAATGGTAAAAAGAAGAAAAATTCACAAACGCTATATATAAAGTCACATTAAAAAGTAAATAAAAGAGATAGCCAATGGAAAAGAAGAATGTTCACTCTTTTGAGGAAAAATTGAAAAGTTATGAATACATTGCTACAAGACCTATACATATTTCTAAGATAACCACTGTTTATCTTTATAACCATTCTTTTGATAGCTCCTACCTAAGCCTATGTTTTGTCCTAATAGAAGTCATAACTTGATCTTAGGAGAAGTATGGCTTCGATAAAGTGACTTCTTTCTGAGTGATAAGTATATCCTATGAGAATTGAAGTCAAAGCATACATTTGGATAGTAATTTAGGTTATATTTGACTTGGAGACTTAATTATATATCAGCTACAACACACACTCTCCTTCCAAAGTTTAATAAAATAATAGGATATCTTTATCATAAGGGCAGGATTTTGAAAATTTTTCTGTATCTTTATTAGCATGCTAAAGTTAGGTGCTTAATATATGCTGAATAATAAAAGAAAATTTCTCAGATGAATAAAGAACTTGCATAAAAATTTAGACAATTATGTCGGTATATTCATTGACTAAACATTGAATTAATGACATATTTAAACACTATTAAGATGTAAAATGATAAAATCTTACTCAACTCAATGACCAATGCTGAGTCACACTAGGAAGGGTGAACATCTAGGTGACATAAAAATGTCTATGACACCATTCTTAAAGGAAGACTTAAGTACATTTTCAATGATAGAGAAATGAACATAAAAAACCTTTAAAGTGAAACAAAATCCTAAATAAACAAGTCATAATAGTTTCACCTTACATAAATGACAAATGGTTAGGGATTGAAGTGAGAGAGAAAATGACAAGGTAAAATAGTGCACTATAAAAATTCAAGTGCAAATAAGGTGGAAACTTACACCTACATAGCATACTAAATGGAATTAAACCACGCTAGGATAAGCTATATAAAATTTTTTAACATGCACACCATCAAGGATAGTGAAAAGATACTAGGATTTGATGAACTAAAAGATCATCCAAGGCTAGTACTTTAATGAAAGATTGAACATCTAAATATTGATTTGGGTTATGACATAGATCACCATAAGCTATAGAAAACTAAGTTCTTGAAATTTAATGGATTAATGGATCTCACACATGGCATCGACCTACCTTACATTTAGTACCGTGATTTGGTAATCATTGATATTTTAGGCATGCACTCTATGAGTTGCTGTAAGCCCTGGATTATATGAATCTTGAATGTTGTTTTAGGAGGGTACTCTATGAGTAGCCATAAGCCCTAATTGATGTGGTTTTGTCAATGCTTTAGGCAAGCGCTCTGTGAGCCGCCATAAGCCCTAAGGGTATGACTTTCATCGATGCTTTAGACAAGCACTATATGAGCAGCTCTAAGCCCTAGTAGATATGGATTTCATTGATGTTTTATCACGCACTCTATGAGTAGTTGTAAGTGCTAGAGAGGAGGTTTTAATTGCTGATTTGGTAGGTGCTTTATGAGTATCGTAAGACTTGGAGGCATGCACACCCAGGTCTGCAGATAGACCTAGAGGTAGGCACATCTGGAATGGCCATAAGACCAAGGCTTGTGTGCTATGTGTCGTTATAAGTCCTGGAGACCCTATCCTAGGAGGTGCATTTGGCCACTGACCCTGCGCTACGGGGGGCAATACGATTAACAAGTCATGGGGAATTGCTCTGAGGTAGCTAGTGCCCCCATGAGGTCTAGTGAGGATTGGACCATGAGGTATCCATGATCGACCCAAAGGCTGCAATAGTCACCAAGGGTGATGGTAGGGCCCTATGAGCACAGGAGTCTAGACATGGTTTGGCATGTTGGGCATGTCAATCATCCCCAAGAGTCTAGACCACAATGTCCCTGATGATACGACTGTATGCCATCATGGTTTCTGATCAATCAATTTTCCCATGGCAAAGTGGGCTTAGATGTCTTATGGATAGAGGATTGTACACATTGATTTACTCAATTACTGAGATTTTTAATGAGTTGATGATTTATCAAATTTTGGATTTACTCATGACTTGCGTTTAGTAGTTTTTCCATTTGAATTACATCTCACATAATATTATACCTCATTTTGACATTGTATTCAGGGTTCTTGTGAAAATGAAACCTAAGTTACTCCCATCGCAAAACCATCTATCACATTTACTTATGTATGCCTACATATATATATATATATGTGTGTGTGTGTATACATAGTAATGGATGTCCTATTTTTGGTAGGCGAGCTTATATTAGTTTTCTTCCAAATTGTGAGATATTGATATGCGCACCCTCTTGCAACCAACATTTTAAGTGGCACTCTAAGGAGTTCGAGCATGAAGGATGCAAGGAAGGCAAAAGTAACAAGTTCGACTTAGATATACATGGTGATACTTTTTGTGCATTTATTTGAAATGTATAGGAATTCATTTTGGGTTATATATAACTTATTTTGTTTACACATAAGATGGTTGTAGAACCTTAATCATGGATCACTTACTTATTTAAATGGATGTGTGACATTACTTGTGACCAGTAACGATCCTATGGCATGTAGTTCTAGGTTAGAATATTACTTTTCATATATGTGGAGGTTTTGGTTGTAATTCCTGGTATAAAGTCAAAGTATTTCACAAAATACTTATATATCATCATATGATCATTCTTCAAAACTAAGAAATTATTGCTGCTTTCTAAATAAAATAATAATAAATATTTTTAAAAACTAAGATATTACATTTCTAATATAAAGGACTGGTAAGTGTTCACTTTTGTATAAAAAGTACCTAATTAGTAACCCATGTGTTATAATCTGCAGCGTTAGTTTAGAATTTTTAGCCAAAATTCATAACACATATATTTCTATCCTAAGAATCCAAAAGAGTGATATTTATCAAGTTTAGAGGCTAATCTAGAGTAAGTGAATGATCATATTTTTCTAATACTTAATTAGGGTTTTTACTCATTTGTAGCAAGTGGAATGAATGCCTAACTACTTATATTGTGCTTTGTAGAGTTTTGCATGGGTCAATCTACGTGGTTAGCTCATTGAGAGTGTAAAGGGCAGTGTGCCCTAGCCTAGG
Organism: Warburgia ugandensis; assembly: GCA_035236585.1. Taxonomy (NCBI): domain Eukaryota; kingdom Viridiplantae; phylum Streptophyta; class Magnoliopsida; order Canellales; family Canellaceae; genus Warburgia; species Warburgia ugandensis. Next base: position 76,876,216 of record CP141129.1, on the reverse strand, counting down.
GGTGTGGGGGTGGAGCTTTCGAAAGAAATTTGAAGAAATCAAATGTCTTGGAGAGATGATCTAATGGCAGAGTTTTGTCAAGATGAGAATTGAAGATCAAGTCAAGGCCTAAATTTTAATATTTCAAAGTAGATTAAGGTCCAATATCATATCAAGGCAGCATGATGGATCAATGGAAGCAATTGGAAGAGCTAAAGGTAACTAAAATGGGCCCACGACGCAAGCCATGCATTTTCACCACCTTTGCATGGGAGCCATTCAAGCTACCTTAGCTATATGAGTCATAAGAGAAGGTGACAAGCTAAGAAATTCAAGTAATCCATTAAAGCCAATGGTATGAGCTCTGAAGCCAAGCCAAATGAACCCTCAAAGTGAGCCACATAAGCCAAATTCCACATGCAGTCAAACAATTGAAGGAGAATTCAAGCAATGATCCACTTTCTAAATTTGGATTTTCAAGGTTTAATTAGAAGGTTTGAGAGAATTATGTAAAAGGTAAGATGACTATGAATTGGTGAACCACTCAAGAGAGAATCCCTTGATTCCAACTCCATCTCCCACTCTTTTTCCATTCAATTGACCTTGGGTTACATGTTAAAGGAGGGAGAAACTTCCTTAGGAAAAAGAACCCCCTTTCCTAATTAGCGATCAAGTGGTTTCCTAAATAGGAAACCTTAGATCTACTTTAATTCAAATAACTTCAAAATCCTATATCTTTTCCCATTTTTCCTAAATCTTATTCCTTGACTTTCTATCAACTAAACATCATAAAATTAGAAGGAAAGGATCTCCACTTTCCTTCTAGGAAAAAGATGCCTACCCCCTTTTCACAATTAGAAACCAGCCAGCCCATGCTTCTTATCTTCTCTTATGTCATGTTTATGATATCATCTTACTAATTGATCTTCCATACAACCTCTATCATTCAATACACAAACCCTGGAGACACTTTCCTCATGGATTCACCCTTTCCTAAGTTAGGAAGCCACTCATCTAGTTATACCCCCATGGTCGATACGATTTAGAAGTAGAGGCCGGGTGAGACCTTGAAAGGAGCACTATAGCTTGGGATCTTTTGGAGCTTTGGACTTGAGAATTCTTTGATGCACTTTTTCCTATCAGCCAACTTTAAGCAAGCCTCGCATTTCCTACTGAGATCCCAAGTCTCCAAGTGGGCATTACTTTTAGTTTTCATTGTTTTGTACCTTAAAGCCCATGCTATCTTTCCAACCCTCAAGCCTTTCCTTTCTTGCTTCAATTCTATTGTTTTTAATTTTATTTAATCAAGATTCAAGTTATTTATTCGCTAGTAGTGACAGTCAAGAGAATAGCTAGCTTAAATCCATGATTTCTCCACTTAAATTCCATGTTTTATATCCTCTTTTTTCCATAGTTTTGGGCAGTTTTTCCATAGCAAGTTCACCCATCTAACCATCTTTTCTCTTGAATTCCTTTATGGATTTTCTTTGTGTGTCATCATACTTTAATTTGTGAGCATTATATTGTGGAGATGATTCAATGAAGTTCTTTGAGATTTCTTATTATGGAACCTTTCATCAAATTAATTTAGATCTGAATGGTTTCAATTGCATCCTTATGCTTGATTAATTTGATGTTCTTAAGTAGTTGAAATCTAGAATTTTTCTCCCCTTAACTCTGTGTTTTGTATCTAGCCATTTAAACACTTATTTGCTTCAATCCTTAAGAACTCATTTATCTTTTCATATTATTTATTAGATCTATTAATTATTTCACGTGATAGTTCTCTTTAGATTCATCAATTCAGGTCACTTCTGCACCTTAGAACCATGCATACAATCCATGAATCATGCGCATGGTACTAGGTCACTTTCCTTTTTGGTATTTTCTTAGTTTAGTTGCATGATCTTATTTTGAAAATAGTTAATTCATTGTTTGCATCTTATTTTAGTGTTATAAAGTTTCCTAATTTGGTTTTAAAAATTTCTATTTTTAAAAAGTTTATAATTCTAGTTTAGGAAAGTGTCTAATTTGAGTAGTTTCCTTGAGATTAGTAGCCTACTTTGATTCATTCTAATTTAGCATTAGTTTCCTTTATTTGGTTGCCATGTTAGTTAGGTAAGTTTCCATTCTAATTGCTTAACTTTAGTTTTTAGAAATTTTCTTTTAATTCTAATTCAATGCATGTTTCCACTTTATGTTACTTTAAATTCCTAGTTTGATCACAACACTTTCTCATTGGCTAAAGTTAATCAACTTAAATAAGATCCAATTCATTGAAAATCAATGATATTCCTCGTGGGATCGACCTTGCTTGCTTTAAAATACTACATTGATTTGTGCACTTGTGAGTAATTTTAGAGCTACACTAAAGGCTGTTAGAAGAGAATGATTAAGATTTCAAAAATCTCTACAGGATTTCTAATAGTTTTGGTATAATATTTGTTTTAAAATCTCATAATCTGCATAAAATGATGTTTTATCTTTTAAATATGCATTGAAAATATATTTTAGCTTTCCAAAAGAGGGATTAAAAAACTATGTTCTTAACTGCTAAATTTTCTTTTGAATGTAATGGTTTTCCTATGTTTTTCAAATGCATGGAAATTAAAGTTGATAGCATGAGTTGTTTTAATGGCCAACATTAAATTACTAAAATTGTGGATTTTAGCATGTTAAATTTATTTGCAAAGCATGGTCTTTCAAATCTCTAAAATGGGATGTTTTCCAAATTTATTTTTGGAAAGTTTTAATATGCTAAGTAAGATGGTAGGATTTTAGTTCTTGAAAAAGAAATTATTTGCAAATATTATACATGATGAGATTCTGAAATATGATATTTTGGGTATAATGATACCATGGATATGTATTTTTGCAGGCTAAAGTGCCTAGTGGTACACATTGGGCTCTTGGCCCCTAACCACCGAGGGTGCAATGGTATTCGTAAACCCCTATGATTGCTAACTCGCCCACTAGGGGTAACTTGGGGGTTCAAGGGCTTGTTGCATGTGCTAAATGCAATCATGAGTACTAGCAAAGTGGCACCTTTTATTTTTTTTTGTAAAATAATTTTTTGTATATTTTTCTCAAAACTAGTAAAATGCTAGTTGGGGGTGTGATGTGTAATTTTGCATAAAAACCACAAGCATTTTTGACCTAGTAACTTAAAATTTTGATATTTTGTTGGTCCAGAGGCTAATCTGAGGTAAGCATGTGATTGATCATATTTTTTTAGTATTTAATTAGAGTTTTTACGTTTTTAGGAAATGAGATGGTGTTCCAATGGCATAGATCGATCGAGATGGACATTGAAGATCAAGTCCAAACCTAAGAATTATCAATCCAACATGAGATCAAGGATGAAGATCATTTTTAAGATCAATAATGGATGAAATCACAAGAGCTAAAGGTGGCCAAAGTGGGCCTGTGAAGCAAGCCATGCACATCCACCACCTTTGCACAGGAGCCATTCAAGCCACCTTAGCCATTTAAGCCATGAAAGAAGGTGACAAGATAAGGAATCCAAGCCAAACCATTCAAGCCACTCAAGCTAAGGGATAGAGCCATGAAGCCAAGCTAAGAGAGCCAGCCATGAAGCCTAGCTAATGCAGCCCTCAAAGTTAGCCATGAAAGCCATTAAGCTACGCTAAATGGAAGGTTAGGATTGGAGGAAAATCAAGAGGATTATCCATGAGATTCTAAGGGACATTTTAAATAAAATTAATGGAAATTTCATTAGGATATGTTGGAATATGGACCAATAGGAAGAGACCCTTCCATTTTTCATATTTTCCCCACCTTTTTATCACTTTCCACCTCATCTCCAAGTAGCACCACGAATTTGACTTTCTATTCAAGTGTCCTACCATTCGAAGACTCCTCCACCTTGCTCAACCACCCAACCAATCCCCACTTCCTAGGAAATCACCCAACCAATCATATTTTCCCTCCTCATCTTACTTTCCTAAACTTTTCCTACACATCTCTTTCCTCTCACCTTCCTCTCTCTTTCTCACCTCATCCCATCCATCTAACTCGCTAATTTCAAGGGGTTCCATGATTTTTAAGGGGGATATACCCCTCCCTAAAAAAGAGGCTTCTCCTTATCTTAAGATAACAAAAAGGCGACCCTTGTTTCCTCTTTAAAACTCTAGGTGTATGCATAATCTAACTCTTAGAGTTCTTATCTTTTCTCTCCACCTTAGGATCACCTATGAACTAGGTTAGGAAGTTCCCAAAAAAAATAAAAAGAGCAAGAAAAAAAATGCGACAAAACTCCTGGAGAAGGGGAGATCGCACCCTTCTAAGAAGGAGGCATTCTACAGCCTTCTTCCCTCCTCTTGATTCTTCAACGTCTTTCACTCCATTGAAGTCATTTCCTACCTGCTCCATGCCTCTTCCATTGGACATTATTCTCTTGTTTGCTTCTTCAAAGTTTAAGTTAGATCTCGTTTTTGATTCCTTGCTTTGTTACTTGTGTTATAACCTTGCTTTCTTGTTCTTGTCTTCCTTACCTTCATGCACTTGTTTTTATGCCTTTGCTTCCCTTAAATATAGCGTGCAGTACTCTTATTTTATTGCTCCATTATCTTAAGATCTAAGTTATTGTTTCTCTAGTAGTGACAGCCAAGATAAATAGTAGCTTAAATCTTTTGAGTTCCCTCCATCTTTTAAGTGGTTTTTGTTTAGTTCTAGCTCTAGTTTGAGGCTGTTTTTGTCTTAGAATTTCTTCTCCTAGGTTTCTTTTGGGTTATAATTACATGTTATCTGAACCTGATTTTCTATTTTTAAAGATGTTCATATGTAACTGGAATCAAGGTCCATGTCTTGAAAAAGCATGCAAAGTTCAGCAATTGTATACGTGTTCATGCTTATAATTTTGATGTAATTTGACATTCATTCAATAAAGTTCTTTGAGGGTTATCATTGTTACTTATTTCTAGTAGCTAAATAATTTAGTTTTGAATGTTTTATGATATTTAAAGTGCTCAATTTCATGAGCTAACTGCTTGGATATTAAAAATAGCATGTTGCTGGAATTTCCAGCAACATAGTAATCATAAATGATTCGTGCTTGATGTTAGCATTTGTTATTGATGGTTTTCTTGATTCACCAAGGATTTGGTTAGACTTTTAGAATGTTGATTTAATTCTTATGTTATATTTCATGATAGTTAGCTATAGGTCCATCGATTTAGATCTATGTTTACTCCATCAAATATGCACACTATTTCATGGATCATATGCATGATACTCGCGTAGCTTTCTTTTAAGTATTTGATTAGCTATTATTTTCATTTAGTTTTCTTGTTCAAGTGTAGTTTGATCTTAGTTTAGATTCCATTAATTATTAGTTTGCATCTTAGTTCCATGCTTTAAATTTCATGCATTCCATGTTAGCCTAAGTTGCATTCTAGTTCATGCATTCTTTCTAGCTTAATTCCATGCATGCCAATTGTTTAGTTGTTTCCATAAGTATTACATGTTTTCATTTCTTAATTAGATCATTATTTAGGTTTCATTTGCATGTTAGGTTAATTAAGAAAATTTTCATGATTTAGAAATTTCTAAATTTAGAATGTTTCTAATTGCATGCATTTTTTATTTCCATCATTAGTTTAGGTTAAAATCTCATTGTCTTAGCTAGGTTAGATAATTTAAAGTAGGGACCATTAGTGTCACATTCATTTGATTCCTCACAAGATTGACCTCGTCGCTTGAGAATACTACAACCGATCTGTGCACTTGTAAGTTTAAGTTAAAAATGGCAATAGTGAACATGGTTATTACTTCTTTCTTAATGGCTACTCCTGTTATAACCAAGTCCCCATAGCACTTGAGGACCAGGAGAAGATTACCTTCACCTACCCTTTTGGGACATTTTCCTACCATTGTATGCCTTTTGGACTTTGTAATGCACCAGCTACTTTTTAGAGGTGTATGTTAAGCATATTTTCAAATATGGTGGAGAGGATTTTAGAATGTTTATAGATGATTTTTCAGTGTTCTGTTCTTGATTTGATGAATGCTTGCACCATTTAAAACTAGTCCTTATTATGTGTCAGGAAAAGAATTTAGTGTTAAACTGAGAAAAATCTCATTTCATGCTACAAAATGGTATGGTTTTAGGCCACATCATATCACATAATAGCATAGAAGTAGACAAAGACAAAGTAGATTTAATCTTTAGCCTTCCTCTTACTTGGATGGTGAAAGTTTTTTTCTCATTTGTAGGCCATGTTGGTTTCTATAGATGATTCATCAAGGAATTTAGTAAAATTGCTAAGCCCCTATATAATTTACAAATGAAGGAGGCAACTTTTGACTTTGATGATGATTGTATGAAATCATTTGAGTGCCTAAAGGCAAAATTAACTTCTGTGCCTATTATTCGACTATTAGATTGGAGTGTACCATTTAAAATAATGTGTGATGCTTCAGATTACATGATCGAGGCTATGATAAGTGTTTAAATTTGTATAAAAGGTACCTAATTAGTTGCCCATGTGTTATAACTTATAGTGTTAAATTAGGGTTTTTGGGTATAATTTTATAACACATGCATTTCTGACCTAATAATTCGAACTAATCTAGAGAAAGTATATAAATGATCATATTTTAAGGATTTAATTAGGTTTTCTCACCTTTTGTCTTGGAGAGATGATCCAAAGGCCAAGATTTATTATAATAAGAATTGAAGATTAAGATCAAAAGATCGAGTCAAGGCCTAAATTTCAATATTTCAAAGTAGATCAAGGTCCAAGATCAGAACAAGGCAAGATGGTGGATCAATGGAAGAAATTACAAGAGCTAAAGGTGACTAAAATGGGCCCATGAAGCAAGCCATGCATTTCCACCATCTTTGCATGGGGCCATATAAGCATGAGAGAAGGTAACAAACTAAGGAATTCAAGCCATTAAAGGCAAGGGTGTGAGCCATGAATCCAAGCCAAGTGAGCCCTTAAAGTGAGCAACACAAGCTAATTAAGCCAAATGTCACATGAAGTCATACAATTGGAGCAGGATTCAGGCAATTATCCATTTTCTAAATTTGGATTTTTAAGGTTTATTTAGAAGATTTGAGAGAATTATGTAAAATGTTAAATGAATATGCATTGATGGACTTGTAAAGAGAGAAACACTACTTTCCAATTCCATCTCCCACTCTTTTACATTCAAATTGACCTAGGTTATAGGTTAAAGGAGGCTTCCATGGAAAAAGACATTCCCCCTTGTTCAAAATTAGAAACCAGCCCTCTTATCTCTCTTATGCCATCTTCCCACCTCTCTTTCTTGTTTCATCTAGCTTACATCATCTCCACCTTACTTTCCTCATTCAATACCCTAACATTACGTCCACTTTCCTCATGTTTTTACCCCTTCCTAAGTTAGGAAACCACTCATCTATATATAGCCCCATGTTCCATGTGAATTTTCCAAGTAAAGGTAGCGAGACACTTTGAAACATAGCATCCTTTGGTGTTATTTGCTATTGGACTTTAGGATTTCTTAGATGCTTTTTTTCCTTTAGATTTTTATTTATTAGCTTATTTATTTGCTCTTCAATTCATGTTAGTAGTTTGCTTGCTTTGGTTTAGTTTTCATTGCTTTAGTTTCCATTTTTTTGCTTTCAATGTTTGCACCTTCCTTTCCATCTAGCTTCTCCTTCCTTCTTCATCCCAATTCCACTTGTTTGTCATTTTTATTCCCTTATGATTCATGTTAAATCATCTCTGGTAGTGACAGCTAAGAGAAGAGTTAGCTTAGAACCTTGATTTTTTCTCCTGAAATTTAAGCTTTTCACCTTCTTCTCACCTAAGTTTTAGGCTAATTTACTTGCCTTAGTTCACCCACTTATCCTTCTTTTCTCTAAAATTCCTCTATGGGTTTTTTTTTGTATGTCATTATACTTTAAATTGTGACCATTTGATTGGAATTTTTTTTTTGTTTAGATAGGATTTCAAGCTCTAGAAAAGTGCAGAAATTTCAGAAGTTATATACAGTTTTATGCACATATATTTGATGTATATTGAATATGATTCAATAAATTTCTTTGGGAATTCTCATCCTGGATTGTTTTTGTCTTGTTTCCAAATATAAAAGTTATGGTTTCAATAGCTTCCTAATGCAAGATGTATTGACTCTTAAGTACCAAAATTTGAAAATTGGTTTTTCCTTAACTTTGTGCTTTAATTTCAGCCAATAAAGAATCTTATTTTCCTAAATCCTTAGGTATTCATTTAGAGTTTTATGTTGTTTATTATATCCCATGGTAAGTTTTCTTAGTAACTCATTGTAGACGGATTAAATTTCACCATCGTTAGGGCTCCAGAATCATGTGCATAGTCCAAAAACCATGTGCATGGTTCTAAATCCCATTCCTTTTATATTCTTGGTTAATTTAGTTGTTTGATCTTATTTTAGAAGTTGTTAATTATTTTTTGCATATTTTTTTAGGTTTAGAAAGTTTCCTTTTTAGTAAGTTTAAGGTTAGGTAAGTTTTAATTTAGGAAAGTTTCTAATTTAGTAGTTTCCTTAGGTTTCATTCTTTAGTTTGAATCTTTCTAAATTGCTATAATTTCCTTTAGTTATTGTATGTTAGTAAGGTAAGTTTCCATTCTAATTGTTTAGTTTTAATTTGGGAGAATTTCTTTTACTTTTAGTTTCTAATTTCGTGCATGTTTTTAATTCAATGTTACTTTAATTTCTTAGTTTAATCACAACTCTCATTCTTTTGCTGAAGTCAATCAATTTGAATAAAATGTAATTCATTGAAATTCTGTGAGATTCCTCCTGATACCGACCTCGCTTGTATGAAAATACTACATTGATTCATGTGATTGTGAGTAATTTTGAACCTATACCATGTTTTTGGCTCTGTTGCTAGGGAATCACAATGGATTTGTAGTTGAATTCTTACCTTTAGTCTTTATTTTAGGTTTCATTAGGTTAGGGTTTTGCATCATAGTTTCCTAGTTTGTTAATTTCTCACAGAATTAATCCATCTTACTTATTTTATGGAAGGGCAATTTGGCAAGGGAGCAGCTTTATCACTTAGGGTTTATTTGCTTTCTTGGATTAGGGTTTTTACTTTTTGAGTGAAACTTGTAGTGAAGCCCATTGTAACTTGCAATTTCAATCTCAATTTTAAATGGGTTGTGTTAAAATAGGGCAAGTGTGTGGTATGGAGGCCCACATTTGATCTTCATCAGAAACCTCACTGTAAGTATCCCTTGCTTTCCTTTTATTTTCCTAGTTTAGGTCGCATTTAGTGTAATTTACATTTGGTTGGTAGAATAATTGACAAAGGTTTAGGATCATTCATCTTAATTATTGCATCTTTAAATATGGTTGTTGCATTAGTTACACCTCTCTAACCCTTGGTTGGATAGCATATAGGTTGCACTAATTCCCTTTCCTTGTACTTGCATTGCATATTTATTGCTCTATAGTGGATGTGCACATTGATAGTAAGGGCCACACCGGAACCCTCATAAGATAAGGACTGGATTTCATCACTAGATCCTTGGCCCACCTAGAAAATCAAATCAATTTTTTGTATGTTTGCAATCACAACCTTTGAATTTTAATTTAAAATTAAGTAGCACGATACCTAGTGCTTTGAGCTTGTATGAACCTTTTAAAGTGAGGAGATCTACTATCACTCCAGTGGCTTATGAGCATTGTAGTTATAGTTAGTGTTCAAAATCCAAGTGATTTCCCATGGTTTTCATTGATGGTTGTTGAAGTCTAAATGCCTCCTTCCATGAGAACTATATTAATCACTTTAGAGCAGAACCTAATTGGTAAGCAATGGTCAAGTCTGGACAAAAGGAAGAGTTATCTAGATTTAGGTCTAAAAGCTACCACCCTGCTCGTTATGAAAGATCAATAATTCAGCTTGTTAGTGGACTGTAAGGGATTGATTATGCATCATTTAGAGTTAGGAGTCATATTTAGTTTAGATTCATCATTTAGTTAGGTTTTTTCATTAGAATAGTACATGTTCATTGTATACAATGATTTATTTCATTGTATGTGAAGTTGAGAGCAATGGCCTACCAAGTAGGGGATAGTCGACCACCAATGTCATACTACTTCACTCCTAAGCCATTACATTATGCAAATATATATGAGATAGATACAAGAGATACATCTAATATGTTCAATACATTTGATAGAATGACCGCTATGATAGAAAGGATGAAAAGTCTGATGAATAGGTTAAATGCTTTTAGGCAAGATACTAAGTCATATCAACAACCTCAGTACAACGATTCCTACTCCTATTCTAACCCATAATATCCCACTCCTTCATGGCCATTAAGCTCCACATACAATGATTATTATCAAGAGCCAGTGGATGCCACCGTGGCATTCACATACCCTAGAAATAATTATTATCCTGAGACGGACTATCAAAATGGATGGGCTAGGCATCATAAACACCCATAGTCTCAGGAATATCAAACATCCTAGGAAGAACCACAATGGTCCAACCCCAATCCACCCTACCATGATTATTAAGAAAATCAGGGTCAACCATCATAGGTTCAACCTGCCCAGCCTTTTTTCAATACCTCAATGCCACAACCATACCAACCCTATGAGTCATTTCCTTTACAACATGAACAACCATCGTTAGAAGAGAATAAGCAATGACTTAGTGAACTAATGGATCATACTCATGCTGCACTTCAAAATGGGGTTGAGTTAATGAAACAAATTAGGGAGGAGAGTGAAAAAACACTTGAAAGAACTTCAAGGTGGGAATTACCAATTCCTACTAAACATCAAAGTTTTTCACTAACCTTGACCATTGATGATGATGATGATATGATGGAAATATCTCATGATTATTCTGAGCCACAGAGTCCACAACCATGCATAAAAATCTCCCATTTATATCTACTTGAGCCATGTTCTACTCCTTACTACAATTACGATAAAGAAGCAACTATTGATGAAGAGAATGAAATTTCAGATAATGAGCCTGTAGTGAACTCTTCTAAATGGTAAGACAAAATAGAAATCCCTACACTTCTTGAAACTTAATTTGAGCCTTGTAGTGTAGAAGATGTACCCAATTGAGACCTACAGACTTTATTTGATCAAACATTAGATAACAATATAGGTTCACTTAAAATCTAAGCTATGTTTGAAGAACAAAAAGGAGAGTCAATTAATGTTCTAGATAGACATCAACCAGCTCTGGGGTACACATTAGAAGACACTAAGGGCTTAAGCCCCAGCCTATCTCCATTAGATCAAGAACAACTGTTAAGGGAAGTGCAAAGTTAGCTTATACTCTAGTTTCAATAAAATGTAAGGGGAAGGAGGAAAAACATGTATTGATTGTTACAAGTCCCATTATCCCTCAATTTGTTGAGTAAGGAGACCATTCGTTTCAATATGGTCCAACACACTTCATGATGGTCTTTTATGCTATCAAGTTAGCACCGCCTCATATTTCAAGTGAAGGATTTTTATTGACTACCATGAAATTTTAAAAGTAAGGGATCATCAATTTCAATGTGGCCCCCCCAAATCCAAAATTACTGTGGTCTATTGTGTCATATTAGTACCACCATCTAAAATTTCTAGGTGAAGAATTTATATTGATTACCATGAAATTCTTACGTAGAGTGAGAAATTCCTTTATTGTTAGAGTTAGGATTAGGTTAATCAATTAGGTTTAGAGTAGATGTGTTAGTATAGTCTAGATGAAGACGTTAAACTAGTGCTCATTGGGAGGCAACCCAGGGTTTTTAGTGTCTCATTATTCTACAATACCCATTCATCATATAGGTGTCCGTTGTTTTCAAAACATTAGGAACAATTTTTAGTTTAGATTTGGGGTGTAGATATGCATAAGATTTTTGAGTTTTTCTTCATGTTCTCATTATAAAAAAAAAATAAAAAAATCAATCTTTTTTTTAAGTTTGCAAAGTTTGACGGTCAAAATTTCTTTACTATGATGAGAATTGGATGTCTGATGTTTAGTATTTCCACTACTTTAACTTATTAATAGACATGCATATCGTTAATTTTGCATCTTATTGCATTTTATGAAAGTTAATTCTCAGAATACACTTACACACAGTGCATGTCTAGATTAATGGACGGTTATGACTCAAAGACCTTGAGGAATATTAGTGGAGACCTATATAACCAATTTAGTATTAGAGACTATCATGTTTCAGAGGGTTATATAATTCATATTTCCTTCAGTGAACATCAATTTTGAAAGATCCCAGTATCTTTGTTTTGGTCTATTGCAAGAATCAACTAGGAGTATTAACTTTGACTCCTAAATATTTATTGACTCAAATAGGCTTTAAGAAACCTAAGAAATGATATCGGTCATCCTTGTTGTAATTAAGAGATATAAAACCTAACTAGATACTATACCATTAGTTAAACCCTTTAAGCCTCTTGGTAGGCCTTTTCTTTTCAAAACTGTAATTTACTTTAAACCAAAGAGACCCCTATAAAAAGTAAGAATATCCATTACCTACTTTTCAAAATATGAGTAGACATGGTAGAGAAAGTTTAGAAAAAGGACAAAAGTCAAAGAAGTGAAAAATATCAAACGTACAAAGAAAAGTGTTCCTTCTCAGAAATACAAGGAAAAGTGAAAAAAGTATTAGAAAAAGAAAATTTTATGAAAATAAAAATAAAGTAAAAATGGAGAGGATATTCACTTCAAAGTACAACCAAAAAGTAAAATTGTCAAAATAAATATTCCTTGAAAATCTCTACTCAAATTTGAATCCTTTTACCCTTCTTTTTAGAACCTTACCCAAGCCTACATTTCATCCTATCTAAAGACCTATTGATCTAAAGTAGAACATAGCATTGATGGAAAGAATTAAGTTAAAATATTTTTAATGGTCGTAGTAATGGCATCTATTCTAAGAGATCATATTATTTATCTCATATGTGCTTAAAAACATTATGTGAAACATTAGATTATTGAATTTGGTCACATAAAAAGATAATTTTGTTTGATCCTTGTTCTTTGAAAATTTTATTTTTAAGTGTATGCCAATGAGAATTTGTGGTCGAGATTTCTTTCCAATGAAGAAATAAGCATATCTGTTTAAAAGTCCCGACTTATGTAACTATATACACATTGCACTTTGAGATGAAACTAGATTAAAATGGCTTTGGTATGTGGATAATTTTAGGATATTTTCATTCATCTTTGTTAAGTAGTTAAAGCAGTCTCTATGATAAATTAAGGAACCTAGCCTTATAAATTTTTGTGGGTGTATTCACTACAAACCCTCATGAGGTTTAACTCATCCACTAGGAATAGCCTAGGGGTTTAAGGGTGTGAAGCCTTGGCTGATGAGGGCGGGCCAAGAGGGCTGGTAGGCTTCTAGGCAAGGTGAGGGACTAAGAGTTAGTCCCACATCGCTAGGGGGAAAGTTACTGGGCTCTTGATAAGAGTGCTGAGGACTTCCCTTGCAACAAAGCCTTTTCCCTGGGCAACTGGGGAAGAACAAAACAGTGTGGGGTGTATGGGCACTTCGGCATGGACAATATTGTTGCAGGGTGTGGGCCCTCGGGCTGTTACAAAGGGCTTGTTGCATATGCTAAATGCAACCGTGAGTACCTAAGAAAATGGAAACCATTTTGTTTGCATAATTTTTTGCATGTTTTTCTTAAGACTAGAAAATGCTATTTGGGGGTGTGATAAGTGATCAATTTTTTATAAAAAAGTACCCAATTAGTTACCCATGTGTTAGAACTTATAGTGTTAAATTAGGGTTTTTGGCCAAAATTTTATAATACATGCATTTCTAACCTAATAATTCAAAAATGTGATATTTTATAGGTTCAAGGGTTAATTCGAAGTAAGTATATGAATGATCATATTTTTTTATTTAATTAGGCTGAGATTTATCTAGATAAGAATTGAAGATCAAGATCAAAAGATAGAGTCAAAGCCTAAATTTCAACATTTTAAAGTAGACCAAGAACCAAGATTATAACAAGGCAATATGATCCATTCATTTCCATTTTCTTTCACCATGAAGCAAACCATTCATTTTCACCACCTTTGCATGGGAGCCATTCAAGCCACCTTAGTTATATGAATAAGCTATGAGAGAAGGTGACAAGCTAAGGAATTCAAGCTATTAAAGCCAATGGTGTGAGCCATGAAAACAAGCCAAATGAGCCCTTTAAGTGAGTAACACAAGCCAATTAAGCCAAATGCCACATGGAGTCATACAATTGGAGGAGAATTCAAGCAATTATCCACTTTCTAAATTTGAATTTTTAGGGTTTATTTAGAAAATTTGAGAGAATTATGTAAAAGGTAAAATGACTATCCATTAATGGACCTATAAAGAGAGAAACCCTACTTTCTAATTCCATCTCCCACTCTTTTCCTTTAAAATTGATCTAGGGTTACAAGTTAAAGGAGGGAAGCACTTCCATGGAAAAAGACACCCCCCTCTTGTTCAAAATTAGAAACCAGCCCTCTTATCTCTCTCATGTCATCTTCCCACCTCTATTTCTTGTTTGATCTAGCTTACATCATCTCCACCTAACTTTTCACATTCAATGCCCTAGCCCTAGGGCCACTTTCCTCATGCTTACACCCCTTTCCAAGTTAGGAAACTACTCATTCATATATAGCCCCATGTTCCATGCGAATTTTCCAAGTAAGGGTGGGTGAGACACATTGAAACATAGTTTCCTTTGGTGTTATTTGCTTCTAAAATTTGTAATTTCTTAAATGTTTTTATTCCTTTGGATTTCTAATATTGTCTTGGTAATTTGCTCTCTAATTCAGGTTCGTAGTTTCCTTGTTTTGGTTTAGTTTTCATTGCTTTAGTTTCCATTGTTTTGCTTTATAATTTTGCACCTTCATTTCCATCTAGCTTGTCCTTCTTTCTTGACCCCAATTCCACTTTCTTTCTTTCTTTTTGGTTATTCCTTAAGGTTCAATTTAACTTATCTCTGGTGGTGACAGCCAAGAGAAGAACTAGCTTAGAACCTTGATTTGCCCTCTTGAAATTTAAGTGTTTCACCTTATTCTCACCTTAGTTTTAGTTTAATTTCCTTGCCTTAGTTCACCCACAGCTGTCTTTTCTCTTAAATTCCTCTTTATATTTTCTTTGCATGTGATTATACTTTAGAGGTGGGCATTATATTGGGATTTTTTCATTGTTTTGATAGAATTTTAGGCTTTAGAAAAGTGCACAAATTCTAGAAATTATAAATAGTTTTGTGCACATAAATTTGATGTAAATTAGATATTATTCAATAAAGTTCTTTAGAATTATTTTTATGAATTGTTTACTTCATCAAAGTATTTGAGATCTGGGTTGTTTTCTTATATAAAAGTTATTATTTCAATAGCTTTCTAAGCCAAGATTAGTTGATTGTTCTTAAGTATCAAAATTTAGAAATTGGTTTTTTCTACATTTGTGCATTAATTCTAGCCATCAAAACATCTTATTTTCCTGAACCCTTAAGTATCCATTTAGAATTTCATTTTATTTATTAGATCTCATAGTTATTTTTCTTAGTAACTCACTATAGGTGCATTAAATTTCACAATCTTTAGGTTCCAGATTCATGTGCATAGTCCAAAAACCATGTGCATGGTTCTAAATCCCAATCCTTTTAGATTCGGTTAATTTAGTTGTTTGACCTTGTTTTAGAAGTTGTTAATTAGTTTTTTGCATATTGTTTTAGGTTTATAAAGTTTCCTTGTTGCATTTTAGAAAGTTTCCTTTTCATAAAGTTTCTAATGTAGTAGTTTCCATAAGTTTCATTATTTAGTTTGAATCTTTCTAAATTGTTGCAGTTTCATTTAGTTATTCCATGTTAGTAAGGTAAGTTCTCATTCTAATTGTTTAACATTAATTTAGGCAGGTTTCTTTAACCTTTTGTCTCTAATTTTTTGCATGTTTCTAATTCCATGTTACTTTAATTTCTTAGTTAATGACAACTCTCCTTCTTTGGTTGAAGTTAATCATTTTGAATAAAATACAACCCATTGCAAATCTGTATGATTGCTCATGGGATCGACCTCACATGCATGAAAATACTACATTGAGTTGAGTACTTGCAACTAATTTTAAAGCTACACTAGTTGTGTTAAGGCAATGTATTTCCCCTATGTGATATATTATGTTAGCAAGACCATCTCTCTGTTTACTTAGGACTGAAATACCTTCTAGTTCCCTGTTCACTTATAGTCTAGTCCTTAACCATCTTATATGTGTTTGGTTGGATCATAAGGTTTTTAGGGGATTTAATACAAGTATTAACAATTACTCTTGTCAACATAAGGTCATGGGTTCAATCATGTTCATCCCATGTAAATGCATTCATCAAATCCTACTACCTTCAAGGAGTGATCCCTTTTCCCAAATCATCCATGATCCTGATTGATGCATGTAATCTGTACATCCATACATATTGTCAATATATATAAATTATGAACAATCCTATTGATCACTAGATTTGATGTTAAGAATGATCTTTAGATCATTCATATCTGAGTATTTTTCTGTTTCTGAGTTTTCTTATCTCCATCTCCATCTCCATCTCCTTGATCTTGATCTTTCATAGATCCATTGATTGACCATCTACACATGTTGATAAAGATCAAGGTCCTAGATCTTGTATCATCTAGTTCTTCTCTGATCTAAGTTCAGTTATTGGATCATCCTTAAGGAGGATGATCTTGTTTTGCTTCCTTGAATCATCCTTGATCAAGGGTTTGGATTATCTAATCTAATGAACTATAAGATGCATACTAATAAACATGCATACTAAGTACAATATAATATTCTTATTGTTCTTGTTCTTGATCATCCAAGATCTAATGGATCTTGTTTGATCATCCTTATCTTACTTACAATTTTTATTAGGGTTAGGTAATTTATTGACCTTTTATGCTCTTACTATTATTATTCAACTAGTTAATGTTTTACTGGTTGAAGGTAACTTATTTAAGCCTAAGTCTAGACTGCTCCTCTTATTTCCAATTGTCTAAGGCTTACTAGCCGAATGGGTGAACACAAAGTGGTTACTTCAATCCTCATGTAAGGAGGCGTTTAGACCTCACAACGTCAATGGAAGGTAGGGGAAGAGTGAGCCTCTATTAGATAACCCCCTTAACCACTATGTTCAACATTCACTAGAGTGACCATAGCTCAACCTTTCATAAGGTTCCTATAAGCATGTTGACCCTAAGTACTATTTCTAATAGATTTTAACTAAGTCTATGAACATTTACAATGTCATTCGTGGGGTTTATTATTCTCCTAGTTTGGGCTAAGGATTTGATAATCCTTATTTTGTCCTACTAACTATAGCCCTTACAAATGTTAAGTCAAAGTCATTCCTTCCTCTTATGTGTTCATGAAACTCTAATTTCCAATTAGATTACATTTTGGTGACTTATGCTCATTATATCTCAACAACTAATTAACATTTGAATCTATTAATAAAATTTGACAACAATTAAATCATAAACTTTAAAGCATGACTCAATATAAATTTAACAAACATTTATACTAACATGCTCCCTATGAATGTAACTTAACCTAATGGAATAAAACTATACTTAAACTCGCATGATCCTAAGTTATGAAATTTTACTAGTAATCTAATGGAATCATGCTAGAATATCAAATTCAACCTAACTTGGCCCTAAGATAATTAAATTTCTAGCCTATTATAACAATCTAATAACATTTAGAGCATAGCATGTAAAATTTAAGAATTACACTATCATGCTTCCTAATTTATAACATAAATCACATTTACAAATCTTTTATCCAATAAAAGACATGTAAATTAATTAGATTAAGATTATAAGAAACTTTTGCTTATGATCCAACCATTAGATCTTAGATATTTTCCTTTTTATTAAGGGTTTTAGCTATATTTAGGGGGTTTTCTTTATTAAGGTCCAAAGATCATATTGATTTGTTTTTGTCATAATTCATCCATGATCTCCTTGGATTTCATCATATCAACATCCATTCCATCCATCCCAAGGATCTGATCACACTTGATCTTATTGATCAAGTGGGTCCCTTTAAATTTTTTGGGTTTTTCCACCATAGTGGGTGAATCCCTTAATATCTCATAGATCTGTCCAAATAAACCATTTAGATAACTTAATTTCAATATTACATCATTATTAAAACATATTTAAAAGATTTGATCATCTCAGATCTAGAAGATCTTGGCAATGGAAACTTGTTTCCTAAATACAAAAAGTTGTATTACATATTTTCTCCATTTTATCATTTGATAAGAAAATAGAGGTTGTAAGATTTCCATAGCCTCTTTCTGATCTCAATTTGAAGTTCATATGACTCCGAAATTAGATCTAGAAGTTCACAGTCCATTCCTAGGGCCCAAATCTGATATGGGCCAATTGGAATGGATGGCCCAGATTTTTCCAGTAGACGGGATGGGCGAAACAATCGGTTTGTCGCGTGTCCGTTGCGGATTCGTAACGGACGCTCCTGCCCCGAACGTCCACCGACGCGTGCGAGATGACTCTGCATGCACTGTGCATGCGAGACAACGTCGCACGCATTGCGCGGGTGCACATACCATGTCTCGCATGCCGTCCATGGAACTTTGCCCCGATTGGGAGATCGAACAGTCCATTTGGACCGTCCAATCAATCCCTTCTAAATTAAGGACCCAAAACGTCATGAAATTTATTAAAACTTTAACCCTAAGGGTTTTGGACCCTTCTGGATCTATTGGAAGGGTCAGATTTTCCATCGGAGTCCTCAATCTTCCTGATTGGAAGGTACTGACATTACTTTATTTTTACAAAAATTTGCCAAAATAAAATTACAGTAAAATAAAAAATTCAGAAAACATTAATAAAAATGTCCAAGAAGTAGTTCTACCTACCTGATTGGTGATAAATGTAGGTTATATGGTCCAATTTAAAAAATACCCTTTTTGATGAAGAGATGGCCCAAGATCCACCTTTCTTGAGATTAAATTTATTTGGGGGTTTTGAATCTAAGGTATATTGGAAATTTGTTGATGGTGGGATTTGTGATATTGGGCCTGGAATAGAGTGCCTAATTAAATTTAGGTATCTTGTTCCAATCTAGAGAGAGAAAAAGAAAATGAAAAGGGGGAGATTTCTTAAGAGTTTTGAGTTTTTTTTTTGGATGGATCTAGGTCTAAATTTATAGGAAAAGTGAAGAAAATTTTGTGGTAATTTTATGAACATTTTTGGAGGATTTTTGGGGTTGTATTTATAGGCATTTTGGATCTTCTTCCATGGTGATGTGTAATGATGATGGTTAATTTTTTATTATTAAGTTAGCTTTGGATTCTCCCATTCTCCACTTTCTTCCCCAAGACCAGCTGGTATGGTTTGAACCATGATTTTACATGGGCTGGCCCTAGGATTCGTTTTTGGGTCACTTGTGGGTCCCATGAGGGCCCCACATGGTGTAAATAGACCATTTTGCCCTTTATATATAAAAAAAATTAAGGTTTATTCCCATGATCTCAGAATTGAGCGTACTTAGTGGCGTTGGATTTGTATTTCTTAGCACATTCTAAATTTTGATGTCTCAGATTTTATTTTTGGGTAAAATTACTATTTTACCCTTTTGTCCAAAAAAATAAAGAAAATTAAGGATTTTTCATTCGAATTCGGAATTTGTCTTGCTTACAGTCATTCTGAAGGGTTTTCTAAGTTTAATTTCAATTATACATGTCTTGCTAGAATATTAGGGTTATTTAAAATGTACTTCTTATAATTGCGGTTATTACAATCTTCCCCCCTTACAATAATTTCATCCTCAAAATTTGTAATACAACTCACTTAGGAGTTTTCACTGTTCTTTCATAGCCTTACACATGTAGCCTTGCCACTTATGGAAATCATATTTCCTTTCATTCCTTTCTCATACTACCTTCTTCTCAAAGGTTAAGATGCTCATCCATGACTAACCTTACTAATGCATTGTATACTAAAGTTGGTTCTTGCTAGAATTTCCCAAATAAGGGTTAATAACTCTTATTGAGTTATCCCTTTTGTTTCAAAACCTTCCATTTCACTTGACTGGTAATTTTCACCAATCTTTCCATACTTCACAATTTTCTGTTATACCTTCTATTGCTCATCCTCATTCTTTTTCAACATATAAAGTTTTGACATAGCTTTCCTACTATGTATAGTCCTTAGACTACCTACAATAACATATTGATTAGATTTTATAACTTCAACTATTGTTCTTTGTAACAACCTTCCAATCTTTGGAAGTAATTTTCTCTTTCTTTATTCTTCCATTATTTGGAAGTGAATACTTTATTTCTTCTCTACAGTTCATACTTCTTTACTATTTCCTTCTATTGACAACCTCATTTCAAATCCTGTCATTGAATAATAGTTTCCTTGTAATGACTCTTTCCTCATTCCCATCCATTGTTTTTGTAACACTCTTTGAGTGCCATTTTATTCATAATACTTGACTTTCTACATTTTTCCTTCCAAGATAGTGTCATTTAAATCTGCATATATATTCCTGATCCTCTTTTGTTATCTCTTTCTCATATTCAGAACATTCTCACAATCTATGATAATATTCATCTCTTTTCCTCTCATATATATTTATATGTCATAGGCTTCAAAATTTCTAGATTTTGCATTTCCTCATGCTTCTTTCAAGCATACCTCATAGCCTTTATCATATCATACTAACCCTTTATTTGCAATATTCTTGATAATTCCAATTAAAAGAGTCCATATTGACTTTGTAATAATCCCTTCTCAAGTCTTTACAAACTCCATAATTTATCATCTATTCTTCAATTCTCAACACTCTACTATCAACTCATTTAGGATTTATGTAACCAATGGCAAGATTTCACTAAAAGAACATCCTTATGTTATAAAATTAGTAAGAGATATATTTCTCTAATTGTCATTGTCATTTCATATTTTGATCTCATATTCCACCTTTGTTGGGGTCAAATTCCATGCTATCCTTAAAATTTATACAACCTAACTTTGCTTTCTTCAATCACATGTACACTTACAAGACAAGTTTTGTAAGTGTCTAACATATATCCCATGAATGCTCTTGATTTCATGAAATCTATTTCCATATATCATTACCACTTCATTCAATATATTTCATTCTCCTCAACTTCATGAACATCTATTATCTAACTCATAGAACTTTAAAATTTGTTTTGATTTTATACTTTGATGTTGCATTTCCAATTCCCAATTAATAATAAATTTGAAAATGCTCATCCTTATAGAGGAAAAGGATACTTAATTTCCTCAACATCATTTATATTTAATGCATCCTTATATTGATTCTTCCTTTTTCTTTTCCTAAAGGAAATTTGTTACTTTCATAATGTAATTTGCTATAATCACTCCATATCCATAAAATTTGTTCTTTCAACTCATTCAAATAATTTGATGTTCTTTTCCTCAACTATTATAGATATTTTCTCATTCAATCTCATGTAAGACTCAAAATATTCAAACTATCTTAAAATTTCTAACCACTTATTTCTCCAACAATTTGGATTCATAACTCATTCGCAATCATCTTTAAACTTAAATTTAACAACCAATATTTGTTTTCATTTCTCATGTTTTATTTCACCTTTCCTCAAAAATATATTTCCCCTTACTATATTTCTTAAATCTTTTAATATCACCAACTCCATCATGTAAGTGGAATTAATATCTCTATTCATATTTAGCTCTTCATTTGCCTTAATCAATAAGATGTACTCCTCTTCATGATAATCAATGACTATATTTTCCTAATCAATATTTCTCTTTGTTTTCATGTTCCATGGCCATTTCACCATCCAATACCAAATGTGCTTCTCTTTACGATAGTCCCAAAATTATTTTCAATAGCTCCAAAGTTATCATATCAATAATTCTCTAATCCTTGAAAATCCTCTAGTGCTAATTTCCACAATGATTTGTCATACCTTTATAATTTCTAACTTGGTGATTTCATAATTGTTGTACCATATATAGGGCTATAATTTCTTTGTTAACCATATATCCTCATGGTTTAATTGTCTTTCTTAATAATTTTGGGATCATAGTTTTTTTTTTTTGTCCCTTTAACATATCTAACTCTCTTTTGCCTTTTCCTTTTATTGTAATTTTGAAGATCATCTCTTCACGTTCTGAAATTTTATCATTTCTCCACTAAATCCTTTGACTCACTAATTTTGGAGAAAAATACTTGCTTAACTCCTTATTCATATTTATTTCAAACTATTCTCATTTACAAATTTTGAACTTTCTCACCTATCTCCTTAAATTTCTTTCAAGCCATATCCTCACTATTTTGATGATTACTTCCTTTTGACTAATTTTCATAATACTATATATGTAGCAATTATAACTCTTACACTTATATTTATTTATATATTTATTATAAATTTTGATTTCTTTTTTTTAATAATTCTAAAGTTTCATCTTTAGCACATATTTCTCATAAATCTCTATTTTACCTTTCCTATAAGGTTGGAGTTTTTTTTCCATCATATTTTCCAATTTATCACTTCTTTCTTTATCTCCATTCCTTCACTTAGTAATGGTTATATACATACTGCACTTAATAATGGTTATATGCATACTAGTATTAGTGTACTTTGTTTATACATATGTATGTTCACTCAGGACTTTAGGTTAGACCTGAACATCATACCTTACATCTATCGTAATTTTTCCTTATTGATTTCTATATCTTACTATTCCCTCTCTTGGAATTCTTACTTACTAAGTAGTATTTCTAGTCCTTTCACTAAGTAATACCTTCAATCACCACATTGGATGGTCCAGCTTGGCCGTCAGTGATGGCGAAGACCCTTCCTTGGTGCCGAGGGGCAATTTCTAGTTTTGCCTCCTTGACCGCCAATGGTTTGGTACAGTAGGTGACGATATGTCCATACTCCCCACAATTATGGAACTTGATTGGAAACCGTTGTGGTTGTTGTTGCATAGGTCGAGGGTAGATATTGCCATGGTGGAATTTTCTGCATCTTGGACATGGTTGTCTATTTTGCCTTGGTGCATTGTTCCTTTGATTTCTTTGGGGCTTAAAATTATTCCAAGGCCTTTTATTCTTTTGGAAAGGCCTTAGGTTATTGTTTTCTCCTCCACTAAACTTGGTAGTTTGACCCTTTTTGTATTCTTCTTCAAACTTGGAAGCCATTTCCACATAGTCTACCAAGGTAGTGGGTTTAGTACCCAGCACCTTTATTTTCAGCCCTGGGTGTAGCCCTTCAATGAATCGATTCACGGTGTGTGTTTCTGTGTTACACTTATGAGTCACAAATCTCCTTAATTGTGTGAACTTGTTATCATAATCCACCACCGACATATTCCCTTGCCTTAGGTCCAAAAACTCTATCAACTTTCTTTCTTGTACATGGGAAGGGAAATATTTATGGTTAAATACTTCCTTAAATTCGTCCCATGTAGTATCTTCAGAATTTGAGGTGTTGTTAGCTGATCTCCACCAAAATGCAGCTTCTTGTTTGAATAAGTAGGTGGCAAATTTTACCTTCAATTCTGGAGGAGTACGTAGTGCACCAAAAGTCCTTTTTACTTCATATATCCATTCCTCTACCTTCTCAACTTCACCCTTGCCATTATACATTGTAGTCATCTTTTGAAATCTCTCCATCATTTTGTCAAGTTTTTCTGGTGCTAATGGAGATTTTTCAACTTTTTCACTTGGTACAAGGGAAGATTGCCCTTGTACTAGTGTGGGAGTAGCTAGTGTTGGTGTTATATGTCTCATTTCAGGCTGAGCTTGAGCCTGCGTACTTGATATTTCTACAGGAGGTGATGAACCTTAGGTTTGTTGTAGGTGAGGAAGGAGGTTCCTCAACACCCTTGTCATCATTTCTTCCACATTGCTCATGGTTACTCTCTCCATATTGTCCTCTGGAGTATTTTGAGCTGCTTGCCTTGTGACTCTCTTTGGTGGCATCTGCTCATAAACTAAAATTTCTATCAATCCTCTATACAATTACTTCTATCTTAATCTAGACTTGTATTATAATCTCTCTTTTGGACATATTTGTACTATACTATGACAGGATGAATGGCTCTGATACCAACTGTGATGACCCGAGTTTTTGTAACACGTTTTGTAATGTATTTTGAAAGGCAGGGCCCTTAATAGTGTAAAAAAATTTTGCAAAACAAAGCAGCGAAAATTCTTTTCTTTTGAACTTGTTTTGTAAAACCCAAGCCATCACTTCACACATATCATAAGTAGAATTTTGTACAAGATAAAATTCCATTGAAGGAATATACTTTCATTAAATTCCAGAATCCATCCAGTGGTTCACAGTATAGCCAAATCCATTACAATACTTGTCCAAATTACATAATCCAACTCAAAGCTCACCATACAATGAAACTCTCATTACAATACAACACTCTTAAACAAAGAAAAATACATGCCTTCAAGGGTATACCTTGAAGATTATTCTCTTCAAGTCTTCTATCATCTTGATCTCCTAACTCTCCTTCCCTGTATCTAAGATATTACAACATTTACAATATCTCAGCAAGCAATGCTTGGTAAGGGATTCAAGAAGCATAATAATTGACAAGGTAATTACAATACTTCATAATCCCATTATCCCTAAACATATTCATGTCCCTACTCTTTACTTTGTAAGTTATGTATATCTATATAAATACATACTCTACATGGGTAAACCAGTAAAATTTATGAAAGTAGTTAAATATCATTCCCAACTAAGCTAATCAATTCTCTCCATTATGAGAATTTAGTATTTCAACTAATCTTACACTAGGAATTTCCCTTCTTGAAAAATATTGGTAATATACAATTACTTAGCATTTCATTATGCTAAAACATAAGGCATTTCACTATTCCTATTCTCATATGCATCACAGTGCAAAATAATCTAAGGGCTACCATGCTGCAGTCTGATCCGTACTAGCGCGCTCAGATAACTGCCATGTTCACCACTAATACCACGATAGAAAATATTATGTCACTGCCCATATGGGAGGACAGGACTTTCACAGTGGTGCCCTTCCCATAATTGCCCCACCCAACTTTTAGCCTCTCATAGGGCAAGGTATCATCAAATTTCAAGGATCGGTTGGCCAAACCCTTATAACTCCTCTAGCATAGCATCCCCCTAAGCTTATGCCTATTAAAACAAACTCACAAGCCTCCAAGCTTGTACGTAAAATAGATTTCATACATATCAGACCATCTATCTGTTTACTTAGGACTGAAATACCTTCTAATTCCCTGTTCACTTATAGTTTAGTCCTTAACTATCTTCTATGTGTTTGGTTGGATCATAAGGTTTTCATGGGATTTAATACAAGTATTAACAATTACTCTTGTCAACATAAGGTCATGGGTTCAATCATGTTCATCCCATGTAAATGCATTCATCAAATCCTCCTACCTTCAAGGAGTGATCCCTTTTCCCAAATCTTCCATGATCCTGACTAATGTATGTAATCTATACATCCATACATATTGTCAATATATATAAATTATGAACAATCCTATTGATCACTAGATCTGATGTTAAGAATGATCTTTAGATCATTCATATCTGAGTATTTTTCTATTTCTAAGTTTTCTTATCTCCATCTCCTTGATCTTGATCTTTCATAAATCCATTGATTGACCATCTACACATAATGATAAAGATCAAGGTCCTAGATCTTGTATCATCTAGTTCTTCTCTAATCTAAGTTCAGTTATTGGATCATCCTTAAGGAGGAGGATCTTGTTTTTCTTCCTTGAATCATCCTTGATCAAGGGTTTGGATTATCTAATCTAATGAACTATAACATGCATACCAATAAACATGCATACTAAGTACAATATAATATTCTTATTCTTATTGTTCTTGATCATCCAAGATCTAATGGATCTTGTTTGATCATCT
The DNA here is from genome assembly GCA_035236585.1 of Warburgia ugandensis. Lineage (NCBI taxonomy): Eukaryota > Viridiplantae > Streptophyta > Magnoliopsida > Canellales > Canellaceae > Warburgia > Warburgia ugandensis. The sequence goes on along the minus strand of CP141129.1, from coordinate 76,850,263 downwards.
TTATCTTACTTACAGTTTTTATTAGGGTTAGGTAATTTGCTGACCTTTTATGATCTTACTATTATTATTCAACCAGTTAATGTTTTGCTGGTTGAAGGTAACTTATTTAAGCCTAAGTCTAGATTGCTCTTCTTATTTCCAATTGTCTAAGGCTTACTAGCCGAATGGGTGAACACAAAGTGGTTACTTCAATCCTCATGTAAGGAGGCGTTTAGACCTCACAACGTCAATGGAAGGTAGGGGAAGAGCGAGCCTCTATTAGATAACCCCCTTAACCACTATGTTCAACATTCACTAGAGTGACCATAGCTCAACCTTTCATAAGGTTCCTATAAGCATGTTGACCCTAAGTACTGTTTCTAATAGATTTTAACTAAGCCCATGAACATTTACAATGTCATTCATGGGGTTTATTATTCTCCTAGTTTGGGCTAAGGATTTGATAATCCTTATATTGTCCTACTAATTATAGCCCTTACTAATGTTAAGTCAAAGTCATTCCTTCCTCTTATGTGTTCATGAAACTCTAATTGCCAATTAGATTACATTTTGGTGACTTATGCTCATTATATCTCAACAACTAATTAACATTTGAATCTACTAATAAAATTTGACAACAATTAAATCATAAACTTTAAAGCATGACTCAATATAAATTTAACACACATTTATACTAACATGCTCCCTATGAATGTAACTTAACCTAATGGAATAAAACTATAAACTAGCATGATCCTAAGTTATGAAATATATGAAATTTTACTAGTAATCTAATGGAATCATGCTAGAATATCAAATTCAACGTAACTTGGCCCTAAGGTAATTAAATTTCTAGCCTATTATAACAATCTAATAACATTTAGAGCATAACATGTAAAATTTAAGAATTACACTATCATGCTTCCTAATTTATAACATAAATCACATTTACAAATCTTTTATCCAATAAAAGACATGTAAATTAATTAGATTAAGATTATTAGAAACTTTTGCTTATGATCCAACCATTAGATCTTAGATATTTTCCTTTTTATTAAGGGTTTTAGCTATATTTAGGGGGTTTTCTTTATTAAGGTCCAAAGATTATATTGATTTGTTTTTGTCATAATTCATCCATGATCTCCTTGGATTTTATCATATCAACATCCATTCCATCCATCCCAAGGTTCTGATCACACTTGATCTTATTGATCAAGTGGGTCCCTTTGAAATTTTTAGGGTTTTTCCACCATAGTGGGTAAATCCCTTCATATCTCATAGATCTGTCCAAATAAACCATTTAGATAACTTAATTTCAATATTATATCATTATTAAAACATATTTAAAAGATCTGATCATCTCAGATCTAGAAGATCTTGGCAATTGGAAACTTGTTTCTTAAATAAAGAAAGTTGTATTACATATTTTCTCCATTTTATCATTTCATAATAAAATAGTGGTTGTAAGATTTCCACAACCTCTTTCCAATCTCAATTTAAAGTTCATATGACTCCGGAATTAGATCTGGAAGTTCACAGTCCATTCTTAAGGCCCAAATCTGATATGGGCCCATGGGAATGGACAACCCAGATTTTTTCAGCAGACGGGACAGGCAGAACGATCGGTTTGTCGCTCGTCCGTCGCAGATTCGTAACGGACGTCCACCGATGCGCACAGGATGACTCTGCATGTGCTGCGTGTGTGCGAGACGATGTCACACGCACTGCGCGAGCGTGTGTGCGGCGTCTTGCACGCCGTCCATGGAACTTTGGCCCGATTGGGAGATCGGATGATCCAAGATGACTTTGCATGTGCTGCATGTGCGCGAGACGACGTTGCACGCATTGCGCGAGCGCGTGTACAGCGTCTCGTACGCCGTCCATGGAACTTTGGCTCGATCAGGAGATCGGACAGTCCGTTTGGACCGTCCAATCAATCCCTTCTCAATTGAGGGCCCAAAACTCCATGAAATTTATTAAAACTTTTACCCATAGGATTTTGGAGCCTTCTGGATCTATTGGAATGGTCAAATTTTCCATCGGAGCCCTCAATCTTCCTGATTGGAAGGTACTGACATTACTTTATTTTAAAAAAAAATTGTCAAAATAAAATTACAGTAAAATAAAATTTTTAGAAAACACTAATAAAAATGTCTAAGAAGTTGTTTCGCCTGCCTGATTGGAGAAAAATGTTGGTTATATGGTCCAATTTAAAAGAATACCCTTTTTTATTAAGAGATGGCCCAAGATCCACCTTTCTTGAGATTTTCGTTGTTTAAACCATTGGATCTCAAAATTTATTTGGGGGTTTTGTATCTAAGGTATATTGGAAATTTTTTGACAGTAGGATTTGTGATAGTGGGTCTGGAATAGAGTACCTAATTAAATTTAGGTCTCTTTTTCCAATCTAGAGAGAAAAACAAAATGAAAAGGGGGAGATTTCTTAAGAGTTTTGAGTTTTTTTTATGGATCTAGGTCTAAATTTGTAGGGAAAGTGAAGAAAATTTCATGGTAATTTTATGAATATTTTTGGAGGATTTTTGGGGTTGTATTTATAGGTATTTTGGATCTTCTTTCATGGTGATGTGTAATGATGGTGGTTAATTTTTTATTATTAATTTAGCATTGGATTCTCCCATTCTCCACTTTCTTCCCCAAGACTAGATGGTATGGTTTGACCCATGATTTTACGTGGGCTAGCCATAGGATTCTTTTTGGGTCATTTGTGGGCCCCACATGGTGTAAAAAGACCATTTTTCCCTTTATATATAAAAAAATTAGGGTTTATTCCCATTATCTTGGAATTGAGCGTACTTAGTGGAGTTGGATTCATATTTCTCAGCGCATTCTAAATTTTGATGTATCAGATTTTGATTTTTGGGTAAAATTACTATTTTACCCTTTTGTCCAAAAAAAAAAGAAAATTAAGGATTTTTTATCTGAATTTAGAATTTGTCATGCTTACAGTCATTTTGAAGGGTCTGCTAAGTTTAATTTCAATGATACATGTATTATCCCTTGATTATACTTTTATAAGAAGTACATTTTAAATAACCATAATATTTCAGCCTGAAATTTCTAAAACTCAAACTATATTGATTTTCTCAATGAATTACAAAAATTGCAGTTATTATAAAGAGTGAGAAGGGGAAAAAAGAAAATGAAAGAAGAAAAAGGGTTAAGGGATGATTTAGACTCTTACCTCTTTTTCCAAGGATGTGGATGTGTGATTCAAGGAGAGAAGTGGTGAGAGTGATCCCTCTGCATCTATTTCTCCAAGTTGTAGCTCTAAGGTCTAGAGAAAGTAAGATACATAACTCCCTTCACATTCACCTCTATTTATAGGTTTTTGGAGTAGAAACCCTAGGGAATGGAGAGTGTATATTAGGCTTGAGCTTAATAAATGAAAGGTTGAAATGAGTGGCATGGAATGCTTAAGAGGAGACAAAGATGACAATAAAAAGAGATAAGGTGGATGGGAAGAAAGAAAGGCTAGGAAGGAAAGGGAGAAAATTAAGGAAAAATATGTGAAATGGGAAATGATAAGGGAGGAGGCGTGAAGTTGATTGTGGGTGTGTAGGGAGTTAAGAAAAGTTTGAAACAAAGGTGGATCATTAGATGGAAATGAATGGTGAAGATTTTTCTTCCTTTGGTTTTTACCTTGAATCTCATGGAGTAGCTAGTAACTAGGGTTGTGAATTTTCTGTGCTTTATTTGTGGTCTTTAGATAATCTTTACCCTATCTTGAGTAGACGAATCTCATGGACTAGGTAGCAGCTCGGGCTTTTGGACTTTATATGCTTTATTTTTGGTTTTTAGATCATTTTTACCCTATTTTGAGTAGATGAGTTGAAGTTTTCTTATCCAAAAAGATCTTCTTTAAGGACTCTTTTTCTCTTTATTGTTGGCTTGGAATGGCTTAGAGTAGATGGCCTAGATTCCTTTATTATTTTTCACTTTTCACTTTTCCTTCTTTTTCTCTCATCTAACCATTATTTTCTCTAGCCAATAGGATTTGAGTAGCGTGGGATGTGTCTGCCCATCTAAATGACATTTTTCCTCCTTTAAAATAGGTGGGTGGCCCATAGAAAAAATCTCCACTTATGGGGCTTCATTCTAGTCTTCATTATAATTTACCTTCTTATTGATCCATTTTTGTTTAATTAAATTCTCATTGATTGCTTAGAATATGCATGAACAAGTATAGATGGCCTTTAATGCTTAAAAAGGAAGGACGCTTTCAAATCATAGATTTCCTATAAGTTGTCTCTCTCTTCGTTTCCTTATTTTCCCCCACCTTTCTTACTTATTTCTTTTCAATTAAAAATGTGGGATTGAGTGGGAATATACTTGCTTACATGGAAAAGCTGTCCACTACATTAAGTGGTCCCCTCTTTGGTTGAGTAGGAGAGAGAGTGTTAGGAATGTATCTCACGTGCGCCCTAGTCTTCTAACTTATGTTGTTTCAGAAAAGCTCTCTTTGTATGTGATTCTAATGTATATGATTTGAGCTTCCCTTAAAGGCTTCCAAGATCATGGATAGCTTACATGCATGCATAAGAAATTCTTTCACTTTTACTTTTGATATGAACACCCTAATAAGCTTAGTCTTTTACTTAGGGTTTTTAACTACTGTGACTTTGATAACATCACTCAATTTTCAATATGAACTCCAAGACATCATTTTTGGAATGTGTGGGCCTATGATATTGCTTCAAAAGTTATCTTTCTCTCTTTTAGGGTCTTTATTACCAAAAATATCCTATTTTTCGTTTGTACCCTAGACCAATAAATATAGAATTAACCTAATTATGATGCTTAAGTTATTCCTAAGGTTAAAACTTGCTAAATATTGGGTGTATATATGTATATCAATTTAAAATTCCTAACCTACTTTCTATCATCTAGCTTACTTTCATTTTAAATTCAAAATTGAAGTCTTTCTAGTTTGGAAGATAATCTATTCCATCCTTGTAGTTTGACAATCCCTTAATATTTGCCCAAATATAATTGATCTTCTACACTTACAAGGATAAGGTCTAAGAAAAATAAACACCAAGCTTTTGGTGCCAATATCAGGGACCTTATTTCTAGGTTTCTTTAGGTGTAGTTCTAGTTTTCAAAGTTCAATCACCTTCTAATAGCTATAACTTTCTATTTTAAACTTGGAATTGGGCTTATAATATGCCAAAAATTACCAGGTTTTTGAACTTTATAGGAATCATGGATTTGTCGTAACAACTCACTTTGGGGTCAAATTCAAACAATTTGAAGGTGTAAAGGTCTTTTTAGGTTTATCAAGCTATTATGGAACTTAAATATGTTGTCCTTTAGTATATATTTTCTTATATATACTATTTTAGCAGTCACTTTTTATTTCTCTTCACTGCTTTTGCAAATTCAAGAGGGAGCTATCCCTTAGTGTTGAGGCGACTAAAAGTTGTCCATGTCAAGTTGTCAAAGAAGAAGATGCTATTTGGAGTGAAGAAAAAGGTTTCCCAATTAAGAAGCAACCTTCTAGGTTAGTACCTTCTATTCAATTTCCTCTATCTCACATGTTGTATGCTAGGCCAAGGGTCTCTATTTCCTATGCTTAAACTTGATAATCCTAAGCTGGAACACATCCTTAAGAATTGGAGACAAATTTTACATTTAGCAAACACCATATAGCTATTATTATTATTATTATTATTTAGCCAATGTCAATGCTAATTTACAGTTTAAGATTAAGCCCCATATGATTAAAATGTAATCATCTTTCTACAAGCTTAATAATGAAAGTCATATGGGCATTTAGACGACTTAGTAGAGCTTTGTACTACTTTTAAGCTTTGCATGTGCCTATTTCCTTTCTACTTAAAGGATCATGCTAAAGAATTTGTTGCATTCCATGGTGATTAGTGTCTAATTTTGCATAAAATCCAACTCATTAGTCACCCATGTGTTACAACTTATGAGGGCGAATTAGGGTGTTTGACCAAAATTTGTAACACACGTATTTTTTACCTAATTATTAAAAATTTTGATAATTTTTAGGTCTAGAACTAATTTGAGGTAAGTGTGTGTCTAATCATATTTTTTAGGATTTAATTAGAATTTATCACTTTTTGTAGGGAGAGAGATGGTGATCTGATGGCCTAGATTGATCGGGATAAACATAGAAGATCAAGATCAAAAGATTGAGTCAAAGCTTAAAAGCCATCAATCTAATATGAGATCAAGGTAAACATCATCTTCAGGACAAGCAAGAAATGCAAGTAAAAGAGCCAAAGTGGACCTATGCATAAGCCATGCAAAGTCCACCAACTTTGCATGAGTTTCACTTATGCCGCTTAGCCATATTCAAGCTATAAACAAGATGATAAGCTACAAATCCAAGCTAACCACCAAAGCTAAGGATTTAAGCCATCAAGCTAAGTTAAGAAAGCCATCTAAGCTAGCCATGAAGCCAAGCTAATTATTCCCTCAAACTTAGCCATCAAGCCACATAAGCTATGCATAGAAGGCCATGATTGGTGGAGAATCTAAAGAATTATCCTTGGGATTTTGTAGGGATATTTTGAAGATAATTGAGGAAAATTTACTAGCATAAGGTGGAATGTGGACGAATAGAAGAGAGCCTTCTATTTTTTATGTTTTTCAATATTTTTCCTACTTTTTCCTTACTTTCCACCTCACCCCGAAGATGCACCATGAATTTCACTTAGCATTGAAGATTCCTACCATTCTAAGACTCCTCCACTTTCCTAAACTCCCATTCAAATCACTCAACCAATCCAAAGTCTTGGAAAATCACTTAGCAGATTAAATTTCCCATCTCAACTCATGTTCCTAAAATTCCTACTCATCTCTGCCTGACCACTTTCCATAATTGAAGAAGTTCCATGAGTTTTTGAAGTGGGGAGATGTCCCTTCCTAAGAAAGTGGTAGGAAACCACTCTATCTCACTTTTCCTAGCCATACATCCATCCTAGCCATCCAAATTACTTGTTTTCCATCCCCACCACACCTCTAACTTAGGTCACCCTAGGAAAAATAGGATAAAAAGTATAAAATTCCAACAAAAACCAAGGTAAAAGGGTCTCTCTCTCTCTCTCTCTCTCTCTCTCTCTCTCTCTCTCTCTCTCTCTCTCTCTCTCTCTCTCTCTCTCTCTCTCTCTCTCTCTCTCTCTCTCTCTCTCTCAGGAGGAAAAAGACACCTCCTTCACTTTGAAAGTGGCAGCTCCACTCTTAATGCAATAAAAAAGGCAACCACTTTATCTAACTTTCCCTAACCATACATCCATCCTCTCTTGGGAGGAAAAAGACTCCTCCTTCACTTTGGAAGAGAGCATCCTCTTCCTTCCCCCACTTTCTTCCATCTTTTACTATGAACCTCCTACTCCTTTGGGTGGCTGCTACTCCTTCCAAGGTGGATTTCTACTCCTTCCAAGTATTCCACATCTAGGGTTGGATTTTCCTTTTAAGGGGTTGGTTGAGTTTTTAGTTGATTTTCCTCGATCCTTCTTTTCTTTGCTTATTATCTTTGCTTCCATTGTTACCTTGTTACATTAGATTTCATGATTAGTTGTATCTTGATCCCTTTTTATTCATTGCTTGTTAGACTTGAGTTTAGCTTCACAATCTATTGATTTAAGAGTTATAACTCTTTGGTTACTAGATCAAAGCTTTTCCCTTGAACTCTTGTTCTTTCTTTGTTGCTTAATTGTTGTTTTGTTTGTTCTAGTTCTTTGTTTACCATGTTGAAGCATCTTAGATCTTTGATTCTAATAACTATAACTCTGTTGGAGTGACAACCTAGAGAGTGTAGTTTTTCAATCAAATCATTACCATCTTTCTCCGTGAAAACTTTTGCCATATCTTGCTTTCTATGCATTCCTTTCTCTATTGTTTCCTTTGGATCTCTTTTGGATGTATGCATGTTAGCTTATGATTGAGAGTGGGATGATGTTGATGAAGTTAGATTAGAGATTTTGGGTGTACTTTTGGTTTAAACATGGTGCACTATTGATTGTCTTACCGTAAGTACACGAACTATTGTAGTGTAGTTGAAGCAAGTACAGGTCGATCCCTTGGGGACTCGACTTAAAAAGATAGAGTTTAAATAAAATTTAATTATTCAAAAATTAAAAAAATAACAAAAATTAACTAATAGTAAAATAAAAACTCATATCTAGTTAACTAATGAAAATTACAAAATTCCAAATTTAAAAAGATAGAAAATTAACAAAATAACACATAAAATCTACTTCCCTAGCTTGATCGCAGCCAATTTCTTCAAATCTAATATTATCAACGTTGATTGGCCTTCATCAATCTCTCACTAATAGTTCTAATTAGGGATCCAAAGGGTGGATTAGGTATATCTCCAAAATTTTGATGATTTGGACTAAATAATGGGTTTTGGATAGCTTAGATCGATCCCTAGATTTTCATATTGAATATTAGAGATGTTAGATAAGCTAAGAGATGTACTAAGAACAAAATATCAAAACTGATTTGAATTTTGATGTGAAACAGATCAGTAAATAGATGGGTCTTATATGTTAAGGCTAACCATTGATTAAGCTAAGCCTTAATCAAACCAGATTTAGATTATACAGTTCTTAGATAGGCAAAACAAAGATAAAGAAAAACTATAATAAGCTAAAAATGGATGAAAATGTAATTGGAATTAAAGTTCTAAGGGAAAATCTATAATTAAGAAAAAATCTAATTTTAAAAGAAATACGAAACTTGCCCGATGAAGACAACGATATTGGCAAACATGAAGACGCTAGGAAGAAGGGGAAAATAGGAAAATCCAAGGGAAACCTGACCTAGTTTTTCTCCTAGGAGTGGTAGCAAAGATCTTCCAGCATTGGTGAGGGAGATAAAGATGGAGATGAGAGGAAACGAAGACGAGAAAAATAGAGGGGGTGTTGCATCGAAGAAATCGGCTGGTAGATAGACAGAAGGAGTTGACCAATGAGACTGTGTAGACAACAGGCTTCTGTGGTGATAGCAGACAGGTGGAATGAGGGGGAGGAGAAGAGTAGGGAGAGTGAAAGAGAGAAGGGGGAGCCGACTGAGGTAGTGAGGTTAAGGGTCTCCGACAAAGGTAGTGTTGTGATGAGCAAAGTGAAGGGAGTAGACAGGTGGTGAAGGACAGCCAGCGTGACAGAGGTGGGTACGGGAGACATTGGGTGGAGCTAGGATGTTTGTGGTTGGGTTAGTGACTCTGGTCGGGTGGAAAGAGAGGTGCGAGGGAGATGCCAGCCGAAGAGGAGCTAGGCACAGCGCTACTAGTTTGAGAAAGAGAGAGAGGGTTAGGTGATGGACTGGGGTTCTCACTATGAAGAAGAACTGAGAGAGAGAGAGAGAGAGAGAGAGAGAGAGAGAGAGAGAGAGAGAGAGAGAGAGAGAGAGAGAGAGAGAGAGAGAGAGACTTTACAGTGCCTTTGCAATAGTGAGAATCAGGAGAGATGAAAACAGGGGGCAAGGTGCTGCCGGAGGAGAATGATGCAGTGAGAGGGAGATAGAGGGGTGTGTGAAAGAGAGAAGAATGAGAGAGAAGGGGGGAGAGAAGAGAAGGTGAGCTACAACAGAGGTGGTGCAGGAGTGACACCAAAGAAGAAGTGAGGAGCATAGGGGATGCGTGAAAGAGAAGGGAGGAGAGTTGGGATGAGGAGCTGCCAACTGGTACTATCAATTTCTCCTAGCTATTCTTTTATTCAGTCTAGCAAAGAGAATAGAGAAAAGAGTGTGTGTCAGGTAGTGAATTGGTTCTCACCGATGAGAGGCGTCATGCAGTGATGGGCTGTCTTGCTGGTCCTAGAAAGAAGGAACTATTGGGAGGGTAAGAATCGACCAGTGAGAGGTAGAGAGAGAAAGAAGTATAGGAGCAGATGAGAGACAGAGGAGGGGAACAAAAATGAAGGAAGGTGCAATAAAGGGGGGTAAACAAAGAGAGAAAGAGATGGGATGGGAAATACGAAGGGTGGTGAGGAGAAGAAGCATGAGAGAGGGAAGAGGAGAAGAGAGAAAGTGAAAGAGAGAAGGGGGAGGAGGGGATGGTGTGGCCTGTAGCCCTCTCTTTACTACCACTTGCCTTCCTTGGAGAGACTTCCTTCTGCTTTATATTACATCCTATGATGTTTCCTTTTCCTCTTTGGATCTCCTAAGTTTCCTCTTTGTATGTTTTCTTTTTCTCTTAGGATGTCCTTTTCCCAGATTACCGATCCTTTCTTGCCTTGTGAGTAATTAGGTTCATTGATTTGATCCTAGCCATTCAATGCCCTTCAGGATGATCTACACCACTAAATTTTGATCTGAGCCATCCAAGCATATTTTGGTTGATCTACAAAATATAAGACTACATTAGAGCCATCTAAAATGTACATTATACCTCTAATTATATCTGATTATCATCTAATCATTAAATTTAGCAAATCAATGGTTGGATGGTCAATTGAAGCTAAAATTCATATTTTATCTAAAAATTATAAAGTTAATCGATTAAATGATCTAATTAAATGCTAAACTAGGGGAATTTTGACTAAAATTGAACACTCAAAACACACCCCAATTGAGCAAAACATACGAAAAACCAATTTACAAAATTCAAAAATTATTTTCAAGTCAACTCCCACTTTTTTCTTAAAGAATCATCTTCAACAAAACTATCAACTTTAGCATACTAATAAAAATGAATGAAGAATTCAAAACCCTACCCATAAGCTAAAAACATTCCACTTAAGTTCAAATCTCAGAGTGAGTGTGTGAGTGTCAAGTCTACATATAGAATAATCTTTATTTTTAAGTAGACTTCTAACCTTTGAACTCCATCTAAAATATGTTTTGACCTTAATCCTCATTAATAGACATACACTCAGAAATAGAATCTCTTAGTTAAAGAGTTCAAATCATATCTTTCTTTTAAATATGTGAGCAGAGTCAATAAAAACAAATTTATCTCACATATACTCATGTAGAAAAGGAGTTACTAAGGAATTTTATTTGATCCCTTTAGAAAGGATAAGATGACATTACCTTTAAACATTTAAAAATACTACTCTTTAAATCCTATCCATTCATATGTCATCAAGACTAGATTTCTTCTAAAATCAATAGGTCTTCAACTAGGACGAAACATAAGCTTAGGACAAGGTGCTAAAGAATGGGTATAAAGGCTATTCAAAAATCCTCAAAAATAAGTAGAGGCCTTCTAAAGTTGACAGTTCTTCTTTACTTGTACTAAAGTGAATATTTCTTTTTCTACTTTTTTTCATTCTTCAAACTTTTCTTTTTCCTTTCAGAACTTTTTTTCTTTCTTTTCAACACTTTCAAATCACTTTGAAGAACATTTCTTTTCTTGATATTCACTTTTCTACTTTCATTGTGACTAAAATGTATTTCTTCATTCATCTCTAACTTATCTTTCAAAGAAAATAGGCAATGGATAATTTAAACTAAGTTAATATGGGTAAAGGTAATTTAGGTGAGAAAAGAAAAGGCTTATATAAAGGCTCAACTTGGTTAACTAGTGGTAAAAATACTCGTGGGTGGGCATTATGTCTCTAGGCTAGCAACAAGGATGACCTAAATTCTTTTTTAGGTTTCATATAATCTATCAAATTCAATAAACTTCTAGAATTTTACAGGTAATATTCTAATAATTCATGTAATTAGCCAATTTTAAGAATTGGTGGGACTAAATTTACTTTAAGCACATTGAAGAAAATTAGAAACATTATAACCTCTCAAAAAGATGAATGGCACCAAGATTCACTTAGGTTATAGGTCTCCACTAAATTTCTTCAGGATCTCTAAGTTATAATTACTTACCAATTTTTATTACGTATATGCAACTGCGTGTACAAATGTAATATGAGACTTTGCTTTTATGAAATACTTTAGAAAATGAGTAAAATAATGAATTAATTATGTTCAATTCCATTAATAAGCTAAAGTTATCTAGACTATACTTCAAAAATCCAATTCTTATCATAGTGTAGGAATTGACCTAAAAATTTTTTAAAAAAATTCAAAATTTTTATTTTTTTTTAAATTAGGAGAAAAAACTAATAAAAACTAGATTTTGCTAGAATTCTATACCCCCAAAACCTGAAAGAACATTGTCCTTAATGTTTAAAAAGTAGGACCTAAAATGAATATGGATGATGCATACCACTAAGACTTTTCTAAAAACTCCAGGTTGCCTCCCAATGAGAGCTAAGTTTAACTTCTTCAACCAGACATATCCTAATATACCCTAATTTAGACTTAGCTGGTACTGAGTTTTCCTAATCTTACTAATGAAATGGCAAGATTTCTGATGCCACTTCAGAATCTCGCAATAGTCAATATATTTCCTCCACCATGAAATTTTTGGTGATGGGCATTATGACACAAGAGGCCACCATGATTGTAAATTGAGTGCGACCACTATGATGATCCCCCATCGTCAAAATATCATAGTAATCAATATAATTCCTCCATGTTGAAAAGTTAACCAGTGGTATCACTATAACAATGTGAACTACCGTGAATTTAAATTCTATTGGACCATATAGAGATGGATGGTCCTTTTCTTGACCAAATTTAGGAATAATATTGACCATTGTATTTAGTGTATCTTTTTCCTCCTTTCCCTTACATTTTTCTAAAATTGGGGTATAAGCATACTCTGCAGTTCGTTAAAAGGTTGTTCTTGTTTTTTTAGAGGTAAAGATAATGGTTTGGCTTAATCCCTGATTATCTTCTAATGTATACCTTAGAGTTTGTTGATATAAGGATAGTACATCATTCAACTATTTCCCTTCCTATTCTATAAATATAGATAAGATTTTAGGGGGGCCTAAATTATTATCTAATGGTTGTTCAAATAAGGTCTATAGGTCCCATTTAGGTTCATATTCTACATTATAAGGTTCAATTGGAATATCAAGCTCTATAAGGCATTCTACTCTGGCTTGCCATTGAGAAGTGTTTATTAATGGAACAATCTCCAACAATTCGTTTACCTCTTCAATGCATGTGCCTTCATTGATTTCATAAAAATAAGTAGGACACAAATTGAGTAGATCTGGGTTGGATGATTCAACATATTCATTTTCTTCATCAATGGAAGTCTCTTCATCTGAATCATAACAATGACTCAAATTTGCTTGGGGTATATATATATATATATATATATATATATATATATATATATATTGGAGGTTTGCATGGAGAGTTGTAGCTCAGAATGATCACATGAAATTTCCATCCTATCATCACTAATAAATGGCTCCTCATTATTCCCATTTGATTCAAACTCCCCAATCCTTTCCATAAATGCATAAAGTTGATCCATCTCTTCATGACATTGTTTAGTTGATTCCATGAATAACACAAGGGTCTTGTCTAATGCTTGATCCCTTTGTACTAGAGACGTCAACTCGAAAGGCACATGCTGTTGTGGCATTGTAGCACTGGGAAAGGGTTGATCAGGTTGGAAACCTAAAGGTTTTCCCTTATTTTCTTAATAATTCAGGTGGGGTTGATTAGGGTAAGACCATGTTGGTTCTTCCTGATATGGTTGATAATCTTGGGACCAAGGCTGTTCATGATACCTAGTCCATCCACTATAGTCTTAGTAATTTGCCTCTGAATAGTAGTTATTGCTAGGTTCTTTGGATGCATGAGGTACATCCATGGTTCCTGATAATAATCATTATATGCAGAGCTAGATGGCCATGCAGAAGTAGAATATTGTGATTCAGAATAGGCATAGTAATTGTTGTATTTCTATTTTTTTTTCTTTTTTCTTTTTTTGAGAAAACTACCCTAAATTCCTAAAATGATGAACAAACAAAGGACACAATCAAATAATTCTTGAGGGTAATAAGTAATAATATTTTGATTTTTTTGAATTTGTATGGGGCCGATACTTTTAGATTAGCCTAATCTATCACTCTTCCTCTCTTTTAAACTTGACTATTACTTACTAGTAGGGTTCTACTCTATGGTAGTCAATACAATTCTCATGTTAGAAGGTGTTTAGACCTCAATCGACATCAATGGAAGGCATGGGAAAAGGCCACTATAAGTCTCTTCTAATTAATTTTAAATTAATTTGGGAGGTAGGGTTGTGCATGTGGTGACTATCCTAAGTGGGCCAAGAAGGGATCATTAAATTTACCCTTGATCTTGTGGGGTCGATTTTCCTTACTAATTAATTTTCACACTCCATAGTAGTTCAATCAACATATAAATCATCTTAAAGCAATAAATGTGCCCTAAGAATGCAATTAAAAATAAGAAAATAATGCAAATCTTAAAAATACAATAATTATCCAATATGCTTTCTATATGCAATTATACTATCAAACAATGCAAAATTATTCTAAATGCAACTAAACTAAGAAAATAAAGAGAGTGAGGAAACTTATTATGAGGTTTCTGATAAAGATCAAGTGTGGGCCACCTTCTCCCATAGTTGGCCCATTTTAATACAACCCTTTATATTAGAATTAAAATTGCAAGTTACAATGTGCCTCACTACAAGATTCACTCAAAAAAATAAAAGGAAAAAGTGCTATTCTAGGAAAGCAGAAAAATTCTATTTATTTGATGAAGCTCCACTTTCTAATTTTCTAAAAAATAAAAATAGTTATAAGTACCAAATTTAGGAAATAGAGTGATTATGTAATAGAAAAATTGAAAAATATGCCTAAAAATTCCTAGAATGCTAAAACAATGTAATTCCTAAAAAATTTATTTTTCTAAATTTTTTGAATTTTTTTTATATTTTGGATATTTATTAAATTTTTATAAAAACTCCATTGCATGTCCCAACCAATAGTGCCAAAAAATTGTTGATTATTTTATTGTAAGTGAACAGGTATTGCAAGGTAGCTGATGGAAGTATGGATCTATCCCTTTGGGACTTGACTTAAAAAGATGGAGTTTAAATAAAATTTAATTGTCCAAAAATTAAAAGAAATAAAAAAATTAACTAATAGTGAAATAAAAATGTAGATCTATTTAACTGATAAAAATTATAGAATTCTAAATTCAAAAGGAAAGAAAATTAACTAAAAAAACACAAAATCTATTTCCCTTACTTGATCATGTCCAATTTCTTCAAATCTAATATTATTAACATTGATTGGCCTTTATCAATCTCTCACTGATAGTTCTAATTAGGGATTCAATGGGTAGATTAGGCAGATTTACTAAAATTTTGATGATTTGGACTAAATAATGATTTTAGGTTTGGACAGCTTAGATCTGCAACACCCTAGGGTTCCAATAGTCACAATATTGTCTGCTTTGGGGGGCCCATACACCTCTCACGGTTTTGTTCTTCCCAAGTTTCCTAAGGAAAATGCATTGTGACCATTAAAGTTCCCCAAACTCTTATAAACAGCATAGTTCCTCTCCCCAGGCAATGTGGGACTAACTCTCTGTCCCTCACCCCAGCCTTCTCTTGGCCCGCCCTCATCGGCCCAGGGCTTCACATCTTCCGCCCTTAGGGAACACGCATCCCCGCGTGATAGCCACGACCAAGCGCCCTCCTATGACTAGCCACCACACCACGAGGGGAATTGTCTCTGATACCATTTGTAACACCTCGGGGTTCCAACAGTCACAATATTGTCCGCTTTTGGGGGCCCATACACCCCTCACGGTTTTGTTCTTCCCAAGTTTCCTAAGGACAACACATTGTGACCATTAGAGTTCCCCAAACTCTTATAAATAGCCTAGTTTCCTCTCCCTAGGCAATGTGGGACTAACTCTCTGTCCCTCACCGCAGCCTAGAAGCCTGTCAGCCTTCTCTTGGCCCACCCTCATTGGCCTAGGGCTTCACAAGATCGATCTATGGACTTTTAGATTGAAGATCAAAGACATTGGATAAGCTAAGAGATGTCCTAATAACAAAATATAGAAACAAATTTGAATTTTGATGAGAAAATTTTCAAGAATTAGATGGATCTTTTTTATTAAGGCTAACCATTGATTAGGGTAAGCCTTAATCAAACTGGATATGGATTATACAGTTCCTGGATAGGCATATTAGGAATAAAGAAAAAACTGGAATAAGCTGAAAGACATGAAAATCTAATTAGAATTAAAGTCCTAAGGGCAAATATGGAATTAAGAAAAAATCTAATTTTAAACGAAACAGGAAACTTGCCCGACGAAGAAGACGACCCCAGGGAAGATGGAGATGCTAGGAGGAAGGGAAAAATAGGAAAATCAGGGGAAGCCTGACCTAGGTTTTCTCCTGGGAGTAGTAGCAGAAGCCTACCGAGGTTGATGATGGAGACAAAGGTGGAGACAAGAGGAGATAGAGAGGAGAAAAATGGAGGGGGTGCTGCATCGAAGAAACTAGCCTATAGACAGACAGAGGGAGCCGAACAATGGGACGTGTAGACAACAGGCTTCTATGGTGATGGCAGACAAGTGGAACAAGAGAAATGAGAAGAGCTGGATGATTGAAAGAGAGAAGGGAGGAGATTGAGGTAGTGTGGTGAAGGGTCTCCGACAGAGGTGGTGCTACGATGAATGGAGAGAGAAGGGAGAAGAGAGGTGATGAAGGGCTGCCGACATGACAGAGGTGGGTATGGGAGACACTGGGTGGAGGTGGGATGTTTGTGGTTGGGTTGGTGATGATGGTTAGGTGGAAAGAGAAGTGCAAGGGAGATGCTAGTTGAGGAGGAGCTAGGCAGAGCATTGTTAATTCGAGAAAGAGAGGGAGGGTCGGGTGACAAACTAGGGTTCTCACAGTGAAAAGGAATTAAGAGAGAGAGAGAGAGAGAACTAGCGACAGCTTAGTGCCTTTATAGTAAAGAGAATTGGGAGAGATGAAAATAGGGGGTGGGTGCTATTGGAGGAGAACAGTGTAGTGAAGAGGGAGATAGAGAGGGTGCATGAAAGAGAGAAGAACGAGAGAGAGAGAAGATAAGAGAAGAGAAGGCGGGTTGTAACAAGGGTGGTGTGGGAGAGAAATTGAAGAAGAGGTGAGGAGCATAGGGGGTGCGTGAACTGGTACTGTCGGTTACTCCTAGCTATTTGTTTGTGCTGACTAGTAGAGAGGACAGAAAGAAGAGTGTGTGTCAGGTAGTGAACAGGTGCTTGTCGACAACAAGTGTGGTACAGTGATGGGCTTTCTTGTGGTGTTGGAAAGAAGGAATGAGTGAGAGCGTAGGAACTGGCCAGTGAGAGAGAGAGAGAGAGAGAGAGAGAGAGAGAGAGAGAGAGAGAGAGAGAGAGAGAGAGAGAGAGAGAGAGAGAGAGAGAAGGGGGAGAAAAATAGAGGAAGGTGTAATGAACGGAGGTAAACAGATAGAGAGAGATGGCAAAGGGAAGGGGAAGGGTGGTGAAGACAAGGAGTGTGAGAGAAAGAAGAGGAGAAGAGAGAAAGTGAAAGAGAGAAGGGGCTGCAGAGGGGATGGTGCGGCCTACAGCCCTCTTTATGGCCACATACCACCCTCTCTACAGCCGCCTACCTTCTGTGGAGAGAGTTCCTCTTTGGATCTCCTAAGTTTCCTCTTTCTATGTTTCCTTTTTCTCTTTGGATGTACTTTTCCTAGATTTCTTATTCTTTCTTACTTTGTGAGTGATCTTGTTCATTGATTTGATCCCAACCATTCAATGCCCTTTATGATTATCTACCCCATTGAATTTCAATCTGATCTATCCAAGCATATTTTGGTTGATCTACAAAATATAAGACTAAATTATCATCCAAATTATAAATTACACCTCTAATTAGCTCTGATGATCATTTGACCGTTAAATTTAGGAAATCAATAGTTGGATGGTCAATTGGAGCTAAAATTCATATTTTATCTAAAAAGTACAAAATTGATCCATTAGATGATCTAACTAAATGTTAAACTAAGGGTATTTTGACGAAAACTAAACACTTAACATGCACATATTCCATGAATGATGCACTCCACTGTTGTACTTCAATTCAATTAATTCAAAGTTAAGTTTGGTTTATGTTTGAGGTTTAAATTTCATGAATGATTAGTTGCTAGATTTATTAAAATAATCTATTGAATCCATGTCTCTTAGATAGTGATTACATCTTCCATTCAAAGATTTCATACTCGCCATTCTAAATGGATTTAACAATCAATTCTCACATGAATTTCATCAAGATTCATGTACACAACCCATTGGGTCTTGCACATGGTTTTGAGGTGTGATATGATCCCTTCAGATAATTGCTTGTTTTAATTAGAGTTTCTTGATGTAGTTAAAATAGTTTCACACAATTCATAATAGTTTAGTTCATCCCTTGTCCATAAACCCTTTCCATGCTTCATACATGCACTTTTTCCATAGTTATTTTCATGCATAATTCTCATAATTCTCATAGTTAATGTTTACTTTTAGTATAATTCCATCTTCCATATTTGCAATTGATTTTAGTTTTTCATTATTAGTTTGGTTAAAAGATCTCCTTAATTTTGGCTCGATTAGATAGTTTAAAGTAAGGACCACTAGTATCACAATCATTTGATTTCTCGTGGGATCAACCTCCTCATGTGAGAAAACTACAATTGATATGTGTGGTTGTGAGTTTAACTTAAAATCACTACTTCCATCAATATATGGACTTAAATGCATTAAGAGTTTCTAAAAAAAGTATTATTCCTTAGTCAGGACAAATAAATAAGAAAAGAAATTATCACTTTTGCCTGAAGGATCTTCTCTGAAAATGTCCCCATCATGTGGTTCCAAAGTGGCAACTAGTGCAGTGTTTCTACAAGGGCTTAACCAAGCGAAATAGGCATATTGTAGATGCATGTTGTGGGGGGCATTTTTACTTAAAAATGAAAATAATGACATGTGAGCTTACTTCCATCAATATATGACCTTAGATGCATTAAGAGTTTCTAAAAAAGTATTATTCCTTAGTCAAGGCAACGAAATAAGAAAAGAAACAATCACTTTTGCCTGGAGGATATTCTCTAAAAATGTCCCCATTTGTGTGGTTCCAAAGTGGTAACTAGTGTAGTGTTTCTACCAAGGCTTAACCAAGCAAAATAGGTATATTGTAGATTCATGTTGCAGGGGCATTTTTACTTAAAAATGGAAATGAGGACATATGATGTGTTTGAAAAATCTAAGTAAAAATTCTTTGCAACATGTTGCCTTCAGAAAGAACAACAATGTGGTATCAAAGGGTGGCTTTACACAATTTAATGCACAATGGATCTATCTAACAATGTAAATAATTTGAGCAGGAACCTAGATCTTCTCATGATCACCACTCACCCATCTCCACCTACAACTCAAGAGACATGTTCCATTTGTCTTAGTCCTTCCCAAACCATCACAATGCATCTGTCTACAAACAATCCCTAAGAATGAGCACAATCCTTTTCCTAATACTAACAATTTTGAGTGAAGGAATCACCCCAATTTTTCATAGCAACCACAAATCCAAGGGATAATGTTCAATCAAGCCCCTCAAACTAATTTTCAAGGTCAGGCAAACAATCCTTCCAGTTTGCTTAACTGGTTAAAAGTTCCAATTTTGAAACAAATTTACTAAATGCCCTATAGAATATCCAACAAAATGTCCCAATTTCTACATTGATACACCCAACCTATAGCTATTCATGAGGCCCAAAATGGCCAAGTAGCTATTTCTATCAATAAGAGAGAGGGGGCACTCTTTCTAGTTATCCAATGAACAACCTAAGGGTGCAATTTGGGATAGATGGATTCCCTCTCCATTTAATGACCATGTTCTAGATATCACAACCCTTAGAGTGGGGAGAAAATAGATAAATTGATTAGGGGTGAATCCATAGGCAACCAAAAGAGTGATAGGAATGAAAGGGGACCAAATAGGATTAGGGTTGAATCCATAGGCAACCAGAAGAGTGATAGGAATGAAAGGGAACCATTTCAAGAGTATAGAAGAGCCACAATCCAGAATCCTATTGCTTCCCTTGGTGAAGGGGTGACATCTAAGACCACTTACCTTATGTGCCAAGAGTAGCTTTCCCTCAATGTCATTATTAAAACTTTTAAACAAGTCAAATTAAACCTTCCACTCTTAAAGTTCATTAAACAAGTCTAAGTTTTTGAAAGACCTATATGCTCAAAAGCACAAATTTAGGACCCGTGTGTCTAAGAAGGTCTTCCTCACCCACCCTCTCCTTTTAACATAAAAACTGCAATAAAAGACATTACTAAAAAATTTAAGCAAGTTAAAATAAACCTTCCACAATCAAAGTCCATTAAACAAGTCCCTGTCTATGCTAAGTTTTTGAAAGACCTTTACGTTCAAAAGGAAACTCTAGGACCCATCTGTCTAAGAAGGTCTTCCTCACCAAACATGTTAGTTCTATCTTAAATCACACTACGCCATGTCAATGTAAGGATCCGAAAGTTCCTACTAATTATATTTTATTGGAATTCATTTCCCTGGTAGAGCTCTCTTAGATTTAGGAGCAAGAATGAATCAAATGACTAAGGGTCCCATAGCAATGATATTGTCTGCTTTGGTCAAAGCCTCACGGTTTGGTTTTTTCCATAGAAAAAGGCCTCATTCATGTGTATTAGAGTGCACCCCTCTTGGGCCCTTATAATTGGCCTAGCTTCTCCTCCCCAAGTGATGTGGGACTAACTCTCAGGGTGACCCCTGCACATCCATCCTGTAGCTTGCCACACCCTTTACAGAGCCACCCAGTAGGACCGGCAAGCTAGAGCCCCCTCTTCCTTCCTTAGGGAACATGCTTCCCTGTGTGACCTTCTCTTTTGCCATACACTAATGAAAAATTAGGTTTGAGGATTTGCAACCCATAACTGTTAGCTAATGTGGCAACCCAGGTTTTTCAAAATAATTTTTTGAATTTATTTTCCAAAGGTGGCGTACCTCTAATTTTTAAAATACAAAAACAGCAGAAGATTTTTCTTTGAAATTCATTTCCCCAAAAACCTGGATGTCACCTCAACTCCCATACTATACATAATATAGTTTTTATAGAAGATAGACATGCATTTTATGAAACAACAAGACCCGTCCAGTGGTTCACATACACAGCCCCTATAATCATTATACTAAATGTCTAAGTAGCATAATCCAAATAACTAACCACACAATACAAAAACTTTAACAAAATATATACCTGAGCGTAAAAGTATGGCTATTGAACTCCTCTTGCTTGTGTATATCTTTTCCTATCTGTTTGTATTTGAGATATTGTAAACCTAAAACATTTGTAATATCTCAGCAAGCTACGCATGGTAGGAGAGAGTTAAGAAAACATGTTAATTACATATGAATTAAGCATTTTACATCAATTAAAATATCCAATTTCATCATTATGCTTATATGGAATGAAGTTTACAACATAGTTCATAATTCAATAATTTCATTAATAATTCAATTATATGCAAGTCATTGATAAAATAGCTATTTATATTTCTTCTTCTTCTTCTTCATATGAATATAATAATCACATTTTAGAGATTACACTTTCTTGATATATTTAATATATATAATTCACTAGTATTTTAAATATTTATCATTATCATTTTCCATATGATACCATACTCCAATTCTATGAACCATACTTTGCATAATATATCTATTCATTCACTTCCCCATACGAAAACTTTTATGCAACTATGCCCTCCATCATATACATATAGAATTATATCATATATATTAAAATTGGTAAAAGTCATACAAAGTTATGAACATAATCCATAGGTTTTATAACCTACATTCCTATACTATACTGGGTCTCTTACATATACCCCTTACCATATGGGGTTTATAAAACTCCAGCCGTTGCTGGTAATATCATAAAAGGCATCTCATTATGCCATCACATAAGGCATCTCATCATGCCATCATCATATAAGGCATTTCATCATGCCATCATCATATGAGGCAACTCATCATGCCATCATATACGCATGTCATCATGCCATCATATACGCATGTCATCATGCTATCATATACGCACCATAGTGCATCAAATACAAGGACTACTATGCCACAATCTAAATCCATACAACGCACCCAAATAACTGCATAATAATTCACTGATACCGGGTGGAAATAACAAAATCTATGTCTACATGGGCGAGGACCATGGCTGTCACAGTGGTGGCCTTCCCATGATTGCCCCACCTGACTTTTAGCCTCCCTTTAGGCTTGGTATACATATCATCACAATTTTAGAGAGCGAGTAGCCAAATTGTCATAACTCTCCTAGCATAGCATCCTCAGGCCTGTACTTGTCTAAAACAAATTCTCAAGCCACCACGCCTAGATGTAAAATAATAATATGCAGACATCTTGCCTGTCCATAATATATATAAATATTTCATCATAATCATAACATCCTCACTTATTAGGTGATCGCCCACCAAGGATGTCCTATAAAATGCTAGACTCATACATCACATATGACGTAATGGTACCCATGTACCATAAATGTCTTTTTATCACAATGAGCACCTATGATATTTTTAAGAACATATTGTGTGTATCTAATAATGTCATTAGTAGGTATCAATTATAAGCATGCCATTCATATAGCATTTCAAGTTACTAATTTTTATCATTCACAAGTAATCATTCTTGTAATCACATATATATGAAATGCACAGTTCAAATGGCATAATGTTTATCATAAGTAATAAGATCATGTTTAAAACATGCATCTTACTACTAAGACATGCTTTCTTAATTCTCCACCTATCGCAAGTGGTGAGTTCTTCCATTTCCCACTAGGTGATTGATGACGTTTGCGAAGTCTCTATGATCCATGTTATTCTAGTCCTTGTTCTTCACCTGGATCTGCCAATTCAAGTAACTATTAGTCATTTTAATCAATTAACCCTTTTTAAACAACTTTAATGATATGGATCATAGAATTCGATCCTATTCCATACCTGGATTCATCAATTTATCTCAATCGTTGATTTAAATTGATGAGATCAACCTACAATTTGTTTTTAATCCTAAATATCTATTAGGATTCCTTATCTTTACTTCCTAAGGGTCAAAATAATCCATTTGGGTTATAAAAATGAAGTTAGATAAGCATAGATTTACAATCTACTCTCTAATCAAAGGTTTCATAAATTTAACGGTTGGATCTTCCCTAATCCAACTTATATCTAGTCATTATTAGTTAGATATTGACCCAAAACAATGTAAATTTTGATTTAATCCACTATTCAACATAGATCTGACAATTAACTATATGGAATTATCTAATCTACCACTTAATTCATTATAATTAAACTAAATATTAATAATCTTGGTCATTTAATCATTTATTTACAATGCCTATGTTGATCTAACGGTCAGATCTAACACTAATCAGTTAGATCTAACATCTTAAGCCAAATTTGGGTCTCAAATCATTAATATCAACTTATTAATATGATTTTAAGCTCTAGGATAGTTAATTAAGCTTTAATACATCCTTACTAATAATTTTTTAGGACCTAATCACCTCTAATCTAGTCCATCCATTCAGTTTCAATGCTTCCTAAAGTGGATCAGTCAATTTGAATCTAATTTCTTCAATCTAATCACTATCCTATTATTTTTAAAGCTATGGAATTTATCTGTGGTGTTTGATTGGCAATCAGACATCAAAAAGTTACTATGTGAACAATACAACATCGGATGGCTAAGATTGTCTAATTTGTTTGTAGTCAATTGACATCTAAATTCATCAATTCCTCTTTTATTATAGTAATTTCAGGGCTATTTAATTCATCTAAGGTGTCTGATTAGCGATCAGACATCAAATTTTTATTGTATGAATAGTACTTGATCAGACGATTAAGATCGTACGATCGGTCTTATAGCCTAGATCGCCAATCTGAGTTGATTTTAAGGTTTGTCAACCATGTATCTACCTGTCCATAATCTTAGATTAAGAAATGGATGATTGGATCATCCTTAAATTTAGATCTAGGATAGAAATTCATGAATCTAACAGATGTCACCAAATTAAGAACAAGGTTTTGTAGATCTTACCTAAAGGAGGGGTGACCATGTGTTTTCCCCTTTCTAGGCATGCTAGATTGGCTCCGATCTATCGTGAAACGCTCCATCCCTAGCTGTGTGCACTATTCCCCTCTCAATCTAGCTTCAATTCTCCTTTGATCATAGCAAAACCAGAGGGGGCTTGCTCGTGGCATCGTGTTAAAGGAGATGAATGGCTCGGATCATCGATCCAAGCTGCCATCTTTTTTGGCGGCTATTGTAAATTCCAGCCAGACCGAAACCCCCAAAAACCCCATCTTCTCCTCCTCATTGCCAGCATGGCTGAGTTCTCCAGTGGCATGGCTTTTTCCCCCTCTCTCCTTTTCTCCTCTCTTTCGTCAGGTTTCTATCGGTTTGGGAAGTAGACCTCATGTATGTTTCATTCCACTTAAGTGAGGGGTTGCCATTATTAAATGTGGGCCCCTCCACTAAGTTATTTTAAAAAAAATTCTTTTTTTCTTTTTCCTTTTATATGTTAAACACCCCATCATTATGTTCTTTCCTAATGATTCCACTAAGCATAGTTTAGTCAACGTGTGTGATTGCTGCACGCGCAACACCTCCTTACAATCGGACCAATATTTCAACAAGTGGGGTCCACTAGTGAATTACTAAAATACCCTTTTGTAAGAAAATTACCATTTATTCATTTAAACTTTGATTTCAGTGTTCTTGATGTTGTTAGACTTGACTTTTTTAGTACATTTCAAATATTCATGTTTTCACTCCAAATTCCATTTCTATAAAAATTTATTTTCTTTGGGTTAAAAATTCCAATTATATTTCAAAATTCTAATTTCACATAAAATCCCAAAATAGTATTTACAAAATTTGGGGTTGTTACAATCGTCCCCCCTTAATTGAATTTTGTCCTCAAAATTCCTTTCATGCTATCATTCAAACCATTCTTTCTATAATCTTGAAAAGCAATAAATTTATGGCTAAGCTTTCCTTTTGTTTCTA
The DNA here is from genome assembly GCA_035236585.1 of Warburgia ugandensis. Lineage (NCBI taxonomy): Eukaryota > Viridiplantae > Streptophyta > Magnoliopsida > Canellales > Canellaceae > Warburgia > Warburgia ugandensis. Next base: position 76,825,305 of record CP141129.1, on the reverse strand, counting down.
ACTTCATAACTCTGTTGATTGTAATGATCCCTAGAACATTTACCCTTTATCTGCAACTCAAACTTTCTACTTTCTCATCCTTTTTTTACTCTTTATAATAACTTCAAAGAGTGACTATACATCTCTCAACTTATCTTTTAGAATTCAAGTATCACATTTTTAACAAAATTTCAGTGGAGTCTCCTCGGTTTTTCAGAGTTACGGATTTAACGCATGCGATTGCAATACACCTGATGAACCATTCATACATCCATAATATCTTTTTGAGACTCAATCTCATCACGTTCCAACATCCATCATAATATAAATAACCATTCATCCCAAACATTCACCTGATATGACACATTTTCTAGATAATGCAATTACTTACCCATTTCCACAACATATCAAATCATTCTAAGGTACATTGCCATTTCATTATAAAACCATCAAATGAATAATTATTTAATGCATCACCATCACAACCATATATCCTATACAGTTTTCATGTCATTCCACAAACATCTATCAAAATATCCCCTGAATTGCATGGGTTTAGATGTATAGAAGTTTGCACTTTCAATGACTCTTCAAAGACACTTTACTATAATAAATCAGATCTAGGTTATAAAATCACAACCTTTCACCAATAACTTTCCATGCTTCATCGTATGTTCAAAACAGATAACATTTGCATTTCTTCAAGCAATCATTTAATAGAAGATATCATTGCATATCATAACCTTTTCATTGTATTCACTAATAATTCTTTCAGGCTCATTCCCCAAATTTCACATATGAAACTAAACAAAGAGTTAATCATCTAAATCCAAAAACATCTTAGACATTATCACATAAAATTTATATCATCTATTCTTGCGTATATTAACAAATACTCTTCATCAGAAGAGTCCAATTTCATAGCGTCGATCAACTGTTAGTGGAATAAACTCGAAGTCCATCAATTAGTGATGGAATATCTCAAATTCGGATATAATTCACACATATGATCTGATCTTCCAAAATACATAGTTCGAGAACCTTTCTCGAATTAAAGTACACATTCACATCACTTGTTTTCCTAAAGTATGCTAGCCTTCCTAACTGGTGTTTGTTTTTCATCTCTTTACATATCCCACAGGAACATCTTAGACATTATCACATAAAATTTATATCATCTATTCTTGCGTATATTAACAAATACTCTTCATCAGAAGAGTCCAATTTCATAGCGTCGATCAACTGTTAGTGGAATAAACTCGAAGTCCATCAATTAGTGATGGAATATCTCAAATTCGGATATAATTCCCACATATGATCTCATCTTTCAAAATACATAGTTCGAGAACCTTTCTCGAATTAAAGTACACATTCACATCACGTGTTTTCTTAAAGTATGCTAGCCTTCCTAACTGGTGTTTGTTTTTCATCTCTTTACATATCCCACAGGAACATCTTAGACATTATCACATAAAATTTAAATCATCTATTCTTGCGTATATTGACAAATACTCTTCATCAGAAGAGTCCAATTTCATAGCATCGATCAACTGTTAGTGGAATAAACTCGAAGTCCATCAATTAGTGATGGAATATCTCAAATTCGGATATAATTCACACATATGATCTGATCTTTCAAAATACATAGTTCGAGAACCTTTCTCGAATTAAAGTACACATTCACATCACTTGTTTTCTTAAAGTATGCTAGCCTTCCTAACTGGTGTTTGTTTTTCATCTCTTTACATATCCCACAGGAACATCTTAGACATTATCACATAAAATTTATATCATCTATTCTTGCGTATATTAACAAATACTCTTCATTAGAAGAGTCCAATTTCAAAGCGTCGATCAACTGTTAGTGGAATAAACTCGAAGTCCATCAATTAGTGATGGAATATCTCAAATTCGGATATAATTCACACATATGATCTGATATTTCAAAATACATATTTCGAGAACCTTTCTCGAATTAAAGTACACATTCACATCATATGTTTTCTTAAAGTATGCTAGCCTTCCTAACTGGTGTGTGTTTTTCATCTCTTTATATATCCCACAGGAACATCTTAGACATTATCACATAAAATTTATATCATCTATTCTTGCGTATATTAACAAATACTCTTCATCAGAACAGTCCAATTTCATAGCGTCGATCAACTGTTAGTGGAATAAACTCGAAGTCCATCAATTAGTGATGGAATATCTCAAATTCGGATATAATTCACACATATGATCTGATCTTTCAAAATACATAGTTCGAGAACCTTTCTCGAATTAAAGTACACATTCACATCACTTGTTTTCTTAAAGTATGCTAGCCTTCCTAACTGGTGTTTGTTTTTCATCTCTTTACACATCCCACAGGAACATCTTAGACATTATCACATAAAATTTATATCATCTATTCTTGCATATATTAACAAATACTCTTCATCAGAAGAGTGCAATTTCATAGCGTCGATCAACTGTTAGTGGAATAAACTCGAAGTCCATCAATTAGTGATGGAATATCTCAAATTCGGATATAATTCCCACATATGATTTGATCTTTCAAAATACATAGTTCGAGAACCTTTCTCGAATTAAAGTACACATTCACATCACGTGTTTTCTTAAAGCATGCTAGCCTTCCTAACTGGTGTTTGTTTTTCATCTCTTTACATATCCCACAGGAACATCTTAGACATTATAACCTAAAATTTAAATCATCTATTCTTGCGTATATTGACAAATACTCTTCATCAGAAGAGTCCAATTTCATAGCATCGATCAACTGTTAGCGGAATAAACTCGAAGTCCATCAATTAGTGATGGAATATCTCAAATTCGGATATAATTCACACATATGATCTGATCTTTCAAAATACATAGTTCGAGAACCTTTCTCGAATTAAAGTACACATTCACATCACTTGTTTTCTTAAAGTATGCTAGCCTTCCTAACTGGTGTTTGTTTTTCATCTCTTTACATATCCCACAGGAACATCTTAGACATTATCACATAAAATTTATATCATCTATTCTTGCGTATATTAACAAATACTCTTCATCAGAAGAGTCCAATTTCAAAGCGTCGATCAATTGTTAGTGGAATAAACTCGAAGTCCATCAATTAGTGATGAAATATCTCAAATTCGGATATAATTCACACATATGATCTGATCTTTCAAAATACATAGTTCGAGAACCTTTCTCGAATTAAAGTACACATTCACATCACTTGTTTTCTTAAAGTATGCTAGCCTTCCTAACTGGTGTTTGTTTTTCATCTCTTTACATATCCCACAGGAACATCTTAGACATTATCACATAAAATTTATATCATCTATTCTTGCGTATATTAACAAATACTCTTCATCAGAAGAGTCCAATTTCAAAGCGTCGATCAATTGTTAGTGGAATAAACTCGAAGTCCATCAATTAGTGATGGAATGGCTCAAATTCGGATATAATTCACACATATGATCTGATCTTTCAAAATACATAGTTCGAGAACCTTTCTCGAATTAAAGTACACATTCACATCACTTGTTTTCTTAAAGTATGCTAGCCTTCCTAACTGGTGTTTGTTTTTCATCTCTTTACATATCCCACAGGAACATCTTAGACATTATCACATAAAATTTATATCATCTATTCTTGCGTATATTAACAAATACTCTTCATCAGAAGAGTCCAATTTCATAGCGTCGATCAACTGTTAGTGGAATAAACTCGAAGTCCATCAATTAGTGATGAAATATCTCAAATTCGGATATAATTCACACATATGATCTGATCTTTCAAAATACATAGTTCGAGAACCTTTCTCGAATTAAAGTACACATTCACATCACTTGTTTTCTTAAAGTATGCTAGCCTTCCTAACTGGTGTTTGTTTTTCATCTCTTTACACATCCCACAGGAACATCTTAGACATTATCACATAAAATTTATATCATCTATTCTTGCGTATATTAACAAATACTCTTCATCAGAAGAGTGCAATTTCATAGCGTCGATCAACTGTTAGTGGAATAAACTCGAAGTCCATCAATTAGTGATGGAATATCTCAAATTCGGATATAATTCCCACATATGATCTGATCTTTCAAAATACATAGTTCGAGAACCTTTCTCGAATTAAAGTACACATTCACATCACGTGTTTTCTTAAAGTATGCTAGCCTTCCTAACTGGTGTTTGTTTTTCATCTCTTTACATATCCCACAGGAACATCTTAGACATTATCACATAAAATTTATATCATCTATTCTTGCGTATATTAACAAATACTCTTCATCAGAAGAGTCCAATTTCATAGCGTCGATCAACTGTTAGTGGAATAAACTCGAAGTCCATCAATTAGTGATGGAATATCTCAAATTCGGATATAATTCACACATATGATCTGATCTTTCAAAATACATAGTTCGAGAACCTTTCTCGAATTAAAGTACACATTCACATCACGTGTTTTCTTAAAGTATGCTAGCCTTCCTAACTGGTGTTTGTTTTTCATCTCTTTACATATCCCACAGAACATCTTAGACATTATCACATAAAATTTATATCATCTATTCTTGCGTATATTAACAAATACTCTTCATCAGAAGAGTCCAATTTCATAGCGTCGATCAACTGTTAGTGGAATAAACTCGAAGTCCATCAATTAGTGATGGAATATCTCAAATTCGGATATAATTCACACATATGATCTGATCTTTCAAAATACATAGTTCGAGAACCTTTCTCGAATTAAAGTACACATTCACATCACTTGTTTTCTTAAAGTATGCTAGCCTTCCTAACTGGTGTTTGTTTTTCATCTCTTTACATATCCCACAGAACATCTTAGACATTATCACATAAAATTTATATCATCTATTCTTGCGTATATTAACAAATACTCTTCATCAGAAGAGTCCAATTTCATAGCGTCGATCAACTGTTAGTGGAATAAACTCGAAGTCCATCAATTAGTGATGGAATATCTCAAATTCGGATATAATTCACACATATGATCTGATCTTTCAAAATACATAGTTCGAGAACCTTTCTCGAATTAAAGTACACATTCACATCACTTGTTTTCTTAAAGTATGCTAGCCTTCCTAACTGGTGTTTGTTTTTCATCTCTTTACATATCCCACAGGAACATCTTAGACATTATCACATAAAATTTATATCATCTATTCTTGCGTATATTAACAAATACTCTTCATCAGAAGAGTCCAATTTCATAGCGTCGATCAACTGTTAGTGGAATAAACTCGAAGTCCATCAATTAGTGATGGAATATCTCAAATTCGGATATAATTCACACATATGATCTGATCTTTCAAAATACATAGTTCGAGAACCTTTCTCGAATTAAAGTACACATTCACATCACTTGTTTTCTTAAAGTATGCTAGCCTTCCTAACTGGTGTTTGTTTTTCATCTCTTTACATATCCCACAGGAACATCTTAGACATTATCACATAAAATTTATATCATCTATTCTTGCGTATATTAACAAATACTCTTCATCAGAAGAGTCCAATTTCATAGCGTCGATCAACTGTTAGTGGAATAAACTCGAAGTCCATCAATTAGTGATGGAATATCTCAAATTCGGATATAATTCACACATATGATCTGATCTTTCAAAATACATAGTTCGAGAACCTTTCTCGAATTAAAGTACACATTCACATCACTTGTTTTCTTAAAGTATGCTAGCCTTCCTAACTGGTGTTTGTTTTTCATCTCTTTACATATCCCACAGGAACATCTTAGACATTATCACATAAAATTTATATCATCTATTCTTGCGTATATTAACAAATACTCTTCATCAGAAGAGTCCAATTTCATAGCGTCGATCAACTGTTAGTGGAATAAACTCGAAGTCCATCAATTAGTGATGGAATATCTCAAATTCGGATATAATTCACACATATGATCTGATCTTTCAAAATACATAGTTCGAGAACCTTTCTCGAATTAAAGTACACATTCACATCACTTGTTTTCTTAAAGTATGCTAGCCTTCCTAACTGGTGTTTGTTTTTCATCTCTTTACATATCCCACAGAACATCTTAGACATTATCACATAAAATTTATATCATCTATTCTTGCGTATATTAACAAATACTCTTCATCAGAAGAGTCCAATTTCATAGCGTCGATCAACTGTTAGTGGAATAAACTCGAAGTCCATCAATTAGTGATGGAATATCTCAAATTCGGATATAATTCACACATATGATCTGATCTTTCAAAATACATAGTTCGAGAACCTTTCTCGAATTAAAGTACACATTCACATCACTTGTTTTCTTAAAGTATGCTAGCCTTCCTAACTGGTGTTTGTTTTTCATCTCTTTACATATCCCACAGGAACATCTTAGACATTATCACATAAAATTTATATCATCTATTCTTGCGTATATTAACAAATACTCTTCATCAGAAGAGTCCAATTTCATAGCGTCGATCAACTGTTAGTGGAATAAACTCGAAGTCCATCAATTAGTGATGGAATATCTCAAATTCGGATATAATTCACACATATGATCTGATCTTTCAAAATACATAGTTCGAGAACCTTTCTCGAATTAAAGTACACATTCACATCACTTGTTTTCTTAAAGTATGCTAGCCTTCCTAACTGGTGTTTGTTTTTCATCTCTTTACATATCCCACAGGAACATCTTAGACATTATCACATAAAATTTATATCATCTATTCTTGCGTATATTAACAAATACTCTTCATCAGAAGAGTCCAATTTCATAGTGTCGATCAATTGTTAGTGGAATAAACTCGAAGTCCATCAATTAGTGATGGAATATCTCAAATTCGGATATAATTCACACATATGATCTGATCTTTCAAAATACATAGTTCGAGAACCTTTCTCGAATTAAAGTACACATTCACATCACTTGTTTTCTTAAATCATGCTAGCCTTCCTAACTGGTGTTTGTTTTTCAGCTCTTTACATATCCCACAGGAACATCTTAGACATTATCACATAAAATTTATATCATCTATTCTTGCGTATATTAACAAATACTCTTCATCAGAAGAGTCCAATTTCATAGCGTCGATCAACTGTTAGTGGAATAAACTCGAAGTCCATCAATTAGTGATGGAATATCTCAAATTCGGATATAATTCACACATATGATCTGATCTTTCAAAATACATAGTTCGAGAACCTTTCTCGAATTAAAGTACACATTCACATCACTTGTTTTCTTAAAGTATGCTAGCCTTCCTAACTGGTGTTTGTTTTTCATCTCTTTACATATCCCACAGGAACATCTTAGACATTATCACATAAAATTTATATCATCTATTCTTGCGTATATTAACAAATACTCTTCATCAGAAGAGTCCAATTTCATAGCGTCGATCAACTGTTAGTGGAATAAACTCGAAGTCCATCAATTAGTGATGGAATATCTCAAATTCGGATATAATTCACACATATGATCTGATCTTTCAAAATACATAGTTCGAGAACCTTTCTCGAATTAAAGTACACATTCACATCACTTGTTTTCTTAAAGTATGCTAGCCTTCCTAACTGGTGTTTGTTTTTCATCTCTTTACATATCCCACAGAACATCTTAGACATTATCACATAAAATTTATATCATCTATTCTTGCGTATATTAACAAATACTCTTCATCAGAAGAGTCCAATTTCATAGCGTCGATCAACTGTTAGTGGAATAAACTCGAAGTCCATCAATTAGTGATGGAATATCTCAAATTCGGATATAATTCACACATATGATCTGATCTTTCAAAATACATAGTTCGAGAACCTTTCTCGAATTAAAGTACACATTCACATCACTTGTTTTCTTAAAGTATGCTAGCCTTCCTAACTGGTGTTTGTTTTTCATCTCTTTACATAACCCACACGAACATCTTAGACATTATCACATAAAATTTATATCATCTATTCTTGCGTATATTAACAAATACTCTTCATCGAAGAGTCCAATTTCATAGCGTCGATCAACTGTTAGTGGAATAAACTCGAAGTCCATCAATTAGTGATGGAATATCTCAAATTCGGATATAATTCACACATATGATCTGATCTTTCAAAATACATAGTTCGAGAACCTTTCTCGAATTAAAGTACACATTCACATCACTTGTTTTCTTAAAGTATGCTAGCCTTCCTAACTGGTGTTTGGTTTTCATCTCTTTACATATCCCACAGGAACATCTTAGACATTATCACATAAAATTTATATCATCTATTCTTGCGTATATTAACAAATACTCTTCATCAGAAGAGTCCAATTTCATAGCGTCGATCAACTGTTAGTGGAATAAACTCGAAGTCCATCAATTAGTGATGGAATATCTCAAATTCGGATATAATTCACACATATGATCTGATCTTTCAAAATACATAGTTCGAGAACCTTTCTCGAATTAAAGTACACATTCACATCACTTGTTTTCTTAAAGTATGCTAGCCTTCCTAACTGGTGTTTGTTTTTCATCTCTTTACATATCCCACAGGAACATCTTAGACATTATCACATAAAATTTATATCATCTATTCTTGCGTATATTAACAAATACTCTTCATCAGAAGAGTCCAATTTCATAGCGTCGATCAACTGTTAGTGGAATAAACTCGAAGTCCATCAATTAGTGATGGAATATCTCAAATTCGGATATAATTCACACATATGATCTGATCTTTCAAAATACATAGTTCGAGAACCTTTCTCGAATTAAAGTACACATTCACATCACTTGTTTTCTTAAAGTATGCTAGCCTTCCTAACTGGTGTTTGTTTTTCATCTCTTTACATATCCCACAGAACATCTTAGACATTATCACATAAAATTTATATCATCTATTCTTGCGTATATTAACAAATACTCTTCATCAGAAGAGTCCAATTTCATAGCGTCGATCAACTGTTAGTGGAATAAACTCGAAGTCCATCAATTAGTGATGGAATATCTCAAATTCGGATATAATTCACACATATGATCTGATCTTTCAAAATACATAGTTCGAGAAACTTTCTCGAATTAAAGTACACATTCACATCACTTGTTTTTTTAAAGTATGCTAGCCTTCCTAACTCGGTGTTTGTTTTTCATCTCTTTACATATCCCACAGAACATCTTAGACATTATCACATAAAATTTATATCATCTATTCTTGCGTATATTAACAAATACTCTTCATCGAAGAGTCCAATTTCATAGCGTCGATCAACTGTTAGTGGAATAAACTCGAAGTCCATCAATTAGTGATGGAATATCTCAAATTCGGATATAATTCACACATATGATCTGATCTTTCAAAATACATAGTTCGAGAACCTTTCTCGAATTAAAGTACACATTCACATCACTTGTTTTCTTAAAGTATGCTAGCCTTCCTAACTGGTGTTTGTTTTTCATCTCTTTACATATCCCACTGGAACATCTTAGACATTATCACATAAAATTTATATCATCTATTCTTGCGTATATTAACAAATACTCTTCATCAGAAGAGTCCAATTTCATAGCGTCGATCAACTGTTAGTGGAATAAACTCGAAGTCCATCAATTAGTGATGGAATATCTCAAATTCGGATATAATTCACACATATGATCTGATCTTTCAAAATACATAGTTCGAGAACCTTTCTCGAATTAAAGTACACATTCACATCACTTGTTTTCTTAAAGTATGCTAGCCTTCCTAACTGGTGTTTGTTTTTCATCTCTTTACATATCCCACAGGAACATCTTAGACATTATCACATAAAATTTATATCATCTATTCTTGCGTATATTAACAAATACTCTTCATCAGAAGAGTCCAATTTCATAGCGTCGATCAACTGTTAGTGGAATAAACTCGAAGTCCATCAATTAGTGATGGAATATCTCAAATTCGGATATAATTCACACATATGATCTGATCTTTCAAAATACATAGTTCGAGAACCTTTCTCGAATTAAAGTACACATTCACATCACTTGTTTTCTTAAAGTATGCTAGCCTTCCTAACTGGTGTTTGTTTTTCATCTCTTTACATATCCCACAGGAACATCTTAGACATTATCACATGAAATTTATATCATCTATTCTTGCATATATTAACAAATACTCTTCATCAGAAGAGTCCAATTTCATAGCGTCGATCAACTGTTAGTGGAATAAACTCGAAGTCCATCAATTAGTGATGGAATATCTCAAATTCGGATATAATTCACACATATGATCTGATCTTTCAAAATACATAGTTCGAGAACCTTTCTCGAATTAAAGTACACATTCACATCACTTGTTTTCTTAAAGTATGCTAGCCTTCCTAACTGGTGTTTGTTTTTCATCTCTTTACATATCCCACAGGAACATCTTAGACATTATCACATAAAATTTATATCATCTATTCTTGCGTATATTAACAAATACTCTTCATCAGAAGAGTCCAATTTCATAGCGTCGATCAACTGTTAGTGGAATAAACTCGAAGTCCATCAATTAGTGATGGAATATCTCAAATTCGGATATAATTCACACATATGATCTGATCTTTCAAAATACATAGTTCGAGAACCTTTCTCGAATTAAAGTACACATTCACATCACTTGTTTTCTTAAAGTATGCTAGCCTTCCTAACTGGTGTTTGTTTTTCATCTCTTTACATATCCCACAGAACATCTTAGACATTATCACATAAAATTTATATCATCTATTCTTGCGTATATTAACAAATACTCTTCATCGAAGAGTCCAATTTCATAGCGTCGATCAACTGTTAGTGGAATAAACTCGAAGTCCATCAATTAGTGATGGAATATCTCAAATTCGGATATAATTCACACATATGATCTGATCTTTCAAAATACATAGTTCGAGAACCTTTCTCGAATTAAAGTACACATTCACATCACTTGTTTTCTTAAAGTATGCTAGCCTTCCTAAGCGGTGTTTGTTTTTCATCTCTTTACATATCCCACAGAACATCTTAGACATTATCACATAAAATTTATATCATCTATTCTTGCGTATATTAACAACTCCTCTTCATCTGAAGAGTCCAATTTCATAGCGTCGATCAACTGTTAGTGGAATAAACTCGAAGTCCATCAATTAGTGATGGAATATCTCAAATTCGGATATAATTCACACATATGATCTGATCTTTCAAAATACATAGTTCGAGAACCTTTCTCGAATTAAAGTACACATTCACATCACTTGTTTTCTTAAAGTATGCTAGCCTTCCTAACTGGTGTTTGTTGTTCATCTCTTTACATATCCCACAGGAACATCTTAGACATTATCACATGAAATTTATATCATCTATTCTTGCATATATTAACAAATACTCTTCATCAGAAGAGTCCAATTTCATAGCGTCGATCAACTGTTAGTGGAATAAACTCGAAGACCATCAATTAGTGATGGAATATCTCAAATTCGGATATAATTCACACATATGATCTGATCTTACAAAATACATAGTTCGAGAACCTTTCTCGAATTAAAGTACACATTCACATCACTTGTTTTCTTAAAGTATGCTAGCCTTCCTAACTGGTGTTTGTTTTTCATCTCTTTACATATCCCACAGGAACATCTTAGACATTATCACATAAAATTTATATCATCTATTCTTGCGTATATTAACAAATACTCTTCATCAGAAGAGTCCAATTTCATAGCGTCGATCAACTGTTAGTGGAATAAACTCGAAGTCCATCAATTAGTGATGGAATATCTCAAATTCGGATATAATTCACACATATGATCTGATCTTTCAAAATACATAGTTCGAGAACCTTTCTCGAATTAAAGTACACATTCACATCACTTGTTTTCTTAAAGTATGCTAGCCTTCCTAACTGGTGTTTGTTTTTCATCTCTTTACATATCCCACAGAACATCTTAGACATTATCACATAAAATTTATATCATCTATTCTTGCGTATATTAACAAATACTCTTCATCAGAAGAGTCCAATTTCATAGCGTCGATCAACTGTTAGTGGAATAAACTCGAAGTCCATCAATTAGTGATGGAATATCTCAAATTCGGATATAATTCACACATATGATCTGATCTTTCAAAATACATAGTTCGAGAACCTTTCTCGAATTAAAGTACACATTCACATCACTTGTTTTCTTAAAGTATGCTAGCCTTCCTAACTGGTGTTTGTTTTTCATCTCTTTACATATCCCACAGAACATCTTAGACATTATCACATAAAATTTATATCATCTATTCTTGCGTATATTAACAAATACTCTTCATCAGAAGAGTCCAATTTCATAGCGTCGATCAACTGTTAGTGGAATAAACTCGAAGTCCATCAATTAGTGATGGAATATCTCAAATTCGGATATAATTCACACATATGATCTGATCTTTCAAAATACATAGTTCGAGAACCTTTCTCGAATTAAAGTACACATTCACATCACTTGTTTTCTTAAAGTATGCTAGCCTTCCTAACTGGTGTTTGTTTTTCATCTCTTTACATATCCCACAGAACATCTTACACATTATCACATAAAATTTATATCATCTATTCTTGCGTATATTAACAAATACTCTTCATCAGAAGAGTCCAATTTCATAGCGTCGATCAACTGTTAGTGGAATAAACTCGAAGTCCATCAATTAGTGATGGAATATCTCAAATTCGGATATAATTCACACATATGATCTGATCTTTCAAAATACATAGTTCGAGAACCTTTCTCGAATTAAAGTACACATTCACATCACTTGTTTTCTTAAAGTATGCTAGCCTTCCTAACTGGTGTTTGTTGTTCATCTCTTTACATATCCCACAGAACATCTTAGACATTATCACATAAAATTTATATCATCTATTCTTGCGTATATTAACAAATACTCTTCATCGAAGAGCTCAATTTCATAGCGTCGATCAACTGTTAGTGGAATAAACTCGAAGTCCATCAATTAGTGATGGAATATCTCAAATTCGGATATAATTCACACATATGATCTGATCTTTCAAAATACATAGTTCGAGAACCTTTCTCGAATTAAAGTACACATTCACATCACTTGTTTTCTTAAAGTATGCTAGCCTTCCTAACTGGAGTTTGGTTCTCATCTCTTTACATATCCCACAGAACATCTTAGACATTATCACATAAAATTTATATCATCTATTCTTGCGTATATTAACAAATACTCTTCATCAGAAGAGTCCAATTTCATAGCGTCGATCAACTGTTAGTGGAATAAACTCGAAGTCCATCAATTAGTGATGGAATATCTCAAATTCGGATATAATTCACACATATGATCTGATCTTTCAAAATACATAGTTCGAGAACCTTTCTCGAATTAAAGTACACATTCACATCACTTGTTTTCTTAAAGTATGCTAGCCTTCCTAACTGGTGTTTGTTTTTCATCTCTTTACATATCCCACAGAACATCTTAGACATTATCACATAAAATTTATATCATCTATTCTTGCGTATATTAACAAATACTCTTCATCGAAGAGTCCAATTTCATAGCGTCGATCAATCGTTAGTGGAATAAACTCGAAGTCCATCAATTAGTGATGGAATATCTCAAATTCGGATATAATTCACACATATGATCTGATCTTTCAAAATACATAGTTCGAGAACCTTTCTCGAATTAAAGTACACATTCACATCACTTGTTTTCTTAAAGTATGCTAGCCTTCCTAATCGGTGTTTGTTTTTCATCTCTTTACATATCCCACAGAACATCTTAGACATTATCACATAAAATTTATATCATCTATTCTTGCGTATATTAACAAATACTCTTCATCTGAAGAGTCCAATTTCATAGCGTCGATCAACTGTTAGTGGAATAAACTCGAAGTCCATCAATTAGTGATGGAATATCTCAAATTCGGATATAATTCACACATATGATCTGATCTTTCAAAATACATAGTTCGAGAACCTTTCTCGAATTAAAGTACACATTCACATCACTTGTTTTCTTAAAGTATGCTAGCCTTCCTAACTGGTGTTTGTTTTTCATCTCTTTACATATCCCACAGAACATCTTAGACATTATCACATAAAATTTATATCACCTATTCTTGCGTATATTAACAAATACTCTTCATCGAAGAGTCCAATTTCATAGCGTCGATCAACTGTTAGTGGAATAAACTCGAAGTCCATCAATTAGTGATGGAATATCTCAAATTCGGATATAATTCACACATATGATCTGATCTTTCAAAATACATAGTTCGAGAACCTTTCTCGAATTAAAGTACACATTCACATCACTTGTTTTCTTAAAGTATGCTAGCCTTCCTAACTGTGTTTGTTTTTCATCTCTTTACATATCCCACAGAACATCTTAGACATTATCACATAAAATTTATATCATCTATTCTTGCGTATATTAACAAATACTCTTCATCAGAAGAGTCCAATTTCATAGCGTCGATCAACTGTTAGTGGAATAAACTCGAAGTCCATCAATTAGTGATGGAATATCTCAAATTCGGATATAATTCACACATATGATCTGATCTTTCAAAATACATAGTTCGAGAACCTTTCTCGAATTAAAGTACACATTCACATCACTTGTTTTCTTAAAGTATGCTAGCCTTCCTAACTGGTGTTTGTTTTTCATCTCTTTACATATCCCACAGGAACATCTTAGACATTATCACATAAAATTTATATCATCTATTCTTGCGTATATTAACAAATACTCTTCATCAGAAGAGTCCAATTTCATAGCGTCGATCAACTGTTAGTGGAATAAACTCGAAGTCCATCAATTAGTGATGGAATATCTCAAATTCGGATATAATTCACACATATGATCTGATCTTTCAAAATACATAGTTCGAGAACCTTTCTCGAATTAAAGTACACATTCACATCACTTGTTTTCTTAAAGTATGCTAGCCTTCCTAACTGGTGTTTGTTTTTCATCTCTTTACATATCCCACAGAACATCTTAGACATTATCACATAAAATTTATATCATCTATTCTTGCGTATATTAACAAATACTCTTCATCAGAAGAGTCCAATTTCATAGCGTCGATCAACTGTTAGTGGAATAAACTCGAAGTCCATCAATTAGTGATGGAATATCTCAAATTCGGATATAATTCACACATATGATCTGATCTTTCAAAATACATAGTTCGAGAACCTTTCTCGAATTAAAGTACACATTCACATCACTTGTTTTCTTAAAGTATGCTAGCCTTCCTAACTGGTGTTTGTTTTTCATCTCTTTACATATCCCACAGGAACATCTTAGACATTATCACATAAAATTTATATCATCTATTCTTGCGTATATTAACAACTACTCTTCATCTGAAGAGTCCAATTTCATAGCGTCGATCAACTGTTAGTGGAATAAACTCGAAGTCCATCAATTAGTGATGGAATATCTCAAATTCGGATATAATTCACACATATGATCTGATCTTTCAAAATACATAGTTCGAGAACCTTTCTCGAATTAAAGTACACATTCACATCACTTGTTTTCTTAAAGTATGCTAGCCTTCCTAACTGTGTTTGTTTTTCATCTCTTTACATATCCCACAGAACATCTTAGACATTATCACATAAAATTTATATCATCTATTCTTGCGTATATTAACAAATACTCTTCATCAGAACAGTCCAATTTCATAGCGTCGATCAACTGTTAGTGGAATAAACTCGAAGTCCATCAATTAGTGATGGAATATCTCAAATTCGGATATAATTCACACATATGATCTGATCTTTCAAAATACATAGTTCGAGAACCTTTCTCGAATTAAAGTACACATTCACATCACTTGTTTTCTTAAAGTATGCTAGCCTTCCTAACTGGTGTTTGTTTTTCATCTCTTTACATATCCCACAGAACATCTTAGACATTATCACATAAAATTTATATCATCTATTCTTGCGTATATTAACAAATACTCTTCATCAGAAGAGTCCAATTTCATAGCGTCGATCAACTGTTAGTGGAATAAACTCGAAGTCCATCAATTAGTGATGGAATATCTCAAATTCGGATATAATTCACACATATGATCTGATCTTTCAAAATACATAGTTCGAGAACCTTTCTCGAATTAAAGTACACATTCACATCACTTGTTTTCTTAAAGTATGCTAGCCTTCCTAACTGGTGTTTGTTTTTCATCTCTTTACATATCCCACAGGAACATCTTAGACATTATCACATAAAATTTATATCATCTATTCTTGCGTATATTAACAAATACTCTTCATCAGAAGAGTCCAATTTCATAGCGTCGATCAACTGTTAGTGGAATAAACTCGAAGTCCATCAATTAGTGATGGAATATCTCAAATTCGGATATAATTCACACATATGATCTGATCTTTCAAAATACATAGTTCGAGAACCTTTCTCGAATTAAAGTACACATTCACATCACTTGTTTTCTTAAAGTATGCTAGCCTTCCTAACTGGTGTTTGTTTTTCATCTCTTTACATATCCCACAGAACATCTTAGACATTATCACATAAAATTTATATCATCTATTCTTGCGTATATTAACAAATACTCTTCATCAGAAGAGTCCAATTTCATAGCGTCGATCAACTGTTAGTGGAATAAACTCGAAGTCCATCAATTAGTGATGGAATATCTCAAATTCGGATATAATTCACACATATGATCTGATCTTTCAAAATACATAGTTCGAGAACCTTTCTCGAATTAAAGTACACATTCACATCACTTGTTTTCTTAAAGTATGCTAGCCTTCCTAACTGGTGTTTGTTTTTCATCTCTTTACATATCCCACAGGAACATCTTAGACATTATCACATAAAATTTATATCATCTATTCTTGCGTATATTAACAAATACTCTTCATCAGAAGAGTCCAATTTCATAGCGTCGATCAACTGTTAGTGGAATAAACTCGAAGTCCATCAATTAGTGATGGAATATCTCAAATTCGGATATAATTCACACATATGATCTGATCTTTCAAAATACATAGTTCGAGAACCTTTCTCGAATTAAAGTACACATTCACATCACTTGTTTTCTTAAAGTATGCTAGCCTTCCTAACTGGTGTTTGTTTTTCATCTCTTTACATATCCCACAGAACATCTTAGACATTATCACATAAAATTTATATCATCTATTCTTGCGTATATTAACAAATACTCTTCATCAGAAGAGTCCAATTTCATAGCGTCGATCAACTGTTAGTGGAATAAACTCGAAGTCCATCAATTAGTGATGGAATATCTCAAATTCGGATATAATTCACACATATGATCTGATCTTTCAAAATACATAGTTCGAGAACCTTTCTCGAATTAAAGTACACATTCACATCACTTGTTTTCTTAAAGTATGCTAGCCTTCCTAACTGGTGTTTGTTTTTCATCTCTTTACATATCCCACAGAACATCTTAGA
The DNA here is from genome assembly GCA_035236585.1 of Warburgia ugandensis. Classification (NCBI taxonomy): domain Eukaryota; kingdom Viridiplantae; phylum Streptophyta; class Magnoliopsida; order Canellales; family Canellaceae; genus Warburgia; species Warburgia ugandensis. The sequence goes on along the minus strand of CP141129.1, from coordinate 76,807,879 downwards.
CATTATCACATAAAATTTATATCATCTATTCTTGCGTATATTAACAAATACTCTTCATCAGAAGAGTCCAATTTCATAGCGTCGATCAACTGTTAGTGGAATAAACTCGAAGTCCATCAATTAGTGATGGAATATCTCAAATTCGGATATAATTCACACATATGATCTGATCTTTCAAAATACATAGTTCGAGAACCTTTCTCGAATTAAAGTACACATTCACATCACTTGTTTTCTTAAAGTATGCTAGCCTTCCTAACTGGTGTTTGTTTTTCATCTCTTTACATATCCCACAGGAACATCTTAGACATTATCACATAAAATTTATATCATCTATTCTTGCGTATATTAACAACTACTCTTCATCTGAAGAGTCCAATTTCATAGCGTCGATCAACTGTTAGTGGAATAAACTCGAAGTCCATCAATTAGTGATGGAATATCTCAAATTCGGATATAATTCACACATATGATCTGATCTTTCAAAATACATAGTTCGAGAACCTTTCTCGAATTAAAGTACACATTCACATCACTTGTTTTCTTAAAGTATGCTAGCCTTCCTAACTGGTGTTTGTTTTTCATCTCTTTACATATCCCACAGGAACATCTTAGACATTATCACATAAAATTTATATCATCTATTCTTGCGTATATTAACAAATACTCTTCATCAGAAGAGTCCAATTTCATAGCGTCGATCAACTGTTAGTGGAATAAACTCGAAGTCCATCAATTAGTGATGGAATATCTCAAATTCGGATATAATTCACACATATGATCTGATCTTTCAAAATACATAGTTCGAGAACCTTTCTCGAATTAAAGTACACATTCACATCACTTGTTTTCTTAAAGTATGCTAGCCTTCCTAACTGGTGTTTGTTTTTCATCTCTTTACATATCCCACAGAACATCTTAGACATTATCACATAAAATTTATATCATCTATTCTTGCGTATATTAACAAATACTCTTCATCAGAAGAGTCCAATTTCATAGCGTCGATCAACTGTTAGTGGAATAAACTCGAAGTCCATCAATTAGTGATGGAATATCTCAAATTCGGATATAATTCACACATATGATCTGATCTTTCAAAATACATAGTTCGAGAACCTTTCTCGAATTAAAGTACACATTCACATCACTTGTTTTCTTAAAGTATGCTAGCCTTCCTAACTGGTGTTTGTTTTTCATCTCTTTACATATCCCACAGAACATCTTAGACATTATCACATAAAATTTATATCATCTATTCTTGCGTATATTAACAAATACTCTTCATCAGAAGAGTCCAATTTCATAGCGTCGATCAACTGTTAGTGGAATAAACTCGAAGTCCATCAATTAGTGATGGAATATCTCAAATTCGGATATAATTCACACATATGATCTGATCTTTCAAAATACATAGTTCGAGAACCTTTCTCGAATTAAAGTACACATTCACATCACTTGTTTTCTTAAAGTATGCTAGCCTTCCTAACTGGTGTTTGTTTTTCATCTCTTTACATATCCCACAGAACATCTTAGACATTATCACATAAAATTTATATCATCTATTCTTGCGTATATTAACAAATACTCTTCATCAGAAGAGTCCAATTTCATAGCGTCGATCAACTGTTAGTGGAATAAACTCGAAGTCCATCAATTAGTGATGGAATATCTCAAATTCGGATATAATTCACACATATGATCTGATCTTTCAAAATACATAGTTCGAGAACCTTTCTCGAATTAAAGTACACATTCACATCACTTGTTTTCTTAAAGTATGCTAGCCTTCCTAACTGGTGTTTGTTTTTCATCTCTTTACATATCCCACAGAACATCTTAGACATTATCACATAAAATTTATATCATCTATTCTTGCGTATATTAACAAATACTCTTCATCAGAAGAGTCCAATTTCATAGCGTCGATCAACTGTTAGTGGAATAAACTCGAAGTCCATCAATTAGTGATGGAATATCTCAAATTCGGATATAATTCACACATATGATCTGATCTTTCAAAATACATAGTTCGAGAACCTTTCTCGAATTAAAGTACACATTCACATCACTTGTTTTCTTAAAGTATGCTAGCCTTCCTAACTGGTGTTTGTTTTTCATCTCTTTACATATCCCACAGGAACATCTTAGACATTATCACATAAAATTTATATCATCTATTCTTGCGTATATTAACAAATACTCTTCATCAGAAGAGTCCAATTTCATAGCGTCGATCAACTGTTAGTGGAATAAACTCGAAGTCCATCAATTAGTGATGGAATATCTCAAATTCGGATATAATTCACACATATGATCTGATCTTTCAAAATACATAGTTCGAGAACCTTTCTCGAATTAAAGTACACATTCACATCACTTGTTTTCTTAAAGTATGCTAGCCTTCCTAACTGGTGTTTGTTTTTCATCTCTTTACATATCCCACAGGAACATCTTAGACATTATCACATAAAATTTATATCATCTATTCTTGCGTATATTAACAAATACTCTTCATCAGAAGAGTCCAATTTCATAGCGTCGATCAACTGTTAGTGGAATAAACTCGAAGTCCATCAATTAGTGATGGAATATCTCAAATTCGGATATAATTCACACATATGATCTGATCTTTCAAAATACATAGTTCGAGAACCTTTCTCGAATTAAAGTACACATTCACATCACTTGTTTTCTTAAAGTATGCTAGCCTTCCTAACTGGTGTTTGTTTTTCATCTCTTTACATATCCCACAGAACATCTTAGACATTATCACATAAAATTTATATCATCTATTCTTGCGTATATTAACAAATACTCTTCATCAGAAGAGTCCAATTTCATAGCGTCGATCAACTGTTAGTGGAATAAACTCGAAGTCCATCAATTAGTGATGGAATATCTCAAATTCGGATATAATTCACACATATGATCTGATCTTTCAAAATACATAGTTCGAGAACCTTTCTCGAATTAAAGTACACATTCACATCACTTGTTTTCTTAAAGTATGCTAGCCTTCCTAACTGGTGTTTGTTTTTCATCTCTTTACATATCCCACAGGAACATCTTAGACATTATCACATAAAATTTATATCATCTATTCTTGCGTATATTAACAAATACTCTTCATCAGAAGAGTCCAATTTCATAGCGTCGATCAACTGTTAGTGGAATAAACTCGAAGTCCATCAATTAGTGATGGAATATCTCAAATTCGGATATAATTCACACATATGATCTGATCTTTCAAAATACATAGTTCGAGAACCTTTCTCGAATTAAAGTACACATTCACATCACTTGTTTTCTTAAAGTATGCTAGCCTTCCTAACTGGTGTTTGTTTTTCATCTCTTTACATATCCCACAGAACATCTTAGACATTATCACATAAAATTTATATCATCTATTCTTGCGTATATTAACAAATACTCTTCATCAGAAGAGTCCAATTTCATAGCGTCGATCAACTGTTAGTGGAATAAACTCGAAGTCCATCAATTAGTGATGGAATATCTCAAATTCGGATATAATTCACACATATGATCTGATCTTTCAAAATACATAGTTCGAGAACCTTTCTCGAATTAAAGTACACATTCACATCACTTGTTTTCTTAAAGTATGCTAGCCTTCCTAACTGGTGTTTGTTTTTCATCTCTTTACATATCCCACAGGAACATCTTAGACATTATCACATAAAATTTATATCATCTATTCTTGCGTATATTAACAAATACTCTTCATCAGAAGAGTCCAATTTCATAGCGTCGATCAACTGTTAGTGGAATAAACTCGAAGTCCATCAATTAGTGATGGAATATCTCAAATTCGGATATAATTCACACATATGATCTGATCTTTCAAAATACATAGTTCGAGAACCTTTCTCGAATTAAAGTACACATTCACATCACTTGTTTTCTTAAAGTATGCTAGCCTTCCTAACTGGTGTTTGTTTTTCATCTCTTTACATATCCCACAGAACATCTTAGACATTATCACATAAAATTTATATCATCTATTCTTGCGTATATTAACAAATACTCTTCATCAGAAGAGTCCAATTTCATAGCGTCGATCAACTGTTAGTGGAATAAACTCGAAGTCCATCAATTAGTGATGGAATATCTCAAATTCGGATATAATTCACACATATGATCTGATCTTTCAAAATACATAGTTCGAGAACCTTTCTCGAATTAAAGTACACATTCACATCACTTGTTTTCTTAAAGTATGCTAGCCTTCCTAACTGGTGTTTGTTTTTCATCTCTTTACATATCCCACAGGAACATCTTAGACATTATCACATAAAATTTATATCATCTATTCTTGCGTATATTAACAAATACTCTTCATCAGAAGAGTCCAATTTCATAGCGTCGATCAACTGTTAGTGGAATAAACTCGAAGTCCATCAATTAGTGATGGAATATCTCAAATTCGGATATAATTCACACATATGATCTGATCTTTCAAAATACATAGTTCGAGAACCTTTCTCGAATTAAAGTACACATTCACGTCACTTGTTTTTTTAAAGTATACTAGCCTTCCTAACTGGTGTTTGTGTTTTCATCTCTTTACATATCCCACAGGAACATCTTAGACATTATCACATAAAATTTATATCATCTATTCTTGCGTATATTAACAAATACTCTTCATCAGAAGAGTCCAATTTCATAGCGTCGATCAACTATTAGTGGAATAAACTCGAAGTCCATCAATTAGTGATGGAATATCTCAAATTCGGATATAATTCACACATATGATCTGATCTTTCAAAATACATAGTTCGAGAACCTTTCTCGAATTAAAGTACACATTCACATCACTTGTTTTCTTAAAGTATGCTAGCCTTCCTAACTGGTGTTTGTTTTTCATCACTTTACATATCCCACAAGAACATCTTAGACATTATCACATAAAATTTATATCATCTATTCTTGCGTATATTAACAAATACTCTTCATCAGAAGAGTCCAATTTCATAGCGTCGATCAACTGTTAGTGGAATAAACTCGAAGTCCATCAATTAGTGATGGAATATCTCAAATTCGGATATAATTCACACATATGATCTGATCTTTCAAAATACATAGTTCGAGAACCTTTCTCGAATTAAAGTACACATTCACATCACTTGTTTTCTTAAAGTATGCTAGCCTTCCTAAGTGGTGTTTGTTTTTCATCTCTTTACATATCCCACAGAACATCTTAGACATTATCACATAAAATTTATATCATCTATTCTTGCGTATATTAACAAATACTCTTCATCAGAAGAGTCCAATTTCATAGCGTCGATCAACTGTTAGTGGAATAAACTCGAAGTCCATCAATTAGTGATGGAATATCTCAAATTCGGATATAATTCACACATATGATCTGATCTTTCAAAATACATAGTTCGAGAACCTTTCTCGAATTAAAGTACACATTCACATCACTTGTTTTCTTAAAGTATGCTAGCCTTCCTAACTGGTGTTTGTTTTTCATCTCTTTACATATCCCACAGAACATCTTAGACATTATCACATAAAATTTATATCATCTATTCTTGCGTATATTAACAAATACTCTTCATCAGAAGAGTCCAATTTCATAGCGTCGATCAACTGTTAGTGGAATAAACTCGAAGTCCATCAATTAGTGATGGAATATCTCAAATTCGGATATAATTCACACATATGATCTGATCTTTCAAAATACATAGTTCGAGAACCTTTCTCGAATTAAAGTACACATTCACATCACTTGTTTTCTTAAAGTATGCTAGCCTTCCTAACTGGTGTTTGTTTTTCATCTCTTTACATATCCCACAGGAACATCTTAGACATTATCACATAAAATTTATATCATCTATTCTTGCGTATATTAACAAATACTCTTCATCAGAAGAGTCCAATTTCATAGCGTCGATCAACTGTTAGTGGAATAAACTCGAAGTCCATCAATTAGTGATGGAATATCTCAAATTCGGATATAATTCACACATATGATCTGATCTTTCAAAATACATAGTTCGAGAACCTTTCTCGAATTAAAGTACACATTCACATCACTTGTTTTCTTAAAGTATGCTAGCCTTCCTAACTGGTGTTTGTTTTTCATCTCTTTACATATCCCACAGAACATCTTAGACATTATCACATAAAATTTATATCATCTATTCTTGCGTATATTAACAAATACTCTTCATCTGAAGAGTCCAATTTCATAGCGTCGATCAACTGTTAGTGGAATAAACTCGAAGTCCATCAATTAGTGATGGAATATCTCAAATTCGGATATAATTCACACATATGATCTGATCTTTCAAAATACATAGTTCGAGAACCTTTCTCGAATTAAAGTACACATTCACATCACTTGTTTTCTTAAAGTATGCTAGCCTTCCTAACTGGTGTTTGTTTTTCATCTCTTTACATATCCCACAGAACATCTTAGACATTATCACATAAAATTTAAATCATCTATTCTTGCGTATATTAACAAATACACTTCATCAGAAGAGTCCAATTTCATAGCGTCGATCAACTGTTAGTGGAATAAACTCGAAGTCCATCAATTAGTGATGGAATATCTCAAATTCGGATATAATTCACACATATGATCTGATCTTTCAAAATACATAGTTCGAGAACCTTTCTCGAATTAAAGTACACATTCACATCACTTGTTTTCTTAAAGTATGCTAGCCTTCCTAACTGGTGTTTGTTTTTCATCTCTTTACATATCCCACAGGAACATGTTAGACCTTATCACATAAAATTTATATCATCTATTCTTGCGTATATTAACAAATACTCTTCATCAGAAGAGTCCAATTTCATAGCGTCGATCAACTGTTAGTGGAATAAACTCGAAGTCCATCAATTAGTGATGGAATATCTCAAATTCGGATATAATTCACACATATGATCTGATCTTTCAAAATACATAGTTCGAGAACCTTTCTCGAATTAAAGTACACATTCACATCACTTGTTTTCTTAAAGTATGCTAGCCTTCCTAACTGGTGTTTGTTTTTCATCTCTTTACATATCCCACAGAACATCTTAGACATTATCACATAAAATTTATATCATCTATTCTTGCGTATATTAACAAATACTCTTCATCTGAAGAGTCCAATTTCATAGCGTCGATCAACTGTTAGTGGAATAAACTCGAAGTCCATCAATTAGTGATGGAATATCTCAAATTCGGATATAATTCACACATATGATCTGATCTTTCAAAATACATAGTTCGAGAACCTTTCTCGAATTAAAGTACACATTCACATCACTTGTTTTCTTAAAGTATGCTAGCCTTCCTAACTGGTGTTTGTTTTTCATCTCTTTACATATCCCACAGAACATCTTAGACATTATCACATAAAATTTATATCATCTATTCTTGCGTATATTAACAAATACTCTTCATCAGAAGAGTCCAATTTCATAGCGTCGATCAACTGTTAGTGGAATAAACTCGAAGTCCATCAATTAGTGATGGAATATCTCAAATTCGGATATAATTCACACATATGATCTGATCTTTCAAAATACATAGTTCGAGAACCTTTCTCGAATTAAAGTACACATTCACATCACTTGTTTTCTTAAAGTATGCTAGCCTTCCTAACTGGTGTTTGTTTTTCATCTCTTTACATATCCCACAGGAACATCTTAGACATTATCACATAAAATTTATATCATCTATTCTTGCGTATATTAACAAATACTCTTCATCAGAAGAGTCCAATTTCATAGCGTCGATCAACTGTTAGTGGAATAAACTCGAAGTCCATCAATTAGTGATGGAATATCTCAAATTCGGATATAATTCACACATATGATCTGATCTTTCAAAATACATAGTTCGAGAACCTTTCTCGAATTAAAGTACACATTCACATCACTTGTTTTCTTAAAGTATGCTAGCCTTCCTAACTGGTGTTTGTTTTTCATCTCTTTACATATCCCACAGGAACATCTTAGACATTATCACATAAAATTTATATCATCTATTCTTGCGTATATTAACAACTACTCTTCATCTGAAGAGTCCAATTTCATAGCGTCGATCAACTGTTAGTGGAATAAACTCGAAGTCCATCAATTAGTGATGGAATATCTCAAATTCGGATATAATTCACACATATGATCTGATCTTTCAAAATACATAGTTCGAGAACCTTTCTCGAATTAAAGTACACATTCACATCACTTGTTTTCTTAAAGTATGCTAGCCTTCCTAAGCGTGTATGTTTTTCATCTCTTTACATATCCCACAGAACATCTTAGACATTATCACATAAAATTTATATCATCTATTCTTGCGTATATTAACAAATACTCTTCATCGAAGAGTCCAATTTCATAGCGTCGATCAACTGTTAGTGGAATAAACTCGAAGTCCATCAATTAGTGATGGAATATCTCAAATTCGGATATAATTCACACATATGATCTGATCTTTCAAAATACATAGTTCGAGAACCTTTCTCGAATTAAAGTACACATTCACATCACTTGTTTTCTTAAAGTATGCTAGCCTTCCTAAGCGGTGTTTGTTTTTCATCTCTTTACATATCCCACAGAACATCTTAGACATTATCACATAAAATTTATATCATCTATTCTTGCGTATATTAACAAATACTCTTCATCAGAAGAGTCCAATTTCATAGCGTCGATCAACTGTTAGTGGAATAAACTCGAAGTCCATCAATTAGTGATGGAATATCTCAAATTCGGATATAATTCACACATATGATCTGATCTTTCAAAATACATAGTTCGAGAACCTTTCTCGAATTAAAGTACACATTCACATCACTTGTTTTCTTAAAGTATGCTAGCCTTCCTAACTGGTGTTTGTTTTTCATCTCTTTACATATCCCACAGGAACATCTTAGACATTATCACATAAAATTTATATCATCTATTCTTGCGTATATTAACAAATACTCTTCATCAGAAGAGTCCAATTTCATAGCGTCGATCAACTGTTAGTGGAATAAACTCGAAGTCCATCAATTAGTGATGGAATATCTCAAATTCGGATATAATTCACACATATGATCTGATCTTTCAAAATACATAGTTCGAGAACCTTTCTCGAATTAAAGTACACATTCACATCACTTGTTTTCTTAAAGTATGCTAGCCTTCCTAACCGGTGTTTGTTTTTCATCTCTTTACATATCCCACAGGAACATCTTAGACATTATCACATAAAATTTATATCATCTATTCTTGCGTATATTAACAAATACTCTTCATCAGAAGAGTCCAATTTCATAGCGTCGATCAACTGTTAGTGGAATAAACTCGAAGTCCATCAATTAGTGATGGAATATCTCAAATTCGGATATAATTCACACATATGATCTGATCTTTCAAAATACATAGTTCGAGAACCTTTCTCGAATTAAAGTACACATTCACATCACTTGTTTTCTTAAAGTATGCTAGCCTTCCTAACTGGTGTTTGTTTTTCATCTCTTTACATATCCCACAGAACATCTTAGACATTATCACATAAAATTTATATCATCTATTCTTGCGTATATTAACAACTACTCTTCATCTGAAGAGTCCAATTTCATAGCGTCGATCAACTGTTAGTGGAATAAACTCGAAGTCCATCAATTAGTGATGGAATATCTCAAATTCGGATATAATTCACACATATGATCTGATCTTTCAAAATACATAGTTCGAGAACCTTTCTCGAATTAAAGTACACATTCACATCACTTGTTTTCTTAAAGTATGCTAGCCTTCCTAACTGGTGTGTGTTTTTCATCTCTTTACATATCCCACAGGAACATCTTAGACATTATCACATAAAATTTATATCATCTATTCTTGCGTATATTAACAAATACTCTTCATCAGAAGAGTCCAATTTCATAGCGTCGATCAACTGTTAGTGGAATAAACTCGAAGTCCATCAATTAGTGATGGAATATCTCAAATTCGGATATAATTCACACATATGATCTGATCTTTCAAAATACATAGTTCGAGAACCTTTCTCGAATTAAAGTACACATTCACATCACTTGTTTTCTTAAAGTATGCTAGCCTTCCTAACTGGTGTTTGTTTTTCATCTCTTTACATATCCCACAGAACATCTTAGACATTATCAGATAAAATTTATATCATCTATTCTTGCGTATATTAACAAATACTCTTCATCAGAAGAGCCCAATTTCATAGCGTCGATCAACTGTTAGTGGAATAAACTCGAAGTCCATCAATTAGTGATGGAATATCTCAAATTCGGATATAATTCACACATATGATCTGATCTTTCAAAATACATAGTTCGAGAACCTTTCTCGAATTAAAGTACACATTCACATCACTTGTTTTCTTAAAGTATGCTAGCCTTCCTAACTGGTGTTTGTTTTTCATCTCTTTACATATCCCACAGAACATCTTAGACATTATCACATAAAATTTATATCATCTATTCTTGCGTATATTAACAAATACTCTTCATCTGAAGAGTCCAATTTCATAGCGTCGATCAACTGTTAGTGGAATAAACTCGAAGTCCATCAATTAGTGATGGAATATCTCAAATTCGGATATAATTCACACATATGATCTGATCTTTCAAAATACATAGTTCGAGAACCTTTCTCGAATTAAAGTACACATTCACATCACTTGTTTTCTTAAAGTATGCTAGCCTTCCTAACTGGTGTTTGATTTTCATCTCTTTACATATCCCACAGAACATCTTAGACCTTATCACATAAAATTTATATCATCTATTCTTGCGTATATTAACAAATACTCTTCATCAGAAGAGTCCAATTTCATAGCGTCGATCAACTGTTAGTGGAATAAACTCGAAGTCCATCAATTAGTGATGGAATATCTCAAATTCGGATATAATTCACACATATGATCTGATCTTTCAAAATACATAGTTCGAGAACCTTTCTCGAATTAAAGTACACATTCACATCACTTGTTTTCTTAAAGTATGCTAGCCTTCCTAACTGGTGTTTGTTTTTCATCTCTTTACATATCCCACAGGAACATCTTAGACATTATCACATAAAATTTATATCATCTATTCTTGCGTATATTAACAAATACTCTTCATCAGAAGAGTCCAATTTCATAGCGTCGATCAACTGTTAGTGGAATAAACTCGAAGTCCATCAATTAGTGATGGAATATCTCAAATTCGGATATAATTCACACATATGATCTGATCTTTCAAAATACATAGTTCGAGAACCTTTCTCGAATTAAAGTACACATTCACATCACTTGTTTTCTTAAAGTATGCTAGCCTTCCTAACTGGTGTTTGTTTTTCATCTCTTTACATATCCCACAGGAACATCTTAGACATTATCACATAAAATTTATATCATCTATTCTTGCGTATATTAACAAATACTCTTCATCAGAAGAGTCCAATTTCATAGCGTCGATCAACTGTTAGTGGAATAAACTCGAAGTCCATCAATTAGTGATGGAATATCTCAAATTCGGATATAATTCACACATATGATCTGATCTTTCAAAATACATAGTTCGAGAACCTTTCTCGAATTAAAGTACACATTCACATCACTTGTTTTCTTAAAGTATGCTAGCCTTCCTAACTGGTGTTTGTTTTTCATCTCTTTACATATCCCACAGAACATCTTAGACATTATCACATAAAATTTATATCATCTATTCTTGCGTATATTAACAAATACTCTTCATCAGAAGAGTCCAATTTCATAGCGTCGATCAACTGTTAGTGGAATAAACTCGAAGTCCATCAATTAGTGATGGAATATCTCAAATTCGGATATAATTCACACATATGATCTGATCTTTCAAAATACATAGTTCGAGAACCTTTCTCGAATTAAAGTACACATTCACATCACTTGTTTTCTTAAAGTATGCTAGCCTTCCTAACTGGTGTTTGTTTTTCATCTCTTTACATATCCCACAGAACATCTTAGACATTATCACATAAAATTTATATCATCTATTCTTGCGTATATTAACAAATACTCTTCATCAGAAGAGTCCAATTTCATAGCGTCGATCAACTGTTAGTGGAATAAACTCGAAGTCCATCAATTAGTGATGGAATATCTCAAATTCGGATATAATTCACACATATGATCTGATCTTTCAAAATACATAGTTCGAGAACCTTTCTCGAATTAAAGTACACATTCACATCACTTGTTTTCTTAAAGTATGCTAGCCTTCCTAACTGGTGTTTGTTTTTCATCTCTTTACATATCCCACAGGAACATCTTAGACATTATCACATAAAATTTATATCATCTATTCTTGCGTATATTAACAAATACTCTTCATCAGAAGAGTCCAATTTCATAGCACCGATCAACTCGTTAGTGGAATAAACTCGAAGTCCATCAATTAGTGATGGAATATCTCAAATTCGGATATAATTCACACATATGATCTGATCTTTCAAAATACATAGTTCGAGAACCTTTCTCGAATTAAAGTACACATTCACATCACTTGTTTTCTTAAAGTATGCTAGCCTTCCTAACTGGTGTTTGTTTTTCATCTCTTTACATATCCCACAGAACATCTTAGACATGATCACATAAATTTTATATCATCTAGTCTTGCGTATATTAACAAATACTCTTCATCAGAAGAGTCCAATTTCATAGCGTCGATCAACTGTTAGTGGAATAAACTCGAAGTCCATCAATTAGTGATGGAATATCTCAAATTCGGATATAATTCACACATATGATCTGATCTTTCAAAATACATAGTTCGAGAACCTTTCTCGAATTAAAGTACACATTCACATCACTTGTTTTCTTAAAGTATGCTAGCCTTCCTAACTGGTGTTTGTTTTTCATCTCTTTACATATCCCACAGAACATCTTAGACATTATCACATAAAATTTATATCATCTATTCTTGCGTATATTAACAAATACTCTTCATCAGAAGAGTCCAATTTCATAGCGTCGATCAACTGTTAGTGGAATAAACTCAAGTCCATCAATTAGTGATGGAATATCTCAAATTCGGATATAATTCACACATATGATCTGATCTTTCAAAATACATAGTTCGAGAACCTTTCTCGAATTAAAGTACACATTCACATCACTTGTTTTCTTAAAGTATGCTAGCCTTCCTAACTGGTGTTTGTTTTTCATCTCTTTACATATCCCACAGCGACATCTTTGGCATTATCACATAAAATTTATATCATCTATTCTTGCGTATATTAACAAATACTCTTCATCAGAAGAGTCCAATTTCATAGCGTCGATCAACTGTTAGTGGAATAAACTCGAAGTCCATCAATTAGTGATGGAATATCTCAAATTCGGATATAATTCACACATATGATCTGATCTTTCAAAATACATAGTTCGAGAACCTTTCTCGAATTAAAGTACACATTCACATCACTTGTTTTCTTAAAGTATGCTAGCCTTCCTAACTGGTGTTTGTTTTTCATCTCTTTACATATCCCACAGGAACATCTTAGACATTATCACATAAAATTTATATCATCTATTCTTGCGTATATTAACAAATACTCTTCATCAGAAGAGTCCAATTTCATAGCGTCGATCAACTGTTAGTGGAATAAACTCGAAGTCCATCAATTAGTGATGGAATATCTCAAATTCGGATATAATTCACACATATGATCTGATCTTTCAAAATACATAGTTCGAGAACCTTTCTCGAATTAAAGTACACATTCACATCACTTGTTTTCTTAAAGTATGCTAGCCTTCCTAACTGGTGTTTGTTTTTCATCTCTTTACATATCCCACAGGAACATCTTAGACATTATCACATAAAATTTATATCATCTATTCTTGCGTATATTAACAAATACTCTTCATCAGAAGAGTCCAATTTCATAGCGTCGATCAACCGTTAATGGAATAAACTCGAAGTCCATCAATTAGTGATGGAATATCTCAAATTCGGATATAATTCACACATATGATCTGATCTTTCAAAATACATAGTTCGAGAACCTTTCTCGAATTAAAGTACACATTCACATCACTTGTTTTCTTAAAGTATGCTAGCCTTCCTAACTGGTGTTTGTTTTTCATCTCTTTACATATCCCACAGCAGCATCTTAGACATTATCAAATAAAATTTATATCATCTATTCTTGCGTATATTAACAAATACTCTTCATCAGAAGAGTCCAATTTCATAGCGTCGATCAACTGTTAGTGGAATAAACTCGAAGTCCATCAATTAGTGATGGAATATCTCAAATTCGGATATAATTCACACATATGATCTGATCTTTCAAAATACATAGTTCGAGAACCTTTCTCGAATTAAAGTACACATTCACATCACTTGTTTTCTTAAAGTATGCTAGCCTTCCTAACTGGAGTTTGTTTTTCATCTCTTTACATATCCCACAGAACATCTTAGACATTATCACATAAAATTTATATCATCTATTCTTGCGTATATTAACAAATACTCTTCATCAGAAGAGTCCAATTTCATAGCGTCGATCAACTGTTAGTGGAATAAACTCGAAGTCCATCAATTAGTGATGGAATATCTCAAATTCGGATATAATTCACACATATGATCTGATCTTTCAAAATACATAGTTCGAGAACCTTTCTCGAATTAAAGTACACATTCACATCACTTGTTTTCTTAAAGTATGCTAGCCTTCCTAACTGGTGTTTGTTTTTCATCTCTTTACATATCCCACAGAATCATCTTAGTCATTATCACATAAAATTTATATCATCTATTCTTGCGTATATTAACAAATACTCTTCATCAGAAGAGTCCAATTTCATAGCGTCGATCAACTGTTAGTGGAATAAACTCGAAGTCCATCAATTAGTGATGGAATATCTCAAATTCGGATATAATTCACACATATGATCTGATCTTTCAAAATACATAGTTCGAGAACCTTTCTCGAATTAAAGTACACATTCACATCACTTGTTTTCTTAAAGTATGCTAGCCTTCCTAACTGGTGTTTGTTTTTCATCTCTTTACATATCCCACAGGAACATCTTAGACATTATCACATAAAATTTATATCATCTATTCTTGCGTATATTAACAAATACTCTTCATCAGAAGAGTCCAATTTCATAGCGTCGATCAACTGTTAGTGGAATAAACTCGAAGTCCATCAATTAGTGATGGAATATCTCAAATTCGGATATAATTCACACATATGATCTGATCTTTCAAAATACATAGTTCGAGAACCTTTCTCGAATTAAAGTACACATTCACATCACTTGTTTTCTTAAAGTATGCTAGCCTTCCTAACTGGTGTTTGTTTTTCATCTCTTTACATATCCCACAGGAACATCTTAGACATTATCACATAAAATTTATATCATCTATTCTTGCGTATATTAACAAATACTCTTCATCAGAAGAGTCCAATTTCATAGCGTCGATCAACTGTTAGTGGAATAAACTCGAAGTCCATCAATTAGTGATGGAATATCTCAAATTCGGATATAATTCACACATATGATCTGATCTTTCAAAATACATAGTTCGAGAACCTTTCTCGAATTAAAGTACACATTCACATCACTTGTTTTCTTAAAGTATGCTAGCCTTCCTAACTGGTGTTTGTTTTTCATCTCTTTACATATCCCACAGGAACATCTTAGACATTATCACATAAAATTTATATCATCTATTCTTGCGTATATTAACAAATACTCTTCATCAGAAGAGTCCAATTTCATAGCGTCGATCAACTGTTAGTGGAATAAACTCGAAGTCCATCAATTAGTGATGGAATATCTCAAATTCGGATATAATTCACACATATGATCTGATCTTCCAAAATACATAGTTCGAGAACCTTTCTCGAATTAAAGTACACATTCACATCACTTGTTTTCTTAAAGTATGCTAGCCTTCCTAACTGGTGTTTGTTTTTCATCTCTTTACATATCCCACAGGAGCATCTTAGACATTATCAAATAAAATTTATATCATCTATTCTTGCGTATATTAACAAATACTCTTCATCAGAAGAGTCCAATTTCATAGTGTCGATAAACTCTTAGTGGAATAAACTCGAAGTCCATCAATTAGTGATGGAATATCTCAAATTCGGATATAATTCACACATATGATCTGATCTTTCAAAATACATAGTTCGAGAACCTTTCTCGAATTAAAGTACACATTCACATCACTTGTTTTCTTAAAGTATGCTAGCCTTCCTAACTGGTGTTTGTTTTTCATCTCTTTACATATCCCACAGGAACATCTTAGACATTATCACATAAAATTTATATCATCTATTCTTGCGTATATTAACAAATACTCTTCATCAGAAGAGTCCAATTTCATAGCGTCGATCAACTGTTAGTGGAATAAACTCGAAGTCCATCAATTAGTGATGGAATATCTCAAATTCGGATATAATTCACACATATGATCTGATCTTTCAAAATACATAGTTCGAGAACCTTTCTCGAATTAAAGTACACATTCACATCACTTGTTTTCTTAAAGTATGCTAGCCTTCCTAACTGGTGTTTGTTTTTCATCTCTTTACATATCCCACAGAACATCTTAGACATTATCACATAAAATTTATATCATCTATTCTTGCGTATATTAACAAATACTCTTCATCAGAAGAGTCCAATTTCATAGCGTCGATCAACTGTTAGTGGAATAAACTCGAAGTCCATCAATTAGTGATGGAATATCTCAAATTCGGATATAATTCACACATATGATCTGATCTTTCAAAATACATAGTTCGAGAACCTTTCTCGAATTAAAGTACACATTCACATCACTTGTTTTCTTAAAGTATGCTAGCCTTCCTAACTGGTGTTTGTTTTTCAGCTCTTTACATATCCCACAGAACATCTTAGACATTATCACATAAATTTTATATCATCTATTCTTGCGTATATTAACAAATACTCTTCATCAGAAGAGTCCAATTTCATAGCGTCGATCAACTGTTAGTGGAATAAACTCGAAGTCCATCAATTAGTGATGGAATATCTCAAATTCGGATATAATTCACACATATGATCTGATCTTTCAAAATACATAGTTCGAGAACCTTTCTCGAATTAAAGTACACATTCACATCACTTGTTTTCTTAAAGTATGCTAGCCTTCCTAACTGGTGTTTGTTTTTCATCTCTTTACATATCCCACAGAACATCTTAGACATTATCACATAAAATTTATATCATCTATTCTTGCGTATATTAACAAATACTCTTCATCGAAGAGTCCAATTTCATAGCGTCGATCAACTGTTAGTGGAATAAACTCGAAGTCCATCAATTAGTGATGGAATATCTCAAATTCGGATATAATTCACACATATGATCTGATCTTTCAAAATACATAGTTCGAGAACCTTTCTCGAATTAAAGTACACATTCACATCACTTGTTTTCTTAAAGTATGCTAGCCTTCCTAACTGGTGTTTGTTTTTCATCTCTTTACATATCCCACAGGAACATCTTAGACATTATCACATAAAATTTATATCACCTATTCTTGCGTATATTAACAAATACTCTTCATCAGAAGAGTTCAATTTCATAGCGTCGATCAACTGTTAGTGGAATAAACTCGAAGTCCATCAATTAGTGATGGAATATCTCAAATTCGGATATAATTCACACATATGATCTGATCTTTCAAAATACATAGTTCGAGAACCTTTCTCGAATTAAAGTACACATTCACATCACTTGTTTTCTTAAAGTATACTAGCCTTCCTAATCGGTGTTTGTTTTTCATCTCTTTACATATCCCACAGGAACATCTTAGACATTATCACATAAAATTTATATCATCTATTCTTGCGTATATTAACAAATACTCTTCATCAGAAGAGTCCAATTTCATAGCGTCGATCAACTGTTAGTGGAATAAACTCGAAGTCCATCAATTAGTGATGGAATATCTCAAATTCGGATATAATTCACACATATGATCTGATCTTTCAAAATACATAGTTCGAGAACCTTTCTCGAATTAAAGTACACATTCACATCACTTGTTTTCTTAAAGTATGCTAGCCTTCCTAACTGGTGTTTGTTTTTCATCTCTTTACATATCCCACAGGAACATCTTAGACATTATCACATAAAATTTATATCATCTATTCTTGCGTATATTAACAAATACTCTTCATCAGAAGAGTCCAATTTCATAGCGTCGATCAACTGTTAGTGGAATAAACTCGAAGTCCATCAATTAGTGATGGAATATCTCAAATTCGGATATAATTCACACATATGATCTGATCTTTCAAAATACATAGTTCGAGAACCTTTCTCGAATTAAAGTACACATTCACATCACTTGTTTTCTTAAAGTATGCTAGCCTTCCTAACTGGTGTTTGTTTTTCATCTCTTTACATATCCCACAGGAACATCTTAGACATTATCACATAAAATTTATATCATCTATTCTTGCGTATATTAACAAATACTCTTCATCAGAAGAGTCCAATTTCATAGCGTCGATCAACTGTTAGTGGAATAAACTCGAAGTCCATCAATTAGTGATGGAATATCTCAAATTCGGATATAATTCACACATATGATCTGATCTTTCAAAATACATAGTTCGAGAACCTTTCTCGAATTAAAGTACACATTCACATCACTTGTTTTCTTAAAGTATGCTAGCCTTCCTAACTGGTGTTTGTTTTTCATCTCTTTACATATCCCACAGAACATCTTAGACATTATCACATAAAATTTATATCATCTATTCTTGCGTATATTAACAAATACTCTTCATCAGAAGAGTCCAATTTCATAGCGTCGATCAACTGTTAGTGGAATAAACTCGAAGTCCATCAATTAGTGATGGAATATCTCAAATTCGGATATAATTCACACATATGATCTGATCTTTCAAAATACATAGTTCGAGAACCTTTCTCGAATTAAAGTACACATTCACATCACTTGTTTTCTTAAAGTATGCTAGCCTTCCTAACTGGTGTTTGTTTTTCAGCTCTTTACATATCCCACAGAACATCTTAGACATTATCACATAAAATTTATATCATCTATTCTTGCGTATATTAACAAATACTCTTCATCAGAAGAGTCCAATTTCATAGCGTCGATCAACTGTTAGTGGAATAAACTCGAAGTCCATCAATTAGTGATGGAATATCTCAAATTCAGATATAATTCACACATATGATCTGATCTTTCAAAATACATAGTTCGAGAACCTTTCTCGAATTAAAGTACACATTCACATCACTTGTTTTCTTAAAGTATGCTAGCCTTCCTAACTGGTGTTTGTTTTTCATCTCTTTACATATCCCACAGGAACATCTTAGACATTATCACATAAAATTTATATCATCTATTCTTGCGATTATTAACAAATACTCTTCATCAGAAGAGTCCAATTTCATAGCGTCGATCAACTGTTAGTGGAATAAACTCAAAGTCCATCAATTAGTGATGGAATATCTCAAATTCGGATATAATTCACACATATGATCTGATCTTTCAAAATACATAGTTCGAGAACCTTTCTCGAATTAAAGTACACATTCACATCATTTGTTTTCTTAAAGTATGCTAGCCTTCCTAACTGGTGGTTGTTTTTCATCTCTTTACATATCCCACAGGAACATCTTAGACATTATCACATAAAATTTATATCATCTATTCTTGCGTATATTAACAAATACTCTTCATCAGAAGAGTCCAATTTCATAGCGTCGATCAACTGTTAGTGGAATAAACTCGAAGTCCATCAATTAGTGATGGAATATCTCATATTCGGATATAATTCACACATATGATCTGATCTTTCAAAATACATAGTTCGAGAACCTTTCTCAAATTAAAGTACACATTCACATCACTTGTTTTCTTATAGTATGCTAGCCTTCCTAACTGGTGTTTGTTTTTCATCTCTTTACATATCCCACAGGAACATCTTAGACATTATCACATAAAATTTATGTCATCCATTCTTGCGTATATTAACAAATACTCTTCATCAGAAGAGTCCAATTTCATAGCGTCGATCAACTGTTAGTGGAATAAACTCGAAGTCCATCAATTTGTGATGGAATATCTCAAATTCGGATATAATTCACACATATGATCTGATGTTTCAAAATACATAGTTCGAGAACCTTTCTCGAATTAAAGTACACTTTCACATCACTTGTTTTCTTAAAGTATGCTAGCCTTCCTAACTGGTGTTTGTTCTTCATCTCTTTACATATCCCACAGGAACATCTTAGACATTATCACATAAAATTTATATCATCTATTCTTGCGTATATTAACAAATACTCTTCATCAGAAGAGTCCAATTTCATAGTGTCGATCAACTGTTAGTGGAATAAACTCGAAGTCCATCAATTAGTGATGGAATATCTCAAATTCGGATATAATTCACACATATGATCTGATCTTTCAAAATACATAGTTCGAGAACCTTTCTCGAATTAAAGTACACATTCACATCACTTGTTTTCTTAAAGTATGCTAGCCTTCCTAACTGGTGTTTGTTTTTCATCTCTTTACATATCCCACAGGAACATCTTAGACATTATCACATAAAATTTATATCATCTATTCTTGCGTATATTAACAAATACTCTTCCTCAGAAGGGTCCAATTTTATAGCGTCGATCAACTGTTAATGGAATAAACTCGAAGTCCATCAATTAGTGATGGAATATCTCAAATTCAGATGTAATTCACACATATGATCTGATCTTTCAAAATACATAGTTCGAGAACCTTTCTCGAATTAAAGTACACATTCACATCACTTGTTTTCTTAAAGTATGCTAGCCTTCCTAACTGGTGTTTGTTTTTCATCTCTTTACATATCCCACAGGAACATCTTAGACATTATCACATAAAATTTATATCATCTATTCTTGCGTATATTAACAAATACTCTTCATCAGAAGAGTCCAATTTCATAGTGTCGATCAATTGTTAGTGGAATAAACTCGAAGTCCATCAATTAGTGATGGAATATCTCAAATTCGGATATAATTCACACATATGATCTGATCTTTCAAAATACATAGTTCGAGAACCTTTCTCGAATTAAAGTACACATTCACATCACTGGTTTTCTTAAAGTATGCTAGCCTTCCTAACTGGTGTTTGTTTTTCATCTCTTTACATATCCCACAGGAACATCTTAGACATTATCACATAAAATTTAGATCATCTATTCTTGCGTATATTAACAAATACTCTTCATCAGAAGAGTCCAATTTCATAGTGTCGATCAACTGTTAGTGGAATAAACTCGAAGTCCATCAATTAGTGATGGAATATCTCAAATTCGGATATAATTCACACATATGATCTGATCTTCCAAAATACATAGTTCGAGAACCTTTCTCGAATTAAAGTACACATTCACATCACTTGTTTTCTTAAAGTATGCTAGCCTTCCTAACTGGTGTTTGTTTTTCATCTCTTTACATATCCCACAGGCCATCTTGCCTATGTCAAAATATGAATTCATCATTAAAGTCTTCACTAGTTAACCAACTAGTGATGTTTATCAGAAACATTATTTTCTCATTTAACAATGGTTTAGTGTAATGTAGTTTAATTCTTTATCATGCACAACTCTTCTTGATGGAGGGATTTTTTTTACAAAGCACACATCCCCTTTACAAAGAGAAGGAATAGATCAACATGTTAAATGATTTCTGGGCTCCAAAAATGGACAATGGAAAGAAAAGGAGTATCAACTACGTTGGCCAAAGGGAAAAGATCTTGGAGTTTTTTGTGGTTGTAGTACTGGGGTTTTCTATGGGCGCATTCATTTTAATTTCAAATGGAGAATCTTGCCATAATGTAGATAGTAGGGGAAACTAAAAAGGAAAGAGCAAAAACAATAGTTTCTTACAATAAAATTTATGTCTTCATCATGCATAGTTATTTGTAACCAAGCAATTTTTACTTTAGGGAGTGCACACATGAAAATGCAAAATATAGGAAAAAGTAATAAGCAAAAGCAATAGTGAAAGGCACAAACGGTTAGGAAATGAGGAAAATGGAATGAGAATGGTCTGAGGAAGCTGGATATAAAGTGAAAGAAGGCTACAAGTTAACGAAGAGCATGGAGAATGCAATAAGGTATATGAAGAGAATAGTAATAATGAAGAAAACAATTAAGAGCTAGAATTTGGGAATGCATAGGATGTCTATTATGCAATGATTTTAACTCATTTCCATTTTCTTGCATTTGTCGACCTTTACCTCCATCTTTCTTCTCAATCTTACATCATTCATCATTTATAACAGTTGTAGTTGTCAGCAATACATGTTATTCTCAAGAGATGTATTCATTCATTTACAATTGATATAGTGCATATGGGTATCATAACCATGTCCATCATAACAATCAGGATATGCATATCATTCTTTCAATATGCCATAATAAACATTTCTTTGAATAAGTCATTATAACATTGACTTATCCATCAACTAGATCCATTCAACTTTTCATTAACACATTCATACTTAGCATGCTTATACACAATAGAGAAATACACAATTCTTAATTTATCCAAAGTTTTGGTGTGGATCATTGGTTTCTTAAATATATCTGAGATTATACATATAGGTATATTATGCATAATGTTTCATGATTAGCTTTGTCTTGAGTTTTTCTGCATTTTAGTAGTTATCTAACACTATTATGGTAATAAGTTTATTGTCAAATACTTCAATTTTCTTAGATTAAAATATAATTCTTTCTGACATAGATTCTTCATATGTGATGTATGAGTGTTACTCTAAGACTCTGTCCTGATGAACTTTCTACCATAAACGCAAAAATTTCCTTGAATTCCTTTAAGCAATATTGTCTCTACAGATTCCTTTAACCTATAGTTTCAAAAGTACTCTCTATAATCATTATACTAAATGTCCAAGCAGCATAATCCAAATAACTAACTACACAATACAAAAACTATAACAAAATATAAACCTGAGAGCAGAAGTATGGTTGTTGAACTCCTCTTGCTTGTGTATGTCTTCTCATGTTTGTTTGTATCTGAGATATTGTAAATATAAAACATTTACAATATCTTAGCAAGCTATGCTTGGTAGGGGAGTGTTAAGAAAACATGTTAATTACATATGAATTAAGCATTTTACATCAATTAAAATATTCAATATCATCATGATGCTTATATGGAATGAAGTTTACAACATAGTTCATAATTCAATAATTGAATTAAAATAACTATTTATAATTCTTCTTCTTCATATGAATATGATAATCACATTTTAGAGATTACACTTTACATGATATATTTAATATATATAATTTGCTGATATTTTAAATATTTATCATTATCATTTTCCATATGATACCATACTCCAATTCTTTGAACCATATTTTGCATAATATATCTATTCATTCACTCCCCACACGAAAACTTTTAAGAAACTATGCCCTCCAACATATAAATATAGGACTATATCATATATATTAAAATCATTAAAAGTCACACAAAGTTATGAACATAATCCATAGGTTTTATAACCTACATTCCCAGACTATACTAGGTCTCTTACATGTACCCCTTACCATACGAGGTTTGTAAAACTCCAACTGTTGCTGGTAACATCATAAAAGACATCTCATCATGCCATCACATAAGGCATCTCATCATGCTATCATATGCGCATGTCATCATGATATCATATACACCATAGTGTATCAAATACAAGGACCACTATGCCGCGTCTAAATTCGTACAATGCACCCAGATAGCTTCATAATAATCCACTAATACCGAGGTGGAAATAATAAAATCCATGTCCGCATGGGTGAGGACCATGGTTGTCATAGTGGTGGCCTTCCCATGATTGCCCCACCCAACTTTTAACCTCCCTTTGGGCTTGGTATCCATATCATTACAATTTTGGAGTGCGGGTGACTAAACCCTCATAACTCTCTTAGCATAGCATCCCCAGGCCTATGCCTGTCTAAAACAAACTCTCAGGCCACCACACCTAAATGTAAAATGATAGTATTCAGGTGACTTGCCTATCCATTATATATATGAATATCTCATCATAATCATAACATCCTCACTTATTAGGTGATCGCCCACCAAGGATGTACTGTAAAATCCTAAACTCATACATTACATATGATGTAATGGTACCCATGTACCATAAATGTCTTTTTTATCACAATGAGCACCTATGACATTTTTAAGAATAGATTGTGTGTATCCAATAATGTCACTAGTAGGTATCAATTATAACCATGTCATTCATATAGCATTTCAAGTTACTAATTTTTATCATTCACAAGTAATCATTCTCATAATCACATATATATGAAATGCACAGTTTAAATGTCATAATGTTTATCATAAGTAATAAGATCATGTTTAAAACATGCATCTTACTATTAAGACATGCTTTCTTAATTCTCCACCTACCTCGTGTGGCAAGTTCTTCCATTTTTGACTAGCTGATCGATGACGTTTACAAAGTCTCTAAGTTCCATGTTGATCTAGTCCTTGTTCTTCACCTGGATCCACCAATTCGAGTAACTATTAGTCATTTTAATTAATTAACCCTTTTTAAACAACTTTAATGGTATGGATCATAGAATTTGATCTTATTCCATACCTAGATTCATCAATGTATCTCAGCCATTGATTTAAATTGATGAGATCAACCTACAATTTGTATTTAATCCTAGATATCTATTAGGATTCCTTATCTTTACTTCCTAAGGGTCAAAATGGTCCATTTGGGTTAAAAAAATAAAGTTAGATCTACACAGATTGTACAATCTGCCCTCTGATCAAAGGTTTGGTAAATTTAACAATTGGATCTTCCCTGATCCAACTTATATCTAGTCATTATCAGTTTGATTTATTCTAATTGGGTAGGTTTAGTAATTTTGGATCAATATCTATGTAAAGTTTGATTTAATCTAACGGTCAGATCTAACTCTGATTGGTTAGATCTAACAACTTAAGCCAAGTTTGGGTCTCAAATCATTAATATCAATTTATTAATATGATTTTAATCTCTAGGATAGTTAATTAAGCTTTAATACATACTAATTATTTTATAGGACTTGATAACCTCTGATTTGGTCCATCCATCCATGGCTTTTCCCCCCTCTCCTTTCCTCTCTTCTCTCTCCTCTTCTTCTCTCCCTCTCCCTTCTCCTTCCTCTTCCTATTAAATGTGGTCCCCTCCACTAAGTTATTTGAATTATTTTTATTTTTTTACTTTTTCCTTTTATATGTTAAACACCCCATCATTATGTTCTTTCCTAATAATTCCACAAAGCATAGTTTAGCCCACTAGTGAACTTACTAAAATACCTTTTATAAGAAAATTACTATTTATTCATCCGAACTTCGATTTAAGTGTTCTTGATGTCGTTAGACTCGATTTCTCGAGTACATTCCAAATATTCATGTTTCCACTCCAAATTCCATTTCTATATAATAAAAAATTTATTTTCTTTAGGTAAAAAATTCTAATTATATTTTAAAATTCCAATTTCACATAATAATGCCCAGAATAGTAGTTTCAAAATTTGGGGTTGTTATAGCTAATAGGTTATTACACAAACTAAGTGGCATTATAGGGGATGTTTTTATAAGAGTGAACAAGTTCTTATTTCCTCTTACTTTTCTTGTTCTAGATAAGAAACATGTTTCCACCTCTAATCATCAAATTCATGTGATTTTAGGCCATCCATTCCTAGCTACGATTAATGTGTGTATCAATTGTAGGACATAGATAGTGGATGTATCCCTTAAAAATATGAGAGTTAAACTTAATGTTTTTCATGCCTCCAATCAATTGCCTAGTGACAAATCCATATGCTTCATGATTGATACAAGTGATGAACTAGTTGAAAAAGTGGGTTCTATTATGAAGCTTCGACTCAATAAGTTAGAAGAGATGCACCATGTAGCATTTTAGAGTGTCAAATTGTACAAAAATAGAACTAAACACAAAACCATACCTAAAATGTCCTTTGAACCTAATCAAATATTCTGGCTTTCTAATTCTAAATGGATTTTTGTTCCTAATAAGTTTAAACTAGATGGGATGATCCTTTTCAAGTTACACAATTTCTTCCCCATGGTCCTATTGAGATATCTAACCTACATGGTAATCAGACATTCAAGGTCAATGACAAAGTTTGGCACATCTTATAGAGCATATGATTGACAGTGAGAAAGGAATCATTTAGTCTATTGAGTTGAATGATGTGAATTGAGTACTTTAACAATGTCTAGATGAATGTGGAAAACTTAAGATTTTTTGGGAGGCAACTCCACCTTTAGGTTTTCATTTATTTCTTATTGTTTTTCTTCTTATTACGCTGTAAAAAAAAGTAAAGAAAGAAGTAGAAGTTGCTATGGATAAAGGGGGCTTTCTAATGTCTTTCTTGATGTTTGGTTATCCCTTTCTCAATTCTTTCTTTCCTTCACCTCCTTTACTTATTCTTGTCATTGTATTATATTTTCTATGCACATTGAGAACAATATTTAGTTTAATGATTTTTAATTCTATTTCATCATCTTGAAGTTATTTTTTTGTTACAAGTATTGGTGGTTGATCTTTTAACCATAGAAGTTTGTTTATGAGGGAGAGTGAAATTTTCTTTCTTTCTTTTTAGTTTGTTTTGCTTGAGGACTAGTAAAATCTAGGCCTAAGGGTATCTGATAGCATTTATGTATTAATTTATACCTCAGTGTTCTATTTTCTAGTATTTATAAGGATTTTAGATGTTTAGTATGTTAGAGATTAGGATAAATTTATTTAAAACAAGGGCAGCCCTAGTGCATGAAGCTCCCACGTATACAGGGTCCAGGGAAGGGGTAGAGCACAAGGGTCAATAGTACACAGCCTTACCTTGCATTTTGCATGAGGTAGTTTCCATACCTTAAACTCGTGTCCTCAAGGTCACATGATGACAACTCCACCATTGCGCCAAGCCTCCCCTTCATTAGGATAAATTTATTTGGGAATAAGAAATTTGAGTTTTGCTTTAAAATGATTGATTTTGTGTTTTTTTATTGCAATCTTAATCTTAGATATTGGATCTATTGTAACAATATCTAGCCATGGTGATCAAGAGATGCATTGGATGATCATATGGGTGGTGGAGATCAAGTAAAGAGACTTTCCATACAAAAATACCTCTATTTTCTATTTTTAGGAAGTTTCTACATTGGGACATTTCTTAATTTAAAATATTTCCTTTTGTCACTACTATTTTTCTAATTGGAGGCTTTCCTAATTACCAAATATTCTAAATAAGCAAGTTTTCTATTATTTATCTAAGCTCTTTTACTACTACTCTTCTAATTAGAGACTTTTCTAATTATGAAATATTCTAACTGAGCAAGTTTCCTATTATTTCTCTAAGCTATTTAGTTATTATTCCAAAGGCAAACACTTTCCTTTTTTAAATAGGAAAGTTGAGTTGAGACTTGACCAAGTAAAAAAAAGTCCTAATTTGTGAACTTTTTGACACAATTTGGAAGGACTGATTATAGGATGCTTTTAGAAGAAAAATAAAAGAGTTCTTAAGATACAAGAAAAGGAACTCTCACTACTTAAGGAAGCTAATCCATCTATATAAGTAAAAGATGTCTCACCTTGGAAGGTTGATTCATGGTGCTCCCTGATCCATAAAAGCGAATGAAAGTACCCTAGAGAAGAGGAGTAGAGGAAGAAGACATTTGTAGAGTTATTCAACCGAGCTACATGGATCATCCATCATGCATGGCTAAATCTTGAAGTTTAAGAATAAGAAGAAGCTAGAGATGAGTGCTCATATTTCTCATTCAACATAATAGCTTTTAAATTTAGAAAATTGATGTGTGAATGATTGAATGATGAGAGATTCTTTTAATAATGCTTTTAAGGTTTTTATTTCTCTTAGATTCTAGTACTTGTAGTTCAAAAGATATTTTCATGGAGTGGTTCTTATGTGTGGATGAATATTTTCTTAGATGGCTATGCCAAGATTAGATGAGTCATGCATATAGTTAGTAGATGATCTGTGTCAATCTAAATAGACCATGGCATTAGGATATTCGTTCCTATTCTAGAAGAAGTTCTAGTTTGTAGCCAAGGCTTCTAGTTCATAATCATTTTCAAGTAATGAAAAATATTTGCATGATTCTTATGATCAATTCACAATTACTAAGCTACTCTCTATCATCTAAGTTTTTGTTTATCTTACTTTTGTTTTTGTTTTAGTTATATGTTAAATTCAAAATCAAAACCTTCTAGTTTTTGTAGAAATCTAATTATGTCCATGTAGTTTGACAACCCCTTAATATTTTCCCAAATACAATTGATATTATATACTTGCAAGGATAAGTTTCAATGTTGTTGTCTATGAAGTTGTACTAATGTTGCTGTTTATGAACCCTTTGGTGTTTATTTTTCTTATACCTTGAGGGAGCATGACTGGATGGATTCTCATATTTGTAAAACCAGAAATCAGTATTATGGTTGGATCTATGATATATTTGATATAGACATTTGGTAAACTAATCTTTGAAAGGTTGTCCTATTGGAAAATTTAATATTGAGACCAGAAAATGGAGTAGAAAAGTCATATATTAGTATGGCTTGGTAGAGAAATAAATAAGCCTTGAGTGTGCATAAATACTCTCCCTTTAAAGTGTTATTTTCCCACACTCTCTCAAATGAGTGAGTGCTTATAAGATCTCTAGCAAACCACTACAAGCCTTTGGGATGGGTCTTCAAAAGCTAGTTACAAAACCCATATAATTGGTCACTGAATAAAACTACAAAGAAAAATAAGAGAATTTAGAAAAATTATTTCAAAATTAGAAGGGGAGCATTGGTGCAATGGTTGAGTTGTAATAATGTGATCTGGAGGTACGAGTTTGAGGTGTGGAAATAACCTCTTGCAAAAATGCAAGGTAAGGCTACATGCTATAGATCTTTTGTAGTTTGTCTCTTCTCTAGACCCCGTATACAAGGGAGCTTTGTACACTAGGCTGCCCTTTTATTTCAAAATTAGGGGAATGGCTCTTTTTATAGAAATCCAAGGTAGTTATTTTATACAGTGGTTTCTCTTCACTAGATGTTCATTCCCTACGTAGTTAATTTCAACAATAGCTCTTTTTATAGAAATCCAAGGTAGTTATTTTATACAGTGTTCACTAGATGTCCATTCCCTATGTAGTTAATTTCAACTACCTAATATTTCCCTTCATTTGAATTTTTGAGACATAACCCTTGGTTTTAAATTTTTAAATTTAAATATATTTAATTGATAATAAAATATCCAACAATCAACCACTTAATAAAGTATTTGACTATTAAATATATTTAATTAAGACTACCAAATTAAAAAAAAAAACTAATATGCATAAATGTTGGTATCTTTCAATTTCAAACCTCCATTTACTATAAGTATCTCAAAGTTTATCCGATTTTCTAGGAGTGGTAACCTTATGTGATAAAACCAAAGACATTACACACACACACACACACACACACACACAAACTAGTAGCTACCAAGTAAGAAGGTAGCACTACCCCTATGTTCATATAGGTGAAGTCCTTACAAAGCATCTATTAATTTTATACAATACACCAATACTACATTAAAGTATAAAACATTCCTCTTAATATAGCAACAGCCAACATTATTTATTGTTGTCGATATAATCATTTATCAATGACTTGTTTTTACCACATTGAACTTCAATTTTTGAAGTTGGTTCTCACCAATGGTAGTTAAATACTTAGAGTTGCCAAACAATAAGTTAGTTGATCTTACATAATAATGTTGTAGACTTATAGGCTATTTTCAAAATAGCTCTTAAGCCAAATACATGGTACTTCAAAACCAATCCTTTTTATGTTCCTAGATTCTCCTAAAGGGGTTTCCATGGAATTCAATTTTCCACACATTTGGATCGTTTGCAAACAAAACCACTAAGTTTATAAACCACAAAGGCAAGTAATATATCACATGCAGCCTTCCATGTAGCGCCAATTCAATACAATACCATATTGGGTATCATACCCCACTATTTTTTGTGTACTTTGATACCTAAATAGTATCCTCCTTTGTTTCTTTTATCATCAACAATACACATATATAATCACAAAAATACAATTACAAGAATACATGATGAACTTTGTCATAAGATCATAACCATTTTATCATGCCACTTATTAATAATATATAGCACATACATAAAATATTCATGTAAGACCAAGTAACATATGGATGATTTCATATACTCGTATTCACTTTAAAAAACTCAAAAATCCAAAATTTTCATAATATATGAATATAAATTCAATGGACTTATGAAATAAAAAGATGATTAATTTGTATAAGACCAATTAGCATATGGATCATTTCATATACTCATATTCTCTTTATGAAACTCAGAAATCCAAATTTCATATCATATGAATATTCAATAGACGCATGAAATAAAACAATGATCGATCTTATATAATCATAGTTCTTACTCACTGATTTGGGTTCAATCCCGCGTTGCATAGAGTTAGCGTTGATCATGCCATTGAATTGTCTGAATTCTGAACCAAATTGCTAATAGAAGACTTTTTGCATCTTCTTATCGATGCTTGTTAGTCCATCAATTGAAAATTTTGAACAATGATTAGTATGGCACGCATTGTCAGTGCTTAAAAGATAATATTCTACATTCTAACCCTTCTAGTACAACGAACTAAGCAAAGGATTTGGGCTTAGAAGTCAACCTGATTTGCTACTAACGAGTCCAAGCGCGAACACAGAAACACAGATCTGATCACGAAAGACTCCCAATTCTAGTGCGTTCGAAGGATCAAAGATATCCGTGACCCACAAATTCATTTATTAATAAAGGGCGCGTAGTTCCCCGCCAACTCCGTGCCTCTCTTTCTTTTCTATTACCGGCAAGAAGAAAAGGCGCGTCCTTTGTTAGAGGGCTGCGAGTACTGTGATTTGTTACCCAATTGAATAACAGTCGGATTTCCAAGCAATCCATCCAAAATCAAACCGTCAGTAAACCGAACGGATGCAAGCACAGAAGACATTCACGGTTGAATGAACAATGCCAAGCAAGAGACAATCCCAAGAGAAAGAATATCACTTCTTTCATTCTTTCTTTCATACATCCTCATAAACGACGCTGTGACAACTAGCAGATGATCAAATGCCTGAAATTTCACCCAAAATCTGGACCAAAATCAAATTTCTCGGAACATTGACACAGTGCCAGCAATTGCCATAATAAAGGTGCAAACCATGCTGCCTTTCAACTCTTAGATATCTACGAGCCGGTCAAGGTTTCCCATGAAACCAAAGGGGTTCAACCTTCGGAGGTGGATGTCCCTACCCTTCTCGGCGTTTTCTATCCGGTGGACTGCTGGGGGTCAAAATCCTGCGACTTTGACTGGGTATAAAAACTGTCTCTTTCAAAGCAGTTTTCATTGTTTTCTTTGGTTCTGGCTAATCTGGTGTCCGATTGAAGTAATTCTTGGACCAAAATTTTCCTTAATCTTTTTTTTTTCATCCATCAGATTGGATCGATTCCTTTTCAAATTATTGTAGCCAGAAAATCTCGCCGAACAGTACCTAGAGTTTCTTTTCTGGAAGAAAACCACGTGGTGTTTAATAAAAAAACAAGGACGTGGTATTTCCATCTTTCTAAATAAGACTAGAAAATGGCATCTTCTGTGGTGTAAGATTACTAAATATGCATTGAAAAGAGCATCTTAAAGCAAAGAATTTTGGTAATTTGGTACTCTTTAATAGTTAAAAGTGAAAAATATAACAAGCCTCTCACTTTACACTATTCTCGTTTGGCAAACGTACCTTTTCCGAAAGATAAAGATACCTCCAGTCTTTATGCTTCCACCGCGTATCGTCCATGCAACACTGTTTGTTGATTCTTTAAGCTTTATGAAATCGCAGCCATCAAACTCGATGATGACTTAATTCACTATCTTGGTAGTGGTCGTCCTAAATTCATGCTCTATGATAGACTAAATAACATTTTAAAATTGCGCAAAATTTTAAAAGAGAGAGTGAAAAATGTAGTAAAGTAAGATAATAGTATGGCTTATTTGAGAAATAAATAAGGCTTGAGCATGCATAAATATACTTCATTTGAAATGTTATTTGCCCCCTTTCTCTTAGACGAGAGAATGCTTATGGGATCTCTAGCAAACCATTTCAGGGATACTACAAGCCTTTATGTGAGTTTCATAAGCAACTTCTAAAGACCTACCCCGAACTCTAATTAGGTAGGCTTCAATTTTGCAGAATAACCCTACAAAGAAAGATAAAAGAACTTTAAAAACTTGTCTCTTTTTATAGAAGTTCAAGGTAATTATTTTCTACTTTAGTTTCTCTTCACTAGGTGTCCATTCACTACGTAATTAAGTTTTACTACCTAATATTTTCCATCACTTGAATTTTTGAGACATAATCCTTGATTTTAAAATTTTCAAATTTGATAAAACATTCAAAAATTAATTTAACAAAAAGCTTCAACCAACATGGATGCTTGTTCGAGTGTTGTCCACACATATGTAGAACTCTTCCATCCAATAAGGTATGATAGTTACTTATTTCTTGCTGTTAATCATAATGTTATTGAGTCTAGAGAGAAGTTGTTGAATTGCTCTCTTTCTTGCCCTCTAAGGCTACATCTAGAAATACCTTTTTCCTTTCTCGTTCTAAAAATAAAATGAGTATTTTCATAACAGATTCTTTTTCCATGTTTCCAACAAAAAGCTATCTAGATACACAGCTATCAAAACTCATTCTTGTTTTTTTAACATGAGAAAGCTATCTACATAACCCTTTCTTCAGGATCAATGTCTTATTAAATTTTCTTTCAAATTGTTCTAAAGTTGATTGGAGTGTTTTTCACATGTTCAAAGGAAAACACCGGGTTATGAATTAGGCCATCATATCTCACATATGCCACATTATATTACTTCTCAACTTCCATTGCCAAATACATAATCTCGCATCAACATAAGTACAACATAGTCATGATATAAGATAAACAAAAAAGCTATTTACATTGTGGGCCTTTGAAGCTATCTACACTCATTTTAAATACAAGTTAGATATTCAAATGAAAGATTTTTACATAGACAATTTTGACCATGTTTGACTACAATTTTACATACACAATTTTTACCTTGAATGTGGATTATTCTAATATTACATATTATATGAAATTGTAATCAAACATGGTCAAAATTGCCTTAGTAGGTCTAAAGTTTGGAAAAAGAAAAAAGGACAACCTAGTGCACGAAGCTCTCATGTATGTGGTGTCTAGGGAAGAGGTAGGCCACAGAGGGTCTATAGTCCGTATCCTTATCTTGTATTTTTGTGAGAGGTTGTTTTTACGCCTCAAACCATGACCTCCAGGTCACACATTAACAACTCAATCATTGCATCAAGGCTCCCCTTCTAGTTTGGAAAAATATTAGTTCTCATTACTACAACTTATATTTACTCATTGAAGTTGTAGAGTTTAGAAAAATATAAGTTCCCAAAGTTTAGGCCGATAGTAAAATGTTCTCAAACTCTAATGATAAGTTCTAAACATTATTAGAGCCTATAAGTTTTCACTTCGACTATCAATTGGCCAATTTGAGTTCCATTTCAATTTTCTTTTAAAAGCTTGATTTATAAGCTCTTGAAACAATATTTCCCTTATTAAGTTCTTGAAACAATAGTTCTCACCCATAAGACTTTTATAGTGGATTATGTACATAGAAATATCACATATAATAACCTTATATTTAGTAATTTTAACACTAGAATTACTTTAAATATCACTAATTAAGGCTATTTTATATTTTGCGAGATTAGGGTATAGCTAAAAGAATAGCTATTTTCAACAATCAAAATCCTAAAAGAGAGGCCAACCACTGTTTCAAGCAAAGCCATGGACCCGCATCACATGAATCATGAACCCAAAAGCTTAGAATGTTATAGGCTACCTTTATTATATTCAGAACTATCAAAAACCCCATGCATAACACCTGACCTTATCTGAACTAAAGAGAGTGTCTTTATTAAAAGTAAGGGTGGTAGCCTTCTTATACATGCAGGCAAGCATTCCACCACCTTGGATAGCTTCTAAGAGAAGCTATATTCACATACAATGAATGCACATGTATATAATCTTTCTCTGAAACAAAATAAGTTAGAAATTGGGGCCTGCATAAAGACATCTTTCAATCACTATCTCTCTCTCTCTAAGCTTTGATATGAGACCACTCAAGGGAGTTTATGAATTTTCCTTTAATAAAGCAATGCCAAAAAGTGATGTACATGAGAAAATAAAGGAGAAAAATAAGTGGAGAGGAGAGAGACAATTTAGGGGAAATCTATGGTCATAGTTCATCCAAATTTCTTAAGGAACAAGGGCCAAAATCTATTTTATATTAGGGCTATCCTAGAAGGTAACCAATGATGAGTAATTTATGAGAGAGAATCAAAGGAGTGCTAGGTTGGACCAATGGAAATCAAGCCCATAAGAGGACTAGAGTGGAAGACCATTGGTCGAGACTTTTTTAATCGGCTTCCAACCATTTTTTAAGGAGGATTTAAAGTGATTTAAAAGGGGGATAAAAACATATTTTACAAGGATAAAATTTAGGTGAAACTTGGCTTGTGATTGGGTGAAAAAAAAATGGTATGTTGGTAAGAGAATCAATGAAAGAAAACTTCAAAGAGATCTCAACTATCTATCCTAGGCTAAGCATGATTCAACAAGACAAATAAAAAGGAAAAGAAAAGAAATAATCCTATCCATCCACTCTAGGGTTAAATATCATCTAAGGGTTAGAGAGAGAGAGAGAGAGAGAGAGAGAGAGAAGAAATGAGGAAAGAATGGTAAGATAATGTAACACCCCTAAATTGTGCAATCACATTTTACCCAAATATTAATCGAGGATTTCTCAAAATAGGGAAATTAAATTTCTTGGAATGAGTTTTTTTTTTATAAAACCCAAATCAAAGGTCAAAATCTCAATATTTGTATTGTACTTAAAAAATGGAATCCAATGACACTAAGAATGCTAAAATTAGAGTTCAAACAAAAAAGTCATAATTATTTTAATTAAAATGAAATGAAGGGTAAAATAGTAAATTGACTTTAAGTGGGACCAATGTGAAATGTCATGCAATCATGAAACAAAAATGTTAGCCATAAATATAAGATTTAAGCTTCACAAAGTTAAATGTAATTATTACTCGTATTTATGAAGGGTAATGATTAATAATAAAAAAATTAAATTAGCTTTAAATGCAGTTTCCCATATTAGCTCTCTCTCTCTCTCTCTCTCTCTCTCTCTCTCTCTCTCTCTCTCTCTCTCTCTCTTTGCCCAGTCAACTCTCCTGACTAGAGGCTACACTAATGCCAACTAAAACACCTTGCAAGCACCATAGCAGCCACATGCAACCCCTCCTTTCTCTTCCTTCTTTGCGACCTAACGATTCCAATAACACCATTTCTCCTATGCTCTCCTTCCCTCTCCCTCAGCAAACCCCAAATGAGCCCCCCTCCATGTTCCTCTCCTCTCCTTTCCATTTTCCCCAGCCTTCACTGGTTTTTTTCGGCTAGTGGACTATTCTTGGACAGACCCTACCAACTTGATGACACCATTGGAAAGGACAAGTTAGATGGGAGACTTGAGTCATCCAATGAGATTGTGAGTCTAGAAGAACTAAAACTAATTAATATGATGGTGATCAGACAATCCTAGTCATGGATCTAAAGGGAGGGTCATCATACGTCATGGTGGAACTATATCACCGTCACGTCATTCTTGCAACCAAGACACTTAAGGCAGACACTCTTCAGAGATGCGCATGCGAGCATGCATGTGTCATTAGTGGAACACGAAGGGTGCATGCATGTTCTGGAGACCATGATGTACAATGGTGCATCCAGCTAGTGCTTCATGGACACAATGCCCTAATGAAGGGACAGATTCGTTTAATGGATCTGTGATCCATCTAACTAATTCATACCAACCTATTCGATCCATTTACATAGAAATTTAATCTGAATCATTTAAATCAATCTGAAACAAAAAATCTTCAATTTAGAAGGCTATAGATACCTAACTTTTTATCTGTTTTGATTATAGGACGTGCTAATGCAATAAAATTTAAGATTAGACCATATATTGTATTGATTAAGGACCAAAAACTTAGAATGGCTTGGATCTACCAAATCAAAAGTAACCAAACTTTAAAAATTGATGAATTGGATGATCTAATAAGGTAAATGATTGATTTAATAGTTAAATTGTCCAAATAAACTAAAATTATGATGTAGACCATTGAATGAAGCAAAAAATATATGCCTGACCAATCAAAATTGATCTGATAGTCAAATCAATGAATTAACCATCAAGATGCAATTATATCATAGAACACACTAAAAATATGTAGAATCAAGACACATCACACCCTAGTATGAACAATTAAGCTACACAACGTAGTCATTGGACTGATCTAATGTTAGATCGATATGAAAGCTCCAAATAAAGTAACATTAGACCTTAAGGCACTCAAAAAACATCAATATAACTAATCAAAGTTAAATCTAATAGTCAGATCAATGGATCAACCATTGAAATATGAGAAAGGTTATTTGTAAGATAGAGATCAATGTGGATGAAGGGAATCAAATGATTCTAGAGCATTGATCTTTGATCAATGGCTAGGATCTAAGGATCAGATAAGTGTTTAAGAAACAAATCTATGATCAACAATGAACAAACACAAGATCCCTTGGATTAAGGATGATATGTGACTATATAGATCAGAAATGATGGAAATAGGGTAGAAAATGATGACATGTGGTATGTGTGGTTTAACAAATATTCTAGTCTACATGAACTAGGGGAATTGAATATTCTAAATGATTATTTCCCTCATTGGAGGTAGGTGGAACCTCAAGATGCAAATTTCTAACTTGCATGATACAATTTGAAATCATTATGAGATACAAATAGCATGAATTGTTTCAAAATTTAAATTATTATGAGTTGACATACATGCAGAGATTATGATATGACATATGATAGTACTAATATAATAGATTGATTATTTCATGATTAGAATTACATGTGCGTTGTTTGAAAAGCATGTCTTGATAATGAATTGCATGTTTTTGTCCATGGTATTTGAATGGAAAACTGTAGAACTACATCCTTGGTACACGAGTATCATGTACTTCTATGATATAGTAATCTCATGGACTTTTATGTTAGGACAGATAGTCTACTAGTATTATTATGTTATATATAGTTATGGAGCCCTAGTGGATTTTGTTTTTGACAGTCATAGGCCTAGTGGATGCTATGCTAAGAGAGTTATGAGGGTTTGGCCATCTGCTCTTTGAAACTTATGATATGGGCATTATGCCCATAGCATGGCAAACCCTCAGGTGATGGATATTATGGGAAGGCCACACTATGACAATCTGTCTCCCCATATAGACACGACATTGTATTTTTTCCACCTTGGTGTCGTGAAGCATGGTAATGGATCCTAGCATACAGGATGTACACTACAACATAGTAGTCAATTGTACATATTTTGCACTATAGTTGCATGGGTTGTGGTGAGATTGATATGATGAGATGCCCAATGTGAGTACTCATGACCATCATGCATTCTCAGTATTAACTGGATGGATGTGTATGCCTAGAGTTGACAGGATGGATATGGACCAGTTGTGTCTAGATGATTGTGGTCCTCATATAGTTAGGGTATTGACCACTGATGATTACTTTCACTACTTCTATGTACATACATTAATTGATTTGTAATAATATTTTAATCATTTCATGAGATTATAAAAGTGTTTGCATCTGTGATTTAGCACCGGGTTGCCATAATTGCAAAAAAAAAAAAGCTTTTGAGATAATTTTGTAATGACTTACATTTATTTGAGTAGATCATGCAAATTAATTATCTTATTTTGAACTGCATATATTTGATGCATAGATTTGATCATTGGAGATTTAATAGATTAAATTCTGCATTGTCATTCTCATACACATCTTAACTCCAAGGATATCTTTCTTAG
The DNA here is from genome assembly GCA_035236585.1 of Warburgia ugandensis. Classification (NCBI taxonomy): domain Eukaryota; kingdom Viridiplantae; phylum Streptophyta; class Magnoliopsida; order Canellales; family Canellaceae; genus Warburgia; species Warburgia ugandensis. Next base: position 76,769,697 of record CP141129.1, on the reverse strand, counting down.
ATATTGTAAATGTTTGAATGCTTACAATATCTTATATTCAAATAAGAGTAAGAGGGTATGGTGCGAGGGATACAGCAACACCACTATTGACTAAGGGTACACACTTAGTGACATTTTGAAAGTTACCCTTCTTGAAATACTAGATTTTATAAACATATACTTGGACTTATAAACTCTAGACATATTATGTAATTAATATAGGATTGTGTGTGATGAATGGATGATCTTGGTTTTAGTAATTTCATTTCTTATAATTTACTCAAACAGAAAATTTTATTTTTAGTTCTACAATTATGTATGTACTATTATATTAGGTAGATAAGGGTAGAAGGAAGAATGACACTTGGGTTTTTGGAAATTGGTTTCATTGATTTATTTATTTATTTATAATGTTTGATTTCCAACATTCTTGTTGAACTTGGAGTCCCACTTTAAAAAATTAAATATGAAAAATTAATAATAATAAAAACTTGGGTCATCACAGATATGAACTATAGAAGCCGAAAGGAAAATATATACTTTTTAGATATAATTTTAAAGAATATTGGATGAGGAAAAGATTAGAGAAGAGAAGAGAAACAGAATAGAGAGAATGAAGGAGGATAGGGAATATTTGAGGGAAGTTCCCAGGAGAACGATTGGCTAGAGGGAAAGGATAAGAATGAGGTGAGATATTATCTCAATCTAAGATGGAAACAAGTAAATTATAAATACATACAAATGGTCTGGAGCATCCAAACCATCCATGAAACCTCCAAATCCCTTGTGCGATGCTTGCAAAAGAAGAGGATCAAAGAAGTGAACAAAACGTGCTTGTAAAATGTGCTTCCAAACATAGGTGAGTTTTCATTTTTTTTTCTTCTTTTATTCCTTCTTTTACACATAAGTTTTCCATCCTTCTATTCTATGTTTTTCTCACTTCACCTTCATATGATTTTCATGACCTAATACCTTCATCCTATATTATTTCATGACACCAAATATCTCTCTAAAACTCACACTCACACTCTAACCTAAACATCTCTTTCCATTATCCATTTTTACATTCTATTTCAACTTCACTCACACTCTTATTTCCCTTCTTACACTCTTTTATTTTTTTAATTTTTTCCACGTGATATCAACTTGATTTTCATGCCCCTACATCCTCATTCTATTCATTACCATTTAATATAATTATCTCACCAAGACCATCTAAAAAACATGTCCTTTTCTTACCCTTTTCCCTCTTATTTTTACATGCATAATCCTTGGAATTACAAGTATAAAACTTTGGATTTTTTAGTGTAGAAGTTATCCTTTTGGTTTTAGCTATTGAGGAACATCTTACACTCTTATGATGTGATACAATAAGAGTATTGTGTTGTTTAGAGGAACAAAGAACATTGGTAGCATGCTAAGGAATGCTTAAAGTGATTCTTCTCAAGTGACACAACGATAACTAGTTGAAAACTCTTTTTATTATGTGAATTTTTTTTATTTTGTTTTCTTTGAGTTATGAGAATTATTATAGTAAATGAGAATTTTGTATTTATTTTGTTCTATTTATTTCATAATTTAATTGAAATTCTATTTAGTAGTTAAAATTTTCAAATATGTGTAATTTTTACTCGGTAACATAGAATAATTATTAGATTTAAATTCATAGTGATTCAATTTCAAAGCACGAATAGTAAATTTTATATCCTAGGGTTAGGATGAAGTTATGATGTGACTGAATACTTTTTTATTAAATAAAAGTGGAAATAAAAACTATGCTTAATATTATTTTAAGGAATTTATCACTTAATTTATATATTTAGTAATTTCTGCAAGAGAACTATCTTCTAATTCTAATGGTAAAGATACTAAATATAATAAATTAAGAAAGCTTAATATGTAAAAAGCTTTGATAATGTGTGCCATAAAAAGACACACTATGCATTAAGTAAATATATTACTTATGTTAGTTCTTTAAAATAAAAATCACTAAAATGGAGCTTTAATTAAAAATATTAAATGAAAGGTAAAAATTCTCATTTCTTAATCATAAATTTTTTTACTTGCATTATAATTGATTCTAGACCCTAGGCTTGATTTTCAAGTGATTCAATAATTTTTTTTTTAATTCTTTATTTTTAGCAATTTTTGTAATTAATTGAATTATTGGCTAGGTTAAAGTAAATTAAAATATACTTTAATTAAAATGTCTAAAATTTGAAGTACTTATGGGATCGACCCGTGTTTGACTCATCTATATTATAGTGGATCCATGCTCTTGCAAAATAATTTTAAAACACACTAATGGAACTTGTACCTTTCTCTATTGGATCCACAATTATTCTCTCTTCCCATCTACATCTGCCTCACTACCACCTCTCTTTTTCAATGTGTCACCCATGTGAGTTTTATACTGGGACTCATACTTATTTTTTTCTCTCTTTCTCTCTCATATACATCCACCTCAATCGACACTTCTCTTTTTTCAATGTGGTGACTGCATGAGTTTTATAATGAAACCCAAGTACTATTAAACACATGTATATTACAAACAAATATTCTTAGAATGTACATGAGTTTTTTTTTTTTTTTGGGTCCCACAATATTGTTAAAGGATGGCCCTACATGTTAGCATCTACTAAACTTGAACCCTAAATGTGTAATTTTGGATATAGGATATATTTATACATGTATTGATCACCCATTTTTTTATTTGTAGGTTGATCATATAGATTGCATTTGATACTTGTATTGATTGCATATGCTTTAATTATAGATTTATTATATGTGAGGCATTTACTATAGTTGTTAAATCTTTACTATTGCAAGTAGGTGTTTATTATGTAACAGGTATTTCATACCTTTTTGAGACCCACACAAATTCAGTTACAAGAGCCTAGAGAGCATGCTAAATTTACTTGCAATCATTGCAAATAAGTAGTGCTGGAAAAATGGATAAGTGGATCAAATATAATTCATTCCTTATGGATACGGATTGGAGTCCTTTGATCTATGGGGATCACAATTCGAAAGGCCCAAATCCATAGTTAATCCATGTGTGAATCATGGATTTCCATATTATCTATTAATTATCAATTACAAAATCAAGAAAATTTTCAAGGGTTTTCATGCGAACAATTTAAAGAGTCATACTACATATGAGAGTATAAGTCTAGAAAAAAACTTAGGAACTTTCAAATATCAAGGAAAATTAAAACCCATCATGATGCCTTTTCACTAGTCATTCGTTTCATGAAGTTACTAGTGTCAATGAATCATATGGATAAAACATGACCACACAACAACATTTTCTAGCCAAGAATAGAGCACCAAGATTTCTGTCCATTCCACATTTCTTCCCCTTCCAAAATGACTAGAATAATTGACTTGCAAATGGTCAATTTTCCTTTCCTTTTCATCATCCAACATCTACAGAAATTGTTATTTTCTCTTGCTCTGAGTACCACGGATCAATATCTAACTAACATATTCATTTACAACTAGGATTTACAATAGAATAGCAATGCAAACTAAGCTCAACTTATTTTATTCATAAAACAAGTATATTTTACAGCTTCTTTCATACTTAAGGACCTATTCACACAAAACTAAATTGAACCCAAATATTTATAGCTCTCCAGAATTATGCAAATGAAAATTAGATCACATAAGACAACACAAATTAGGGTCATCTAAATGTTAATGAATTGGCAAGAAAACTCAAGCTCTAATGACTCTGATCAAACGGTTATGCTAGTATCAATTCCCAAGACATGTTTATGGTAGTAGCTACACATCTTTTTAAGGTTCTACTTCTACTTAAGCCCTCATACTTCTGCTACCATTAAATCTAGCTACTGCATATGAGCACACCAAAACAATATCTTATGATTCTGTTAAGTGTTTAATATTGGCTAAAAGACCCCTAGTTTAGCATTCACTTAGATCATCTAACCGTCCAAATTGCAAAATTTAGCTTGATTGACCATCCAAACCTTATTTTTCTCAAAATCCACGGTTAGATGATCATTAGAGCTTATTAGAGGATTAATGTATAGTTTTGATGATTCTAATTTAGTCTTTTATTTTGTAGATCAACTAAAGGAGGGTTGGATGGATCATATATAATTTCAACGGTGCAGATGAAGTAGAGATCAAGACGAAGAGTCCTAATTGAAATAGAGGAGGAAGAGTCCTAATTGAAATAGAGAAAGAAGAAGAGTCCTAGATGGGGATAAGAGGAGTTTGTTGGAGAAAAATAAGGAAGAAAAAAAAATTATAAAGGGGGGAGCCGTATGGAGGGAGAGGGAGTTTTTAGTTGTTCTTAGCTTTCCTTGTGTTTATTTTTCCCTTTGTTTCCATTCAACCTCCATCTCTCGTATTTTAGTTCTCAATTTGTGGTTGGGACTACACCTTCCTTGTTTAACTCTCAATTTCTAGTTTTGATCACCGCACCTGTATCTTCTTCAATCCATTTGCTTCACCGTTCACCCCATCCTACACTTTTGCCCTCTACCCAAACCACATCTATCTCACATTACAAACCTAGCCTCTTCCATTGTCGCACAACCAAAATTTTTACCTTCTTCCTCTTCTGGTGTTCCACCTTCCCCAGCACCACTCAACATCATTCCACCCAACTCCCACATCTGTCCCAATTCCATCTTCATCGTTCTAGTGTCCTACCCGATCTTCCTCTTCCACCAACTGCTCCATCCTCTGTTCACTATCGACCTTTTATCCAGACTGACCTAGACTTCCCTCCTCTCCACCTATATTATGTCACTTGTTTCCAGAGCCTAATCATCATTCCCAGCATCTGTCCAAGCTGCTTAGGCATGCACTAGAATCGGATCTCCTGCTTGTTCATTGTCAACTGGAGTTTCCTTCTCCATTTGATAACTAGCCACTTATTCTAAAATTTTTCATTGCCCAGGCTCCTCTTCCAGTCCACACACTCCTATGTCCCCATCATTTCCACAACCTAGGTTGCCCAGATCGTTTGCTTCCAGTACCCACCAGCCCTGAACCAGACAACGCCTAGAAAGGCGTCATTTTTCTCCATCACCGGACGACCATCTCCACAGTACAACGACCATCATTTCCACCGGCAGGCCCAGGGTTGGGTTTTCTCTCATCCCTTCTTCCTCTCCCTTTCCCTCTTTTCCTCTCCCTCCTTCTCCTTCTTCTCCCTCTTCTTCCTTCTTCCCCATCTCCTCCAGTTTTTCCCTCAACGAGTTTTCCTAGTTTTCGATTAAAACCAAAAATCTGGAAAATTTCCAAGTCTACCCTTGTCAAATATGTGGAATTCCATCTGAGTGCCTATTTTAATACCAACTGTGTCCTTGTGCTATTCTTGTTTTGTTTTATCCTTATTTTGTCTATCTAGGGACAGGCTTATCCAGGACAGCTTATTTAGTCTCAATTTCTGTTTATTTTGGAAGAAAGAATTCTATACACTGTAGCAGTTGAATAAATTGAGAAATTTTAGTTTATTTCTAGTTTATTCTTTGTTTTTATTCTTTTATTAATTGAATTTTATGTAAAAATCCATCATTTTAAAGTGAGTCCTTGTCGGTTCGACCCGTATTTGCATAACCATACTACAATAGTCCGCGCACTTGCGAAAAACATCAACAGATTCCACCAAAAAAGATTGGTCTTGTTATGAAATGGTCAAAATTAAAGTTATAGGACCATAGTGGAGCTTGCCTAGAACATGGAGCAAATACTCAAGTGTGAAATGAGTCATTTATGCTTGATTATTTCCTCCACTCTTGTAAGTGCATCTGTCAACATGTCAATCGTCCAATATTTAGCATTCTCTTATAGATAAAGAATTTGATGCATGTTAAATATCAAGCACCATCAAATTCAAAGCCACAGTCAACATTTAACAAATGATAAGAGAACAAGTGTAGGAAATACAAACAAGTAATAGCAGTTAATTATTACAATTTTTTTGGAAAGTTACTAATAGTAGCTTCTAATTCAAAGCAAATATATAAATATGAAGAAAATAATATTCTAGGAAATGCGAGCTTGGACTAAGAGACAATGGAAAACTAAAGTTTCTCCAGGTGCAGTCTGAGTAGGATAGGTTAAGCATTTTGTTTAACAAACATTGAATGTATTAGGGATCAAGAAATATTATTGCTAGAGTAGAAGCATCGAGATGCCTTTGCCCCCTATGTATACATTTTTCATAATATAATACTATATTGGTGGCAATGGGATTCCCAACCTTGTCAAAGGGAAACCTTGGAAACCATTAAAAGCCCCATAACATATTCAAACCATAGAATTAAAGGGTTTAATTGCACATGAAGAATAGCCACAAGAAAAGCATTCATTTTGTGTCAACACATGGAAATTTCTCTGTTGTGAGAAGGTTGCTTTATGAACCATGTTACTATAACTAGTAGTGTTACGTGCAAAAATTCTTCCTCGCTAATGGAAGAATAACTACATTAGCCAATTTGAGAACAAAAATCAAATACTTAAAGTAGATCTAAACTCATCAACAGCAACTAAGAATCAAAGTGATAAGCCCTTTTCTTGTTTTGTTATTACAAATGGAGAACTATAGAGAGAGAGAGAGAGAGAGAGAGAGAGAGAGAGAGAGAGAGAGAGAGAGAATCTTGCTCATGTTTCTACAATTCTTAAACAAAATCAAACATACATAGTCAAACTTTAAAATTCATACCATATCGGTAGATAGATAACATGCAAAACAATAATAGATGTACTAGAATCAACAACTAAACCACTCAACAAAGCATGTAAATTGTAAATAAAAAGCTAGACTTTTTATTGTAACTTAAAAGTCTTTAGTAATTGATCCTTCATAGTAATCTTAAGTATAAACAATGTGTTTGACAACTAACTAGTGCAATATCACTTTCAAAGTGAATCCTTAATTAGTAAGCTATTTGAAATGCTTAGATGGACTAAAAAAGTTACACACATTTGAAAAAGATTAGTAATGCCTAGCTACAATGTATAATAAGGCTCTATGGCTCAAAAATGTATTTCAAGAATACAAATAAACCCTACATATGTGGATGTAATGGCTGGTAACCCATGATTGTCCAAAGACCTAATTTTTATTTTATTTGTTATAAATTTGGAACCATTACTTGGCCTCAGAAGAATTTTTGAACTTTCAAATGGTTTACATATCTCCCTAGTGTGATGCAACTTCTATTTCCTTGATTTATGATATCTTAAACCTTGTGTTAGTCTTGTGGCTTGGACCATTCTCATAGAATACCTAAAAACTTGCAAAGATTCACCACGAATAATACTGGTGGAGATAACATTACATGGTTGTTTACACAACAATGAGCAAGAAAAACTTTCACTGACCAAATAGATAGTAGAAATCATATCCACTCACCATTCAGAAAAGATAGAAGACTAGCATCTAAAGATTCAAGAAACACAAAACTAGTTTTATAGACCTCAAATGACCAAACCTTGAATGAGTACCACCATTAAACCTCTTGACAATTGCTAATATCTTGTTGTAAGAAATGTTAACAACATCAAAAGATGGAATGCCTCTAATGGCATTGATGTAGAATTACATGGGAAGTATAGCGTTTAGGGGCAAAGAATGGATAAATATAGCATAAAGGGAGAGAGAAGGAAGGAGGCAGAAAACCTAGTTCTTCAATATCAATAAAAGATTGTTGAATACATCATAATATGTAACTTAAATAGGCTATTAACCTAATGAAGCCCTTAAAAGTAAATGAATAACCTAATTACATACCAATAGTCAAACAAAACTACTAAAAAAGAAATTATAATGATGTCCCCATCAGGCATGGACAAAATAAACTGTTAGCATAAGTTTCAACTCTTGTGATGACTACCAATGTTGTGACCTCATTCTAAGAAGTAGTTAAGACACTAAAAACCATGTAAGAATTGCAAAGTCAGAAGGATTTTGTTTCTACAAAAGATGATTATGCATAGTGTAGAATAACACATTTAAAAATCTCTAGTCAATCATCACAATTGGCTAAGCTTCAATACACTCTCTAACAAGATAAGGACCCCTTACAACAAATTCCTGCAACTAAAGAAAAAACTCATAACATCATAGTCAACACACTAAAAGCAAATTTATTACCATTATAGAAAAAAGAAAGAAAGATAAAGAAGGATTTCTAATATAATAAAAGGATTGTTAAATACCTTGGCAACTAATTCAGAAAAATGTACGACCTTTAAACCTTGTTGATTGCTACATGACAATTATCGAGCTTCCACAGTTGGATCTTTCATGTTCACTCTTCAATTCTAAATTATGCTACAGAATTTAAGGGAAGTCGGGGTGAGAATTACACAGAAATGATATGGGCAAGCTATGTCCACTTTAGGTAAATGCAAGATATGGGGCACATCTCCTTGGTAGGTTTTACTTAGCCTTGGCATTCGTACTGCAAGTTCAAGTATACAAATTGAATGAGCTCCCTAGTATAGTAAGGATCCTTGCAAAAACTCCTTCAAATGAAGAAAAAAATCATAACAGCATACTCAATAGTGATATGCAAGTACCAAGAAAACACACACACTTGTATCACAATGAAAAAGACCAAGTTAGACCCCATGTCAGGAGGTCTAACACACATTATTAATCGTGGGATAACAAACCCCAAAATAGTAATTGAAAAAAGAAAAAAAATGAAACTAGACACCTTTATTGAAGATAAAATTAGCAAGAGTATGTTCTAAACTAAGAATCGTTCATCAATTGTTCTAGGCATCAAAAGTATATAACCCAAATAGAGAAGTATCTAAACCACCACTAGGTTTTAAGAAAGAAACAATTCCACATGAAAATAGAGCATATATAATCCAACAAACACCTAAAGTCTACCCGTTTTCCTTCAAATCCCACAAAAATAGAAGCATATCCAAGGAAAAACAAGAACCCAACAAAGGAGAAACATTATTTAATCCATATCTAGACCATTTCGTGCTAGATTACAAGTTCATCCTTGAAAAGTTTATGCATTTCTATTTCTATTGTTGTCAAGGAGTCTATTGTTTTGTTCTTTACATGGTTGTATAGCATGGTTGTATAGGTTATGATGAATGCTTCTACTATTTACATGGTTGAGTATGTTTTTTTTTTTTTTTTTTTTCAATTTTTACATGGTGTAAGATCTCAGATATTCTTATTGGAATACATTTGTTATTACATTATTGGAATGTATATTAGTGATCTTCTCTATCAATGTCATGAGGAATTACCTACACATAAAGAATGATGTAAATAATACAATGTTTGTACTGATGTTTTTAGTAATCAAAATTACTTTAGTTTTGATTTTATTTATAGTGACACATTATTAGTAGGATTCTGAAGTGTGGTTATTAGATTAATTAGATTCTTAGTTTGGTTATTAGATTATATGTTGTCATCTATAAATTTAGACTTTAGTGCCTCAAATTCTAAAGTTGCTTTAGCTTGAAAACTTACCACCTTGATTAATGGATGTGATTTTTTAGGTGTAAAGAGTTGAATGCATGTTTAAGTACTCATTTATCTAAGGTACTAGCACTTTAGTAAAATGAAACTTTAGCGTAGATGCGAAGTGGGGATGAAAGGAAGAAGCTAAACATGATTTGTGTTGTACTTGAGCAATCTTAAAATAGAAATCATTCTTATGTTCAACATGAGTTTGATTTATTTTTTTCTTATTTCCTTTCTTGCCTTCTATCAAAAATCATACTTATTGGTTATGCATGTGTGAAAATGCACAAGCAAGAATCATTTTCTTAAGGTGTTTTCAATTGATATAGTGCAAACATGCATTGTTTTATAGGTTGTAACTCCACCTATTAATGTTGCAACTCTTTTGCTCTCCTAAAATCTAAAAATTGAATATTTCACCATCTTTTAAGTATTTTATACATGTATTTACCAATGTAAACATAGTATGGTTGGTCTAACTTGAGTATTCATTCTCCTGAGCTTACCAATTGGTATTATATTCCAGTTTCTTGATCTTACCAATTGGTATTACATTCTAGTTTCCTCATTGTTTAGGATGAAGGTTTCTTCTTCTTTTTTTTTTTTTTTTTTTTCTTTTTTTTATCTTGGACATTAACAGAAGACTACAAGGAGAATAAGAAATATGATATTGTTTAAAAAAGCATGAGAGTCTAATGCGTCACACATCCTTGTAATTCATCCTGCCCCTTATATTGATTTTCATTATCTATCATCTAGAACAAAAAGTTATATCATAGTATCTTATAAATTATCATTTAACTTCTATTAGTTGTCTCCAACTTTAGTTTTTTGATATAATGCTAATATTATTCCTTAGAAATTGCATGTTGGAGACCTGCTTATGAAATTCTAGTAATCATCCAAGATATAGGTACCATTTTTGTAGTTAACTATCAAGAGAAGTAAATCAATCATTTTTTAATGTGTGAGATCTCTTCTTTCTTTTGCACATGTATGTAGGAAATGGAAGAAGACCAAGCATCTACTCATGATATACTTGATAACTCATAAGTGCAAGAGGAAGACAATGACTTCAATCAAGAACAAGTGGATAACACCCAACAAGATGTTCGTGGTACACAGAGGGGAAAAAGGAAAAACCAACAGTACCAAAAGTGGCCATTTGAAGAAGTGGACTTCCTATTACATCTCCTAGATGAGGAGTCCAAACAATTTAGGCTCAATCCACATGGGTCCTTTCCAAAGTTGCATGTTGATGCAACGCTAGATGTTTTGAAATCAGACTTCAAAATGAACCGAACCTATGTCCAATACCTAATTAAGTGGAGGAAATATAAAGAGAGGCATGACCAAATAACTTAGATGGTTGCCATGTGAAGTTTTGATTGGGATGGTACATGTGTCAAAGCCAAGGAGGAAGTTTGGGAGGAACTTTTGAAGGTGAATTTCAAAGATAATGATGTAAAGTAATGCTTTTCATCTACATTCAAATATTGCCTCTCACATGGCATTACTTCTTTGATTTTGTAGAAATTCAAATGGGCAAGGAAATATAGGACCAAGAGACTTTGGTCTTATGATAAATTATAGATTGGGTGTAATAACTTGAATATAATAGAATAAATACATATTTTAAGTAAATATATCTTTTATTAAATTGTTAGTTAAGCTACTTAGTTAGTTATTATAACAATTAGTTTAGAATAGATTAAGAGTTAAGAGATAATTTATTAAAGGGAACTGTTGATGAAATACGAAATATTTAATTATAGTTATATTTAAATATGTATAATAAACTTAAATACAAATTACACTTTAATTTTTTTAGAAAAGTATGTTTTATCCTAATAATCACTTGTATAAAAATGTTTTGAGTCATTACTTTAATATAATAAGTTATTTCACAATTTTAATTGAATTATAATCATTGAAATTAGATTTGAAAACATCCATTTAATTTCATATATGAAACATCAACATTCAATTCAAGTTTAAAATCAAAATTAATATTAGATCCATACATTTTTAACAAATTGAAATCATCGACCTAGTTTAAATCTAAAACATATGAGTCAATTTAATTTAAATCTAAAAATTAAGACTAAATCTATATGTTTTTAACCAATATTATATAAACTAGATCTATAACATGCAAATCCCATAAAAGTTAAAACTAAATGTTTCTACCATTTAACTAAATATTTTAAACATTAAATTGTTATTCAAAGTCTATATGTCATCATCATCAAGACCTTATCCCAATTAGGGGCCAGCCACATGAATCTTATTCATCCCTTCCTCTCTATTATGTACCATGGCTTCATTTAGTCCCAAAGTTTTTAAATCATTTCTCACCACTTCTATCCACATTCTTTTGTCCCTTCCCCTTGTCCTTTTAGAACCTTCTACTTGCATTGCCTCACTCCTTCTAACCAGTGCCATTTTTTATCTCCTTTGGACATGTTCAAACCATCTAATTTTAATCTCCCTCATCTTGTTACCTATTGGTGCTACCCCTAAATTTCCTCTAATGTTTTCATTCTAGTTCTATCTTTTCTTATCTTTCCACTCATCCATCTCAGCATCCTCATTTCCGCAATGCTCATCCAATGAATATGATGTTCCTTAGCTACCCAAGACTCTAATCCATAGAACAAGGCTAGCCTTATGGCCATCCTATAGAATTTTCCTTTTAGTTTGAGTGGCACATGCTAAGAACACAAAATTCCAGATGCACATCTCCATTTGTTCCAACCCGCTTGAATTCTCTGGCAACCTCCCTCTCAATCTCTCTATTCTAATGAATCATTGATCCTAAGTACTGAAAGTGCTCTTTTAAGGGGACTTCTTCGTTATCAATCTTAACTGGTGTTCCACTCCTCCTTTCCTTACTAAAATTGCAATCCATGCATTCTGTCTTAGTTCGGCTGATTTTAAATCCTTTAGATTATAATGCTTCTCTCCATAACTCTAGCTTTGTGTTTACGCCCTCCCTTGTCCCATCAAGTAAGACTATATCACTTGCAAATAGCATGCACCATGGAATCTCCTCAAGCAGATGCTTTGTTAACTCATCCATAACCAATGTGAAATGGTATCGGCTCAATGCCAATCCTAGGTGCAATCTTATAGTGATAAGAAAAGCACCACTCTTGCCACTAGTGGTCTTAATATTTGTTACTTCTCTAAGTTGATAAAGATCATGTGGAGGTTTTTCCTCCTCTCCCTATATTTTTGTATCAATTTTTTTAGTAAATAGCTTCCATAGTAGACCTCCCTAGCATGAAACCAAACTGATTCTGTGATACACTTGTCTCATGTCATAGCCTCTTCTCAATCACTCTCCAAAAAAGTTCCATATGGTGGCTGATAAGTTTGATCCCTTGATAGTTAGTGTAGCTCTATATGTCTCCTTTATTCTTATAAATTGGTACAATAGAGCTCTTCCTCCATTCATCTAATATTTTCTTTGATTTTATAATCTTGTTAAACAACTTGGTCAACTGAACTACTCCAGTATCTCCCATATGCTTCCAAACCTTTATTGGTATACCATTGGGTCCCATGGCCTTTCCTGATTTCATCTTTTCAAGGCCTCTTTCACTTTAAGTATTCTAATCCTACATTCATATATATAATGTCCAATGTTATTTAGGTTTACAGTATTTTCAATCCCTATATTCTCAAAGCCATTGTCAATTAACAACCTTTGAAAGTAAGTTTCCCACCTTTGTTTGATCTGGTCATCTTTGACTAATACCCTTTGATGATCGCTTCTAATGCACTTAACATTATCTAAGTCCTTACCCTTCTGTTCTCTTATTTTTGCAAGTTTAAACATATCTTTCTCACCTTCTCTTGTTCTTAGTATATTATATAGATAATCATATGCCTTAAGTTTAGACTCATTCACTATTCTCTTAGCAACCTTTTTAGCATTGTTATACTATTCATAATTTTCATTATTTCTAGTCTTTTGCCATGCTTTAAAACATACCTATTTTCATTAACAAATTTTTATACTATTTCATTCTACCATTATGTTTCCTGTACTAATTGCCTTTTGCCTTTAGATACTCCTAAGACATCTTTTGCCACTTTCTTAATGAACTTAACCATATTAATCCACATGGTGTTTACTTTTATTTCATAGTTCTGGTTTCCTTCTACCATCAAATTATTTGTGAATGAGGTTATTTTCTCTCATTTTAAGTTTGACTACTTAGTTTTTGGATACCTATTAAGTTCATTTTCTTTCTTCTATCTTTTAATATAGATATCCATAAGCATTAACCTATGTTGTGAGGTTAAACTCTCATCGGGTATCACCTTACAATCCTTACATATTGATCATTCAGTATTCCTAAATAGAAAAAAGTCATTTTTGCTTTTGTGAAGTCCACTTTTAAAGGTTATTAAGTGTTCATCCCTCTTCTTAAAGAATGTATTTGCAATGGCCAGGCTATATGACAAAGCAAAATTGAGGATAGTTTCCCCCATCTTATTTTGTTCTCCTATACTATACCCTCCATGTATCCTATCATATCCTTCCCTTTCTTTTCCTACATGGCCATTAAAGTCTGCTCTTATAAATATCCCCTCAGTGCTGGGAATCTCTTGCATGACTCCCTCCATATCTTCCCAAAACTATCTCTTGATTGTATCATCTAACCCTACTTGTGGTGTGTATGCACTTACAACATTTATGATTTCCTGTCCTAGAACAAGTTTTATTATAATTGTATCACTGATTCTTTTAATGTCCACAACTTTATCCTTTAATTCTTTATCCACTATTATTCCTACACCTTTCTATTATTATCCTTTCCTACGTACCAGAGTTTATACCCATTGATTTCTCTAGTTTTAGCCCCTTTCCACTTGGTTTCTTGGATACAAGTGCTGTTGACTCTCCTATGTTTCATCGTATCTACTAACTCAAAACTCTTACTTGCAATTTCCCTATATTCCATGTGGCAATACAAATCTTATGCTCTTGAGATATACTATTTACTTGTGCACTTCTTGACCTCCATGGCATGAACCCATGCCCACTTTTCACTATACCTGGGTTATGATGCAATGCGTTACTTTATAGGGGATGCTCTAGCAGCCTTTACCCATTTTCCATTACACTCGAGATCCAATGTAGCACGTCGCTTCTGAGGGAACATCCTAGCAACCCTTGCTCATTTTTTCACTGCACCCAAGATCCGATGCAACAAGTCGCTTATGGAGAATGCCCTAGCTTGAGCAAATGTCAATTTTTGATTCATGTCATGTTAGGGTTTCCATACTTTTAGGAAGTTGGAGATTATTTTCATTCTTACTTACAAACTAATATACAAATGCATATTCATTTGTAAGTAGGAAAGAAATAATGAAATCATCTTCAACTTCTTCCTTGCTGGCCAGCACCTAATGCAAAACCCTCCTTTTTCATCTAGGCTTGGGACTAGCATCAGCGGAGTTGGCTACAAAGCTGATATCCTAAATAAAAATTGTCTAAGAGCCACTACTCTTGGGAACATGTGAATGTTCTTAGGGGTGGACGTCGATACAAATGCCCATCAAATATGTAAGAGAACCCTTAAGATTCTCATGCTAAGGCATCCAAAGAAATGCAAGAAACCTAGGATGAACATGATACATCATGACCTACTAGTAGGTGTTGTCCTCAATAAACAATGATAAATAATTTAGAAGAACCTATGAACTACCTGCAGCATCCCATTTGCACACCCAACTAGGTCTACCCCTACTATAGTCATACTGATGCAAACACTCTATAACCAACCTATTACCACCTCTATTTCCTTGTTCTTTGTTTTTCAATTAGTAAATTAGCCAAAGGATGATGAAAATCCATCTACAATTGACATGTAAAGACTTCAGGATATCTTTGTTAAAGGAATGAGCATAAGTTATCTTGAACTTGGGTAGTTGTTTTGAGACATCAGTCTCAAATAAAAGAATGATGTTTCTGTAGGCCTTGTGCAAGGTCAAAATAGTAGACACGTTTGTGTAAGAAGAAACAAGTTCAATGGATCAAACTTGAGTTGGATAATTTCATTCCATACTTTCTTGTCTAGGAGTAGTTTAGATGTTAATTGAAGATGAGGTGGCATAAGAGAACATGGGAGAATGTGGTACTAATAAATGATAAGAAAAATAGTGATACAACAAGCCAAAGGAAATAGTAATGGAAATTCCTTGTAGATATTTTCACATATGTTTTATTCAATCGAATACTTAGGAAATTTATTATAGCCAACCAGATTCATATAGAACAAACAATAGTAACCAATATTACAATGGAAATGTTGTTCCTTCCGTCAAATCCAAGATTAATAAGAATGCAAAGATCATACCTTCTGAAGAACAATGGTAAAGCTACATTCTTTATCACATCACATGTCATGGTATAACAATAATAACAAGATATCCACATTTGGATTAAAGGACAATACGAAAAGGTAAGTAAACCACAGTAAGAAAGATAACAAATAGCTCATATTTAGATGTCAAAAAAGCATCAGCATCCAAATCACAAGAGAAAAAAAAATAATAACCAAAAGGGATTGTTTGTAAGGGTTTTATTATGCATATAACACATCAATGAAAGATATATAAGCTCTTAGCACACAATAGTAGAGTTACTACATAAATGGTTTGAGAATCTATGGACAAAAGATTGAAGTGAGCAGAAAAAAGGCCTGTTTCTAGCTTCTAATATGGAAGGAGTACTTTGGCTCTTCACTGTTCAAAAACCAAGACAAGATCAAAGTTGGAAGAAAGAACGCACAACTTTACAAACATTGAGAATTGTTAGGTTGCCAGAAAGTTGGACTTAGCAAGCATTTTAGTGGATCTCCAGCTATACATTGCTATGCAATATATTTATGAATTTGTGTAAAACCAAGTCCATATAATAATCTATAATTCATTACTTAGTGGTGTAAAATAAGAAGAATTCATTTGTGTGCAAGTTATATGTATGCAAATTAACATATAAAAAATTTAAGACAAATTTGAACATCAATAGATTAGATCAAAAACGTTCATTCTTTGAAAGTAGAGGTGAAAATTAGTAGCCATTAAATATTAGATCTAAAATATTCATTTTGATTTAATAGTAGATTAAAAATGTGCACACTATTTTTACTATAAATACCACCCTAGACAAACAATTATCATCCCATTCTCTCACAAATACGTCTCACTCTCTTTCAATTACATGCTCAAAAGTTCTAGATTTAAGTCCTTGAGCCAAATCCTGAAGAAAAATGCATTCTACTATTAAGAAGCTCAAAGAAAGAAGGTTAAGATTAGTTAGATTGGAAAAAGAATCAAGATAACTCCAAGAAATCACCATAACAAGTAAGTATAATATCCAATTAGACCTATTGAATATTAGACTATCGATTCAAGTTTCATTTTACAAAGTTTGATTTCCCATAATTGGACTCAAATTTTAGAATTTCATGTGTTGGATGCATACTTGGTACTTTTTAGCATTTTAGAATAAAAGAGGCAGCTTGGTACACAAAGCTCCATGTATGTAGGGTTCAGGGTAGGGGTGGACCCTAAAGGGTTTATAATACATAGCCTTACTTTGCATTTTTACAAGAGACTATTTCCATGCCTAGAACCTAGACCTCTAGGTCAAACAGCAACATCTCAATCATTGCACTAAGGCTCCCCTTCGTTTAGCATTTTAGAATGAAACTTTTTTTTTAAGCTATATCCTAGATTTATGTAAATTAGACCTCATTTTGCTTCAGTTAAAAGATGGTACATGCATTGGTACTTGATTTCACAAGTATACTATTGGAAATTGAATATAGATCTTATAAATCCATGTTTTGATCTTTGAATTTAACCATGTTTTAGATGTATGATAAAGTAATTTTGGTTTAATTCTCATTAGTTTATTCTCATAATCCACTTTCTAAAGTTTGAGAATAAGTGTATTTTGGATCTAAATAATTTTTAAACATGTAAAACTTTATACATAATCGTGTTTTAAATAATAAAAAATACATTTGATAAATTATTTATTTTGAATCTAAATTATGATATAAACATATAATAATTCTACAATAAGAATGGGATTTACGGGCATCATATTTCTGTTTCCTATACTTCCTAACTTTGGCACCTAACACATGCTATGTAGCAAGCAAGTGAATCAATGAAAATTGTGGGATAATAAAAACCACAATGCAAGATCTTTACAACTGTCTTTCTAGAACTAAAGTGCCCTCACATACATGGTCATGACAAAAAGAGATGATTTCGTTATACTCACTATCGGTTATGCATCTTCTAATGACCTAATCAGGATAGTACTTAAATGAGTATGGATCATCCCAAGTAAAATGTTGAATGTCATCAATAAATCTTTTTCTATCTTGTTTAGTCCAATGACTAAGAATATGATTTGTAATAAGATAATTGACTATGTTTCCATACCAAGATAATGAGGAAATGTTTAATAATTGTTCATCCAAAAAAGTTTCTATTATAAGCACATTTGTGTTAGTATTCTCCACCACTTAAGCACACATTTAGGCACTCAAATAATTTCCTACAGTCATCGTCAAAGTCGAATGATGCCTCCTCTATAAGTAAATTAGATAGGGGCTTGGCAATTTTACTAAAATCTTTGATGAATCATCAATAGAAATTAGCATGGCCTAAAAAAGAGTGGATTTCTTTCACATCCATGAAGGATGGTTTGAGATTAAGTCTGCCTTGGCCTTGTCTATCTCTATAACATTGTGTGATATTATATGACCTGAAACAATGCTATTTTGCAACATAAAATGACATTTCTCCCAATTCACACTAAGTTTTTCTCCTAACACCTTGTAAGAACTAACTTTAAATGGTGTAGGCACTCATCAATTGAAGGATTGAATACAAAAAGGTCATCCATAAACACCTTTAAAAGCCTCTCCACCATGTCTGAAAATATGCTCAATATATGCCTTTGAAGAGTAGCTAGAGCATTATAGAGTCTAAAAGGCATACATTGATAGATGAAGGTCCTAAAAGGCAAGTGAAGATAGTCTTCTCTCCTAATCTTTAAGTGCTATAGGAATCTAGTTATAGCTGGAATAACCATCAAGAAAGTAGTAATAACTATGACTAGCTAACTTCTCAACTATTTAGTCAATGAAGGGAAGAGGAAAATGGTTTTTCTTAGTGACCAAGTTCAATTTTTAGTAATCAATACAAACTCTCCATTGGTTGGTCATGCGAGTGAGCTCTAACTCATTATCCTCATTTCTGATTACGGTGACTCCAAAATTCTTGGGGACAACTTAAACTGGGCTGACCTAAGGGCTGATGGATATGGGGTATATAACACCAACATCTAAAAGTTTAAGTACTTCATCTGTTGCCACCTCCTTCATATGAGAATTTAGTTTTCTTTGTGTTTTGCTGGATGGTTTAGAGTTCTTTTCTAGGTGGATTTTATGTGTACACAACTAGACTAATCCCCTTATTATATGCTATGGTACACCCTAGAGCAGTCTTATGTTCTTTAAGAACATTAAGAAGTTTTCTTTCTTGCTCTTGGTCTTAAGTAAGAGTATTTAAAATTATATGGTAAGGGCTTTAGGACCACAGAAGGTCTTTTCTCTATTGAAGGTAAAGGCATAGATTTCTGATGGAGTGGTTCCACATGAGGTCCCCATTTGAAGGTATCCGTGACTGGTGTTGTATCTAATAGATTATTTACTTCCACAATGGTCTCGTCAATGTCCAAATAACAATTAAAATGCCTTAGACATGCCTCTAGTGGGTATGAGATTGACAATGGTGGATTAGTATGTTCAATTAGACATTCAATTAAATTTACTTCATAGGCATCACCTAAGTCTAAATGTTGATGGCCATCATTTAAGACATTAAGCTTGACTTTCATATTGCTGAAATACAACTTCATTACACCATTCCTACAATTTATGATGGTGTTCAATGTTGCTAGGAATGGACATCCAAGTATGACTAGAATTTGACCATTGAGGTCAGATACAAGCTAGGTTTCTAGTACGATGAAGCCAACAAGATAGTAAAACTAGTCCACCTATATCTAAATGTCCTCAACCATACCACATGATATTTTTATTAATCTATTTGCCTATTGCAACATGGTGTTGATTGGTTTGAGGTCACCGAGCTTTAGTTTCTCATAGTTAGAATATTATAATAGATTGATACTAGCCCCTAAATCAAGTAGTGCCCTATCAATCTCCAATGACACAAGAAATAGTAGGACAACAAGGTCTCCAAACTTTGGTGGGGTCTAGTGCTGGATTAAAGAGCTCACCTGCTCGATGAGGAAAGCTTTCTTTTGCACATTAATCTTTCTCTTTCGTGTGCAGAGCTCTTTTAAGAGCTTGACATAAGCAGAAATATCCTTAATAGCACTGAGTAGTGGTATGTTAATTTGCACATGCTTGAATACATCCATTAGGTCATTGAAATTTGTTCCTTCTTAACTTTGTTCAGTAACTGAGGAAATCGAGCTTTAGGCACAAAGGGTGCCTCCACTATAGGTCCAGTAGTAGATTTCTATCTCTTCTCTTTCTCTTGTGTTTTATTGGTTCCTTCTCCTCTATAGTTTCCTTAGTTAGCCCTACTTGATTATCGACCTGACAGACCCTCCTAAAGGTCATTATGGACTTCACTAGCTCATGTGGATTTTGTGTGAACTAGACCTATCTCAAATTAACGCTTAAAGTTTGGAATGGGCTAACTAGGAAACTGTCCTTTTCTTCTGTAATGGAAAGTAGTTGACAATTAGCTCATTTGAATTTCTAACTTGAAAATAGCTTGGGAGTTGATATTGGTGATGTAAGGCCTTTTTAGTCTCTTCATTTTGTTTTACATATTTTTCAATGAGTAACTACATATGCTCCTTAAATGTTGGCTTCTTTTATTCTTGTGAGAGTTGAAAACCATGTGGTTGCTGGGAAATAGAAGCTCTATTAACGTTCTGTGTAGCTGGTTTCACTGATGATCCTCCTTGATAGTTGTTCTTGGAGCATGAAAGGTTAGGATGCCTAACCCATCTTGGATTATAGGTCTCGAAGTAGGGGTTATTGCTAAGGTTGCAATATGCATTCATGGCATTTACTTGTTCTAAAAGATATTCATTGAACGCTATTAGATGGACAAGTTGTGGTTATAAGGGCTGGGCTAGAACAAATAGCACAAACCTCTTATGGAGGCTTAGTGGGTGTAGTGGTAGACACAAAGGTCTAAAACATATTTTCAAGTTTGTCCACACTTCCACCTAAGGAATCAAATTTGTCCATATTCTCGATCATAAAGCTAAGCTTATAAGATATATCTATGCACACTAATATTTCATATATACCTCCTTTGTTTGTGGGCTAGGTATTTCTCTCCCTCCTATTACAATAATCCCATTGTTGGGAATTGTCAACTAAAGTTTAGAAAAATTCATAGGCTTCTCTCTCATCTTTCATCATGAGGGCCCCTGCTCTTGCTGCATCTATCATTTATCTATTCTTCTGTGTTAATGACTCATAAAAGTGTTGAACTTATTGCCATTTTTCAAATCAATGATGGGGGAACCTTTATAGCAATTCATTCCACCTTTCCCAGTATTTGTAATATTGTTCATCATATCTTTGTTGGAAGTTAATAATTTTTTGTCGAAGGGCATTAGTCTTATGAACGTGGAAGAATTTGTTCAAAAAATTCTTAGACAATTGATCCCATGTGTTGATGGAATCAACCTCTAAAGAATTTCTCCATGACTTGTCTTTACCATTCAGTAAGAATGGAAACAACCCAAGCCTAATTGTGTTATCCAAAACATTTTGGAAATTAAAGGTAGTGTAAATATAAAGGAATTCCTTAATATACAGTCATAAATCCTCTCTTTCTTGATTGTAAAATGTGGGGAGTATGACTCCATGTTTAATTTCAAAATGGTTTGATTGTGGGAGGCAATGTGATGCATAAAGGGATATTAAGCTAGAGTGGCACATAGAAACCTCTAATTGCCTTATGCTCAACTTCTACTAGTGCTTCGCCAATGGGGTTGAGGACTTGGTTTCTCACACCTTGCTATGGGTATGCTCAATCTCTGGGTCTAATAGTACTAGCTCAACATCCTGAGATCGACATCCCTAAATGCACTAAGATATACCTATCTATTTGATGCAACATAACTCTATTTGATGCAGACTAAATCCTAATTGTTTGTTATTCGAATTGATTTGATGATCTTTGTTAACATGTAGGGTGGTAAATCTAGACAACTCCTTTTTTTAAGGTTTGGCTATTGCATAGTAATTAAGTTATGTTATAAAGTAGTTAATACAATTCTCATGTCTGGAGGCATTTAGACCTCAATCAATGTCAATGAAAAGGTGTGGAAAAATCATTTGGATTTTGTATACCTACTATAATCACGACGCTCAGAAGCCACTAGAATGATAATAGATCTCCTCCTTCTAAAAGGTTCCTATGAGCTCGATACCCTTGGTTTCTTGCTACTTAATTTTAAATTAATAGTACAAGGGATGAGATCACAAACATACATGGCATTTGATTGATTTAGTTAGGTGGGCCAACGATCTAATGATGAAATCCATTCCTTACCTTATGCTGGTTCTTGTGGGGCCCTTACTATCATTGTGATCCATTCCACTAGAAAGCAAGCTAATGCCTACCTATATGCTATCTAACAAAGAGTGAAACACCTCAACAGATAAGGCACTATAACCAGATAGCCTATGACTTGCTTATAGTCGAGCTTTAGCTAACCTTTGTTAAATAGGGGCACAACTACTGCAATAGCCTTAAATAAAATGCAACAATTATCTTGGATGATCCTATTCTATATGAGATACACTACCAGCAAGGATACAAATTATACTAAATGCCATTATAGTAGATAAAGAAAAGGTGAGTGAAGATTTCTCACAGTGGGGGTTTCGATGAAGATCAAGTGTGGACCATCATACCCCACACTTGCCCTAATTTATTACAATCCATTTAAAATTGAATAAAAAAATGCAAATTACAATGGGCCTCAACAAGTTTTACTCAAAACCCTAATCTAGGAAAGTAATAAAACCCTAATCTAATGTGATGAAGCTTTAACCCACAAGATCTCCGCTCCTTTGCCAATTTCACCTCTCACAAAATGAAGTAAAATATGGTCAATTTGTGAGGAATTAGAAATGTATGAAAATAAAAATAATGAAAAATCCTAATCGAATGCAACCTAAACCTAGTTTAGAGGTAAATAATCTAAATGAAGATCAAATACAATTCTGATACGATTCTTAATGCAACGCCCCAAAAACTTGGTGTATGTTTTAATTTTACTAGCAAGTACACAAATCTATTGTAGTAGATGCATGCGAGTGAGATCAATCCCACGAGGAATCTCATGCTTTGGTATTTTGGATGGATCTTGATTTAAAATATCTAGCTTAGCCAAAAGAGTTGGCTTCTTATCCTAATCTAAGAATGGAATTAAAAAGGAAACATGACATGCATAAATTAGAAATGTAGAATAAGAAACATGCTAAAATTAAACAAGCATATATTTGGAAACTTTCCTCAAACACACTTTCTAAAAATAACACTTTTCTAAAAATACAATTAGAAACTTTTCTAAAAGTTGAAATTAGAAGCTTGCTAAAGCTATTATAAAGATGCAATAAACTAGAAAATAATTAAGCAAACTTAAATATGAAATAAGCTAAATACAAAACATGTGAAACAAAGAAACACTATGCAAAAGAATGCTCATGAAACAAGATGAGATGAATGGAACCTAAGTAAACTTAAGATGCCTGAATTGAAATGTGTATGGCATGCATGGATCCCAACCTTGTACTATTGTTGTCATAACAAAGTAAAACATAAACTACAATGCAAAATGTGTAACAAGAACGAAACAAGATATGCATTAATCTATGATGCAACTTAAGTTAGCATGGAATACTTGAACTAAAGATTTGGTTGTATGAATCTAAGAGGGAAAGCTTCCTAAATGGAATAAAGAATAAAGGCTTTGCAACACTCCTACAACATTTCAAAGGTGTATGATGAACATTTTTCCTGATATTATAGAAAGGTTTCTTGAGGTGTTCATCGATGACTTCTCTGTATTTAGGTCTTCCTTTGATGAGTGCCTGTGTGAAAACCCTAATTTTATGAAATTATTTGGAATTAATTGGAATTTTTACAAAAATTGAGGTGGAATATTATATTTAATATAATAATAATTTTTAGAAAAAGAATCAAGTCTTAAACATAGATATTTGGAATCATTCATGGGAAACCATTCAAAATGACTGTAAGCACGCTAAAATCTGAGCTCGAGTGAAAAAGCCCTATTTTTCATAATTTTTGTGAATTTACATTTACCTATAGTGGTTAAGGGGGTTCTCTAATAGAGCCTCACTCATCCCCTACCTTCTAACAACATTTGTGAGATATTAATTGGTTGAATAATAACAAGATCATAAAAGGATAATAAACTATCTAACCCTAATAAAAATGGTAATTAAGATAATCAAAGATCAAACATGATCCACAGGAAGATTTTGAATGATCAAGAATAATAAGAATTGTAATATTGTATGAATGTTTTGAAGTAGTATAAATATTAGATTCAAAGGTAGATCAATAGATTAGATCCTTGATCAATATGATCCAAGGAATACGATCTAAATCATCCCATGTGAGGATGTTCAAAAGAACAATTAGGAAGTATAAATGAGTTGAAGAATGACTATATACATGTGATCTGACATATACATAAAGGATATGATGATCAAGATCAATGGACTATGGATTTTTGAAAGTAAAGGTAGGTAGACCTTAAGGATATATTCAATATATGAGATACATGTATTTTACACATGATCTTGTCTTGATAAATGAATTTTGATTATAATTGCCTTGGGATTGTTATGAATCAACAAAGATGTGGAAATGAATACAAAGAGATTGATTATGTAATTATGAAATTACTTAAGACAACAAATGATGTTGACATGAATTCAAGGGATTGATTAAGTAATTATGAAATTACTTAATAGGTAGAATGGGAAGATTTGAACTATATAAGTTGGACACCCAAATCTTTAGGAAATAAGTTATAGGCATGTCCTATTATAACCAAACACAAAGTCTATAAGTATGAAATATTATTTTTCACACAATCATAGAGCCTTGTGGTTTTGTTTTGAGACAGGCTTAGCCTTGGGGATGCCAATACTAGAAGAGTTATGAGGGTTTGGCCACCCGCTCTCCAAAACTGATTATGATGATGATACCATGACCAAAGAGAGGCAAAACATTGGGTGGGGCAATCATGGGAAGGCCCCCACTGTGACAACCATGATTCCCCCCATGCGAACATGGATTGTGTATTTTCCACCATGGTATCTATGGAGCATTATGTAGTTATCCGAGTGAGCTGTATGATTGAGATTGCAAGCATGGTAGTCCTTTGATATTTTGCATTGTGATGCAATTGATTATGGCGTAGTGAGATGTCTTATGTTTTGGCATGATGATGCCTTATATGATGGCATGATGATGCCTTATGTTATGGCATGATGAGACTCCTTGTTTTATGGCATGATGAAATGCCCAATAAAAGTTATTATCAATGATGTATTAGAGGATGATTTCCAATACAGTATGATTCAGTTTTGATGATATTGACTATATTCACAATATTTAGTAGTTTTATTTATATGTAAAATATACATATAATTCATATGATGAGTGAAGGATAAAATGATTATCCAATTATATAAATTGATTTACATCATGGATATAATGAACTGTTGACTCTAAGATATATTGAATATATTTCTTAAATCCCCTACCAAGCATAGCTTGTTGAGATATTATAAATGTTTGAATGTTTACAATATCTTAGATACTGTTAAGGAAGATTGAAAGGTTAAGACTTGTGGATAATCATCACTAAACTACGGCTCAGGGTATTTACTCTCAGGAAAATTGTATTGATTTTTTTGTAATTTGGATTGTAATATTTGGACAATGAATGTAATGACTACCAGGGCTGTATATGTGAACCACTGGATCGATCATGATTTTTATAAAAGTATTTCTATTGATATTCAATAGAATTTTTATTTTATACAAAAATTTGTGTATGATAAGTAATTTGAGGTGGCACTCAGGTTTTTGACAAATCAATTTCAAAGAAAATATGTTTCTGATATTTGTATTTTAAAAGAATTTCAAAAATAGGGCCCTACCTTTGCAAATATATATGAAAATGTGTTTTAAAAACCTAGGTCATCACAGCCTACATCACTTAAAGTTAGTTCTTGTAAGGTGTTGGAAAAAGAATCTTGTATTAAATTGGGAAAAATGTCATTTATATGATACAAAGTGGGTGTGACGACCCGGGTTTTTGAAACATGATTTGTAAAGTATTTTGAAAGGCAGGGCCCTTAAGAGTGTAAAATTTTTTCACAAAACAAAGCAGCGAAAAATCTTTTCTTTAGAACTTGTTTTGAAAACCCATGTCATCACTTCATACATAACATAAGTACAATTTGTGTACAAAATAAAATTCCATTGAAGGAATATACTTTTATTAAACTCCAGGATCCATCCAATGGTTCACAGTACAGCCAAATCTAGTACAATACTTGTCCAAATTACATAATCCAAAACTCAAGCTCACCATACAATAAAACTCTCAACAAAGAAAAATACATGTCTTCAAGGGTATACCTTGAAGATTATTCTCTTCAAGTCTTCTATAGTCTTCAGCTCCCAACTCTCCTTCCCTGTATCTGAGATATTGCAACAAGTACAATATCTCAACAAGCAATGCTTGGTAGGGCATTCAAGAAACATAACATTAACAATGTAATTTCAATACTTCATAATCCCATTATCCTTAAATATACTCTTTACTTTAGTAAGTTATGTATATCTATATACATGCATATCCTTCATAGGTAAACCAATTAAATTTGTGAAAATAGTCAAATATCATTCCTAACTAAGCTGATCAATTCTCTTCATTTTGAGAATTTAGTATTACAGCTAATCTTATATTGGGAATTTCCCTTCTTGGGAAATATTGGTAATATAAAATTACCTAGCATTTCATTATGCTATAACATAAGGCATTTCACTATGCCTATTCTCATATGCATCATAATGCAAAATAATAAAAAAGGTTGCTATGCTGCAGTCTGATCCGTACTAGCGCACTCGGATAACTGCCCTGTTCACCACTGATACCATGGTGGAAAATATTATGTCACTGCTCGTATGGGAGGGCAAGACTTTCACAGTGGTGGCCTTCCCATAATTGCCACCACCCTACTTTTAGCCTCTCTCAGGGTAAGGTATCATCACATCATCAAATTTCAAGGAGCGGGTGGCCAAACCCTCATAACTCCTCTAGCAATAGCATTCCCCTAGGCTTATGCCTATTAAAACAAACTCACAAGCCTCCAAGCTTGTATGTAAAATAGATTTCATATATATCAGACCATATGTCTGTTTACTTAGGGCTGAAATATTTTCTAGTTCCTTATTCACTTATAGTTTAGTCCTTAGCCATCTTATATGTGTTTGGTTGGATCATAAGGTTTTCAAGAGATTTATTACAAGTATTATCATTACTCTTGTCAACATAAGATCATGAGTACAATCATGTATATCTCATGTAAATGCATTCATCAAATCCTCCTACCTTTAAGGATTGATCTCTTTTCCCCAATCTTCCATGATCCTGACTGATGTATGAAATCTGTACATCCATACATATTGTCAATATATAAATTATGAACAATCCTATTGATCACTAGATCTGATGATTAGAATGATCTTTAGATCATTCATATCTAAGTATTTTTCTATCTCTAAGTCTTTGTATGTCCATCTCCTTGATCTTGATCTTTCATAGATCCATTGATTGACAATCTACACATGTTGATAAAGATCAAGGTCCTAGATCTTCTATCATCTAGTTCTTCTTTGATCTA
The DNA here is from genome assembly GCA_035236585.1 of Warburgia ugandensis. NCBI lineage: Eukaryota > Viridiplantae > Streptophyta > Magnoliopsida > Canellales > Canellaceae > Warburgia > Warburgia ugandensis. The sequence goes on along the minus strand of CP141129.1, from coordinate 76,742,166 downwards.
AGTTCAGTTATTGGATCATCCCTATGGAGGATGATCTTGGTTTTCTTCCTTGAATCATCTTTGATCAAGGGTTTGGATTATCTAATCTAATGAACTATAACAAGTATACTAATAAACATGCATACTAAGTACAATATAGTGTTCTTATTCTTATTGTTCTTGATCATCCAAGATCTAATGGTTCTTGTTTGATCATCCTTATCTTACTTGCTGTTTTTATTAGGGTTAGGTAATTTACTAACCTTTTATGCTCTTATTATTATTATTCAACTAGTTAATGTGCTGGTTGAAGGTAGCTTATTCAAGCCTAAATCTAGATTGCTCCTCTTATTTCCAATTGGCTAAGGCTTACTAGCTGAATGGGTGAACACAAAGTGGTTACTTCAATCCTCATGTAAGGAGGCGTTTAGACCTCACAAACATCAACGGAAGGTAGGGGAAGAGCGAGGCTCTATTAGATAACCCCCTTAACCACTACATTCATCATTCACTAGAATGACCATAGCTCAACCTTTCATAAGGTTCCTATAAGCATGTTTACCCTAAGTACTCTTTCTAATGGATTTTAATTAAGTCCATGAATATTTATAATGTCATTCATGGGGTTTATTACAAAAATTGGGGTTATTACAATCATATAGTTTTAGGCCATATAATATCATACAATGGGTAGAGGTAGATAAGGGTAAAGTGGATTTAATAACCAACCTTCCTCCACTAGGGATGGTGAAAGAAATTCACTGATTTTTAGGACATGCTAACTTTTAGAGAAGATTCATTAAAGACTTCAGTAAAATTTCTCAGCCTCTTTGTAATTTACTAACAAAGGAGGCTACTTTTGACTTTGATGAGAATTGTAAGAAAGAATTTGAGTGACTCAAGGTCAAGTTGACCTATGTACCCATTATTTGACCTCCTGATTGGAAGGCACCATCTAAAATTATGTGCGGTGCATCATATTACGATATTGGAGTTGTTTTTGGGCAGCACATCCATAAACTCCCCCATGTGATATATTATCCTAGTAAAATACTAAATGATGTGCAACTCAATTATTTGACCACTAAGAAAGAGTTATTAGCTATACTGTTTGCTTTGGATAACTTTATATCTTGCTTGCTAGGGTCTAAAATTATAGTGTTCTCAAATCATGCTACTTTAAAGTTGTCACGACCCGGGTTTTTATATAATGCAATTTTGATAAAAGGCGAGATCTCTTGTTTTATAAGTATGAGATGCATGAAAATCTTTTTCTTTTAGAAAACAATCTTACATAAAAACCCCGAGTGTCAAAACACATTCTCAATTTATTTAGCCATGGCAAAGTTTTTGAATCAACATTATTCCCAAGAAAGTGTTAGTCACAACCCCAGCTATTAGAGAGTAACTACAATCAAGTAACATTGAAAGATAAGGTAGAGGTTTTACTTACTTGTACTTAGTCTGGGTGGTTCCTAGCACAAGCATTCCTTGGCTCTTGAGTATTTACTTGGTATCTGAAAAATGTTGAGGATTGGGTGAGTATATACTATACTCAGTAGGAGCCTATCACTACTAGTTTTATAAATGCATGAGATGTTTTAAAATCATATGCTCATTCAAAACATGTGTATGTTTGAATACTCGAGTTCAATATCAGTATAAGAATCCATTATCGAACTAAAATACTAATGACTTAAAAGATCACATAATCCAAAATTAAAAGTATCATATATATATATATATGATAACATCATGATATGCAATAGATGCTTCATGGAGTCCAACTCATGGAGCTCTAGTATGGTATGGTCGACCAACCTCATATCGTGCCATATGCAATGCACATAAATCATCAAACCATAGGGTCCACTATGCCCACGACCTCCTCACCGTGTGGTCCCCGAGTACCTGAGGATACTGGGTCATAGCCTCCACGGGACCTATGACACATCGACCCAGTGCCGTGACACTAGTGGTAGCCCCCTGTACCACATGCAATCAACGTAGGGACTTGCCTCTTTTAGGACATGGTACCCATCCACCTAATAGTGGTAGAGGCCGGGTGGCCAACCCAGACCCCTCGGCATAGCACCCATAGGCTTACTTGCCCAAATCACATAAGATTTAATAAGCCAAAACCTCTTTTTAAAACCTGTCCTCTTCGGGTCCCTCACAACTGCCTGGCCCCTCAGCACTCCAGCGACTTTTGGCAACCCTCAAGGACATGCAATCTTTGCAAGTACATAAATCATGCAATGTATGCACTTGTTTGCAAAACGCATATGTGCATAATGTATATGCAATCATTTACAAAACATGGCTATGTACAAAGCATTTATCATGCATGCTGAATTAAGTCATGCAAATCAAGTCATATATTCAAAACATATGTTCTCAATACAATAATAGTTCTTTTAAAAGAATCTAATAGTGATAGAGCACCTACCTGGCTAGGTCGCACTAACCCTTTTGTCCTCGGACGCTCCTGATCATGGTTTGGGGAATCAAGGTTAGTTTGGCCTATCTTTTATGGGTTTTAGAGTAATTGATCTTATTACTTAGGCATTCGGGGTCCATCCCTATGCCTATGGGTGTCCTCAGGTCCTAATTGGGCCTTGGTATCCTCAGTTTTCCAAAGTTCTAATGGCCACGCGCCACCATCCTATTCTAAGGGTTATGCCCAGATTTTATTGGGCCTTGATCAGGGATTTTATAGTTTGGATGTGTCTGCATCGTCGACACGGACACAACGCCTTTTGCGGCACCTCAATCGGAGCTCTAGATCTCAAGTTATAAGCGTTTTAGTGTCGTATGTACATCAAGTCTTAAGAACGAAAGAAACGGAATGCTAGGGCGCTGAGCGATTGCGTCGTGTGCCCTGGCTTCCTTAAGGAACAAAAAGAAACCCGCAGCGCTAGCGCACTGCACGTCTGCGGCGTGCACCTCAGCGGGTGCGTCTGCAGACGCGCCGGGTTTTCCTGCCGCTCCTCTCTTTTGCAGGCGTGTCCCTGGACGCGGCCATTTGGTTTTTCAAATCGGGGTCGACACAGGTCGACGTGGGACGTTCCTATTGGATCGTCCTGCTCTTTAGGGACCCGGGTTATCCTCAGGTCAGCCTAGTTTGACCCTGTCAAACCAGTACGGCCCTGGGAACGTCCCAGGGTCCTTGGTGACTCCCTAGAGGCCTATTCCCCATGGATTTTCATGCAAAAACCAAGGGAAACTGAGCCTAGGACTATGAGTGAGATGGGTTTGGGGAGTTTTTGGGCGTACCTGCTTCGTGGCTGGTTTTCTCTCCATGTTTTCTCCTCTAGGTTACTGCTCCACGATGGGTTTTCTCCAACGTTTTGGGCTGCCATTAGAGGCACCCAAGAGCTCTATTTATAGAGCTAAGAGAGGGTTTTGGAGGGGGCTCTCACCGCCTTTGAATGGCGGTGATTTCTCCTCCAATCACCGCCATTCTAGAAACCTCTAGAGGTTGAAGATGAAGGGGTGCCCGTATCAAAACGGGCCCTTGTGTTTCGCAGGTTAAACCGTTTTTGTGAAATTTACAGTTTTGCCCCTGAACTTCAAAGGGCCATATCTTGCTCATTTTAACTCCGTTTTGGGTGATTTTGGTCTCGTTGGAGTCCTTTTTTTGAGACGCATCTAATGAAACCATTTTTAGGACCAAATTTGTGGGTTCAGTCAAGGTGAATAGTGAAATGACTAAAATGCCCTTTTCTTTAAAAACTGAGCTTTTCATTGCTAAACTTGGAATTTTAAAATTACAAAATTGGAGTCATTACAAAAGTACCTCCTTTCCTTTTAAAAATGATACAAAACCTAGATTGAACCATTGGATACTACTGGTGCAAGAATTCAACTTAGAAATTTATTCCAAGAAAGGTTTTGAAAATGTCATATTAGACCACTTCTGTATATTGGTGGTGGAGCACACTAGCGATAATGTGCCTATAGTGGAATCCTTTCCAAACAAATAGTTACTACACATTTCCCCGTTACCTTAGTATGGTGATATTGTGAATTATCTTATTATAGGACAAATGCCCAACCATTGGACAAAACAAGATAAGAAATGATTTTTGATTGAGGTGAAATATCCCGATTAGGTTATTAGAAGATGTGTACCTGATAGTGAGCATAATCAATCATCCCCTTCTATCATGATAATGCATGTGGGAGCCATTTTAGCTTGAGAAAGGCAGCTAGAAAATTTTTGCAGTGTGGTTTCTATTGGCCCACCATTTTCAAGGATGCACATGCTTACTGCATAGCATGTGTAAGGTGTCAATGGTTAGGAAGTCTAAGAAAGAGACACATGATGCCCTTAAATCCAATCCTTATCATAGAGCCATTCAATGTTTGGAGTATAGATTTCATGGGACCCTTTCCTAATTCTTTTAGGAACTTATACATTCTAGTGGGAGTGGACTACGTGTCCAAGTGGGTGGAGGCTATACCATGCAAAACCAATGACCACAAGGTAGTGGTAAATTTAAAATAAAAAAAATGTATTTTTCCACGATTTGTTACTCTAAGAGCGTAGAAATTGAAGAGACATTTTTAGAAACACCTCATTATCATGAACCATCTTAGACTTTTCCAAGAACCCTTGCAGATCATTATCCTTGCACTTATCATTATGTCTAGCTAAAGACATAAAGCTTAGCTCTACCTAGGAGGCAACCCAAGTATATTTCAAAACCCATTTTTCTACATATTTCCATATTCATATAAAAATGTTTCATTCAGGTTTGTGGTATAGATATACATAGAAGTTTTGAATTTTTTAAAATTTTCATGAAAAATAAACAGTTTTTTTAGGTATAGTTCCCTTACAATGAAGAACTAGATTTTCAAAACTTAGTAATTCTACTTTTTTTACATCTTAATTAAAATGCATATGGTTAGTTTTGCATATTACTCATGTTTTGAAGCATTTTATGAAGGTTAATTCTCAAAAATTATTTACACACATCACATAGTCAAGACTAATAAAGATGTATGGCTTAGAGACTTTAAAAAAAATCAATGGAGATCTATAACCTAGTGAGCCTTAGAGACTATCTTATTTCAAGAGAGTTATAAGTAATTCCAGAGTTTCTTCAGTGTGCATATGTTTAATGTGATACTGTTATCCTTGTTTTAGTTAACTATCATGAATAAATAGGAGTAATAACTTTCTTTACAAAAAGTTTATTGAATCTAATAGGCTTTAGAAAACCTAGGGAATAATATAGGCCACCTTTGTTGAACCAAGAGACATAAAAACTGCCCAATATATTATACTACTAGTTAACCCCTTGAGCCTATTATTAAGGCTTTTCTTTCTTAACCCCATTCGCCTTAGCCCAAAATAAGCTAGAAAAATAAAAAACCATTACCCACTTTCAAAATGAGTAGAGTTAGTAGAAAAAGTTCAAAAAGCAGAAAAAGTTAGAGAAGTAAAAAAAAATAAAAAATCAGAAGTCTTTCTTTCAAGGCAGTTAACAGAAAAAGAAAATCCAAAAGAAAATGAGAAGAATTGAAAGAAAAAGACCAGAATACAAAAGATATTCACTTTAGTCAAAAATTGTCTACAATAAAAAAGAAGACATCAACTCAATTTTGAACTTTTGAAAGCCTTATATCCTTCTTTTTAGAGCCTTAACCAAGCCTATATTTCATCATAGATAAAGACCTATGAATATTTAGTGGAACATAGACTTAAAGAGGAAATAAAAAGAAGGAATTCAGTTAAAAGACCCTTATTATTCTTGGTAATCGCATCCACTCTTATGGATTAATTTTTCTTTCTCTCATTAGCAGTTTAAAAGTTTATGTGAACCATTATCTTGTTGGATCCGACAACATAATGAGAGAATTATGTTCAATCCATTATCTGTAACCTTCATTTATGAGAGTATACCTAAGAGGATTTGAGGTCAAAACATATTTCTAATGAAATTTTAGCATATCTAATTAGAAGTTATAACTTATGTGGCTGTACATACACACACACACACCTTGAGAAATAACTAGAATAATATGTCTTTAATGTGTGTATAATTTGTAGAATTATTAGTCCTCTACATTAAGTTGTGAAAAATTAGTAGAGTGCTAATGAATGAGAATTCTTTGAGATAACCAAAATTTATAGATCTAGCCCCAAAAACAAAAATTCGAAACCTTGATCCATCCATTCCAAGTTCCATGACACTAATTGATCCAATCTAAATAAAAACAATTATGATCACCATCTAAGTTCAATTGTTACGATTAATCAAGAGTTTAATATAATAGATGATACTCTCAAATCATACTGTGCATATAAAAGATATGTCAAGACTCTGATGGAGTTAACCTCATGCCCTCTTGTCTCTAGGGCTAACCTAAAGGAACATAAATCTATGCCCTTTGTCTCTAGGCATCTCTTAAAAATGTATAGAAAAAGGATGTTGGTATGTACTTGAGTCAACAATAAGGCTATCTTTGCCTAAACGACAAAGTAGAGAACATTTCAATGTTACACCTAACACTAAACAAAGAGGCTTCAAATGTTATACACTCTTACCAAGCCAATGTAGCATCCAAAAGACAATTTCATATACTAGTCACTGACCAGCTCAGGTCATAAAATTGAGTCAACAACCAAATCATATTGTAAAACTAATTACTAGCTTTGATTCAAAGTCAGAACTAAAGCATAAAAAAATATTAAAGTCACATATTCCAACCTCTAATCAAGGGCCATTTCTTTTTTTGTAAACACACACACACATTTAGTAATCAAAGAAATATCATTAACGGCCCCTAGTGACTAAGAAATGTAACTACAACTAACCAAAGGAATGTACTCACATCACTTGAGATATAGTGAAATAAAAAAATGTCCTTTCAACTAATGGAAATTGACCATCATGTTTCCATCATGTGATTGTTATTTCCATCATGCATAATGTAAAATTTGAGGCAGACAAGCCTATTTTGTAGTGTTTACATACCGTGATTTAATAAAGTAAATTCATTCATTAAATAATCATTAAAACATTGCATTATGTGTGGTATGATGCCTTTACAGGGCATGTATTTCTAACATCATCAAACCCATTTTAAATAGTATTTCCTTTTATTGTGTATTGCTAAACCCAAATTTTTACAATAAATGGCATAATTTTATAGGATGATAAAATTTCCAAGCATCATGAGTTTTAGTTCTTTATTAAAGAATTAGATTGGATATCAAATTATTTACTTATGCATCATAAAAATATTTTTTATTGTAAAGACAAAAAATGAGGCTATCTAAAGGCTCTAGCATTCATGATGGTCGTAATAAGATGAAGCACAGTGTAACTACTGAAACAATGTTATCAATGGAGGAATAACTTATTTGAAATAGTTCTTAACTCATGAAAAGGCAATATGGTCCCATGCCTCAAGGTACATCATGGTATTAGGACATATATGATCAAGCACGAAGAAGAAGCTACATTGAAAAGGGCTACAAGAGAAACAAAGAGAAAACAATTATGTGATGCATTGACCACAAATGACATTGCTAGTGATGGATCACATTTAAAGTTAAAGATACATCAAGCATTGAGGCCAAGTGCAGCAAAGTGCCATTTCAAAGAGGAAGAAGGTGATGTGTGCAATGCAAATTAATTCATGGAAACATCAAGCATTGAGGCCAAGTGCAGCAAAGTGCCATCTCAAGCTCACAGGCCTACTATATCATAGACAAGGAAAATACAGGCCAATCTGACAATGACTCTATTTTTGGATTTTCACAAATTTTAAATTAAAAATCTATTTTAATCTACTTTAACCTAGTCAACCACAATAAATTGTAAAAATTGCTAAATATTATGAAATATGACAAAAACAAAGCCTAGGGCATAGAATCCAACACAATGTAATAAAATAAGTCTAAGATCAAGAAATGAAACTTCTATGATTCATTTAATATTTTTCTTTAAAGATCTATTTTATGAATTTTCTCATTTTAAACAATTAACATAAATTAATATATGTATTCAAGGCATCGTCTGTCCTTTTAGGGCATAACTATTAAAGACTTTTATATATTAAATTTTACTAATCTAACACATTTACTATCTTTACCATAGAAATACAAGATAATCCCTATGAAAAAATCACTAAGTATATAAATTAGTTGTTAATTTCTCTAAATAATATGAAGCACAATTCTTATTCCTCATTCACTTAAGCATAAATTTATTTGATACAATATAACTTCATCCTAAACTTTCAAAAAACAAATTACTGACTCACACTTGTAATTTGACCTACACAAATTAAATTAAACAACCTATACTAAGCAATGTCACGTAAAAAATACAAAATATAGAAACTAACTACTTATTAAAAAAATGTATTAAAATAAGAAATGAAAAAATAACTACATATTTTGTATTAATTAAAATAAAATATTACAATGAGTGCCCAACAAAAAAACTATAAAAAAATACAAAATCCTATAAAAAGGAAATATTTTACTAAATTGATGTTAGGTTACATGACAAAAGCCGCTTCAATGGTTTCCCATTCACGCTACCACCATTCTTTCTTCCTACAAACAATATCATACTCTTATTGTGTCACTTAAAAAGAGTATAAGATGTTTCCCAATAGCCAAAACCCTAAGGAGGTTAACCATTTCAAAATCCAAAGATATATGTGTGCACTTTCAAGAGATTTTGTGCGTGTAAAATTAAGAGCAAGATAGAGAGTAATATATGCATGAAAATAAGAGGCAAATAGTGAGAAAGTTATGCAAAATGGAGATGTTATGATGAGAAGATAAGAGCATGAATAATATATATATATATATATATATGGTATGTGGATAAGGGAATATGGGATAAAAAGATGTGAGACTAGATGGATGAGTGATAATGTGTACAAATATGATGAGTGAAAATTGATGGAAGATAAGAAACCTAAAGGAATTAGGCATGAAGTTAATTGAAGAAAGAATGGACTTAACTCACCTATCCTAGAAAAATTACACACACAAAAAGCATCAATTCTCTTCATCTCTTCTCCTCTAGATGTCCTAGGTTTCTCTCTTTCTATACTAAATTAGAATTCAAGCACAAGAGACTTAGCAATTTTTCTTGGCTTGGATGTCTCGTCTTAAGTGTATTTATAGAGTTCACTTGTTTTCATAAAATGAGAATCAAATTCTACCTCCTCCCCATCTTTTCCTTCTAGCTATCTTCCTAGAAACTTGCCTTAGATTTCCCTTATCCTCCTTCATTCTTGAAAATCATATCTAAAAAGTATATATTTTCCTTTCCTCTTCTATAGATGTTATCTCACCCATTCTTTCCTCTTTTCTTATCTTTTAGCCTAACCCTCAGATGATGTACAACTCAAGAGTGGATGGCTAGGATTATTTCTTTTCTTTTTCTTTTTTATTTCTCTCCTTGGATCATGTTTAACCTAGGATAGACCATTGAGATCTCTTTGAAGTTTTCTTTCCTTGATTCTCATACCAGCCCACCATTTTTTTCTCCACCTAATCATAAGACAAGTTCCATCCTAATTTTTCTCCTCGTATGTAACTCCCCAGGTTTTTATAACATTTTTTTTTTTATAATTATAGTTAGAATCCCAAAATCAAAAGGTTTTATTTATTATTGTATTAGAACATTTACTTAAAACCTTTGGGTGTTATCTCCTTTTTCCAAAAACATCACGACCATAATTAAAAGATAAATATAAGTACGCATTAATAAATTTAAGACAATACTAATATCAAATCCAACGTCAAAATTAATGGTGCCTTTATTTTTAAAATAATAAATATCCAAAAAGCATAATAATGTGGCCCAAGGTCTATCCATCATAACATTCCACCATACTTAAGGACATGTCCATAATATATATAAAATTCACAATCAAATCCATCTAATGAAGGTATACAGTTCATAAATTAGGTTTAAATTATAGTCCATCTCACGTTGAGTAATATATCAGCCAAATCAAAGTGATCTCCACTGCTATCACTGTCCCTGCACGGCCTTGCCTTTCTTGCTGTCGCACTCGATATCTGAGGCATTACAAAACAAAGCAATGCCTCAAGAAGCTATTACTTGTGTAGCTACATAGACATTTAATGTAATAACAATTGAAATATAAAAAGCACTTTGAATATCGCTGTTGAGGAAAGCATACGTCATAATTTCAAAAAAATATAAGTATCATAAATAAACATCGTGTAGGATAAGACATGGATCTCATGAGTATAAAGCATGATAATCTCATAATTGGAAAAAAAAAAAAAAACATGACCCAATCTCAATGAGCATACAATAACGAGCAGGGCACCCAAATGTATGTGGTTCCCATGAGTGTTCCATACACTCGTACAACATATCATGAGTACTCATATACATCCTCTGAGTGTTGTCACACCCAGGCATACAATAACCTCTCCATGCTCATCATGCAGGCATACAGAATAAGATTATGGATAGTCATGCTACAGTGGCAACAACTCCACGGTCTCAACCACGTCACTCCCTATCGACACCATAGCGGTAGATTTCACATCCGTACCCATGGGAAGGTCTGGACTAGTAGTGTGGACTACCCATGTTACCAAACCCCTACCAAAAGCCATATGTGGGTAGGAGTCTATCGCATCATAAATTTAGAGGGTGGGTGGCCGGCCCTACTCCCTCATGCCTTGACATCCACCGAGTGAGAATACCTGTCATAAATCACAAAACATGAAAATCTCGTATCTCATAAAACCAAGAATACTCATGGCTCAAAATCCCTACGGCACACCCCTCATCCCGGGGTTAGCCACTTGAAGGACTAGATACCGAGCCTCCACCACCAATTTTTATGAAAACCCACAAATCTCAGTGATGCAATAAAGAAAGATAATTGCTAATCATACATAAGATACATGGTAACAATACCATAAAACAATCAATCATGAAAACCCATTCAATACACTATTGAAATCTCATATCGATCATAACATAAAACTTTGAATCTCACAAAATCTCAAACTAAATAAACAAGTGACAATCAATCAAAATCAACCATGATACTATGATAATGCAAGATTTTAGAAATCAAAACATAACATTAAATGTCATCACCTACCTCAATAAGAATACAACCAAAGCAGATCAAGCACGTACTTCTCTCAAACCACACGCTTTGATGAACTTGTGAGTATCACATCACTATTTTGTGTTATTTATTTCATCTTCATAGAATCTATAGCGATCCAACCATTGGATCGTTCTTTAAGGTCTCTATTTATGATTAGACCATTAATTCTGATCTTATTCATCATTAAAGCATGTCATTTCATGTTCATCTACTCATTTTAAATGTGTATCTTAAGTTTTCACCTTGATCCAACGGTTAGATCACTCTCAGATCAACAATTTCTAAATTTTGGTTTAAATCAATGGTCCAGATCAATTCTAAGCTAAACATTTCTAATCCATTCCTTAGATTCATCAACTCATGCTTTAAATCATTCAATTGTTTAAGTTCTAAGGCATGATCATCCTCTAATCATCCTGATCTAATTAATTGTGTATGTTTTCTTAGGTTTGATCAACTAACTATGCTCAGATCTAAGTTTAGAAGTTAAATTCATGTTTTTTTTGTTGAGACGATTCCAACAAACCTTTCAAATCAAAGATCGGGCTTCTGTAGCCTCCAAAATCTCAGAAAAATCATTTCAAATAAAAAATCCAATCAAAATCATGTTTTACACTAGTTTATACCAGTGTCGGCGGGATGCTCCCCACATGCGTCCTGGTTTCTAAGATGTTGGGCATTTCAGCCCTCAGTTAGAACACGTGATAGAATCCCCACATGCACGTAAGCCAGCTGTGCCTGGGTGTCTTGGTCAGTGTCTTAGGTGCACCATCCATTCGTTATGATGAACCTGAGCTGTCCATTTTGTTTTGGCTTGATTAGAGCTAGATGCTTTGATTTTTTATCTGTTTTCACCGTTCTTAGTATTTTTGGGTCCAAAGATCACATTGAATGGCTCAGATCTATCATATGATGTGTCCTTAATGATGGTCTAACTATGATCCATGGTTTTGATTCTCTAGGCCATCCAATGGCCATTCAGCCCAAATCTAGCCTGAATCTGTGAGGGGAAAGTTGGAAAACAAGGTGAATAACAAGTGAGAGTGTGTGGCTTACCTGATTAGCACCAGAGATGGGAGATTGGAGCCCTATGAAGCATGCAAACTTTCATTCATGTTAGCAGCATGCAAAGGGAAAAGTTGGGTTTTTTCTCTAGTTGTTTGGTGTGGGAATGGAAAGGAAACATGCTTTCGTAGTTGTAGATCTGATTAATTCACAGGGAAAGGCAGATCACCGTCTCTCTCTGCCTGCTATGAGTTAGGGATAGAAAGGGCGTGCCGTTATCAAAACATCCCCCTCTAATTCGTGTCCCTACCTAATTACCAAATTACCCTTGTAACTTAAAATGATCATATCTCTCTCATCCAAACTCCATTTTTTGCATTCTTTATGCCATTCAATTCCCATCAATGCTTACTTTCTAAATTTAGTGGTTTCAAAACCAAATTCTATTCATAGAATTTTTAATTTAATTTATTTATTTTATTACTAATTTAAGGTTAAAAATTGAAGACATTACATTGTAAAACATGTGTTTAGCCCCCTTGTAAATCATTTTGAATCCTTCTTAGAAAATGGTGTGTAGCCTACAGAAAAAATCTCCACCAATGGTCTTCCACTCTAGTCCTCTTATAGGGTTGATTTCTATTGGTCTACCCTGGCACTCTCTTATTTCCCTCTTAAAAATTCATTCTCATTGGATGACTTCTAAGATAGACTTAATGCATAATAGATCTTAGCCCTAGGTTCTTTAGAAGTTAGGATAAACTATGATCATTGATTTCTCTCCTCTCCACTTATTTTCTCCTTGATTCATGTACATCACATTTTTACATGGTCTTGTGCATGGGAAATTCATGCACTCATGGTCCCATCTTAAGAGAGAGAGAGAGAGAGAGAGAGAGAGAGAGAAAGTGATTGGAAGATGTCTTCATGTTGGCCCTAGTCTTTGAGTGTGGGTACATGCTCATGTGTGACACCTTGCAAGGACTTTATCTTCACATAGAATCTCTCCAAAGGTGGTGGAATGCATGCATGCATGGGTAGCTTTTCAACCTTATCTTTTGGTATTGTACTCTATTTAGTATGAATAAGGTTGATTGGTGGCTTCGATTTTTTACTATGTTGAATATGATAAGGGCAGTCCCTTGGCATTCTTTACCTCAGACTTTATGGCATATGGTGTGTGGGTCCTTGATGTTACTTGAATGGTGAAATTGTTCTCTTTTAGGGTTTTAATCACATAATTATACTCATTTTGAATTGTACTCTAATCCTACAAAGTATAAACTAAACACTAATTGGTGATATTTAAGGTAATTCCAAAGTTAAAACTACTAAATATAGGGATATAATATATATGTATATATATATATATCAAATACCCCAAACTTACATTTTTCTAGTCCTTGAGCAAAACTATAAAATAAAAGATAAAAATCCAAAAAAATCTAACCACCTTTGCAAGTGCTATTGTCTAAATTTAACATATGTAAAAAGCCTTTAAACCCCTAGGTTACCCCTAATAGATGATTTATAGTCTCATAAGGACTTTAACAAATATTACTCATAAACAATTTCAAAAACAAACATTGAAATTCCTTTATTTTTTTCTTAGAGAATTTTCTTCCATTTAGTGCTATAAATATATAAAGTTATCATGTTAAAAAAAATGAATAACATTTCAAAATCCTACCCATATGCTAAAGATATTCCATTATTTCCTCAAACATCAAAGTATAAGTGTGTGAATATAGCAAATATACATAATTATCATTCTCCAAGTAAATTACAACTGAAATTACCATCCAAAAATATGCTTTGACTTCAAATCTCACATGATACTCTTGCCACTTAGAAAAAGGTCACTCATGCATGGGTAAATCTCTCTTCAATTTGTGAGTAGGATAATGTTCATCAAAGCTAGATTCTAACATATTTCATATAAAAGAATGATTGTTAGAAGAAAAAAAAAAATGTGATAATGATGTGATCGAAAGGATGTCAACTATTAAAGAATATTACATTGTCAAAATCCCTACTCATTCATGACCACATCCAAGCCATACTATTCCAAAGATCAAACAGGACTTTTACTAAGATGAAACAAAGTCTTAGGACAAGGTTATCAAAGAAATGGTTTTAAGGGTAAACAAAGATTAGTTTGAATGATACATAAAGATCTTCTAACAATGTATTCAAAGTCTTCTTTTCACATGGGAGTGAACATTCTTCTTTTCAGTGGCTATCATTCTTAACTTTTTAAAATTTTTGCTTGACTTTATTTATAATCCTTTTTTTTACTTTTCTTATTTGAATCCTTTTGGTGTTCTCCTCTTGAACTATGTTGCTCATACTATTTATCAAGGCATTTTTTTAATAAACTCTACATATTTCTGAAGAAGATGGTTAATGGGTATGATTTAGGGTTTAATATGGGTAATGGTTAATTGGTTAAAAAGAAAATGCTATAACATAAAGGCTTAATGGGTTATGTAGTGAGAAATAACTCAAGGAAGGCTAAAATCTTTGGGTTTTAGCAAAAGGATGGCCTTTATCATTTCCTAGTTTTAATATGACATAAAAATGACCATAAACTCAAAGGAAATATGGTATAGCCTTTTATATGATTTCTCAATAGTTGACCAAGACAAGAATAATGAGACCAACTAGAAAATTTACATCTGCTGAAGAAAAACTAGAATTTAAGTATAACCCTCACAAAGACAGAATGGCTTTAATCTCACATGGGTTATAAGTCTCAGCTATTTTTTCATCAACTTAAACTATAGATATGTGGTTATTTGTGTATTAATTAGTCCAAGTTTAGTATTTCATGGAAAACTTTAGAAAAAGGATAAAATAATGAACTAATTGCATACAAATCTATTAACAAGATAATGTTAAAAAATATAATAAAAATTTAGAAAATTTGAATTCTCATCCTTGTAAAGGAACTTATCATAAAGTTTTTCAAAAATCTTCTTTTTACTCTTTTTTTTTCATTTTTTTAACGTAAGAAATGACTAAAAAATAAGTAAGAAGACTTTGGATGCATCAAATTTGAGATACCCTACCCCCAAACTTAAATTAAACATTGTCTCCCATGTTTAGAACTATAGTCATCAACAAATAAAATAATAAAGTTGAGATATAATGGTGAGAGGAATTGTCCCTACACGCAAATCTCATAGTAATCAATGTACATTCTCCACCTAGTGATTTGTGGATGGGATAGTAGGATAGCATGGTGGTTTACGATGAATAGAAACCTCTTGGGAACAACATGACATTTTGCATTGTCCCATGAGTTGATAGATTGGGAACATAGGATGCCAACACCAAATAGCTATAAATTTTCCTCCTCATAAATCTTCCTAATTGTTAAGGTTAAGCTAACACTGAATTGCCCTAATGGGTTGTTCATGTACATTTGGATGCAAGGAAATAGTGGGGCTTAAACCCTCTTGATCATTTACCATACCCTTGAGTTGGATGATGTTTTGTAGGATTAATTCCAAACAAAGTATTAGGAAAGGAATTTCATGGTTATATCTAATCCTATGAAAATATCAAGATCACCATGATGAAAACCTAAAGATCACCATTTTACAACAAGTAAAAGATGTAAAAAGCTTCAAATCCCAAATTGTCACTTAAGAAATTGATTTCATATACCAAGTTCAAATCTAGTGTGTCTTTTGCATTGAAAAACTCAAATGTAAAGTCAAGAAGTCTAGGATGTCCAACTCAAGCTTTCCATTACAAGTATCTAGTAAGGGTGTTGTGTCCAATAGCACATTTACTTCATTGATGGAATTGCCAATATCAAAATCGAATGCAAAATGAGTGAGACATCCCTCCAGAGGATTAGTGTTGGAGGATGGTAGGGATGGTAGATTCTCTATCATATTTACTTCAAATAGATATGCAAAATATATTGTCCAGCATCAAAGACATTAAGCTTAATGTCCGTGTTCCCAAAAGACAACTTCATAGCACCATTCCTACAATTGGTAATGGCATTCGATGCGGCCAAGAATGGCTGACCCAAAATGAATGCAATTTGAATACTAAGGTCAACTATAGGTTGGGTATCTAAGATTAGGATGTCTATAGGAAATAAACACTTTTCAATCTACACTAGAACATCTTCTACCATTCCACGTGGAATTTTACTGGACCTATCTTCTAATTGAAGTGTGGTGGTAGTCTTCTTCATCTCAACTAAACCTAATTGCTTATATACAGAATAAAGTAATAGATTGACACTCAACCCAAATCAAAGTAGTGCCCTACCAATTGTGTGGTCTATAATCACACATGATATTGTGGGTCACTTTAGATCTCTATACTTCATTGGGGTGTAATGATGAATTATCAAGTTTAATTACACAACAAGAAAAATTTTCTTCTACACATTCATCCTTCCCTTTTGTGTGCAGATATCTTTCAAGAATATGGCATGAGAAGGTACCTTTATTATCATATTTTTTTTAATGGAATATTAATATTTACATGTTTAAATACATCCATTATCCAATTAAAATTGTTGGTCTACTTAGCCATATTTAAACACTGAGGATATTGAGCCTTGAGATTATAGTGTACCCTAAGGACTGGGTTCAGGGGTGGTGGGGGATTTCAACTTCTTCTCTTCTCCCTTCTAAATCTATATGGGCTTCTTAGTATCTTCACTCTGTTCTCAATCTACATGATCATCTATTGTTTGACCAATCCTAAGGGTAGTTATGGATTTGGTCTGCTCTTGAATGTTCTTCTCTCCAAAAGATAAACCCATCTCATAGTGGCCCTTAGGGTTAGGTATAAGCTGATTAGAGAAGTTTTCATTTTTCCTTTCACTTAAATTATTAGACAGCTAACCCACTTGATATTCCAACTTAGCAATGGAATTTGTTGTGTTTCATTGGAATTGTAATGAATTTTGCATAAATAAACTCAAGGTATCCTCCATTTATGGTTTCCTTGGTTGTTGTAGAAATTGTTGAGGAGGGTAATGCTACTGTGGCAACATAGTGTGAGGAAAAGGTTGAGGAGGAGGAAAACCTAATTGCATTGCCTTGATGGTTATTTTGGGACCATAGGAAATTAGGATGCCTCACCCATCCATGATTGTACTTCTCAACATAACAATTGTTCCTAGGAGATTTGAATGCATTCATTTAATTCACTTACTCTGAAAAGTATTCAGAGAATGTGGAGATGGATGGGTAGGAATCAGCAAGATGTGTTGTACTAGAACAAATTGAACAAACCATAGGCGAATGTTACACTGTAGATTCTCTAGCTAGCATAACTTCCCCAAATTTATTAAGACTACTAAATTTATCCACCCTATCTATCAATATGTCTATTTTGTTAAAGAACTCATGAGTAGCCCTTACCTCATATATACTATCTTTGTTTTGAGGAATTGGATATCTTTCTTTTTAAGTAGAAAGCCCCAATGCTAGGAATTCTTCAGTAGAGTTTTGAAGAAGTTTCACACCTCCACATCACTCTTGGTCATGAGTGCCACACAACTAGCAGCATCAATTGTAGTCAATTTTGTAGAGTTAAACCTTCATAGAAGTATTATATTTGCTATCATTTCTCAAAACTATGGTGCAAACACTTGAGCAATAGGGCCTTCCACCTTTCTCAGGATTCATAAAAAATGATTACCCACTTTCTATTGAAATTTTATAATTTCCCTACAGAGGGCATTGGCTATGTAGACAAGAAAAAATTTATTCAAGAATTTTTGTGGCAATTGCTCCCAAGTAGTGATGGACCTTACTTTTAATGAATTCAACCATGCCTTCACTTTATCCTTTAAAGAAAAGGGAAAGAGCCTGCTATCTTATAGGGTCACTAGAAAATTTTTAGTATTTGAATACAGTACAAATGTCAAGGAATTTCCTGACATGGTGGCAAAGGTCCTCTTTATCTAGACCATAAAAAGTTTGTAGAAGTTGGATGACTCCCGGTTTTAAATCAAAATTCTCTACAGCAGTTGTAGGTAACTCTATACTTGATGGGGAGTTAAATTGCAGTGGTGTTGAATAGTCTTTTAGAGGTTCTACTTCTGCTACTTCATTTTTCATTTCTTTGCAAGGTTTTCTTGATCGATCTAATTTCTTAACCCTTGCCTAGTAATCTACTCAATCTCAGCATCTAAAAATACTAGTGTACAGTGTAGTTGACTCTACTTTATGTACAACAAAAATAAGTTGTTATAGACAAGAATTATACTAGATAAAATCTAAACTAAATGATGCACATCGAAGGGCACATAATAAATCTAACCCTAAAGCAAAATAAGTTGAGATGTATTTTTCTTGATTTTTTGTACATGGAGAGGCTTTTAAATTATTTCAAACCTAAGTAGCTCCTCCTCTCTTTCAAACTTGTCTTAGTGCTTACTAGTTATTTTCTATCTTGATTAACTATGTCACAGCTTCCTTAATTAGTTGTAGGTAATTTGAGTTGCCAATTAGGTTAGTAATTTGCCACCTCCAACAAGGTCCCATGAGCTCATGGGCCTCTATAGGTCTCTTACAAATTGATTTTACATTAATTTGGGATGCTTAGGTGATTCAAGTGATGTTTAACCTAAGTGGGCAAAGGGCGGGTGATGAAATCCACTCGTGATCTTATAGGGGTGATTAACCTTACTAATTATTTAAGCATTCCCACAAAAGTTCAATCAACATATAATTCACCTTAAAGCATTAAATCTGACTTAAATGAAAATAATACTAATAAACTAATGCAAAACCCTAGTATTCAACAATTATAAAATGATTGCCATATGGAATCAACTACCCAAAAAAGCAACTAAATTAATGTACACAACATATGCTAAGAAATGTAAGGAGTTAGAATTTCTTACATGGGGTCTTGGATAAAATGTTCTCATATAGGGATTGATAAGTGTTTAATTTTACATAAAACCCATCTAATTAGTCACCCATGTGTTAAAACTTATAGGGATAAATTAGGGTTTTTAGACCAAAATTTGTAACACATGCATTGTTGACCTAATGACCCAAAATTCTGATATTTTGTAGGTCTATAAGCTAATCCAAGGTAAGTGTGTGATTAATCATATTTTTCTATGATTTAGTTAGAGGTTGTCACTTTTTTGTAGGAAGTGAAATGGTGATCCGACGGTCAAGATTGATCAAGGTGAACATGGAAGATCAAGATTACAAGATTGAGTCAAAAGCCTAAGAATCATCAATCCAACATGAAATCAAATGTCAACATCATCATTAGGGCAAGCAAGAAGGCAATTATAAGAGCTAAAGATGACTAAAATGGGCCTATAAAGTAAGCCATGTATTTCCACTACCTTTGCATGGAAGCCATTCAAACCACCTTAGCCATATAAGCCATGAGAGAAGGTGACAAGGTAATGAATTAAAGCCAAGCCATTCTAGCCATTAAAGCCTAGGGTGTGACTTAAGAAGTGAAGACAAATAAGCCCTCAAAGTGAGCTACATAAGTAAAATGCCACATGGAGTCATACTATTGGAGGAGAATTCAAGCAATGACTCATTTCTAAATTTGGATTTTCAATGTTTAATTAGAAAGTTTGAAAGAATTATGTAAAAAGTAACATGATTATGCATAATTGGACCCATCAAGAGAGAAGCCCTACTTTCCAACTCCATGTCCCACTCTTTTTCCTAGGTTACAAGCCAAAGGAGGTGGGCACATCGTTATGAAAAAAATGACCCTCACTTTCCTATTTAGTGATCAAGGGTTTTCTAAATAGAAAACCCTAGATCTATTTCAATCCAAACAATTTTGAATCCCCAAATTATTACCATACTAAGGATTCCATTAGTATCATCTTGTATTCCCATTTTTCCTTCTCATCAAATAATTTTCTTGTTTATTCCACTACTCAACACTTCTTAACCCTAAGTAATTTAGACTAAATTTTTTATAAGGTTTGCCCCTTCCAATGCTGAAGTATTTGTTAAATCAAACTCCCTATCACTTATTTATTTATGTTGTATTTTTTTGTGATTTGATATCATTTCTTATTCTAATCATCTCTGTTACTTATATTTAGAATACTTTTTCTTACATGTAGGACTAGCTGTGAAAGGATAAAATTGAGCTCTTATACCAACTGTGACGACTTCAGTTTTCACATGCATTTTTAAATGCAAAACAAATTTCTAATGCAGGATCGATCCCTATTTGAAAACACTTTTATAAAAACAATGCAATGCAGTAGAAAAATATTTTATTTTAAATTCATTTAAAAGAAAACCCCGAGTGTCATTTGCTTTCAAGACGAACAAAGTAATTTGTAAAACTAAGATAAACATATATGCATCCTAGATCTATACAATCACAGCTTACAGTCCAACTGTAATAATTACATATACATGTCCAAAGGATGAGTCATATACTTACATTCATACTTGTCTTTGTCTTTGTTCACTTGATTCTAGTACTAATATTTCCTGATGCTTCTTCTAATCCTATTGGAGCTAATTTGTAAAAATAATATATTTGGATGAGTATTTTTCATACTCAGTAGGTGATAATGAAGGGCGTGTAGTTATCAAAATGACCCCTGCATTTTTTGATTCTTTTTCTTCAATGTTTTCAAAATTATAAAAATTCCCTCTAATCTTCAAACACCCATAACTTTGTCATCTGATCTCCATTTTCGCTGTTCTTAATGTCATGGATTCCATTTTTCAAGTAGAATCTAATTATGGGGATATTTGCACCAAATTGGATCTCTAAATATCTCACTTTCAATATTCCAAAATAGGACTTAAAAATTTAGGTTATTACAGTTTTGAAACAAATTCTTCCCCATTCACAAAACAAATGCTCTTTATTATGAAATTATCAATTTCCAAAAAGAGATGGTGAACAATATTACGAATGTTGGGAACAGTGGAATGAACTACTACAAAAATGCCCTCATGATGGATTTGAGAAATGGCAGCATGTCCAATACTTCTATGAGGCATTAACACCTCAGAATTGATAAATGGTGGATATAGCAAGTGGAGGGCCCTCATGTTAAAAGATGAGAGTGAGTCCTAGGAGTTCTTTCAAACATTGGCAGATCATTCACAACAATGGGATTACTCCAATAGAAGAGAGAGAATCAACTAGCCTACAAAGAAAGGGGGTCTATATAAGATAGGAGTACATACAAATTTATCCTATAAACTTGACTTAATACAAGAGAGAATGGACAAGTATGATGACAAAGTGGACAAGCTTGAAACTTTGTTTCAATCCTTTATGGCTATCATATCTCTTAAACCTCCACAAGAGATTTGTTCTTTCTATTATAGACTAGCCATATGACTAAATCATGTCCATCAAATAGAGTGCTCAACAACTATGTAGTTGAACGAGTGAATGCAATGAATACATATTGCAATCCAAGCAACAACCCATATTATGAGACCTAGAACCTTGGATGGACCAGGCCTCCAAACTTTTCCTAGTCAAAGAATAACTACTAGGGGGCCACCTGTGAACCCCTAACCAAAACTTTCCTCCCAGGGCTATAATTTCTCAGCAATCACCTAGATTCCATCAACCTCAGCAAGCAAAGAAACCATCATTAGAGGAAAAGATTCATAACATGTTTAGGAAACAAAGTGAAGACACAAAAGGGTCTCTAAACCAATGGTAGAATATCAATCTCAAGACATAGCTAAGTTAGAGATGCAGGTTTGCTAATTGTTAGCTAAAACTACATAATAGAGGAAAGGGTCAGTTTCCTAATCAACCTATCCTAAATCCTAAGGGCCAATTTTAGATAGGGTCAAGTTCTCAAAATCTTAACCCTCATAAGGATGCCAAATCCATAACCACTATTAAGAGTGGTTGTCATATTAACAATAAGGTAGGGTAGGGTAAGGAAAATGGAGAGGAAAAGGATGCAACTAAACACAGGTTAAAGTGAAAAAATAGAAAAACCATGTAGAATCTTAAAGGGGGCATCTATGTGCCTAAAGCCCTATTTTCTCAAATACTAAACAATGCTAAAAAGGGAACAAACTACAACAAGTTAATGGATGTATTTAAACATGTCAAAATCAATATTTCATTGCTCAATGCAATAAAAGATGTCTCCACATATGCTATGTTCTTGAAAAAGCTCTGCACTAGGAAAAGAAAGCTAAATGTCCAAAAAAAGCTTTCTTCACCAAGCAAGTGAGCTCTTTGATATAGCACAAAACCCCATCAAAGATTAAAGACCCAGGGTATCCTAACATTTCCTACATTATTAGAGACCATGTCATACATAGGGCACTACCTGACCTAGGGGCTAGTGTCAACTTCTTGCATTACTCTATCTATGAGCAACGATGACTCGGTAAGTTAAAACCAACTGCTACCATGCTACAATTACTTGACAGACTTGTAAAGATATCTTATGGTTTGGTTGAAGATGTGTTGATACAGGTGGACTAGTTTTATTACCTAGTTAATTTCATTGTACTTAACACCAAGCCTATATCCGATCCTGGTAGTCAGATTTTGGTAACGTCCATTCCTAGTGATGTCCACTTCTATTATTAACTATAGGAATGTTTTAATCAAATTGGAATCTGACAACATGAAAGTTAAGTTAAATCTTTTTAATGACAATAAAGAACATTTAGACCTTAATGATTCGTATGATGTGAATCTGATAGAAAGGCTAATTCACCAAATTCATCCACCATCTTCCATCTCTGACCTACTAGAGGCTTGTCTCATGCATTTTAATGGAGATTTTTATTTACGCAAGTCTATTGAGGAAGTAAACAACCTTGTAGAGTCTGCTCCAACTATGGGTACCTCCAAGTGGAGCCCTTATGTGGAGCCACTTCCTCCCTCAAAGTCTGTCCCCATACCCTCTATAGAGCAACCACCTTCTTTAGCCCAAAAACCCTTGCTTGACAATCTCAAATATTCATACCTAGTCCCACATGAAATGTGACCCATGATAATATCATCAAACTTAGACAAGTAACAAGAAGGAAAACTTCTTAATGTTCTTAAGGAGAATAAAATAGCTCTAGGATGGACCATATATGTAATGACTCAAAATCATAAGATATTCTTGTTAAATAATAGTAACCCTCTTTCAATCACAATCAATCCTAGTGTTTGTAATTTACAAAATTTTTATATCTTATCTATTTTGGAAAATAATTATATTGGATAGGTTGATAAATGTTCGATTTTATTTACAGTATGTAAAGAGAGAATTTTCTAAAAATATCTCCATAACCAGAGTCTACTTGAGAAATGGAATTCAACGCCTCCAAGAACACTAAAAAAAGAGTTCATATGAAAAAATTTTGAGCATTGCAAGATGAATGGTATTTCGATAATGGGGTTGTTTTGTTAATAGCACCCCCATTACATCATAACTGTGTTATCCATGCGTCATCACTTGCATCAGCCTTTGTCATTGCTGTGTTGTCGTCCGTGTCTGCACTGAAATCTAGTAGGTGTCGACCTTGTACGGTCTTCTTCCTGTGCGGAGCCAGGAAAAATGGCGGCACTGCCACAAGGATGGCACCGCCCTTCATCTCTACAAATCTCCCCTACTCCTCCTCCCATCGCACCTCTCTCCCTCCACTCCAATAATCTCTGGCATCTATGGTTCTGGTGACGTAGAAGACCTCACACCATCGAGAAAACCCAGATGTCCACTCTCTCCGACCACCCAGGTAAGCCCCTTTCCCTCTGCTCTTCTCTTTTTTCTTGCGAGTTTCCTTTAGATCTAAGCCGAATATGTCATCACCTGGCCAATAATATGCCAGTGAAAACAGATCCATCGGATCAGTTAATGATCATCTCCAAGGCAACTAGGATGGATGATCCGAGCTGCTCAATGAAACCAAGGGACCCTGAAACCGTAGGATCCGTAAAGATAGGAAAATTTTGGGCGATCTTTGGCATTGATAGGGACCAAGATGAATAGATGGTCCAGATCAGACAGCTCTGTCGTGGACCACTTGACTTGTTATAAGGATGCACTATGTGAAGCACGCTTAGGAACTACTCATGTAAGAGCACCCTCATGCATGAACACATGTGTGGGAGGTGTTTTGGTTTCGTCATAGTACTGTAGCATCCTAGGAATAGTGACACACAGAACCCCGCCTAGTCCCCATTGATCTAAACCACAAATTCTTAAATTTCAGGAGATATACAACTTTGATTAATGATCCAAAAGGTCTATTAGAATTGTATCGACGATGCGGACTTAATTATGCAGTAAAATCAAGGATTAGAGAATGATTTTATCTGCTTATGACCCAAAAACCCTAGGAATCTCATAGATCTGCTAGATCAAGGATGATTTTAACCTAATAAGTGGTCTATTGGACAACTTAAAAGCTTTAGATATCCAATTCAACCCTAAATTAAGGATGATCACCCTTAGATCATAGATTTGACCACTTATGGATGGGATCAGAGTCTAAATCGATGATCTAGGCCATTAAGTTATGGACCTGATTAATGATCTGGAAATAATAGATAGATTCTTATATATACGATACCATAAAGACCTTGAAGAAGATCTAAGATTTAAACTAAAGGAGGACACGAATTAAGTGACATCTTTTGAGGTAGGTAGTCTAAT
Organism: Warburgia ugandensis; assembly: GCA_035236585.1. Lineage (NCBI taxonomy): Eukaryota > Viridiplantae > Streptophyta > Magnoliopsida > Canellales > Canellaceae > Warburgia > Warburgia ugandensis. The sequence continues at coordinate 76,717,397 of CP141129.1, read as the reverse complement.
ACTACTATGTTTTCAAATTCATTCTAAAATCTAATTGATTTACTTGCCTTTATTACCGTGTTTAGTATGCTTTTTTGAGATATGATATTCTTATAATGAGCATGTAGAATTGTCTTCATAATTTATGGTCTTGAATGCGATTACTTGCATTGAACAGATTTTATGTATGCATTGCTTGCATGTTTTGAAACTAATTGCATGATTTATAATGATTGAGATTTGGATTATATGCATATATCTTATTCAGGCTAATGAGCCTAGTGGGCACTATGCTGAGAGGTTGTTTATGTACAGCGTTGGCATCTCAGCCTCTAACCACCAAAGGCGGTAGGTATCACTACCCAAAGAGGCATTGTCCCTTCGTCGACTGCTGTGGTAAATAAGGACGACTATTGGAGGTGTTCATGGCACCTTTTTAAGGACATATCCATATTCACTATGAAGACTATGATGTGATGGTCTCTAAAAACAGGAGACACACGATTTTAGAATAGCTTCTGGTCATGAGCATAGTTGACCCTATGGTTTTGGTTTTGATATCGATATGCATATTGCATTGAGATGGTTGTAGATGGGTACTCGTAACCAATCGGCTTGATGTGTTCGTTGACAGTAGGCTTCATATGTTTTCTAGCCCATCGGTTGATGTGTTTGCCAAGATATCCACATGCATGATATCTATCATGGGGTTGAAATTCTATCATTTGATTTGATCGATTACAAATTTAAGATTTTTAGTAATTATTACTATTGTGCAAATTATTGATTCTAAGCAGTTGGCTTGATGTGTTCACCAAAAATTCTAGTGCATGAATTGATTGACTGCTACTATGTTCATATTGCTAATTAATGGAGTCGATAAAAGTTCCATGGTTTGGAAATGTGTAAATGAGTTTTATAATTTATGCATAAATACCCATGGTTACACAAAATGGAATTGCATGATCTTATTGCTGTTCATAAAATTACGCCTCTTCCATGTTGTGTTTTCAAATTAGTAGTACCAGGTCACCTATTAAGTGTGATGAATACTCAACCAAATCTATTATTTTTTGAATCAAATAAAGTACGATTAGAAGGAGCTTTAGAGAGTGTTAGTCCTACAGTCAAGTGAGTGACGGTAAGGCTAAGTGAGGATATAACTATACCATATTTCATACCGAGTGATCCTTTTAGTATTTGATGTAAAATTAGCTGTAAGTTATTCTTTGTAACTTGGGCAGTGATTAATAATCTTGGGAATGATAATTATTCATTTTTATATTTTGTCCAAAAGTTGCCATGGCATAGTTCATTTAACGATGATGACAAATTGTCTATTCATTAAGAGTAATTAATGACACTCGGGATTTTCATAAAAAAGTATAAAATAAAGGGAAATTTTTGCTGCATTCATTTGGAAAAATTACTTCAAAAATAGAGATCAATCTTGCAAGTGAAGGTTTGTTATTTTAAAAGAGCATTATAAAAACCCAAGTCATCACAGTTGGTATCAGGGCCCAGGTTCAAGTTATTCACAACTAAGTTATGAAATAAAGAACTTATAATCAATTTACATCAATAGGAAAAAAAAAAAAATTAGGATAGCACCATAGAATTCCTTAAAGAGAGTACATTGTTCCTGTAAAACAGATGCCACCAAAGAGAAGAGGAGGTGCAGCCCCAATGCCTATTAATCCCCCTACTGACTCCTCTGGATCTAGGAATAGAATGGTTGAAGCCTTTTAGCTATTCATGCAACATATGGGGCAGTTCATCCCTAATCAACCACAAGCACCTAAGAACCTCTTCTCCAAAACGGATTGGTGACAAAATAGAGGCCCAACTTGATCAATTTCAGAAAATGGCCCCATCATTCTCGGAAGAAGATGAGCCAGCAACAGTTAAAAAATGGATCTTTGACATTGAGAAGTTATTTAAAGCAATGAAAATTCTCGAAGATAGGAAAGTTTCCATGGATAGTTTCTTACTAAAATGTGAAGCATGCTTTTGGTGGGAAACATCCAAAAGAACATACTATAGTGATATGAAAGGAGAAAGAATTCATGGATTTAGAATAAGGCAACCTCTCCGTGCAGCAATATGAAAATAGGTTTATGAGTCTTCGAAGATTCACACCAAATGTTTGCGCCACCACAGAAAATGCTACAGAAAAGTTTGCTGACAGGTTAAACTCAAGACTAAGAAATAGAGTGGTAGGGTTTCAACCAACCATCGTAGCGAAAGCAGCAGAAATGGTGTCTATTTTTGAAAAGGATTTTTCAAAGAACACAGGCTGATGAGGATACAAAATTCAACAATGGTGGAAGAAACAATAAAGGCAAAAGAGCCATTCAACCTTCTGGATCTCCATACCCACACAAATGACAATTCGACAATAATGGAAGAAACCCAAAATTTAGAGCTTACCCCAATGCAATAGATATCACCTAGGAAATTCATGTACCTTACCCTGTTTTAAATGTTTTAACTGTGGAAAAGCAAAACATATAGCCAGAAATTGCCTTAAGAACAAGGAGGAAGAACATAAAGAAGATCAAATTTCTCGAAGCCAACGACGCGTATTTGCCATTACTTCGGGACAGGCTCAGGCATCCAATGCAGTAGTAGAAGGTACACTTCATATCTATGATAGACTTCCCAAAGTATTATTTGATACTGGTTCTACTCATTCTTTTATATCATGCAACTTTGTTTCTTCTATTGATAATATAGTTCAACACTTAGATTTCTCCTTAGAAGTTATGACACCCCTAGGCAAGTCAATTTCCACACAAACATACTTCCAGGATGTTTCGATTGTAATTGAGGGAAAACAGATGAACCTAGACATAATCCAACTACATATGACAGACTTTGACATCATGCTGGGGATGGATTAGTTAGCCTCACATCTTGCAACTATTAATTGTCTAAAGAAGAGGATTATTTTTAACCTTCCCAAAGGAGAAGTGGTTTCCTTGCAAGGGAGAATAGATTATTCAAGAGCATCTGTTATTTCTGGAATAAAAGTGGCAATGCACATTGCTCAAGGATGTCAATTCCTTTTGGCTAAAATAAAAGCCACTGAGATCGCAAATCCCAAATTAGATGAGGTGGTTGTGGTTCGTGAATTTCCAGACATGTTCCCTGAAGACTACTAAGGTTACCACCAAAAAGCGAGATAGATTTTACTATTGACCTAATACCTAGCATAGCCCCTATATCAAAAGCACCATACTGGGTGTCTCCAGTAGATTTAAAGGAGCCAAAAACCTAGGTATAAGAGTTGCTAGACAAAGGGTTCATCAGACCCAATGTATCTCCTTGGGGAGCACTAGTCCTTTTTGTTAAGAAAAAGGATGGACCAATGACACTCTTCATTGACTACAAAATGTTGAATAGGGTCATAGCGAAAAACAAATATCCTTTACCCCGTATTGATGACCTATTCGATCAACTCTAATCAGCTCGTGTCTTTTCCGAGATTGATTTATGATCTGGATATCACAAACATAGAGTCAGGGAGGAAGATATTCCAAAAACAACATTTAGAGTGATGTCCTTTGGATTGACAAACACACTAGCCGCATTTATGGATCCTATGAACTGAGTATTCAAAGCCTATCTAGATGAATTTGTTATAGTATTTGTGGATGATATTTTGATCTACTCAGAAAATCTTGAGGACCATAAGGAATATTTATTAGTCGTACCAAATACACTTAGAACACACAAATTGTACGCAAAGTTTAATAAGTGTGAATTTTGGTTGGAAGAAGTGAATTTTTTGGGTCATGTTATTTATAAAAATGGCATTGCAGTCAATCTAGCAAAATTTGAAGCTGTTGAGAAATGGAGTACACCTAAGACAGTGACAGAAATAAGGACTTTTCTAGGGCTTACGAGATATTACCGCAGATTTATTGAAGGATTTTCACGCATTGGCTTACCCTTGACCAAATTAACAAGAAAAGATAGAAAGTTTGTGTGGGATGAGGCATGCTAAGAGAGTTTTCAAGAATTAAAAAGGAAGCTATCCACTACACCAGTACTTACTCGACCATTAGGAAGTGGAGGATTCGAGATCTATAGTATGCTTCTGGAAAAGGACTGGGCTGTGTTCTTATGCAAATTGGATGAGTAATCGCCTATGCCTCTCAACAATTGAAAAATCATCAGGTCAATTATCCTACCCATGACTTGGATCTTGCTGCAATAGCTTTTGCCTTAAAGATCTGGAGACACTATCTGTATGGAGAAAATTTTGAAGTTTTCGCAGATCACAAAAGTCTTAAGTACATCTTTTCACAACAAGACTTGAACCTGCGACAAAGGAGATGGATGGAGTATTTGAAGGATTATGACTTTTCCTTTCAATACTATCTAGAGAAGGCTAATGTAGTAGCAAATGCCTTAAGTAGAAAGACACAAGGAATGTGTGTAAGGTTACTTTCCAAAAGATGGAAGTTATTACCAGAGGTAATAGAATGCAGACCTGATGTAGGTCATGGGAGATCCTTTATAGCAAATTTCACTATGAGATCCACTATCAATGAGAAAGTTAGGCATATGCAAAAGGATAACCCTGAAATACAAGAATTAGTTGGAAAACTAGGATTTGTCAAGGAGACAGATAACAATGTTTGCATACGAGAAGATTAGTAGTGCCAGCCAATGATGAAATAAGACCAGAAATTCTGAAAGTGGCACATCAATCTAAGTACACTGTTCATCCTGGCGGAACAAAGATGTATCAAAACTTGAAGAAACACTTCTTGTGGAATGATATGAAAAGGGATGTAGGAGAATTTGTAACACGATGCTTGACTTGTCAACAAGTTAAGGCTGAACACCGAAGATCGGCAGCATTGTTACAACCACTTGAGCTACCAAAATGTCAGTAAGACCATATTACAATGGACTTCATATTAGTATTACCTAAGACATCTAGGGGATATGATATGATATGTGTAATTGTTGATTGACTAACCAAATTGGCTCACTTTCTCCCAATCCAACAAAATCAATCTGCTGATAACCTATCTCAATGTATATGAAGGAAGTGGTAAGTTTGCATGGGACACCACTGAGCATTATTTCTGATAGAGACAGTCATTTTACCTCACAATTATGGAAGTCGGTGTAGAAGTCATTGGGATCTTCATTAAATTTCAGCACAGCTTTTCATCCTCAAACTGATGGCCAATCTAAATGTACGATTAAAACATTGGAGGATATGTTAAGAGCATGTGAAATAGACTCGAAGGAGAATTGGGATGAGAGTTTACCCTTAGTTGAATTTGCATATAACAATAGTTTCCTTTCAAGCATCGGTATGGCCCCATACCAAGCGCTCTATGGAAGACCTTGTCATTTGCCCATGTGTGCGAATGAAGTGGGTAAAAATAGAATTATGCAATAAGAGTTTGTAGAACAGTGTGCAAACAAGGTGAAGCTTATTAGAAGACAACTTCTCACAGATCAAAGTTGACAAAAGAGTTACGCCGATAAACAATGAAGATAGTTGGAATTTGAAGTTGGAGATCATGTTGTCTTGATGACATCTCCGACTAAGGGAATTATGATGTTTGGTGTGAAAGGAAAGCTCAGTCCTCGATTTATTAGACAATTCAAAATCCAGGATAGGATTGGGATAACAGCCTATAGCATAGCATTACCACCACAGTTACGGATGTTCACAATGTTTTTCACATATCTATGCTGAGAAAGTATATTCCTGACTACACACATGTACTCGAGTAGGTACCAATCAAGCTACAACCAGACTTGACCTTAGAAACAAAACCAATACAAATTCTAGATAAGAAGATCAAGAAGCTATGAAGTAAAGAAATTTCATTAGTTAGAGTTCTGTGGAGGAATGCAGTTATTGAAGAGGAAACTAGGAAGTGGAATCCGAAATGAGAGATAGATACCCTGAACTATTTATGCGTAAGGAATTGTACAATTTCGAGGATGAAATTCTTTGAAGGGGGTAATGATGTAACGACTTAAAATCTTAAGATATTCTTGTTAAATAATAGTAACCATCTTTCAATCACAATCAATCATAGTGTTTGTAATTTACGAAATTTTTATATCTTATCTATTTGGGAAAATAATTATATTAGAGCAGTGGATAAATGTTTAATTTAATTTACAACATGTAAAAAGAGAATTTTCAAAAATATCTCCATAACTAGATTCTACTCAAGAAATGGAATTCAATGCCTCGAAGAAGACTAAAAAAGGAGTTTGTATGAAAAAGTTATGAGCGTTGGAAGATGAAGGGTATTTCAATAAATGGTCTATTTTGTCAATGGCAACCCCATTTTGTCATAACCGTGTTGTCCATGTCTACGCTAGAAATCTGGCAGGCACCGACCTTCTACTATCTTCTTCCTCTGTACTGCTAGGAAAAATGGTGGCACAGCCACGAGGATGGCACCACCCTTCACCTCTATAAATCTACCCTACTCCTCCTCCCATTGCACCCCTCTCCCTCCACTTTGACAATCTCCAACATCTAGGGTTCCAACAATGCAGAAGACCTCACACCACCAGGAAAACCCAAATCTCCTCTCTCTCCGGCCACCCAGGTAAGCCCCTTTCCCTCTGCTCTTCTCTTTTTTCAGGCAAGTTTCCTTCAGATCTAAGCCAGATTTGTCATCACCTGGCTAGTAATATGCCAATGAAAACAGATCCATCGAATCTGTTGAGGATCATCTTTGGGGCAACTTAGATGGTTGATTTGAGCTACTGAATGAAACTAGGGTACCCTGAAACCCTAAGATCTGTAAAGATAAGAAAATTCAAGGCAATCTCTGGCATTGATTGGGACCGAGATGAACAGACGGTCTAGATCGGACTGTTCCATCCTAGTTTACTTGACCTGCTACAAGGATGCACTACATAAAACATGCCCTAGAACTGCTCTTGTAGGAGCACCCTTGTGCATGCACATGCGTATAGGAGGTGTTTCAATTTGGCCATAGTACTCTAACGTCCTAGGAACACTGACGCAGAGGACACGCCTTGTCCCTATTGATCTAAACCACAAATTCTTAACTTTTAAGAGCTATACAACTCTAATTAATGATTTAAAAGGTTTGTTAGAATTTTATCAACGATGCGGACCTAATTATGCAATAAAATCTAGTATCAAAGAATGATTTTATCTGCTTATGCCTAAAAACCCTACGAATCTCATAGATCTAACAGATCAAGGATGATCTGAACCTAATAAGTGGACTATTGGACAACTTAGAAGCTTTAGATATCCAATTCAACCCTGATGTAAGGATTATCACCCTTAGATCATAGATCCAACCACTTGTGGATGGGATCAGAGTCTAAATAGATAATCTAGGCCATTAAGTTATGGACTTGATTAATGAATGGAAAATAATAGATAGATTCTTATGTACAAGATACCATAAAGACCTTGAAGAAGATCCAGGATTTAAACTAAAGATGGACACAAATTAAGTGACATCTTTCGAGGTACTTAGTCTGATACTACTAAGTTTTCAAATGCATTCCAAAATCTAATTGATTTACTTAACACTATTACCGTGTTTAGTATGCTTTTTTGAGATATGATATTCTTATACCGAGCATGCAGAATTGTCTTCATAATTTATGGTCTTGAATAGCTTGCATTGAAGAGATTTTATGTATGCATTGCACGCATGTTTTGAAACTAATCACATAAATTCCATGATTTACAATGATTGAGATTTGGATTATATGCATATATCTTTTTTCAGGCTAATGAGCCTAGTGGGCACCATGCTGAGAGGTTGTTTATGTAGAGGGATGGCCTCCCGACCTTTAACCACCGCAGGTGGTAGGTATCACTGCCCAAAGAGGCATTGTCCCTTCCTCGACTACTGTGGTAAATAAGGACAACCACTGGAGGTGTTCACGCACCCCTTTTGAGGACATATCCATAATCTCCATGGAGACTATGGTGGGTTGGTCTCTAGAAACCAGAGGCACATGATTTCATAATAGGTTCTAATCATGAGCATAGTTGACCCTATGGTTTTGGTTTTGATATCGATATGCATATTGCATTGAGATGGTTGTAGACAAGTACTCGTAACCAGTCAGCTTGATGTGTTTGCTAACCATAGGCTTCATATGTTTGCTAGCCCATCGCTTGATGTGTTTTCCAAGATATCCACATGCATGATATCTATCGTGGGGTTGAAATTCTATCATTTGATTTGATCGATTACAAATTTAAGATATTTAGTAATTATTACTATGTGTGCAAATTATTGATTCTAAGCAGTTGGCTTGATGTGTTCACCAAAAATTCTAGTGCATGAATTGATTGACTACTACTATGTTCATATTGCTAATTAATGGATTCGATAAAAATTTCATGGTTTGGAAATGTGTAAATGAGTTTTATAATTTATGCATAAATACCCATGGTAACACAAAATGGAATTGCATGATCTTACTACTGTTCTTGAAATTACGCCTCTTGCATCCCATGTTTTCAAATTAGTAGTACCAAGTCACCTATGAAGTATGATGAATACTCAACCAAATCTATTATTTTTTGAATCAAACAAAGTGCTATTAGAAGGAGCTTTAGAGAGTGTTAGTCCTACAGTCAAGTGAGTGAAGGTAAGGCTAAGTGAGGATATAACTATACTAGATTTCATACTGAGTGATCGTTTTAGTATTTGATGTAAAATTGGCTGTAAGTTATTCTTTGTAACTTGGGCTGTGATTAATAATCTTGGGAATGATGATTATTCATTTTTATATTTTGTCCAAAAGTTGCCATGGCATAGTTCATTTATCGATGATGACAAATTATCTATTCATTAAGAGTAATTAATGACACCCGGGGTTTTCATGAAAAAGTATAAAATAAAAGGAAATTTTTGCTGCATTCATTTGGAAAAATTACTTCAAAAATAGAGATCAATCTTGCAAGTGAAGGTTTGTTATTTTAAAATTGCATTATAAAAACCCAGGTCATCATAGTTGGCATCAGGGCCCAAGTTCAAGTTATTCACAGCCAAGTTATGAAATAAAGAACTTATAATCAATTTACATCAATAGGAAAAAAAAAATTTAGGATAGTACCATAGAATTCCTTAAAGAGAGTACATTGTTCTTGTAAAACAGATTCCACCAAAGAGGAGACAAGGTGCAGCCCCAAAACCTGTTAATCCCCCTACTGACTCCTCTGGATCTGGGAATAGGATGGTTGAAGCCTTTTAGCTATTCATGCAACATATGGGGCAGTTCATACCTAATCAACCACAAGCACCTAAGAACCTCTTCTCCAAAACGGATTGCTGACAAAATAGAGGCCCAACTTGACCAATTTCAGAAAATGGCCCCATCATTCTTGGAAGAAGATGAACCAGCAATAGCAAAAAAATGGATCTTTGACATTGAGAAGTTATTTAAAGCAATGAAAATTCTCGAAGATAGGAAGGTTTCCATGGCCAGTTTCATACTAAAATGTGAAGCAAGCTTTTGGTGGGAAACAACCGAAAGAACATACTTTAGTGATAATAATGTCATACCCTGAGAAGAATTCAAAATCGTATTTAATGAGTACTTTCCATGCCATGTATGGAAGCAAAAGGAGAAAGAATTCATGGATCTAGGAGAAAGCAACCTCTTTGTGCAGCAATATGAAAATAGGTTTATGAGTCTTCGAAGATTCACACCAAATGTTTGCGCCACCAAAGAAAATGCTGCAGAAAAGTTTGTTGATGGGTTAAATCTAGGACTAAGAAACAGAGTGGTAGGGTTTCAACCAACCATCATAGTGAAAGCAGCAGAAATGGTGTTTATTTTTTAAAAGGATTTTCAAAGAACACAGGCTGATGAGGATACAAAATTCAACAACGGTGGAAGAAATAGTAAAGGTGAAAGAGACATTCAACCTTCTGAATCTCGATGCCCACACAAACGACAATTCAACAATCAAGGAAGAAACCCAAAATCTAGAGCTTACCCCCAATGCAACAGATATCACCTGGGCAAATCGTGTACCTTACCCAATTTTAAATGTTTTAACTATGGAAAAACAAAACAAATAGCCAGAAATTGCCTTAAGAAGAGGAAGGAGGAAGAACATAAAGAAGATCAAATTTCTCGAAGCCAACGACGCGTATTTGCCATTACTTCGGGACAAGCTCAAGCATCCAATGCAGTAGTAGAAGGTACACTTCATATCTATGATAGACTTCACAAAGTATTATTTGATACTGGTTCTACTCATTCCTTTATATCATGCAACTTTGCTTCTTCTATTGATAATATAGTTCAGCACTTAGATTTCTCCTTAGAAGTTATGACACCCTTAGACAAGTCAATTTCCACACAAACATACTTCCAGGATGTTTCGATTGTAATTGAGTGCAAACAGATGAACCTAGACTTAATCCACCAAGATATGACAGGCTTTGACATCATGCTAGGGATGGATTAGTTAGCCTCACATCTTGCAACTATTGATTGTCGAAGGAATAGGATTATTTTTAACCTTCTCGGAGGAGAAGTGGTTTCCTTGCAAAGGAGAATAAATTATTCAAGAGCATCTATTATTTATGGAATAAAAGTGGCAAAGCACATTGCTGAAGGATATCAATTCCTTTGGGCTAAAATAGAAGCCATTGAGGTCGCAAATCCCCAATTAGATGAGGTGGCTATGGTTCGTGAATTTCCAGATGTGTTCCCTAAAGACTACTAAGGTTACCACCAAAAAGGGAGATAGATTTTACTATTGACTTGATACCTAGCATAGCCCTTATATCAAAAGCACCATACTGGGTGGCACCAGTAGAGTTAAAGGAGCCGAAGACCTAGGTATAAGAGTTGCTAGACAAAGGATTCATCAGACCCAGTGTATCTCCTTGGGGAGCACCAGTCCTTTTTGTTAAGAAAAAGGATGGACCAATGAGACTCTACATTGACAATCAAATGTTGAATAGGGTCATAGTGAAAAACAAATATCCTTTACCCCGTATTGATGACCTATTCGATCAACTTCAATTGGCTCGTGTCTTTTCCAAGATTGATTTATGATATGGATATCACAAACTTAGAGTCAGGGAGGAAGATATTCCAAAAACAACATTCAAAACCAGAAACGGACACTATGAGTTTAGAGTGATGTCCTTTGGATTGACAAACACACCAGCAACATTTATGGATCTTATGAACTGAGTATTCAAAGCCTATCTAAACAAATTTGTTATAGTGTTTGTGGATAATATTTTGATCTACTCAGAAAATCTTGAGGACCATAGGGAACATTTACGAGTAGTACTAAATACACTTAGAACACACAAATTGTACGCAAAGTTTAATAAGTGTGAATTTTGGTTGGAAGAAGTGAATTTTTTGGGTCATGTTATTTATAAAAATGGCATTACAGTAGACCCAACAAAAGTTGAAGCTGTTGAAAAATGGAGTACACCTAAGATAGTGACAGACGTAAGGAGTTTTCTAGGGCTTGAGAGATATTACCATAGATTTAATGAAGGATTTTCCCGCATTGCCTTACCCTTGACCAAATTAACAAGAAAAGATAGAAAGTTTGAGTGGGATGAGGCATGCTAAGAGAGTTTTCAAGAATTAAAAAGGAAGCCATCCACTACACCAATACTTACTCTACCATCAGGAAGTGGAGGATTTGAGATCTATAGTGATGCTTTTGGAAAAGGACTGGGCTGTGTTCTTATGCAAAATGGAAAAGTAATCACCTATACCTCTCGACAATTGAAAAAGCATGGGGTCAATTATCCTACCCATGAGTTGGATCTTGCTGCAATAGTCTTTGCCTTAAAGATCTTGAGATACTATCTATATGGAGAAATTTTTGAAGTTTTCACAGATGACAAAAGTCTTAAGTACATCTTTTCACAGTAAGACTTGAACATGCGACAGAGGAGGTGGATGGAGTATTTGAAGGATTATGACTTTTCCTTTCAATACTATCCAGAGAAGGCTAATGTAGTAGCAAATGCCTTAAGTAGAAGGACACAAGGAATGTGTGCAAGTTTAGTTTCTAAAAGATGGAAGTTATTACCAGAGGTAATAGAATGCAGACCCGATGTAGGTCATCGGAGATCCTTTGTAGTAAATTTGACTATGAGATCTACTATCAATGAGAAAGTTAGGCATATGCAAAAGGATGACCCTGAAATACAAGAATTAGTTGGAAAACTAGGATTCGTCAAGGAGACAAATGACAATGTTTGCATGTGAGAAGATTAGTAGTGCCAGCCAATGATGAAATAAGATAAGAAATTTTGAAAGAGGCACATCAATCTAAGTACAATGTTCATCCTGGTGGAACAAAGATGTATCAAGACTTGAAGAAACACTTCTTGTGGAATGATATGAAAAGGGATGTAGGAGAATTTGTAGCATGATGCTTGACTTGTCAACAAGTTAAGGCTGAACACCATAGATCGGCAGCATTGTTACAACCACTTAAGCTACGAGAATGTAAGTAAGACCATATTACAATGGACTTCATATTAGTATTACCTAGGACATCTAGGGGACATGATATGACATGCATAATTGTTGATGGACTAACCAAATCGAATCACTTTCTCCCAATCCAACAAAATCAATACACTAATAACCTATCTCAATGTATATGAAGGAAGTGGTAAGTTTGCATGGGACACCACTGAGCATTATTTCTGATAGAGATAGTCATTTTACCTCACAATTATGCAAGTCGGTGTAGAAGTCATTGGGATCTTCATTAAATTTTAGCACAACTTTTCATCCTCAAACTGATGGCCAATCTGAATGTACAATTAAAACATTGGAGGATAAGTTAAAAGCATGTGCAATAAACTCTAAGGAGAATTGGGATAAGAGTTTAACCTTAGTTGAATTTGCATATAACAATAGTTTTCTTTCAAGCATCGGTATGGCCCCATACCAAGCGCTCTATGGAAGACCTTATCATTCGCCTGTGTGTGGGAATGAAGTGGGTGAAAATAGAATTATGTAGTTAGAGTTAGTAGAATAGTGTGCAAACAAGGTGAAGCTTATCAGAAGACAACTTCTCACAGCTCAAAGTCGATAAAAGAGTTACACCAATAAACAATGAAGACAGTTAGAATTTGAAGTTGGAGATCATGTTGTCCTGATGATATCTCCGACTAAGGGAATTATGAGGTTTGGTGTGAAAGGAAAACTCAGTCCTTGATTTATTAGACAATTCAAAATGCTGGATAGGATTGGGATGACTTCCTATAGCATAGGATTACCACCACAGTTACGGATGTTCACAATGTTTTTTACATATCTATGCTGAGAAAGTATATTCCTGACCACACACATGTACTCAAATAGGTACCAATTGAGCTACAACCAGACTTGACCTTGGAAACAAAACCAATACAAATTCTGGATAAGAAGATCAAGAAGCTACTAAGTAAAGAAATTTCATTAGTTAGAGTTCTATGGTGGAATGCGTTTATCGAAGAGGAAACTGGGAAGGGGAATCCAAAATGAGGGACAGATACCCTGAAATATTTATGAGTAAGGAATTGTAGAATTTTGAGGATGAAATTCTTTGAAGGGGTAGTGATGTAATGACTTAAAATCTTAAGATATTCTTGTTAAATAATAGTAACCCTCTTTCAATCACATTCAATCATAATGTTTGTAATTTATGAAATTTTTATATCTTATCTATTTGGGAAAATAATTATATTAGACAAGTGGATAAATGTTTAATTCAATTTACAACATATAAGGAGAGAATTTGCTAAAAATATCTCCATAACTAGATTCTACTCAAGAAATGGAGTTCAACGCCTCCAAGAAGAGTAAAAAAGGAGTTCGTATGAAAAAGTTATGAGTGTTGGAAGATGAAGGGTATTTTGATAAATGGGCTATTTTGTCAACATCACCCCCATTTTGTGATAACCATGTCGTCTGTGTCTGGGCTAGAAATCTGGCAGGCATCGACCTTCTACGGTCTTCTTCCTCTGGAGCGCTGGGAAAAATGGTGGCACAACCACGGGGATGGCACCACCCTTCACCTCTATAAATATACATTACTCCTCCTCCCATTGCACCCCTCTCCCTCCACTCTAACAATCTACAGCACCTAGGGTTCCAACAATGTAGAAGACCTCACACCACCAGGAAAACCCAAATCTCCTCTCTCTCCAGCCACCCAGGTAAGCCCCTTTCCCTTTGCTCTTCCCTTTTTTTAGGCAAGTTTCCTTCAGATCTAAGCTGGATCTGTCATCACCTAGCCGGTAATATGTTAGTGAAAACAGATCCATCGGATCTGCTGAGGATCATCATTGGGGCAACTCGGATGGATGATCTGAGCTATCCAATGAAACTAGGTACCTTGAAACCCTAAGATCTATAAAGATAAGAAAATTGTGGGCGATCTCTGGCATTGATTGAGACTGAGATGAATAGACAGTCCAGATCGGACTGTTCCATCTTGATTTACTTGACTTGCTACATGGATGCACTGCATGAAGCATGCCTTGGAACTGTTCATGTAGGAGCACCCTCATGCATGCGCATTTGTACGGGAGGTGTTTCAGTTTGGCCATAGTACTGTAACGTCCTAGGAACACTGATGCGTGGACCCACCTTGTCCCTATTGATCTAGACCACAAATTTTTAAATTTCAGGAGCTATACAACTTTGATTAATAATCTAAAAGGTCTGTTAGAATTTTATCAACGATGCAAACCTAATTATGCAATAAAATCTCAGATTAGAGAATGATTTTATCTGCTTATGGCCTAGAAACCCTAGGAATCTCATAGATCTGCTAGATCAAGGATGATCTGAACCTAATAAGTGGACTATTGGACAACTTAGAAGTTTTAGATATCCAATTCAACCCTGATGTATGGATGATCACCCTTAGATCATAGATCCAACCACTTGTGGATGGGGTCAGAGTCTAAATAGATAATCTAGGCCATTAAGTTATGGACCTGATTAATGAATCGTAAATAATAGATAGATTCTTATGTACAAGATACCATAAAGACCTTGAAGAAGATCTAGGATTTAAACTAAAGAATGACATGAATTAAGTGATATCTTTCAAGGTACTTAATCTGATACTACTAAGTTTTCAAATGCATTCCAAAATCTAATTGATTTACTTGACACTATTATTGTGTTTAGTATGCTTTTTTGAGATATGATATTCTTATAACAAGCATGCAGAATTGTCTTCATAATTTATGGTCTTGAATGCAATTGCTTGCATTGAACAAATTTTATGTATGCACTGCATGCATGTTTTGAAACTAATTACATAAATTGCATGATTTACAATGATTGAGATTCGGATTATATGCATATATCTTTTTCAGGCTAATGAGCTAGTGGGCACTATGCTGAGAGGTTGTTTATGTACAAGGATAGCCTCCTAACCTCTAACCACCAAAGGTGGTAGGTATCACTGCCCAAAGATGCATTGTCCCTTCCTTGACTACTATGGTAAATAGGGACAACCTCTGGAGGTGTTCACATAACCCTTTTTGAGGACATCCATAATTTCCATGGAGACTATGGTGGGCTGGTCTCTAGAAACCAGAGACACATGATTTCATAATAGGTTCTGGTAATAAGCATAGTTGACCCTATGATTTTGGTTTTGATATCGATATGCATATTGAAATGAGATGGTTGTATACAAGTACTCGTAATCAGTTGGTTAGATGTGTTCGCTAGCCCATCACTTGATGTGTTCCCTGAGATATCCACATGCATGATATTCATTGTGGGGTTGAAATTCTATCATTTGATTTGATCGATTGCTGCTTTAAGATTTTTAGTAATTATTACTATTGTGAGATTTATTGATTTTGAGCAGTTGGCTTGATGTGCTCGCTGAAAATTCTAGTGCATGAATGGATTGACTATTACTATTTTTGTAATGTTTATATTGTTAATTAATGGATTCAATAAATTTTCCATGGTTTTGAAATGTGTAAATGAGTTTTATAATTTATGCATAAATACCCATGGTTACACAAAACGGAATTGTATGATCTTATCATTGTTCTTATAATTATGCCTTTTGCATGCAGTGTTTTTAAATTAGTAGTATTAGGTCACCTATTGAGTATGATGAATACTCAACCAAATCTACTATTTTTTAGATCAAACAAAGTACAATTAGAAGGAGCTTCAGAGAGTGTTAGTACTACAATCCAGTGAGTGAAGGGAAGGCTAAGTGAGGATATAATTGTACCAAATTTCATAATGAGTGATCCTTTTAGTATTTGAGGTAAAATTGGCTGTATTTGATTATTTATAGCTTGGGCTGTGATTAGCAATCTCGGGAATGGTAATTATTGATTTTTATATTTTATCCAAAAGTTACCATGGCATAGTTCATTTATCAATGATGACAAATTATCTGTTCATTAAGAGTAATTAATGACACTTGGGGTTTTCACTAAAAAGTTTCAAATAAAAGAAAATTTTTGCTGCATTCATTTGGAAAAATTATTTTTAAAATAGAGATCAATCTCATAAGTGAAAGTTTGATATCAGAGCCCAGGTTCATGAAAAATTGCATTATAAAAGCCTAAGTCATCAAAGTTGGTATTAGAGCCCAGGTTAAAGTTATTCACATCCATGTTATGAAATAAAGAACTTATAATCAATTTACATCAATAAGGAAAAAAAATAAAAATAGGATAGCATGATAGAATTCCTGAAAGAGAGTATATTGTTCTTGTAAAATAGATGGCGCCGAAGAGAAGAGGAGGTGCAGCCCCAAAACCTGTTAATTCCCCTACTAACTCCTCTGGATCTGGGAATGGGTTGGTTGAAGCCTTTCAGATATTCATGCAACATATGGGGTAGTTCATACCTAATCAAGCACAAGCACCTGTGGTAAGAACCTCTTCTCCAGAAAGGATTGTTGACAGAACAGAGCCCCAACTTGAGCGATTTTAGAAAATGGCCCCGTCATTCTTTGGAGAAGATGAGTCAGCAATAGTGGAAAAATGGATCTTAGACATTGAGAAGTTATTTAAAGAAATGAAAATTCTCCAAGATAGGAAGGTCACCATGGCTAGTTTCATACTAAAATGTGAAGCAGGCTTTTGGTGGGAAACAATCAAAGGAACATACTTTAGTGATAATAATGTCTTACCCTGGGAAGAATTCAAGATCGTATTTAATGAGAAGTACTTTCTGCGTCATGTATGGAAGAAAAAGGAGAAAGAATTCATGGATCTAAAACAAAGCAACCTCTCCATGCAGCAATATGAAAATAAGTTTATGAGTCTTCGAAGATTCGCACCAAATGTTTGTGCCACCGAAGAAAATTCTGCAGAAAAGTTTGTTGATGTGTTAAACCCAGGACTAAGAAATAGAGTGATAGGGTTTCAACCAACCACCATAGTGAAAGCAGTAGAAATGGTGTCTCTTTTTGAAAAGGATTTTCAAAGAACACAGGTTGATAAGGATACCAAATTTGAAAACGGTGGAAGAAACAATAAAGGCAAAAGACCCATTCAACCTTTCAGGATCTCGATACTCACACAAATGATAATTTGACAATAAAGGAAGAAACCCAGAATTTAGAGCTTACCCCTGATGCAATAGATATCACCCAGACAAACCATGTACCTTACCCCATTTTAAATGTTTTAACTATGGAGAAACAAGACATATTGCTAGAAATTACCTTAAGAAGAGGAAGGAGGAAGAACATAAAGAAGATCAAATTCCTTGATTCCAAGGATGCGTATTTGCCATTACTTTAGGATAGCCTCAAGCATCCAAAGCAATAGTAGAAGGTACACTTCATATTTATGATGGACCTGCCAAAGTATTATTTGATATTGGTTCTATTCATTCTTTTATATCATGCAAGTTTGCTTCTTCTATTGATTATAGTTCAAGACTTAGATTTCACCTTGGAAGTTATGACACCCTTAGGCAAGTCAATTTCCACATAAACATACATCCAGGATGTCCTGATTGTAATTGAGGGCAAACAGATGAACGTAGACTTAATCCACCTAGATATGACAGACTTTGACATCATACTTGGGATACCCTCACATCATGCAACAATTGATTTTTGAAAGAAGAGGATTATTTTTAACCTTCCCGGAGGAGAAGTGGTTTCCTTGGAAGGGAGAAGAGATTATTCAGGAGCATGTGTTATTTTTGCAATAAAAGTGGCAAAGGACATTGCTCAAGGATGTCAATTCTTTTTGGCTAAAATAGAATCCATTGAGGTCGCAAATACCAAATTAGATGAGGTGGCTGTGGTTCATGAATTTCCAGATGTGTTCCCTGAAGACCTACCAAGGTTACCACCAAAAAGGGAGATAGATTTTACTATTGACCTGATACCCGGCACAGCCCCTGTATTGACCTGATACCAGGTGGCTTTAGCAGAGTTGAAGGAGGTGAAGACCCAGTTATAAGAGTTGCTAGACAAAAGGTTCATCAGACCCAGTGCATCTCCTTGGGGAGTGCTAGTCCTTTTTGTTAAGAAAAAGGATGGATCAATGAGACTCTGCATTGACTATCGAATGTTGAATAGGGTCATAGTGAAAAACAAATATCCTTTACCCCGTATTGATGACCTATTCGATCAACTCCAATCAGCTCGTGGCTTTTCCAAGATTGATTTATGATCTGGATATCACCAACTTAGAGTCAGGGAGGAAGATATTCCAAAAACAACATTCAAAACCAGATACGGACACTATGAGTTTAGAGTGATGTCCTTTGGATTGACAAAACACCAACAGAATTTATGGATCTTATGAACCGAGTATTCAAAGCCTATCTAAACAAATCTGTTATAGTATTTGTGGATGATATTTTCATCTACTCAAAAAATCTTGAGGACCATAGGGAACATTTACGAGTAGTACTAAATACACTTAGAACACACAAATTGTATGCAAAGTTCAATAAGTGTGAATTTTGATTGGAAGAAGTGAATTTTTTGGGTCACATTATTTATAAAAATGGCATTGCAGTCCACCTAGCAAAATTTGAAGTTGTGTAAAAATGGAGTACACCTAAGACAGTGATAGAAATAAGGAGTTTTCTAGGGCTTGCGGCATATTACTGCAAATTTATTAAAGGATTTTCATGCATTGCCTTACACCTGACCAAATAAACAAGAAAAGATAGAAAGTTTGAGCAGGATGAGGCATGCAAAGAGAGTTTTCAAGAATTAAAAAGGAAGCTAACCACTACACCAATACTTACTCTGCCATCTAGAAGTGGAGGATTCGATATCTATAATGATACTTCTTGAAAAGGACTGGGCTACATGGTTACCCAAAATGGGAAAGTAATTGCCTACGCCTCTCAACAATTCAAAAAGCGTTAGGTCAATTATCCTACCCATGACTTAAAGCTTGCTGCAATAGTCTTAGCCTTAAAGATCTAGAGACACTATCTGTATGGAGAAAATTTTGAAGTTTTCACAGATCATAAAAGTCTTAAGTACATCTTTTCACAACAAGACTTGAACATGCGATAGAGGAGATGGATGGAGTATTTGAAGGATTATGATTTTTCCATTCCATACCATCCAGGGAAGGCTAATGTAGTAGCAGATGCCTTAAGTAGAAAGACACAAGGAATGTGTGCAAGTTTACTTTCCAAAAGATGGAAGTTATTACAAGAGGTAATAGAATGCAAACCCAATGTAGGTCATGGGAGATCCTTTATAGAAAATTTGACTATAAGACCCACTATCAATGAGAAAGTTAGGATGATGCTAAAATACAAGCGTTAGTTGGAAAACTAGGATTCGTTAAGGTGACAAATGATAGTATTCACATGCGAGGAAGATTAGTAGTGCCAGCCAATGATGAAATAAGACAAGAAGTTCTAAAAGAGACACATCAATCTAAGTACACTATTCATCCTGATGGAACAAAGATGTATCAAGACTTGAAGAGACACTTCTGGTGGAATGGTATGAAAAGGGATGTAGGAGAATTTGTAACATGATGCTTGACTTGTCAACAAGTTAAGGTTGAACACTAGAGACCGGCAAGATTATTAGTACCACTTGAGCTACCAAAATAGAAGTGGGACCATATTACAATGGACTTCATATTAGTTTTACCTAAGACATCTAGGGGACATGATATGATATGTGTAATCGTTGATCAATTAACCAAATCAGCATACTTTCTCCCAATCCAACAAAATTAATCCACTGACAGCCTGTCTCAATTGTATATTAAGGAAGAGGTAAGTCTAAATGGGATACCACTCAGCATTATTTCTGAGAGAGACAGTCGTTTTACCTCACAATTATGGAAGTTGGTGTAGAAGTCATTAGGATCTTCATTAAATTTCAACACCGCTTTTCATCCTCAAACTAACGGCCAATCTAAACATATTATTAAAACATTAGAGGATATGTTACAGGCATGTGCAATAGACTGGAAGGAGAATTGGGATGAGAGTTTATCCTTAGTTGAATTGGCGTATAACAATAGTTTCCATTCAAGCATCGGTATGGCTCCATAGGAAGCGCTTTATGAAAGGCCTTGTCGTTCGCCCGTGTGCTGGAATGAAGTGGGTGAAAATAGAATTATGCAGTCAAAGTTAGTAGAACAGTGCACAAACAAGGTGAAGCTTATTAGAAGACAACTTCTTGTTGCTCAGAGTTGACAGAAGAGTTACGCTGATAAACAATGAAGACAGTTGGAATTTGAAGTTGGAGATCATGTTGTCTTGATGATATCTCTGACTAAGGGAGTTATGAGGTTTGGTGTGAAAGGAAAACTCAATCCTAGATTTATTGGACCATTGGAAATCCTGGACAGGATTGGGATGACTGCTTATAGGATAGCATTACCACCACAATTATTAGATGTTCACAATGTTTTTCACATATCCATGCTGAGAAAGTATATTCCTGACCACACACATGTACTCGAGCAGGTACCAGTCGAGCTACAACCAGACTTGACCTTGGAAACAAAACCAGTACAAATTCTGGATAAGAAGATCAAGAAGCTACAAACTAAATAAATTTCATTAGTTAGAGTTCTATGGAGGAATGCATCTATCGAAGAGGAAACTGGGAAGTGGAATCTGAAATGAGGGATAGATACTCTGAAATCTTTATGAGTAAGGTATTGTAGAATTTTGAGGACAAAATTCTTTGAAAGGGGTAATGATATAATGACTCAAAATCTTAAGATATTCTTTTTAAATAGTAGTAACCCTCTTTCAATCGCATTCAATCATATTGTTTGTAATTTATGAAATTTTTATATCTTATCTATTTTAGAAAATAATTATATTGGACTAGTGAATAAATGTTCAATTTAATTTACAACATGTAAAGAGAGAATATGCTAAAAATATCTCCATAACTAGATTCTACTCAAGAAATGGAATTCAATGCCTTGAAGAAGACTAAAAAAGGAGTTCGTATGAAAAAGTTTTGAGTGTTGGAAGATTAAGGGTATTTTGGTAATGGGGATGTTTTGTTAACGACACCCCCATTACATCATAACCATGTCATCCATGTGTCATCACCTGCGTCAGCCATAGGGACGGCATCGACTTTCACCTCTACAAATCTCCCATACTCCTCCTCCCGTTGCTCCTCTCTCCCTCCACTCTAACAATCTCCAGCATCTAGGGTTCCGGTGACATAGAAGACCTCGCACCACCGAGAAAACCCAAATCTCCTCTCTCTTTGGCCATTCAGGTAAGCCCCTTTCCCTCTGCACTTCTCTTTTTTAGCGAGTTTCCTTTAGATCTAAGCAGGATCACTTGGCCAACAATATGCTAGTAAAAATAGATCCATCGGATCTATTGAGAATCATCTCCGGGGCAACACGGATGGATGATTCAAGCTCCTAATGAAACCAGGGGATCCTGAAACCCTAGGATCCATAAAGATAGGAAAATTTTGGGCGATCTCTAGCATTGATTGCATCAGAGATAAATGAATGATCCAAATTGGGCTGTTCCGTCCTGGGCCACTTGGCCTGCTACAAGGATGCACTACATGAAGCATGCCCAAGAACTGCTCATGCAGGAGCACCCTCATGTGTGCACATGCATACTGGAGGTGTTTTAGTTTGGCCCTAGTACTGTAGCATCCTAAGAACAGTGACACATAGGACTCGCCTTGTCCTTATTGATCTAAACCACAAATTCTTAAATTTCAGGAGTTATACAACTTTGATTAACGATCCAAAAGGTCTATTAGAATCATATTGATGATGCATACCTAATTATAAATAAAACCTAGGATTAGAGAACGATTTTATCTACTTATGGCCTAAAAGCCCTAGGAATCTTATAGATCTGCTAGATGAAGGATGATCTGAACCTAATAAGTGGTCTATTGGACAACTCAAAAGCTTTAGATATCCAATTCAACCTTGAATTAAGGATGATCACCCTTAGATCATAGATCTGACCACTTATGGATGTAATCGGAGTCTAAATAGATGATCTGGGCCATTAAGTTATGGACTTGATTAATGACCAATAAATAATAAATAGATACTTATGTACAAGATACCATAAAGACCTTGAAGAAGATCCAGGATTTAAACTAAAGGAAGACACAAATTAAGTGACATCTTTCAAGGTACTTAATCTGATACTACTAAGTTTTCAATTGCATTCCAAAATCTAATTGACTTACTTAACACTATTATAGTGTTTAGTATGCTTTTTTGAGATATGATATTCTTATAACGAGCATGCAGAATTGCCTCCATAATTTATGGTCTTGAATGCAATTGCTTGCATTAAACAGATTTTATGTATGCATTGCTAGCATGTTTTGAAACTAATTCCATAAATTGCATGATTTACAATGATTGAGATTTGGATTATATGTATATATCTTTTTTAGGCTAATGAGCCTAGAGGGCACTATGTTGAGTGGTTGTTTATGTATGGAGTTGGCCTGCCTACCTCTAACCACCAAAGGTTGTAGGTATCGCTGCCCAAATAGGCATTGTCCCTTCGTAAACTGCTATGGTAAATAGGGATGACCAATGGAGGTGTTCACAGCACCCTTTTCAAGGACATGTCCATAGTCACTGTGGAGACTTTGGTGGGCTGGTCTCTAGAAACCGAAGAGACACGATTTCAGAATAGGTTCTGGTCATAAGAATAGTTGACCCTATGATTTCTGTTTTGATATCGATAAGCATATTGCATTGAGATGGTCGTAGACGAGTACTAGTAACCAGTACTACTTTAAGATTTTTAGTAATTATTATTATTGTGCGAATTATTGATTTTGAGCAATTGGCTTGATGTGTTGGTTGAAAATTATAATTCATGAATTGATTGACTACTACTATTTTTGTAATGTTTATATTGCTAATTAATGGATTCGATAAAAGTTCCATGGTTTGGAAATGTGTAAATTATTTTTATAATTTATCCATAAATACCCATGGTTATTCAAAATGAAATTGCATGATCTTATTACTATTCTTGAAATTAAGCCTCTTGCATGCTGTGTTTTCAAATTAGTAGTATCAGGTCACCTACTAAGTATGATGAATACTCAACCAAATCCCTTATTTTTCAGATCAGACAAAGTACGATTAGAAGGAGATTCAGAGAGTGTTAGTACTACAGTCAAGTGAGAGAAGGTAAGGCTAAGTAAGGATATAATTGTACCAGATTTCATACTGAGTGATCCTTTTAGTATTTGATGTACAATTGGTTGTAAGTGATTATTTGTAACTTGGGCTGTAATTAACAATCTTGGGAATGTTAATTATTCATTTTTATATTTTGTCCAGAAGTTGCAGTGGCATAGTTCATTTATCGATGATGACAAATTATCTGTTCATTAACAGTAATTAATGACACTCAAGATTTTAGTGAAAAAGTATAAAATAAAATGAAATTTTTGCTGCATTCATTTGGAAAAATTATTCTAAAAATAGAGGTCAATCTCCCAAGTGAAAGTTTGTTATTTTAAAATTACATTATAAAAACCCTGGCCATCATAATATAAGACATAAAAGAGATTAGTCCAACCGTGTGCATGCTTAAGATACACCTAGAATAAAATACTCATCCCTCTAGGGAAACCCAAAGATAAATGAATCCCCATATGAAGGGCGTGGTTAGAGATGAAATCCTTAAGCTTCTAGATGTTGGCATCTTTTTCCCATCTATGAAAACACTTGGGTCAGTAGCGTTCAGCTCATACAGAAGAAATCTAGGGTCGCGATAGTAAAAAATGAGGAATATGAGTCAGTCCCTACCCGCATGACCACCGGGTGGAGAGTCTGCATTGATTACAAAAAAATTGAATGCGGTCACAAGGAAAGACTACTTTCCTCTACCTTTTATTGACCAAATGTTTGAGAGGTTGGCCAGGCATAGTATTTATTACTTTCTAAATGGATAGTCTGGTTACAACTAAAATCCTATAGCACTTAAAGATCAGGAGAAAACCACTTTCACATGTCCTTTTAGAACCTTTGCTTACCAATGTATGCCTTTTGGGCTTTGCAACACTACTGCTACATTTCAAAGGTGTATGTTGAGCATTTTTTTCTGATATGGTAGAAAGGTTTCTTGAGGTGTTCATGGATGACTTCTTAGATTTGGTTTATCTTTCGATGAGTGCTTGCACCACTTAAAGTTAGTTCTTAAAATTATGTGTGATTTCTCGAATTATGCTATTGGAGCTATTTTGGGGAAGCTCATCGATAATGTCCCCCATGTGATATACTATGCTAGTAAAACACTAAATGATAAGCAACTCAATTATTCGACCACTGAGAAGAAATTGTTAACTGTAGTGTTTGCTTTGGATAAGTTTAGATCTTCCCTACTAGTGTCTAAAGTTATAGTGTACTCAGATCATGCAGCTTTAAAGTACCTCCATTGTTTCTAAAAAGGATGCAAAAAACCTATAATGATCCATTGGATACTGTTGCTACAAGAGTTTTTCTTAGCAATTCTATCCAAGAAAAGGTTTTGAAAATGTTGTAGCAGACCACTTATCTATATTGGTGGTGGGGCACACTAGCGATAATGTGCCTATAGTAGAATCCTTTCTGGACAAACAGTTACTACACATTTCCCTATTACCTTGGTATGGTGATATTGTGAATTATCTTATTATAGGACAAATTCCGAATCATTGGACAAAACAAGATAAGAAATGATTTTTCACTAAGGTGAAATACTTTACTTGGGATGACCCATACTTATTCAAGTATTGTCCCGATCAGGTGATTAGAAGATGTGTACCCGATAGTGAGCATAATAAAATCATATCCTTCAATCATGATCATGCAAGTGGGGGCCATTTTAGCTCGAGAAAGACAACTGCATAAGTTTTACAATGTGGTTTCTATTGGCCCACTATTTTCAAGGGTGCACATGCGTATTGCATAGCATGTGTAAGGTGACAATGGTTAGGAAGTCTAAAAATAAGACACATGATGTCCTTAAACCCAATCCATGTCATAGAACCAATCAATGTTGGGGAATAGATTTCATGGGACCCTTTCCTAATTGTTTTGAGAATTTACACATCCTAGTGGGAGTGGACTACATGTCCAAGTGGGTGGAGGCAGTACCATGCAAAACCAATGACCACAGGTAGTGGTAAAATTTAAAAATATATATTTTTGCATAGTTTGGTACTTCAAGAGTCATAATAAGTGATGCAAGAAAACCCTTTTATAATAAAGTACTTGAGAATTTAATGAAAAAGTATGTTTTCAACTATAGGATAGCCACCCCAAGCCATCCTTAGACTAATGGCCAAGTAAAGGTATCGAGTAGGAAGATTAACAGTATCCTAGAAAAGTTAGTCAATCTAAGTAGGAAAGACTGGTCTATGAGACTTAACCATGCTTTGTGGGCCAATCATACAGCCTATAAAATTCCAATAGGCATGTCACCCTGCTGCCTAATCTATGGAAAGGCCTGTCACTTACTAGTAGAGCTAGAACAAAAAGCATATTAGGCTATCAAAAAGCTCAATTTTGACTAACATGCTACTAGGACCCGTCCAAAACTCTAACTCAATGAGTTGGAAGAATTGAGGAAAGATGCATATGACTTTGCATGACTATATAAAGATTGAATGAAGGTAACCCATGATAGGTGAATTTTAAGAAAATCCTTCTCCCTTGGACAAAAGGGCTTATTGTACAATTCATGATTGCATCTATTCCGAAGAAAACCTAGATTTATATGGATGGCACCATACATAGTACACACAGTATATCCTTATGGGGGCATTGAGATTAAGAAGGATGAAGAAATCCAAAAAGTAAATGGTTAGAGGTTAAAACCTTTCCTAGAACTACCTAACCTAGAAATTGAAGAGACATTTTTAGAGACCCCTCATTATCATGAACCAGCTTAGACTTTTCCAAGAACCCTTACAGATCATTATCCTTGCATTCATCATTACGTTTGGCTTAAGACGTAAAACTTAGGGCTAGAGAGGCCAACCATGTTGTTTTTTAGAAGCCAGCCTTCTACATCTTTGCATATTCATATAGGGTCCCACGTTTTAAAACATTGGGAACAATGTTTCATTCATGTTTGGGGGTGCGACATACATAGTGGTTTTGGTTTTTTCTAAATTTTCATTAAAAAAAAAGTAGTTTTTAGATGCAATTCCCTTATTGTGATGTGAACTAGATTTTCATAACTTAGTAATTCTACTATTTTCACCTCTTAATGGATGTCTATATGGTTAGTTTTTCATACTACTCATGTGTTGAAGCATTTTATGAAGGTTAATTCTCTGAAAATATTTACACACAGCACATAGTCAAGACTAATAAAGAGGTATAACTTAGAGACCCTGAGAAAAATTAGTGGAGGTTTATAACCCACTAACTTATATCAAGAGAGTTATAATTAATTCCATAGTTCTTTAGTGTTCATATTTTTAGTGTGATCCTTTTATCCTCGTTTTGGTTAACTATAAAAAATAAATAGGAGTGATAGCTTTCTTTCCAAAAATTTTATTGAATTAGATAGGCTTTAGGAAACTTAAGGAATGATATAGGTCATCCTTATTCATGCAAGAGATGTAAAACCTACCCAATATATTACACCCCTAGTTAACCCCTTGAGCCTACTATTAAGCTTTTCTTTCTTAACCATATTCACCTTAACCTAGAATAAGCCAGAAAAATAAAAAACCATTACCCACTTTCAAAATGAGTAGAGCTAGTATAAAAAGGACAAAAGGTTATAGAAGTGAAAAAAAAAAAATTAGAAGTTTTTCTTTCAAAATAGTCAAAATAAAAAGAATAGTCGAAAGAAAGAGATATAAAAAAAAGACGACAAGAATTGAAAAGAAAAGACAAGAATACAAAAGATATTCACTTCAGTCAAAGAATTGTCTAACAATAACAAAGAAGACTTCCACTTAATTTTGAACCTTTGAAATCATTATACCCTTCGTTTTAGAACCTTACCCAATCCTATATTTTTTCCTATTTAAAGGCCTAACTCATCCACTAGGAGTAACCTAGGTGTTTAAGGGGTTATTGCATATGTTAAATGCAATCATGAGTACCTGGGAAAATAGCACTTTGTACCTAGTTTTGTAAAATGATTTTTTGCATGTTTTTCTCAGGACTAGTAAAATGCTGGTTGTAGGTGTCATAAGTCTTTAATTTTGCATAAAAATCACGCAATTAGTTACCCATGTGTTACAACTTATAGGGGTAAATTAGGATTTTTAGACCTAAACTCGTAACAAATGAATTGTTGATCTAATTACTCAAAATTCTGATATTTTGTAGATTCAAATGCTAATCCAAGGTAAGTATGTGATTAATCATATTTTTATAAGATTTAATTAGAGGTTTTTACTTTTTTGTAGGAAGTGAAGATTGATTGAGATGAACATTGAAGATCCATATTACAAGATTGTGTCGAAGCCTAAGAATCATCAATCCAACATGTAATCATAGGTCATGATTGTCACTAGGGCAAACAAGAAGGCAATTGTAAGAGCTAAATATGACTAAAATGACCCCATGAAGTAAGCCATGTATTTCCACTTCCTTTGCATGGAAGCCATTCAAGCCACCTTAACCATATAAGCCATGAGAGAAGGTGACAAGCTAAGGTATTAGAGCCAAGCCATTCTAACTATTAAAGCCTAGGATGTGAGTCACAAAGCCAAGAAAAATAAGCCCTCAAAGTGGGCTACATAAGTCAACTAAGCCAAATGCCACATGGAGTCATACAATTGGAGGAGAATTCAAGCAATGGCCCACTTTCTAAATTTGAATTTTCAAGGTTTAATTTGAAGGCTTCAAAGAATAATGTAAAAGTAAGATGATTCTGCATTGGTGAATCCATCAAGAGAGAAAACCTACTTTCCAACTCCATCTCCCACTCTTTTTCCTAGGGTAACAAGTCAAAGGAGGGAGACACATTATTATGAAAAAAAGACCCCCACCCCCGTCCCCCCCTTTCCTATTTAATGTTCAAGGGTTTCCTAAATAGAAAACCCTAGATCTACTTCAATTCATGCAAATTTGAATCCCTAAATCTTTACACATCTTTCCTAAACACCATCCCTATCACTTCCATAACTTTCCACCCACCAAGTATCATCAAATATGGAAGGAATGATCTCCACTTTCCTTCCATGAAAAAGACGCCCCCTTATTAATAATTAGAAACCAGCCATCATGTCTCTCTTACGTCATCTTCTTTCTTACATCAACTTGCTAATTCATCTCACATCTAACCTTCCTCATTCAATACCCTAACCCCCTTAACCCTAGGTCTACTTTCTTCATGTTTTCACCCCTTCCTAAGTTAGGAAACCACTCATCTATATATAGCCCCATGTTCTATACGAATTTTCTAAGTAGAGGTTGAGTAACACAACCTTGAATTCTAGCCTTCCTTTGGTGCTTAAGTTATTGCTGAATTTTGAAACTTTGTTGGTACTTTTCTTCTTTTGGTTTTCTAATTATTCTCTTGGTTATCTGCTTCCTAATTCCAAGTAAGTAATTTACTTTCATCGCTTACTTTCATAGTTATTTCATGTTGTTTTCTTTGCTTCTTTAAATTCCATGCCTAAGGTCCACCTTTGTTCCCATTCTTTATTGCTTCCAAATATCTAGTTTTCTTTGCTTATTCATTCAAGATTCAAGTTAACTTCCCTCTGGTAGTGTCAGCCAAGAGAGGAGATATCTTAGAGCCTTGAGTTTCTAGTTAATTCTACACATTTTTCTCCTTGTTTTGCATCTTAGTTTTGGATAGTTTTTCATTAGTGCAACCACTTAACCCTTGTTTCTCTTAAATTCCTTCATGGGTTTTCTTTACATGTCATTTTGTGTTAGTTAAGGAGCTTTAGATTGAATTTTTGTTGTTGTTTAGAATCACTTTTGGAAGCAAGAAGAGTGCACACATTACAAATATTGTAGACAGCTTTATTGTGGCTAACTTTTGAGTGCAATTTGGGCATGATGAATTAAAATTCTTTGGGAATTCTTATTATAGATTAATTATTTCATCAATTTTCTTAGATCTAGGTTGTTTCCTTCCATATAAGTTTCTGTTTCAATTGCTTTTTAATGTGAGATTTGTTTGAATGATTATAAGTATTGAAATGTGGGCATTGATTTTTCCTTAACTTTGTGCTTTAATTCCAGCCATATAAACACTTTTTTGCTTCAATCCTTAAGTACTGATTTAGATTTTCTTATTGTTTATTAGATTCTATAGTTATTTTTTATATTAGTTTGTTGTTAAATATAAAAAAAATAGTCATCTTTTAAGCCATAGAACTAAAAGCACAGTGCCTGGACCATACGCATGGTACTAACCACTTGCCTATTTGATTTTTAGATAAGTTAGTTGCATGATCTTGTTTTAGAAATTGTTAATCATTTGTTTGAATATTGTTTTAGGTTTTGAAAGTTTCCATTTTAAAAGGTTTTAGGTTAGATAAGATTTAATTTAGGAAAGATTTTAATTTAATAGTTTCTTTAAGTTTCATTGATTAGTTTGAATTTTGTAAAGTACTGTGGTTTCCTTTATTTAAGTGCATGTAGGTAAGTTTCTATTTTCATTGCTTAGTTGTAGTTGACTTTCTAATTCCATACATGTTTTAAATTTTAGTACTTTAATCTCCTAATTCAATCCAAACCCTTCTCTTTTGGGTGAAGCTAAATAATTTGAATAAGATCCAATCCATTGCAAATCTGTGAGATTCCTCATGGGATCAACAATGTTGGGTGAGAATACTACAACTGATTCATCCACTTGCAAGTTAAATTTTAAAGGACAACAGGGGTGAATCCATATGCATAACACCTCCTCTTCAAAACTAGGATGGTTTACACCTGACCTATATTATTACAATCCTTTTACTTATTTTAAATGAATTGAGAAAAAAAATACATCAAAAGGTCTCATTACAATTTATTCAAAATAAAAAATTTGTGATCTATACTAAAAGCACCTCCAAGTCCTTCCTCAAATTCTTGTAAAAATAAAATTAAATATGAGTACCAAAAATCCGAGTAATTAGAGAAAAAAAGGAAAAATACAACTACAATGTACGTAGGTGACAAATACTTAATATGTCTTAAGTATAATTGTAAGTGCACAGGTCTACTATTGCATAGACAAGGAAAATATGGTACAATACCATAAGGACTCAATTTTTGAATTTTCACAGAATTTCAATTAAAAATCTATTTTAGTTTACTTTAACCAAGTCAATCACTTAATAAATTGTGAAACTTACTAGAAATGAAATCTCAGGAAAATAAAGACCAGGATCAAAAATCCATTATAATGTAATCAAATAAGTCTATGATCAAGAAGATAGAATTTTTATTATTTATTTAATATTTTTCTTTAAAGATTTATTTTATAAATATTCTTAAGTTAAAGAATTAATATAATTTAATATGTGTATTCAAGGCATAGTCTATCTTTTTAGGGCTTAGATTATCAAAGATTTTTATACATTAAATTTTACTAATCTAGTATATTTAGTGTCTTTACCATTGGAAATACAAGATAACCCCCATGTAAAAATCACTAAATATATAAATTAGTTGTTAATTTCTATAAAATAATATGAAGCACAATTTTTATTCCTCATTTACTTAGGCATAAATTTATTTGATACATTATGACTTCAACCTAACACTAGAAAAAATAAATTACATACTTATATTTGCATTTTAATCTACACATTAAATTAAACAACCTATGCTAAGCAATGTTGAGTAAAAATTACACAACTATAAATACCAAATACTTAGTCAAAAATTCAATTAAACTAAGAGATAAATAAAACGAACTAGTTAGAGCTTTTCCATTAATTGAAATAAAAGATTAATGAGTGTTCAACAAATAAAATACATAAAATGCAAAATCCTATGAAAAGGAAAGATTTCACTGAATTGGTGTTTTGTCACTCAACAAAAGTCGCTTCAATGCTTCCTCAACTGTGCAACCATCATTCCTTCTTCCACCTAACAACACCATACTCTTGTTGTCGCACTAGCAAAGAAACATTCAAGGTGGTCAACCACTCAAAACCAAACTTTTATGCAGGTATTTCCAAGGTATTTTGTGTGTGTAAAAATAAGAGGTATTTTGTGTGTAAAATTAAGGGGAAGACAGAGAGTGATATATGCGCAAAAAATAAGCATAAAATGGTCAAAAAATTATGAAAAATGGAAGATTTTATGAAGAGAAATAAGGGCATGCATATGGGGGAAAATGAGAAGCAAAATACTTTGAATGGAGTTGGAAGATAAGGGGAAAAAATGACTAAAATAGAAATCTTAAGTGTTGCCTGTGAAGCTAAGATGAAAGGAAGAAAATTATGATATGTGGATAAGGGAATATGGGAGACAAAGATGTGATAGTGGATGGATGAGGGATGATATGTAAGAATTAGATGAGTGAAATTCATGGAAGATAAGAAACCTCAAGGAATTAGGTGTGGAATTAATGGAAGAAAGCATGTAATTGACCTATTTTAGAAGAATTGCACACACAAAACTTCACTTCTCTTCTCCTCTAGACGTCTTAGGTTTCCCTCTTTCTTTTCTACATTGGATGTTTAAGCACAAGAGATTTGGGAGTTTTTTTCATCTATTGGACATCTCCCCTTAGGTGTATTTATAGAGTTCACTTCTTTCCATCTCATATTAGAATCAAATCCTACCCCTTTCCTATTTCTTTCTTCTGGCCAATCATCCTCCTAGAAACCTCCCTCACATTTCCTCTTATCCCCTCCATTCTCTCTATTCTACTTCTCTTTTCTTATCTCAGCTTTTTCTCATTCAATATCCTTGAAAATCTATAATATCCTTAATTTTTAATCTTAAATTAGTGATAAAAGAGATAAATTAAATTGAAAATTCTAATTATAGAATTTGATTCTAAAAACTAAAAACTAGAAAGTACACATCGATAGAATTCCAATGACATAAAGAACGCAGAAAACAGAGCTCAAACGAAGAAGTTATGAGTCGTTGAAAATGTAAGGGTAGTTTGGTAATTTGGAGGAGCCCGAAATACAAGGGTCTGTTTTGATCACGGCACCCCCTTCCACCTTCTACATGACTCTATCAGCTCCGGCAACTTCACCGGACAAATCGTCTGGGGTAGAGTTTAAGGGAAAAGCTTCCCTTCCTCCTTCCCAGCACGATCTCTCTCTCCCTTAGTTTGCTTCACTCAACATCTTCTCCATCGTGCCCCTTCCCGTAAACCCTGACCTCTGCAAAATTGCATTTTTTTGGCAACTAAGGAATCGGCAGCATCAACAACCTCCCAGCTAATTGAGGTAAGCCCCAAACCTCTAATCCTCCTTTACATGTGTGGTATATACATCAATGGCGTGCATGAAAGTTAGAAAAAACGACAAGGGTTCGTCGTTTTTCTTGGAAATCTGTATACGCTACTGCTAGAATGCAAATAGGTTGACAAAACATCATTAAAACAGATATCAGACCATCCATCCAGTGCATAAGGAACCCAAGAACAAACCCTTTAAGTTTGAAGAAAATCCAAAGGTGGACAAAGCTGGAAATAGTAAAGAATAGTACGTAGGAAAATTTTAGGAACATGAGAAAAATTAAGTAAACACCTTAATTTTTGGCAAAATTAAGCCAAGGGAGTGTTGAAAATGGAAAATACATGAAATTCCAAGAAAAATGGTGCAAAAATAGTGAAATTTGGACACCTGTGGCAACACCAGCGATAACCGGACTCTGGTCGTCTTCCCCCCGTCAGTTTCTGTGTCGCGCAAGTGTAACCTAGTGTAAATCGGGGCCATCGGTGTAACTCGTTGTAAATCAGGGCCGCCAGTGTAAACCGGTGCAAACGCACCGCCCTACCCCATAAAATTAATAATATTAATTTATGAAGTATTTTTACAAAAAACTTGATTTTGAGAGCTAAAGAGGTCCAAATCACGATCAGAAACATTAGTTGTGATCATCTTGATGACACAAACCTAGATTTAGCTTGAAAATCTACATTTAACCACTTTTAAATTAGTTAAATTATAAAATATTAATTAATAACTTAGAACCGACTAATCAAAGGGTGATCAGGCCTCAAGACTTGAACAACGAGATAAAGTATGATAATAAATAAGGGTTCCAAGGGGCATATTAGTGTGACTACTCTAGAAATTGATCTAGACCATTGATTTGAACTAGATCTTGGGAAATTATTGATTTGAGGATGATCTGACCATCAGATTAATATATACACATTAGATACACACAAAAATGAATAGATAAACATGAGATGGGACCAAATTAAGAACCAAATCATAATTTGAAATCTTGGAGTATGATCCAATAGTTGGATCACCATAAATTCCCTTACGATAAAATAAATAACATCAAATAGTATTGTGGTATTGATAAGTACATCAAAACGTATAAGATAAGGGAATTATACACTTGAGTTGAGTGATCTCACATCAAGGTAGGTGATGACATTTAATGTTTTGTTTTGATTTTAAAACCTTGCATCATCATAGCATCCTGATTGACTGTGATTTAAATTGCATTGTTTAAATTAGTCAAAAAATTGTGAAAATCAGAATTTTATATATTATGATTGATATTTGATTTCGACAATATACTGAATGGATTATGATTGATGATTTCCTGAGATCGATATTCCATATTTATGCATGATTAGAAATTTCCTCCTTTTATTGCACCATTGAAACTGATGGGTTTTCATAAGAAAAGTGGAGCTTGGTGGCTAGTCCTTTTAGAGGCTAACCCCAGGATGAGGGGCGTGCCTTAGGGATTGCGAGCCACGAGTGCTCCTGGTTTTTGAGATACGTGTTTTTTCATGTTTTGGGTTTTATGACGGGTGCTCTCACCTGGTGGATGTCATGCTAGAAGGGAGTAGGGCCAGCCACCCACCCTCTGAGATTTGTGATGTGATTGTGATATGATAGACACCTGCCCACAAATGGCTTCCGGTAGAGGTTTGGTAACATAGATAGTCCACACTACCAATCAGGGGCTTCCCATGGGGACGAACGTTAAGTCTCCCGTTATGATGTCGACGGGGAGGGGCGGTGGTCGAGACTCTGGAGGGTTGCCACTGTGGCATGACGATCCATACTCATATTCTGTGTGCTGGTATGATGAGGATGGAGATGTGATTATGCACCTGCGTGTGACGACACTCAAAAGTTGGATATGAGTACTCATGATTGGTGATACGAGTGTATGTGATGCTCGTGGGACCCATGTACCTTTGGATGTAACATTTACTATTTAAAATATTAGGAAAATTTGATTTTAGAAATAATAATAATAATAAATGAAAAAATGATGTACATAGGTAAAAATTAAGAGGGGGGAGTGCCTCAAATGCACTTCCCTCCCCCTCCTCTTTATTCCCATAATTGAGCCACCGGCGACGATCTTCTGGCGACAGGCATTCTGAGCAACCGGATGAATGCGGCAAGCTGTCACCTTCTTCTGACTAGCCAGACTAAGGTAGGCTCGCGCCCACGCCTTTCTGTATATTTCTTTCCAAGTTTATCAACTGGTAAAGTTAGGCGTTACTGTTGCCCTGGGAAAAAGTCAATGTAATGGTGTCAGATGAGGATCTGGATCGTTAAGCTTCAACGTAACAATGCAAGGAACACGCCCATAAAATCTCAAGGCGATCAGATGCTTAGAGATGCCTAAAAACCCCAAAAATAGTATGACGGGAGTTTTCAAAAATGCAATAAAAATTGTGAAAAAATGATAGATTTAGAAGAGATTTGTGAAAATGGAGGGTGAAAATGAAATGTACATGAAAAACTGGACACATAGGTGTAAAAATCACAAAAAACGGAGCACCTAGGGTCGCCAGTGACTGTGAACTAGTCCAGTCGTTGTTCTAGGCAACGGTGACCCCCTTTAGGCTAAGGACGCACGCATAGATGCGCGACACCACATCGACGCACGTCACAGCCAAGCGTGACACGCGGTTCGACTAGCGGGCCATGAAGCGCAGGAGATGCGTGGTGCAACACAGACGCACCACGCGGGTAGATAAATGAAAGGAGGTGGGAGCGCCATGTGGCATGACTCACATGCTCCATGCGGTGTGGCAGGAACACGCCACACGCGCGTTGTTTTCCCCCATGTGCAGAGTGCATCTACAGACACGCGATCCACACGCACCGGTTCCAGACGTGAGCCACGCGAGCAGCAGACGACACGCGCTGCATGGACAGTGGGCCTATTTTCTTATTTTTGAGGGGTTTTGACCCTTTATTCTTTAAAAATGTGATTTTAGGAATTACAGAGGTCCAAATCACAATCTGAAAGAGGCGTTGTGATTGTGTCAACAAGGCGAACCTAGATTTAAGACAAAAATCTAGTTTGGAGTAGCTTTTTAATAGCCAAACTACTAAGCACTATTCAATGACTTAGATTAGGCCAATTAATGGATGATCATACTTTAGATTTTGGTTGTATACGGTAAACATGAAATGATTATGAGATTAGAAGAATAGGCCCTATTGAATTGTCTAGAGGCCTAATAATTAATAATGATTTATGGCGTGACAAGTACATCAGGGCATACACCTTGATATCATTTATGCGTTTGTTTGGGATATTGCGGTATCGAGGTAGGTGATTTCATTCACAATTTTTCCATGATTCTCAAATGATGACTTGGTGATTTGAGTTTTTGATGCATATGATTTATGCCTTACCATATGCATGAGATTAATTTCAGCATGTAGTTTCTCATGTGTGTGTTATCGTTCAGGTTGTTCTTGCATGCATTGTTTCTGATATATTTCATTATATTACCTTGATTATTGGTATTTTTGACATGTGGGAGTTGCTCTGTCATGATGTTTGAGACTATTGATCCCATAGTAGGATGCATTTCTTCACCCCGTGAGTGCCTGAGTGCCTGTGAGGGTGAAAGGGTGAAAGCGGGCGTGCAACGCGACTTTTCGTGAGTGCTTGAGTGCCCATGAGGGTGCAAGGGTGAGAGCAAAAGTGGAATGTATCGTTTCTATGAGTGCCTGAGTGCTAGTGAGGGTGCAAGGGTGAAAGGATGAAAGTGGCTGGTACAGAAAGCTGACCCCACATTGCCGTGAGTGTACTTGAGACACTCATAAGGCTTGACTGTGTATGATATTCGATATTTTTGACATGCATTCAAGTGTTTCCAAATTTTCTTGGATTGTGCATGTCCTGATATCATGATTAATGATATCTTATTGATTTCATGGACTTGGTATGTCCTTCATCGTGTAATTTAAGGCTTTATATTATATTTGACCATCTTACGATCTTTATGCCTTGTGCCATGTGATTTGTTTTTATTGAGTTTACTTTGGATGTATATCACCTACACAAGCATGGCTTGCTGAGGCATTTCTTTGTTTCGTAATGCCTCAGAATCAGAGCACGACAGTCAGAAAGGGAATCAGGAGGAATAGAGTGGAGCTAGATGGGGGCTTAAGGACCAAATACTGTTAGATTCAGAGACAGAGTAGTGTACATTTGTTGGACTGGTATTGGATATTTGGAATTCTATTTAGTCGTTATATATATTAATAGATTAGACCCCTATCACTATATAGTATGCATATGCTTATACATGGGTGATCTGGTGATCTTGGACAGACCCTAGAGCTTTGGAACTTTCACTATCATGTATCTTTACAGTTGCAAAAATTTCACCGTGGTTTTAATTTGTCAGCATGCTCAAAAGGTTTACTTTTGGTTCTGGTTATTCAATGTAGTTTTTGAGGTGAAATGACCCTCGGGGTTTTTTTCAGTGGTATTTTTCTTGACGCTGTGAAAAGTTTTAAATTATGAGTTTTAAGTTCTGGGATCCCATCTATTTTCTATCAATAAACTATTATTATTTTTGTATAAATGTGGAAAAGGATTTGGAAAAACCCAAGGTGTCACATGGGGTGCCCTGTTATTATTGAATGCTCATTTACATTAGCTTGTATCATGTTTTAAATCCATGAGATGCATGTTTTATCGTACATGATGCTTTAAGATTATGTTGCCACTGATTATAATGATTTCATTTTCATAGATGATATATCTTCTTATTATATCACCACTGTCAGCCGATTTGTTCCATCTTTATTACATTAAATGTCCATGTACCTACACAAGCAATGGCTTGCTGAGGCATTGCTTTGTTTTGTAATGCCTTAGATCTCGAGCACGACAGCAGGAAAGCCAAGACTGTTGAGAGGCTGTGATAGTAGTGGGAGATTTCTTTACTTTGACTGATAGACAGTGACGTGAGTTAATAAATGGAGAACCATGTGACTTTCTTTATGGACTGTGTATTTTATTTTATGGATTTGATTATGATAGTTATACATATGATGGACATTTAGGTGGGATGTTATGACGGGTAGACCCTGGGCCACATTATTATTGTGTTTTGGATATTTATTGTTTTGAAAATAAAGGCGTCGATGATTTTGAAGTTGGTTTAAAATATGTATTGTTTCAATTGTATCATTGCAAAAGTTTAATTATGTTTTAAATTATAATTATGATGTTTTGGAAAAAGAAAATAACACCCGGAGGTTTTCAATAAATGTTTTAATAAAATAATTAATAGAATCTTTTTAACATGGGATCCTGACTATGACTATTATTATTATTATTATTATTATTATATTATAAAAATTTTGTTATAAAAATTCGGGGTGCTCACAGTTGGTATCAGAGCCTAGTCTATTCCATCATAATCCTTACTAATGTCTATTTATATGTGGGTAACAGTCCATAAATGGTAGTTAAAGAGGAAGTCGGAGAGAGGAACTTACACTTAGTGGTATTTAAATCTTTAACTGATGGCTCCTCGAAGAAGAATGAGGTCTACCCCTCCTACGCCAATTGCCCCACCTGCTGAGTCCTCTAATCAAGGGGATCGAGATGCTGAGTTGGTGAATAAGGTAATGTTGGGACTGATACCGCTCATATAGTAGCAGATTAGGACTGCGATTCAGGTCGTGAACCCTAACCCTATCACACCGCCTCTAGTAGCACCTGTGAATTCGTCTGTTCATTCCACTCATCTAGTACTGGACCCACTAGCTCCTAAGATCATGGAGAGTGATGCTACAAGTGATCCTAAGAAGAGAAATAAACTATTAGAAAGATTCCAAAAGATGGTGCCACCCTTCTATGGCGATGGTGACACTGAGGAGGCTGAGCGATGGCTTTTCAAGGCAGAGTGGACATTTGACGCAATGAAGATTGCACTAGAGGATCAAGTTCGCGTAGCTGCCTACCTATTGAAGGGTGAGGCAGGCTTTTGGTGGAAGACCTTTATACTTACATGACCAGATCCTACAAAGACGATGACATGGGCAGCCGTTAAACAAGCTTTCGATACTCAGTACTTTCCACCCCATGCATTACAATCATTGAAGAAAGAGTTTGCCACATTGGAGCAAAGAGACATGACAGTTCAGCAGTACTTGAATCGATTTACCTGACAGAGGAGGTTTACCCCTGCTGCACTTACCATAGACAAGGAGGCAATGAACAAATTCGTGGATGGACTAACACGTTGGTTGAGAGATTGGGTGATTACTTCCTGACCTACTACTGTGAGAGATGTAGTGGACATGGCCTCCATGCTTGAGAAGAACTCTCTCAAGACTAGAGGGAGCACATACCAACCCATTAAGGGCAAGAGGGCCTTTAGTGTTATGCAGGCACATAGAGCACTAAGTTACCAGCCGCAGACCAAGCCTAAGAGAGACACAAAGAAGAAGAGATGTGACAGGTGCAAGGGTTGGCACCCTGGGCGAGGGTGCAATAGATTCGACAGACCACAGCATCAGAGGCAGCCCCAACCATAGCAACAACACCAGGCACCTTTCCAGAGACAGCCATAGAAGTGTTTCAACTGTGAAGATGTAGGCCATTTCATTAAAGATTGTCCTAAGTGGCAGAGAGAGGCAGATCGAGATGGGTGTAGAGACTACTATTGCACCACGTAGTCAGGGACGAGTATTTTCCATCACATCAGGACAGGCGCAGGCATCACACCAAGTCGTTGAAGGTACTCTTCTAGTCTCAGACTAACATGTCAAGGCCCTCTTTGACACAAGGTCCACTCATTCTTTTATATCATGCATTTTTGCATCTTGCCTTGATGTATGCATGCATAAATTAGCATTTGGGTTAGATATTATGACACCTGTGGGAGAGACAGTAGATACTACTGAGTATCTTTGGGAGATACCTGTGGAGATATCAAGTGTGAGGATAGACTCCGACTTCGTTTTATTAGACATGGTCGACTATGATGTTATATTTGGGATGGATTGGTTAGCTAACTATTGGGCTATTGTAGACTGCCGAAAGAAACTGATCATTTTTCATATATCTGGGCAATGACAGATATTA
Organism: Warburgia ugandensis; assembly: GCA_035236585.1. NCBI lineage: Eukaryota > Viridiplantae > Streptophyta > Magnoliopsida > Canellales > Canellaceae > Warburgia > Warburgia ugandensis. Next base: position 76,677,474 of record CP141129.1, on the reverse strand, counting down.
TTTCAGGGAAAAAAGGGTCAGGCGAGTACATGCATCATCTCTGCTATGAAGGCGGCACGAATCTATTCACGAGGGTGCAAAGCGTTCCTCACATATGTGACTATTAAGGACAAGAGGCAGCCACAGCTTGACAATATTGATGTTGTCCGTGAGTTTGCAGATGTTTTTCCTGAGGAATTACCAGGATTGCTGCTGAGCAGGGAGATTGACTTTACCATTGACTTGGTGCCGGGTACATCACCTATCTCTAAGGCATCATACCGTATGGCCCCAGCAGAGTTGAGAGAGCTTGAAGTATAGTTGCAAGAGTTATTAAATTAGGGTTTCATCAAGACGAGCAGATCACCATGGGGAGCACCAGTCCTTTTTGTGAAGAAAAAGGATGGATCATTGAGACTATGCATTGACTATCGGTTGCTGAATAGTGTTACTGTAAAGAACTGATACCCTTTGCCACGCATAGATGATTTATTTGATCAGCTCCAATCAGCATGAGTATTCTCCAAGATAGACCTGAGGTCAGGATATCATCAGCTAAGGGTAAGAGAAGAGGACATCTTGAAGACTGCTTTTAGGAGTTGCTATGGCCACTATAAGTTCTTAGTGATGTTGTTTGGATTGACAAATGCACCTGTAGTGTTCATGGATCTGATGAACCATGTTTTCTGAGCTTACTTGGATATGTTCGTGATTGTCTTCGTTGATGACATCTTGATTTACTCGCCTAGTCATGAGGTACACAAGGAGGATCTCCACACGGTATTGGACATACTTTGTTGACATCAGTTGTAGGCCAAGTTCAGTAAGTGTGATTTTTAGTTAGATCAGGTGTAGTTCTTAGGCCACGTCATATCTAAAGATGGGGTGGTCGTGGATCCGATGAAGGTTGAGGTAGTACTACATTGGGAGAGACCCAAGATGGTGACAGAGATACACAGTTTTCTTGGTTTGGCAGGATATTATTGTCAGTTCATAGAGGGATTCTTGAAGATTGCATTACCATTGACCACCCTGACCAGGAAAGACACTTAGTTCGTTTGGATCGATGCTTGCTAGGAGAGCTTCCAGGAGCCCAAGAGGAGACTTACTATTGCCCCAGTATTGGCCTTACCATCAGGCACAGGCGGTTATGTGGTTTATTGTGATGCCTCAGGCAATGGATTAGGAGTAGTGTTGATGCAGCATGGGAAGGTAATTGCCTATGTGTCGAGATAGTTGAAGACACATGAGGTAAATTACCCAATACATGATCTGGAGTTAGAGGCAGTGGTATTCACCCTGAAGTCCTAGAGACATTATCTATATGCTAGAAGTTTGAGATAGTCATTGATCATAAGAGCCTCAAGTACTTCTTTACTCAGAGTGATTTGAACATGAGGCAACGTAGCTGGATGGAGTATCTCAAGGACTTTGACTTCACCATACAGTACCATCCTAGGAAGGCTAACATAGTCGCAGATGCCCTGAGTAGAAAGTATAGAGTAATGATTGCCAATTTATCGAATCGGTTTAAGTTCTTCAATAGGATTTTGGAGGCACGCGACAAAGATAAAGAGACATAGGATCTGACAGATAAGGCAGATTTTCTGAGAGGACTAGATGGAGGAGTCAAATTCAAGGGTAGGTTGGTAGTGCTGGCAGATGATGGCTTGAAGTGTGAGTTACTTCAAGAGGCACACCAATCCCAGTATATGATCCATCCTGGAGGTACAAAGATGTATCATGACCTTAAGAGACATTTCTAGTGGAATGGGATGAAGAAGGATGTTGGACAGTGTGTAACACGATGTCCGACCTGTCAGCAGGTCAAAGCTGAGCATCAGCATCCATCAGGACTACTTCAGACATTGGACCTTCCTGAGTGGAAGTGGGATCATATTACCATGGACTTCATTGTGGGTCTTCCAAGGACTGTTAGCGACCATGACATGATATTGGTCATTGTGGACAAGTTGACCAAGTCTGCTCATTTTCTTGCTATCGGTTATATCAGATTAAGATACTTGGTTTACCTCGAAGTACTGGAAGAGCATGCAAGAGGCTCTAGGATTGAGGCTAAAATTTAGCACAACATTCCACCCTCAGAAAAACGGTCAGAGCGAGAGGACCATCCAGATGATTGAGGATATGCTACGGGCTTGTGTTATGGATTGAAGGGTAGTTGGGAAGATCACTTACCACTGGTAGAGTTTGCTATAATAACAATTATCACCTGAGTATTGGTATGGATCCATACGAGGAATTTTATGGCAGACCTTATCGGTCACTCTTATGTTGGAGTGATGTAGGAGAGAGACATAGTGAAGTCAGAGTTGGTGGAAGAGTGTGCAGAGAAAGTCCGACTTATCCGAAAGAGATTGTTGACAACTCATAGCTGACAGAAGAATTATGCTAACAAGAGGCAGAAAGACCTAGAGTTCTCTGAAGGGGAGCATGTATTCTTGAAGGTTTCCCCCATGAAAGGAGTGATGAGGTTTGGGAATAAAGGGAAGCTTAGCCCCAAGTACATTGGACCTTTTGAGATATTACGTAAAGTTGGGTCAGTAGCATACCAGCTAGCCTTACCACCACAGTTGGCAAATGTACACGACATTTTTCATGTATCCATGCAGAGGAAATACGTGCTAGATCCATCAACATGTTGGAGCAGATCCCAAGAGAGTTACAGCTTGATATGACATTTGAGGAGAGACCTATGCGCATACTAGATATGAAAGTCAAGGAGTTGAGGACTAAAACTATTACACTAGTCAAAGTCCTTTGGCAATATCATTCACTGCAAGAGGCCACATGGGAGATAGAAGAGGAGATGCGGAGGATCCACCTAGAGTTATTTACATAGAGGTATGTATCAAAATTTCTGAGACAAAATTTTAATAAGGTGGGAAGGATGTAATACCCTCAATTTTTTAATCTTAAATTAGTGATAAAAGAGATAAATTAAATTGAAAATTTTAATTATATAATTTGATTCTAAAAAATTAAAAACTAGAAAGTACACATCGATAAAATTTCAATGACATAAAGAAAGCAGAAAACGAAGCTCAAACGAAGAAGTTATGAGTCATTGAAGTTGTAAGGGCAGTTTGATAATTTGGAGGGGGCCAAAAATAGGGGCCTGTTTTGATCACGACACCCCTTCCACCTTCTACATGACTCTATCAGCTCTGGCAACTTCACTAGAGAAATCGTCGGGGTAAAGTTTAAGGGAAAAGCTTCCCTTCCTCCTCCCCAACACGATCTCTCTCTCCTTCAGTCTACTCCTCTCAATATCTTCTCCATTGCACTCCTTCCCTTAAACCCTGACCTCTGTAAAATCATTTTTTTTCCGCAACTAGGGATTCGGCAGCGTCAACAACCACCCATCTGATTGAGATAAGCCCCAAACCTCTAATCCCCCTTTACATGTGTGGTATATACATTAATGGCACGCATAAAAGTTAGAAAAAACAACGAGGGTTCATCGATTTTCCTAGAAATCTGTATACGCTACTGTTGGAACGCAAATAGGTTGAAAAAATATCATTAAAATAGAGATCAAACTGTCCATCTAATACATAAGGAACCCAAGAACAACCCTTTTAAGTTTAAGAAAAATTCGATGGTGGACGATGCTGGAAATAGCGAAGAACAGTACGAAGGGAAATTTTAGGAACATGAGAAAATTTGAGTAAAAACCTTAGATTTTGGAAAAATCAAGTAAAAGGAGTGTTGAAAATGGAAAATACATGAAATTTCGAGCAAAATGGTGTAAAAATCGTGAAATTTGGACACCTGTGAGGTCATCGACAATGACCAGACTCCGGTCGTCTTCTCGGGCGCCGGTTTCTGCTTCTTGCCAGTATAACCTGGTGTAAATTGGAGCCACCGGTGTAACCCGGTGTAAACTGGGGCTGCGCGGTGTAAACTAGTGCAAACGCATCCCCCCGACCCCCTATAAATTAATAATATTAATTTATGAAGTATTTTTATAAAAAACTTGATTTTGAGAGCTACAGAGGTCCAAATCACAATCAGAAACATTAGTTGTGATCGTCTTGATGACATGGACCTAGATTTAGCTTGAAAACCTACATTTGACCACTTTTAAAATTAGTTAAATTATAAAATATTAATTAATAACTTAAAACTGACTAATCAAAGGGTGATTAGGCCTCAAGACTTGAACAACGAGATAAAGTATGACAATAAACAAGGGTTCTAAGGGGCATATTAGTGTGACTACTCTAGAAATTGATCTAGACCATTGGTCTGAACTAGATCTTAGGAAATTATTGATCTACGGATGATCTGACCGTCAGATTAATGAATAAACACTAGATACACACAAAAACGAATAGACAAACATGAGATGGGACCAAATTAAGAACGAAATCATAATTTGAAATATTAGAGGATGATCTAACAGTTGGATCACCATAAATTCCCTTATGATAAAATAAATAACATCAAATAGTATTGCGATATTGATAGGCACATCGGAACGTACAAGATAAGGGGATTATACACTCGAGTTGAGTGATTTCACATCGAGGTAAGTGACTATATTTAATGTTTTTTTATTTTAAAAGCTTACATCATCATAGCATCATGATTGACTGTGATTTAAATTGCATTGTTTAAATTAGTCAAAAAATTATGAAACTCAGAATTTTATATATTATGATTGATATTTGATTTCGACAATATATTGAATGGATTATGATTGATGATTTCATGAGATCGATATTCCATATTTATGCATGATTAGAAATTTTCTCTTTTTATTGCACCACTAAAAATGATGGGTTTTCATAAGGAAAGTGGAGGCTTGGGGGCTAGTCCTTTTAGAGGTTAACCCCAGGATGAGGGGCCTGCCTTGGGGATTGCAAGGCATGAGTGCTTCTGGTTTTCGAGATACGTGTTTTTTTCGTGTTTTGGGTTTTATGATGGGTGTTCTCAACCTGTGGATGTGGTGCTAGCAAGGAGTAGGGCCAGCCACCTACTCTCCGAGATTTGTGATGTGATTGTGATATGATAGACACCTGCCCATAGATGGCTTTTCGGTAGGGGTTTGGTAACATGGATAGTCCACACTACCAATCCAACCCTTTTCATGGGGACGGACGTTAAGTCTCCCTTTATGGTGTCGATCGGGTGCGGCGGTGTTTAAGACCCTAGAGGGTTGCCACTGTGGCATGACAATTCATACTCTTATTTTGTGTGCTTGCATGATGAGCATGGAGATGTGATTATACATCTGGGTGTGACGACACTCTAAAGCTGGATATGAGTACTCATGATCGGTGATACGATTGTATGTGACGTTAGTGGGACCCATGCACCTTGGGGTGCCCTATTATTATTGTATGCTCATTTACATTAGCTCATATCATGTTTTAAATCCATGAGATGCATGTTTTATTATACATGTTTCTTTGAGATTATATTGCCATTGATTATAATGATTTTATTTTCATATATGATAGATCTTCTTATTATATCAACACTACCATGCGATTTGTTCCATCTTTATTACATTAAATGTCTATGTACCTACACAAGCAATAGCTTGCTAAGGCATTGTTTTGTTTTGCAATGCCTTAGATCTCGAGCGCCATAGCAGGAAGGGCAAGACTATTGAGAGACCGTGATAACAGTGGGACATTTCTTTACTTTGACTAATAAATAGTAACGTGAGTTAATAAACAGAGTACCATGTGACTTTCTTTATGGACTTTATACTTTTATTTTATGGATTTGATTATGATAGTTATGCATATAATGGACATTTAGGTGGGATGTTGTGATGGACAGACCCTGGGCCACATTATTATTGTGTTTCAAATATTTATTGTTTTGAAAATAAAGGCGCCGATGATTTTGACGTTGGTTTAACATGTGTATTATTTCAATTGTATCACCACAAAAATTTAATTATGTTTTAAATTATAATTGTGATGTTTTGGAAAAAAAAAGAAAAAGACCTAGAGGTTTTTAATAAATGTTTTAATAAAATAATTAATAGAATCTTTTTAACATGGGATCTTGACTACGACTATTATTATTATTATATTATAATAAAAAATTTGTTATAAAAATCCGGGGTGCTCACAAAATCATATCCAGAACATATGGATTTTCCTTTCCTCTTTTCTTATATTTTATCCTAACCATTAGATGATGTATAACCCTAAAGTGGATGGCTAGAACTGTTACATTTCTTTTACCTTTTTATGTCTCTCCTTGGATTATGTTTAGCCTAGGATAGATGGTTAAGATCTCTTTGAAGTTTTCTTTCCTTGATTCTCTTCCCAGTTCACCTTTCTATTCTCCACCCAATCACAATCCAAGTTCAACTAAATTTTCTCCTTCTAAAACATCTTTTTAACCCCTTGTAAATCACTTTGAGTCCTCCTTAAAAAATGGTTGGCAGCACACTAAAAAAATCTCCACTAATGGTTTTCCACTCTGGTCTTCTTACATGCTTAATTTTTATTGGTCCATCCTAGTACTCCTTGATTCTCTCTTCTCAATTACATCTCATTGGATGCCTTCTAGCATAGCCCTAATACAAAATAGATCTTAGCCCTTATTTCTTTAAAAGTTTGGATGAATTGTGATCATAGATTTTTCATAAATTGTCTCTCTCCTCTCCACTTATTTTCCTCTATTTTCTCATGTACATCATGTTTTTGCATATCTTTATGCGTGGGAAAATCATGGAGTCCCTTGAGTGGTCCTATTTTGGGGTTAAAAGAGAGAGAGAGAGAGAGAGAGAGAGAGAGAGAGAGAGAGAGAGAGAGAGAGAGAGAGAGAGAGAGAGAGAGAGAGAGAGAGAGAGAGAGAGAGAGAGAGAGATTGCTTGGAAGATGTCAGGTCTGAATATCTGAGTGTATGTACATGCTCATGTGTGTCACCTAGCATGGACTTTACCCTCATGGATGAGGTCATTGATGATATAGGTAAAGGTATGCAGTTCATGTCATGACTGATAATGTGGCAAATTACAACTCTATAGGAAAAGACTAATGGATAAAAGGAAGCATCTATATTGGGTCCTATGTGCTGCACATTGCATTAATTTAGTGCCAGAAGATATTATCAAAAATAAAATAATCAATGCGGTGATTGATATTAGGAGGAAAATAACAACTATCATAGACAAATTCCTCATATTTGGTGGGAAATGACGTTCTATCATGATAGTTACACAACTAGTACTTCATTTAACTTTTATTGACCACTATAATATTTTCTACTTCATTATTTTCAATGTATACCATAACATAGCATTCTTGCTATGATTTGCAATATACTTTCTAAATCCATACGTCCAATTCAATGACAATATTTCTAATGACCAAAAAAATTATGAGGAAGTATTAAATGTATCCAATGACTTGAGCATGGTTTTGATCTACAAATACAAGTTCTCAATGAGGCGAGAGCTATTAAATTGAATACAGACGAAAACAAACAATTTAAATCAAGTCAAGATTATTTTGGATGATACATATCAAGTCAAGAATCAATCGCTAACATTTTTCAAATGCAAAAGAGAGTGTCTGAATCATTTCCACAACAATCAAAAGCCCTAGGCAAGCAACTTGATTGAAACAAATCTATTTAAAAGTAAAATATTCACCATAATTTCTGCTTTAAATCATAACATGGTGTAGTCTAAAATTTGGTTGAAAACTCATATATTTACAAACAAAACAATCACCATTATTTTTGCTATAAATCATAACAATATAATAATCCTAAACTTGATTGAAAAATCATCTATTTGCATGCAAAATAGTCACTATAATTTTTTATTTTAAGCATAATATATAACATTCCAAAACATGGTTGAAAACTCATCTATTTGCAAGAAAAACAGCCTCTATAATATTTGTAATAAAGCATAACATATATCAATACAAAACTCAATTGAAAACTTGCCTATTTACTAACAAAATAGTCACTATAATTTCTGCTATGATGTGCAACACATAGTAATTGAAACTTGATTGTAAACTCATCTATTTACAAGTAAAATAATCACTATAATTTCTACTATAAACAATAACATATAGTAGTCCAAAACATGATTCAAAACTCATTTATTTGTAAGCAAAACAAACACTATAATTTCTTCCATAAATTATAATGTACATGAGTGCAAAACCTAAGTGAAATGTCATCTATTTGCTAGCAAAACTATTTCTATAATTTCCATTATAATGCATAACATAAAGTAGTACAAAATTTGATTGACAAAATAGTCACTATTATTTCAGCTATAATACATAACATATACCTATAACATCCTGGATTTTTCAAGCCTTTATTGATTGTAAGTTGGAAAGCAGCAGAAATTGCCCAGTTTTAGAAAACATTATTGGTTGGATAATTCATATTTAATTTTGAGAAATTCATCAACTTCTTTCTAGGAGTTACAATAAAACCTCAACATATATGTAAAATAGTAATTTTCTAACCTAGGAATGGTTAGAGATACATGCCACAGGATCACCCATACTATCACAAATAAATTCATATAATCTATTCAATAATTTGAACAATCTATATTACAATAATCCAATGTGTCAACAGGAATTTAAGTTATATACATTCCCAAAACAAAACCCTATATTCTATAAAAGCATCTCCTCCTCATATCTAAACTGATCCAAGTACTTTCACCTTCCCTGTGTCTCTCTCACACTTGAGATACTTGGTATATCACCTAAAATTTTTGGTTGTAGGGGGTGATAATAAATAATAACTCACAATATGGTGAAAAACTAATATAAGCCAGAACACTTAAAATACAGTATGTAATAGCATATGTATAAGCATATATCTATCTTTACATATACACATATATAGTTTTTGAAAATCATGATCAACACATATGTGACAAAGATCCACAAAGACTAATGAATTCAAATCATCCATAATGTTGGAAAGTAATTGAAAATTTTGTCAAATCAAAGTGTTCAAAACAAATGATGCTGAACGGAGGCGCATAGCCCTCAATCCAAATTGCATAAATACATGCCCACCTCATCGTGGAAAACTAATCGCTCCATGTCATGGTGGCATATAGTCCTAGCTGTGGCATACAATCCTACCATCCGGGAGCAATGGTGCCAACTCTCGAGAATGACCAACATTCCCAGCATGTTAACAACACACACACATCTATGCTCGTAAGGCCTACCATACCCACTAGCGACTACCATGGCCTTTATGTTTGCTTGTGGTTACCGTCATGCACCATGACTCACAAGACCTCATGGGGGTGACTCAACTACCACTCAAAGCACAACCCCATGAGAAGGTATTCCTATTGCCCACTATCTCCATTGCAAGGCTGGTATTAATCTCATTTTATAGGTCATTGGGTAGCTGCACCTCCTAGCCTAGGATTTCCAGGACTTATGACACATTGACTCAGTACACCTGCTAGGTGATCCGAGATATAGGATACTCTCAAAGTTCCTGCCCAAAACATGGATGAAATCCATATCCACAAGGCCTTATAGCTGCTCATACAGCACATGCCTAAGCATCAACATATTTGTATTCATCAGGACTTAAGGACACCCATAGAGTGCCAACCTAAATCATCGATGAAATCCATAATCATCAAGGCTTATAGCTCCTCGTAGAGTTCCTGCCTAAGTATCAACAAAACCACATACATTAGGACTTGTGACCACTCAAAGCGCTTCTGTTAAGTGTTCAATTTTGGTCAAAACACCCCTAATTTAGTATTTGATTAGAGCATCTAGACTATTAATTTTAAGATTTTATATCAAATATTTCATTTTAGCTTTAATTGGCCATCCAACTATTGAATTGTAAAATTTAGTAGTTAGATGACTATTAAAGCTAATTAACGGTTTAGATTGTGCTAATTGGGTCATATGCATTGCAGATCGGTCAACTCAGGTGTGGACGCTCCAGATCGAATCCAGGATATTAGATGGAGATCAGATGAAGTTTCCAGGAAAGAGACTGAAGACTTTGAAGACTTACAGAGTTCTAGCAAGACCAGGATACTAGTGGACCCCACCTATCTCTATCATTCTATCTCCTCTTCCTTCTCTCACTCCTCTCTTATTTCTCTCCTCTCTTATCTCTCCCATCTTATCTCTCCCATCTCTCTTCAATCTCTCCATCTCTACACGTCTCTCTCTTTTTAAGTACCCTTCCTCCTTCTCCAAAGGGATGTTTTTTCTTCACTTGGGGCTGGCCAACTTTCCCCCACTTGTCACCTTCCCATTTCTCTTTCTCTCTCTCAAGTTCTCCTTTACCTCTCATCACCCACGTTCCTTGTCCTCTCCCCCACGCTCTCGCCTCTCTCTCCATCTACCTCCTATTGCTCTCTCTCTCTCTCTCTCTCTCTCTCTCTCTCTCTCTCTCTCTCTCTCTCTCTCTCTCTCTCTCTCTCTCTCTCTCTCTCTCTCTCTCTCTCTCTCTCTCTCTCTCTCTCTCTCTCTCCGGCTCCTCATCTCCCTAGTCAGCCCGCAACCCTTCCTCCCTTCTTCTTCTATCTCCATCCCCTTTCTCTCCTTCCATCTCTCTCGATTTACCACTACTACTTTCTTCTCCTTCTCTCTTTCACTGATCTTTCTCCCCATCTCTCATTAGATGATGATTAGGCACGAGCCGGCTTCGTTCATCTGATGCCCAGAAAAGGCGTCGGTTTTCCTCTTCAGGCGAGCATCCACATGCCCAAGCACGAACCCATCTTTCCATCTGCCTAATCATCTCCAGCTCTCTCTCTCTCTCTCTCTCTCTCTCTCTTTCTCTCTCTCATTTCCAGATCCCAATCTCTCCCTATCTTTCCCTCTTTGCTTCCACCCTCAGCCTCTGCATCACTTGCTCCTCTGCCTTGCTTCGGAATTGACCACAGCCCTGCATCCGTTGCACACCCCAAGTGTCGTTTCCTCCTTTGCTCCTCCTTCTCATATCTCTCTTTCTCTTCTTCCTCTTTTCTCTCTTCACTCTCCATTCTTCTCTCCCACGCTCTCTTCTCAATGCCTAGACCCATCCGGACAGTCCTGGGGAAGAAAATTGGGTTTTCTCCCATCTCTTCCACTCTCCTCTCTTCCTCCGGCCAGCTTCTCTACCCTCTCACTTCTCTTCATCGGACGGTCTAGGATTGGAAACCCAAACTGGGTTTCCATTCCCAACGCACTCCCGCAATCCTCCTTCTCTTTCCTCCTTCCTCTTCCTTTCTTCCCCCCTTCTCTGGTTCCCATCGTGTTTTCCTGGTTTTTTCGTGAAAAACCAGAACCCCTGAAGAAATTACGAGTGTGCCCCTGGCAGAACTCTGATGAAATTCCACATCTGCCCCTGTCAGATCTCAGAAATTCCCAACGGGTCCCCGATTTAATTCCATCTGAGTCCCTATTCTATTTACATCCATGTCCCTAGAAGAATTCCATCCATGTCCCCAATTTAATTCCAACTAGGTCCCCTGTTTAATACCATCTGTGTCCCCAGACTAATTCCATCTATGTCCCTGATTTAATTCCAACTGTGTCCCTATGCTATTCTGGTTTTACCTTATCTTCATTCTAACTATTCAAAGACAGTGCAATCCAAGGACAAGCTTATCCAGGATGCCTTTTAGTTTTATTTTATGTTTTCCTTGGAATAAATAATTGTGAAAATTGGAACAATTGAATAAATCTGGATCTTAGTTTATTTCTAGTATATTCTTTGTTTTTATTCTTTTAGTTGAATTTTATTTAAAACTCCATCATTTTAAATCAAGTCCTCGTGGGATCGACCCGTACTTACATAAGCTACACTACAATAGCCCGTGCACTTGTGGTTAAACAATTAACAAGTTTTTGGCGCTGTTGCTGGGGACTTGCAATGGAGTTTTTATAAAATTTAATTAAAAATCCAAAAAAATACAAATAAAAATTAGAAAAAATCTAAAAAAATTAGGAATTGCATTTTAGGCATTTTTAGGTGAATCTTTGAGTTTTTTTTAGTGCATAACCACTTTATTTCCTAAATTTGGTACTAATTGTTAAGTTTCTTTTTCAGGAAATTGGAGTGGAGCTTCATCAATTAGATAGATTTTTCTTGCTTTCCTAGATTAGGAATTTTATTTTTGTGTGAATCTTGTAGTGAGGCCCCTTGTAATTTGCATTTTTCATTTTAATTTTAAAGGGTTGTAATAATACAAGGTAAGTGTGGGACAAGGTGGCCCACACTTGATCTTCATCAGAAACCTTGCTGTAAGTCTTCTCACTCATTTATTTTCTAGATTAGGGTTTGCATTTAGAATAATTTGCATTGTTTGGTAGTTAAATTGCATATAGAAAGCATCTGTTATAATTGTTGCATCTTAGGGTTTGCATTAGTTTATTGCTTTTAATTGCATTTAGGACGCGTCTAACACTTTAAGGTGGATTATATGTTGATCGAATTGCCATGGTGTGTGAAAATTAATTAGTAAGGGCACCCTACCCCTACAAGATCAAGGGTGGATTTCATCACCACTCCTTAGCCCACCTAGGATAATCACCTCAAACGCGCAACCCTACCATTCACTTTAATTTAAAATCAATTAGAAGAGACCTATAGGGCCATCACATGCTCGTAGGACCCTCTTAATAGGACACGAATTACTGTCACTCCGGTTACTTTTGATCACTGTGGTTATTGGGGGTTGTCTAATAGAGCCTCGCTCTTCCCCCACCTCCTGTCAACGTTTGTTGAGGTCTAAACGCCTCCTTACACGAGGGTTGTATTAACTGCTTTGGTTAGAACCTAACTGGTGAGCAGTAGTTAACTCCTAAAAAGAGGAGGAGCGTTAGATCAGGCTAATTAAAAGCATTGTCCCCATAGAAAATCAAGAAAATCAAAATATCTATGCTTGTTAGCCTTAGGGGATTGCTTGATTGTGTCCTATTTTGTGCATCATTTTAGGCACTTAGGTTGCATCATTTAGGATAGAAAAATAAAAAATAAAAAAAACCAAAAAGATCTTTCATTGTATGCACTTTTGGATATGCGACGAAACTGGTAGGTTAGTCTCGTACGACCAAAAAGACAGACCAACAATGGCTGATCAACGATCAAGGGGTAACTCACCCCATGGTAGTATCAGAGGTGATCAAGGTCCTCCATTCATCATGAATGAGGACCCACCACCTCTAATTGATGATGAATATCAACCTCCACCAAGGAGGAATAATCATCAACAAAGAAATTGGAGAAGGAATGGAAATAGGGAATGGGACCAACAGAGTGACCGTGGAGAAAATGATGTTTATCAGAATCCTCAAGGATGAACCTTAAGAGACTACCTTCAACCTACACGCACCAGTACACCCTCTTGTGTCATTCTTCCTCAAAATGCTGGTGCGTTAGAATTAAAAACGGGAGTAATTCAATTACTTCCCAAATTTCATGGGCTAGATAGTGAGAGTCCTTATTTGCACCTTAAAGAATTTGATGAGGTATGTAGTACCCAAAGAACCCAAAATATAGGTCTAGATACTATCAGGCTTAAGCTATTTCCTTTCTCTTTAAAGGAAAAGCCAAAAATGTGGTTTAATGCACTACCACCAGGTTCCATAAGGACTTGGAATGAAATGAGTAGGGAATTCTTGAAAAAGTTTTTCCCTGCACATAAAACCAATACACTCCGTCGTAAGATAATGAACTTTACCCAAAGAGATAAAGAATCATTCTACCAATGCTGGGAAAGGTTCAAAGATCTATTGCTTACTTGCCCACATCATGGCTATGAACCATGGCGCATTATCAGCTTCTTTTATGAAGGACTTAATTTTGACATGCGCCAGTTTGTAGAGATGATGTGCAATGGTAACTTTTTGAATAAACAACCAGATGAGGTGGAGGAGTATTTGGAATGGCTAGCTGAAAGTGCACAGACATGGGCTGACTCAGAAAGAGTAGAACATTCAGATAGACCCAAGCCCACTACCACATCTACTAGGGGAGGCATGTATGCCATGACTGAAAAAGATGAAATCAGTGCCAAAGTAGCAACCCTAGCTAGAAAAGTAGAAGCTATGGAAATGGGAACGAAAACCTTAACTAATGATGAACAAGTGTGTAGCATTTGTGAAAGTGCGTCACATCTTACTCAGGAATGTCCTACCATCCCTACATTTCAAGATGTACTTCATGATCAGGCTAATGCACTTAATAATTATAAAAGACCTTTCTCCCCATATTTAGAGACATATAATCCCAACTGGAGAAACCATCCAAATTTCAATTGGAAAAATGGACCAAATACTAATGTCTCACAACCAGGCCCATACCAGAGTCATCAACAACCAAACCAAGGACTACTTGCTCCACCACCATACCAAACTCATCAACCTCATTCTCCTTGATGTTACTTGCCCCCACCTAAAAGGCATGTTGAGGATCATCAATACGTTCAAAATCAGGAGAGGAAAATTTCTCAATTAGAAAGTCAAGTAAAACAAACCAACTAGTCTATGAATGAATTAAAAAACATGATGAGTCAAATGATGCAAAATATGGAAAAAGGAAAATTCCCAACACAACCACAAGCAAACCCTAAGGGAGTGCATGCGGTTAGCATTAATGCATCTGATGAAACATCTAGCTCTACCATGGAACAGACTAACGCTGTTACTATTCTTAGGAGTGGTAAAATAATTGAGAAAGATTTGCCTCAAAAGATTGAAAAGGTAGAAAAAGCTAAAGAAAAATCTCAAGAAAAGGACCATGTTTCACCCGTTGACCCATGTCCATTCCCACAAAGGTTGCGGCAAGCCCCAAAGTCTGCCTCTAATGATGAGATTTTAGAGATTTTCAAGCAAATCAAGATCAACATACTGATCTTAGATGCTATAAAACAAATCCCATCATATGCCAAATTCTTAAAAGACTTATGCACCATCAAGAGAAAATTAAATGTCCAAAAGAAGGCATTTTTGATTGAACATGTTAGTTCTATTCTTCAACATCATACACCACCAAAGTACAAGGATTCTGGTTGCCCCACTCTTACTTGTACTATTGGCAACTACAAGATAAACCAAGCTCTTCTTGATTTAGGATCTAATGTGAACCTATTACCATACTCGGTATATGAACAGTTAGGTCTGGGTGAATTGAAACCTACATCTACTATGCTCTAGGTAGTTGATCATTCTATAAAAATACCAAGAGGGGTAATAGAGGATGTGTTAGTCCAGGTAGAACAATTCTGTTTCCCTATAGACTTTTTGGTTCTAGATACACAACCAGTGGTGAATGAGAAGAATAAAATACCAGTCATCCTGGGACGACCATTTTTGGCTACGTCCAATGCCTTAATCAATTGTAGAAATGGTGTGATGAAATTCTCCTTTGGCAATATGACATTAGAGCTAAACATCTTTAACATTTGTAAGCAACCTGGTGAAACTATTGATGATTTGCACAGTGTTAACATGATCAATTCAGTTGTGCAAGATCAGTTTCAGTCATCTTCCTTGTCGGACCCACTTGAGGCCTGTTTGGCCCATTTTAATGAGTTTAATGAGGATACATTAATAGAGGAAGTTAATGCCCTCCTTGATTCTGTTTCTATCATGGAAACATAAAAATAGAAACCCCCTTTCGAGGACCTTCCACTGAGGGAGTCTACTCCTATGACGACCCGGTTTTCTCATGCATTTTTAAATGAAAAATCTAAATTCCTAAGGCAGGATCCCTATTTAAAAAAAAACAATGCAGTGCAGTGGAAAAATCTTTTATTTGAAATTCAATTTGAAAACCTCGAGTGTCATTTGCTTTCACAACAACCAAGGTAGTTTTTGAAAAGCTTTAGAAATCATAAGTGTTTTTCCCCAGATCTATCCGGTCACAGCACACAACCCAACTGTAATTAAATACATGTCCAAAGGGTTGAGAATTTACTTACATGTATAATTGTTTCCTTTTTGATTCACTTACTCGTAGCACTAACATAGATGTCCTCTACTCGTGGATGGAATTATCCTGAAAATTGTTAAGGATAGGGTGAATATATACTATACTCAGTAGGAGTCTATCACTACTAGTTTTGCAATGCATGCTATGTTTAAAAATCATGTGCTCATAAAAACATATGCATGTTCGAATATTCATGTTCAATATTGATATTAAAAACCACTGTTAAACTGGAATACTGACGACTTAAAGAAATATCATAATCCAAGTCGAAAGTATCATATATCATAAACTTAAAGATATGCATCAGATGCTCAACTGAATCCAACTCATGGATATCTGGTATGGCATGGTCGACCAACCTCATATCATGCCATATGCAATGCAAATAAGTCCACAAAACCATAGGGTCCAAACTATGCCCACGACCTCGCCGCCGTGTGGTCCCCAAGTACCTGAGGACACAGTGTCATAGTCTCCACGGGGCATATGACACATCAACCCAGTGCCGTGACACCAGTGGTAGGCCCCCTGTACCACATGCAGTCGACGTAGGAACATGCCCTTTTTGGGCGTGGTACCCATTCCACCTAGTAGTGGTAGAGGCTGGGTGGCCAACCCAAACCCCTCGGCATAGCACCCACGAGCTTACTAGCTCAAATCACATAAGATCAAACAAGCGAAAAACCTCTTTTTCAAAACCTGTCCTCTTTGGGTCCCTCACAACTGCCTGCCCCCCGGCACTCTAGCATCTTTTGGTAACCCTCAAGGACATGCAATTTTTGCAAGAACTTAAATCATGCAATGTATGCAATTGTTTGCAAAGCATATCTATGCAATCATTTACAAAACATGTCTATGCATAAAGCATTTATCACATGCATACCGAATGAAGTCATGCTAAACAAGTCATATACTTAAACCCTGTATTCTCAAAACAATCATAGTTCTTTTAAAGAATCTAGTAGCGATAGAGCACCTACTTGACTAGGTCGCGCTAACCCCTTTCTCCTCGGACGCTCCTGAACATGGTTTGGGGAATCAAGGTTAGTTTGGCCCATATTTTATGGGTTTTAGAGTAGTTGGTCTTATCACTTAGGCATTAAGGGTCCATCCCTATGCCTATGGGTGTCTTAAGGTCCTAATTGGGCCTTGGTATCATCAGTTTTCCAAAGGTTTAGCGGTCATGCGCCACCATCCTATTCTAAGGTTCATCCCTACATTTGATTGGGCCTTGATCAGGGAGTTTTTAGTCTGGGTGTGTCTACATCGTCAACACGGACACAACGCCTTTTGCGGCGCCTCAATCGGAGCTCTAGATCTGAAGTTATAAGCATTTTAGTGTCACACGTACATAAGGGCTTTAAGAGTGAAAAACAGAATGCTAGCGCGCTGCACGTTAGCGTCAGCATCATGCGCTCACCTTTTCTTAAGGAACGAAGAAATCCAGTATCCCTACCACGCTGCGCGTTTGCGGTGTGTGCCTCAGCTGGCGTGTCTGCAAACGAGCAGGGTTTTCTGCCCGTTTTTCCTTTTTGCAGGCGCATCCCCGGACGCG
The DNA here is from genome assembly GCA_035236585.1 of Warburgia ugandensis. Classification (NCBI taxonomy): domain Eukaryota; kingdom Viridiplantae; phylum Streptophyta; class Magnoliopsida; order Canellales; family Canellaceae; genus Warburgia; species Warburgia ugandensis. Next base: position 76,659,992 of record CP141129.1, on the reverse strand, counting down.
CCCGTTGGTTTTCTCAGACGCAATCGACGCGTCACGTTCCGGCTGGAACGTTTTCATCGTCTGGGGGACCGGGGCATCCTCAGGACACCCTGGTTTGACCCTGCTGAACCATTGCGGCCCAAGGAACGTCCCTGGGTCCTTGGTGGCTCTCCAGGGCTCCACTTTGCATGGTTTTTCATGCAAAAACCTAGGGGAATTGATCTTAGAACTACTGTGAAGATGGGTTTTGAGGGATCTTGGGCATACCTGGCTTGTTGCTGGGTTTTTCTCCTTGCTTCCCCTTTAGGTCACTCCTCCACAACGGGTTTTCTTCAACCTTTTGGGCTGCCATTAGAGGCGCCCAAGAGCTCTATTTATAGAGCTATGAGAGGGTTCTTGAGGGGGCTCTCACCGCCTTTGAATGGAGGTGGAGAAACCTCCAGAATGGCTATGATTTCTCCTCCAATCACCGCCGTTCTAGAACCCTCTAGGAGGTTGAAGATGAAGGGTGCCCGTATCAAAACAGGCTCCTGTGTTTTGTAGGCTAAATCCGTTTTTTAATAAAAATTACATTTTTGCCCCTAAACTTCAAAGGGCCATAACTTGCTCATTTTAACTCCGTTTTGGGTGATTTTGGTCTTGTTGGATTCCTTTTTCTGAGGCACACCTAATGGTATCATTTTTAGGACCAAATTTATGGGTTCAATCAAGGTGAATAGTGAAATGACCAAAATACCCTTATCTTAAAAAGTGAACTTTAGATGTTACAAAATTGGAGTCATTACAACTCCCCTTCCATCATTCATAGAACCTCCTAAGCTTGAATTGAAATCTCTACCATTAGATTTAAAATATACCTTTTTAGGAGACAAAGAGACTTTTCCTGTAATAATTTCCTCCCAATTAGAAACATCTCAGGAGGAAAAGTTAATAGACACTTTAAAATAACACAAAGGTGCTATAGGATAGACCATAGCTGATATAAAGGGCATTAACCCTTTAATCTACACCCATAGGATATATCTAGAGGATGAAGCTAAGCCATGTCATCAAATGCAAAGAAGGTTAAATCCTAATATGAAAGATGTGATTAGAGCAGAAGTCTTAAAGTTGCTTGATGTGGGAATCATCTATCCCATAAGTGATAGCAAATGGGTAAGTCCTACTCAGGTGGTTCCAAAGAAGTCTGGAGTGACAGTAATAACTAATGCCAACAATGAATTGATCCCTACTAGGGTTACTACTGGTTAGCGTATTGTATCGACTATCGAAAGTTAAATGCTGTTACAAGGAAGGACCATTTTCCTTTGCCCTTCGTTGATCAAATGTTAGAAAAGGTTGCAGGACATCAGTACTATTGTTTCTTAGATGGTTATTCAGGGTATAACCAAATAGAAATTGCACCCGAGGATCAGGAAAAGACCACATTTACATGTCTTTTTAGCACGTTTGCTTACAAAAGAATGCCATTTGGATTATGTAATGCTCCTACCACATTTCAATGTTGCATGTTAAGCATTTTTAGCGATTTGGTGGAGAGAATTTTAGAGGTTTTCATGGACAACCTTTTTTTTTTTGGTAATTCATTTGAAACATGTCTTAAAAATCTAAGAAAAGTCTTAACTCGTTGTAAAGAAAAGAACCTAGTGCTTAATTGGGAAAAATGTCATTTCATGGTTCCTAAGGGAATTGTCTTAGGTCACATTGTGTCATCTAAAGGTATAGAGGTAGATAGAGCTAAAGTTGATCTAATTTCCAATCTACCCATTCCAAAATCTATTAGGGACATTCGATCTTTCCTAGGTCATGCAGGATTCTATCGGAGGTTCATTAAGGATTTTAGTGCAATATCTAGACCACTATGTCACCTCCTCACAAAGGATACTCCTTTTGAGTGGACTGAGGATTGTCAAGAAGCATTTATAAAGTTGAAAGACAAGTTGACCACTGCACCTATCATGCAACCGCCTGATTGGAGTCTACCCTTGGAAATCATGTGTGATGCCAGTGACTATGCTATAGGAGCTGTACTAGGACAGAGAAAAGAAAAGAAGCCACACGTCATCTACTATGCCAGTAGGACCTTAACTAGCACCCAAATGAACTATTCTACTACAGAGAAAGAACTCTTAGTAGTTGTCTTCGCATTGGATAAATTCAGGTCTTACTTGGTTGGATCTAAAATAGTCATATTCATTGACCATTCGACCCTCAAGTATCTTCTTTCTAAGAAAGATGCTAAGCCTAGACTAATTAGATGGATTCTCCTACTCTAAGAGTTTGACATTAAAATAAAAGATAAAAAGGGAGTAGAGAATGTGGTAGCTGACCATTTGTCTCGCTTAGTCCTAACAGAGCCTTTAGATGAGTTGCCAATTAAAGACACTTTCCCTAATGAGCAACTTTTTCATGTTTCCCATCCTCCCTGGTTTGCTGATATAGCAAATTATTTAATCACGGGAAAAATTCCTGAACATTGGACTAAACAAGAAAAGCAAAAATTCTTTTCCAATGTTAAGCACTATTTCTAGGATGATCCATACCTGTTTAAATACTGCCCAGATCAAATCATTAGGAGATGTGTCCCTGACTTAGAACAACATAATGTTATCTCCTTTTGTCATTCAGAAGCATGTGGTGGACATTTTTCTGCCCAGAAAACAGCGGCAAAGATTTTGCAGTGCGGTTTTTATTGGCCGTCATTGTTCAGAGACACACAGGTATTCTGTAAATTATGTGAGCAATGTCAAAAGTTAGGAGGAATAACCCGTAGGAATATGATGCCTCTAAACCCTATTCTTATCATAGAAATTTTTTATTGTTGGGGTATAGATTTCATGGGTCCATTCCCACCCTCTTTTGGCTATATTTATATCTTATTGGCCATAGACTATGTTTCAAAATGGATTGAGGCTATCCATGTAGGCATAATGATCACAAAATGGTTCTTAAATTTTTAAAAGAAAACATTTTTTCTAAATTTGGGACCCCTCAGCCATTATAAGTGATAACGGTACACATTTTTGCAACAAACCATTTGAAGCACTAATGAAAAAATATAATATTACACATAAAGTTGCAACACCGTATCACCCACAAACAAGTGGACAAGTAGAAGTATCTAATCCGGCCATCAAACAAATCCTTCAAAAGACTGTTAATCCAGATCGTAAAGATTGGTCTCTTCGACTGACCAATGCGCTCTGGGCTTACAGGACTGCACATTGCACCCCGATTGGTATGTCTCCCTATCGTATTGTATATGGTAAGGCTTGTCATTTTCCTATGGAATTGGAACATAGAGCCTATTGGGCAATAAAGACATTCAATTTCAATATGGATAAAGCAGGCTCATATCCCAAACTCCAACTTAATGAGTTGGAAGAGATCAGGCAAGAAGCTTATGAGAGTAATAGGATATATAAAGAAAAGATGAAAGTTTTTCATGATAAGAACATAATGAGAAAATCCTTTACTCCAAGCCAGAAGGTTCTACTTTACAATTCTAAGCTCCACTTATTTCCAGGTAAGCTTAGATCTCGATGGACCAGTCCATATATAGTAAAAGAAGTTTTTCCATATGGGACTGTCGAGTTTGAGAATACTAGGACTGGTCATTCTTTTAAAGTGAATGGTACGTTTAAAGCCTTTCCTAGATTATGAGAATCCAGAAGTTGAGTCCACAACTCTGGAGGATGCTGTTTATTAGGATTGAGTGGATTTGATCCCTCTGTACCATATTTTGTATTTTTGTTATTTTCTACATCACCCATCTTCATTTTAGGTCCTACTTTCTAAATATTCAGGACAATGTTTCTGTCAGGTTGGGGGGTGTAGAATTATAGCAAATTCTATTTTTTTTAAGATTTTTACGTGTTTTCCTTGGTTTTTTCAAAAAAAACATATTTAAAAATTTTTTTAAATGAAAAATTTGAAAAATTTTAGGTCATTTCCCATACTATGATGAGAATTGGATTTTCTGAAGTATAATCTAGATAACTTTAGCTTATTAATGGAATTGAATATGATTAATTCATCATTTTACTCATTTTCTAAAGTATTACATGAAAGCAAAGTCTTAGATCACATATGTACACGCAGTTGCATATAGATAGTCTAGATTGATAAGTGGCTATAACTTAGATATCTTGAAGAAATTTAGTGGAGACCTATAACCTAAGTGAGTTTTAGAGCCATTCATCCTTTTGAGAGGTTATAAATATTCCTAATTTTCTTCAGGGTGCTTAAAGAAAATTGATCCCAAACTCTTAAATTTGGCTAATTACCTGAATAATTAGAATACTACCTTTAAAATTCTGGAAGTTCATTGAATTTGATAGATTATAGAAAACCTAGAAAATGATTTAGGTCATCCTTGTTGTTAACTTAGAGACATAAAGCCTACCCATAAAGTATTTTTACCACTAGTCAGGCAACCTGAGCCTTTTATATAAAGTCTTTTCTTTTGTCATCCAAATTACCCTTTACTCATATTAACCCAATATAAATTATCCATTACCCATTTTTCTTTGAAAAATAAGTTAGAGAAGAATGAAAGAATATCTTTTAGTTGCAATGAAAGTAGAAAGGTGGATATGAAGAAAAGAAATATTCTTCAAAGTGAGTCAAAAGTACTAAAATATAAAGAAAAAAAGTTGAAAAAAAAAAAAAAGAGTTTGAAGAATGCAAAGAAATAGAAAAAGAAATATTCACTTCAGCAAAGAAAATGAAAGAAGAATTGTCAACAATAGATGACCTCTACTTATTTTTTTGAAGAAACTTTGAATACCCTTATACCCTTTCTTTAGTACCCTATCCTAAGCCTATGTTTCGTCCTAGTTAAAGACCTATTGATTCTAGGAGGAATATAGCCTTGATGAGAAAATGAATGGATAGGATTTAAAAGAATAGTATTTCTAAATATTCCAAAGGTAATGGCATCTATTCCAAAGGGATCAAAACAATTCCTTAGTAATTCCCGTTCTTCATGAGTATATATGAGATAAATTTGTTTTCATTGACTCTTCTCACAAAAGAGAGATATGATTTGAACCTTCTATCTGAGAGATTTTATTTCTGAGCGTATGTCATTAGTAAGGATTGAGGTCAAAACATATTTCAGATGGAGTTCAAAAGTTAGAAGTCTACTTAGAGATAAAGATTATTCTATGTGTAGACTGCATATGCACATACTCACTCTGAGATCTGAGTTCAAATGGAATGTTTTTAGCATATGAGTAGGGTTTTGAATTCTTCAGTTATCTTTATTAGTTTGCTAAAGTTGATGGATTTATTTAAAATAATTCTCTGAAAAAAAAGTGGAGATGACCTAAAAAATAAAAAATTTTGAGTTGATTTCTTTGCATCTTTTGCTAGGGACTAGCAAAATGCTGGTTAGGGGGTGTGTTTAGTGCTCAATTTTGGTCAAAATACCACTAATTTAGTATTTGATTAGAGCATCTAGACCATTAATTTTAAGATTTTACATCAAATATTTAATTTTAGCTTTAATTGGCCATCCAATCGTTGAATTGTAAAATTTAGTGGTTAGATGACTATTAAAGCTAATGAATGGTTTCTATTGCGCTAATTGGGTCCTGTGCATTGCAGATCGGTCAACTCAGGCATGCACGCTCCAGATCGAATCAAGGATATTAGATGGAGATCAGATGAAGTTTCAGGGAAAGAGACTGAAGACTTTGAAGACTCGCAGAGTTCTAGCAAGACCAGGATACTAGTGGACCCCACCTATCTCTATCATTCTATCTCCTCTTCCTTCTCTCACTCCTCTCTTATCTCTCCCATCTCTCTTCAATCTCTCCATCTCTACACATCTCTCTCTTTTTAAGTACCTTTCTTCCTTCTCCAAAGGGACATTTTTTCTCCACTTGGGGCTGGCCAACTTTCCCCCACTCGTCACCTTCCCATCTCCCTTTCTCTCTCTCACGTTCTCCTTCACCTCTCATCTCCCACGTTCCTTGTCCTCTCCCCCATGCTCTCACCTCTCTCTCCATCTACCTCCTATTGCTCTCTCGTTGTCCCTCTTTACCTCTTCTCTCTCTCTCTCTCTCTCTCTCTCTCTCTCTCTCTCTCTCTCTCTCTCTCTCTCTCTCTCTCTCTCTCTCTCTCCGGCTCCTCATCTCCCCAGTCAGCTCGCAACCCTTCCTCCCTTCTTCTTCTATCTCCATCCCCTTTCTCTCCTTCCATCTCTCTCGATTTACTGCTACTACATTCTTCTCCTTCTGTCTTTCACTGATCTTTCTCCCCATCTCTCATTAGACAATGACTAGGCACGTGCCGGCTTCGTTCATCTGACGCCCAGAAAAGGCATCGGTTTTCCTCTTTAGACAAGCATCCACACGCCCAAGCACGAACCCATCTTTCCATTTGCCTAATCATCTCCAGCTCTCTCTCTCTCTCTCTCTCTCTCTCTTTCTCTCTCTCTCTCATTTCCAGATCCCAATCTCTCCCTATCTTTCTCTCTTTGCTTCCACCCTCGGGCTCTGCATCACTTGCTCCTCTGCCTTGCTTCAGAATTGACCACAGCCCTGCATCCGCTCACACCCCATGCGTCGTTTCCTCCTCTGCTCCTCCTTCTCATATCTCTCTTTCTCTTCTTTCTATTCTTCCTCTTTTCTCTCATCACTCTTCATTCTTCTCTCCCAGGCTCTCTTCTCAACGCCTAGACCCATCCGGACGGTCCTGGGGAAGAAAACCCAGGGTTTTCTCCCATCTCTTCCACTCTCCTCTCTTCCTCCGGCCAGCTTCTCTACCCTCTCACTTCTCTTCACTGGACGGTCTAGGACTGGAAACCCAAACTGGGTTTCCATTCCCAACGCACTCTCCCTATCCTCCTTCTCTTTCCTCCTTCCTCTTCCTTTCTTCCCCCCTTCTCTAGTTCCCACCATGTTTTCCTAGTTTTATCATGAAAAGCCAGAACCCCTGAAGAAATTACGAGTGTGCCCCTGGCAGAACTCTGATGAAATTCCACATCTGCCCCTGGCAGATCTCAGAAATTCCCAACGGGACCCGATTTAATTCCATTTGAGTCCCTATTCTATTTACATCCATGTCCCCAGAAGAATTCCATCCATGTCCCCAATTTAATTCCAACTGGGTCCCCTGTTTAATACCATCTGTGTCCCCAGACTAATTCCATCTGTGTCCCCGATTTAATTCCAACCGAGTCCCTGATTTAATTCCAACTGTGTCCCTATGCTATTCTGGTTTTACCTTATCTTCATTCTGACTATTCAAGGACAGTGCAATTCAGGGACAGTGCAATCCAAGAACAAGCTTATCCAGGACGTGTTTTAGTTTTATTTTATGTTTTCCTTGGAATAAATAATTGTGAAAATTAGAACAATTGAATAAATCTGGATCTTAGTTTATTTCTAGTATATTCTTTGTTTTTATTCTTTTAGTTGAATTTTATTTAAAACTCCATCATTTTAAATCAAGTCCTCGTGGGATTGACCTGTACTTGCACAAGCTACACTACAATAGCCCATGCACTTGCGGTTAAATAATTAACAGCTTCCCAATGAGAAGGTACTCCTATTGCCCAATGTGTCCATCGTAAGGTTGGTATCAATATCATCTCAAAGGTCAATGGCCAACTACACCTCCTAGCATAAGGTCTCCCAGACTTACAGTAGCACATAGCATGCCTGCCTCTAGATCTTACTGTTGCTCGAGGTGTGCAAGCCTCTAAGTCTTGCAGTACTCGTAGAGCACCTACCAAGAAATCCAGGACTTAGGATGCTTCGAGAGTGACTAACAAAACAACAATAAAATCAACATCCACAAAGGCTTATAACTACTCGTAGAGTGCCTACTTAAAAGCATCAACAAATATGCATCTATTAGGACTTACGGCCACTCATAGAGAGCCTGTCAAAAGCATCAATGAAACCAAACCCATGGGTCATAAAAAACCATATCTTAGGGCTCACCACAACACTTGTGGTGCTTGCCATATATCACTGTAAACAATATCTCTGAGCCCTTGGCCAAATCTGTAAATCCATAGTGTGACGACTTGGGTTTTTGAAACATGATTAGTAAAGTATTTTGAAAGGCAAGGCCCTTAAGAGTGTAAAATTTTTTCGCAAAACAAAGCAGCGGAAATTCTTTTCTTTAGAACTTGTTTTGAAAACCCAAGTCACCACTTCATACATAACATAAGTACAATTTGTGTACAAAATAAAATTTCATTGAAGGAATATACTTTTATTAAACTCCAAGATCCATCCAGTGGTTCACAGTACAGCCAAATCTAGTACAATACTTGTCCAAATTACATAATCCAAAACTCAAGCTCACCATACAATAAAACTCTCAACAAAGAAAAGTACATGTCTTCAAGGGTATACCTTGAAGATTATTCTCTTCAAGTCTTCTATAGTCTTCAGCTCCTAACTCTCCTTCCCTGTATCTGAGATATTGCAACAATTACAATATCTCAGCAAGCAATGCTTGGTAGGGGATTCAAGAAACATAATAAATGATAAGGTAATTCCAATACTTCATAATCTCATTATCCTTAAACATGCTCTTTACTTTGTAAGTTATATATATCTATATACATACATACCCTTCATGGGTAAACCAGTTAAATTTGTGAAAGTAGTCAAATATCATTCCCAACCAAGCTGATCAATTCTCTTCATTTTGAGAATTGAGTATTACAGCTAATCTTATACTGGGAATTTTCCTTCTTGGGAAATAATGGTAATATACAATTACCTAGCATTTCATTATGCTATAACATAAGGAATTTCACTATGCCTATTCTCATATGCATCATAGTGCAAAATAATCAGAAAGGTTGCTATGCTGTAGTCTGATCCGTACTAGCGTGCTTGGATAACTGCCCTGTTCACCATTGATACCACGGTGGAAAATATTATGTCACTGCCCGTATGGGGGGGCAAGACTTTCACAGTAGTGGCCTTCCCATAATTGCCACCACCCGACTTTTAGCCTCTCATTGGGCAAGGTATCATCATATCATCAAATTTCAAGGAGCGAGTGGCCAAACCCTCATAACTCCTCTAGCAATAGCATTCCCCTAGGCTTATGCCTATTAAAACAAACTCACAAGCCTCTAAGCTTGTATGTAAAATAGATTTCATATATATCAGACCATATGTCTGTTTACTTAAGGCTGAAATGTTTCCTAGTTCCCTATTCACTTATAGTTTAGTCCTTAACCATCTTATATGTGTTTGGTTGGATCATAAGGTTTTCAAGAGATTTAATACAAGTATTATCAATACTCTTGTCAACATAAGCTCATGAGTACAATCATGTATGTATTAATCAAATCCTCTACCTTTAAGGATTGATCTCTTTTCCCCAATCTTCCATGATCTAGACTGATGTATGTAATCTGTACATCCATACATATTGTCAATATATAAATTATGAACAATCCTATTGATCACTAGATCTGATGATTAGAATGATCTTTAGATCATTCATATCTAAGTATTTTTCTATCTCTAAGTCTTTATATATCCATCTCCTTGATCTTGATCTTTCATAGATCCTTTGATTGACAATCTACACATGTTGATAAAGATCAAGGTCCTAGATCTTCTATCATCTAGTTCTTCTTTGATCTAAGTTCAGTTCTTGGATCATCCCTATGGAGGATGATCTTGGTTTCCTTCCTTGAATCATCTTTGATTAAGGGTTTGGATTATCTAATCAATGAACTATAACAAGTATACTAATAAACATGCATACTAAGTACAATATAGTGTTCTTATTCTTATTGTTCTTGATCATCCAAGATGTAATGGATCTTGTTTGATCCTCCTTATCTTACTTACTGTCTTTATTAGGGTTAGGTAATTTACTAACCTTTTATGCTCTTATTATTATTATTCAACGAGTTAATGTGCTGGTTGAAGGTAGCTTATTCAAGCCTAAATCTAGACTGGTCCTCTTATTTCCAATTGGCTAAGGCTTACTAGCTGAATGGGTGAACACAAAATGGTTACTTCAATCCTCATGTAAGGAGGCGTTTATACCTCACAAACGTCAACAGAAGGTTGGGGAAGAGCGAGGCTCTATTAGATAACCCCCTTAACCACTATGTTCATCATTCACTAGAATGACCATATCTCAACCTTTCATAAGGTTCCTATAAGCATGTTTACCCTAAGTACTCTTTCTAATGGATTTTAATTAAGTCCATGAATATTTATAATGTCATTCATGGGGTTTATTATTCTTTTCCTAATTTGGGCCAAGGATTTGATAATCCTTATATTGTCCTACTAACTATAGCCCTTACTAATTAAGTCCAAAGTACTCCATTCTTATTTGTATCATGAAACTCTACTTTCTCATTAGAATACATTTTTGATGTTTTATGCTCTTTATCTCATAACAAGTAAATCTACTAATAACATTTAACCATAAATCAATTATAAATTCAAAGCATAAAACTACCTAATTTAACATTCTATGATAATGAGTCAAGGTACTTAAATTAAATCTAACACCTTATGATAACAATGAAATCACATATGATGCTAAGTCTAAATGTTATACTAGCATGCTTTATAACATAATCATATTTAAAATGCTATGAAACTAATTACATTAACATTTTTAGAAACCTTTACTTATGATCCAACCATTTGATCTTAGATCTTTTCCTTTGATTAAGGATTTTAGTTATATTTAGGGAATTTTCTTTATTAAGGTCAAAAGATCATATTGATCTATTTTTATCATAATCCATCCATGATTTCCTTGGATTTCATCATATCAACATTTATTCTTTCCATACCAAGGGTCTGATCACACTTGATCTCATTGATCAAGTGGGTCCCTTTGTATTTTTAGGGTTTTTCTACCATAATGGGTAGATCCCTTAATATATCTCATATATATCCAATTAAACCATAGATCTCACTTTATTTCAGTAGTATATCATTATTAAAACATGTTTTTAAGATCTAATCATCTCAGATCTTGAAAATCTAGGTAATTGGAAACTTATTTCTTTAATACAAAAAGTTTTTACTGAATAACATGTCTATTTTATCATTTCATAAGAAAATAGAGGTTTCAAGCTTTCCATAGCTTCTTTCCGATCTCAATTTGGAGTTCAGATGACTCCGAAATTGAAGCTGGAAGTTCATAATCCTTCCTAGGGCCTGGATTTGATCTGGGCCCAAGGAACGGACGGCCCAGATTAGTCGGGCGGAACGAACCAGGAGGGTCATTGGGCGCGTCCACTCAGATGAATGGACAAAGCACCCTTGAGAGGCGTCCACAGACGCGGACGGGACGAGTGGAACGCCCGTCGTCCACACACCCGCGAACTGGCTTTTCATCTGGTGCGTCCGCTCGTGGATTTGACGGACGCGCCATCGTGTCGCTTGGAATGACTCTCCACATGCAGCGCATGCGCCGTTCCAACAGTGCGTCTTGGGCGCTATTTGATCCGGAGATCGAACAGTCCATTCTGGACAGTCCCTAGGGGTTTTGGACCCTTCTGGATCGATTAGTGCAGTCAGATTTTTCATGTGAGAACTCTATCATCCATAATTAAGGGTTCTGTTGTTTACTTTATTTTTACCTTTTTATTACCAAACTTAATTACAATAAAATAAAAATTACATAAAATAGTACTAAACATCTATGAAAAGGATTTCCACCTACTTGATTGGAGAGAAAACCTCGGTTATATGCCCAATTTAAAAAAAATACCTTGTTGATGAAGATATGGCCTAAGATCGACCTTTCTTGCAAATATCCGTTGCTTGAACCATTGGATCTTGAAATTTCTTTGGGGGTTTTATAGAATAGATATGTTGGGAAGTTTTGGACGGTGGAATTGATCAAATTAGATCTGGACCAGAGTGCCTAATTGATTTTAGGTCTCTTGTTCCAATCTAAAAAGAAAAACAAGTTGAAAAGAGATCTATCTCTTGGAAATTTTGGGTTTTTAGGGAGGGATCTAGATCTAATTTTTCAGGGAGAGTGAAGAGAATTTTATGGGGATTTTATGAGGATTTTTGGGGTTTTATTTATAGGCATTTTGGGTCTTTTTTCATGATTATAATATTTTATTTTTTTATTATTAAATGGCATGAAAGTCTTCCATGTCCATTTTTTCTTCCCCATGCCCCATTTTTCTTTCCCAACACCAGCTGATGTTTGTTGACCCATGACTTCACGTGGGCTGCTGATAAGGTTGGTTGTTGGGTCCCTTGTGGGCCCCATGTGGGCCCCACATGGTGTAAAAAGACTGTTTTGCCATTTATGCATAAAATTTTGGGTTTTATTCCCATGATCTCGGATTTGAGTGTACTTAGTGGTGTTGGATTCGTATTTCTCAGTACATTCTAAATTTTGATGTCTCATATTTTGATTTTTGGGTAAAATTACTATTTTACCCCTTTTGTCCAAGAAATGAAGAAACTTAAGGATTTCTCATCCGAATTCAGAATTTGTCGTGCTTACAGTCATTTTGAAGGGTTTGCTAAGTTTAATTTCAATTTTACATGTCTTATTATTTGATTGTACTTTTATAAAAAGTATATTCTAAATAACCCTAATATTTCAGCCCGAAATATCTGAAACTCAAACTTTATTGATTTTCTCAATCAATTACAAAAATTGGGGTTATTACACATAGATCCAAATCTTAGAAAAAATTCAAAATCATAATGTGATGGTGTGTTATGCACTAGTATGCTACGTCTATTAGTGTAAAATGTTTTGTTAATCCCATTATTAACTTATAGTGAAATCTTTTAGTTGATGTCATCTTCTTTATGGAGTGTAATTGTTAAATGTCCGTTTATCACACAAGTGTATCTTTATTTCCAACTCTATTGTTTTTAGTACTTAATGATCTCTCTCTGATTAGTGATCCATTTACCTTAGTCTAGGTCATACATTTCATGTATTATTCTTTTGGTTATGTCCCTAAGCATCTAAGTGTCCTTAGGTTAGGACCCTAATTCCATTTACATTGCATTCTTACAATCCTATAAGAGCACAATCCTTTTTCTATAGTTCTTAGGTCTAAGACATGCTTGATATCATGTTATCACTATACCCTAGCTAATACTACTATAGTGTTGGTCATAAGGTTTATAAGACCTAAAAAAAATTCTTTTAACTAATCCTCATTTTGTGTTGTTAATCACACAGGCCAAATTTGGATTCTTGGTACGACCAACTGTTCAACTTACTTACTTAGGTTCATAGGAATGTAATTTGCAACATTTAAGTGGTAACAAGGCATATTTCATCCTTAGCTAGGCTCATAGGGTTTAATTCTCTAGAGCATAATAGACCCACTCATGGAAGACTAAGGCAAATGAGGTTAAGGCATAAGGGACCGAGTCTCTTGTGATTAGGGCATAGCTAAGTTAGGATATAGGGACTTAAGTTATGAGAACTATGTCATCGAAGATTAATGAGGAGATTAAGTTATTGAAGACTAAAGCTTAAATGTTTAAGACATGGGTGACCAAGTCTTAGAGGACTAAGACTTAAAAGATTTATGTCATATGTGTGACTATGTTTCACTATGGCTTGGGTGATCAAGTCTTGGGTGGTTAGTGATTAAGCTATTTAAAGCTTAAGTGTCTTGAATTGGAGGAGACCATGTCATAGAAAACTAAAGCATAAGAGTCTAGCTTAATGGAGGTTAAGGTATTGGAGTCTAAGTCATAGATGATTAAGTTTAGAGGTAGGAAAGTTTAGGGAATCCAAGTATAAGAAATGTTAACCTAGTAGTCTAAGCATTTCCAAATTCCCATACAAGTATAGTTAAACTTTTCCAATTTTCCATCACAAGATGGGTTTAAGCATTCCCACATTGTCTAGCACATGATATGGCCTGAGTGTACACATTTTCCAGCCTAAAGTAGCTTAGAATGTTCACATTTATAGCCTAGATGTATTTCCTTGTATTGTCAAATTCCAGCTAACAAGAGTTCCAATATTCAAGAATTCTAGCTTCCTATGTAATATTTAGAAATGTCCAATTTTTAGTGTAGTTTCCTGCATTCCCAATCTTACCAATAAAGTGTACAATTATTATAATTTCATTACCAATTTAAAAGTGCAAAACTTCCCACATTTTCCACTAAATTGAAATTTTGAAATTCCCAAATTCCAGCTTGGTGCAATTTTTACACAGAAAAACTCCAAGGAGTGGAATTCTGTTGACTCGGGAATTGCAGTCAACTTCTCCTTCCCCATTTGTGATTTCCAGTAGCTCAAGTGAAATCAGTCGCTTAAGTTCAATGCCCTTTAAAGTTCGGCGTTTTGATAATTTAAAGTTCACCAATCTCCACATCAATTTCCCCATCATCCCCAACCTATAGTTTTACTTTGTTTCTAGTTTGTTTTCAAAGATTTTCAAGCAAAGAGGAGGAACCACCATTTCCCGTCTAACCGAACTAGGAGTGGTGTTTACTAATTTTCTTCATCTCACTAAGTTCATAACCCCTTTCTATGTGACAAATCTTAAGCTAACATCAACCTTAAACCTCTAGTTCCATTTAAACTACCTTTCATTACCAATTCTAGTGCTAATCAAGTGGAGAAAATGTCACCAGTTTCCTGCTACTATGTGCAAAAAATTGCTTGACTTTTTCCCTATTTAGCACCCCCAAATAGTGAGAATTCTCTATGCAAATTAAGTAAACTTTGACACCCATTCATAATTCACCAACCAAACTAAAAAACCCAACTTTTGATTGTCATTGTTTTGATCCATTTCCTTGTTTTTAATCCCCCTCTTTATACTCCATTTTCTTGCAACTGTGTGCAGGAAAATGGCATGAATGAACCAGTAAGGTTTGTGCACTCTCAAACAGTACATTTAGAGACTATCTTTGTGGGGCATTTTTTATCTATAAGTGTTAGGCAGTAAGTCATCTTAAAGAACCATGTTTTAGTTTGCCTCAATTTGAACCAAAGTGAGAGATTAATGGCTTGGATTAGGCATCACCTACCTACCAGTGTGTAGGAAAAATAGGGTGCGCCTAGTCCCTATTTCAACTTCCACTGCTAAGAACACAATGAAAATCATTCCAAAAACTCTATTTGAGTGCTTCTAAACAAAGATTTGCTATCTTGGAAGAAAAACTAGAAAGGATTTTCAAAGAGAGACAGATCTTAGGGAGTTCCTCGCATGAAAACCATCCTCTATTCTCTAGCTATGCATACAGTCAGGAAAACAGAGTCTGTCTCGATCAAGCTAATATAGAGTTTAACCCAACAAGGAAACGATTTTTAAATCCAACATGCATGTTGTAGAACATGTAATTACATTAATGTAACAAAAGAAACATAGATTAAGCCAAAAGTTAACAGCATGAAAGGAAATTTTCCCTACCTACTTGTTTAGCTACCAAAACCCAAAATTTCAGCAGTTTATAATGAATACATAAACTGAATTTTACCTTGGCTACACCAAGCTTTTATTAGTGAATCATCCTACGAATATTCCCCTACTTGTAGAGTTTGAATGGCTGGATTCTAGCTAAATTTTTTATGAGTTTGCAAGTGCTCTTCTTCCCTCTATGGAGCTGCAACTCAGGCTAAGGTCCTTCTCAATCCAAAACTCGGCATCCTCCTTCAGCTTGCCATTTCTCCACCACCCTGCCTTCCTTCCCACCTAATCTACCCATCAGTCTTCCTTGATCTCCCTTTGCTCGGCTTGTTACTAGTCTTCTTCCTCACTATGCATGGGCAGGAATTCATTCCAATGCCCTTATCTTTTCCTTCTTCTAAGTCTTTCACGCACTGTCCACACTTCCTAGCACCATTTCCTTTATAGAAATCTTCTCCTCCCTTAGTTTCCCCCTTCTTCTTCCTATGTTTTCCCCTTTCCTTCTACTACTTTGTTTCCTTCCTTGTTATTGACTAGAAAATATTCCAGACTATGTTTTTAATTTGATTTTTATACTTAGTCTTGAATTGCTGCATGTGGAAATTAGAGAACACCTAGGGAGCCAATTGCCCATGGCTGGTACCCTCCCACATGGATCATCCTAATTAAATCCATTAGAACATAATCCACTTAAGTGTATTTTTAAATAAAATCTCTATTTATCTGACTTATTCAAATATATCCTGTTCAGGGTACATTTTATAATTGTACCCTGGACAGTAACATCTTAATTTTACATTTTCTAGCTATTCACTTGGAATTTCACCAAGGGCTTTGGGTGCTATTTAGGCTAAGACATTTGCTTATTAGCGAACTATCTAATCTTTCAATCTAACCTTAATTTGTGTTTTAATTTCCATTTTTCTTTTGAAGGATCACTTAATGTTAAGTTAATCATCATCATCATCAAGACCTTACCCCAATTAGGGGTCGGTCACATGAATCTTATGCCTCCATTCCACTTTATTAAATACCATAGCTTCATTTAGTCCCAAAGTTTTTAAATCTTTCCTCACCACTTCTATCCACATTCTTTTGGGCCTTCCCCTTGCCCTTTTAGAACCTTCAACTTGTATTGCCTCACTCCTTCTAACTGGTGCCGTTGTTGGTCTCCTTTGAACATGTCCAAACCATCTAAGTCTAATCTCCCTCATCTTGTTACCTATTGGTGTTATCCCTAAATTTTCTCTAATATTTTCATTTATAATTCTATCCTTTCTTGTCTTACCACTCATCCATCTCAACATCCTCATTTCTGCAACACTCATCCTATGAGTATGATGTTCCTTAACTATAATGCCCGAGCAATTTATGCTATTAAACTAGACATTCTATAGGAAATGAACTATGTTGAATGTTTTACCTTATTTAAAATATTAAATGAAGGAATTTGTAAGGAAACTTGGTACCATTAGATTCTACTCAAAAAATGGAATCCAACGCCTCAAAGAACGCCGAAAATGGAGTTCATATGAAGAAGTTACGGCCGTTCAAAGATTAGGGGCATTTCTATAATTTAAACAAAAAACGAAAAAGAACGAAAACCCAGGGGGCCGTTTTGATAACGGCACCCCCTGTCATCTTCCTCCTCCCAATTTCTCCAAAAACCGTCCTCTCTCGATTTTTCCAGAAAACACTAGGGGAAATGGCAGCACCACCATTGAGGGGCACCGCCTTCTTCCCTCTATAAATACCCTACACCCCTTCTCTCCAAATCACGATTTTTTGGTCATTTAGGGCTAGGGTTTCCGTCAAAAATCAAAAACCTAGTTTCCCTACGATTTCCAGCAATGGCCAGCCCGAGTCAGGCCGGCCATTCTCCCCATTCCCCTCTCTTCTCTTTTCCGGTCTTGCTCGACATTAGGGATGTTCCTCTTCCTCATGATTTCCGGCGAAATGAGGTTTTCAGACGGAAAGAGGGAGCCGCACCACCCGAAGGAGGACGTCCCCGGCTACCCAGGTAAGCCCCTCTTTCCCTTCCTCTCTGTTTCACTTCCCCCAGGCCAAATCTATGCCGGATCTGGTCTTTTCCCAACTGATTTTTCTAGCTGGAGAAGACGAAGCCGGTTCCAGTCGGCCCTGTAGGAACAAGGCGTCCCAGGGACGCCATGCTACACGTGCACCTGGGACAGGGTGTGACAACCCGGGTTTTTGAAACACGTTTTATAATATATTTTTCAAAGGCAAGGGCGTCCCCTCAGTAAAAAATTTTCGCAAAACAAAGCACTGGAAATTCTTTTCTTTTCAAACTTATTTTGAAAACCCAAGTCACCACTTCATACTTAACATAAGTACAATTTGTGTACAAAATAAAATTCCATTGAAGGAATATGATTTTATTAAACTTCCAGGATCCATCCAATGGTTCACAGTACAGCATGGTATCAGTACAATACCTGTCCAAATTACATAATCCAAAATATACAAACCTCACCATATATTAAAACTCTCAATACAATACAATTCCCTCAAATAAAATACA
The DNA here is from genome assembly GCA_035236585.1 of Warburgia ugandensis. Lineage (NCBI taxonomy): Eukaryota > Viridiplantae > Streptophyta > Magnoliopsida > Canellales > Canellaceae > Warburgia > Warburgia ugandensis. Next base: position 76,642,089 of record CP141129.1, on the reverse strand, counting down.
TGTCTTCAAGAGGAGGTATCTTGTTTGATTATTCATCCACATCTTCTTAAGTCTTCTACAGTCTTGAGCTTCTAACCCTCCTTCTTCAGACCGAGGTATTGTAAACATGGAAACATGTACAATACCTCAGCAAGCTATGCTTGGTAGGGGAATACAAAAACACACTACTTCATCAACATAAGAGTATATACCTCAGTCCTTATTTCATCATAGTTATTCATTCATAAGACATCTCCACATAGGGTACATACGTTATTTATATAGTACAGGACAAATTAGTTAATATAGTGAAGATTGCTCAAAACTTGTTACTTTCCCTGGCTATACTCCCAATTAGGAGAGTAATACCTAGCCAAAGATTATTCAACACTTGTTCCTTCCCCTGGCTATACTCTCACTTAGGAGAGCAATACCTAGCCAATCCTCATACGAGGTTTTCATTCTAGGAACTCATGTAATAGCATATCATCATGCCATACTTGTTCCTTCCCCTGGCTATACTCCCACTTATGAGAAAAATACCTAGCCAATTATCATATGGGGTGTTCATTCTAGGAACTCATGTAATGGCATATCATCATGCCATGGCATTATACTATGCCTATCATATGTGCATCATAATGCAAAATACATTAGGACTACTATGCTTACAGCCTCAATCCGTACAATGCACCCGGATAACTGTATAATCCTCCACTGACACCAACTGTGGAATAATCGATCCATGTCCTCATGGGGTGGACCATGGTTGTCACAGTGGGGCCTTCCCATTACTGCCCCACCCGACATTTAGCCTCTCTTTGGGCATGGTATCATCATATAAGTTTTAGGAAGTGGGTGGCCAAACCCTCATAACTTCCCTAGCATAACATCCCCAGTCTCTATCTCTGTGTAAATCAAAATCCACAAGTCTCCATACTTGTATGGAAAATATATTGTACATATCAGACAATCTGTCTGTTTAACTAAGGCTGGAATATTGTACATACCCTATTCTTAGGGTTTCCTTAGTCTCTATATCTAATCATTTTCACCTCATTAAACTTGATCAATAATTTTGATTAAGTGGATTAGATTATGAGGTTGGATCAATTTGTTTGATCCTTTGGTTAGATCACTTAATTTGATCATATAGTTTTGGATAACTTATCATATGTTTTGGATCCTTTAATTGGATCACATGTTTTGGATCCCTTCATTGGATCATATGTTTTGGATCCCTTAGTTGGATCATGTATTTTGGATCACTTAGTTGGATCATGTATTTTGGATCACTTAGTTGGATCATGTATTTTGGATCACCTAGTTGGATCATGTATTTTTGGATCACTTAGTTGCATCATAAGTTTTGGATCACTTGTTTGGATCATGACTATGCTAAGGTACTAAGCATACTGATATAATGAAGGTCTATATTTTTAGATAGATAATCATGTATATCTATACATGAATCTCTAATATATCATTGTATATCCACCTACCTCAAAGTTGTGTCTTGATTTATACATCTCTAGTGTATTCTTCCACAATGTCCATCATGGTCTGGATTCATCCATCTGTCAAACCATATGTATAAGGTTATTTCCCTATTCAAGTATGTATTCTTATAGATGATACCCTATTTTTCCTTGAATCAAATTTGATCAAGGGTTTGGGATTTTCTATCTATGTTTGCATACATACTATACAATACTACATTAGTATTTGTTTTTGATCATCTAAGATCCCATGAATCTTGTTTGATCATCCTTATCTTGATTTCCAATTTTTATCAAGATTAGATGATTTACTACATTTTATGCTCTCATTATTATTACTCAACCAATTAATGTTTTATTGGTTGAGGGTAGCTTATTTCATTCTAAGTCTAGATTGCTCCTCTTATGTCAAATTGGCTAAGGCTTACTAGTTAAATGGTTGAACACAAAGTGGCTACTTCAATCCTCATGTAAGGAGGCATTTAAACCTCACAAACGTCAACGGAAGGTGGGGGAGAGCATGGCTCTATTAGATAACCCCCTTAACCACCATGTCCATCATTCACTAGCTTGACCCTAACTCAACCTTTCATAAGGTTCCTATGGGCATTTAATCCTAAGTATTCTCTCTAATTGTTTTTAATTAAATCCATGAATTAAAATGTCATTCATGGAGATTTATTATTCTCCTAAGTTGGACCAAGGAATTTATATTCCTTATATTATCCTACTAACTATGGTCCTTACTATTATTAAATCCATGTCATACATTCCATGTGAATGCCCCTTCCTTCTAATTTCATTTAATTACCATTTCAATGAAATTACAATTACTTAAGCATTGAAGCATAAGTTTAAAGCATAAATAACAAGTAACTAAACACTTAAATAAATAATTAAATAACCAATTAAATAAATAATTCAACTAAGAAATGAAAGACAATTATCATAATGTTCAATAATTGAAATATAAATCTAACATGTTATCATGATCCAAGGGTCTTAATTGATCCTTCATTTTAGTTTAGATCCAATATATTATATTGATGTAATTTAATTATTAAATCATGGATTTATCTCATCCATTGATTTGATCTTCCTTGATCTACCCAATCAAGGAGATCTTAGGTTACTTTGTACCATTTAAGGGCATAGATCTTGATCTAGCCCAAATCCACATCATCCCTTCATTAAATCCCTATGATCTTATCTCAAGATCATCATAAAAATACATCCATGATGTCCAATCATCCTGGATCATCTTGATCTAGGAGATACTATTCAATTTTAAGGGTTTTAGTAACCCTTAAGGCTAGATCTCTTAAGATCTGCCTAATAAATACAATTTAATCCACTGTCATAAGATTTATAACACCTAGCAATTTTTCATTTAACTAATCCTCATTTTATGTTGTTAATCATACATAGCCCAAATTTGGATTCTAGGTATGACCAATTGTTCAACTTACCTAGTTAGGTTCATAGGAATGTAATTCCTAACATTTAAGTGGTGACAAGGCATATTTCACCCTTGGCTAGTATCATAGGTTTAATTCTCTAGGGAATAAGAGACCTACTCATGGAAGACTAAGGCATATGAAGTTAAGGCATAAGGGACTAAGTCACTAATGATTAAGGCTCAGTTGAAATAGAATATAGGTGACTTAAGTTATGGGAACTATGTCTTAGGAGATTAATGAGGAGATTAAGTCATTGAAAACTAAAGCTTAAATGGTTAAGACATGGGTGACCAAGTCTTAGAGCACTAAGACTTAAAAGATTTAAATTATATGTGTAACTGTGTTTCACTATGGCTTGATCAAGTCATGGGTGGTTGATGCTTAAACGATTTAAAGTTAAGTGTCACGAATTGGAGGAGACCATGTCATGGAAAACTAAAGCATAAGAGTATAGATTATTGGAGTTTAAGGTATTGGGGTCCAAGTCATAGATGATTAAGTTTATAGGTAGGAGAGTTAAAGGAGTCCAAGCATAAGAACTCTTAACCTACTAGTCTAAGCATTTCCAAATTCCCGTATAAGAATAGGTAAACTTCCCCAGCTATCCATCACCAATAAGGTTTAAGTATCCCCACATTGTCCAGCACATGATGTAGCTTGGGTGTACACATTTTCCAGCCTAACATAGCTTAAAATATTCACATTTATAGCCTAGATGTATTTCCTTGTATTATCAAATTCTAGCTAACAAGAGTTCCAGTATTCACGAATTCCAACTTCCTATGTAATATTCAGAAATCTCCAAATTCTAATGTAGTTTCCTACATTCCCAATCTTACCAATAAAGTGTACGATTAGTATAATTTTATTTCCAATTTCAAAGGGTAAAATTTCTCACATTTTCCATTAAAATGGAATTCTCAAATTCCATGCTGGTGTAATTTTTACACACAGAAATTCCAGGGAGTGGAGATCCGTTGACTTAGGAATTCTAGTCAACTTCTCCTTTCCCTTTATGATTTCTAATTGCTCAGGTGAAATCAGTCCCTTAAGTTCAATGCCTTCTAAAGCTTGGCATTCTGAAAATTTCAAGTTCAGCAAACTCCACATCAATTTCCCCATCATCTCCAACCTATTGTTTTACTTTGTTTGTAGTTTGTTTTCAAAGATTTTCAAGTAAAGAAGAGGAAGCACCATTTCTTGCCTAACCTAACCAGGAGTGGTGCTTACTGATTTTCTCCATCTTAGTGAGTTCATAACTCCCTTTCTGAGTGAAAAATCCAGAGATGACATTAACCTTAAACCTCTAGTTCCATTTAAACTACATTTCATTACCAATTCGTGTGCTAATAAGGTAAAGAAGACAACAACAGTTTCCTGCTACTGGTCGCAAGAAACTGCATGACTTTTCTCCCTGTTTAGCACCCCCAACCAGAGAGAATTCTCTGTGCAAATCAAGTAAACCTCGATGCCCATTCATAGTTCACCAACCAAGCTAAAAGACCCACCTTTTTGTTCTCATTGTTTTGATCCATTTCCTTATTTTTAATCACCCTCTTTATACGCCATTTTCCTGCTACTGTGGTATGCACGAACTAGTAAGTATTGCGCATTCCCAAATAGTATATTTACGGACTATCTTTGTGGGCCATTTTTATCTACAAAAGTTAGGCAGTAAGTGATCTTAAATGCCCGTGTTTTAGTTTGTCTCAATTTGAACCAAAGTGAGAGATTTATGGCTGGGATTAGGCATCACGGCCTACCTATGTGGAGGAAAAACAGGGTGCGCCTAGTCCCTGTTTCAACTTCCACTACCAAGAACCTAATCAAAATCATTCCAAAAACTCTACTTGAGTACATCCATGCAGAGCTTAGCGATCTAGGAAGAAAACCCAGAGATTTTCAGAAAGAGATAGATCTTAGGAGGTTCCTAGTATGAAAACCATCCTCTATGCTCTAGTTGTGCATACAGTTAGGAAAAGAAAGTGTCTTGATCAAGCTAATATACAGTTTTACTTAACAAGGAAACAAATTTTAAATAAAATGTGCATGCTGTAGGACATGTTATTACATTCATGTAACAAAACAACAGAGATTGAGCACAAAGATAACAGTACGAAAGGAAATTTTCCTTAAAAAAACTAGCTACTGGTTTGGCTACCAGAACCCAGAATTTTGGCAGCTTATAATGAATAGATCAAATATATTCCCCTACCTGGTAGAGTTTGAACGGATAGAATCTAGCTAAATTTTTCCTGAGTTTGCAAGTTCTTGTTCTTCCCTGCATGGAACTACATCTTAGGCTGAGCTCCTTCTCAATCCAAAACTCGATTTCATCCTTCAGCGTCCCGTTTCTCCACCACTGTGCCTTCCTTCCCAGTTAACCTCTCCACCAGTCTTCCATGATCTCCCTTTGCTCAGCTAGTTACTGGTCTTCTTCCTAAAAACTCATGGGCTGGAATTCTTTCCAGCTCCCTTGTCTTTTCCTTCAAATTCTAAGTCATCCACGCACTGTACACACTTCCCAGCTCTGTTTCCCTTCTAGAAATCTTCTCCTCCAGTTTCCCCCTTATTCTTCCAATGTTTTCCTCTTTCCTTCTACTACTTTGTTTCCTTCCTTGTTATTGACTGGAAAATTTTCCGGCCTACGTTTTTAATTTGATTTTTATACTTAGTCTTGAATTTCTGCATGTGGAAATTAGAGACCACGTGGGGAGCCAACTGCCCTTGGCTGGTACCCTCCCACGTGGTTGGTCCTAATTAAATCCATTAGGACTTAATCCACTTAATTATATTTTAAAATAAAATCTCTATTTATCTGACTTTATTCAATTATATCATGTTCAGAGTACAATTTACAATTGTACCCTAGACAATAACATCTTAATTATATTTTTAAATAAAATCTCTATTTATCTGACTTTATTCAATTATATCCTTTCAGAGTACAATTTACAATTGTACCCCTAGACAGTAACATCTTAATTTTACATTTTCTAGCTATTCCCTTAGAACTTTACCAAGGGCTTCGAGTGCTGTTTATGCTAAGACATTTGCTTATTAGCGAACTATCTAATCCTTCAATCTAACCTTAATTCATGTTTTAATTTTTATTTTTCTTTTGGAAGTTCACTTAATGCTAACTTAATGTGCTTTCCAAATTGCTCTTTTTCCTTTGAAATTTCTTTTGTTAATATCCAAATTAACTTGACAATCAACTGTAAGAGGTTATCCTAACCTAATTCCTCAACACGCTCATTCAATTCTTCTTCATCACTCTTAAAACATGCATTTAGTAAATAAAAAAAATTATCCTATTTTTTAGTAAATGTATGTATTTACACATTAGAATTGTGTGTCCCTTATAAGAATTTGGTCCTTGAAATTGCATACATATTAGCAAAAAGGTTAAAACAACTCCGCAAGATGCTGCCTCATATCCCTCTTAACTTATAGGCAAGTATGGCTATGCTATCCTAAATCTCATTGCATGGTTTACAGAGTCATTTGCTTTTTCCCTACAATTGACTATCACATCACGCTCAGCAACCAGTCTATGCCTAATATAATATCAACATTTGTGATACCTTAGACAATCAGGTTTGCACTTAATCTCCCACTAGAGATTATAATTAGTGTGTATTGATCAAACTTCCGCACAATCACTAGCTCCCCATTGGTGTGCTAACTTCAAATAGAAACTATGCAAAATGAAAGAATGGGTAGATCCATGATCAAATAGCACATGAGTAAATCTACCTTTCTGAAATAAAAAGAGTACCTTCCACGATGGAGGTTGGTCGGTAGTAAGAGTGAATACTTGTCCCTAACTACTAGGTGCTTGGTCCTAATGAGGTGCTTGGTCTCGTTTGTGATCTCGCTAAGGATATCCCTCTCTATTGGCCCTAAGGTAGCCCATTCCATGTGGCCTGATTGGCCACAAATAAAACATCGTCTTAGGGTAAAACATGATCGGCTTCGATGATGATGCTGACATGTAATATATGCTATTTTTAAATTCTAAAAATGCATAAATTATGAAATTTTAGAATTTTGCAAAATTTGAGGTAATTGTGAAATTGAGATTTTTTGAGATTTAATCACAAGTTAAAACCTCAATAATTGGAATGTACTCAGAAAATGGAATCCAACGCCACTAAAAATGCTACAATTGGAGATCAGAGCAAAAACGACTAATTATTTTAATTTTAGTATTTAATTAAATAACAAAAGGGAAAAATAGTAAATGCACATGGGGCCCACAAACTGGGCACGGGAACCCACAAATGAGCCTTTAAAAGCTTGTCTCATTTCTTGCACAACCATAACTTTGAAATTAGTTTACATGAGCAGTTTCATTATGGCTGATGAATCATATCTTTTCTTGAGGAATTAAGTATTCCAAGTTGTATTGTTGCATAAACATGCAATTGTACTAATATTATTTTCCATGAATACACACATAAGCAGTCTAAATTCCTTCATGACATAGTTCTTCAGATTCACTTACATTATATATTCATTTAAGATATTACTTTAAATGTCTAAATTGTTTGTCATTCGATACTTCAGTCTACTTATGAGTGGGTTATTTAACATTCTCGTTATCATTTGTAAAGGTAGTCATCTAACATCTTTCTTTTTATGAACACAATGCATTTTCATATCCAGGTACAAATTAGTATATGATCATGCAAAATTGCTCATAATGCTCAATTAATCTAATACCTCAAAAAATATGACCGGGGTAAAGCTGTTGGTTTAAAATAATCAAGATGTTCTAAAATAACAATCCAATGATCAATAAATATGAAATCCTACAAAACCAAAAGCAGTGTCATGCTTTTTCAAATGTATAATCAATCAACTTATAAATGCAAATAGAACTACAATCATGATTGTGAAAATTGGTCTCATATAAATGGGGTCCCTCTTTTGGGCAAAGCCCTCAAGGTTTTGGTTCCTATGGGTACCTCACCATTACTGGATTGCTGGCCTCAGGCTTCTCCCTCAAAACTGGTAAATATATAAATCCATGCCCACATTGTCATGGAAAACTAATATCTCCAATCGTGGTGGCGTACAATCCTGCCACCCTAGATGAGGTTTAATGCTCGAGACATGACCCACGTAAATATCACATAGACTAAACACCTATGCTCGTAAGGCCCTACCGTCACCCATAGGCGACTATTGTGGCCTCTACGTCTACTTGTGGATACTTGCACAAACCATAACTCACTGAACCTTATGGGGACTACCAGGCTACCACTCAGAGCACTTCCCCATGAGAAGATACTCCTACTGCCCACCGTCTCCATCGCAGGGCTGGTATCTAATCGTCTAAAAGGTCAGTGGCCAACTACACCTCCAAACATAGGGTCTCAAGACTTACTGCACATAGCAGGCCTCTAGGACTTATGGTACTCTTAGATTATGATACTCTTAGAGCACCAGTCGAGCGATCCAGGACTTAGGGTACTCTAAGAGTGCCTACCTAAAACATCGATGAAAATCCATATCCACCAAGACTTACAGTTGCTCATAGAGCTCATGCCTAAGCATCAATAAAACCATATCCATCAAGACTTAGGGCCACTCATAGAGGGCTTGCGAAACCATCGATTAAATCCATAATCATAAGGGCTTATAGCTACTCACATAGCGCCCGCCTAAACATTGATAAATTCACATGCATTAGAACTTATGGTTACTCATCGAGTGCCCACCCAAATCATAAATCATACTCATCTCCAAAATCATTTTATGAAAATAAAACCGCTTTTTCCAAGTTTTGTGAGAAGCCAATCAAGTCTATTTATTTTTAACCAACAATCTCATTAAGCTATAAAACATATCTTCATGAGCATTCAAAACATGCAATCTTTATTCATAAATTAGGTAATGCTCTTTCAATTCCTAAAAATGTACGTCCAACACAATAATTATAAAAAGTTAATCTTTAGGCATTATCTTAAAAGCACTTATCGCTAAGTGAATCTTAGTTAAATTGGTGATAAAAACTTTACTAGTAAGGACACATGTGTTACATCTTAAGGTTATGGTTTGTGAATATCTATTGTATGTACATATTGTTTAGCATATTCTTTCCTAGTTTAAATGTGAATTATTTTATCATTCTCAAGTCATTAAGTTACAATTATGACAACTTCTAGCCCCTTTACTTAGGTCTTCCTATAATTCAAAACCTTGCGAGCTATTCTAAAATATTTACTATATTGTTGATATACTTATTAATATTTTATGTTGTTCGAGGCATTTCAAGTGTCATAATATCAATATACAAATCCTTATGTCTCAGATGCATGCATAAGATTTAACCTTGTTTAAGGTATTTAAATGTTATCATGAAATAGGTGTAAGTTCAAAATCAAGTTATGTAGTTCAATTACTCATTTATCTCAACGTTATAATTGGGATAAAACAAGTTTTTATGTTCTTTCACATTTGTAGTTAATTTAGATGTATATCATGTTTCTAAGTATTATCAACATTGTCTATCTAAATTAGTCCTTCCATTCCCAATTGTCTAATTTAAAAATCATCATACTATAACTTCTAAATTTATCACATGTTTCCATAATTTTAGTAACTAATACAACACTTTGTAAATTATAATGCATTCAATCTTACTTATTAAGACATGCTAATTATTAAACTTCACAAAATAGCAAATCTTAATCCACCTACCTCACATGACGTTTATCCTCGATTCTGGTGTGCAACTCCGTTAGCTCAATGTACCACTTGAATAAGACATACGCTTTGTCGTCGATCCATAGATAGACAATTCCAATCGTCTCTTTCTCATTGATTAGTGTACCGGAGAAAACAAGATATGCAGATCTGTAGCTCCAACCATGGAACACTACAGATAAAAAAGAAGTGTAGTGCTTGATCTCATAGATCTAACATTAGATGGTCAATTCCACCATAAGATCTTAGGAACGATCTAGATACATTGTCCTTGTCTAGGCGTTTGGTAATCGATCTACGGTTAGATCCAAATGAATACCTGAATTAAGTGTGCAGCTTGTTCACTAATATACAGTTAGATAGAGATGAATGGTTAGATCTAATCTTGTATCAGATGAACTGGAGTGAAATCTACATCTAGACCGAATAGGGAGTTTATATTGATCACTTATTTAAATTTTAAAGATAGATAAATGGTCAGATCATGATGAATGGTTGGGATAGGTTCAGATCTTCCATTTGGAGGCAAATTAGCAATTGGATCATGGAACGATCTACAAAATCTGTCACAGATCCATCAGTCAAAGACAGATTAATGATTAGATCCCAATGGATAGTCAGATCGATCACAAATCTGACAATTTGGTCCAATCATGATTAACTGTAGGATATTCTTTGATCAATGAATGGACAAATGGATCTTATTTCCTGCATTGCAAAGATCATAACTGTCACCTCAGATCTTCGAACGCCTTCCTAGATTGCAGAATAAGGGTTCCAAGTCCAAGGGGTAATGGGGTTCACATGAGTCAACTCGGCTCAGTGAGGCGAGTTGGGAGCAGTGACATGGTCAAGTCACTTGCCCTAACTCACTAGATACAAGAGGGAAACAAGGGAGAGGAGATGCCAGGTTGACATGCTTGTGGGGCTGCACCAACTAGAGGTGGGATGAGAGAGAGAGAGAGAGAGAGAGAGAGAGAGAGAGAGAGAGAGAGAGAGAGAGAGAGAGAGAGAGAGAGAGAGAGAGAGAGAGCAAGGGAGAAGAGAACTGGGGAAGGAGGAGGAGCTGGGCTGGCGTGCCTGCTGGGCTACACCATCCAAAAGGGAGAGGGTATGGGAGTAGGGCTGGCACGCCAGTCAAGCAGCGCTGGCCTGCTGGGAAGCAAGAGGGTGAGAGTAGCAAGGAAAGGGGGTAATGGGAAAGGAGCTGCCGAACTGGCATGGCCAGTTGGGTTATGCCGGTCGGAGGGGAGTAGAGGGAGAGACTACGAAAGGAGAGAGAAATGGGGGTTCTTGGTGTGTAGGTGGTCGGTGGCCCTAGTTTAGTCACCTCCCAGGGCCAAAGTAGAGAGAAACCTAGGGGAAAAAGGGCATGCTGGGTTGCCAGAGAGGAAATCAGAGAGATGGAGGAGAGGAGGGTTCTATGCAACCAGTTGACTGTGGCAGCCCAATTGCCATGCCAGTGGTATGCTCAGAGAAACAAGGGTTTGGCTGCAAGCCCAGTCACCTGTTGCCACTAAAGAAGAGAGAGAGAGAGAGAGAGAGAAGCTCATTGATGGGGGTTGAACAGAGGGAGTTCCACTGGTGGGAGTTGATTGGAAGGGGTGGATGCCGAGTCTCTCCCTTCATGCCAACATTCCCCCATTTTTCTCCATTTATTTTCGCTAGGCATAGGGAAGAGTAGTGACACATGGCAACTGGCCCACAGTGGATTGAGCTCCGCTCCATGCATGTCGGGTCTTCCATTACGGCACAATATGTCAGGGTCGTTATCAATTTGGCCCCCCTCAACAAGTAAAAATTTTGGGGGTTTTTCACCTCGATCGCTGTTTTGTACAAAATTAGTGTCATTTGAATCATCTTGACTCATAGTTTTCATTTTTTATGGTTTCAAATCCAAATGTTAAGTTTTCAAGGGGTTCACTTCCTTGAAATTCAATTTTTAAGGAATTAAATTTTAATTTTATTCAAATTAAAGTATGTTATAATTACCTTAAAATTGCTCAAAATTTGTGGTTGTTACACCCACGAGGAATCTCACGGTTTTGTATGTTGATTGGAATTTTATATAGATCAATTATCCTAGCAAAAGAAAGATTTTATTTGATCTATTCTAAGAATTAGAAGAACATGGGCTTAGAAACATTCATATAGAAACTTAATACAAAGAAACTTTCTAAAATTAACAACTTTCGACAACTAACATGGATTCAAGAAAGAAAACTAATGCAAATCTGGAAACATGAATAACATAGAAACCTAGAGATGAATGAACTTTCTAAAAATAGACATTAGAGACTTTCTAAATAATAAAACTTCCTAAAGATAAACTTTCTAACATGCAACTTAGAGAAACATCATAAATATGATAATTTCTAAGGATGAATGCTTCTATTATTAGAAACTTAGAATTTCCTAAAAATAAAACTTCTAAAACTATAATTAGAAACTTTCTAAAAACTAAGATCTAATCTTAAACATGCAACTAAGCATAAGTAATGAATAAAATAAAAAAATCTAAACATATAACTAAACATGATAAACAAAGTTAACATTCAACTAACATGAGCATGAATATTGATGAAGCACAAATGATAAAGAAACACAAACAAGAAGAGTGCATGAAACAAACTTTGCTATTGATGTAAATCTTTCCAAGAAAGGTGAATATCATTCACATACATGTAATATAACTTGATTTGCTTCAAATTTCCACAATTAACACCATGTATTTATCACACATGTGAACCAAAAAAAAGAGAGAACCAAGGGAGAAAGAAGAAAAAGATGGGAAACAATTCTAAAGGCTAAAAGAAGATGCTGAGGGATGAGAACTAGAAAAGAATAAGGAAAGATATAAGGCCAACAACTAGAGAAAAGGATGTTTAGGTACCTTAATAGGTAAAAGGATGTTTTACAACACTAATTGCTCTTTTGGTCCACTATTCACCATAATGGAATCGATAATTCCTTAAATCATTCTCCTAGCAGTCTTATAAGGAGCATCTCCTTATAGTTTACTATCCCTTTGTAAGCTAGTTACACTAACTTACTCTTTCTAATAATTAACTCATTCCATTCTAATTCCTTATCTCAACTCACTACATTCTAACCTATATTTGGAGTATTATCCATTTTATTGGACATAAAGGGCTGCAAGTGACTGGATGAATTGCTTTGATACCAACTGTGATACCCCGGGTTTTTCCCCAAAAAAATTTGCTTTTATTTTGGAAAGGTGGTGCACCAATATTTTTAGAAATTCAAAAATAGGTGAACACATGTTCTTTGAAATTCATTTTTCAAAAAACCCAGATGCCACCTCAACTCCCATACTATACATAATACAGTTTTTATAGAAGATAAACATGCATTTTATGAAACAACAAGACACATCTAGTGGTTCACATACACAACCCCTATAAGCATTATACTAAATCTCCAAACAACTAACTACACAATACAAAAGCTTTAATAAAATATATACTTGAGCTTAGAAGTATGGCTATTGAACTCCTCTTACTTGTGTATGTCTTCTCCTGTCTGTCTGCATCTGAGATATTGTAAATTACATATGAATTAAGAATTTTACATCAATTAAAATATTCAATTTCATCATGATGCTTGTATAGGATGAAGTTTAAAATGTAGTTCATAATTCAATAATTTCATTAATATTTCAATTATCTACAAGTCATCGATAAAGTAGCTATTTATAATTCGTCTTCTTCATATGACTATAATAATCACATTTTAGAGATTACACTTTACATAATATATTTAATATGTATAATTCACTGGTATTTTAAATATTTATCATTATCATTTTTCATATGATACCATACTCCAATTCTGTGAACCATACTTTGCATGATATCTCTACCCATTCACTTCCCCATATGAAAACTTTTATGAAACTACGCCCTTCAATATATATATAGCCATACAAAATTATGAACATAGTCCATAGGTTTTATAACCTACATTCCCAGACTAAACTGGCTCTCAAAATCATACCCCTTCCATATGGGGTTTATAATACTCCAACCACTGCTGGTAACATCATAAAAGACATCTCATCTGCCATCATCATGTGAGGCATCTCATCATGGCATCATATACGCATGTCATCATGCTATCATATACACACCATAGTACATCAAATACACGGACTACTATGCCCTAGTCTAAATCCATACAACGTGCCCGGATAACTGCATAATAATCCACCTATACCATCCTTGGTGGAAATCACAATATCCATGTCCATAAGGGAGGACCATGGCTGTCACAGTGGTCGCCTTCCCATAGTTGCCCTAGCTAACTTTTAACAACACAGTGCTTGGTATCCATAAAATAATAAATTTCTAAGAGTAGGTGGCCAAATCCTAACAACTCTCCTAACATAGCATCCCCAGGCCTATGGCTGTCTAAATCAAAACTCTCAAGCCACCACACTTGAATGTAAAATAATAATACATAGGTGTCTTTCCTATGTATAATATATATGAATATCTCATCATAATCATAACATCCTCACTTATTATGTGATCACCCACCTAGGATGTACTGTAAAATCCTATACTCATACATCACATATGATGTAATGGTACCCATGTACCATAAATATCTTTTTATCACAATAATAGCTATCATATTTTTAAGAACAAATTGTGTGTATCCTTTAATATCATTCAGTAGACTTCAATTAAAAGCATGTCATTCATGTAGCATTTCAATTAACAAATTTTCATTGTTCACAAGTTAACATTTTTCATCATCATATATCATATGAAATGCAAAATTTAAATGATATAATATCTATCATAAGAATATGTTTAAAACATGTATCTTACTATTAAAATATGCTTTCTTAATTCTTCACCTACCTCGTGTGGTGAGTTCATCCATTTCCCACTAGCTAATCGACAACGCTTGCAAAGTCTCACAGATCCATATTGATATAGTCCTTGTTCTTCACCTGAAATCACCAAATAAAGTAATCAATTAGTAATCCTAAGGGAATAATCCTTTTTAAACAACTTTTATGGTATGGACCATAGAATTTGATCCTATTCCATACCTAAATTTCTCAATTAATCTTAGCCGTGGCTCTAGGTTAGCAAGATCATCTCTAGCAGGCTTCTCATCCTAATGTCTTATAGGATTTGTGATTTGCATACCCTAAGGGTCATCATAGACTATTTGGATAGGAAAAGTGAAGTCAGATCACCACTGAACTAATGACCTGACCTCTGATCACAAGTTTGATAATTTCAATGGTTGGATCTTCCCAGATTGATATTTGGGAAGATGGGTTTTGTTCCTCCCATAACAAGGATCCCAAGGGTAATCTCAGATTTCCAAAACTCTTCCTTGATTGCTTAGAATCCAAGTTTGAAGATCAAGGGTTAAATTGGGTCGTACTAGTGACAGGGAAACACAGAGGAGGTGATGGCAACCAGACTATTCATGCCTAAGCTCAGTAGAGAAGGGAAAATGGGGAGACAAAGGCAGATGGCACTGAAATCTAGGCATGTTGGTTCATCTGAAGGTTTGGTCATGCCGGTGCCCTGGAGAAAGACAGAGGGAATGGGGTCCTAGCTTACTAGGAGAATGATTTAAGGAATTATTTATTCCATTATGGTCAATAGTGGACCAAAAGATCAGTTAGTGTTGTAAAACATCCTTTTACCTGTTAAGGTACCTAAATACCATAGAATATAGTAGTGTAAAATTGCCCAGTATCAATGTGAATTCACGGCATAGGTATATACTCATTGGTCACGTAGACCAAGTGTAAGAGTAGTCAGTTTGAAAAGAGGCAAATGATAGATTAGAAAGGTTTACATAGAAAATATAGAGTGTAGCCTTAGTTTGTATCAGAAGAGGATGAAATAGAGGTGAATTAAGGAGTAGCAAATTGAAGAGGAGAAATAGAAACAATTGATAAAGGATAGGTTCAATATAAGTAAACTTATAAGAATTGTAGACTTTCATAGAAATGAAATTTAGAACTACCATATGACACGAGATTAAAAGAGTATTTTTGAAACTACAAGTTAAAGAAATTTGTACACACAATACTACTTGAAGGATTTCAAGGAAATTTTGTGTTTATGGTAGAATTTTATCAGGATAGAGTCCTAGAGTAAGACTCATACATCACATATGAAAAATCTATGTTGAAAGAATTATACCTTGATTTAAAATTTTAAGTTACCGATAAGAAACTTATTATAATAATAGTGTGAGATAACTTCTAAAATTGAGAAAAAATAAAGGCAAAGCTAATTATGAAGCTTTATGTATAAGATATATATATATATATAATCTCATATATGTTTAAAAGACCAATGATCTACACAAAACTCTAGATAAATTAAGAATTGTGTATTTCTCTATTATGTATAAGCATGCAAAATATGAATGTATTAATGAAAAGTTGAATGATGGAGTTGATATGATAACTCCAGTTGATGGATAAGTCAATGGTACAAGGACTTATTCAAAGAAATGTTTATTATGGCTTATTGAAAGAATGATATGCACATCGTCATTGTTATTATGGATTTGGGCATGATACTATCATTTGGTATGATGGACATGGGTATGATACCCATATTATATTGAATTGCAAATTGTTAGACAATATGGATTGTCACAAAGATGAAAGCACATTGTAAGGTGTGATAGTCTTCTTATTTAGAAGACAAAATATGTTAAAATCATGCACTATATCAACTATAAATGAATGAATACCTTTCTTGAGAATAACATGTATTATTGACAACTACAGTTATTATAAATGATGAATGATGTAAGATTCAGAAAAAAAGATGGAAGTAAAGGTTGATAAATATAAGAAAATGAAAATGAGTTAAAATCATTGCACAAGAGACATCCTATACATTCCCAAGTTCTAGTTGTTAATTGTTTTCTTCATTATTGACATTCTCTTCATATACCTCATTGTATTCTTCTCGCTCTACCTAGACTTGTAACCTTCTTCCACTCTATCTCCAGTTTCCTTAGACCATTCTCATGCTACTTCCCCTATGTCCTCATATTTCTTACCTCTTCACATTTCCTTTGCTTATTTCCTTTTCCTATACATTGCATTTTCATGTGTATGCTCCCTAAAGTAAAAACTGCTTGGTTACAAATAATTATGCATGATGAAGACATAAATTCTATTACAAGAAATTGTTGTTTTCTTTTCCACCCTTTCTATTCACTTTTCCTTATACATTGTATATTCATGTGTGTGCTCCTTAAAGTAAAAGTTATTTAGTTAAAATTAAGTGTGCATGAGAAACATTAAAATTTGAGTACAATAAACTATTGTTTTTTCTTTTGCTCTTTCCTCTTCAGTTTCCCTTACTATCGGCATTCTAGTAATCCAACTACTCCAGTTGAAGCTACAATAACTGCACCCACAAAAAACTCCAGGATTTTTTCCTCTGGCTAACCTAGATGATACTCTTTTTCTTTCCATTGCCCATCTTAGGAGCCTCAGAAATGTCTATTTATTCTCTTTGTAAATGGGATGTGTGCTTGGTAAAATATACCACTTAATCAAGAAAAATGATGCATGATAAAGAAGTAAATTACATTACAATAAACCATTGTTAAATGAGAAAGTAATGTTTCTAGTAAACATCATTAGTTGGTTGACTAATGATGATTTTGATGATGAATTCATATCCCGACACAAGCAGGATGGCCTATAGGATATGTAAAAAGATGGTAATCATGAGAAATGAAAAACAGACAATAGCTATGAAGGGTGGCATACTTTAAGAAAATAAGTGAAGTGAATATGTACTTTATTTTGAGAAAGGTTCTCGATCTATGTATTTTGAAAGATCAGATCTAATGTGTGAAATATATCTAAATTTGAGATATTCCATCAGTGTCTGATGGACTTCGAGTTTATTCCACTAGCAATTGATCGACTCTATGAAATTGGACTCTTTTGATGAAGTGTATTTGTTAATATATATATATATATATATATATATATGAGAATAGAGGATATAAAACTCATGTGATAAATGAATTGAAGAAATTCATTTGAATTATATGTCATTGGAGAAGATGACAAATAGTTGTATTTGTTTGTATTGATGAAAGCATTAAAGTCTCAATATTGAGATCATGATGGTAATATGTTGATGCTTGGAAACACCGTTGATGTTATGTAATTAGTTGAATGTGAATGCACAATTAGTGCAAAATCAATTGTTCATGTGAGAAACAATGGATGCATTATTTGGATATTTGAATTTATACAAAAGGAGGTAAGTTCAGGTATTAAATTCTGAATCATATGTGGTATCCTTAGGATCTATGTTTGTATGTTTTGTTGATGCTTAAGTTAAAGAGCATTGTTTTTTATTATAAGACTTTAAGGCAGTACATCTTATGTCAGTAAATTGGAATGTGATAATGTCTAAGATGTTCCTTGATGTAAATTGTAATCTCTTTATTTTGATTTCATATGCAAAATTGGGTGAATGAATCTGAAAGATTTATTAGTGAATCCAATTGAAACGTTATGATATGAGTTGATATCTTATATAAAATGATTGCTTGACGAAGTACAAACTTCCAAATATCTAAACTAATGTAATTCTGGAGATCTTTGATGGAAGTTTATGAAATGACTTGAAAATTTTATAAGATATATAAGTATGGTGGCGATGCATGTGTTGTTAAGCAGTTATTCATTGAGGATTTTGAAATGTGTTGCAATGTACCTTGGAAAGATTTGAATATTTCATATAGTGTTGTGGAGATGGGAAATCAAATTGTATTATATTGAAAATCTGTCATATTAGGTGAATGTGTGGGATGAATGAATTCTTTTATTATGATGGATGTTGGAATCTGATGAGATGGAGTCTCAAAAGATATTATGTATGTATGATACTTGAATTCCATGAAACAATATCCTCCAAAAAGTAGAGGGGACTCTGCTGACATTTTGTTAGAAATATGATACTTGAATTCTAAAAGATAGGCAGTTTCCTAATTTAAGATTGATTAAATACATGTAGAAGAGATTTAATTTAAGTTGAGAGATGTGTAGTCACTCTTTGAAGTTATTATAAAGAGAAAAACGGATGAGAAAATAGAAAAGTTGAGTTGGAGATAAAGATTACGTGTTTTAAGAATCATTACAATCAAAGGATTTTGAAAGTTGAAACGAAAGAAAAACATAGTAAAAAATTTATTGTTTTGATGGCTTATTAAGCAAAGGTCAAATATTAGAGTGGCATAGAGAAAGTGGTCCCTTATTGTTTGTAGCAGAAGGAAAAGTGACACAATAAGTGGAATATATTTAGTTAAGTTAAAGATCAGTTATATTTTGGAGGATATTGTTTCATGGAAGGA
Source organism: Warburgia ugandensis (assembly GCA_035236585.1). Lineage (NCBI taxonomy): Eukaryota > Viridiplantae > Streptophyta > Magnoliopsida > Canellales > Canellaceae > Warburgia > Warburgia ugandensis. The sequence continues at coordinate 76,623,035 of CP141129.1, read as the reverse complement.
ATTATAAGAAATTAAGTTTATGATGAGATGAGAATACTCCTAGAATGGTTTGAAAGATAGCATGAAAAGAATTTTGAGGACAAAATTCAATTAAGGGGGGAAGATTGTAACAACTCCAAATTTTGTAAATACTATTCTAGGCATTATTATGTGAAATTGGAATTTTGGAATATAATTGGAATTTTTGACCCAAAGAAAATAAATTTTTATAGAAATGGAATTTGGAGTGGAAGCATTAATATTTAGAATGTACTCAAAAAATCGAGTCCAACGACATAAAGAACACTGAAATCGGAGTTTGGATGAATTTCAACCTAAAATTTTACTATTCCATGAGTAGGTTATGATTTTTCAAGGAGTATATCTTTTTATAGAACTATAATTTGGAATCACTAAAACCATTAGAAAGTACTCAAAAAATGGAATCCAATGAGCCAAAGAATGTTAAAAACAAAGTTCGAATGAAGAAGTTATGGGCCTTCGAAGTCAGAGGCAATACGATAATTAAAAAAATAACTTAACCAAAGGGGACCAAATTGATAATGGCACCCCCCCCCTCACATAGGAAACCTGACGTAATGTTGGGTCTAGTTCTTTCCAAAACCTGACACCGACAACCCCCAAACCCTAGCTCTCCTCTTCTCCGAGCAGATCCATAGTGGATCTGTGTTTTCCAACGATCAAGAAGAAACCCTTCTCTGTACTTCTCTCTCCTACCGATCTGCCCTGCCGATGTTCGAAGCCTTTTTTGGAGATGGAGCCCCCAGTTTTGGCATCCACCATCTTCCCTCCGACTATGTCTGAATGGATCACTTGAATAGGCACCATGCGAAAACCCTTCACCTCGTTTCCCTTCTCCTTGTAATGCACCTGATCACCATCTTCCTCTCTGGCCTTGGATCCCTCTCTAGTGATCTTCAGCTAGATCTAGGGAGCAGGCATTGAGGTATCCAAAACCCCTTTCCTTTCTCCATTTCTTTCCCTGATCGGGCTTTACTATAGTGTAGCCAGCCTGACATGCCCGTACACAAGCTGGTCACGCTACCCATCTCTCCTCCCCTATTTTCTTTCAGGCACCAACATGGTTAGGCCTTTAGATAGGCCAGCATGCTCAAATCCCAATGCCAGGTACCCAATTTCCCTGTGTTCACCCCCTCCTTTAGATCCGACTTTTTCGGCGCTGTACTAATGTGCTGCGCTCAATCATCATCTCTCCTCTGTCACCGGCCACCCATCTCCCTCTAATCTTCTTCCACCATCAGCACAGCTCAGTTGTCGAGTAGACTAGTGTACCCCTTTTTCCTCTACTTATCACTTCCCCCTTCTTCATTTTTTTAGTCACCTAGTTCTGGAAAGTGATCGGACCATCACCAGCAACCACCAACCTTTTCTCCCTTTTTCTTTTCCATCACCAGCTCAACATGACCAAGGGTAGGCTGGCAAGTAGGACCCCATTCCCTCTATCTTTCTCCAGGGCAATAGCATGACCAGACCTTTAGGTGGGTTAGCGTGCCCAGATTCTAGTGCCATCTGCCTCTGTCTCCTCATTTTCCCTTCTCTGCTGAGCTCAGGCATGAACTGTATAGTTGCCATCACCTCTACCTTACGTTTCCTTGTCACTAGCACAACCCGGTTTATCCCTTGACCTTCAAACCTAGATTTTGAGCAATCTAGAGTTTTGGAAATCCGAGAGTACCCTCACAATCCTTATGATGTGAGGAACAAAACCCATCTTCCCAAATATCAATCCAAGAAGATCCAACCATTGAAATTATTAGACCTATGATCAAAGGTCAGATCATCTAATCAGTTGTAATCTAGCTTCACTTTTCCTATCCAAATAGTATAGCATGACCCTAAGACATGCAAATCACAAACCCTATTAGATATTCAGATTAGAAGCCTGCTAGAGATGATCTCGCTAACCTAAAGCCACGACTAAGATCAATTGAGGAATTTAGGTATGGAATAGGATCAAATTCTATGTTTCATACCATAAAAGTTGTTTAAAAAGTATTATTCCCTTAGGATTACTGATTGATTACTTTATTTAGCGAATTCAGGTGAAGAACAAGGACTAGATCAATATGGAGCTGTGAGACTTTGCAAGCATCGTCGATCAGTTAGTGGGAAAAGAATGAACTCACCACACGAAGTAGGTGGAGAATAAAGAAAGCATGTTTTAAACATGATCTTATTCTTATGATAGATATTATATCATTTAAATTGTGCATTTCATATGATATATGATGATGAAAAATATTTACTTGTGAATGATGAAAATTTGTTAATTGAACTACTACATGAATGACATACTTATAATTGAAGCCTACTGAATGATATTAAAGGATACACACGATCTGTTCTTAAAAATATCATAGTTGTTATTGTGATAAAAAGATATTTATGGTACAAGGGTACCATTACATCATATGTGATGTATGAGTCTAGGATTTTACAATACATCCTTCGTGGGTGATTACCTAATAAGTGAGGATGTTATGATTATGATGAGATATTCATATATATTATACACAGGAAAGACACCTATGTACTGTTATTTTACATCCAGGTGTGGTGGCTTGAGAGTTATGATTTAATAGGCATAGTGTAATGACTCCAATTTTGTAATATTAAAATCCCAAGTTAGCAATAAAAAGTTCAGTTTTTGAAGATAAGGGCATTTTGGTCATTTCACTATTTTCCTTGACTAAACCCAGAAAATTGGTCCTAAAAATGGTACCATTAGGTGCGTATCGGAAAAAGGAATCCAACAAGACCAAAATCACCCAAAACGGAGTTAAAATGAGCAAGTTATGGCCCTTTGAAGTTCAGGGGCAAAAATGTAATTTTTATTAAAAAACGGATTTAGGCTGCAAAACACAGGGGCCCGTTTTGATACGGGCACCCTTCATCTTCCACCTCCTAGAGGGTTCTAGAACGGTGGTGATTGCAGGAGAAATCACCGCCATTCTGGAGGTTTCTCCACCGCCATTCAAAGGCGGTGAGAGCCCCCTCCAGAACCCTCTCATAGCTCTATAAATAGAGCTCTTGGGCGCCTCTAATGGCAGCCCAAAAGGTTGAAGAAAACCCGTTGTGGAGGAGTGACCTAGAGGGGAAATAAGAAGAAAAACCCAGCAACGAGCCAGGTATGCCCAAGATCCCTCAAAACCCATCTTCACAGTAGTTCTAAGATCAATTTCCCTAGGTTTTTGCATGGAAAACCATGCAAAATGGAGCCCTGGAGAGCCACCAAGGACCCAGGAATGTTCCCTGGGCTGTACTAGTTTGATAGGGTCGAACCAGGGTGACCTGAGGACACCCGGTTCCCCAGACGACGAAAACGTTCCAGCCGAAATGTGACGCGTTGATCACGTCTGAGAAAACCAAAGGGCGCGTCCGGGGACGTGCCCGCAAAAAGGAAAAATGGGCGGAAAAACCCGGAGCATCTGCAGACACGGGTGCACACCGTAGACACGTAGCGCGCTAGCGATACGGGGTTTTTCGCTCCTTAAGAAAAGGCGGGCGCATGCCGCTGACGCGCGGCGCCCTAGCATTCCGTCGTTTCACTCTTGAGACCCTTATGTACGTGTGACAGTAAAATGCTTATAACTTGAGATCTAGAGCTCCGATTGAGGCATCGCAAAAGGTGTTGTGTCCGTATCGATGACATGAACACACCTAAACTATAAAATCCCTGATCAAGGTCCAATCAAAGGAGGGCATGACCCTTAGAATAGGATGGTGGCGCGTGGCCGCTAGACCTTTGGAAAACTAATGATACCAAGGCCCAATTAGGACCTTAGGACACTCATAGGCATAGGGATAAGACCAACTACTCTAAAACCCATAAAAGATAGGCCAAACTAACCTTGATTCCCCAAACCATGTTTAGGAGCATACGAGGACAAAGGGGTTAGCGCGACCTAGCCAGGTAGGTGCTCTATCACTACTAGATTCTTTTAAAGGAACTATTATTGTTTGAGAATACATGTTTTAAGTATATGACTTATTTAGCATGACTTAATTCAGCATGCATGTGATAAGTGCTTTATGCATAGACATGTTTTGTAAATAATTGCATATACATTATGTATAGATATGTTTTGCAAACTATTGCATACATTGCATGATTTGTGAGCATTAAGTTCTTGTAAAAATGGCATGTCCTTGAGGGTTACCAAAAGACGCTGGAGTGTTGAGGGCTAGGCAGTTGTGAGGGACCCAAAGAGGACAGGTTTTGAAAAAGAGATTTTTCGCTTGTTTGATCTCATGTGATTTGGGCTAGTAAGCTCGTGGGTGCTATGCCGAGGAGTTTGGGTTGGCCACCCAGCCTCTACCACTATTAGGTGGATGGGTACCACGCCCAAAAAGAGGCAACGTCCCTACGTCGACTGCATGTGGTACAAGGGGCTACCACTGGTGTCACGGCACTGGGTCAACGTGTCATAGGCCCCATGAAGGCTATGACTGAGTGTCCTCAAGTACCCGGGGACCACACGGCGAGGAGGTCGTGGGCATAGTTGGACCCTATGGTTTTGTGGACTTATTTGCATTGCATATGGCATGATGTGAGGTTGGTCGACCATACCATACTAGATATCCATGAGTTGGATTCAATGAAGCATCTTATGCATATCATAATATTATGATATATATGTATATGATACTTTCGATTTTTGGATTATGTGATCCTTTAAGTCATTAGTATTTCAGTTTGACAATGGATTTTAATATCGATATTGAACTTGAGTATTCAGACATGCACATGTTTTGAAAGAGCATATGATTTTAAAACATCTCATGCATAATAAAACTAGTAGTGATAGACTCCTACTGAGTATAGTATATACTCACCCTATCCTTAACATTTTTCAAGATAGTTCCACTTACAAATAGAAGACGCCTCAGTAGATATTAGTGCTACGAGCACGTGAATAAACAAAGGAGACAACTATACATGTAAGTAAATTCTCAACCCTTTGGACATGTATTTGTTTTAATTTACAGTTGGGCTGCGTGCTGTGACTGGATAGACCTAGGGAAAAACACTTATGATTTCTGAAGCTTTTCAAAAACTACTTTGGTTATTGTGAAGGCAAATGACACTCGGGGTTTTCAAAAATGGGTTTAAAACCAAGGATTTTCCGTTGCATAGCATGGTTTTTATAAAATGGTTTTCAAATAGGGATGCATCCCGCCTTAGGAAATTAGGTATTGCATTTAAAAATGCATGAGAAAACCCGGGTCATCACACATAGGCCTAGGGATGCTATGCTAGGAGAGTTGTTAAGATTTGGCCACCTGCTCTTAGAAATGTATTATTTTATGGATACCAAGCACTATGTGTTGTTAAAAGTTGGGTGGGGCAGTTATAGGAAGGTTGCCACTATGATAGCCATGGTCCTCCCATATGAACATGGACATTGTGATTTCCACCGAGGATGGTATAGGTGGATTAGTACGCAGTTATCTGGGCACATTGTATGGATTTAGACTACAGCATAGTAGTCCTTGTATTTGATGTACTATGGTGCATAGATGATAGCGTGATGACATGCGTATATGATGGCATGATGAGATGCCTCACATGATGATGGCACGATGAGATTCCTTTTATGATGTTACCAACAACAGTTAGAGTATTATAAACCCTGAATGGAAGGGGTATGATTTTGAGACCCAGTATAGTCTGGGAATGTAGGTTGTAAAACCTATGTACTACATTCCCAATTTTGTACGACTTTTAACTATTTTAATATATATGATATAGTCCTGTATGTATATGTTGGAGGGCATAGTTTCATAAAAGTTTTCGTATGGGGAAGTGAATGGGTAGATATATTATGCAGAGTATGGTTCACATAATTAGAGTATGGGATCATATGAAATTTGATAATGATAAATATTTAAAATACTAGTGAATTATATATATTAAATATATCATGTAAAGTATAATCTCTATAATGTGATTATTATATTCATATGAGAAGAAGAATTATAAATAGCTACTTTATCAATGACTTGCAGATAATTGAATTATTAATGAAATTATTGAATTATGAACTATGTTGTAAACTTCATCCCATATAAGCATCATGATGAAATTGAATATTTTAGTTGATGTAAAATTCTTAATTCATATCTAATTAACATGTTTTCTTAACTCTCCCCTACCAAGCATAGCTTGCTAAGATATTGTAAATGTTTTATGTTTACAATATCTTAGATACAGACAGACAGGAGAAGACATACACAAGCAAGAGGAGTTCAATAGCCATACTTCTGCTCTCAGGTATATATTTTATTAAAGTTTTTGTATTACGTAATTAGTTGTTTAGATTATGTTATTTGGACATTTAGTATAATGATTATAGTGGTTGTGTATGTGAACCACTATATGGGTCCTGTTGTTTCATAAAATGCATGTCTATCTTCTATAAAAACTATAGTATGTATAGTATGAGAGTGGAGGTGGCATCCGGGTTTTTTGAAAAATGAATTTCAAAGAACATGTTTTCCACTATTTTTGAATTTCTAAAAATATTGGTGCACCAGCTTTCCAAAATAAATGTGAAATTTTTTTGGAAAAAACTTGGGGTGCCATAGGTTGCAGGGGAATTGAAGCTTTAGGAATGTTTTATGCAGGAGGTTCATAGATGGACCTCCCTGGTAATTATTCTTTGACCATGACAAGTTAGGATGCCTAGTACATCTTGGATTATAGGCCTTGATGTATGGATTATTGCTAGGATTATGACACATTCAAAGTATTCGCTTGATCCAAAAGATGTTCAATGTACACACTATTAGATGGACAAAGTTGACATTACTTGTGCGGCCTATAACAAATAGAAGAAAACTCTTATGGAGGTTTTGTGGTTACTCTTATTTTATATAGGCCTCCTTTCTTTTGAGGTTGGGTATTTCTCTCTCTCCTATTAGAATAATCCCATTGCTGGGAATTCAAAGCTAAGGCCTCAAAAAATTCCTAGGCCTCGGTCTCATTTTATAACATGAGGACCCCTCCACTAGTTGCATATACCCTCTATCTATTTTATGGTGTTAATGCCTTATAGAAGTACTAAACTTAATGCCATATCTCAAACAATGATGTGGACACTTTTGTAGCAATTCAATCCACCTTTCCTAGAATTCATAATATTGTTCATCATTTCTTTACTGGAAATTGATAATCTCCCTATGAAGGTCATTGGTCTTATAAACAAGGAAGAATTTGTTCAGAAACTATTAGAGCAAATATCAAGTAATTCCTTGATATGTAGGTATGGGTCCTCTCTCTCTCTCTCTCTCTCTCTCTCTCTCTCTCTCTCTCTCTCTCTCTCTCTCTCTCTCTCTCTCACTCTCTCTCCCATAATATGTTGCAAGTAACTAAATGACTCTAGGTTTGAGCTCAAAGTGGTCAGCATTGGTGGATGGTAAGGCGATGCACGATGGAGTATTTAACTAGAGTGGCATAAAGAAATCTCCAATAACCTTGTGCTCAACTACAGTTGGTGGGTTTGCCACAGAGTTAGAAATTTGATTTATTACACCTTGTCTACCGATACATTAATTCTCATGATTTAATAGTACTAATTCAATGTTTTGACATTGCAACCTTGCATGCACTAAGATGAAAAACTATTAAAATGATACGACCTAGCTATATGCTATCCCTACCTCTAAATGATGTATAATCAATCCTTAATGATCCATTAAAGGACTATTTTGATAATCTTTAATACTGTGTAGGGTGGTTGTGATGACCTAGGTTTTCATAACACATTTTAAATACAAAGGACAAGGACATAACGAGCTCAAACTCTAATAAAAATTATTTTTAAAGACTAAACAACAATTGAAGAATATTTTCTTTTAAATTCACTTTGAAAAATCCTAAGTGTCATTTTTCTTTTCTTAAAACAAGGATTGTCAGTGAAATGAGCTCTCATTTTTACCAAAAATTCAGCAAAGTTTCCTGTTTTTCAAACATATGACATTTAACACATGTCATTGCGAACTACTTGATAAACATTTTAAAACATAAATGGAGACTCTGTCTCCTTATCATACAACTAACAAAATAGCACAAAATACTCAAACAAAATACACCCAGAACCTCCACAGCACAACCCAGTCACATAAGTCTTACAAATTCCCATAATTATATACAATGTAGTCTCTTTCTGATCAGATACCATAACTTCAATTTAAAAACCAATTCTTACCTGTAATTTTCCAAAGCTTCCGTTGGTGAGCTCTATCAGTAAACAACTCATATTCCTTGGGAGTCCTCTAATCTAAAATACTGTCATCATGCCAAACCTGCCATTATTCTCTATATCTGAGGCATTGCAAACCAAAGCAATGCCTCAGCAAACAATCACTTGTGTAAATGGAATAAGATACAATTTTATATAAAAAAAAATCGTGGTAATTCTATATAAATCAATTGGTCCATGCTAAATCATGCAACTACCATTTAGTTATCATTTAACTTGAAATAGTTCAACATTTATCAAGATCATGAAAGCATGCTACAAACGAAGAAATGTCGATGCATCAGAACTGAAGCACATTCCTTGAAATGCAAAGTATGAAATCACATATCAAACCCTACAAGTCATTTGCATTTCCTGATACCAATCTTCGCACTTACGAGCCATTTCACATATCAAATATCAACACGTCATTGTGTGTATTAGAGTGCACAACAAACAATATTGTTCTCTTTGGTACATTGAGTCAGCATAGTGGGTTAAACCCAAAGACACACCTCAAGTCTTTGTTTCCAACTGGAGGCATACAACTAGATTACACTCGTCAACCTCTAGAGGAATGCGTCAAACTTCCCAAATGATGTGGGGCTAAACTCATCCTCTTTGGGCATACAATTGGGTGACGCCCGTCAACCCTCAAGGCTTTATTTCCACCCGGAGGCATACAACTAGGTTACACCAGTCAACCTCGCATGGAACATGTCGTCACTAATATCAAAGTATGCAGTGGCAATATTGTCCTCTTTGGGTATACAACTGGGCTACGCCTGTCAACCCTCAAAGGCATTATTTTCGACTAGAGGCATACAACTTGGTTACCTCCATCAACCTCTCACAGAACGCGTCATCACTAGTTTAGGACGTGTCATGTAATGAACAAATAAATGGATTGAAACATCACAATGTACAACATGTGCTTATACATAAGCAATTTAATTTACATTCAAATTCCACATGCATATTTACTTCATTCATAGCATAATTTGAATAAACTCGATTTAACAATCAAGGTTCGTATTTGTGTATATATATATATATATATATGCATGTATTAAAAATCATAACACATCTTAATTCCACCTACCTCAATGGAGATCTTCAAGTTCTCTGAAATAAATAATCTATTTAGTTTTACATATGCACTTCCGATCAATCACACCTCTATAACAATACAAACACATATTCAGTTGTACAATTCTAGGACTTAGCTTCCCTAACATAAAGTTTCCTCAAAGTTAGCTCTTGGCACTACTCAGTACAATGCAAAGTGGCAGTGCTTATTAGTGTGCTAAGGGCATTTCATTAGCTATTGATTGATAGCTAATTGAATGACAAACAGTTACTGGCGTCATCTTCATTAACAACAGCTGCATCACCATCAAACCCAGAAACCCTAGTTTTCTCTATCTTGCTAACGTAAAGCTTCTCTCCCTCCTCTCTTCTCTCTTCTCATCCTTCTCCTCTCCTCTCCTTCCCTTTCTTCTCATTTCCTCTTCTCCCCTTTTCTTTCTTTGCCTTCTTTCCCTCCTGTCGAGTTCCCCCATGGGCGTTAGTGTAGAAACCCTAGTTTTCTCTATCTTGCTAACGTAAAGCTTCTCTCCCTCCTCTCTTCTCTCTTCTCATCCTTCTCCTCTCCTTCCCTTTCTTCTCATTTCCTCTTCTCCCCTTTTCTTTCTTTGCCTTCTTTCCCTCCTGTCGAGTTCCCCCATGGGCGTTAGTGTAGTCTGTTCTTTGATTCAACTTAAGTGGGGAGGGGTATCCGTATCAAATGTGCCACCCTATTTAAGGCATTTCATTTTTTTTATTTTATTTTATTTTTTACATAAATGCCCTGGATCCTAAAATCCACATATCTCCTCCATCCGACCTCTGATTTCACCAAACTTAATGTCATTTGAATCATCTTTTCGAGCACAATCCAATTATGGAGGTCTCAATACATGATTTGATATTTATCAAGTTTTTCACTTATAAAAAAAAAGGGCAGCCCCAGTGCATGAAGCTCCCGCCTATTCGGGTCTAGGGAAGGGGCGGGCCACAATGGCCTAATGTTTTTCACTTATAAAACTCCAAAAGTATGAATTTAATATGTTCTTTTCATCCCAATTTAATATTTTTCAAAATTCACTAAAATTGAGATTTAGAAATTAGGGATGTTACAATGGTAGCTTTTAGAATTAGATCTATATAGCTCCTTTTATCCACTCTAGACTATTAGCTTACTAGTTAGGTTCTGCTCCAAAATGGTTGATATAATTCTCATGTAAGGAAGCATTTAGAGCCCAACAAACATCAACTAAAATTGTAGAAAAATCACTTGGATATTGGCTACCCAGTATAACCACGATGCTCATAAGCCATTAGAGTGACAATAAAACTCTTCCTAAAAGGGTCCTATAAGCCTGAAACCCTAAGTCTCCTACCACTTGATTTTAAATTAAGCTTTAAGGGTTAGGATCACGCATACAAGGAATTTATTTAGTTACCTAAGTGATCTAAGGATCTAATGATGAAATTCAGTCCTTATCTTATGAGGGTTCCTGTGGGGCCCTGCCTATCAATGTGGTCCAACCGCCATAAAGTAATAAATGTGCAATGCATCATAAAGTAATAAACATGTAGTGCAATACAAGGAAAGGGAAACTAATGCCTACCTATATACTATCTAACAAAGGGTTCACACCTTAATAGAGAAGACACTGTAACTAGACAGCCAATGCCTTAGTTATATCCAAGGTCATGCTAACCTTTGTTAAATAGGTACAATCTCATGCAACAAGTTATAATGAATGACCCTAAACTATATGAATTATAGTACCAACCATAAAGCAATTTACACAAAATACAACTACACTAAGAAAATAAAACAGAGTAAGAGAAACTTACAGTGGGGTTTTTAATGAAGATCAAAGGTGGGCTATCATACCCCACAATTGGCCTATATTATTACAACACATTTAAAACGAAATAAATAATTACAAATTACAATGGGGCCTCACTACAAATTCTCTCAAAAATATAAAAACTCTAATTTTTGAAAACTAAGAAATCCTATTTAATTCGATGAAGCTTTGGTCCACAAGCTTTTCGTCACTCCTTTTGCCAAATTCCCCTCACATGAAACAAAAGAAGATGGGTTAATTTGTGAGGAATTAGTAAAACATGTAAAAATGATTAAAAACCCTAATATAATGAAACCTAGATCTATGACTAGAGATAAACAATCTAAACAAAGATCTAATCACAAATCCATTATGATTCTATGACAATTGCATCAAAACTTGGTGTAGTTCTAATATTACTCACAAGTGTACAAATCAATGTAGTAATTGTATGCAATTGAGGTTGATACCATGAGGAATCTCATAGCTTTATATGTTATTTGTAATCTTATCTAGATCAATTATCCTAGCCAAAGAAGGATTGTATTTGAATTATTCTAAGAATTAAAAGAATAAGGGATTAGAAACATTCATAAACTAGAAACTTAATATAAAGGAACTTTCTAAAAATAAGAACTTTCTAAAACTAATGTGGATTCAAGAAAGAAAACTAATGCAAATCTAGAAACATGAATAACTTAGAAACCTAAAGATGAATGAACTTTCTAAGAATAGAAATTAGACACTTTCTAAATAATAAAACTTCCTAAAGATAAACTCTCTAACATGGAACTTAAAGAAACCTCCTAAAGATGATATTTTCTAAGGATGAATGCTTTCTAATATTAAAAACGTAGAATTTCCTAAAACTAAAACTTCTAAAACTGAAATTAGTAACTTTCTAAAAGCTAAGATCTAATCTTAGACATGCAACTAAACATAAGTAATTAATAAGACAAAAACTAAAATATAATTAAGCATGATCAAACTAAACTAACATTCAACTAACATGAGAATGAATATTGATGAAGCACACATGACAAAGAAACATGGACAAGAAGAATGCATGAAACAAACTTTGTTATTGATTGAAATCTTTACAAGAAAGGTGCATATCATTCCCATACATGAAAATAATTAAATTTGCTTCAAATTTTCAGAACTAACACCATTTATGTATCATGCATGTGAACCAACAAAAAGAGAGAACCAAGGAAGAAAGAAGAAAGGATGGGAAACAATTCTAAAGGTGAAAAGTAGATGATGAGGGATGAAAACTAGAAAGGAACAAGGAAAGATATAAGGCAAACAACTAGAGAAAAGCAAGAAACACTAACCATGAATTGAATGCTTAGAAAAGATGTCCAAACATCGCTCTCTCTTACCTGTCATTACAAGAGAGTGATGGTCTTTTGATGAAGCAGAAATAGAGCAAAAAATAGAATTAAAATAGCATCAAGAAGAGCCCAAGTAGGGTGCACATGGATCAAATTATGAAAAGAATTCCAAAAGAGAAGGAAATATGCATTGAAAAAAAAGTGAAAAGTGCATACAAAGAACAAGATACTTCTCTTCGTGTTTTTACATATTTCTAGAGAGGAAACCCCTTCTTAATTTCTATCCTAAGGAAGATAAGAAAGAAGGGATGAGCTAAGATAAAGATAGAGATAGAGAGATAAGAGAAAGGAGGGAAAAGGAGATAAGATGAGATAAGGATGGAGATTAGGAAAGATGGAATTACAAGGGAAAGAAAATTAGATAAGATAAGGACAAGAGAAAAGTAGTTGGATAAGGCAAGGTGACTTAAGAAGTGGAAACTAATAAGGAGGATTTAGGAAGTGGAAACCTAAACAAAATTGCTTAGAAGTGGGAAAACTAAAAAGATGGATAAAGAATGTTTAAAGGAGTTAGGTCTCTTCTCTTATTAGTCACACGTGCATGCCTACCTACCCATGTTAATAAAGTCTCATTTCTTTAGAACACATTTTCTTCAACTAGGAAATTGTATAGAAATTTCTCAAAATGTGTCGACCCATTTACTTGGCTTAAGTGGCTTAGATGGGTTTCTAACTTGGTGGCTTCATTGGCATGCGTCTTGGCTTCATGGCTTACATGGCTTAGGTTTTCCTAGTCCTCATTTTTTGGATCATATGGCTTAGGTGGATTTCATAGCTTGAAATATCATGCTAAGCTGGTGGAATTCTACTACCTTTGCATGGGTCCCTTTCCAGTCATCTTGACTTCTACGTAATGTTTTTGGAGCTCATATGCTTGCTCTAAAATAATCTTGAACCTTACATGATTCTTTGAATTGATGGAGAAAATGTCTCGGTCTCTCTAGATTGATCTGGATCATCAGCTATCATCTAAGGCAATCTGGACCATTGGATCTCCTACAAAAGATTACAATCACTAATTCATACCTAAGAATAAGATAGATCACATACATAATCTAAATTAGCTTCTAGACCAACAAAATATCAAACTTTTGGATCATTATTTTTAGAAATGCATATGTTATGAATTTTGAAAAAATCCTAGAATAATGCCCTATAATTTATAACACATCAAATACTAATTGGGTACTTTTTATTAAAAATTAATTACTCATCAATAAGCACTCACACTTTGCATTCCTTAAGTTTGCACTCATAACCCTTAGCAATCTCCCTTGTATCACCTTCCTTTCTGCTATTGCATGCAGCCTTCACCATATATCTCCATGGGCATCTCTTCATCCATTAGAATAGCATGCATTACCCATCCCCCCCTAGCCCCTCTTTCTCTTTACCTTACATGCATTAGTCTTTAGGTTTCATGCATCTCACTTTCCTCATAGAAATCCATGCAATCACCTTAAGCATTTGCACACACTCTTCTTCTATCATGTCGCATTTTTAAGATCATATGCACCCACCTTCTCTGCACCTTCCTTATATCTCGCTCTACTTCCTAAGTTCTATTAGGAACCTCATGCATATGACAATCTTACCTACACTAAAGAGGGTGTCAATATCAAAATATAAGGTGACAAACTTATCATGCATGCAAACCACCACCTTGGAGAGCTTCTAAGTAAAGCTAGATTTAAATACAATGGAGCTACAAATACAACATCTTTTTCTAAAGAAAAATAAGTAAGAAGTAAGGCCCACATGCAGAGCAGTCCTACTTTCTCATTTACTCACTTGAATCAAAGAGGGAGAACACATGGTTGGTGACATATCACTACCTATCTTATGCATGACACATGAGGAACAAGTGGGGAAAATGAGGAGAAATTTAAGGAAGAAAAATATTGAAGTGTGAACTAAAATAAACAGGAAATCTAAGGTTTTCATTCATCCAAACTTTTCCTTTGCTTTCCTTTGTTGTTTTCCTTTTGATTTCAGCCTTAGATCCTTGTTCCTAAGGATCACTAATCTCTTGAAGTGACAACCAAGATATAGTGATCTTTAGATGAAGTTATTTGGGTTCATTAGATTCCTTGATTTCCATTGCTCCCACTCTCCTCTTTTCACTCTCTTTCCTATAAGTTCTTTCTTGAATTACATAGTGCCTCATTTGACCATTTAGTTGGTGGAACACTCATTTCACTAATTTCAATCATTAAAAGATGTTACATCTGATCCTTGGCATCGTAATGTTGCATATGATGGAAAATATTTTGAGAGAACAAAAAGGAAAAATAATTATGCACAGAACTAAAGAAATAGGTTACTAAAGTATATCATTTAAGGAAAACTAAGATCAGCTAAAAATATAAGTGGAGACTATATACTTTATGGTTTGAACCTTTTAACAGTTTACCTAATTATAGGTGAACCATGCACCAAAGTCCAACAACCTATATATATATATATATATATATATATATCAAAAAGATTTACAATCAAACCTATTTCTCGATTCAATTGAAGCCCAAAGAAATTAATAGGATACTGAAATAATGATAGATATGTAAAATCCATGTCTATTTCTAATATTATACTAATTGGAATGTAATGATGTAGGAATCCATATGTAACACAGTGATTTAAGCTGCTTGTTGGTTTAGGGCTATCAATCCATAAAAACCCACTTGCCAAAATAAAAGTAAAAGTAAAATAAAAGGCTTAGAATCATATATAAAGGAAGTAGGGGATTATTTCAAATGCAGTTTGCAAGATCTTATAAATGAATGGCTTTTTTTAGTTAAATAAGTGTGTCCATTCCTATTTCTAGCTTAAATGTTTAATTAAATCTAAATAAATATCCAATGTGAAGGTATTTTACAGGTTGTCAATCTTCATACATGTTGAGCACATATATTGTTGAATGTAAATGCTTGATGATCTTTAACATATGGCCCTAAATGGGGTCTAATTGCACAATGTATTTTATGGAGTTGAATTGACTCTAGAAGTTATCTGGATGAACTATCAAACATACAAACTTGGACTTTTATCAAATTTCTACAGGACTGGGGACTTCTTAATTCTGAGGCATTCAAGGTTCCCAATTTTATTAATGACTAGGATCAAAATGCAAGCATCATTGGCAGAAATTGGACAGAACATGTCACTCATTTCCTTGTTCGAGAGTTTTCTTCTATAATCTCTTTACACATTCAAATGAACTTGATTCTAGTTACTTCCGAATGGTCTAAACTCTTAACTATTCTATAAGAAGACAGAGAACAAAAAGCTTCTCTTGTCCAAAAAAAAAAACATTGATATTAACACAATCTTCTCCATAAAAAAAAAGGAAATAAATAAAATAAATTCATTGCCATACCCACTTGAAAAAGTTGCAGGAAAGCATCTCAAAATCTCTTTACCAATTTGTAATAGTTAGTAATGTGGTACTTCCTATCAACTCACTTTGAGTTGGAATCTCCTCAAAAATAAATGATCTAAAGAAAACATTAGATGATTACTAAAACATTAGTTTCCAAAAAATCTTATAGTCCAATTCATTACCAATCAAAAGAATATCATGCAAAGAATCCTTATGAAGTGGACTATCATAGCATATTGGATGATTATTATTAAGTAAGATAATGATTAAGGGCATAAGATGGGTATGAGGTGACACATGGAAGACAAATTTTTAGAAATTGAAGGAACCGACCCTTGCACCAATACTTGTGCTACCTCCTGATAATTGAGACTTAATGGTTGTCAACAAAGTCTTTTATAAATTATTGAACAATGTATTGATAAGGAATGAGAAAATAGGAAACAAGCTTCCAAGAGGTGAAAAGAAGTAGCTCGATTAAGACAAATAACGAGGTAAAGCACTCACTATGAACCTAACAATGACATCCATCATCAAAACACTTTCGATAAAGATAGATAATGATTAAGACACAAACTTTGGTTGAGGAATCGAGTCTCATGTCAAAGGTGAAAGATGGAATTCAAAATTGGAGACCATGTGTTCTTAATGATGCACCCACTTTCTTTGCACCTTCCTAACATCACTAGAAGGGAGCAGTTCCATTCCACCTTCCTTGAAAAGTGATGCCTCCCCCATTCTAATTCCACCCATTCCACTACTCTACTTTCTAAATTCATTTCCCACTCGACTACCTCACCGTCCTACCTCTATCCTTCGTTTCTATTACCTTTTTCCACACTATTTCCATCCAAACATGCAAGATACCTAAACAAAAGGGATTCCATTCCTAATCCCTTTGAATTCAATACCTTCCCCCTTTCCTTTGTTCATAATTAGCAAGTCCAACTCTCCCACTCACCTAACTTTCCAATCTTCTATCTCCAATCACCACCTACTTTCCTACATGGGGCCCTAGTTCTAAATCTTCTTTTTCTTCCTAGGATAGGATCTTATTAAATTGGAAAGAAAAACTCTATAAATACCCTAATCCCTTGGAGTTCAACACCTCAACACGTTCCTTTATTCATGATTAGAAAGCCCAACTTACTCCCTCACCTAATATTTGAATCTTCTATCTCCAATCACCACCTACTTTCCTACATGGAGTCATAGTTCTAATTCTTCATTTTCTTCCTAGGATAGGATCTTATTAAATTTGAAAGAAAAATGCTATAAATACAGATGAATTCCACATCCAATTCAAGTAAGGGAGTTGCTTCTAACTCCTTCAAATCAAAGCATTTTTACTTGGAGATCTTCTTAGGATTTTGGACTTCAATACTTTAGCTGCTTCTAAATTGTCTTCCATAACCTTTACCCTATTTTATTTATTTGGTTTTGCACTTCAATTCTAGGTCAGTACCTTGCTTCAGTTTCATTGATTTCATTGTTGTTCAATTGCTTTTCTTTTTGCATAAGTTCCATAGCATAATTCCTCTTTGATCTCCTTTCACTCTTGCTTCCACTTCTCTGACTTTTCTTGCTTAATTCTTCAAGATCCAAGTTACCTTTTCTCTGGTAGTGATAGCCAATAGAAAAAGTATCTTCAATCCCTTTTGTTTTCCTCTTCATTTTTCTTGTTTCTTGCTTTGATCACCATGTTTTTCCCTTGTTTATTTGCTTGTTCTTTGCTTCTATCCTACATCTTTATCTTTGATTTTATCTATTGAATTCACATGCATAATATCTAAGTTTAGAATGGGATCATTGGAGTATGTTTAATCTTTGATTTGAAGTTAAGAGTTTTCTTGAGAAAAGTGTGCAATTTTCAGCCTTGTTCTCTATGTACATGCACACCACTTTTTTATGTAATTTCAAGTCAATGAATAAACTTGTTTCAAGAGCATTGTTATTGTTTGATTCCAATAGTAAAGCACTTCAATTCTTGAGTGTAATATTTCATGAAAAGTGCTTGCTAATTTTCTTTCAATGCTTTACTTGATTTGAGTTTCTATACACCATGTTACTAGAAATTTTCATCTCATGTTTCATGTGTAATGTCCAGCAGTCCATACACTTTGTTTGCTTGAACTCTTTGGAGCCTTCTTAGATTTTTAGTTAGTTTAGTGAGTGCTTTGATTAATTTTCTTGTTAGTTAGCTTTTAATTCATAATTTTTGGCCATCTTTCACTCCATGAACCATGCACTCACTTTCATGGCCATATGCATGGTGCTTGCAATTCATGTCTAAATTATCAATTGATTCTTTGTTTAGGTTAAGTTTAGATTTTAGTAGTTAGTTGTTTTGCATATTAGGTTAATTTAGGAATTTTCTAATTTAGTGTCATATGGTAAATATACAATTTCAATTAATAAATCTACCCATTTACAAAAAGAATAGGGTAAATTTTTATTTTTATTGAGAGTATGTTTTAAGGGTAACTGAGAAGAATTGAATGAGTGTGTGGAGAAATTAGTCTGGTATAAGTGCTAAGGGTTGATTGTTAGGTTAATCTAGAGACCTAGAAACAAAATTTTCATGAAGAAAAAGAGAAATTTAAAATCACATTAAGTAGCATTAAGTGATTTTCTATAAGAAAAATGGAAATTAAAATATAAATTGGTGTTAGATTGAAAAATTAGATAGGTCACTAACAAGTGAAGGTCTTAGCCTAAGCACAATCCAAAGCCCATGGTGAAATTCCAACTAATTAACTAGAAAATGTAAAATAAGTGTATTATTGTCTAGGGTACAATTGCAAAGTGTATCCTAAACAGGATACAATTGAACAAAAGTTAGAGAAATAGGGGGTTTTAATTGAAAGTGCATTAAGTGGATTACTGCTTGATGGATTAAATGAGGATTATCCACTTGGGGCACAAGCCAAAGGCAGCTGGGTCCCGTGTTACTTATTTCCCACCTGCAGAAAATCAACACTAAGTATAAAATGAAATATAAACCAGCCATTACCGAAGAGGAGAGTGGACCAGTGAGTGGGAGAGTTAACCATGAGAAGAAGAATAATAAATTGGGGGAGGAGAAAGGTGCTGGGAACAAGGGGAAGACCATTGCAATGAATTGGGTTTTGCAAGGAAGAAAGAATTAGGCTATGTGAAGGGAGAGGGAGCGGGAAAGTGGAGAGTTTATCATCGAGTGAAGCTCAAAGCAAGGAAGCAGTAGACCTGCAACTTAGTGAAGGAGCTCCGAGATCCAACCGTCCAAACATCACTCTCAGGTAGGGGTTTTGTAGAAAGATTTACTAATGCATGCTCAGTTTAGGCCAAGCAAAAATTGAGTGATTTTTTGGTTCTATGTGTGAAGAGTTTGACTTCTTGTAACTTGAACCAATACCACGCATATTTCTGGAAATTTTGCCCTTACTATCAAATTTTTGCATGATGCTTAATCTGTTCGTTGCATGCTGATTTTACATGAGCTCTGGCTTACATTGCATGACTAGGAGCTCATCTTTTAGTCATTTAAATCCATGCTTATACTGGTTTTGTGCCTGCTCAATTTTAGTTTTCTACATGCGTGTTGAAACAAAGATTGAATCGCCTTAAGAATGACCCCCTTCGTCTTGATGAAAAGGAAATCTAAGTTATGGGTCTTGATCTATGACGATTGATCCCTGAATTATAGTACAAAAAGTATAATTTTTAATTGTTAATTGAGATCAAATTTGAGTGCAAACTAGAACAACACACACCTGCAGTAAGTTAGCACCCAATCCCTGCCTATAACTTACATATAAACTCCAGATTAAAGAAAGTAAAACATGGGATTTAAAGGTAGCACGTCACTTTTCCAATGTAAGAACAACTCACGCCACAAATTTGAATCTCATTTGAGGGTCTTTAGCATGGAGGAAACAGTACTGTTTTCTGCACACTGTGTGCAGGAAATGGTACGCATTTCTCTACCTACCGGGTTTCCAAGAACCCGTTGACGATATGGATCTGAGTCCTTAACAAAACCTAGAATGTAGATTGGTTCTCCTCCAGGAATAGCAGCCGGACCAACGGCTGTAAGCTCAGACAAGAAGCACCATTTCTCCTGCTCGAGTTATTTAGGAAAAATGGTGCTACACCATCCTTTTACTTTGTATAAAGAACTTTGACAGTTTCACACAAGGTTGTGGATGCTGGATCATTGGATGATGGAGAAATGTGTGATCAGGCTAAGATCGCCTTGGAGATGTCCAATTTTGGAACCATCGTCGTGCTGGAGTTTTCACTACTTGTTCAATAAAGTGCTGGAACTTGGGAATGCAGGAAATTACACTGGAATTTGGAAATTTCGGAATATCACACAGGAAGCTGGAATTTATGAATTACTAGAACTCCTTTTAACTAGAATTTAAAAATACCAGGAACTACACCTAGGCTATAAACGTGAACAATTTAAGCTACCTAAGGCTGGAAAATGTGTGTGCTCAAGCTACATCATGTGCTGGACAATGTGGGAATATTTAAACCTTACTTTGTGTTGAGAAAATTTGGGGAAGTTTAACTATACTTGTACAAGAACTTGGAAATGCTTAGACTACTAGGTTAAAATTCCTATGCTTTAGAATCCTTCAACTCTCCTACCAATAAATTTAGTCATCTATGATTTAGACTGCGGCGCCTTAACCTCCAATAATCTAGACTCTTATGTCTTAGTTTCCATAGCATAGTCTCCTCTAATTCAAGACACTTATACTTTAAATCACTTAAGCGTTAACCACCCATGACTTGATCACCCAAGCCCTAGTGAACATAGTCACCTATAACTTACATCTTTTAAGTCTTAGTACTCTAAGACTTGGCCACTTATGTCTTAATCATTTAAGCTTTGGTCTTCAATGACTTAGTTCCTTCCTTAATCTCCTATGACATAGTTCCCATAACTTAAGTCACTTATACACTAAAACGTCTATGCCCTAATCTCCTGAGACTTCATCCCCTATGCATTAACCTCATGTGCCTTAGTCTTCCATAGGTGGGTCTCCTATTCCCTAGAGAATTAAATCCTATAAATCTAGCCAAGGGCGAAATACGCCTTGTTACCACTAAAATGTTAGGAATTACATTCTTATGAACCTAACTAGGCAAGGTGAGCACTTGGTCATACTTAGAATCCAAATTTGGGCTAAATATGATTATTAACACAAAAAGAAGATTAGTTAAAAAGAAATTTGTTAAATGTTACGAACTTTATGACTAACACTGTAAGAGTATTAGCTAGGGTGTAGTGATGATATGGCATCAAGCTTATCTTAGAACTAAGAAATATAAAAAAAGGGTTGTACCCCTCTAGGCCATAAGAAGGATAAGTAAATGGAATTAAGGTCATAACCTAAGGACGCTTAGTTGCTTGGGGATATAACCAAGTAACTAAAAGGTATACTACATGAAATTTAGGATATAAATTGAGGTTAATAGACCACTAATCAAATAAAGATCAATAAGATATTAACTACCAAAAACACTAGAGTTGGAAATAAAGATACATGTTCACGATAAATGGACATCTACCCCTTAAACTCCATAAATAAGACAACATCAACTACAGATTTCACTATAAGTTAATAATGGGTTAACAAAGCATTTTTCACTTATAGACATAGGATACCAATGCATAACATACCATCACAACATGATTCAAAATTTTCCATGATTTGGATCGATGGGTTTACGAATTTGGCCAATGGCCCAAAGACATTGTTTTCATCCTTGGAAAACACCACAAGTGTGGTGGTGAGCCATGAGATATGGATTTTTATGAGTCATAGGTTATGGTTTCATCAATGCTTTAGGTAGTCACTCTATGAGTAGCCGTAAGTCCTAATGGATGTGGATTTATTGATGCTTAGGCAGACCCTCTATGATCAACTGGAGCATAGATTTCATTGATGTTTTGGCAGTTACTCTTGGAGTGTCCTAAGTCTTGGATCACTTAGCAGATGCACTCTGTGAGTGTGTCGTAAGTCTTGGAAACCCTATGCTAGGAGGAGCAATTGGCTACTGACCTCTGAGATATATGTGATTAATACCAACCCTCTGATGGAGACAGCGGGCAGTAGGAGTAGCTTTTCATGGTGAAGTGCTCTGAGTAGTAGCTAATTAGTCCCGATGAGGTCGTGTGGGTCATGGTCATCAAGGTATCCATAAGCTGACGTAGAGGCTATTCTAGTTGCTAGTAGGTGAGAGATGGACCCTACTAGCATAGGTGTCTATGTGATGTTAGCATGCTAGGCATGCTGGTCATTTCTCGAGAGTTTAGACCTTGTCCCTCATTGTAGGGCTATGCCACTGATGCGTCCCTGGTGGTAGGATTGCATGCCACTGTGATATGAAGTGATTAGCTTTTCACAGCAATGTGGGCATGGATTTTGTGAATTGTGAACTGAGGACTATGCACCTTGGTTTGGCTTCAACTGTTTTGAGCATACTAGATTGACAAACTTATCAGATTCTTCTAGACATTGTAGATTATTTGAGATCACTAGTTTTTCTTTGTGGATCTTTTTTTTACATGTCATGATTTCTCATTTTTAGAAACTATGCACATATGTGTGTGTGTGTGTGGATATACGTACACCTATACATATGCTATAACATCCCCCTACTTTAGTCTTTCTGGCTTGTATTAGTTTTTCTTCTTATCATGAGCAGTTGTTTTGCTCACCCCATACAACCAATATTTCAGGTGACATAGCAAGTAGCTTGAGTGTGAGAGACCTAGGGAAGGCAAAAGTACATGGATCAGTTTAGATGTAAGATGAGAGTGCTTTTGGCATAATTATTTTGATAGAACCCATGTATAGGCTTCCATTTTGGAAATGTATATAATTTAACTTCAATTGACACATGGGATGCCTGTAAACATGGACTATTCTATTATTTTGAATGGCATGTGTGACTACACTTGTGATAGTATGGGTGATCATGTGACATGAATCTCTAACCATTTCTTGGTTAGAAAATTACTATTTTACATATATGTGGAGGTTTTGTTCTAACTCCTGGAAAACAATGGATGAATTTCTCAAGTTTACATATATATTATCACTCTCATCATGTTTTCAAAAACAAGAAATTTTTTACTACTTTCCAACTTAAAATCAATAAATGCTTGTAAAACTAGGATGTTACATTTAGTTTTAGAAAGTTTTAGGTTTTACAAAGTGTTAGTTTAGGAAAGTTCATTATTAATGAGTTTTCTTAGTCTAAGTTTCCTAGATTTATTCATTCTAGTTTTGCATTAGTTTCTTTTATTGAATGCATGTTAGTTATGAAAGCTTATAATTTCATTTAATATCTTTATTTTAAGAAAGTTTGCTTGAGTTGTAGTTTCTCATTTGATGCATGTTTTCTAAATTCATAGTTTAATAAAAACCCTCTTCTTTGGTTAAGATAAGCAACTTAAATAAGATCCAACAATTGAAAATTCTATGAGATTCCTTATGTGGCAACCCGGGTTTTTATAACACATTTTGTAACACATTTTTCAAAGGCACAGCCCTTAGTAGTAAAAAAATTTCACAAAACAAAGAAGCAGAAATTATTTTCTTTAGAACTTGTTTTGTAAAACCCAAGTCATCACTTCATACATAACATAAGTAGAATTTTGTATAAGATAAAATTTCATTGAAGGAATATACTTTTATTAAATTCTAGGATCCATCTAGTGGTTCACAGTATACATCCCATGGTATGATTACAATACTTGTCCAAATTACATAATCCAAATTTCAAAGCTCACCTTACAATGAAAACTCTCAATACAATAGAATGTACTCAAATAAAACACAAGTCTTCAAGGGATATACCTTGATAAACTATTCTTCCAAATCTTCTCAAGTCTTGAGCTCCTAGTTCTCTTTCTCTGTATCTGAGATATTGTAAACATTCAAACATTTACAATATCTTAACAAGCTATGCTTGGTAGGGGATTCAAGAAGCATAATAATTTGACAGTATAATCCTAATACTTCATAATACTGTTATTCATAAACATACTCAAGGATCAATCTCTTTACTTTGTCATATATGTACATCCTTATACATACATGTTGTATATGGATAAATCCATTAAAATCATGAAAATAATCAAATAACATTCCCAAACGAAGTTGATAAACTCTTTCCACGATAAGGAATCAATATTTCAGCTAGTCCTATACTAGAAATTTTTCTTCCTAGGAAATATTGGTAATATACAACTACTTGACATTTTATCATGCCAAAACATTAGGCATTTCACTATGCCTATCTCATATGCATCATAATGCAAAATAATCAAGGACTACCATGCTTACAGTATAATCTGCACCAGCGCGCTTAGATAACTACTTTATAATCTACTTATACCATCATTATTAGAATTTACAATATCCATGTCCATATCGGGGGACCATGGCTTTCACAGTGGCGGCCTTCCCATAATTGCCCCACTCCAGTTTCTGCCTCTCTTAGGCATGGTATACAACTTCATCAAGTTTTAGAGAGTGGTGGGCCAAACCCTCATAACTCTCCTAGCATAGCATCCCCAGGCTCATGCTTGTCTAAAACGAAACCACAAGCCTCCATGCTTGTATGTAAAATACTTCATATACATATTAGATGATCTATTTGTTTATCTAGGGCTTTTCTAGTTCCTTATTCACTTAGGGTTTTTCCTCAATTTTAACTTAATCATTTCATATGTGTTTTGGTTGGATCATGAGGGTTTTCAAAGGATTTAATGCAAGTATCTACATTGTACTTGTCAACATTTCTAGACATTATATCATGTATTCAACATGTATGTCTCATGTAAATACATTCATAAAATCCTCCTACCTCAATTAGGTATTACTACTCCTTAAAGTTTGCTAAAGTCTTTGATCAGCATATACACATAATATCATCTTCTACTCAATGGTAAATACTACATAGTCTTTTGATCATTCTTAAGTAGGATAATCTAAACCTTTTCTCCTTGAATCATATATGATCAAGGGTTCAGATCTTCTAATCTAATAACTCTATATTACAAGTATAATCATGCAACAATAATCTACTCAACATTTGCATTTATTTTATTTTATTATTTTTTATTATTCAAGATCTCTCTTGGATCTTATTTGATCATCCTTATCTTATTTACAATTTTTATTGGGATTAAATAATTTGCTAACCTTTTATATTCTTATTATTATTTTTCAACTAATTAGTGTTTTACTAGTTCGAAGATAATTTATTCACTCCTAATTCTAGACGGCTCCTATTATTTTCAATTGACTAAGGCTTATCAGTTACAGTCTACTCAAAAAGTGGTTACTTCAATCCTCATGTAAGCAGGCATTTAAAGCTCAACAAACATCACCAGAAGGTGGGAGAAGAGCGAAGCTCTTTAAATACCCCCTTAACCACAATGTTCATCATCCACTGGAGTGACCTTAACTCAACCTTCCATAAGGTTCTTATGAGCTCATATACCCTAAATTTATCTCTACGTAATTTTTATTAATGTCCATTATCATATACAATGTCATTCATGAATGTGTATTATTCTCCTAATTTGGGCAAAGGAAATGGTAAACCATTCCTTATATTGTCCTACTAACTATAGCCCTTACTAGTTAAGTGCAAGTCAAGTCATTCCTTCTTATTTGTGTCATGAAAATCTAATTTCTCATTAGGTTACATTTTGGGTGTTTTATGTTGTTTGTGTCATAACTACTTAACAATTACATCTACTAATAAAATTTAACAATAATTGAATTCTAAACTTCAAAGCATAAAACTAACAACCTAAGGATTATAATACTTATGCTAGCATGATCCCTAATTAATGAAAGTAGCTTAACCTAATGACATCAATTTAAACTAACATGATCATAAATCATGATTCCATAAATAACTTAAGTTAATGGAATAAAACTAACATGGCCCTAATTCATAAATAACATGGACCTAAGATGATTACATCTAACCATCTAATAACATGAAGACATTTACATTAAAATGAAGAAACAATTAGCATGGATCCTATGTTAATGCCATAAATCAAGTTTCTAATCAACTTAACAATGAAATGAAATCAAACTAACCAATTTACATTATTAGAGAATTTTAAATTATGATCCAACCATTAGATCTTTAGTCTTTTCCTTAGATCTAAGGCTTTTATCCCATTAAAGGTCAAATTATCCATTCCCCACACTTGGGTTCAAATTAGATCCATGATTGTATGTGATCTCTTTCTTATCACATAATTCCAGCCCATCCATAGGGTTTGATCTCTTTTGATCTCATGGATCAGGAAGATCCATTAGCAGTTTTAGGTTTTTCTTTCATTAAGGTTCTTGATCGTGATGCTTCATTTTTTTGTCATATCTACACCTGATTTAATGTGATTCCATCATCTGATTACCAATCTCATCTATCCAATTGATCTGGTCAATCTTGGTCTAACGGATCAAGAGGATCACTTAAGGAATATTTAGAGTTTTATCACTTTAAAGTGGTCTAGATCTCAAATCAGAAATATGAAACCCTTAATTTCATGCATTATTAAACTCATATTATTACTATATTATAGTCATAAGGTCTAATCATTCTTGATCCAATGGATCAAGAAGATTCACATGAGTTTTTAAGATTTTTCTTCTATTAAGGGTAGATTTCTCAAATTTTCAGAGATCTGTCGTAATAAATTCTTAATTTGACAAATTATAAACATTATACCATCTATGGATCAGTTTCCTATGGTCTGATCATCATACATTTTACAGATCAGGATAATTAGATAATTATTTCTGATAAACAGAAATTTTATTTAATTATTTCTTAAATTTTATGATTTCAGAAGAAAATAGACTTCACAATATTTTCATAGCTTCTTTCCGATCTTGATTTGGGATTCATATGACTCAAGAATTGAGCTTTTAAGTTCACAGTCATTCCAAGGGTCTAGATTTGATCTAGCCCAGTGGATCGATGGGCGGATCGAGCAGGATGGAGCAAGTCGCGTCCCCGTAACTGGGGCGCATGAAATAATGGTTTGCTCAGAATCGCATTGCAAAGGATGTTGTTTTGCTTGGAACCACATCGTATGCAGAGATGCTCCCTCAGGGTACGTCTATGTGCGGCATTCTGCTAGAGCATCTTGGGCACTGGTCCTTCCTTAAGTAGATCGGACAGCCCTATCCAAACCGTTCAATCAAGCCCTTTCAAATTCTGATCAAAACTCAATTAAAATTTTCTATAACTACTCTCCTAGTGGTTTTTGACACTTTTGAATCTATTGGATGAATCAGATTTTCCATCTGAGTGCTCTGTGATTCAAATTTTGAGTGTTTTTCACCAGGACTTGATTTTCCAAAAAATTAACAGCAAATCCAGTGAAATTAAAAATATAAAACATGATATAAAATAAAGAGTGGAGGATTATCCACGTACTTGATTTACTTAAAAATGAAGAATTGGTGCCAACAATAAAGAAATCCTTGCCGTATGCTATAACTCACCAAATACACTTGCTTTTGTGATTCACTATTGATGGAACCATTGGATCTTAAAATTAAGTTGGGGTTTTTGTATATATGGCCCTGATGAAGGTTTTGAAGGGTTTTGATGGGCTAAATTTGATCTTACATTCAATGGCTAATTGCATCAAGGTCTCTTGGTACTATTAAAATGTAGAGAGAGGAGAGAGAAAGAGGGAAAGAGAAGGGAAAATTGGGAGTTGGGGAAATAATTTGGATCTAGTTTTTCATGGGATGTAAGATAATTTGTGAGAAATTTAATGAACATTTTTGGAAGATTTTTGGGGGTTATTTATAGGGCTTTTGGGAATTTTCATCGTTTCCCTTAATTATGGTGTTTTATTTCTTTTGATTATTTAAATTGGGGAGTGGAGCTGCCACTCCACTTGGTTTGACTAATCATGACATGTTTTCTGACCATTGGATCAGTTTGTGGGTCCCACAGTAATGTGAAAAGATCGTTTTTCCATTTTTATTCACAAAAATGGAGAAAATATGTTTTATTCTTACGAACTCAGAATTGAGCATACTTAAAGTCATTTTGATCAATTTTTTGAGTAAATTCATAATTTATAAGTTTTAAATAATGGTTTAATCTCTATTAAAAGAGAATTTCCAATAACCTAATATTCCAGCCCTGAATTTCTAAAAATTCACACTTTATTGATTTTCCTCAATAATTTACACAAAATTTTGGGGTTATTACACCTCATTAGATTGACCTCTCTTGCATTCAATTACTACCTTGATTCATGCACTTGTGAGTAATTTTAAAACTACTCTAAATAACATGCCTTAGCAGCAGAGGCAACCTCATCAACAGTTTTTGCTATAGCAAAGGAAACAATTACTAGAGGATATGTTAAATATATTTGTGCAAGGGACTATGCAATTTTAAAATGATACTAAGAAAATTACAGGCCAACTCACAGTCCATTGTGAAGTTAGTATTAAATGGGTCAGTTATGTCCTGCTCTACAAGAAAGGTAAAAAGGAAAGTTCCCTAATTAGACAATGCCCAACCCCAACGATTAGTACGAGGTTGGTTTAGCATTGTTAGATTAGGCCATGTCAATCACAATCATTAGAAGTGGAAATCAAGTGGATAACTAGGTGGACCAGACCAGGACTACCCCACAAATTGAGGATAAAGTGAAGCCTACCCTATCTCAGAAGGGAATAGAAAAAGTTTAGCCACCTCCCTCTTCATCTGAACCCCTTTTTGATGGTCCCATGTTCCTAAGGTGTCCTATTCTAATGGTTAGCTACAACAAACAAGGAAAACAATTATAATGAGATAATGGACATTTTCAAACAAGTAAAATTCAACATTCCATCACATATTTCTATTTAAGAATTCCCTCTTGATGGTAAATTATTGAAGGACCTATGCACACAATGGTAAAAGCTTAGTGTGCAGAAAAAGTCTTCCTGGCTAGAAAAGTGAGTTCCATTCTGTAACAACAAACTCCTCCCAAGTACAAAGATCCTAGATGCCCTACAATCTCATGTGTTATTAGTGAAACATAGAGTCAATAAGTCATTTCTAGATTTAGGGGCTAGTATTAACCTGTTGGCATATTCAATCTATGAGCAACTAGGTTTAGGCAAGTTAGAATGTGCATTTACCAACTTCCAACAAGTAGATTGATTTGTCAACATTCCTAATGGAGTGGTAGAAAATGTTTTGATATAAGTTGATAAATTTTTCTTGCCAGTAGACTTTCTATCCTCAACACAAAACTTGTACCTAATCCAAAAAATGAAATTCCTATCATCTTGGGCTAACCATTCCTAGCCACATCTAATGCCATTATTAATTGTCAAAGTTGTGTTATGAAGCTTTCTTTTAGCAATATGAGATTAGAGTTCAACATTTTCATTGCAATATGATAGATTAACTCTGCAGACTCTTTTACTATTAATGTAATAGAAAGTCAAATTCGTGATACTTTTCAATCATCCTTAGATTTTGATACACTTTTGGATAAAGTTGATCCCATGGAGAAAGTGGACCCATTACTTGAGGCTATAGCGGTAGTGGACCTTCAAAATGGAGACCAAAACTAGAGCCCTTGACACCACCTTTCACTACTTAGGACTTACCTAAGAAAACACCCACATTACACCTAAAACAATTGGTAGATAGTTTAAAGTATCCCTCTAAAACCTTGCCCATTATCATCACTACTAATCTCGATCAAGAATAGGAACGTAAGCTGCTCAATGTTCTAAGGGAACATAAGACATCAATAGGGTGGTCCATCTCAAACATAAAGAGAATTAGCCCAACTATTTGCATGCACCAAATCCATTTAGAAAATAATGCTAAAACTTCTTGCGAATAGCAATGAAGGCTAAACATTCACATTAAGTGGATAGTTACAATGATGTACTAAAGTTGTTAGATGCAAGTATCATGTAACCAAATTTTGCTAGTCCTTGGGTTAGCTCTATTTAGGTTGTCACTAAAAAATCATGAGTCATGGTAGTTAGAAAAGAGGATAGTGATTTAGTCCCCACTCGCATGACCACTAGATAGAGAGTCCTTATCAACTACCAAGAACTAAGCTCGATCATGAGAAAATATCACTTTTGTCTTCTCTTCACATACCAAATACTGAAAAGGTTGGTTGGTCATGAGTACTATTATTTCCTTGAGGTGTTTATGGATGATTTTTCAGTGTTTAGATCTTCTTTTGATGAGTGCTTAACCCATCCAGCTCTAGAGTTAGGGAGGTAACAAGAAAAGAACTTGGTACTTAATTAGGAAAAAGGTCAATTTCTGGTAAAAAGTGGCATATTACTAGGGCATATCATTTCAAAAATGGCATAGAGGTTGACAAGGCCAAAGGGGACCTCATCTCTGATCTTCCCCCTCATAGGATGATCAAGGAGATCTAATTATTTTTGGGCCATGTTGAATTTCATAGATGCTTTATCAAATATTTTAGTAAAATTTCTAGGGGCCCTCTATAATTTACTAGCAAAGGAGGCAATTTTAAATTTTGATGAAGACTTTATGAAAGCCTTTAAATGACTAAATGACGAACTCACATCTGAGCCTATCATATGACTACCATATTAGAGTGCACCATTTAAGATCATGTGTGATGCTTCTGTCTATGCTATTGACACTATTTTAAGGTTACAAATTGCTAAACTTCCCCATGTGATCTGGTATGCTATGAAGATTCTCCTCAACTACTCACTATGAAGAAAGGGTTGTAGGCAGTAGTTTTTGCCTTGGACAATTTTACGCCCTACCTCTTATGATCTAAAGAAGGATGTTGAACCACAACTCACCTGATGGACTTCTGCTTCAAGAGTTTGACATAGAAATTTGAGATAAGAAAGGATTCAAAAAATGTTGGGGTAGATTACGTTTCACATATGCCCATTGAAGAAACTTTTCAAATGAACAACTGCTGTAGGTTTCCTAATTTCTTGGGTATGTTGGCATAGTCAACTATCTTATAACTGATCAATTACTAGCACATTGGTCAAAACAAGATATCTCTAATTTTCTATCCAAGGTTAAGTACTTTATATACTATGAACCATACTTATTCAAGTACTAACCTTATCAAATCATTAGGAGATGTGTTCTTGATAATGAGTGCAGTAAAATCATCTCCTTTTGTCATGACAATACTTGTTGGGGCCATTATAGTGCTAAGAAGACCACTTTAAAGATTTTGCAATGTGAAGTTTATTGGCCCACGATTTTGAAATATTCTAGCATGTACTATAAAGTGTGTGATCATTGGAAAAAGTTAGGGAACATTGGCTATAAGCACATGATGCCACTAAATCCAATCTTGATCATTGAAATTTTTTATGTTAGGGACAATGATTTCATGAGTCCCTTCCCTAACTCTTTTGGAAATTTATATATCTTAGTAGGAGTTAAGTATGTGTCCAAGTGGGTGAAGGTGGTAGTGTGTAAGACAAATGACCATAAGGTGGTGGTTATGTTTTTGAGAGATAACATCTTTTCACACTTCATCACTCCATGCACTATTATCAATGATGGAGGAAATTTTTTTTTGCAACTAGGTGTTTAAGGCCCTCTTGAAGAAATATGGAGTCACCCACAAAGTTGCAACGCCCTACAATCCCCATACTAAAGGGCAAGTTGAGGTATCTAATAGGAAAATTAAGTTCATAATGGAGAAAACACTGAACTTCAGTTGGAAAGATTGGTCTTTATGACTAACTGATGTGTTTTAGGTTTACAACATCTAGTTTTTAGGAAAGCTTGTCATTTTCCTATTGAGCTACAACACAAGACATACGGGCAATCAAATAGGTTTATTTTCATAATGACAAAGCTGGGTCCGACAAGGAGTTCCAACTTTAAGAATTGAAAGAACTGAGGAAAGATACATACAATAATGTGAAAAGGTACAAGGATAGTATGAAAATGGTTCATGAACTAGGTCAATAGGTCATTCTCTATAATTCCCTTCTAATCACTTTTTGGGAAAGTTATGCTCTTGATGGACAAGCCCATACATTGTGAAGACTATCTATCCTCATGGAGCCATCAAGATTGAAAAAGATGGCAAACTTTCCAAAGTTAATGTCCAGCCATTGACACTGTATCTAGAAGTGAGAAACCCAGATAAGGAGGAGGAGCTCCCACTAGAGAAGCTTATTTATGAGGACTAAATCCATAACAGGTCACTGGCATCATACTGTAAAAATAGTATAGGGGTATTAGTTTGCACTTGTATCTTTCTTTATCAAATTTTTTTTTATGGCCACATCAATAGATTATGCACCATCGTAGGAGCACATGTGCCATCCTTTTAACCCTTCTCTCTACTTAATCATTTCATTTGTCCTTGCTTTCATTTTAAAACATTGGGGACTATTTAATTTAAGTCTAGAGGTAGGGTCTTTCATATTTGATGTGTCCACAATTTTTGTTGGATATCTTTAAGTCATTTCTTTTGCATTTATTTTGAAAAAATGAAAATTTTGAAATTTTTTATCAAAAGTTCCTTCACAAGGATAAGAATTTTATTTTTTGAATATTTAGTATAATTTTGAACTTTATCCTATTAATTTATTTGTATGTGATTAGTTCATGTTTTTATCCCTTTTCTAAATTTTTCATGGAAGATGCAACTTAGAGATCCTAGGGAAAATTTATAAAGATTTTTATCTCATGTAAGTTTAGAGCCAATCTTTCTTTGAGAGGATTATAATTAAATTCAAAGTTTTCTTCAGCAAACATAAATTCTTTGTTGGTCTCATTATTCTTCATCTTGGTCAACTATTAGAAAATCATATAAAATATTGTACCAATTATCTCTTGAGTTTATGGTCAATTTAAGACATATGAAACCTATGAAATGATATGAAACTATCCTTGGTAAATGCTGAGCTTTTAGCCTTCCTATGTTATTTCACCACTAGTTAACCCTTTGAGTCTTTTCTTTGTGAAACCATTAATCATTACCCTATTGAACCCCTATAATATAGCCATTACTCTCATGAAAAATATCTTGAAAAAGTGAAAAAGAAGATAGCCAATGAAAAATAGGATGCTCATTATCATGAGTGGAAAAGAAAGTTGTGAATACATCTAAGAAGACCTTTACATATCTTTCAAAACACCCTTGTGTACCCTCATATTCATTCTTTGATAACCCTATCCTAAGCCTATGTTTCATGCTAATAGAAGCCCTTGCTCTTAGGAGAGGTGTAACTTGGATCTGGTTATGGATGAATAAGGAATTTGGTAGAGTATAACATTCTTTAATAGTTTACATCCTTTCCATGAGATTAGTATTAGCTTCTAAGTTATCATTCTTTGCTATGAAATATGTGAGATTGTTTTGCCTTGATGGACATTATTTTGCTCACATATTGAAGAGAGATTTACCCTATTATAAGTGGCTTCTTTCTAAGCATTAAGTATGTCTTGTAAGATTTGAAGTCAAAGCATATTTTTGGATGGTAATTTAGGTTATAATTTATTTAGAAATTGGAAATTGTATATATCGTCTCTCTTCACACACTTGCATTCTGAGTCTTAATGAAATAACGGAATATATTTTGGATATGGGTAAGATTTTGAGCTTTTGGTCATTTCTATTAGCATGTTTAAGAATGTAATGTATGCTAAATATAAGAAAATTCTCTAGGATACATGAAAGACTTTCATAAAGGATTTTGAAAATGTATATGGGTAGCCTTACAAGACTACAACTCAGGCACTAGGGGTTCAAAGGCTTTCTACATACGTTAAATGTAGACAATAACACCTGTGAAAGTGGTTAGGATTTATGACTGCAGAGCATTATGAGAACAAGTTCATGAAGTTGCAATGACTTGGTCTTGATGTTTACCCACTAAGTTGCAAGAGGCCCAGAAGTTTGTGAGAGGGAAATATTTTGGTTTGAGAAGTAAGATTTTAACTACACAAACCATCACTTTATTAAAGGTAGCAGAATTAGCATCCATTGTAAAATGATATTTCAAGGAGATGGCAATGGATCATGAAAAGAGTGGATTGAATCTTTTCTTGAAAGGCAAGAAACATAATGCACTAACAAGTTTTGCAAAACATCAAAAATCAGTATTTTCTTTCTTTAAGAAGAGAGAGGAGAAACTATTCACTATGTTCCACTTGCAAGAGACACCATCAAGGCAAGCCTTGCCCTATCCAATAGAATCAATGTTGTCTTGCGGTGAAAAGTACATTAACTCTATGACCGTCCAACATGTGTTGTGATTTTTAATTTAAACTCATACGCGTACAAATCGATTATAGTATAACATACTAGTGAGGTCGATTGCATGATGTAATACATGTAATTACTTAACGCGATCAATATATTCATGCTTTTACAAAAATTACATCAATGCAATAAATAGATTCATACTTTTACAAAAAAAAATAGGGGAAATTTTTATTTTATTTTATTGAACTAGGGTATGTTTTAAAGGTAAAAAAATAAAGAATGGAACAAACACATTGAGAAATTAGGTTAGATTAAAACTTTGAAATTGATTACTAAGTTAATTTGGATGTTGGAAACAAAGATTTCAAGAAATAAATGGGAGATTTGATAATTACATTTAAATAACCTTAGGCGGCTTTACAAAATAAAATTAGAAATAAAAAATATAAATTGATGTTAAATTAAGGAATTAGACAGGACACTAATAAATGAAGACACTAACCTAAACGCCATCAGAATCCTAGAGTGAAATTCCAACTAATTAGCTCAGAGTTGCAAAAATTGATAAATTGTTGTTCAATATACCCTAAGAGGATATAATTGTAAATAAGAGAGTTAAATTCAAGGGTTTAAGTGAATGACATTTTTAAATGGGCCCAGCTTGAATCTATTTGATCTGGACCATTCACATGAGGGCACCAGCCAAGGGCAGCTAGCTCTACACGTGTTGTATAACTCCCACATTCATAAAAATCAAAAGAGCCAAAGTATAAAATATAACTTAAAGTTAGACTGAAATATTTTCAGCCATTAAATAACTAGGAATGTTGAGTGGAACCAATGGAAGAATAAGGAGAGATTGGGAGAGAAAGGGAGCTAGCTGGGAAGGCAGGCCAGGTCATGCATAGCCTGGACACAGAAGGAGGAAGATGGGTTTCAGCAGGAGAGGAGCTTCTCTGAGCTGAGCTCCATGCAGGAAAGAACGAATAAAAAGGGGAAGAAGAAGAAGAAGGAGGGAGAGAACTGGCTTGGAATGAAAGGAGAACTGCAGACAGGCGTGTAGAGCTCAATGCAGAAGGAGAAGTGGAGTGTGGTAGGGGCTGGCAGTGATGAAAGACGACCTGAGTTCAGGCTTCACGCAGAGAGCAAAAGCCTACAACTCAAAATCTAGCCGATCAAACTTCAAATTTAGGTAGGAGTTTCTGATTTGGGTGACGTATTAATGGAGGCTTGGTTTAGCCAAGCAAAAACTTTGAATGAAATATTGCACTAATTACTAGAGTTTGATTTCCTGCAAACTGAACTAGTAACTCCGTGTTCATGCAAAAATCATCTGTTTTTTTTTTTTTTGGGGGGGGGGCGGCTAAACCTCTGCATAAGAATGATTTTATGTTGAATGAAGTTTTGCATGATTCCTGACTTATGTATTGTAAAGTAGGATTAATTGATTTCTTGTTTAAAAATCATCGCGATACTGGTTAAATCCGTGCTCTACTTTAGTTACATGCATGCTAGTTGAAACAGCAGTTAAATCTTAACGAAATTATTTCCCATAAGTAGTTAAACAGAGAATCTAACACATGGGTCTTGTTCCTAGTAGATTGAATTTGAATAATGGCGTATAAAAAGATAAAGTCTCAAGTAGGAACAATCTACCGCACAGCAAAGTGGGAACAGGATCTGAGCATACTCAGATTTCGGCGAATTGCTAGACCTAGAACTCCCACTTGAAAATCATACAAATTAAGACAAGATAAAACAGAGTAAAACATGGATTTTAAAGAGTGCATTTCAATCTATGGATTTCAAGAGAAATTTCCCCAAAATCTTCAAGAGACAAGATTGCAAACTGGGTGCCACCAGACTAGGAAATGGTACTGTTACTTGCTCGAGTGCACACAGGGAGCGTAACATTTCCTGATTTTGGCCAGTTCCATTTTGATTTGTTTTTTAAATGAAAATTGGACTCAAATGAAGACTGGAACCAAGAGGTCAACATTTCCTTGTTCTATTCCGAGAAATCTAATAAAATAGTTTTGTGAAACTTGAATGATCAGTAGCATCCATTCCTGGTTCACGATGAACAAGAAGTGGATCTTTGATCATTTGAAATCTCTTTGTGAAGTTAAGTAAAAGGGCAGCCCCGGTAGAAGATTTATTCAATATAATCATTTTACTTGTAGTCTAGCAAACTTATGTTTAAATTTAAATACAACATTAGAACTAGCGTCTACATTATAGTTCTCCAAAAACTAAAGGTATTCATACCACAAATAGCTAACATTAGTTGCCATATTCAACCGCTGAAGCTCTAGATCCCCAACATCACTAGTACACCAAACGGTAATTGGAGAATACCCAGTTATACTACTAGACAAAATAAAAGTAAGCTATAACTAATGATCTTAGAAACATGGACATTTAGTAACATAGTTGTTAAATATGATAAAGTCATGATTAGCACCAAAAGACAGTTAAATTGATGGGAAATAATAATAAACACATCAAGACCTATGACCTAAGTACTAATATGTTGAAGTGAAAAATGAAGACATGCGTTCATTTAAGAATGTCATGTGGCCTTTAAACTTCAGAAATTAAGATAAGATCATTAAAGTTGTTACAATAGGATAATAATGGTTTAATAAGATATCTCACGCTACCATACTCAGACTAGTAGTACACAGCACAACATCATGTTCATGTTTTGAAGTCTTCCATACCATAGATTTGTTTTACACAGGTAGCCAGGTAGCCCATATGAGGTTTGGTTACTTATGGTTTGTGCAGGTATCCACGAGCAGATATAGAGGCCACGGTAACTACCAATAGGTGACGGTAAAGCCCTATGAGCATAGGAGTCTATGTTTTGATGTTATGTGGGTCAATTCTCAAGCATTTAGATCACGTCTAGGGTGGTAGGTCTATATTCCACCATGATTGGAGTGACTAATTTTCCATGATGATGTGGGCATAGTTTTTCTGCATTGCAAGTCAAATGCTTTACATCTTGTTTTAGCATCATTGGTTTGGTACTCACAAATTTTATAAGTTTACTTCTAACATTGTAGATGGCATTGAATTTAGTAGTCTTTAGAGGGTCTTTATCATACATGTGTTCATTTTTCCTTTTAGAAAATTATATACTCTTTTCAAAAGATTATATTATGCCACTACATTTTTTATTTTAGGTGTTCTGACTTGTATTAGTTTTTCACCATATTGTGAGCTATTGTTTTGCTCACCCCCTACAACCAACATTTCAAGTGATGCTCCAAGTTGTTTAAGACCTAAGGGTACAGAGAAGGTGAAGTTGCCAAGATTAGTTTAGACCTGAGGAGAACATGTATTTAGTATAGTTACTTTTGATAGAATCCATGTATAGGATTTCATTTTGAATTTTGTACTTAAGACTTTTGTTGACACATTGGATGACTATAGTATGATTGTCCTAATTAATCGAATGGATTATGACTTTACTTGTGACAGTATGGTAAATCCTATTTTATATATCTCTAACCAAACATAGGCTAGAAGATTATTATTTTGCATATATGTGGAGATTTTATCATAACTCCTAGAAAGAAGTTGATGAATTTTAAAGTTACATATATATTATCACATTAATGATGTTTTCTAAAACAAAGAATTTTTCTCTACTTTCCAAATAAAATAAAATAAAATCTTCAGAAACCTGGGATGGTACACATGAGGAATTGAATGGTTTGTGCAATTAGTGGACCCTTACTTAACTCATCCAAACGAGCCAAAAGAATTCATTTTGACCTAGACTAAGAAATTAACTTAGCATGAAAACTAAAATGCGTGAAATTAGAATCTTTCTAAATCTTGCTTAACATGGCAACTAAACTAGGTAAAGAAGGACAAAACATAAACATGAACTAAACCTAATCTAAAACATGCAAAACTAAGAAATAACATAAACACGATGCACATGGAACTAACGATGGAAAAGAAGCTTGGTGCGCTTGAAACTTTAAAACAAACCTAATCAGGAATGGTGCATGGAAAGTGTTCATGAGTCTTTGGATGCAAGCTACCCTAAAATGGTTCGAATGAAGCAAAGATTGGTACATATGAAACTAGGATGCAACTAAGTTAAAATGGGATGTGGAAACAAAGAATTGTACACATGATTCCAAGATAAATATTGACGCTTGAATGGGTGACGAAGGATGCACGCGATGCCTAAATGTAAGATGCATGATTAAAGCTTGAAACCTAAGTGATTAATGCACATGGAAAATAAGAACCTAAAAATCTAAGGCATGAAAGTGCGCATGATCTAATAGACATGTAATGCATGCATGGAATGATTAAACCTATGCATAAACTAAGCATGAAATCTAACACGATGCAACATGAATATTAGCCATGAAACTAAGGAGAAAGACACACATGGGATATAAGCATGAAGAGTAAATCATAACAAACATGAAAAAGCAAGATTTAAATCAAGTAAGGCATTCATAAACATTGCTTAATATTCAAAACATAAAACATAAACAAAGTAAGAGAGCTTGTGAATACTCAAAGGAAGAATCCAAAGGAGGGAGAGTGAAAGAAGGTAAGAAAAGTAATGGAACTTAAGGAATCTAAGGAACCTACTCACTTGATCTAAAGATCACTAACTTTTAGTTGTCACAACCAGAGGATAGTTATCGTTAGGAACAAGGATCTAATGCTCAAATTAAAAGGAAAATAGCATGAATATTAAGGAATAAGAAGAGAATAAATAGCATCAACCAACAAGCATAATCAATGAATAATGAAAACTAGAGAAAGAAATTAACCTTGAGCAAGCTAAATAATGAAGAACAAGCAACAGGCTTCTAAACGAGGGGTGGAGAGAAGGTTGCTCTAAGGAAGAATGCATGGAGGGTTCAAGAAAGAGGATGGAAGGGTGGAAATGCCTCCTTGAAAGGAGGGGACAATCGCCCCTTCTCCAAAAGTGTTTCACATTGAAATCTTTTATATGTTTGGCTGCTATCTAAGGGAAACCCTAGGGGAGAGGTGAGGTGACAAGAAATGATTTCTTAATCTAGGACAACTAAGAGGGAAAGCAAGGTGGGAGACACCTACTTTTTAGGAGGGGGCGTATCCCCCTTGTAAAAATCATGGAATGACTTGCGAAAATAGAAAGAGATGGGAGAAAGGGATGGAGAGATATAGAAAAGAGAGAGAAAGAAAGAAAGGGAATGAAGTGGAGTGAAGTGATTGGGTAGATCTAGGATTGATGGGTTGGTTGAAGTGATAGTTTAAGAAGGTGGGACTCTTAGGTAGGAAGGTGCAAAATTCATAGTGCTCTTGCATGGTGAGGTGGAGAGAGAGAGAGAGAGACAAAAGTGAGAAAATCATGGACAAAAGGAGAAAAATAAAGTGGGTTCTTCCTATTGGTCCATGTTCTATCCTAAACAATTGGATTTTCTCCCAAATATCATCAAAATAATCCTTAAAAATCCATGGATATTTGCTTTTGATTTTCCTCCAATCATGGCCTTTCACGTACCTTAGCTCATGTGGTTGCTTTAAGAGCTCATTTTCCTTGGCTTCATGGCTGACTTTAGGGCTCTTTTGACTTGGCTTGGTAGCTTAACCCATTAGCTTTGATGGTTGGCTAGTTTCCTTAGCTTGTCACCTTCATCATGGCTTACGCGGCTTAGGTGACTTAAGTGAATCCCATGCAAAGGTGGTGGACTTTGCATGGCTTGTGCATGGGCCCACTTTAGACACCTTTGACTTCTCCAATTCCATCCTTTGCATGCCTTAAGGTTATCTTATTCCTTGATCTCACTTTAAATTGATAACTTTTAGGCCTTGACTCAATCTTTTGATCTTAAATTTAAATTTTTATCGCAATCGATCTAGGCTATCGGATCATCATCTTAGCTCCTAAAAAAAGTCAAAAACTCTAAAAAAATTCTAAAAAATTATGATTTTTCACGTACTTATTGTAAAATCCCTAATTTTTAAAAATGAATTTAAGTAAAATTTTGAATTATCTCAAATTAGGATAAAAATAGACTATCAAAATCTCTAATATTGGAAGTTTTTATAAGTGCAAGTTTTATAGACATCAAATCAAGTGTTGAGACATCTATATTTGGATTGTACTTAGAAAAGGATTCCAATGGCACTAACTTTGTTGAAATCGGAGTTTAGAAGAATAAATTGTTATTTTTCTTACCAAGGGTAATTTAGTAACTTCACTGTGGGCCCCACTTGCAAAAATATGGGTCTAACAGTCAAGAGATGTTGGAATTCCATCATTAGGGGTAGACAATCCTTTTTGATTGATATTATGAAGTTCAGAATATTAAAAACATCATAATTAACCTTTCTAAATAACTTCATCAAATTGTGTACGATTATGTCTAGGTCAAACTATCTAACCATTACATCCTTGAAAATCTCATGTTGATTTGAACTAAAAGTCTTCTCAGTGGGTAAATTATAGGGAATTCTTTACTCAATGTTAAAAATTGATTATTTTGACTTGAACTGAACTGAATTGAATGAGAAACATGACCTGGAATGATAAATAGATCCAATGATCTTGATTGTCAGATCAATTGCTACTAGGATTCAGATAAGACAATATTTGATCAATGCCATTGTGTTCTTTAAACATGGCATTGTCTAAAACTAAAGAAAAGTTCAGGTGAGAACATTAAGCATGTAGATATGAACAACTAAAATGAAGTTAATGGTTAGATCGTAATCATATACAAAGAATTTGCTGTCTGGTATTGTTTATGTGAAAGTGAATAGAACTTGATCATCAAGTTTTGATTAGAAATTGTTATTTGAAGGATATTATGCTAGACTATGTAATTTAAGAAGGCTGGACCATTGAATCATTGATCTGTACACTACATGCCAAATCATATAAGGATATGATCATATCTCCCACGTATAACTTACGAACAATAACGGTAAAACATTGGAATAGGCAAATATGACTTTAAGAGGATAATATGATTAAAATAATTAATCATGGATGAATAAGAGATCCTAAGTCTAACAGTTTTATGACCTTGAGATGGTCTAAACTGTTAGACCGGGAGATGAGTAAAAATATAAGTTATGGATTTGTAATGGTATGATAGTTAGAACTGATGTTGTGAACATCAACTTTATGTGCAGCATAGATTGACATGCAAGTTGATTTACAATGGAGAGTGGACTATAAAAGCTATGGAGAAAGGATAAACCGTCTTAGGAGGTAGGTGATCTGATACTACCAAGTTTCAAATGATCTTTAAAATGAGAAAATGATTTGAGAACTATTTCTAGTTTAGAATGTTTTGGAATTATTATACCAATGACATGATGCAATACGAATATGTGATGTGAGTGTATATGATTTTCTTATAAAAATCACGATTCATCTTATGTTTCTTATATGATATTCTTACAATTGAAGTATGTAAAATGATATCTGGGTTTAAATTCATGTTGCATAACTAATTTGGAAAGAATCACGAGTTATTCAATTCAAAGTATTCAATTACTTAATTTACTTATGAGACATGAGAAAATAGTGACTTGTATATGAATGAATTCCTTATTTTGGAAAGAAAACTTTACAATGCATAGTTTCGTACAAGATATGCATGTCATATGATACAATTTTGAGATATATGAATATGAAAATGAGCTAGATTGGCTATTAAGCCATGCTTTGAAAAGTATATTCAAGATATATAGTTTTGCATAAAGTATGCATACTATTTTATATGATTTGAGATGTATGATGTGATCTTTTGTTGGTGATTGCCCAATAAGGTTAGTCCGCTTGCATGTGTTGCAAAGGGACTTTAGGTTAGTCCACCTGCATGTGTTGCAAAGGGACCATAGGTTAGTCCACCTGCATGTGTTGCAAAGGGACCTTAGGTTAGTCTGCCTCTATGTCTTGCAAAGGGACCTTAAGTTAGTCCGCCTGCATGTGTTGCAAAGGGACCACAGGTTAGTCTGCTTGCATGTGTTACAAAGGGACACCATGTTATTCTGCTTACATGTGTTGCAAAGGGACATTTGGTGATTACCCTATGAGGTTAGTCCACCTGCATGTGTTGCAAAGGGACCTCAAGTTAGTTCGCCTACATGTGTTGCAAAGGGACCACAAGTTAGTCCACCTACATGCGTTGGAAAGGAACCTCAAGTTAGTCCATGTGACGACCCAGGTTTTTATAACACATTTTGTAATACATTTTTTTTGTAAAGACAGGATCCTTAGTAGTAAAAAAATTTTGCAAAACAAAGTAGTGAAAATTCTTTTCTTTAGAACTTGTTTTGTAAAACCCAAGTCATCACTTCATACATAACATAAGTAGAATTTTGTATAAGATAAAATTCTATGGAAGGACTATACTTTTATTAAATTATAGGATCCATCCAGTGGTTCACAGTACACAGCCCATGGTATCATTACAATACTTTTTCAAATTACATTATCCAAATTTCAAAGCTTACCAAACAATGAAAACTCTTAATACAATAGAATGCTCTAAAATAAAATACAAGTCTTTAAGGGATATACCTTGATCAATTATTCTTTCAAATCTTCTCAAGTCTTGAGCTCTTAATTCTCCTTCTTTGTATTTAAGATATTGTAAACATTCAAACATTTACAATATCTCAACAAGTTATGCTTGGTAGGGGATTTAAGAAACATAATAATTTGACAGTATAATCTTTATACTTCATAATCCCATTATTCATAAACATACTCATGGATCAATCTCTTTACTTTATCATACATGTACATCCTTACACATACAAACTATACATGGATAAATCCATAAAAATCATAAAAATAGTCAAATAACATTCCCCAAACTAAGCTGATCAACTCTTTCCGCTATAGGAAATTCATATTTCAGCAAATCCTATACTATAAATTTCCCTTCTTAGGAAATACAAGTAATATACAATTACCTGACATTTTCTCATTCTAAAACATAAGTCATTTCACTACACCTATCTCATATGCATCATAGTGCAAAATAATACATCAAGGACTACCATGCTTGCAACCTGATCTGTACAAGCATGCTGGGATAACTACCCCATGCTCTATTAATACCACGATGGATAAATTATGTCATTGCCCATATGGGATGACAGGACTTTCACAATGGTGGCCTTCTCATAATTGCCTCACCCGACTTTCAACCTCTTTGGGCTTGGTATCTATCATATCATAAACTCCGCCAATGCCAGTCCCAAGCCCGGATAAAAAAGGAGGGTCTTGTGTCAGGCGTTAGCCGGCAAGGGGGAAGTTGAAGATGATTCTATTATTTCTTTCTTACAAATGAATATGCATTTGTATATTAGTTTGTGAGGAAGAAATGAAAATCATCTCCAACTTCTTAAAATATGGCCACCCTTGCGTCAGGTAGCCAGCCGGCAAAGGGGAAGTTGAAGATGATTCTATTATTTCTTTCTTATAAATGAATATGCATTTGCATATTAGTTTGTGAGGAAGAAATGAAAATCATCTCCAGCTTCTTAAAATATGTCCACCCTTGTGTCAGGTAGCCAGCAGGCAAGGGTGAAGCTGAAGATGATTTTAATGAAAATCATCTTCAGCTTTTTAAAACTATGGCAACCCCAACATGACATGAATCAAAAACTAACATTCGCTCAAGCTAGGGAATTCCCCATAAGCAACACACTACATCGGACCTCAGGTGCAGTGAAAAATAGGCAAGGGTTGCTAGGGCGTTCTCCCAGAAGCAACTCGCTACATTGGATCCCGGGTGTAGTGAAAAATAGGCAAGGGCTGCTAAAGTGTCCCCTCGGAAGCGACGTGCTGCATCATAACCTAGGTGCAATGAAAAGTGGACATGGGTTCACACCATGGAGGTCGAGAAAGGCAATAGTAAATAGGGTATCTCCAGAACATAATATTCACATCGCTACATGGAATATAGGGACATTGACAGGTAAGAGTTTGGAGTTAGTAGAGACGATGAAATGAAGGGGAGTCAACATTGCTTGTATCCAAGAAACCAAGTGGAAAGGGGCTAAGCTAGAGAAATAGATGGGTATAAATTATGGTATGTAGGAAAGGAAAATAATAGAAATGGCGTAGGAATAATAGTGCATAAGGAATTAAAGGATAAAGTTGTGGATGTTAAAAGAATCAATGATAGAATTATAATAATAATAATTATTCTAGGAGAGCAGATTATAAATATTATAAGTGCATATGCCCCACATGTAGGTTGTAAGATATAATTAAGAGACAGTTTTGGGAAGATATGGAGTGAGTCATGCAAGAAATTTCCTACACTGAGAGGATATTTATAGGAGCAAACTTAAATGGCCATGTAGGAAAAGATAAGGAAGGATATGATAGAATACACAAAGGGCACATGGTATAGGTGAACGAAACGAGGTGGCGGAGAATCCTTGATTTTGCTTTGTCATATAACCTATCCATTGCAAATACACTCTTTAAGAGAAGGGATGAACACTTAATAACCTTTAAAAGTGGACTTCATAAAAGCCAAATAGACTTTTTTCTACTTAGGAATAATGAACGATCTATATGTAA
The DNA here is from genome assembly GCA_035236585.1 of Warburgia ugandensis. Lineage (NCBI taxonomy): Eukaryota > Viridiplantae > Streptophyta > Magnoliopsida > Canellales > Canellaceae > Warburgia > Warburgia ugandensis. Next base: position 76,578,248 of record CP141129.1, on the reverse strand, counting down.
GGATTGTAAGGTGATACCCGGTGAGAGTTTAACCTCACAACATAGGTTAATGGTTATGTGTATTCATATCAAAATATGGAGTAAAAGAACTGAACTTAATACACATCCAAAAACTAGGTGGTGGAACTTAAAAGGAGAGAAAATAAGCTCATTCAAAAATAAGTTGATGGTAGAAGGAAATTGGAACTATGAAACAGAAGTAAATACCATGTGGACTAATATGGCTGAGTCTATTAAGAAAGTGACAAAAGATGTCTTAGGAGTATCTAAAGGTAAAAGGCTATTAACAAAGGAAACATGGTGGTGGAATGAAATAGTGCAAAGAGCTATTAAAGAAAAACAAGTGCGTTTTAAAGCATGGAAGAAGATTAGAAATAATGAAAACTATGAACAATATAAGAATGCTAAAAACGTTGCTAAGAGAATAGTAAGTGAGGCTAAACTTAAAGCATATGATGAGCTCTATAATAGACTAGGAAAAAGAGAAGGTGAGAAAGATGTGTTTAAACTTGCAAAAGTAAGAGAATAGAAGCATAAGGACTTAGAGCATGTTAGATGCATTAGAAGCGATGATCAAAGGGTATTAGTCAAAGATGATGAGATCAAACAAAGGTGGGTAATATACTTTCAAAAATTGTTAAATGATAGTGGCCCTGAGAATATAGGGATTGAAAATACTATAAATCTAAAGAACATTGGATATTATAGATATGAAAGTAGGATTAGAATACCTAAAGTAAAAGAGGACTTGAGAAAGATGAAATTAGGAAAGGCCTTGGGGCTTGATGGTATACTAATAGAGGTTTGGAAGCATATGAGAGATATTAGGATAGTTTGGTTGACCAAGTTGTTTAACAAGATTATAAAAGCAAAGAAAATGCTTGATGAGTAGAGGAAAAGCTCTATTGTGCCAATCTATAAGAATAAAGGAGACATTCAGAGCTGCACTAATTATTGAGGAAACTTATGAGCCACACCATGAAATTTTTTGAAAGAGTGATTGAGAAGAGGCTACAACATGAAACAAGTATATCAGAGAATCAATTTGGTTTCATGCTTGGGAGGTCTACCATGGAAGCTATTTTCTTACTAAGACAATTAGTAGAGAAATATAGGGAGAGGAGAAATGACCTCCACATGGTCTTTATCGACTTAGAGAAAGCATATGATAGAGTCCCTAGAGAGTTAATGTGGAGGGTGTTGGGTAGTGAAGTGGTTTCTCAGGAGTATATAGACATAATTAAAGATATGTATGAGGGAGCAGTAACAAATGTTAAGACCACTAGAGCCATGACTGGTGATTTTCCTGTCACTGTCGGATTGCACCCAGGATCGACATTGAGTCCATACCTTTTAACATTAGTTATGGATGAGTTAACAAAACATATGCATGAGGGGAGTCCCTGGTGCATGCTATTTGCAAATGATATAGTCCTACTTGATGAGACAAGGGAGGGTGTAAACATAAAGCTAGAGTTATGGAGAGAAGCATTAGAATCTGAAGGATTTAAAATTAGCCAAACTAAGATAGAATATAGGGAATGTAATTTTAGCAAGGAGAGTAGGAGTGGAACACAAATCAAGATTGATAACCAAGAAGTCCCCATGAAAGACCACCTTCGATACTTAGGATCATTGATCCATGAGAGTGGAGAGATTGAGAGGGAGGTTACCCAGAGAATCCAAGCGGGTTGGAACAAATGGAGATGTGCATCGGGTGTTTTATGTGATTAGATGGTGCCACTCAAACTAAAGGAAAAATTCTATAGGATGGCTATAAGGCTGGCCATGCTCTATGGATCAGAGTGTCGGATAGTTAAGGAACATCATACTCATAGGATGAGCATCGCAAAAATGAATATGTTGAGATGGATGAGTGGTAAGACAAGAAAGGATAGAATTAGAAATGAAAATATTAGGAAAAATTTAGGGGTAGCACCAATAGGTAACAAGATGAGGGAGATTATACTTAGATGGTTTGGACATGTTCAAAGGAGACTAATAACGGCACCAGTTAGAAGTAGTGAGGCAATACAAGTAGAACATTCTAAAAGGCAAGGGGAAGGCCCAAAAGAACGTGGATAAAAGTGGTGAGGAAAGATTTAAAAACTTTGGGACTAAATGAAGCCATGGTATTTAATAGAGTGGAATGGAGGAATAAGATTCATGTGGCCAACCCCTAATTGGGATAAGGTCTTAATGATGATGATGATGATGATGATGATGATGATGATGATCTATCATATCATAATTTTGGGATGCAGGTGGCCAGACCCTCATAAATCCCCTAGCATAGCATCCCCAAGATGATGCCTGTTAAACAAAACTACAAGCCTCAATGCTTGTATGTAAAATATTTCTCATATGTATCAAACAATCTATCTATTTACTTAGGGCTGGAATATTTCCTATTTTCCTATTTACTTAGGGTTTTCCCTTAAGTCAACACTTAACCATTTCATATATATATATATATATATATATGTTCTCATCATAATGGTTGGATCATATCGATTTGAAAGGGATTTATTACAAGTATTTACATTATACTTGTCAATATTTCTAAACATAAGATCATGTATTCAACATGTATTTCTCATGTAGATGTATTCATAAAATCCTCCTACCTCAATAATGTATTACTACTCCTTGAAGTCTGCCATAGTCTTTGATCAACATATATCTGTCAAACCATACATATAATGTCATCTTATACCTAAGGGTAAATACTACATAGGCTTTTGATCATCCTTAAGTAGGATGATCCAAATCTTTTCTCCTTGAATCATATATGATTAAGGGTTTAGATCTTCTAATCTAATAACTCTATATTACAAGTATAATCAAACAATAGCAATTTACTCTACTTTTGTATTTCTTTTCTTTTGTTGTTTTTGATCATTCAAGATCTCTCTTGGATCTTGTTTGATCATTCTTATCTTATTGAAAAAATTTATTAGGATTAGATAATTTGTTAACCTTTTATGTTCTTATTATTATTTCAACCAATTAGTGTTTTATTGGTTTGAGGATAATTTATTCACTCATAATTCTAGACAGCCCCTCTTATTTCCAATTGACTAAGGCTTACCAGCTACAATCTGGTTAAAAAGTTGTTACTTCATTCCTCATGTAAGGAGACATTTAGACCTTAACAATCGTCATCAGAAGGTGGAGGAAGAGCGAGGCTCTATTAGAGAACCCCCTTAACCACAATGTTTAGCGTCCACTAGAGTGACCTTAGCTCAACTTTCCATAAGGTTCTTATGAGCTCATATACCCTAAATTTATCTCTACTTGATTTTTATTAATTTCCATGAATATCCATAATGTCATTCACGGAGGTTTATTATTCTCCTACTTTGGGCTAAGGAAATGACGAACCATTCCTTACATTTTTCTACTAACTATAGCCCTTACTAATTAAGTCCAAGCAAAGTCATTCCTTCTTATTTGTGTCATGAAACTCTACTTTCTCATTAAGATACATTTTTGGAGCTTTATGCTCTTTATATCATAACTAATTAATAATTAAATCTACTAAGAAGATTTGACAATAAATCAATTATAAACTTTAAAGCATAAAACAATGTAAAACTATGAATAATGGTACAAGGTACTAACATTTATACTAACATAATCCCTAAGTAAATAAGGTACTTAACTTAAAGGAATCAACTTAAACTAACATAATCTCTATGATTGCCAAATCTACTAACATTTTAAGATAATGATACTAATTAATAACAATTACACTAACATGGTCCTAAGATTGCTAACTTTATCAATTTATAAATAATCTAAGGCAATGTAAAGCAATTATACTATAAGTGAAGAATTAAACTAGCATGGATCCTATTTCTTGTCATAAATCAAATTCATAATTCAATTAATAAGTAAAGACAACTAAAATAACAATTTAAGATTATTAAAGTCTTTTCATATGATTCAACCATTAGAGTTTATGTCCATTCCGTTGATCTTGGGGTTTTAATCACAATAAAGGTCCAAAGATCATTTTCACATGTTTTTATCATACCTGATCTATGATCTTACTAGATCTCATCATTATTAACACCATCCAACCCATCCATAGGATTGGATCATGCTTGATCTTACTGATCAAGAAAGTTTCTTTACAAATTTTAGGTTACTTCTACCATAAAGGGTAAATTTCTTAATTTGTTATAGATATGTCATACTAAAAGCTCAATTTCACATATCCCTATCATTATAACATAAATAGATTAGATCCTTAAGATCTGATCATCTTAGATCTTCAAGATCATGGAAGTAGGAATCTTATTTTCTTTAAACAGAAAGTTTCTTGCAATATTTCCTAAATTTTATTATTTAATATGAAATTAGATATCATAAGCTTTCATAGCTTCTTTCCGCTCATGATTTGGAGCTTAGATGACTCTGAATTCATGTTTGAAGTTCATAGTTGTTTTAACGGTCCAGATTTGATCTGGCCATTATAATCGGACAAAACAGTTGGACTTGGTAGAATCGGTTGTCCCACCTTGTTTTATTGGTAACCACTGACGGAAATGGGGTGGTAACTTGCAAATGGTTGGACGATCCAGATCAGACCATCAAATCGCCATCCTCCTTTTCTACTTCAAATTGGGTCATCATATCTCCAACAAATTGGATGTTATTTAAACCTTACTTTAAATTCCAAAGTAATGATACGATACTTGATTGGAAAATATGATATAGATTTTTGTTGGTGACATACATTTATTTCTATACATGCATATGTGTGCCATGATGCATTCCTTGAAATGATTTATGACAATATGATTTTATTATAAAAAAAATCACTCTTCAAATCATTGTATGTGTATGCCCTAATTTTGGTTTTGTAGTATTGGGTTATCTATTGAGTATGTTGTATACTCACCTTACTATTTTTACCATAGGTAAACTCAGAATGAATTAGAAAGGAGATTAAAGCTTTAAGAAAAACCACTTGAAGATTACACTAACATGGTCCTCAGATTGCCAACTTTATCAATTTATAAATAATCTAGGGCAATGTAAGGCAATTATACTGTAAGTGAAGAATTAAACTAGCGTGGATCCTATTTTATGTCATAAATCAAATTCATAATTCAATTAATAAGTAAAGACAATTAAAATAACAATTTAAGATTATTAAAGTCTTCTAATATGATCCAACCATTAGAGTTTATGTCCATCCCTTTGATCATAGGGTTTTAATCACAATAAAGGTCCAAAGATCATCTTTGCATGTTTTTATCATAACTAATCCATGATCTAAGCAGATCTCATCATTATTAGCACCATCCAACCCATCCATAAGAGTTGATCATGGTTGATATTACTGATCAAGAATGTTCCTTTACAAATATTAGGTTACTTCTACCATAAGGGTAAATTTCTTAATTTGTCAGATCTGTCATATTAAACCCTCAATTTCACATATCCTTATCATTATAACATAAATAGATCAGATCCCTAAGGTCTGATCATCTTAGATCTTCAAGATCATGGAAGTAAGAATCTTATTTTCTTTAAACATAAAAGTTTCTTGCTATGTTTCCTTAATTTTATTATTTTATATGAAACTTGATATCATAAGCTTCCCATAGCTTCTTTTCGCTCATGATTTGGAGCTTAGATGACTCTGAAATTCATGTTTGAAGTTCATAGCTGTTTTAACTGTCCAGATTTGATCTGGCCATTATAATAGGACAAAACAGGTGGAATTGGCGGAACCGGTTGTCCCACCCTATTTTATTGGTACCACTGACGGAAATGGGGTGGTAACTTGGAAATGGTTGGACGATCCAGATCAGACCGTCAAATCGCCATCCTCCTTTTCTCCTTCAAATTGGGTCATCATATCTCCATGAAATTGGATTTTATTTAAATCTTACTTTAAATTCCAAAGTAATGATATGATACTTGATTGGAAAATATGATATAGATTTTTGTTGGTGACATACATATATTTATATACATGCATATGTGTGCTATGATGCATTCCTTGAAAGGATTTATGACAATATGATTTTATTATAAAAAAAATCACTCTTCAAATCATCGTATGTGTATGCCCTGATTTTGGTTTTGTTGTATTGGGTTATCTACTGAGTATGCTGTGTACTCACTCTACTATTTTTTCCATACGTAAACTCGGAATGAATTAGAAAGGATATTAAAGCTCGAAGAAAAACCACTTGAAGATTACACTAACATGGTCCTATGATTGCCAACTTTATCAATTTATAAATTATCTAAGGCAATGTAAAGCAATTATACTGTAAGTGAAGAATTAAACTAGCATGGATCCTATTTCTTGTCATAAATCAAATTCACAACAATTTAAGATTATTAAAGTCTTTCAATATGATCAAACCATTAGAGTTTATGTCCATCCCTTTGATGTTAGGGTTTTAATCACATTAAAGGTCCAAAGACCATCTTCACATGGTTTTATCATAAGTGATCCATGATCTTACTAGATCTCATCATTATTAGCACCATCCAACCCATCCATAGCATTTGATCATGCTTGGTCTTACTGATCAAGAAAGTTCCTTTACAAATTTTAGGTTACTTCTACCATAAGGGTAAATTTTTTAATTTGTCATAGATCTATCATATTGAACCCTCAATTTCACATATCCTTACCATTATAACATAAATAGATCGGATTCCTAAGGTCTGGTCATCTTAGATCTTCAAGATCATGTAAGTAAGAATCTTATTTTCATTAAACATAAAAGTTTCTTGTTATATTTCCTTAATTTTATTATTTTATATGAAACTAGATATCAAAAGCTTTCCATACCTTCTTTCTGCTCATGATTTGGAGCTTAGATGACTCCGAAATTCATGTTTGAAGTTCATAGTTGTTTTAACGGTCCAGATTTGATCTGACCATTATAATAGGTTAAAACAGGTGGAATTGGCAGGACCGGTAGTCCCACCCTGTTTTATTGGTAACCACTGATGGAAATGGGGTGGTAACTTGTAAATGATTGGACAATCTAGATCGGACCGTCAAATCGCTATCCTCATTTTCTCCTTCAAATTGGGTCATCATATCTCCATGAATTTGGATGTTATTTAAATCTTACTTTAAATTCCAAAGTAATGATATGATACTCGATTGGAAAATATGATATAGATTTTTGTTGGTGACATACATATATTTATATACATGCATATGTGTGCTATGATGCATTCCTTGAAATGATTTATGACAATATGATTTTATTATAAAAAAAATCACTCTTCAAATTATTGTATGTGTATGCCTTGATTTTGGTTTTGTTGTATTGGGTTATCTGCTGAGTATGTTGTGTACTCACCCTACTATTTTTACCATCGGTAAACTCGGAATGAATTAGAAAAGAGATTAAAGCCCTAAGAAAAACCACTTGAGGATTACACTAACATGGTCCTAAGATTGCCAACTTTATCAATTTATAAATTATCTAAGGCAACGAAAGCAATTATACTGTAAGTGAAGAATTAAACTAGCATGGATCCTATTTCTTATCATAAATCAAATTCATAACAATTTAAAATTATTAAAGTCTTTTAATATGATCAAACCATTAGAGTTTATGTCCATCCCTTTAATGTTAGGGTTTTAATCACATTAAAGGTTCGTAGATCATCTTCACATGTTTTTATCATAACTGATCCATGATCTTACTAGATCTCATCATTATTACCACCATCCAACGCATCCATAGCATTTGATCATGCTGAGTCTTATTGATCAAGAAAGTTCCTTTATAAATTTTAGGTTACTTCTACCATAAGGGTAAATTTTTTAATTTGTAATAGATCTGTCATATTAAACTCTCAATTTGACATATCCTTACCATTATAACATAAATAGATCAGATCCCTAAGGTCTGATGGTCTTAAATCTTCAAGATCATGGAAGTAAGAATCTTATTTTCATTAAACAAAAAAGTTTCTTGCTATATTTCCTTAATTTTATTATTTTATATGAAACTATATATCAAAAGGTTTCCATACCTTTTTTTCGCTCATGATTTGGAGCTTAGATGACTCCAAAATTCATGTTTGAAGTTCATAGTAATTTTAACGGTCCAGATTTGATCTGGCCATTATAATAGGACAAAACAGGTGGAATTGGCTAAACCAGTTGTCCCACCCTGTTTTATTGGTAACCACTGACAGAAATGGGGAGGTAACTTGTGAATGGTTGGACGATCCAGATCGGACTGTCAAATCGCCATCTTCCTTTTCTCCTTCAAATTGGGTCATCATATCTCCAACAAATTGGACGTTATTTAAATCTTACTTTAAATTCCAAAGTAATGATATGATACTTGATTGGAAAATATGGTATAGATTTTTGTTGGTGACATACATATATTTATATACATGCATATGTGTGCTATGATGCATTCCTTGAAATGATTTATGACAATATGATTTTATTATAAAAAAATCAATCCTCAAATCATTGTATGTGTATGCCCTGATTTTGGTTATGTTGTATTGGGTTATTTGCTGAGTATGTTGTGTACTCACCCTACTGTTTTTACCATAGGTAAACTCGGAATGAATTAGAAAAGAGATTAAAGCCCTAAGAAAAACCACTTGAAGATTACACTAACATGGTCCTAAGATTGCCAACTTTATCAATTTATAAATTATCTAAGGCAATGTAAAGCAATTATACTGTAAGTGAAGAATTAAACTAGCATGGATCCTATTTCTTATCATAAATCAAATTCATAACAATTTAAAATTATTAAAGTCTTTTAATATGATCAAACCATTAGAGTTTATGTCCATCCCTTTGATGTTAGGGTTTTATTCACATTAAAGGTCCAAAGATCATCTTCACATGTTTTTATCATAAGTGATCCATGATCTTACTAGATCTCATCATTATTACCACCATCCAATGCATCTATAGCATTTGATCATGCTTGGTCTTACTAATCAAGAAAGTTCCTTTACAAAGTTTAGGTTACTTCTACCATAAGGGTAAATTTCTTTATTTTTCATAGATCTGTCATATTAAACACTCAATTTCACATATCCCTATCATTATAACATAAATAGATCAGATCCTTAAGGTTTGATCATCTTAGATCTTCAAGATCATGGAAGTAAGAATCTTATTTTCTTTAAATAGAAAGTTTCTTGCAATATTTCCTAAATTTTATTATTTTATGTGAAATTAGATATCATAAGCTTTCCATAGCTTCTTTCCGCTCATGATTTAGAGCTTAAATGACTCCGAAATTCATGTTTGAAGTTCCTAGTTGTTTTAACGGTCCAGATTTGATCTGGCCATTATAACAGGACAAAACAGGTGGAACTGGCAAAACCGGTTGTCCCACCTTGTTTTATTGGTAACCACTGATGAAAACGGGGTGGTAATTTGTAAATGGTTAGACGATCGAGATCGGACCATCAAATCACCATCCTCCTTTTCTCCTTCAAATTGGGTCATCATATTTCCATGAAATTGGATGCTATTTAAATCTTTCTTTAAATTTTAAAGTAATGATATGATACTTGATTGGAAAATATGATATAGATTTTTGTTGGTGACATACATATATTTCTATACATGCATATGTGTGCCATGATGCATTCCTTGAAATGATTTATGACAATATGATTTTATTATAAAAAAATACTCTTCAAATCGTTGTATGTGTATGCCCTGATTTCGGTTTTGTAGTATTGGGTTATCTACTGAGTATGTTGTGTACTTACCCTACTATTTGTACCATAGGTAAACTCGGAATGAATTAGAAAGGAGATTAAAGGTTTAAGAAAAACCACTTGAAGATTACACTAACATGGTCCTAAGATTGCCAACTTTATCAATTTATAAATAATCTAGGGCAATGTAAGGCAATTATACTGTAAGTGAAGAATTAAACTAGCATGGATCCTCTTTCTTGTCATTAATCAAATTCATAATTCAATTAATAAGTAAAGACAATTAAAATAATAATTTAACATTATTAAAGTCTTTTAATATGATCCAACCATTAGAGTTTATGTCCATCCCTTTGATCTTAGGGTTTTAATCACAATAAAGGTCCAAAGATCATCTTCACATGTTTTTATCATAACTAATCCATGATCTTAGTAGATCTCATCATTATTAGCAGCATCCAACCCATCCATAGGATTTGATCATGCTTAATCTTACTGATCAAGAAAGTTCCTTTACAAAGTTTAGGTTACTTCTACCATAAGGGTAAATTTCTTTATTTTTCATAGATTTGTCATATTAAACCCTCAATTTCACATATCCCTATCATTATAACATAAATAGATCAGATCCTTAAGGTTTGATCATCTTAGATCTTCAAGATCATGGAAGTAAGAATCTTATTTTCTTTAAATAGAAAGTTTCTTGCAATATTTTCTAAATTTTATTATTTTATGTGAAATTAGATATCATAAGCTTTCCATAGCTTCTTTCCGCTCATGATTTGGAGCTTAGATGACTCCGAAATTCATGTTTGAAGTTCATAGTTGTTTTAACGGTCTAGATTTGATCTAGCCATTATAGTGGGACAATACAGGTGGAACTAGCGGAATCGATTGTCCCACCCTATATTGCCATCCTCTTTTTCTTCTTCAAATTGAGCCATCATATCTCCATGAAATTGGATGTTATTTAAATCTTGCTTTAAATTTTAAAGTAATGATATGATACTTGATTGGAAAATATGATATAGATTTTTGTTGGTGACATACATATATTTATATTCATGCATATGTGTGCTATGATGCATTCCTTGAAATGATTTATGACAACATGATTTTATTATAAAAAAATCACTCTTCAAATCATTGTATGTGTATGCCATGATTTCGGTTTTGTAGTATTGGGTTATCTACTAAGTATGTTGTACACTCACCCTACTATTTTTACCATAGGTAAACTCGGAATGAATTAGAAAGGAGATTAAAGCTCTAAGAAGAACCACTTGAAGATTTCAAGAAGATAAAAAGCAAGGTAATACAAAGTTTCTGTTTAAAACTTAAATTATGTTGACTATGGGTAATGTTTCTACCTCATATGTGATTTACGTTGTAATTGGGCTATGATTGACAAATCTTGGGAATAATGCGTGTTAGATGTTTTGAAAAGGAGACGGAGTCTCCAATTATATTTTGAAATTCAAATAAATGTTTATTAGGTACTTTGCAATGACATGCATTAAATGTCTATTATCCAAGAAACAAAGGAAACTCTACTAAATTTTAAGTAGAAATGAGCGCTCATGTCATAAAGAATCCTTGTTTTGATAGAAGAAAAATAACACAGAGGTTTTCAAAGTGAATTTTAAAGAAAAGATTCTTCCACTGTTATTTGATTTTAAAAAATGATTTTCAATATTGATTGATCTTACCAAGTAAATGTCTTTTGTATTTAAAAAGTCTTATAAAAACTTGGGTTGTTGCACATATCATGGATTATCCTCTAAACCTATAAATTATCAAATATTTGGTCAATTACGTCAAAAATGCATGTGTTATAGTTTTTGGCCAAAAATCATAATTTATTGTTATAAGTTGTAACACATGAACAACTAATTGGGTAATTTTCATACAAATTTGGACACTCATCAACCCCTAACTAGAATTTTCCTAGTCTTGAACAAAACATGTGAAAAATCATTTTACAAATTGATGCAAATTGCCACTTTTGTAGGTACTCAAGATTGCATTTAGCATATGCAATAGACCCTTAAACCCTACGTTGCCCCTAATGGATGAGTTTGGCCTCGTGAGAGTTTGTAGTGAGTATGCTAATAAAATTCTCAAAATTTTATGAAAGTCCTTTCTAAATTCAAGAATATTTCTCCTATGTAGCTTATATTAAATGTCTAACTTCAGACTTTAATAAAGAAAAACAAAAAGGTTCAAAATCCTAACGTTATATTAAAGATATCCCATTATTTCATTAAAATTTGAAAGGTGAGTGTGTGAAATAGCAAATATAATTAGCAATTTTCAAGTCAAACATAACCTAAGTTGCAGTCCAAATGTCTACTTTGACATCAATTCTCATAAGATATACTTGTCACTCAAAAAGAAGTCTCTTAGAAAGGTTTAAATCTCTCATTAATATGTGAGTAGAATATTGTTCATCAAGTCCAAAAATCAAATATATGTCATATGAAGGAATGATAACTTAGAAAAAATGGTATTGGTCTCATGAAAGGATATCAACTAATAAGATTGTTACACTCTACCAAGTTCCCAACTCATTCATAACCATATCCAAGCCATACTTCTCCAATATTAGGTTAGGACTTCTATTAGGATGAAACATAGGCTTAGGTAAGGGTTATCAAAAGAATGGTATATAAGGTAACAAAAGGTTGTCCTAGAAATATGTAAAGGTCTTCAAACAGTGTATGCACAACTTTTCCATTTTTCCTCACAATGGTAAACATTCTTCTTTTTATTGGCTACTTTTTTTTTTTCTTTTTCATTTGATTTTATATATAGCCTTTTTAAACTTTTTCTTCTATTCAACCTTTTTAATGTTCATCTCTTGAATTGTATTGTTTATGCTTTTTCCAAATATTTTCTTCAATATTCTTTAGGGGTTCATTGTTAAAGGTTGTTTAGCTAACAAAGAAAAAGCTTATATTTTAAAGACTTAAGGGTCTGACCAGTGAAAAATAACTTAAGGAAGGCTGAAGGCTCTAGGTTAAATAAGGATGGCTGCTCTCATTTCCTAGGTTTCATATGAGTTTAAAAAAATGGTCATGAACTTAAGAGATATCTTTTTGTCATTTCTCAATAGCTAACCAAGATGAAGAATATTAAGAGCAATTAAGAACTAATGTCCATTGAAGAAAATTTTGATTTATATATAACCCTCTAAACAGGAAGAATGGATTAAAACTCACTTGGGCTATAAGTCTCCACATATCTTCTTCAGGATCTCTAAGTTATATTCTCCATTTAACGTAAACTATATATAGCTATTTTGTGCAATTAATATTCCAAGTTTAAATTTTCATGAAATACTTCAGAGAAAGGATAAAATAGTGAACTAATTGTATGCAAATCTATTAATAAGCTAAAGTTTAATAGTTATCTGAATATTCAAATTTTTTTTTTAATTTTCATCTTTATGAAGGAACTTATCATAAATTCTTTTCTTTTCTTTTTTCAAAAATTTTAAAAATGCAAGAAACTTAGAAGTCTCATGCATATCCACACCTACTAACTTGAACAAAACATTGTCCTCAATGTTTTGAATCATAGGACCCTAAATGATGAAGGAATGATGTAGAATACTGAGATTGTCTAAAAATCCCTGGGTTGCCTCCCAGTGAGCTCTAAGTTTATCCTCTTCAACCAGACATAGCCTAATGTACCCTAATCTGGACCTCACTAGTTTAACTTAATTTTTCCTAACCTAACTCTAATAATGAAACGGGCAAGATTTCTCTCACCACTTTAAAATCTCACGGTGGTTTACATATTTCCTCCACCTTGAAATTTATTGTGGTGATAATAGTATAACATAGTAGACCACAACAATTTTGAATTTAGTGGCACCACATTGATGATCCCCCACTTTTAGTATTTCAAGGTAGTCAATAATTCTTCCACCTTGAAAATTTAGGTGGTGGTAAATCAATGACATCCTAAACTACTGTAAATTTAAGGTTTATTGGACCATATGGATTTGAATTTTTCTCGTTTTTAACAAATTGAGGGATGACATTAATCATTGTATTCAATTCCTCTTTTTCCTCCATTTTCCTTATATTATCTTTAAATTGGGCAGAAGCTGACTTTGCACTTCCCTAAAAGGTCGTTCTTGTATTACTAGAGGTAGGGATATGATGAGACTTAAACCCTAATTATCTTCTAATGTGTACCTAGAGTGGGTTGATGTAGGTTTAGTACATCAATGGACTCTTCTTCTTCCTGTTCTTCAAAAACATGTAAGGTAACTATATTGCTATTTGGAGTTTGATCAAATAAGGTATTTAGGTCCTAATTATGTACTTCTTCTACACTACATGGCTCAATTTGAATTTGAGGAATTGTAAGGGGTCCTCCTCTAGCTTGCAATTAAGAAGTGTCCATGAATGGTGTAGTATCTAATAAATCATTTACTTCATTAATGGATATGTCTTATCAAATTCATAAAAATGAGCAAGACCTGACTTGAGTGGATCTGGGTTCAAGGTTTGCAAGGATGGTTGGGGGGTTTGTGGCTCAGAACAATAACATGAAATTTCCATCCTATTATCAGTATCAATGGATAAGGATGGTGAGAAGCTCTAGGGTTTGAAAGAATTAGATGGCAATTCCCACCTTGAAATTCTTTCAAGTGTTTCTTCACTCTCCTTTGTAATTTGTTTCATCTTCTCAACCCAATTCGTGACTACAATAAGATTTTGATCCATTATTTCACTAAGTCCTTTCCAACATTCTATATTTTGCATCTCTTCTAATGGCTATTCTTCCTGTTATAGAGAAAACAAATTTAGCTGCCATTGTTGTGACATTAGAGTATTGAAAAAGGGCTGAGGAGGTTGAACCCATGATGATTGACCCTAATATTCTTGATAATCATGGTAGGGTTGATTGGGGTGGGACCATTATGGTTCTTCCTAATATTGGTAATCTTGAGACCATGGTTGTTCATGATGCCTAGCCCATCCATTTTGATAGTCTATTTCAGGATAGTAGTTATTGCTTGGGTTTGTGAATGCAGTGGTTGTATCCACTAGCTCCTAATAATATCCACTACATGTGGAGCTTGATGTCCATGAAGAAGTGGAATATTGGGGTTCAGAATAGGCATATTCATTATGGTGCTAAAGTTGTGGAACAGCTTGCCTAGAAGCAATTATCATAAGAAATTGACTTTCCATACTATCTATCCTATCCATCTATATATCTAATTTTTTAAATCTATCCCCTTCTTGATAGGCCTTTGTTCTCAACTTTATATATAATGAAACAAATCATTGTATGCAACTAATTGAGTACTTTTTATGTGATTTTTTTATTTTTTTAATGGAAAACCTTAACTATATGATGTAACCTGAATGCAAGTCCTAAGCTAAATGATGCACAACTAATCCTAGTAGCTTGCTAACAAGTTATATTGATGATTTTTTTAATCAGTAGGGTGGTTGCCTTTAGACCTAAATCTAGATAGCTCCTTTTTTTTTTATCTAAGCTAGACTATTACTAACAAGTTAGGTTTTACTCTAAGGTGGTTAATGCAATCCTCATATTAGGAGATGTTCAAACCTTAACCAATGTCAATGGAGGGTTTGAGAAAATAACTTTGATTTTTAGACATCCACTATAACCAAGATGCTAAAAAACCACTAGAGTGATAATAGACCTAACCTTTCCAAAAGGTTCTTACAAGATCGAAAAACCCAAAGTCCCTTGCTACTTGATTTTCAATTACGTTCAAGAGCTAGAATTCAAATGTATAAGGATCAATTTTAATTATCTAGCTGGGCCAAGGATCTGGTGATGAAATCCAGTCCTTATCATATGAGAGTTCCTATGGGGCCCTTACCAGCATTAGATTCCATTCCACCATAAAAGCTTTAAACGTACAATGCAAAACAAAATCAAATTAGTGCCTACCCATATAATACTCAACAAAGGGTTAAGCACCTTAACAGATGAGACATTATAACCATGCAACCTATGCATTGGTCATAGCCGAGCCTAGGCTAACCTTTATTAAATAGGTTCTTACTAATGCAATTACCCTAAATAATATGCAACATATATCAATGCATCACCCTAATCTATATGATTTATACTACCATCACAAATGCAAATTTTACTAAATGCCCTTTTTACTAGAAAATTTTAAAAAAATGGGTGAAGAATATTTATCGTGAGGGTTTCAATGATGATCAAGTGTGGTTCACCATACCCCACTCTTGGCCTGTATTATCAAAACCCATTTAAAAATTAAATAAAATAAAATTTCTAAGGGGCCTCAATAAAATTTCACTTAGTTCTTAATCTAAGAAAGCAATAAAACCCTAATTTATTTTGACTAAGCCTTGGCCCATAGGATAGATGGTCATTTTCCACTTTTCTTAGCACAAAAATCAAACAAATATGGTTAGTATGATGAAAATGGCAATAAATACAAAAAGTGATGAAAAATCCTAAACTAATGCACCTAAACCAAGATTAGAGGTAAATAATATAAAGTAACTTCCACTATACAATTGTACTGCAAATCCCAGTAATGGCACCAAAAATTTGTTGTCATTTTTACGTTACATTTGCAAGTGCACAAATCAATTATAGTATAGCATGTTAGTGAGGTCAATCCCATGAGAAATCGAATAGTTTGTGTGATTAGTGGACTTTTATTTAAATCATCCAACCTAACCAAAAGAATTGGTTTTAACCTACATTAAGGAATTAACTTAACATGAAAACTAAAAATGCATGAAATGAAAATCTTTCCAAATCTAGCTTAACATGGCAACTAACTTAGGTAAAGAAGGACAAAATTTAAACATGAACTAAACCTAAGAAAAACTAGGAAATAACATAAACATGGTGCACATGGGAAATATGATGGAAAAGAGGCTAGGTGCACAAGAAAATTTGAAAACCAAATCTAATCTAGAATTGTGCATGGAAGGTGCACATGAGTCTTCAGATGCATACTACCCTAAAATGGCTTGAATGAAGAAAAGATTGGTGCACATGAAACTAGGATGCAACTAAGTTAACATGGGATGCAGAAACAAAGAATTGTATGCATGATTCCAAGATGAAAATTGATGCATGAATGGGTGATGAAGGATGCACATGATGCATAAATGTAAGATGCAAGATTAAAGCTTGCAATCAAAGTGATTAATGCACATGGAAACTAAGTAAGAACATGAAAATCTAAGGCATGAAAGTGCGCATGATCTAATAGACATGTAATGCATGGATGAACGCATAAACTAAGAATGAAATCCAACATGATGCAACACTAATATTAGGCATGAAACTAAGGTGAAACACACCCATGAGATATAAGCATGAAGAGCACATCATAACAATCATGAAAATAAGATTTAAATCAAGTAAAACATTTATGGACATTGCACAATATTCAAAACATAAAACATGAATAAGGTGGATTTTATTTGAATGAAAGATGTTTACAATGATAGTATGCATCATTCAAGGAGTGTGCATACCATTCTAAGAATTGATGATAAGTGTTTAATTTTGCATAAAAACCACCCAATTAGTACCCATGTGTTACAACTTATAGGGGTAAATTAGAGTTATTAGACCAAAATTCATAACACATGCATTTTTTACCTAATAACCCAAAACTTTGTAATTTTGTAGGTCCAGAAGATAGTCCAAGGTAAGTATATGATTAATCATATTTTTTCAGGATTTAATTAGGATTTTGAACTTTTTGTAGGAAGTAAGATGGTGATCCAACGGCCAAGATCTATTGTGATGGAATTGAAGATCAAGATCAAAAGATTGAGTCAAAGCATCAAAATCATTATTGCAATATAAATCAAAGGCCAATATCATCTTATAGACCAATAATGGATGTGATTAAAGGAATGAAAGATGGCCAAAGTGGGCCCATGAAGCCATGCATTCCCACCACCTTTGCATGGAAGCCACTTAAGCCACCTTAGCCATATAAGCCACGAGAGAAGGTGGCAAGCTAAGGAATTCAAGCCAAACCTTACAACCCACTCAAGCCAAGGATTGAAGCTAAGAAAACAAGCCAAGGATGCTTCCTAATCTAGCCATGAAGCTTAATCAATGGAGCCTTCAAAGTGAGCCATCTAAGCCATCAAGCTAAGCTAAATGGAAGGCTAGGATTGGAGGAGATTCAAGAAAGTTATCCATGAGTTATTTTGAAGATAATTAAGGAAAAATCTATTAAAAGAGGAGGCCATGTCAACCAATGGGATAAGAACAACCAATTTTTAGAGTTTTTCTAACTTTTCCCCACTTTTTCCTTAATTTCCACCTCACCCTTAAGATGCACTAAGAATTTACAAAATTCTCACTCCTTCCACCTCTTTGGAAACTTCCCAACCAACAAAATTTCTCTGCCTAACACATACCCCCTATTTCCTAACCTATCCCCACCTACTTTCCTAAAACCAGGCCTTCAACATTTTTTGGAGGGGGGGATGCCCCTTCCTAAAAAGGTGGCATCTACCACCTACCTCCCATCTTAAGATAGCAACTGCTTCTCTCCAGTTTCCTATTGGTGTCCATCCTTTTCCCCATCCTAGCCCTTCAATTTAAACCTCTTTAATCCCCACCACACCTTAGTACTAGATTACCCTTGTAAAGATAGGAAAAATCTTATAAAACATGCCCAAAATCTAAGTAAACTACCACTCTTTCACCCTAGGAAAAGCCTGTCTCCTCCATCGGAAGGAGACACACACATCTTTCCAGCCATTTTTTTCTCTTTTTCTTGTCATTTTGTGAATCTTTGGGTGGTTCTACTACAAACTTCCAAGGTTCATGCTTCTTCCTCTAGTGTTCAAACTAGGATTTGTTGGGTTTGGATCCATCTTTGAAGGTTGGTTAGCTTTTGCTGGAATTCTTTCTTTTCATGTTAGTTTGCCTTGTTTTCCGTTATATTTCTTTGCTTTTAAACTAAGATTCAACTTTGGTTTTCCCTTAGCATGACAGCTAATGGAAGTCATCTTGAATCTAGTTTTGTTCTCATCTTTCATTGCATCTTTGTTCTCTTTCGGCCCTCTTGATTTTCCAGCTTTAGTTGCTTAAGTTCCATTGGATTGTTGCCTTAGTTTTGCATAGGATTCTCCTTTGATTTCAAGCATACTTGTTCATGAGTGAATGTTAGAACAATTGAATAATAATTTGGCTTGTAATTGAGGAGTGATTATGATTAAGTGAAAATCACTATAGTAGCATTTAAATTTCATATTTGGATTACATGTATGGAGTGTTATGTTGATGACTTTGCGGATGTGTTTCAATGTGATTAGTTGGAAATTTCAATTCATGTTTATGTCCAACAGTAAATTAACTTTGTTCTTGAATGTTTGAATGCATTAGAAGTAATTAATTTCATGTTTTACATGTCATAGTCATTGAATGTTTCAATTACCTTACTTCTGGAATTCTTTGCATGAATGGTGTATGTTAATTTCGAGCTTAATATAATCTTGTTCACTTGATTTTTCAAGATACCAATTAGATTGTTAGATAGTTTAGATAATGTTAGAGATATATTGCATGCTTAGTTTTTCAAAGTAGTTGATTAAATCCACTACTATCTAATGAATCATATATATCATTCCATGGTTACATGTATGTTAATTGGGTAGTTTTCCTTTCACTATTATTAGTAATTGCTTTCATTTACTTCTATTTTAGTTGCAGTTAGATTCCATTATTCTACATCTTAGTTAGTTATAAAGTAATCAAATTTGTCATACTTGTTAAAATAGTTGATTTGGTTGCTTACTTTTCTTAGTTTTGCATCATTAGGAAAGTATTTTGTTAAAGCATGTTTCCATTAGATTAGTTGTTAATTTCATGTTTAGGAAAGTTGCCAAATTATATTTTAGGAAAGTTTCACATTAGGAAAGTCATAAAATTATAAGTTTTTAAGTTAGGAAAGTTTTAATTTTAGAAAGTGCATGTTTTAAGAAAGATTTTCATTTAGTGTGTTTCTTGCTTTTGCTTAGTTTCAAATTTCATGTTTCAATTTCCATTCTCAAATTAGGACAAAAATAACTTGAATTCTGGCTAGGTTAGATAGTTTAAACTAGGGACCACTAGCATCATGATAGTTCAATCCTCGTGGAATAGACCCCACTAGTGTACTATATTGCAAACCATTTGTGCACTTGTGAGTTTTTTTAAAATAACAACAAGTTTTTGGCACCATTACTAGGGAGTAGTAACGATTTGTGTAGTGTTCCATACTTTAGGGTATTGTCCTCTAGTCTAGGTTTAAGGTGCATTAGATTAAGGTTTTTGCATAATTTTGTATACTTTTTGCATTTGTTGCTTTTTCCCTCATATTGACCATATTTCCTTAATTTTTGTGCAAGGAAAATTGGTAAAGGAGTGGCAGTAATCTTGTGGGCCACGGCTTCATCATCTTAGATTAGGTTGTATTGCTTTCCTAGGATTGAGTGAAACTTGTAATGAGGCCCATAGTAAATTGGAATTTCTTTATTATTTAATTTTAAATGGGTTGTAATAATATAGGGTAAGTGTGGGGTATGGTGGCACACACTTGATCATCATTGGACCCCTCACTATAAGTATCTCTCACTCAATTTTTTATTTTAGTTGAACGTTAGTATAATTCCTATAAATTAGGATCATTCATTGATAATTGTTGAATCTTTAGTTAGAATTATTATATTAGAGCTCCCATCTAACCTTGGTTGGATAGAATATAGGTTCTTAGTTTAATTTTGTTTTACATTATATATTTACATCTTTATGGTGGAATGGAATTAATGTTAGTAAGGGCCTTGCAGGAACCCTTATAAGATATGGACTGGATTTCATCACCAACTCCTTGGCCCACCTAGAAATCAATCAATATCCTTGTATGCCATGATCCTAACCCATGAATTTAAATTTAAAATTAAGTAGAGAGAGACTGAGGTTATCGAGCTCATAGGACCCTTTTAGAAGGATATAATCTATTATCACTCCAGTGGCTTTTAGACATTGTGGTTATAGTGGGTGTCTTAAAATCAAACCAATTTTCCCACACCTTTTGTTGACGTTGGTTGAGTTCTAAATGCCTCCTAACATGAGGATTATATTAACCACTTTTGATCAGAATCTAACTAGTGGTAATCAAATCTGGACAAAAGGAGTTTAGATTTAGGTCTAAGAAGCTACCACCTACATACTAAGTAAAGATAATCAAAATGCTACTCAATTAGTGGTTATTATGATTTGATTGCACATCACGAAGAGTTAGAGTTGGCATTTAGATTAGGACATGTACTGTAGGATAGTTTATGCAAAGGAATTGATCTCAAAACCTAGAGTTAACACCTTTCAACCTAGAGATTCAATGCAACCTATGATAAGTGAAAAGAAAGCAAGTTCCTATCCTCATGGCTGACCAACCAGCAAAAGTTGAGCATAAGGCCATTAGAGATGTCTATGCACCACTACAACTCAGCACCCCATCCTGCATAGCTTTTTTTCCTAAAAAGGCAAACAGCTTTGAGTTAAAGCCAAGAGTCATACAATTGCTACCCACTTTTTATGGCTGAGACCGAGAAGACCCCTACCTACATATGAAGGAGTCCTTAATATTTGAGCCACATTTAGGTTTCAAATTTTTTTAGATGATTCTATTAGGCTCGGGCTATTCACATTCTCTCTCAAGGATATAACTAAATCATGGCTTAATTCCTTGGAGGTAGGTTCCATCAATACATGGGACCAATTGTCTAGAAAGTTTTGAACAAGTTCTTCCTTATTTACAAAAAAAATGACCTTTGTCATGAAATTATTAATTTCCAACAAAGGGATGATGAACAATGCTACGAATGTCGGGAATGGTGGAATGAACTACTACAGAAGTGGTCGCATCATGGATTTGAAAATGTAATGACTCCATTTTTGTAACCTTGAAATCCCATGTTGGTAAAGAACATGTTTTGAAAAAGAATTCTTGTCTGCATGATACATGCATAGACATGTTTTGAAAAAAAAAGGTTCTTGCCTGCTTGATAGTATATGATTTGGGCTAGTAAGCTCGTGGATGCTATGCCGAGAGGTTTGGGGTGGCCTCCCAGCCTCGACCACTATAGGTGGAAAGGGTACCATGCCAAAAAGGCTTGTCCTCACTTTGATTGCTGTGGTAAACGAGGACTACCACTGGAGGTGTCACGGCACCCATCGAAGTGTCATATGCCTTGTGGAGGCTA
Source organism: Warburgia ugandensis (assembly GCA_035236585.1). NCBI lineage: Eukaryota > Viridiplantae > Streptophyta > Magnoliopsida > Canellales > Canellaceae > Warburgia > Warburgia ugandensis. Next base: position 76,556,283 of record CP141129.1, on the reverse strand, counting down.
TGACCGAGAGTCCCTATGACCTGAGGTCATGGGCATAGTGTGCCCTATGTTTTTGAGGATTTACTTACATGCATGTGGCATGACATGAGTATGGTCGACCAGAGATCCATGAGTTGGATTCAGTTGAGCATCTTATGCATATCATAGTATATGTTTATGATATCTATGTTACTTTTGACTTGGATTATGCAATTCTTTAAGTCGTTAGTATTCTATTTTGACAATGGATTTTAATATCGATATTGAACATGAGTGTCCAAACATGCATATGGTTTAAAGAACATATGGTTTAAAACATAGCATGCATTGTAAAACTAGTAGTGATAGACTCGTACTGAGTATAGTGTATACTCACCCAATCCTTAATATTTTTCAGATACAAGTAAACACTTAAGGATAGGATACACCCGTGACAGAGAACATCCAAATTAAGTACAAGTAAGTAAACCCCTACCTTATCTTTTAGTGAATGTTACTTGATTGTAGTTACTCTCTATAGTCAAATTTGTGACTAACACTTTCTTGGGAATAGAGTTGATTTAAAACTATGCCATGGCTATGTGATTTGAAAATGTGTTTTGACACTTGGGGTTTTATACGAAAGATTGCTTTCCAAAACAAAAGATTTTCATGCATTTCATATTTCTAAAGCAAGAGATCTCGCATTTTTATGAAATTTGCATCATATGAAACCTGGGTCGTCACAGAAAATTAACTGCAAGTTCAATACTTCTATGAGGCATTAACACCTCAAAATAGACAAATGATAGAGGTAGCGAGTGGAGGGACACTCATGCTAAAGGATGAGAGTGAGGCTTGGCAGTTCTTTTAGGCTCTAGCAGATAATTCCCAGTAATGGAATTATTCAAATAAAAGAGAGAGAAATAACCAGCCCACCAAGAGTGGAGGTCTCTATGAGATAGGAGTGCATATTAATCTATCCCATAAACTTGATTATGTAATAGCAAGATTAGACAAGTTTGATAGTAGAGTAGACAAGCTTGAAACCATGATTCAATCCTTTATGGCTACCTCATCCCTTAAACGTCCACAAGAGGTTTGTGTTACATGTCCTAACCCATCCCATATAACCACCTCTTGCCCATCAAATAAAAGTGCTGAACGGCTATCTTGTTGATCAAGTGAATGCATTGAATGCATATCAACAACCTTATAACAACCCATATTTTGAGCTCTACAACCCTGGATGGGTTAAGAATCCCAAATTTTCTTAGTTGAAGAATAACTACCAAGGGGGACCAATGGTGAATCCCCCGACCCAAAACTTTCCTCATAAAACTACAGTTCCCTAGAAACCACCTTGCTTCCAACAGTCTCAGCAACAAAAGAAACCATCTTTAGAGGAAAACATCCACACCATGCTTAAAAAACTTTTAAAAGACAATGGTGACACTAAAAAGGCCTTACACCAGTTGTAAAATGAGAGTAGACATTCAGCCAATGCTAGCTCTCAAGCCATAGCCAAGTTGGATACGCAGGTAAGCCAATTGTCAGCTAAACTCTATAATAGAGGAAATTATTAGTTCCCTTCCCTAAGCCGAAGGGCTAATTTAGAGATGGTCAAGTTCTTAAAACCTTAACCCTCAGGACCATGCTAAGTCTATAACTACTCTCAAGAGCAGTTGTTAGATCGATAACAAAGTAGGGGAGGTTGAGGAAACTGTAAAAGAGAAAGAGGCAACCAAAAAATAGGAGAAAGAGAAAAGAAAGAAAAACCCCATAAAACTTATAGTGAAGGCACCTTATGTGCCTAAATCCCCTTTTCCTCAGTTACTAAACAAGGCTAGAAAGGAACCAAATGTCAACATGTTAATGAAGGTATTTAAACATGTTCACATCAATATTCCATTGCTCAATGCAATTAAAGGCATCATTGCCAATGCAAGTTCTTAAAAGAGCTCTGCATAAGATAAAGAAAGCAAAATGTACAAAAGAAAGCTTTCCTCACTGAGCAAGTAAGCTCTTTGATTAAACACAAGACCCCACCAAAGTTTAGAGACCTAGGGTGTCCTACTATTTCTTGTATTATTGGATATCATGTCATAGATAGGGTATTACTTGATTTAGGGGCCAGTGTTAACTTGTTGCCATACTTTGTCTATGAGCAACTAAAGCTTGGTGAGTTAAAACCAACCACTACCACACTGCAATTACCAAATAGATCTATCAAGATACCCCATGGTCTTGTTGAAGATGTATTGATATCAGTAGACCATTTCTATTACCTAGTTGATTTCATTGTACTTGATACCCAACCTGTATCTGATCTTGGTAGTCAGATTCAAGTCATCCTTGGATATCCATTCTTGGTGACTTCCAATGCCATTATTAACTATAAGAATGGTGTAGTGAAATTATCATTTAGAAACATGAAAATTAAGCTAAATGTCTTTAACGTCAATCAACAACATGTAGACCTTGATGATTCTTGTGATGTTAATTTGATTATGTCTAATTAATGACATTCATCCACCATTGTCCATTAGGCTTATCTCATGCACTTTAATGGATAACTTGATATAGACAAGTCTAATTGAGGAGGTTGATGACCTTCTGGAGGCTGCTCCAATCGTGGATACCTCTAAGTGGGGTCCTTATGTGGAACCACTCCCACATTCTAAATCTATCCCAGTACCCTTAATAGAGCAACCACCATCCCTGGACCTAAAACCCTTGCCTAACAACTTGAAATATTCCTACCTAAGCCGAGACAAAACCTTGCCTATGATAATAGTATCATATTTAGATAGTGAACAGGAGGGTAAGCTTTTAAATGTCCTTAAGGAACATATAACTGCTCTAGGGTGGACGATGCTAGACATGCATAGAATACACCTAGAATAAAATGCAAAACCGTTTAGAGAAACTCAAAGGCTATATAATTCCCATATGAAGGATGTGGTTGGAGATGAAGTCCTAAAGCTTTTAGATGTTGGCATTATATATATCCTATATCTGATAGTACTTGGATCAGCCCCGTTCAGGTTGTACCCAAGAAATCTGGGATCATTGTAGTAAAAAATGAGGATAATGAGTTAGTACGAATCCACATGATCACCGGGTGGAGAGTTTCATTAACTATCAAAAGTTGAATGCGGTCACGAGGAAAGATCAGTTTCCTTTACCCTTCATTGACCAAATGTTAGAGAGGTTAGTCAGACAACTATTACTGTTTTCTGGACAGATATTCTAGTTATAACCAGATTCCTATAGCACTAGAGGATCGGGAGAAGACCACCTTCACCTATCCCTTTGGAACCTTTGGTAACAACGTATGCCTTTTGAGCTATGTAACACTCCAGCTACATTTCTAAGGTGTATGTTGTGTATTTTCTCTAATATGGTAAAAAGGTTTCTTGAGGTGTTTATGGATGACTTCTTAGTATTTGGGTCATCATTTGATGAGTGCTTGCACCACTTAAAGTTAGTTCTAGCAAGGTGTCAAGAGAAAATTCTTATTTTAAATTGGGAAATGTGCCATTTTATGGTACAAAGTGGTATAATTTTAAGCCACATAATATCACCAATTGGGATAGAAGTCAATAAGGAAAAAGTGGATTTAATAGCCAACCTTCCTCCACCATGGATGGTGAAAGAAATTCGCTCCTTTGTAGGATATGATGGCTTTTACAGATGCTTCATCAAGGATTTTAGCAAAATTTCCAAGCCCCTCTATACTTTACTTACAAAGAAGGCCATTTTTGACTTTGATGAGGACTATAAGAAAGCATTGGAGTGATTCAAGGCCGAGTTGACTTCTGCACCCTTATTTGACCACTAGATTAGAATGCACCATTTGAGATTATGTGTAACGTGTCGGATTATGCCATTGGAGCTGTTTTGGGGCAGCACATCAATAACCTTGCCCATGTAATAGATTATGTTAGTAAAACACTAAATGATGCGCAACTCAATTATTCGACCATAGAAAAAGAGTTATTAGCTATAACATTTGCTTTAGATAAGTTTAGAACTTACTTGTTAGGGTCTAAAGTTATAGTGTACTCATATTATGCAGCTTTAAAGTACCTTCTTTTTAAAAAAGATGCAAAACCTAGGTTGATCCATTGGATACTATTGCTACAAGAGTTTGACTTTGAAATTTGGAACAAGAAAGGTGTTAAAAATGTTGTAGTAGATCACTTATCCAGACTAGTGGTGGATCATACTAGTGATCACATGCCTATAACTAAATCCTTTCTGGATTAACAATTATTGCATATTTCCTAGTTGCCTTGGTATGGTGATATTGTTAATTATCTTGTTATAAGACAAATGCCTAACCATTGGACCAAATAAGATAAATTTCTAATTGAGGTTAAATATTTCACTTGGGATGACTCATACTTACTCAAGTACTATCCCAATTAGGTGATGAGGAGATGCATACCAGATAGTGAATATAATCAAATCATCTCATTTTGTCAAGATCATGAACGTGGGGGTCATTTTAGCTCGAGAAAGATAGCTGCAAAATTTTTACAGTGTAGCTTTTATTGGCTTGCCATATTTAAGGATGCACATGCTTATTGCATAGTATGTGCAAGGTGTCAAAGATTAGGTAGTCTAAGAAGGAGACATATGATGCCCTTAAACCCAATACTTATTGTAGAGCCATTAGATGTTTGGGGCATATATTTCATGGGACCCTTTCCTAATCCTTTTGCAAATATTTACACCCTAGAAGGAGTGTGCTACATGTCCAAGTGGGTGGAGGCTATACCTTGCTAAACTAATGACCACAAAGTCATGGTAAAGTACTTAAAAGAAAATATCTTTGTAAGGTTTGGTACTCCAAGTGCCATAATAAGTGATGGGGGAAAACACTTTTGTAATAGAGTGTTCGAGATTTAATTGAAAAAGTTTTGTGTTAAGCATAGAATAGCTACCACATACCACCCTAGACTTGTGGCCAAGCAGACGTATCCAATAGGGAGATAAAATCGATTCTAGGGAAGACAGTCAATCCAACTAGGAAAGACTAGTCTATGAGACTTAACAACACTTTGTAGGTTTATCGTACTACATATAAGACCCCTATAGAAATGCCACATTACCGCCTGGTCTATGGAAAGGCCTGCAATGTACTAGTAGAGTTAGAGCATAAAGCATAATTGGCTATTAAAAAGCTCAATTTTGACTTAGATTTTGTTGGGACCCACCAAAAACTCCAACTCAATGTGTTAGAAGAATTGAGGAAAGATGCATATCACTTTACACAATTATACAAAGACTGGATGAAAGTTGCACATGATCACCAAATCTTAAGAAAATCCTTCACACCTGGACAAAAAGTCTTATTGTATAACTCCAAACCTTATATAGTACACACTGTCTATCCTCATGGGGCTATCGAGATTGAAAAGGATGGAGAAATCCAAAAAGTAAATGGTCAGAGGTTAAAACCTTTCCTAGAGATGCTAATCTTAATATTAATGAGATACTATTAGAGGGACCTCAGTATCATGAACCACCTTAGATTACTACTCCAAGAACCATTACAGTGTACCATCATTGCACTCATCATTGTGTCTAGTGGAATACATAAAACTTAGCGCTCCTTGGGAGGCAACCCAGACGTTTTTAAAATATCCATCGTCTACATATTTCCATATAGGTTCCTATGTTTTCAAACATTGGGGACAATGTTTCTTTCAAGTTAAGGGGTGTAGATGCATATACAGATTTTGAATTTTCTTGAGCTTTTGTATAAAAAAGATATATATTTTTGGAAAAGTTTGAGAACTGGATGTTCAGAATTTAGTAGTTCTAATATTTTCACCTCTTAATGGGAGTGTATCTGATTAGTTTCATATATTATTCATGTGTTGAAGCATTTTATAAAAGTTAATTCTTGCAAAACTATTTACATACAACACATAGTCAAGACTAATAGAGAGATATGACTTTGAGACCATGAGGAAAAATAGTGGAGACCTATAACCCAATGAGTTTAGAGTGTAATAAACCCAATTTTTGTAAATTGATTGAGAAAATAATAAAGGTTGAGTTTTTAAAAATTCTAGGCTGGAATATTAGGTTATTGAAAATTCTATTTTATTGAGATTAAAACATGATTTAAAACTTAGAAATTATGAATTTACTCAAAAAATCGATCGAAATGATACAAAGTACGTTCAATTCCGAGTTAAAATGAAAAATCCATAATTTTCTCCATTTTATGAATAAAAGGGTAAAATGGTAATTTCTGAAGACTGTCTTACTAAAATTGTATATTACCAGTATTTCTGAAGACGAGAAATTTCCAATATAGGACTAGTTGAAATATTGATTTCTCATAGTGGAAAGAATTGATCAGCTTAGTTAGGAATGATATTTAACTACTTTCATAAATTTGACGGATTTATCGATGTACAGTATGTATGTATAAGAATGTACATATATTACAAAGTAAAGAGTTAGATACATGGGGATGTTTATGAATAACGAGATTATGAAGTATTAGAATATTGTCAATTATTATGCTTCTTGAATCCCCTACCAAGCATAGCTTGCTAAGATATCATAAATGTTTCAATGTTTACAATATCTCAGATACAAAGAAGGAGCATTAGGAGCTCAAGACTGTAGAAGACTTGAAGAGAATAATCATCAAGGTATACCCCTTGAAGACATGTATTTTGTTTTGTTTGAGAGTATTTATTGTAATGAGAGTTTCATTGTATGGTGTGCTTGAGTTTTGGATTATGTAATTTGGACAAGTATTGTAATGGATTTGGGCTATACTGTGAACCACTAGATGGATTCTGGAATTTAATAAAAGTATATTCCTTCAATGAAATTTTATCTTGTACAAAAAGTCTACTTATGTTATTTATGAAGTGATGACTTGGGTTTTTCAAAACAAGTTTTGAAGAAAAGAACTTCCGCTGCTTTGTTTTGCTAAAAACTTTTACTACTAAGGGCCCTACCTTTGAAAAATGTATTACAAAATGTGTTGCAAAACCCCACGTTGTCACAGTTTGGAGACTATCTTCTTTTAAGAGAGTTATATGTAATTCCATAGTTTTCTTCCGTGAACATAATTGTGATCCTGTTATCCTTGTTTTGGTTAACTATAAAGAGTAAATAGGAGTGCTAGCTTTCTTTCTTGAAACTTTATTGAATCTAATAGGTGTTAGAAACCTAAGAAATGATGTAGGCCATCCTTGTTCAACCTAGAGACATAAAGCCTACCCAATATATCTACCACTAGTTTACCCTTTGAGCCTATTATTAAGCCTTTTCTTTCTTAACCTTGACTAAACCCAAAATAAGCCATAAAATAAACATCCGTTACCTATTGTCAAAATGAGTAGAGTTGGGAGAAAAGTTCAAGAAAAGGAAAAAATTCAAAGAATTGAAAAATATCAAAGTGTTTACATAGAAAAAAAAAACTTTCAAATAAAAAAGAAATACGGAGAAAAGAAAGATAAAGTGCATTATCAAGAAAAAGGAAAAGAAAAGTGATAAAGAAAAGAGAAAGAAAAAAAATACAAAAGAGATATTCACTTCAAGTACAACCAAAAGAAAAGTTGTCTTAACAAATATTAATAGAAGATCTCTACTTCATTTTGAACCTTTGAAATCCTTATACCCTTCTTTCCTAAACATGTCCTAAGCCTACATTTCATCCTAATTAAAGACCAGTGGATCATAGGTGGAACATAACCTTGAAGAGGAGATAAAAGGAAGGAATTAAGGTTAAATACCCCTACTATTCTTAGTGATAATATCCACTCCTAGGATCACTTTCATTTGTCTCTTTAACACTTTAAAATTTATGTGAACCATTAGCTTTGTTGAATCCATTCACATAATGAGAGAAATACATTTAACCCTTATATGGGAGCTTCATTTCTAAGAGTATACCTGAGAGGATTTGAGGTCAAGACATATTTCCAATGGAATTTAAGCATATCTAGTTAGAAGTCATGACTTAAATGGTTGTATGCACACATGCACTTTAAAAAATAATTAGAATGAAATGTCTTTAATATGGATATGATTTGTAAAATGGTCAATTCTCTCCATTAAGTTGTGAAAAACTAGAAGAGTGCTGACGAATAAGGATTCCTTGAGATAAAATAGGAGACTCAACCTTGAGGAATTTTGTGAGTATATTAATTGCAAACCCTCATGAGGTCTAACTCGTTCATTAGGGGTAACCTAGGGGTTTAAGGGCTTGTTGCATGTGCTAAATACAATCATGAGTACATAAGAAAGTGGCACCTTGTATTTGTTTCTGTAAAATGATTTTTCACATGTTTTGCTTTGGACTAGAAAAATGTTGGTTGGAGGTGTGGTAAGTGTTTAATTTTGCATAAAAACCACCCAATTAGTACCCATGTATTACAACCTATAGGGTTAAAATAGAGTTTTTAGAGCAAAATTCATAACACATGCATTTTTTACCTAATTACCCAAAAGTTTGTTATTTGTTGGTCCAGAAGCTAGTCTAAGGTAAGTATGTGATTAATCATATTTTTCTAGGATTTAATTAGGATTTTTAATTTTTTGTAGGAAGTAAGATGATGATCCAACGACTAAGATTGATCAGGATGGAATTGAAGATCAAGATCAAAAGATCGAGTCAAAGACTCAAAATCATCAATGCAACATAAACCAAAGGCCATGATCATAGTACAAACCATTAATGAATGTCATTAAAGTAGCTAAAAATGGCCAAAGTGGGCCCATGAAAGCCATGCATTCCCACCACCTTTGCAAGGAAGCCACTTAAGCCATGAAAGAAGGTGGCAAGCTAAGGAATTTAAGCCAAACCATACAAGCCACTCAAGCCAAGGGTTGAAACCAAGAAAACAAGCTAAGGAAGTTTCCTAAGCCAGTCATGAAGTTTAGCCAATGGAGCCTTCAAAGTGAGCCATCTAAGCCATCAAGCTAAGCTAAATGGAAGGTTAGGATTGGAGGAGATTCAAGAGAGTTATTTTCACGACCTAAGTTTCATATCACTTTTTATATGCAACAGAAATTTATATAGTGAGATCGATCTTTATTGAAAACCATTTTAGAAAAGCAAATAATAGTGAAAGAATCTTTTTCTTTTAAATTCATTCTTAAAAAATACCCCAAGTGTCATTTTTATTTTCTCAAAAAGGATTATTAGTGAAATGAGAGCTACATTTCTACTGAAAATTTGACAGAGTTTCCTCTATGTTTCAAACATAAAACATTTAATGCATGTCATGCGAAGTACCTGATAAACATTCATTGAAATTTTTCCTTAGTCTCCTTTTCAAAAACATCTAACATTTAAGGACAATGTACTTGCACAAAATAGTTACCCAGAACTTCCACTCATAACCCATTCACATAAGTTATCAAATACTCACATATTCAAAATACAATACAGCCTCTTTCTCTTTTCAAGTACAACAATTTCAACACAGTCCAAGTCTTACCTTTCCTTATCAAAATCTTTCATATGCACAATCACGTTCAGAAAATGGCTCCTATCACTTGGGAATCGTTTGATCTAAGATACTGTAAATAAGTACAATATCTCAGCAAGCTTGTGCTTGAGTAGGTGGAATAAGCTGCAATAATACATAAACAAGAATCATGATTTTTACTATATAGATCAAATTTTCGGACTGAATCATGCAAAACAACAATCATTTACAATTTAACCAGAAATAATTCAAAGAATTTATCACAATCATGAATTCATGCTACTAATAAAAAGAAATCTATATGCATATGTACCATAACACATTCCTTAAATCATAATGTAGGTAAATACATACTAAACTCACCGGTAACAAAAATAGCACTGTTCATATATGGTCAGAATCACTTTTAAGAGTTGTTTAACTTAAAAATTTTTCTATGAATTACTTGACCAACAATCAACAAATTTTCTAGTTTTACCTATGATCCATATCCTTACAACTCTTACAAGTCATTTCATATCACTAGGGCATCATATTCTTAACTCTTTCATAAGTTGTTCTGTCTTACTTATGCACTACAATCTTCAACTCTCACAAGGTGTCTAATCATACCTGTAGTGCACGGTCAACAACTCTAACCAGTCATTTCACATCACCCGAGTATCATAGTCTTCAACACTTATGAGTCATTTCACATTACTTGAGTACCACAGTCATCAACTCTTTTGAGTCATTCCACATTACCTGAGTACCACAATCTTCAACTCTTATGAGTCATTTCACATTACCTGGGTACTACAGTCTTCATATCTTACGAGTCATTTCACATTACCAGAGTACGACAGTCTTCAACTCTTACTAAACATTTCATATTACCAGGGTACCCTAGTCTTCAACTCTTACGAGTCATTTCACATTACCTAAGTACCACATCCTTCAACTCTTATGAATCGTTTCATATTACTTGGGCACTACAGTCTTCAACTCTTACGAGTCATTTAACATTAGCTAGGTACTACACTCTTCAACTCTTATAAGTTGTTTCACATTACTTGGTACTACAATCATCAACTCTTAGGATTTGTTTCACATTACCTGGGTGCCACAGTCTTATACTTTTCTTTCATGATTCATAATAATAACATGCACTTATACATGAGCAATTTAATCATAATTCAATTATAGCATACATATTTACCTCATTCATCGCATAACCTAAAGAAAAATGGTTTTAGTGAACGAGATTCACGTATATACATATATATTGAAAATCTTAGCAATCTTAATTCCACCTACCCCAAATAGAGATCTTTTAGTTCACTAACAAGAATAATTTATTTAGTTCACTCACGCTCTCCCGACCAATCACACCTCTATAAACATATAAACACATATTTAGTTATACAAATCTAGGATTTCTCTTGACTTCTCCACTCTAGAAGTTTTCTCTAATTTAGTCCCTGGCACTAGTAGGCATAGGCTAAGTGATCGCGCTCATTACTGTACTAAGGGAATTTCATTAAATATTAATTGATTACCAATAGAATGATCAATGGCCATTGGATTACCAATCCACACTTTTGGGCCTTGATTGGCTACCCACCACTCTTCTTAAGTTCCTATAATTTCTAGCCCACGAGACTACAAGTTACTTTCATTGTTTAGTGGCCTTAGGCTCTTGATCCACAACCAGATAAAATTTGGGTCAGAGCTGAATATTATTTCCATACTACAGTCCTCAACACATCCTATAATGTGGTGTGCTGTTAAATCTGATTAATACAACAATCATCATGGACATTTCATATCACCCTTTTTTTTAAAGTTTTCTATCAATTTGAGGATTGAGGAACTTATTGGTGACATCTATCTATGATCAGATGTTAATAGTACTGTTTACATAGTAACAAGTCAAACAGCTGACATTGTCTAATCGATTTAAGCTGCAATCAACAATCTCAATCAATTCCAAGCTATATCTAATGAGTGTTTACCTATCTCTAATCGTTGATCAGGAAACCAATGTGTGGAGGATCCCAAAAACCTAAATTTAACACAAAATCATATGAATCAAAGAATAAAATCTAAATCACGAACTAGGTTTCATGGCTCTTACCTCTTGAGGGTATCACCATGCTTTCCCCTCTGTAGAATGAGTTGGATTGACCTTGACCTATTGTGAAACCTTCCAAGCTTTGTCATGTGATGATCTCCCCTTCAATTCAAAATCAAGAAGGGCATGGATAATCTCAAGACCTTGGGGCTTTCATTCATTCTTGTGTGCAAATGATTTTGATCATCTTAGATCGTTGATCCGAATTGTCGTCTTCTCCAGCGAGCGCTTAAACTCTAACAGCCAGAAACTCCAAAAAATCTCCTTATCTTCTTCGTTGGGAGGACTGCATCAGGAAATTTACCAAGAAAGGGCTATGCGCACAGTGAACAGAGATTGGATGGGCTATGCCGGTAGGAGCTTTTCAATCACCAGGAGATGAAGATCAGAGGGATAGTTTTCCTAGAAAAAGGGCTGCGTGTTAGAGTTAGGAAATCTATTTGGGGAAAATTGTGCACTGGTATACGAACAAAGGACAGAGGGTTTGGGGTCTTGGCTCGCCAGCCACCCTTGGAATGCTGAGCCAACGATGGAAGAAAGTTGAAGGTCACTGCTTGAGGCGTGATGAAAGATTGGTAGTAGAGTGATCGGATTTGAGGGCGAAGCAATGTGGGTAGCAAGTGTTTTTAGTGTTCAGTCTATCGAGTTTGGGAATTTCCTAGTTCGTCGGCCATGGGGAAGCAGACGGGAGGGAGAGATTGTTCATTGTCGCCAGTGAGCTCCGTTGCGTCTAGGGTAGCTGGAGAGAGAGAGAGAGAGAGAGAGAGAGAGAGAGAGAGAGAGAGAGAGAGAGAGAGAGAGAGAGAGAGAGAGAGAGAGAGAGAGAGAGAGAGAGAGAGAGAGAGAGAGAGAGAGAGAGAGAGAGAGAGAGAGAGAGAGAGAGAGAGAGAGAGAGAGAACCAAACCAAACTCAACATTTCATTAGGTTCGCAATGTGAGGAGGGGTGTCAATATCAATTTGGCCCCCTTCCGTTATGTTTTTTTAATTATCGTATTGCCCTTGACTTCAAAGGCCTACAACTTCTTCATCCAGACTTTGTTTTCAGTGTTCTTTAGCTTATTGGATTTTATTCTTTAAGTACTATCTAATGGTTTAAGTCTTAGTTCCAAATTATTATCCTATGAAAAGATATACTTCTTGAAAACTCATAACCTTATCATGGAATAGTAAAATTTAGGGTGAAATTCATCTGAACTCCGATTTCAGTGTTTTTGATGTCGTTGGACTCAATTTTTCGAGTACCTTCCAAATATTCATGTTTCCACTCCAAATTTCATTTCTATAAAAGTTTATTTTCGTTGGGTCAAAATTTTCAATTATATTCCAAAATTCCAATTTCACATAATAATGCCCAGAATATTATTTGCAAAATTTGGGGTTGTTACAACATCTTCATCTCGAATCCTTAGCTGCTGGTAGCCTGATCTCAAATTAATCTTAGAGAATAGTTTTCCTAATTGATGTTTATGAAATAAGTCGTTGATACAGGGCACTGGATACTTCTTCTTGACGGTGACTCCAATTAATAGTCTATAATCAATACAGAGTCGCATTAGCCATCCTTCTTCTTCATAAACATAACTGGAGTTCCCTATGTTGAGACACTTGGGTGAATAAACCCTTGATCTAATAATTCTTACAACTAGACCTTCAGCTCCATTAATTCTATTGAAGCCATACGATATGGTGCCTTTAGAATGGGAGACGTTCCAAGTAATAATTCAATGGTAAATTCCATCTCCCGCCTTGTGGACAATCTAGGTAACTCTTCTGGGAAAACCTTTTGAAAATCTCGTACCACATCTATTTCCTCCACTTGAGATCCTGAACTCTCCAGAGCCACAATAGTAGCCAAGTATGCCTAACATCCCCTAGATACTAGATGTGATGCTTGAATAGGAATGATTATATCAACACCTGATGTGTCCAATCATCCTTGAAATACAGAGGGCTCTCCATTTGAGTCCAAAAGTGTTACCTGTTTCTTTGTGCAATCTGACAGTGCTCCATGTTCTGCCAACCAATCCATACCCAAGATGATGTCAAAATCAGTCATACATAGTATGATTAAGTCAGTGCTAAGTTCCCTACTCATTAGAACTCTTGTGTAAGAACAAGTCCACCCATTGGGGTACTAACCTCCAGACAAAATCCCAATCTATGTACAATAATATCTATATAAGATGCAAAGTCACATGGCATGAATGAATGAGTGGAGCCAGGATCAATCAAAATACGTGCATGTTTATTAAATATCAACAATGTACCTTCTGCAAACTTGGTCGGTAGTCAAAGCAAAAACTCTCCCTTAGCTCTTGGGAAACTATTCTACTCTAGCACCCGAGTCTATTTAACGTTGTCCCTTAGGACAGTCGTTAATCATGTGTTCCTATTCACCACAGTGAAAACATCTCTGATCACAACAATAACATGTCTCACCATCATGGAATTTGTTACAATAAAAACACTATTTGGAATCCCTTTCTCCGTCTAACTTATGGAATTGTTGTTTCTAGGACTTCTGAGATCTTGAAGAGGAATTGAACCTCTTCCTTATTCCATAGTACCCACCATTATTATTGTCCTCAAATATTCCTTTTTCCTTACCTCTCTTATTAGTTTTAATCATTTGTTTTTAATCCTCGGCAATGGAAGCCATCTCCACGTCCCTAGCTGCAGTAGTAGGCCATGTCATGTGAACCTTACCTCTCAACCCGGGGTTCAACACTTCTGCAAACATCTGAGTTGCTTTCTCTTTTGTAGTGCATGCATCCGGTAGTGTCCACCCAAAATGAGTGAACTTATTTTCAAACTCAAGAACAATCATGTAATAACCTTAGTTTTTGTAAATTGATTGAGAAAATCAATTTAGTTTGAATTTTTAGAAATTCCAAGTTGGAATATTAGGTTATTGGAAATTCTATTTTTATAGAGATTAAAACATGATTTAAAACTTATAAATTATGAATGTACTCAAAAGATCGATTGAAATGACACTATGTACGTTGAATTCTGAGTTAAAATGAAAAATCCCTAATTTTCTCTATTTTTATGAATAAAAGGGTAAAATGGTAATTTTACCCATAACCGAAATCTAAGACTTCAATATTTAGAATGTATTAAAAATACAATTGGAACACCACTAAGTATGCTCGATTTCGAGTTCAGGAGAATAAAATAGATTTTTCTCCATAAATAGGTAAAATGGTCCTTTCACACCTCTGTCGGGCCCATAAGGAGCCCACAACTAAATCCAATGACTAGAAAACATGTAATGAGTGGTCAAAACACTACTAGATAATAGTACAGAAGGAGGTGGTAGTGGAGGATCCAATGTTAATTTAATATTCAAAAGAATTGAAACATAATTATTACAAGTAATTATGAAAAATTCAAAAACATCTATAAGTACACCTCCAAAAATCCTTCAAAATGCTCATTAAAATTCCCACAAAATTATATTGCTTCCCCTATAAAACCAGATCTAGATTCATTCCCAAATTTCGAAAAATCCCAAAAATTTCTCTTCTTTCACTTTCTCTCTCCTCTCTCAAGATTGGAATAAGAGACCTAAATTTAATTAGGCACTCTATTCCAAATCAAACTATCACAAATCCCACCATTCATATTGTCCTAGACTATCTTATCTACAAAACCCCCAAAGGAATTTCAAGATCCAATGGTGTATTCAACAAAAAATCACAAAATAAGCGGTTATCAGGCGATCTTATCATCAACAGAATAATTCTTTAAAATTGGATTGTAAAACCTATTTTTTTCTCCAATCAGGTAGGCGAAAACTCTTTCCATACTTATTTCTTGTTATTTTATATAATTTTTTATTTTTTTGAAATTAGTTTTAGGTTAAAAATTATAAAAATCAAGTCAGGACAAGAACCCTTCATTTTTGTATGATGAAGGGCTTAGATGGAAAATCCAAACTTCCAATCAATCTAGAATGGTCCAAACCCCCTAGCGTAGAATTTTAAGGAAATTTCATCAAGATTTTAGCCTTTGATTGAAGAGGAATTGAATGGACGGCCCAAAACTGATTGTTTGATCTTCTTAATAAGATCTGGATCCTAGGATGCTGCACGAAAATGCACCCTGCAGGAGTGTCTCCTCGCCTACAAGAACAATCACAGAGAGGGAGATCGTGGGGACTATCTGGGTACGCCAGCTGGCCGGTTTGAAGGCCTGGCTGTGCTATGCTTTGCAGAAGGCAAGAGAGAAAAGGGGAAAAATGTAGGTGGTCGAGGTCTGAGCACGCCGACCTTCCCAGGCCTGGCTATGCTAGTACAAGAATGCCACAAAGGGGGTTTCCCGTATGGATTTGAGCACACCAACCTACCCAAGGCTTGAACGTGCCATAGACTAGGAGAAAAAAAGGAGAAACATTTACCCAAGCTCTTCAACTATAGAGGGGGAAATGGGTTGACCGGAGATTGCCATTGGGCGATGGAATTTGAGGGAAAATAAGTGACGGTTACCGTCGGGTTGTCTCCTACCTAAACCCGACAGAGCGAGGGAAGAAAAGAGAGGGTTGGGGTCATAGAAATTGGGGTTGTGCCAAAGGAAATGGTATGCTCGATGCCGAAAAAACCTGATAGGAAATATGGGTTTTTATCGTTGGAAGGACTACATTAGGAAATTTACCAAGAAAGGGCTGTGCAGGCAGTGAACGGAGATCGGATGGGCTACGCCAATAAGAGTTTTCCAGTCACCTGGAGATGGAGATCGGAGGGAGAGTTTGCGTAGAAAATGGGCTGTGTGTTAGAGTTAGGAAATCTATTTGGGGAAAATTGTGCACTAGTATACGGACAAAGGACAGAGGGTTTGGGGTCTTGGCTCACCAGCCACCCTTGGCATGCTAAGTCGGTGATGGAGAAGGAGATGGAAGAAAGTTGAAGGTCACGGCTTGTGGCGTGATCAAAGATTGGCAGTAGAGCAATCGAATTTGAGGGGGAAGCAATGTGGGTAGCTAGTGTTTTTAGTTTTTGGTTTGTCGGGTTTGGGAATTTCCTAGTTCGTCGGCCATGGGGAAGGAGACCAGAGGGAGAGATTGTTCATTGTCGGCGAGCTCCGTTGCGTCTAGGGTAGAGAGAGAGAGAGAGAGAGAGAGAGAGAGAGAACCAGACCAGACTCGACATTTCATTAGGTTTGCAATGCGAGGAGGGGTGCCAATATCAATTTGGCCCCCTTCCGTTATGTTTTTTTAATTATCGTATTGCCCTTGACTTCAAAAACCTACAACTTCTTCATCCAGACTTTGTTTTCAGTGTTCTTTAGCTTATTGGATTTCATTTTTTGAGTACTATCTAATGGTTTAAGTCTTAGTTCCAAATTGTTATCCTACGAAAAGATATACTTATTGAAAACTCATAACCTTATAATGGAATAGTAAAATTTAGGGTGAAATTCATCTGAACTCCGATTTCAGTGTTTTTGGGGTCATTTGACTCGATTTTTCGAGTACAATCCAAATATTCATGTTTCCACTCCAAATTTTATTTCTATAAAAATTTATTTTCGTTGGGTCAAAATTTCCAATTATATTCCAAAATTCCAATTTCACATAATAATGCCCAGAATATTATTTGCAAAATTTGGGGTTGTTACAACATCTTCATCTCGAATCCTTAGCTACTGGTAGCCTGATCTCAAATTAATCTTAAAGAATAGTTTTCCTAATTGATGTTTATGAAATAAGTCGTTGATACAGGGCACTAGATACTTCTTCTTGACGGTGACTCCAATTAATAGTCTATAATCAATACAGAGTCGCATTAGCCATCCTTCTTCTTCATAAACATAACTGGAGTTCCCTATGTTGAGACACTTGGGTGAATAAACCCTTGATCTAATAATTCTTACAACTAGACCTTCAGCTCCTTTAATTCTATTGAAGCCATGCAATATGGTGCCTTTAAAATGGGAGATGTTCCAAGTAACAATTCAATGGTAAATTCCATCTCCCGCCTTGTGGACAATCTAGGTAACTCTTCTGGGAAAACCTTTTGAAAATCTCGTACCACATCTATTTCCTCCACTTGAGATCCTGAACTCTCCAGAGCCACAATAGTAGCCAAGTATGCCTAACATCTCCTAGATACTAGATGTGATGCTTGAATAGCAATGATTATATCAACACTTGATGTGTCCAATCATCGTTGAAATACAAAGGGCTCTCCATTTGAGTCCAAAAGTGTTACCTGTTACTTTGTGCAATCTAACAGTGCTTCATGTTCTGCCAACCAATCCATACCCAAGATGATGTCAAAATCAGTCATACATAGTATGATTAAGTCAGTGCTAAGTTCCCTACTCATTAGAACTCTTGTGTAAGAACAAGTCCACCCATTGGGGTACTAACCTCCAGACAAAATCCCAATCTATGTACAATAATATCTATATAAGATGCAAAGTCACATGACATGAATGAATGAGAGGAACTAGGATCAATCAAAATATGTGCATGTCTATTAAATATCAACAATGTACCTTCTACAGACTTGGTCGGTAGTCAAAGCAAAAACTCTCCCTTGGCTCTTGGGAAACTATTCTACTCTAGCACCCGAGTCTATTTGACGCTCTCCCTTAGGACAGTCGTTAATCATGTGTTCCTGTTCACCACAGCGAAAACATCTCTGATCACAACAATAACACGTCTCACTATCGTGGAATTTGTTACAATAAAAACATTGTTTGGATTCCCTTTCCCTATCTAACTTATGGAATTGTTGTTTCTAGGACTTCTGAGATCTTGAAGAGGAATTGAACCTCTTCCTTATTCCATAGTACCCACCATTATTATTGTCCTCAAATCTTCCTTTTTCCTTACCTATCCTATTATTTATAATCTTTTGTTGTTCATCCTCGACAATGGAAGCCATCTCCACGTCCCTAGCTACAATAGTAGGCCATGTCATGTGAACCTTACCTCTCAACCCGGGGTTCAACACTTCTACAAACATCTGAGTTGCTTTCTCTGTTGTAGTGCATGCATCTGATAGTGTCCTCCCAAAATGAGTGAACTTCTTTCAAACTCAAGAACAATCATCTAATAACCCTAATTTTTGTAAATTGATTGAGAAAATTAATTTAGTTTCAATTTTCAGAAATTCCAAGTTGGAATATTAGGTGATTGGAAATTCTATTTTTATAGAGATTAAAACATGATTTAAAAATTATAAATTATGAATGTACTCAAAAAACCGATCGAAATGACACTAAGTACTTTCAATTCCGAGTTAAATTGAAAAATCCCTAATTTTCTCCATTTTTATGAATAAAATTGTAAAATGGTAATTTTACCCATAATCGAAATATAAGACTTCAATATTTAGAATGTATTCAAAAATACAATTGGAACACCACTAAGAATGCTCAATTTCGAGTTCGGGAGAATAAAATAGATTCTCCATACAAGGGCAAAGTGGTCCTTTCACACCTCCGTTGGGCCCATAAGGAGCCCACAACTAAATCCAACGGTTAGAAAACATGCAATGGGTGGTCAAAACACTACTAGATAACAGTGTAGAAGGAGGTGGTAGTGGAGGATCCAATGTTAATTTAATATTCAAAAGAATTAAAACATAATTATTACAAGTAATTATGAAAATTTCAAAAACATCCATAAGTACACCTCCAAAAATCCTTCAAAATGTTCATTAAAATTCCCACAAAATTATATTGCTTCCCCTATGAAACCATATCTAGATTCATTCCCAAATTTCCAAAAATCCCAAAAATTTCTCTTCTTACACTTTCTCTCTCCTCTCTCAAGATTGAAATAGGAGACCTAAATTCAATTAGGCACACTATTCCAAATCCAATTATCAAAAATCCCACCTTTCATATTGCCCTAGACTATCTTATGTACAAAACCCCCAAAGGAATTTCAAGATCCAATGGTGTATTCAATAAAAAATCACAAAATAAGCGGTTATCAGGCGATCTTATCATCAGTTGAATAAATCTTTAAAATTGGGTTGCAAAGCCTATTTTTTCTCCAATCAGGTAGGCAAAAACTCTTTCCATACTTATTTCATGTTAGTTTATGTAATTTTTATTTTTTTGAAATTAGTTTTAGGTTAAAAATTATAAAAATCAAGTTAGGATAAGAACCCTTCATTTTTGTATGATGAAGGGCTTAAATGGAAAACCTAAACTTCCAATCAATCCAGAATGGTCCGAAACCCCTAGTGTAGAATTTTAAGGAAATTTCATCAAGATTTTAGCTTTTGATTGAAGAGGAATTGATTGGACGGCCCAAAACTAATTGTCCGATCTTCTTAATAAGATCTGGATCCTAGGATGCCGCACAAAAATACACGCTGTGGGAGCATCTCCTCTCCTGCGACGTCATCCCGATGGAACGACTACGCGATAGTGCAGGTCCTGGGAAGAGCATTTTCGCATGCATCCTGGTGACTAGAGTGCTGCGACTGCTCCGCTCGACTAGACCTACCCCGCCCAACTGTTCGAAGTAATCTATTCTTATGTGTCTAGATCAAATATGGACCCTTGAAATGATTGTGGAGTCATCTGAACTCCAAATTAAGATCGAAAAGAAGCTATGGAAAACTGGTAATGTCAATTTTCTTTTGAAATCATATATTTGATAAAACTATTCAAGAAACTTTCTATTTTGAGGAATTAAGATTCTAATTTTCATGTTCTTTAAGATCTGAGATGATCAGATCTTGGGGATCTAATGTAATGATGAAATAAAATGATATCTATGATATATTTTGATAGATCTAACGTAAATTGAGGAATCTACCCTTTATGGTAGAAATAACCTAAAAATACAAAGGGACCCACTTGATCAATGAGATCAAGTATTAACAGACCCTTGGGATGGATTGAATGAATGATATTATGATGGAATCTAGTTAGATCATGGATTAAATGTGACAAAAGTAAGTGGATATGATCTTTGGATCTTAATGGAGTAAAAACCCAAAATGTAATTAAAACCCTTGAGCTAAAGAAAAAGATCTAAGATCTAATAGTTGGATCATAAGTAAAAGTTTCTAATAATCTTAATCTAATTAGTTTCCTTGTCTTTTACTTGATAGTAGAATTGTAAATGTGATTTATGTTATAAATTAGGAAGCATGATAGTGTAATTCTTAAATTTTAGTATGCTATGGACTAAATGTTATTAGTTTGCTTTTTGGTTGGTAGATTTAATTATCTTAGGGACATGTTAGTTTAAATTTGAGATTTTAGCATGATTCCATTAGATTAGTAGTAAAATTTCATGTATTTCATAACTTAAGATCATGCTAGTTTAAGTATAGTTTTATTCCATTAGGTTAAGTTACATTCATAGGAAGCATATTAGTATAAATAGTTGTTAAACTTATATTGGATTTATGCTTTAAAGTTTATGATTTATTTATTTTCAAATTTTATTAGTAGATTCAATTGTTAAGTAGTGGTTAAGATATAATGATCATAAATCACTAAAAATGTAAACTAATATAATATAGAGATTCATGGACAATTAAGATGAGTGAATGACTTTGACTTTATATTAGTAAGGCCTATAGTTAGCAGGACAATATATGGATTATCAAATCCTTGGCCCAAACTAGGAGAATAATAAACCCCATGAATGGCATTTTAAATGTTCATGGATTTAATTAAAATCAATTAGAAAGAGTACTTAGGGTTAAAATGCTCGTAAGAACCATATGAAAGCTTAAGCTAAGGTCACTCTAGTGAATGTTAAATAGGGTGGTTAAGGGAGTTCTCTACTAGAGCCTCGCTCTTCCCCTTCCTTCCATTGACATTTGTGAGGTCTAAATGCCTCCTTACATTAGGATTGAAGTAACCACTTTGTGTTCAACCATTCAACTAGTAAGCCTTAGTCAATTTGAAATAAGAGGAGCTGTCTTCAACCCATAAAACAGTAACTAGTTGAATAATAATAATAAGATCATAAAAGGTTAGTAAATTATCTAACCTTAATAAAAAAATTGTAAGTAAGATAAGGATGATCAAACAAGATCCATAGGATCTTGAATGATAATGAACAATAAGAATCCTAATGTCATATTTTATTATGTATCTATGTATGTATGTTGTAGACAAATCCTGATTGAGAATCCAAACCCTTGATCAAATATGATTCAAGGAAGAGAACTAAGATCATCCTCCTTAGGGATGATCAAACAATTGAACTTAGATCAAAGAAGAACTAGATGATAGAAGATCTAAGCTCTTGGTCTTTATCAACAAGTATAAATTGTTGATCAAAGGATTTATAAAAGATCAATATCAAATAAAGGAATACATAAAGACTTAGAATAGATAATACTTAGATCTGAAAGATTAGAAGATCATTCTAACCATCAGGTCTATTTACCAATAGGATAGACACTATCTGAGGAAGATAGATCATGATAGGACACAAGATCTAATCCTTTATGTCAAAGGACAAAATCAGATAAGAAATATAGATAGGATAAAAAATATAGGATTATTTAGATTGTATAAATATATTGATAGTCTATATGGATTTACAGATTACATAGGTCAATCAGGATCAAGGAATATCTGAAGAGATGGATCACTACTTGAAGGTAGGAGGATTTTAACAATGCATCTACATGAGATATACATGTTGAATACATGATCTTATGTCTAGAAATGTTGACAAGTGTAATATAAATACTTGTATTAATCCCTTGAAAACCCTTATGATCCAACTAAAACACATATGAAATGGTTAAGTTAGAATTGAGGAAAAACCTCCAAGTGAATAGGGAATTAGAAGATATTCCAGCCTTAAGTAAATAGACAGATTGTCTAATACGAATGAGAATTACTTTACATACAAGCATGGAGGCTTGTGGTTTTGTTTTAAATTGGCATAGGCCTAGGGATGCTATGTTAGGAGAGTTAGTAGGGTTTGGCCACTTGCTCTCTGAAACTTGTTATTATATGGATACTAAGCCTAAATGAGGCTAAAAGTTAGGTGGGGCAATTATGAGAAGGTCGCCACTGTGATAGCCATAGTCCTCCCCATACGAACATGGATATTGTGATTTCCACCAAGGGTAGTATAAGTGGATTATTGGGTAGTTATTTGGGCGCGCTGGTAAAGATTTTGACTACATGCATGGTAGTCCTTTGAGTATTTTTGCATTATGATGCATGGCATAGTGAAATGCCTTAGGATATGGCATGATGAGATGCCAGGTAATCGTGGATTACTGATATTGGCCAAATGTGGGAGTATATCTAGCAGAGTCTAGATGATCTATCAACTTAGTATAAATTGGATATGATTATGTTTTGAGATATTAACTATTTTTCACTATTTTGATCGTATATATATATATATCTATACAAAGTATATAGTATGTATGTGTAAGGATGTACATATATGACCAAGTAAAGAGATTAATCCATGAGTATGAATAATGGTATTATGAAGTATTAGGATTATATTGTCAAATTTTTATGCTTCTTGAATCCCTTACCAAGCGTAACTTGCTGAGATATTGTAAATATTTTAATGTTTACAATATCTCAGATATAGAGAAGGAGAATTAGGAACTCAAGACATAAGAAGACTTGGAAGAATAATCAATCATGGTATATCCCTTGAAGACATGTATTTTATTTGAGAGCATTGTATTGTATTGAGAGTTTTTATTGTATGGTGAGCTTTGAAATTTGGATTATGTAATTTGGACAAGTACTGTAATGATACCCGCACTGTACTGTGAACCACTGAATGGATTCTGGAATTTAATAAAAGTATATTCCTTCAATGGAATTTTATCTTGTACAAAAATTCTACTTATGTTATGTATGAAGTGATGACTTGGATTTTTCAAAACAAGTTCTAAAGAAAAGAATTTCCACTGCTTTATTTTGCAAAAATTTTTTATTACTAAGGGCCCTGCCTTTGAAAAATGTATTACAAAATGTGTTAAAAAAAAACTTGGGTCATCACAAGTCATGCTCTCTTACTTCAATTGTAGAAATTCTTGCTCTTTCTTCACCTTAATGTGGGGAGGGAAATACTTGTCATTGAAGGTATTCTTAAATTCTTCCCAAGAAATGTCACCTTTGTCCTCAAAAAAATGTTCTCTTCTTAGATGGCCACCAAAAAGAAGTTGATCCTGTCAAAACAAATGTACCCCTCCGACTAGTGGAATATCCATGGCCTCAAATATCTTCTCTATCTCATATATCCACTACTCAATAGTTTCTGGCTCATCATTGCCAGCAAATGTAGGTGCAATCTTCTTAAACCTCTCCAGAAGTTTATCCACCTTAGTTTGATCCCCACCTGAACTTCCCTCACCTGTGCTTGGCATAGGTAAGGTTTGAGGTTGTGCTTATTGCTGTTGTTGTAACTATTGTTGTTGTTGTTGCAGCTGGAGTTGCATCTATTGTTGCTGCTACATTAGCTTAGTAAGGTTTTGTATCATGTTGACCATGAAGTCCATAATCTAACTCCACTAGTTAGATGACTGAGAAGAGGGGTTTGCTATCCTCTAACTTGGCCTCTCAGGTGGCATTCTTCATCATCACAATATTTCTAAATGAGTTACTCTCAAACTCATAAATCATAGCATCTTACTTTTGAGACTACTTAAGACTTTACTCATTATGACTTGTTGTGATTGGACTGGACTGAATCAGGCTCTGATACCAACTTTGATGAGCCTGGTTTTTATTACACTTTTTATATGCAGAAGACACTTACATAGTGAGATTGATCTCTATTTAAAACCATTTTAGAAAATAAAATAACAACAAAAGAATATTTTTCTTTTAAATTTATTCTTAAAAAAAACCACGATTTTCAATTTTCTTTTCTCAAAAAAGATTCTTAATGAAATCAGCCCTACATTTCTACTAAAAATTCAATAGAGTTTTCTTTGTTTTTTGGATATAATCCATTTAATGCATGTCACGTGAAGTACTTGATAAACATTAATTTAAATTTTAAAACATGATTTGAGATTGCCTCCATTTAAAAAACATCTAACATTCAAGAACAATGTACTTGCACAAAATAGTTACCCAAAACTTCCACTCACACTCCATTCGCATAAGCTATCAAATACTCACATATTCAAAATACAACATAGTCTCTTTCTCTTTTCATGTACAACAATTTCAACACAGTCCAAGTCTTACCTTTCCTTTACAAAATCTTCCGTACGTGAACTCTTATTCAGAAAACAACTCCCATCACTTGGGAATCCTCTGATCTGAGATATTGTAAACAAGTACAATATCTCAGCAAGCTTGTTCTTGTGCAAGTGGAATAAGATGCAATTATACATAATAAAAAAATCATGAATTTTACTATATAGATCAAATTTTTGTACTGAATCATGCAAAACTACAATCATTTACAATTTAACCTGAAATAATTCAAAGCATTTATCACAATCATAATTTCATGCTACTAATAAAAAGAAATCTTGATGCATCCATTCTAGAACACATTCCTTAAATCATGTAGGTAAATGCATACTAAACTCATCAGTAACCAAAATAGCACTATTCATATATGGCCAAAATCACTCTTAAGAGTTGTTTGACTTTCAAATTTTCCTGTGAATTTCTTACTCCATAGTCTTGCAATGCTTACAAATTTTGTAGTTTCACCTATGATCCATAGCCTTACAACTATTTCACGTCATTTCATATAGCTTGGGCAACATAGACTTCAGCTCTCATGAGTTGTTCTGTCTTACCTGTACACTCCAGTCTTCAACTCTTGTGAGTTGTCTAATCTTACTTGTAGTTAACAGTCTTACAACTCTTACAAGTCATTTCACATCACCTGAGTGCCACAGTATTCAACATTTTTGAGTCATTTCACATTACCAAAGCACCACAGTCTTCAACTCTTATAAGTCGTTTCATATTACCTGAGTACCATAGTCTTTAACTCTTACAAGTTGTTTCACATTACCTAGGTACTGCAGTCTTCAACTCTTACGAGTCATTTCATATTACCTGAGTACCATAGTCTTAAACTCTTACAAGTTGTTTCACATTACATGGGTACCATAGTCTTCAACTCTTATGAGTCATTTCACATTACTTAAGTACCACAGTCTTCAACTCTTACAAGTCATTTCACATTACTTGGGTATTATAGTCTTCAACACTTACAAGTTGTTTCACATTACATGGGCACTACAGTCTTCAACTCTTGTGAGTTTTTTCACATTACTTGGGTTCCATAATCTTATACTTTTCTTACATGATTCATGATAATAACATGCACTTATACATGAGCAGTTTAATCATAATTCAATTATAGGATACATATTTAACTCATTCATCGCACAACCTAAAGAAAACTCATTTCAGTGATTGAGATTCATGTATATACATATATATTGAAAATCTTAACAATCTTAATTCCACCTGTGTCAAATGGAGATCTTCTAGTTCACTAACACAAATAATTTATTTAGTTTGCACATGTGCTCCTGATCAATCACATCTCTGTAACAATATAAACACACATTTAGTTATACAAATCTACGATTTCTCTTAACTTCTCTAGTCTAGAAGTTTTCTCCAAGTTAGTCCTTAGCACTGGTTGGCACGAGGCAAAGTGATCATGCTCATTACTACACTAAGGGCATTTCATTACTATTAATTGATTTCCAATTGAATATTAATGGTTACCGAATTACCAATCCACACTACTGGCCCTTGATTGGCTACCCACCTCTCTTCTTAAGTGCTTGTAATTTCTAACCCATGAGACTGTAAGTTACTTTCACTGCTTAGTGGCCTTAGGCCCTTGATCCACAACTAGATAAAATTGCAGGTTAGATTTAAATATTATTTCTATATTACAATCCCCAACACATCCTATAGTGGGGTGTGTTTTAATTTTGATTAATATAAGAATCATCATGGACGGTTCAGATCACCTTTTTTTTCTGAGTTTTCTATCAATTCGAGGGTTGGGGAACTTATTGGTAGCATCTAATCATCAATCAAACATTACCAGTACTATTTACATAGTAACAGGTCAAACGGCTAAGACTTTTCAATCAGTTTAAGCCGTGATCAACAATTTCAGTCAAACGCAAGCTATATTTGATGAGTGTTTACCTATCTCTAATTGTTGATTAGGAAACCAATACTTGGACGATCCTAAAAACCTAAATTTAGCACAAAATCCTATAGATCCAGAATGAAAATCTAAATCACAAACTAGGTTTCATGGATCTTACCTCCTGAGTGTGTCATCGTGCTTTTCCCCATATGTAATGAGTTGGATTGACCCTGACCTACAGTGAAACCCTCTAAGCTTTGTTGTGTTATGATCTCCCCTTTAAATCAAAATCAAGAACAGTATGGATCATCCTAAGACCTTGGGGGTTTGGTTCATGGTGGTGTGCAAATGATTTTGATCGGCTCAGATCGTTGATCGAAGTCGTTGTCTTCTCTTGCAAATGCCTGAACTCCGACACCCCAAAACAACAAAAAATCTTCTTCTCTTCTTAGTCATTTGGCTTTTCCATCATACAGGCTCCCCTTCCCTTTCTCCTTTCTCTTCCTTCTCCTCTTCTTCCTCTCTTTTTCATCTTTTCTATTCCCTTTTTCTTCCTCATCAAGTTTCTCTGCACATCAAGTTGGGAGCTAACTGTTAGGTCTGGTCTCGACCTAACTTGAATGGGAGGGGTGCCATTATCAAAATGGGCCCTTCTTTTAACTAAAAGTCCTTTCTTCTTTTTTTATCTTATTTTTACTAAAAAACCCATCATGTTCAGAGTGTCTTAACATCTTCATTTAAACTCTGATTTCAGTGTTCTTAGTGTTGTTGGAATCATTTTTTTTAGCACAACTCAAATTTTGATGATTTTAATTCTAACATAATATAATTACCATGAAAAGAACCTAAAATGCAAGTTGTTATAGTTATATATTTGAAGATAATTAAGGGACAATTTATTAAAATAAGAGGGCATGTGGACCAATGGGATAAGTGTAACAAATTTTTAAAGCTTCTCTCACTTTTCCCCACTTTTTCCTTAATTTCCACCTCACCCTTAAGATGCACTCAGAATTTCCAAAACTCTCACTCCTTCCTCCTCTTAGGAAACTTCCCAACCAACAAAATTTCTCCACCTAACACATACCCCCTCTTTCCTAACCATCCCTACCTACTTTCCTAAAAAATAGGCCTTCAATGTTTTTTGGCAGGGGGACACGCCCCTTCCTACAAGTTTGGCATCTCCCACCTACCTCCCATCTTAAGATAGCCAACTACTTCCTTCGAGTTTCCTATTTGATGTCCATCCTTTTCCCCCATCCTAACCCTTCAATTTAACCCTCTTTAATCCCCACCATACCTTAGTACTAGGTTACCCTAGGAAAGATAGGAAAAATCTTATAAAACCAGCCCAAAATCCAAGTAAACTACCACTCTTTCACCATAGGAAAAGGACGTCTCCTCCATAGGAAAGAGATGCCCACTTCTTTCGAGCCATTTTTTTTCTATTTTGTCTTGTCGTTTTGTGAATCTTTGGGTGCTGCTGCTACAAGCTTCCAAGGTTCATGCTTCTTCCTCTAGTGTTCAACCTAGGATTTGTGGGGTTTGGATCCATCTTTGAAGGTTGGTTAGCCTTTGCTGGAATTCTTTATTTTCACTTTAGTTTGCCTTGTTTTCCTTTAGCTTTCCTTGATTTTAAACTAAGATTCAATTCTGGTTTTCCCTTGGAGTGACAGCCAAGGGAAGTCATCTTGAATCTAGTTTTGTTCTTTATCTTTCATTGCATCTTTGTTCTCTTCCAGCCCTCTTGATTTTCCAGCTTTGCTTGCTTAAGTTCCATTAGATTGTTGACTTAGTTTTGCATAGGATTCTCCCTTGATTTGAAGCATACTTGTTCATGAGTGAATGTTGGAACAATTGAAGAAGAATTTGGTTCATACTTGAGGAGTGATCAAGATTAAGTGAACATCATTGTAGTAGAATTTAAATTTCAGATTTGGATTACATTTATGGAGTGTTTGTTGATGACTTTTTGGATGTGATTCAATGAGATTTGTTGGAAATTTTGATTCATGTTTATGCCCAGCAGTAAATTAACTTTGTTCTTGAATGTTTTAATGTATTAGAAGTGATTAATTTCATGTATTACATGTTATAGTCATTGAATGTTTCAAGTACCTTCTGGAATTTCTTTGCATGAATGATGTTTGTTAATTTCCAGCACAATATAATCTTGTTCACTTTATTTTTCAAGATCCAATTAGATTGTTAGATAGATTAGTTAGTCTTAGAAATAGATTGCATGCTTAGCTTTTCAAAGTAGTTGATTAATTCCACTCATATCCAATGAATCATGTATATCATTCCATTGTTACATGTATATTAATTGGGTAGTTTTTGTTTCATTGTTGTTAGTAATTGCTTTCATTTTTTTCTCTTAGTTAGTTGTAGTTAGATTCCATTATTTTGAATCTTAGTGAGTTGGGAAGTCATCAAATTTGTCATACTTGTTAAAATAGTTGATTTGGTGGCTTACTTTTCTTAGTTTTGCATGATTACGAAAGTAGTTTGTTAAAGCATGTTTTCATTAGATTAGTTGTTAATTTCATGTTTAGGAAAGTTGCTAAATTGCATTTTAGTAAAGTTTCACTTTAGGGAAGTTGTTAATTAGGAAAGCCATAAAATTAGAAGTTTTTAATTTATGAAAGTTTTAATTTTAGAAAGTGCATGTTTTAGGAAAGTTTTCCATTGAGCATGTTTATTGTTTTTTCTTATTTTCCAATATCATATTTCAATTTCCATTCTCCAATTAGGACAAAAATCACTTGAATTTTGTCTAGGTTTTGATGGTTTAAAGTAGGGACCACTAGCATCATGATAGTTCACTCCTTAGGAGATTGACCTCACTAGCATACTATATTGCAAACAATTCACGTGCTTGCAAGTTTATTTAAAACAACAACAATTTTGACACTTAGAAACTTCTTCAACTTACAACCATTAACCCTAACATAGCATGTGTATACTAAAAGGAAGAATCCAAAGGAGAGTGAGTGAAAGAAGGTAAGAGAGGTAATGGAACACAAGGAATATAAGGAACCCTACTCACTTTATCTAAAGATCATTATCTCTTTGTTGTCACAACCAAAGAATAGTTATCATTAGGAACAATAATCTAAGGCTGAAATTAAAAGGAAAATAGCATGAAGATTAAGGAACAAGGCAAGAATAAATAGCATCAACCAACAAGCATAGACAAAGGATAACGAAAACTAGAGAAAGATATGAACCTTGAACAAGCTGAAGAATGAAAAATGACAAACAAGCTATTGAAGGAGGTATGGCAAGAAGGTTTCTCTAAGGAATAATGCATGGAAAGTTCAAGGAAGAGGATGGAAGGGTGGAGACACCTCCTTCAAAGGATAGGGCAATCTCCCCTTCTCCAAACATATTTCACATGGAAACCCCTGCCTCATCTTTTGTATGTTTTGTTGCTATTTAAGGGAAACCTATGGGAGAGGTGAGGTGGCATGGAATGGTTAAACTAGGGAAACTAAGAGGGAAAGCAAGGTGAGAGATGCCTACCTTTTAGGAAGGGGCATCTCCCCCTCGTAAACAATGTGGAATGATTTAGGAAAATATAAAGAGATGTACTAAAGGGATGGAGAGAGATAGGAAAGCGAGGGAAAGAAAGAGAATGAGATGGAGTGAGGGGATTGAGTAGATCTAGGATTGATGGGCTAGTTGAAGTAGTAGTTTAAGTAGGTGGCAAAGTTTTAGAAAGGTGAGACTCTTAGGTAGGATGGTGTAAAATTTTTGGTGCTCTTGTATGATGAGGTGGAGAGAGGAGAGAGAGAGAGAGAGAGAGAGAGAGAGAGAGAGAGAGAGAGAGAGAGAGAGGAGTAAAAATCATGGAAAAATGGAGAAAAATAAAGTGGGTTCTTTCTGTTGATCCACATGCTATCTTAACCTAATGGATTTTCTCTCAAATATCTTTAAAATAAATACATGGATATTTGCTTTAGATTTTCCTCAAATCATGGCCTTCCATGTAGCTTATCTCATGTGGTTTGATGGTTACTTTAAGAGCTCATTTGGTTTGGCTTCAGGGCTAGCTTTAAGGACTATTTTTGGTTTGTCTTAGTGGCTCAACCGCTTGGCTTTGATGGCTAGCTAGGCTACTTAGCTTGTCACCTTCTTCATGGCCTGTATATGGCTAGGTGGCTTGAGTGAATCCCGTGCAAAGGTGGTGGACTTTGCATGGCTTCTGTATAGGCCTACTTTAGACACCTTTGACTACTCCAATTCCAACCTTTGTGTGAAGTGATCATGTTCCTTGACCTACTTTGGATTGATGACTTTTAGGGCCATGACTCGATCATTTGATCATGATCAATCTCGGCCATTAGATCATGTAACATCCCTAATTTTTAAGTTATAATTTAAGAAAATGTGGAGTTTTATAAGTGGAAAACTTTATAGACATCAAATAAAGTACTAAGACTTCTATAATTGGATTCTCCTTGAAAAGATGATTCCAATGGCACTAAGTTTATTGAAATTAGAGTTCATATGGAGGAGATATGAGGATTTAAATATGAGGGCCATTTTTTTTTAATAAAAATAAGATAAGAAAAAAAATGAAAAGCCTAAATATAAGGGGGCCATATTTAATATGGGCACCCTCCTCACTTAAGTGAAATGAGAACAAATGTTAGGTCTGTTCTTGAACTTGATAAAATAAGAGAAAAATGTCGACAAGAGAAGAACAAGGGAAGGAGGAAGAAGAGGACAAGGGAGAGAAAAAGGAGAGGGGGAAAGGAGTCTTGCTCATCAAGAAAGCCAGATCACGCAGGCGTGGAGGAAAAAGGGGTTTATAGGTGACCAGAGTTCGCAGGTTGTCGCCGGAGAAGACGACAGCTCCGATTGATGATTTGACCCTATCATTCCCTTTAGCACACAAAATAAGAACCAAAACCCTAAAACAACTTGATGATTTCATCGAAGAGGGAACTAGTGCATGACAAGATTAGGGTGGTTTCACTTGAAAGCAACGTCAATTCAGTGCATCTAGGGGTGTAGGAAGCTTAATGGCATGCTTTGAAGCTAAGATTTGTAAAACCCTATTCTCTATTTGAGGTATTTTGCTAAATTCGTATGATTTCATCCTAGAACTAGGTTCTATGGGTGATCCAGCCATCCATTTCTAAATCCAAGTATAGGAGTAGGTAAATAAGCATCTGATAAAACTTACATTGGACTGAGATGGTCAATCTAAGCTAGAAATTGATTAGACAATCTTAACTGTTCAATTAGTACTGTGAAATTGATGTTACTATCTTCTAATCAATGATCAAACATGATCAGCAAGTTTAGTGACCTGAAATTTAAGCAAAATGGACCAAATATGTTGATGTAGGGGTAAAATAGATTGGACAATCTCAATCGTCAGATCTGTCACTATTCAAACAGCGACTTCGTGATATTTGATCGATGATTAGATACCACAGATGAGTTTTAAGACACTACAATTGCTAGTATAAAATAGAAATGGAAAATTGAGCAAACTAATCCCCACTGTCCGATTAGGTAGTAAAGAAGAAAGGACCTAACAATGTCTAATTGTTGATCAAAATATCATCCAACAATTGTAATACACTAACCTAAGAATAGATATATTTTATAAGATCTACAATTGACATATTGAATTGAATACTGATATGTAATTTAGGTCAAAATGCAAATGGGAGGTTTATGTGCAATGTAAGTCAAGTTAAAATTCAAACTAAGTTGAGAAATGATTGGGAATCGAAGACATCATAGGAGGTAGGTAATCTAATCCTACCAAGTTTCAAATGAATTTCAAAATGGGAAAATAGTTGTGAACTATTTTCAGGTTAGAATGATTTAATTATACCGATGATTTGCTACATGTGTATGTTATGTACATGTATATGGTTTTCATGTAGATCCATGATGTATCATATGTTCCATGTTTGATACTTCTTATAAATGATACATGTAAATTGATATATGATTTTGAATTCATATTTCGTACTTAATTTTGTAATGAACAATGAATCATTCAATTTAAAGTATTCAATTGTAACTTATGAGACATGTGAAAGATTGTGGTTGTACATGCATGGTTTGCATAAAGCTATGAAACTACACATCCTAAGCCAACGACTGTAGGTAGCCCATCTCCTGGAGAGAACAATTCCTTTTGGGGACAACTATCATCTCGGGTAAGTCATCCAAGTGGGCATGGCCAAGAAGGGCCTACAGACCCAAAAAGAACAATAACAAATCCTTCTGAGGTCGAGTGTCATCTCAGGTAAGCCGCCCAAGTGGGCAAGGCCTAGAAGGGCCTATAGACCGAAAGAGAAATGACTCGTAAGAGTTGAAGACTGATACCAAGTAATGTGAAACAACTTGTGATGTGAAACAACTCATAAGAGTTGATCACTGGTATCAGATAATGTGAAACAACTCCTAAGAGTTAAAGAGTGACACTAAGTAATGTGAAACGGCTCGTAAGAGTTGAAGACTGGTACTAGGTAATGTGAAACGACTCATAAGAGTTGAAGACTGGTATCAGGTAATGTGAAACAACTCCTAAGAGTTGAAGACTAATACTAGGTAATGTGAAACGGCTCGTAAGAGTTGAAGACTGGTACTAGGTAATGCAAAATGACTCAAAAGAGTTGAAGACTCATATTAGGTAATGTGAAATGACTCGTACGAGTTGAAGGCTGATATTAAGTAATGTGAAATGACCCGTAAGAGTTGAAGACTGGTATCAGGTAATGTGAAACGACTTGTAAGAGTTGAAGACTGGTATCAAGTAATGTGAAATTGTGACGACCCAGGTTCTCTCAAATGCAATATCTAATTCCTAAGGCAGGATGGATCCCTATTTAAAAACCATGCAATGCAACGGAAAATCCTTGGTTTTAAACCCATTTTTTAAAACCCCGAGTGTCATTTGCCTTCACAATAACCAAAGTAGTTTTCGAAAAGCTTCAAAAATCATAAGTGTTTTTCCCCAGATCTATCCAGTCATAGCACACAGCCCAACTGTAATTAAATACAAGTACATGTCCAAAGGGTAGAGAGTTTACTTACATGTATAGTTGTCTCCTTTATTTATTCACTTGCTCGTAGCACTAATATAGATGTCCTCTACTCGTGGATGGACTTATCCTGAAAAATGTTAAGGATAGGGTAAGTATATACTATACTCAGTAGGAGTATATCACTACTAGTTTTATAATGCATGTGATGTTTTAAAATCATATGCTCTTTCCAAAACATGTGTATGTCTAAATACTCAAGTTCAATATCGATATAAAAATCCATTGTCAAACTGAAATACTAATGACTTAAAGGATCACATAATCCAAAATCGAAAGTATCATATACATATATATCATAACATTATGATATGCATAAGATGCTTCATTGAATCCAACTCATGGATGTCTAGTACGGTATGGTCAACCAACCTCATATCATGCCATATGCAATGCAAATAAGTCCATAAACCATAGGGTCCAACTATGCCCACGACCTCGCCGCCGTGTGGTCCCTGGGTACCTAAGGACACAACGTCATAGCCTCCACGGGGCATATGACACATTGACCTAGTGCCGTAACACTAGTGGTAGCCCCTTGTACCACATGCAGTCGATGTAGGGATATGCCCTTTTTTGGGCGTGGTACCCATTCCACCTAGTAGTGGTAGAGGCTGGGTGGCCAACCCAGACCCCTCGGCATAGCACCCACGGGCTTACTAGCCCAAATCACATAAGATCAAATAAGCCAAAAACCTCTTTTCAAAACCTGTCTTCTTTGGGTCCCTCACAACTGCCTAGCCCTCGGCACTCCAGCGTCTTTTGGTAACCCTCAAGGACATGCAATCTTTGCAAGAACTTAATGCTCATAGATCATGTAATGTATGCAATAGTTTGCAAAACATATCTATGCATAATGTATATACAAAACATGTCTATGCATAAAAGCATTTGTCACATGCATGCTAAACAAGTCATATACTTAAATCATGTATTCTCAAAACAATAATAGTTCTTTTAAAAGAATTTAGTAGCGATAGAGCACCTACCTGACTAAGTCGCACTAACCCCTTTGTCCTCGTACGCTCCTAAACATGGTTTGGGGACTCAAGGTTAGTTTGACCCATCTTTTATGAGTTTTAGAGTAGTTGGTCTTATTACTTAGGCATTAGGGGTCCATCCCTATGCCTATGGGTGTCCTAAGGTCCTAATTGGGCCTTGGTATTATCAGTTTTCCAAAGGTCTAGCGGCCACGCGCCACCATCCTATTCTAAGGTTCATGCCCACCTTTGATTGGGCCTTGATTAGGGATTTTATAGTTTGGGTGTGTCCGCATCGTTGACACGGACACAATGCCTTTTTACGGCGCCTAAATCGGAGCTCTAGATCTCAAGTTATAAGTGTTTTAGTGTCACACGTACATAAGCCTTTAAGGGTAAAAATACGGAATGCTAGTGTCCTGCGCGCCAGCGGCATGCGCACCGGCTTCCTTAAGACGGAAAAATCTTGGTTCGCTAGCATGTTGCGTGTCTGCAACGTGCACCTCAGTGGGCGCGTCTGCAGACGCGATGACTTTTTGGCTCGTTTTTCCCTTTTGCAGGCGCGTCGCCGGACGCGCCTGTTGGTTTTTCTTAGACGCGATCGACGCGTCATGTTCCGGCTGGAACGTTTTCGTCATTTGGGGGACCGGGGCGTCCTCAGGACACCCGGGTTCTACCCTGTCGAACCAGTACCGCCTAGGGAATGTCCCTGGGTCCTTGGTGGCTCTCCAGGGCTCCATTTTGCATGGTTTTCCATGCAAAAACCTAGGGAAATTGATCTTAGAACTACTGTGAAGATGGGTTTTGAGGGATCTTGGGCATACCTGGCTCGTTGCTGGGTTTTTCTCCTTGTTTCCCCTCTAGGTCACTCCTCCACAACGGGTTTTCTTCAACCTTTTGGGCTGCCATTAGAGGCGCCCAGGAGCTCTATTTATAGAGCTATGAGAGGGTTCTAGAGGGGGCTCTCACCACCTTTGAATGGCGGTGGAGAAACCTCCAGAAGGGCGGTGATTTCTCCTCCAATCACCGCCGTTCTAGAACCCTCTAGGAGGTTGAAGATGAAGGGTGCCCATATCAAAACGGGCCCTTGTGTTTTGTAGGCTAAATCCATTTTTTAATAAAAATTATATTTTTGCCCCTAAACTTCAAAAGGCCATAACTTGCTCATTTTAACTCCGTTTTGGGTGATTTGGGTCTTGTTGGATTCCTTTTTCTGAGACGCATCTAATGGAACCATTTTTAGGACCAAATTTCTGGGTTCATTCAAGGTGAATAGTGAAATGACTAAAATGCCCTTATCTTGAAAACTGAACTTTTCATGGGATTTTAATATTACAAAAATTGGAGTCATTACAAAAACGACTCATAAGTGTTGAAGACTAGTGCCAGGTAATGTGAAAGGACTAATAAAAGTTGATGTAATAAACCCAATTTTATAATATAATAATGAAATCAGGTTGGACTATTAGGTTAATAGAAAATCTCTTTTCATAAAGATTAAATCATGAGTTAAAACCTAGGTAATTGAAAGATTCTTGAAAAATCGATTCAAATGATTCAAAGTATGCTAAAATCTAAGTTCGAATAAATAAAACTGAATTTTCTGAAATTTTGAATTAAAAAGGGCAAAATGGTCAAACTACTTATAATCAAGACTTAAGACACGAATATTTGGAATGTATTTAGAAAATTGATTAAAATGACACTAAGTACGTTAAATTCTGAGATTGGATGAAAAATTCCAAAATTTGTCCATTTTTAAAAATAAAAGGGTAAAATGTTCATTTTATTTAAAATCAAGATTTAAGACATGAATATTTGGAATTTACTTGGAAAATTGATTCCAATGACACTAAGTACACTAAATCCTAAGTTTGGACAAATAATTCCTATTTTTCTCCATTTTTATGTATAAAAGGGTAAAATGATCTTTTCAGATTAAAGTGAGGCCCACAAAGGGATCCAACGGTCTGGAAACATGTGATCATTGTTCAAACCACTACCAGCTAGTAGTGGAGACAGAGGTGGAGTGGCAGCTCCACTCCCTAGTAAATAATCAAAAGAAAGGAAAACAAAATAATTAGGAGAAATGATGAAAATTCCCAAAACCTCTATATATACATCCCAAAAATTCCCAAAATTTTTCCTAAAATACCTCATGAGGTGCCCTAAACTCCCATGGAATGCAGCACCAAACTCCCCTTCTATTGGACCTAAAAAATGTCTTCTTTCTCCTCCTCCTTCTTATTCCTTGGGAGAGTGTCCCCAGATGCACCCGAGGCAGACGACCCATGTTTGCCATTAGGAGCATCAAGGGGCGCATCGTCCCCAATGGAGTTAGGGTTCCATTCAAGAACCCTAAATCCTATTAGCCATCCGAATACACAAATATCTTCCAAGATCCACACCTTTCATTGTGTTCAGCCTGGGCAGAGCTACAAAATCCCTAACCTTTCTTGACAACCCACCTATGGGATCATTGGGAAAATCTTACTGAATATCAAGCCCGGTACTGGGTACCATCTCTAGAAATTAAACCAAGTTATTTCAGCCAATCTAGCTGTTAAATGTTGATCCTAAATAGTTAAATGTCTTTAGAACAAGGGAATCTTCAAAACCCCCAAGGTTTTTCTCCTTCTTCGATAGCGGCACCGTAGATAAAACTCTCTGTATATTTCTCAAACAACTATTTATCTTTTGTCAACATCTCTCTCTCTCTCTCTCTCTCTCTCTCTCTGATTAAGATTTCTTCATCTAACCAGTCTAGGTAGGCCACCCCCTTCACCACCTTTACATTTCAGGAAAGAAGTTGTGAAAAGCTTATGGTGTTTATTTTCTTCTAAAATCATAAAATTTAATAAATATGGAAAGAAACTTTCTGTTAATAAAAATTAAGTTTCCTATTCCCATGATCATTAAAATCTGGGATGATCAAAACTTAGAATATGATCTGTTAATGATATAATGTCAAGGAAATATGAAATTAAGGGTTGGATATGACATATCTATGATAAGTTTAAAAATCTACCCTTAATGGGAGAAAAACCCTAAAAATACGCATGGAACCTATTGATCAATGAGATTAAACCCTATGGATGCATTGGATGGATGTGATAATGATGACACCTAGTGAGATCATGGATGAGATATGAAAAAAACATGGGCATATGATTTTGGGCGCTTAATGAAGTAAAAACCCTAAATGTAACTAAAACCCTTGATCTAAAGAATGAACATAAAATTGGATAGTTGGATCATAGTAAAAGTTTCTAATAATCTTAATTGGTTAGTTCAGTTGTCTTTTATTGATAATACAATTGTAAATATGATTTATGTTATAAATTAGGAAGCATGTTAGTGTAATTCTTCAATTATAGCATGCTATACTCTAAATGTTCTTAGGTTGTTGTAATAGGTTGGAAAATTTAATTATCTTAGGCCCATGTCAGTTTGGTTTTCGGATTTTAGCATCATTCCATTAGATTACTAGTAAAATTACATGTATTTCATAACTTAGGATCCATATTATTATATTAGAGTATAAATGTCCTTTGAATGATATAGATGTACAATTCTCTTATGATTTAAATTGTATGGTTATTTGATTGTCAAAGTATAGTGTAAGCATCTTAATTGTCTTTACATTAGTATATATAATTGTTAAATTAGTGGTTGTGCTTCAATATTCATAAATCACCAAAAATGTAATCTAATGAAATATAGAGATTCATGGACAATTAAGATGAATGAATGACTTTGACTTAATATTAGTAAGGGCTATAGTTAGTAGGACAATATAAGGAATGATTTACCATTTCCTTGGTGCAAAGTAGAAGAATAATGAATATCCATGGATGACATTGTGCATATCCATGGAAATTAATTAAAATCAATTAGAGAAGGGACTTAGGGTAAAGAGCTCATAGGAACCTTGTTAAAGGTTGAGCTAGTGCCACTCTAGTGGACTTTGAACATTGTGTTTATGGGGGCTATACAGGAGCTAAGTGCTTTTCCCTTGCCTCCCGTTGACACTTGTTGAGGTTTAAATGCCTCCTTATATGAAGGTTGCATTAACCACTCTTTGAGCAAATTTTAACTGGTAAGCATTGGTCAATTCTGACATAAGTAGGAGCAGTTCAAACTTAGGAAGAATATAAACCACCTTCAACTAGTAAATCATTAACTGGTTGAATAATAATAAGAACATAAAAAGATAGCAAATTATCTAATACTAATAAAAATTGTAAGTAAGATTAGGATGATCAAGAACAACATAAGAATTAAATACATCTTGATATATGATATATATATTGCTTGCAATTTAGGTCAAATAAAATAGAAGATGTAAACCCTTGTTCATATGTGATTCAAGGAAGAGAGATTCAGATCATCCTCCTAAGGGATGATAAAAAGACCATGTAGGAAGTACATTTGGATAGAGAAATGACATTATACATGTGATTTGACAAATATACATTGATAAGGATTGTAGCAGACCTCAAGGAGTGAGAATATCACATTGAGGTAGGTGTATTTTAAGAATGCATTTACATGAAAGATACATGTTTTGATACATGATCTTATATTGACATACATGGTATGAATGTATTGTGATAAATACCTTAGAAACAATTATGATCCAACCAACTGATGAGAAAATAGGCATTACATGGTTAAGTTAAGAATTGAGAAAAACCTTAGATATACACAGAGAAGTAGAAAATATTCCAGCCCTAGATAAACAGACAAATTGTTTGATAAGTTTAAGGATAAATGATTATCCTTAAATAAATATGGGTATTATTCATATTAAATGGTGATCCCTAAATTAAGGTGAAATCATATCCTTAGTATAAGTATATCAAAATACTAGTAAGACAAGTTGTCTTATAAATAAAAGAATTACTTTATATACAAGCATGGAGGCTTGTGGTTTTGTTTTAAATAGGCATAGGCTTGGGGATGCTATGCTAGGAGAGATATGAGGGTTTGTCCACCCGCTTTCCGAAATTTGATAATGTGATAGATACCAAGCCCTGAGAGAGGCTACAAGTCAGGTGGGGCAATTATGGGGAGGCCCTATTGTGAAAGTCCCGTCTCCCCATGTGGACAGTGACCTAACTTTTCTACCTTGGTATTAGTGGTGAATTGGTAGTCATCCAGGTGCACTGTGATGGATCAAGCTATAGCATTGTAATCCTTTAGGTATTTTTGCATTATGATGCGTGGTATAGTGAGATGCTTCATGATATGGCTTGATGAGATGCCTGGTAAATATGATTACCGATATTTCCCATGAAGGGTTATTTACCACACTGGCTGAAGGATTGATCAACTCAATATAAGTTGGGTATGATTATGTTTTGAGATATTAACTATTTTTCATTGTCTTTTACTGTATATATGTATATATATGATGTAGTGGTGATTGGTTTGGAATTATGATAGAATGATCATATATGGTACGATTCATTGAATATGATGATTATGAATGTTGTGGTTTTGAATTATATGAATTCATATGCTTTTTGAATCCCCTACCAATTATAGCTTATTGAGGTATTGTAAATGTTTGAATGTTTACAACATCTCAGATACAGAAAGAAAGGAATGGTGGGGAAATACGAAGGCCATACTATTGGTCAAGACTATGAAAGATTATGAAAAGATTGGATTGTATTTTGATTTGTTTATTTTGGACATCAGATATAATAAGGGGGTTGTGTATGCAAACCACTGGATTGATCTTGTAATTTTAATAAAATGAATTTCTATGGAAATTTATGTTGGTGGAAAGTGGCATTTGGGTTTTTAGAAAAGGATTTTAAAGAAAATGTTTCTTCTACTTAAGGTTTCAAAATTTTACAAATTTGGCTAGCCACCATTTGAAAATAAATGCCGAAAATGTATTTTGAAAACCCAGGTCGCCACAGTTGGTATCAGAGCATGGTTCATCTAGTTACTTGTAGCCGCTTGTGTCGAATATGAAGATGACAATCCAAGTTGAGGATGAGAAATGGTGAGTGAATAGAGAAATATGATAGTATGATTAAAGAATGAGTTATTGTAATTAACTTATTAGTTGAAAATGAGTATAGGAAGAGTTATGTGATTAACTCATTAGGTGAGAATGAGTTAATGTAATTAACTCATGAAGGAATAGTATAATATAAGTAGGTATTACTTAGTGAAATAACTAGAGATACTACTTAGTAAGTTAAGGATCCAATATAGGGAAGAGTAGGTTATAGAAACAAGTAAGGAAAACATTATAATAGGTAAGGATGTAATGTATAATATTCAGCTCTAACTTGAAATCTTAAGTAAACATACATCTATAGAAGTAAAATACATCAATACTAGTATATATAATATTTACTAAAGGAAATAGTGAAGTTTAATAGAAATAAATGATAAATTGAAAAACATGATGGAAATAATGTAGAAGGATAAAATCCAACCTTAATAGGAAGGTGAGATAGAAATTTATGAGAAATAGATACTAAAGATAAAACCTTAGAATTATTACGAACCTTGGAAACAATAATAATAAATATAAATAAATTGCTACATACATAGTATTATGAAAATTATTTAATTGGATCTAATCATCATCATAGAGATGATCTTACTTGAGAAGAATTTAAGGAGATAAGTAAGTATTTTGAAAATTGGTGAATGAGAAGAGTATTAATAAAGATAAATAAGGAGATAATTAAGTGTTTTCTCTCCAAAATTAGTAAAGGAAAAGGGTTTGATAAGGATAAATAAAGAGATGATAAAATTTTAGAGCATGAAGCAGTGATCTTTAAAATTGGAGTAAAATGACAAGGAAAAGAAGATATAGATATTGAAATGGGAAAATATAATCCCAAACTTATTAAGAAGAATAAATAAGCCATGATAATATATGGTTAACAAAGAAATTATAGTCGATACATATGAAATTACCAAGTTAGAAATTATAAATAACTCAATTGATGAATGAGTACAAAAGCTTATCAAGATATTGACTTTACTAATATGATGAATTTGGGGATATGAAAATAGTGATTGATTATAGTGAAAAGAAGTGCATTATGTAATGATTATGGAAAATAAAGACCTATACACAAATATGGGTATGGATAATACTTATATATAAATTTAGAGATATTAAAAGAATTATGGAATATAGTGAGGAAAAATACATTTTGCAAGAATGGTGAAATAATCATGAGGAATGAAGACCTATAAACAAATATAGGTTGCTAAACTTAAGTTCAAATTTTGAACAAATGAAATGTTTATAAAAGATGAATGAATCTAGATTTTGCAGAAATATGTGGTTAGAAATTTTAAGATATTTTGAATATTGTCAATTCAACATGAGATTAAATGATGAAATCTCTATAGAAGTTTAGAAAATGATACCAACAGATCAGGAAGAATAAAAGGATAAATTTAAGGATTGGTAAACAAAGGAGTGATTATAGTAAGAAGTTTACATTGGAGAGCAACAATTTTCCTTAGAAAAAGAAAAATAAAGGATCAATGTGATGGTACCTTGAATATAAATGTTGAATGATATTACTAAGAGTGAGTACCTTTTTACTCTACATGGATAAGTTATTCCCAATCCATTATCATCAATTGGGAGTTAGAAATGAAAAACAGTATTAATAAATCAAAACAAATTTTGAGTTATATGAGTTGGATAAATGTTATTCATAAATTTGATAAGAATGAGATATATAAAATGAATTGGTGATGACATATGGAAGTAGTGTAAGAAATCATGAGCATTTATAGAATATATGTTAGGCACTTACAAAACTTGTCAACTATCTGGTAAGTGTACATGTTGATTCAAGAAACCAAAAGTTTAGGGTCATATAAATTCTAAGAATGATACGGAAGTTGACCCAACAAATATGGAAGATGATATTGGAATATGAAATGACTATGACACTTAGAGAAATTGATCTCTTATTGATTGTATAACATATTATAAGGACATTCTTTTAGTATAATCTTATCATTAAGTACATAAACCATAAAGAGTATATGGTAGATTATTGAGACTTGAAGAATATATGGTAAATTATGGAGTGTTTAGGGACTTAAGAAGTGGATGACTACAAAGTCAATATAGACTCTTTTAGTAGGAATTATCAAGAAAGCTTCAAATAAAGTGTTAAGATGATATGGTAAAGTTATGAGGTATGCTTGAAAGAAGCATGAGGGAATACATGTTCTAGGAATTTTGAAACCAATGATACATACATATATATATATATATATGAAAATGAAAGAGTTGAATAATATCATCGATTTTGAGAACTTAAGAATATTAATATGAATATGAGATAACAAAAGTGGATGGAGTACATATATAAAGATTACTATGACACCATCCATACATAGTTTTGGAAAGGAGAAATAAGGAAGTCAAGTGCTATGGATAAAGTGGAAATCATAGTACAAGAATAGTAATGAAAGTTGAGGAAGAAGCTATTATAAGAAAACTATCAGTCAATATTAAGATCTGAAAAGAAATGTTTAGTAGAAAGAAATAGTAAAGAAGTATGATTATCTAGAACAAAAATGAGATAAGTACTTCCAAATAATGGAAGAAATAAGAAGAGATAATTACTTCCAAATATTGGAAGATTGTTACAAAGAACAATAGATGAAATTATAGAATCAAAGCAATACATCATTTTGATAGATAGTCTAAGGACTATATATATATTAGAGAAGATATGCCAAAACTATATATGTTGAAAAAGAATGAGGATGGGCAATAGAAGCTAGAATGGAAAAATATGAAATATTATAGGACTGGTAAAAATGAGAAATAGAAATTTAGTATACTAGTCAAGAGAAATAGGAAGTTGTGAACAAAAGGATAACTCAGTTTAAGAGTTATTAATTCTGTTGAAAGTCTAGCAAGAATCAGGATAAGTGATTAATGCATTAGCATTATTAGTGAGATGTGTCTTTATGTTAGTAAATGACCCCAAAATATGATTTTTACCTTTGAGGAGAAGGTAACATGAACTATGAATGAAAGGAAATCGAGGTTTCCTTAAGTGCCAAGGCCACGTGAGCAAAGCTAGGAAAGAGTTGATGAAAACTCATGAGTGAGTTGATATGTGAATTTCGAGGATGAAATTATTATAAAGGGAAAGATTGTAATAACCCCAATTTTATAATATAATAATAAAATCAGGCTAGAATATTAGGTTATTGGAAAATCTATTTTT
Source organism: Warburgia ugandensis (assembly GCA_035236585.1). Taxonomy (NCBI): domain Eukaryota; kingdom Viridiplantae; phylum Streptophyta; class Magnoliopsida; order Canellales; family Canellaceae; genus Warburgia; species Warburgia ugandensis. The sequence continues at coordinate 76,512,364 of CP141129.1, read as the reverse complement.
ATAGAGATTAAATCATGAGTTAACACCTAGATAATTGAAATGTACTTGAAAAATCGAATCAAATGACTTTAAGTATGCTAAAATTCGAGTTCAGATAAATGAAACCTATTTTTGTCAAATGTGGAATTAAAAAGGGAAAAATGGTCAAACCACTTATAATCAAGACTTAAGACATGAATATTTGGAATGTACTTAGAAAATTGATTAAAATGACACCAAGTACATTAAATTCTGAGATCGGAAGAAAAATTCCTATTTTTCTCCATTTTTATAAATAAAAGGGTAAGATTGTTATTTTACGTAAAATCAAGATTTAAGACATTAATATTTGGAATTTACTCAAAAAAATGGTTCCAATGACACTAAGTACACTAAATTATGAGTTCAGACAAATAATTCCTATTTTTCTTCATTTTTATGCATAAAAGTGCAAAATGGTCTTTCACATTAAAGTGGGGCCAACAAAGGGATCTAACAGTCTAAAAACATGTCATCATTGGTCAAACCACTACGAATTGGTGTTAGAGATAGAGGTGCAGTGGCAACTCCACTCCCCATTAAATAATCAAAAGAAAGGAAAACTTAATAATTAGGGAAAATGATGAAAATTCCCAAAACCCCTAAAAATACATCCCAAAAATTCCCAAAATTTTTCCTAAAATACCTCACAAGGTGCCCTAAATTCCCTTGGAGTTGCAGCTTAAAAATACCCCTCTATTGCCCTCAAAAAATTTCTTCTTTCTCCTCCTACTTATTCCCTAGGAGAGTGTTCCCAGATGCACCCGAGGCAGACAACCCATGTCTGCCATCGGGGGTGTCAAGGGACGCATCATCCCCGGTGGAGCTAGTGTTCCATTCAAGAACCTTACATCCTATTAGCCATCCCAATACACAAATATCTTCCAAGATGCACACCTTTCATCATGTTTGGCCTAGGCAGAGCTACAAAATCCTTGACCTTTCTTGACAAACCACCTATGGGATCATGAAAAAAATCGCATTGAATATCAATCCCGGTACTGGGTACCATCTCTGGAAATTAAACCAAGTTATTCCAACCAATCTGGCTATGAAATGTTGATCCTAAATAGTTAAACATCTTCAGAACAAGGGAATCTTCAAAACCCCTAAGGTTTCTCTCCTTCTCTAGCAACGGCATCGGAGATAAAACTCTTTGTATATTTCTCTAACAACTAGTTATCTTTTTCTAGCATCTCTCTCTCTAGTGAAGATTTCTTCACCAGACCGGTCTAGGTAGGCCACCCCCTTCACCACCTTTCCATCTCTTGCATTCCTTATGATTTTTTAGCATGCTAGAGGTTTCCTTGGCCATTGATGCATCAGGAACGATGGATCTAGCAACATGGTAGAAACCCCCATCATGGATTGCTAAGATCAAACCTCTGAGCCATCAAATAGATTTCTGGGGCCCAAAAACCCTGGGTATGTAATCTTAGCCATTGATGTTGGGAGATTAAGGGTGATCAGACGGTCCAGATCTAGACCATCTCACCTATCATCAGTCACTACTCTACCTACACCGACAATCACCAATAGTAGAAACGAGCCGCTGATCATCCCCACACCATGCAACCATATCAAATATGAACCCTTCAATTGACTATGAACTTGTTTCTTTAATTTCAGAGTCATATTAACCCCCAATCAAGATAAAAAAAGAAGCTATGAAAAGCTTAGGGTGTCAATTTTCTTTGAAATCATAAAATTTAAGAAATATGGCAAGAAACTTTCTATTAATAAAAAGTAAGTTTCCTATTCCCATGTTCTTAAAAATTTGGGATCATCAAAACTTAGTAATCTAATCTTTTAATGATATAATGTTGAGGAAATATGAAATTAAGGGTTGGGTATGACAGATCTATGATAAATATAAAAATCTACCCTTAATGGGAGAAAAACCCTAAAAATACACATGGACCCTCTTAATTAGTGAGATCAAAGTGACCAAACCCTATGGATGGGTTGGATGAATGTGATAATGATAAGATCTAGTGAGATCATAGACGAGATATGAAAAAAATGTGGGGATATGATTTTGGACCCATAATGAAGTAAAAACCCTAAATGTAACTAAAACCCTTGATCTAAAGGATGAACATAAAATTGGAAGGTTGGATCATATTAAAAGTTTCTAATAATCTTAATTGGCCAGTTTAATTGTATTTTATTGGTAATAGAATTGTAAATATGAATTATGTTATAAATTAAGAAGCATGTTAATGTAATTCTTCAATTATAGCATGTTATGCTTTAAATGTTCCTAGGTTGTTATAATAGGTTGGTAAACTTAATTATCTTAGGACCATGTTAGTTTCATTTTGAGATTGTACCATGATTCTATTAGATTAGTAATAAAATTACATGTATTTCATAACTTAGGATCCATGTTAGTATATTAGAGTATAAATGTCCTTGGAATGATATAAATGTACAATTCACTTATGATTTAAAGTGTATTGGTAATGTATAGTGTAAGCATCTTAATTATCTTTAATTTAGTAGATATAATTGTTAAATTAGTGGTTATGCTTCAATATTCATAAATCATCAAAAATATAATCTAATCAAATATAGAGATTTATGGACAATTAAGATGAATGAATGACTTTGACTTAATATTAGTAAGGGCTATAGTTAGTAGGAAAATATAAGGAATGGTTTACCATTTCCTTCGACCAAAGTAGGTGAATAGTGAACATCCATGGATGACATTGTGCAGATCCATGGAAATTAATTAAAATCAATTAAACATGGGACTTAGGATAAAGAGCTCATAGGAACCTTGTTAAAGGTTGAGCTAGTGCCACTCTAGTGGACTCTAAGCATTATGGTTATGGGGGGTATACAAGAGCCAAGTGCTTTTCCCTCACCTCCCGTTTATGTTTGTTAAGATCTGAACACCTCCTTACATGAGGGTTGTATTAACCACTCTCTGAGCAAATTTTAACTGGTAAGCATTGGTCAATTATGACATAAAGAGGAGCAGTCTAGACTTAGGAAGAAAATAAACCACCTTCAACGAGTAAATCATTAACTGGTTGAATAATAATCAAAACATAAAAAGATAACAAATTATCTAATCCTAATAAATATTGTAAGTAAGATAAGGATGATCAAACAAGATACAAAAGGAGATCTTGGATGGATGATTAAGAATAATAAAAGAATTAAATACTTCTTGATGAATGATATATATTGCTTGCAATTTAGATCAAATAGAATAGTAGATCTGAACCCTTGATCATATGTTATTCAAAGAAGAGAGATTCAGATAATCCTACTAAGGGATGATCAAAAGACCATGTAGGAAGTACATTTGGATAGAGAAATGACATTATACATATGATTTGACAATATATGTTGATAAGGATTGCAATAGACCTCAAGGAGTGAGAATATCACATTGAGGTAGGTAGATTTTAAGAATGCATTTGCATGAAAGTAACATGTTTTGATATATGATCTTATATTGACATACATGATACAAATGTACTATGATAAATACCTTAGAAATAATTATGATCCAACCAACTGATGAGAAAATAAGCATTAAATGGTTAAGTTAAGAATTGAGAAAAACCTTAGATATACATAGGGAAGTAGAAAATATTCTAGACCAAGATAAACAGACAAATTGTCTGATAAGTTTAAGGATAAATGATTATTCTTAAACTTAAATAAATATCAGTATCATTCATATTAAATGGTGATCCCTAAATTAAAGGTGAAATCATATCCTTAGTATAAGTATATAATAATATGAGGATGATGATATAAACAGACAAGTCATTTGATAAATAAAATAATTACTTTATATACAAGCATGGAGGCTTGTGGTTTTGTTTTAAATAGGCATAAGCCTAGGGATGGTGTACTAGGAGAGTTATGAGGGTTTGGCCACCTACTCTCCAAAATTTGATAATGTGATAGATACCAAGCCCCGAGAGAGGCTAAAAGTTAGGTGGGGCAATTATGGGGAGGCCCCACTATGAAAGTCCTGTCTCCCCATGTGGACAGTGACATAATTTTTCCACCTTGGTATCAATGGTGAATTGGCAGTCATCCAGGTGCACTGTGATGGATCGAGCTGTAGTATAGTAGTCCTTTGAGTTTTATTGCATTATAATGCATGGCATAGTGAGGTGCCTAATGATATGGCATGATGAGATGCCCGATAAATGTGATTACCGATATTGCCCATGAAGGGTTATTTAGCAACAGTGGCTAGAGGATTTATCAACTCAATATAATTTAGGTATGATTATGTTTTGAGATATTAAATAATTTTCAAGGGTTTTGACCATATATGTGTGTGTGTGTGTGTGTGACGTGACGGTGAGTGATTTAGAATTATGATAGAATGAACATATATGGTATGGTTCATTATGATGATTATGAATGTTTTCTTTTTTAATTATATGATTTCATATGCTTCTTGAATCCCCTACCTAGCATAGCTTGCTGAGATATTGTACATGTTTAAATGTTTACAATATCTTAAATACAGAAAAAAAGGAATGGTGGGATACGACAAGGGATTACGAAGACCATACTATTGATCAAGACTATGAAAGATTATGGAAAGATTGGATTGTTTTTTATTTGTTTATTTTGGACATTGGATGTAATAAGGGGGTAGTGTATGTGAACCACTGGATTGATCCTACATTTTTAATAGAATGAATTTCTATGGGAATTTATGTTGTATACAAAATTATGTATATGTATGTGATTGGAAAGTGGCATTCAGGTTTTTAGAAAAGAATTTCAAAGAAAATGTTTCTGTTGCTTAAGTTTTCAAATTTTTGTGCAAATTTGTCTAGCCACACTTTGAAAATAAATATCGAAAATGTATTTCAAAAACCCGGGTCACCACAGTTGATGATTGGTACAAGTATTGTGGAATGACAAGTAAGAGTTGAAGCCTAGTATCAGATAATGCGAATGACTTGTAAGAGCGTAAGACTATGGATATCTTGTGATTGATTATGTAGTAAGAATGTTTTTACATGCATGATTTCATATGGTTTTGGCATGTGTTTGCCTCTAGTGAGCTGATATGCTCAGAGGTATATTTGGCATGGATGTGCCTATGGTGAGCTGATATGCTCTGATTTGATATGGCATTGATTTGGACAGCAATTCAATTATTTTATTGCTTTATCATGGAATTGTGCATACTGATAGTATGCATTATCTTCATAAGGATATCTTATGCTTGTTATGTGTATTGATGTTGTACATGGATAAATTAAATCTTTGATGGATTTCTATTATGCTTATTGCATTGCATATGGTCATAATAGGCTATGAGTAGATTATGAGCTATTAGAGTGTGAGATGATTTTATATGGATCTGACCACATCATGAGTAGATATCTAATGTAATTATATGATATGAGATTACTTGAAATGAATTGTGAGGTATATGATATTAATATCATCATGTGTTTAAGACTATATGACTGTATAATGTTCCTTAGAACAGACATGTGATTGTTATGATATCATTATTGGTTTCAAATGGCTGACATGTAGATTTACCAATCACTACTATGAATGTTAAAGTAATTATACGTTACTTGGTTTGTCAAGTATGATGTGAATTTTGTGGATGATATGCATACATATATGTATACATGCATAGGTGTGCTTATAATGCATTCCATCATATGGCTTGTGGCCAAGTGATTTTATCATCAGAAAGACCTTTCTTCTAATCATTGAATGTGTATGTTGTGATTTCAATTTTGTAGTATCAAATTCTCTACTGAGTATGTTGTATATTTACACTATCATTTTTACTGCAGGTCAACTCAGAAAGAACTAGAAAGGAGATTGAAATTCTAATAAAACGACTAATGATTTCAAGAGGGTAGAAGCAAGGTATTCTAGAGTTTCATTAAGAAACTCAAATTGTAGTGATTATTAAGTAATATTTCGTTCTTATACTTGATTTGAATTGTAATTGGTTATGTCTGATAAGTCTTGGGATTGTTTAATGCTTTTGTAAAGGAGACATAGTCTCCAATCATGTTTTAAAAATGAAAATGAATGCTTATTAAGTACTTTGCAATGACATGCATTAAATGTCATATGTCCAAAAAATAGAGCAAACTCTGCTGGATTTTCAGTAGAAATGAGAGCTCATTTCACCGAGAATTCTTTTTGAGAAAAGAAAAATGACACTTAGGGTTTTTGAGAATGAATTTAAAAGATAAAAAGATTCTTCCATTTTATTTGATTTCCAAAATTAGTTTTCAATAGAGATCGATCTAGATATGTGAATGTCTTTTGTATTTTAAAAGTGTTATAAAAACCTGAGTCATCAGTTATCATCATCTTGACCCCTACAGCAAGTTAAAAGCTCTAATTAAATCACAGAAAAATATAATTTTTACATACTGTAACAATCCTAAAATTTAAATCTATTTTAAAGGATTATAAATTAATATTGATAAACATAAATGGGGAGAATTTTTAAATTTGGGTTCCATTGAATTGACCTTTTGAAAGACATCAAATTGGACTCCAATTCCTTCATATTTGGATTGTACTAAAAAAAACTATTCCAACAACACTAAGTTTGCTAAAATTGGAGTTCAGATGAATAAGTTGTGATTTTTCTCGCAAAAGGCATTCTTGTAATTTTGCAAGTGAGCCCTCGTATGCAGAAGTATGTTGGACAGTCATAATATGTTGGAAAACCCTAGCAAATGATACTTAGTTTTGACTGAGATTATGATGTTTGGAACCAGCTTAACATCATCATTAGATGCTTATAAATAAATAAAAGAAAATGATTAAAGTAATTAAGGGAGGGGCCAAAATTGATATTGGCACGCCCCCCAACCTTTACTCAAATGAAAACAGATGTTATGTCTATTCTCACATTGACGAAAAAAAATAAAAAATGAAAGAAGAACCACTCCTAGGAGGAGAAACCCAACGCTAGTGGAGGAGGAGGATAAGAGGAAGAAGGGGGAGGAGGAGAAGAGGAAAAAGAGGGAGAAGAGGAAGAAGAAGGACGAGTAGAGAAGGAGGCATATTCGTAGTCGCCATGGAGGCTGCGGTGGCTATTCTCTAAATACCGAAGATACATGATTTAGTGATTTGGTTGTGAGCATAGTGTACAATAGGATTTCTGTTTTGTGACCCCAAGTAGATGCGCTTGACGGTCTTAGATGAGTACTCATGACCAACCAGCTGATGTGTTCGCCAGGGTGCATATGTGCACATGATGATGTTGTTGGATTGGGATTGCCGACATTCACAGTTTAACCAATGACTACTTTAATAATTTGAGGAACTTATGGTGTTTGATTTATCAAGTTAGATGTGTATCTTTCACATAGTTCTCAAGTTATGCTTGTGATTTTGGGATATGTTATATATTGCAACTTATTTGAGATTGCTATGATGATTTAAACATTTGAAAATGTGTATTTAAAGTAGTACACATTTTGTATTCGTACTATTTGAAACATTTTATCATGATACTATTGAACTGAGATTGAAATATGACTTTAATCATGTTTCTTATCTTTAATTTGATTATCATATTCTTTAGAAACTGCATGAAAAATGATTTGAGATGCTGTTTAGAATTGAATTACAAACTTGGTAAAATAGATGTGAAACTACCTCCACAAGTGCAAGCTTGGTGAGACATTGTAAATTGTTTACAATGTCTCAGGTTTGAAGAAACAATATAGGGGAAAGGAAGGAGAAAACTGTGCTTGAGATTTCAAGATGACTAAACATGTATATCAAACAGGATTGTAATGTGGTTGTTGAACTAGTAAATTGAAGTAATACTTTTATTTAATATGACTTTTTCTATATGGATATGTAGACATAAAATTGGAAGTCGAAATTGTGTGGCTGTGACTGGATTGATCCTAGCAGATATATTTTAAGTCATGATTAATTTTGATTTTCAAAACACCCAATTATGTATGTGAATGTGACAAAATGGAGATAGAGTCTCCTTTACCCTTCTAGTTATAAAATTGTATTTATCAGGTACTTTGCAATAACATGAGTTAAATGTCTAATGTCTGAAAAATAGAGGAAACTCTACCAGATTTTGGGTAGAAATGTAGCACTCATTTCGCTGATAATCTTTTTTAAGAAAAGAAAAATGACACTTGGGTTTTTCAGAGTGAGTTTTTAAAATATAACGTTCTTCTGTTGTTATTTGATTTAAATAAAAAAATTAATAAAGATCGATCAAGCATTTTAATCGTCTTTTACATTAAAAGGTCTTATAAAAACCCAGGTCGTTACAGTTGATATTAGAGCCCAGTCAATCCTCTCACAGCCAGTCCAACATGTCCAAAAGTCATGTGAAGTTAATCATTGAATGTCAATTGATAAGGTATGAGTTACAGAGATAACTCATATAAGTAATGTGGATGAATGTAGAAACAGATGCAACCCACAAGGGTTAGCAAGTTCTAAGAAGATACGAGATTTACAATTGTTGTATGAATTAGAGTACTTTTATGAAATCAGTATAGTTCCTAGAGTAAGGGATAATAGCATGAGATTATAAAAGTAGTATATCTAAAAGAAAACTTTGTTAGAGGATAAATCTATTTACATGGGTAACCTTTTGAGGATTCAGGTTTTAACTTAGACGGTTTGCATAAATCTTTGAAGATTATGATAAATATTACACTATAAGATTATGATGGTAATGGAAGAGAGATCGGAAGTAATCGAAGAGGGCCTAAAGAAGTTAAGAGAATTATAGCATTGGCCTGTGCATGTAGGGAATATATTCAAAAGTTTGATATCATAAAAATTGGTGGAAGTATCACAGAATAAAACTTTGATGTAGATGGATTTGTTGATCTATGATGTGATAACAAGTAGTCCCTTTATACACAAAGATAATGATAACCAAACATCATTGAGAAGTTAATGTCAATTTAGTGATTCTTGAGAATTCTAATTATGAATTGGAGGTGCAAAATGCCTAGAGAATCTAATAATTATTTTATAAGAATGATTATTAAATGACAAGAAAGATAAGTATATGGGTGAAGAATTGAAGGATGAATACAGAAAACTAGCTGATAAATTTAAATGATTTTTGAGGTTGATGCTATGAATTGGAGAAAGGTTAAGATAGATGTCGCACTATATGGGAGTATCTGACATTGTTGTTTGATTGCCTTTATATCAAAAGGTATCTATTATACGCATGTACCAAGTGAAGATACTAACTGAAATGAATAAGGACAAAAGGTTATATTGTGAGAATAAAGTAAGATTAAAATAATTATAATTGATGGACATTGCATTACACATGATGTCAATTATGAGAAGGCATATGAAAAGCGATGCTTACAAGGTGAACCTTCTAAAGCTAAGGAAGAGATTCAACTTTGCACTCATTTTGACACCACCTTTAGGCAATGATTGATAGATAACTTATAATGATGTTTCTAATAAGAGGCAAGATGATTAGCATGGGAATGTCTTCTTCATGAATTGATATGCTCAAAGCTAATTTGGCATAGGTATGCCTATTTTATGAGCGGTATGCTCTGTGATATTGGGTGTGGATGTGTTGTTCTGAGATGTTTACTGATTGCATCTTCATTCTATTATCACCTTACGTTTCTAATGGTAGAGTACAAGAGTGCACAGAGAAAGTAGCTCTTTATTACCCAAAGCTGATAGAAAAGCTATGGTAATAAGCGACTAGTATGTTTAAAGTTGAAGTTGGAATCAAGTGATTCTTTAGGATAATATTAGTCAAGAAGTTTTGAGATTCAGAATGGAATAAAAGACGCCTTTTTGATAGAACCATCCTTTTAAGAATAATTTAGGCAAGTGACCTTATGGAATTGAAAGATGTGATAAGATGAGGATGTTTGTAGAATCATTGAAGGATAACATGAAAAGAAGGGGGAAAGAATGTAACAATCCTAAATTTTAAATCTATTTTAAAGGATTATAAATTAATATTGATACACATAAATGGGGAGAAATTTTAAATTTGGGTTCCATTGAATTGACCTTTTGAAAGACATCAAATTGGACTCCAATTCCTTCATATTTGGATTGTACTAAAAAAAACTATTCCAACAACACTAAGTTTGCTAAAATTGGAGTTCAGATGAATAAGTTGTGATTTTTCTCGCAAAAGGCATTCTTGTAATTTTGCAAGTGAGCCCTCGTATGCTAAGCAATTTGTAAGACTAAAATGTTAAAAATATAGGGATATGTATACAATTTATCTTTTAAGATAATTGGAATGTGAAATTGCTCTTTCATGTGGAAAATTACATATTTTGTGCATTTTCGACATTTGTACCTTTGACCTTTAAAATAGTAGAAGTAAGCCTAATTAGGGATAATTAAGCAATTTGTAAGACTAAAATGTTAAAAATATAGGGATATGTATACAATTTATCTTTTAAGATAATTGGAATGTGAAATTGCTCTTTCATGTGGAAAATTACATATTTTGTGCATTTTCGACATTTGTACCTTTGACCTTTAAAATAGTAGAAGTAAGCCTAATTAGGGATAATTAAGCAATTTGTAAGACTAAAATGTTAAAAATATAGGGATATGTATACAATTTATCTTTTAAGATAATTGGAATGTGAAATTTCTCTTTCATGTGGAAAATTACATATTTTGTGCATTTGTACCTTTGACCATTAAAATAGTAGAATTAAGCCTAATTAGTGATAATTTAGTGATTTTCAAGAATAAAATATTCAAAGTATAAGGACATATATACAACTTAACTTTTAATATAGTTTGAATATAAAATTGCTCTTCCATGTGTAATATTAGATCTTTCGAGTATTTTTTACATTTGTACCCTAGACCTTCAAAATTGTAGAATTAAGCTAAATTAGCCATAATTAAGTGATTTTTAAGACCAAAATATTCAAAATATAGGTATATGTATATAATTTATCTCTTAATATAGTTAGAATGTGAAATTGCTCTTTCTTTGATAAAATTAGATATTGTTGCATTTTTTATATTGGTACCCTGAACCTTCAAAATAGTAGAATTAAGCCTAATTAGTGATAATTAAGCAATTTGTAAGACTAAAATGTTAAAAATATAGGGATATATATACAATTTACCTTTTAAGATAATTGGAATGTGAAATTGCTCTTTCATGTGGAAAATTACATATTTTGTGCATTTGTACCTTTGACCTTTAAAATAGTAGAATTAAGCCTAATTAGTGATAATTTAGTGATTTTCAAGAATAAAATATTCAAAGTATAAGGACATATATACAACTTAACTTTTAATATAGTTTGAATATAAAATTGCTCTTCCATGTGTAATATTAGATCTTTCGAGTATTTTTTACATTTGTACCCTAGACCTTCAAAATTGTAGAATTAAGCTAAATTAGCCATAATTAAGTGATTTTTAAGACCAAAATATTCAAAATATAGGTATATGTATATAATTTATCTCTTAATATAGTTAGAATGTGAAATTGCTCTTCCTTTGATAAAATTAGATATTGTTGCATTTTTTATATTGGTACCCTGAACCTTCAAAATAGTAGAATTAAGCCTAATTAGTGATAATTAAGCAATTTGTAAGACTAAAATGTTAAAAATATAGGGATATGTATACAATTTATCTTTTAAGATAATTCGAATGTGAAATTGCTCTTTCATGTGGAAAATTACATATTTTGTGCATTTGTACCTTTGACCTTTAAAATAGTAGAATTAAGCCTAATTAGTGATAATTTAGTGATTTTCAAGAATAAAATATTCAAAGTATAAGGACATATATACAACTTAACTTTTAATATAGTTTGAATATAAAATTGCTCTTCCATGTGTAATATTAGATCTTTCGAGTATTTTTTACATTTGTACCCTAGACCTTCAAAATTGTAGAATTAAGCTAAATTAGCCATAATTAAGTGATTTTTAAGACCAAAATATTCAAAATATAGGTATATGTATATAATTTATCTCTTAATATAGTTAGAATGTGAAATTGCTCTTTCTTTGATAAAATTAGATATTGTTGCATTTTTTATATTGGTACCCTGAACCTTCAAAATAGTAGAATTAAGCCTAATTAGTGATAATTAAGCAATTTGTAAGACTAAAATGTTAAAAATATAGGGATATGTATACAATTTATCTTTTAAGATAATTGGAATGTGAAATTGCTCTTTCATGTGGAAAATTACATATTTTGTGCATTTGTACCTTTGACCTTTAAAATAGTAGAATTAAGCCTAATTAGTGATAATTTAGTGATTTTCAAGAATAAAATATTCAAAGTATAAGGACATATATACAACTTATCTTTTGATATGGTTTGAATATAAAATTGCTCTTTCATGTGTAATATTAGATCTTTCGAGTATTTTTTACATTTGTACCCTAGACCTTCAAAATTGTACAATTAAGCTAAATTAGCCATAATTAAGTGATTTTTAAGACCAAAATATTCAAAATATAGGTATATGTATATAATTTATCTCTTAATATAGTTAGAATGTGAAATTGCTCTTTCTTGGATAAAATTAGATATTGTTGCATTTTTTATATTTGTACCCTGAACCTTCAAAATAGTAGAATTAAGCCTAATTAGTGATAATTAAGCAATTTGTAAAACTAAAATGTTAAAAATATAGGGATATGTATACAATTTATCTTTTAAGATAATCGGAATGTGAAATTGCTCTTTCATGTGGAAAATTACATATTTTGTGCATTTTTGACATTTGTACCTTTGACCTTTAAAATAGTACAATTAAGCCTAATTAGTGATAATTAAGCAATTTGTAAGACTAAAATGTTAAAAATATAGGGATATGTATACAATTTATCTTTTAAGATAATTGGAATGTGAAATTGCTCTTTCATGTGGAAAATTACATATTTCGTGCATTTGTACCTTTGACCTTTAAAATAGTAGAATTAAGCCTAATTAGTGATAATTTAGTGATTTTCAAGAATAAAATATTCAAAGTATAAGGACATATATACAACTTATCTTTTACTATAGTTTGAATATAAAATTGCCCTTTCATGTGTAATATTAGATCTTTCGAGTATTTTTTACATTTGTACCCTAGACCTTCAAAATTGTAGAATTAAGCTAAATTAGCCATAATTAAGTGATTTTTAAGACCAAAATATTCAAAATATAGGTATATGTATATAATTTATCTCTTAATATAGTTAGAATGTGAAATTGCTCTTTCTTGGATAAAATTAGACATTGTTGCATTTTTTATATTGGTACCCTGAACCTTCAAAATAGTAGAATTAAGCCTAATTTGTGATAATTTAGTGATTTTCAAGAATAAAATATTCAAAGTATAAGGACATATATACAACTTATCTTTTAATATAGTTTGAATATAAAATTGCTCTTTCATGTGTAATATTAGATCTTTCGAGTATTTTTTACATTTGTACCCTAGACCTTCAAAATTGTAGAATTGAGCTAAATTAGCCATATTTAAGTGATTTTTAAGCCCAAAATATTCAAAATATAGGTATATGTATATAATTTATCTCTTAATATAGTTAGAATGTGAAATTGCTCTTTCTTGGATAAAATTAGACATTGTTGCATTTTTTATATTGGTACCCTGAACCTTCAAAATAGTAGAATTAAGCCTAATTTGTGATAATTTAGTGATTTTCAAGAATAAAATATTCAAAGTATAAGGACATATATACAACTTATCTTTTAATATAGTTTGAATATAAAATTGCTCTTTCATGCGTAATATTAGATCTTCCGAGTATTTTTTACATTTGTACCCTAGACCTTCAAAATTGTAGAATTAAGCTAAATTGGACATAATTAAGTGATTTTTAAGACTGAAATATTAAAAATATAGGTATATGTATATAATTTATCTCTTAATATAGTTAGAATGTGAAATTGCCCTTTCTTGGATAAAATTAGATATTGTTGCATTTTTTATATTTGTACCCTGAACCTTCAAAATAGTAGAATTAAGCCTAATTAGTGATAATTAAGCAATTTGTAAGACTAAAATGTTAAAAATATAGGGATATGTATACAATTTATCTTTTAAGATAATTGGAATGTGAAATTGCTCTTTCACGTGGAAAATTACATATTTTGTGCATTTGTACCTTTGACCTTTAAAATAGTAGAATTAAGCCTAATTAGTGATAATTTAGTGATTTTCAAGAATAAAATATTCAAAGTATAAGGACATATAGACAACTTATCTTTTAATATAGTTTGAATATAAAATTGCTCTTTCATGTGTAATATTAGATCTTTCGAGTATTTTTTACATTTGTACCCTAGACCTTCAAAATTGTACAATTAAGCTAAATTAGCCATAATTAAGTGATTTTTAAGCCCAAAATATTCAAAATATAGGTATATGTATATAATTTATCTCTTAATATAGTTAGAATGTGAAATTGCTCTTTCTTGGATAAAATTAAACATTGTTGCATTTTTTATATTGGTACCACTGAACCTTCACAATAGTAGAATTAAGCCTAATTTGTGATAATTTAGTGATTTTCAAGAATAAAATATTCAAAGTATAAGGACATATATACAACTTATCTTTTAATATAGTTTGAATATAAAATTGCTCTTTCATGTGTAATATTAGATCTTTCGAGTATTTTTTACATTTGTACCGTAGACCTTCAAAATTGTAGAATTAAGCTAAATTAGCCATAATTAAGTGATTTTTAAGACCAAAATATTCAAAATATAGGTATATGTATATAATTTATCTCTTAATATAGTTAGAATGTGAAATTGCTCTTTCTTGGATAAAATTAGACATTGTTGCATTTTTTATATTGGTACCCTGAACCTTCAAAATAGTAGAATTAAGCCTAATTTGTGATAATTTAGTGATTTTCAAGAATAAAATATTCAAAGTATAAGGACATATATACAACTTATCTTTTAATATAGTTTGAATATAAAATTGCTCTTTCATGTGTAATATTAGATCTTTCGAGTATTTTTTACATTTGTACCCTAGACCTTCAAAATTGTAGAATTGAGCTAAATTAGCCATATTTAAGTGATTTTTAAGACCAAAATATTCAAAATATAGGTATATGTATATAATTTATCTCTTAATATAGTTAGAATGTGAAATTGCTCTTTCTTGGATAAAATTAGATATTGTTGCATTTTTTATATTTGTACCCTTAACCTTCGAAATAGTAGAATTAAGCCTAATTAGTGATAATTAAGCAATTTGTAAGACTAAAATGTTAAAAATATAGGGATATGTATACAATTTATCTTTTAAGATAATTGGAATGTGAAATTGCTCTTTCATGTGGAAAATTACATATTTTGTGCATTTGTACCTTTGACCTTTAAAATAGTAGAATTAAGCCTAATTAGTGATAATTTAGTGATTTTCAAGAATAAAATATTCAAAGTATAAGGACATATATACAACTTAACTTTTAATATAGTTTGAATATAAAATTGCTCTTTCATGTGTAATATTAGATCTTTCGAGTATTTTTTACATTTGTACCCTAGACCTTCAAAATTGTAGAATTAAGCTAAATTGGACATAATTAAGTGATTTTTAAGACCGAAATATTAAAAATATAGGTATATGTATATAATTTATCTCTTAATATAGTTAGAATGTGAAATTGCTCTTCCTTTGATAAAATTAGATATTGTTGCATTTTTTATATTTGTACCCTGAACCTTCAAAATAGTAGAATTAAGCCTAATTAGTGATAATTAAGCAATTTGTAAGACTAAAATGTTAAAAATATAGGGATATGTATACAATTTATCTTTTAAGATAATTGGAATGTGAAATTGCTCTTTCACGTGGAAAATTACATATTTTGTGCATTTGTACCTTTGACCTTTAAAATAGTAGAATTAAGCCTAATTGGTGATAATTTAGTGATTTTCAAGAATAAAATATTCAAAGTATAAGGACATATAGACAACTTATGTTTTAATATAGTTTGAATATAAAATTGCTCTTTCATGTGTAATATTAGATCTTTCGAGTATTTTTTACATTTGTACCCTAGACCTTCAAAATTGTACAATTAAGCTACATTAGCCATAATTAAGTGATTTTTAAGACCAAAATATTCAAAATATAGGTATATGTATATAATTTATCTCTTAATATAGTTAGAATGTGAAATTGCTCTTTCTTGGATAAAATTAGACATTGTTGCATTTTTTATATTGGTACCACGAACCTTCAAAATAGTAAAATTAAGCCTAATTTGTGATAATTTAGTGATTTTCAAGAATAAAATATTCAAAGTATAAGGACATATATACAACTTATCTTTTAATATAGTTTGAATATAAAATTGCTCTTTCATGTGTAATATTAGATCTTCCGAGTATTTTTTACATTTGTACCCTAGACCTTCAAAATTGTAGAATTAAGCTAAATTGGACATAATTAAGTGATTTTTAAGACTGAAATATTAAAAATATAGGTATATGTATATAATTTATCTCTTAATATAGTTAGAATGTGAAATTGCCCTTTCTTGGATAAAATTAGATATTGTTGCATTTTTTATATTTGTACCCTGAACCTTCAAAATAGTAGAATTAAGCCTAATTAGTGATAATTAAGCAATTTGTAAGACTAAAATGTTAAAAATATAGGGATATGTATACAATTTATCTTTTAAGATAATTGGAATGTGAAATTGCTCTTTCACGTGGAAAATTACATATTTTGTGCATTTGTACCTTTGACCTTTAAAATAGTAGAATTAAGCCTAATTAGTGATAATTTAGTGATTTTCAAGAATAAAATATTCAAAGTATAAGGACATATAGACAACTTATCTTTTAATATAGTTTGAATATAAAATTGCTCTTTCATGTGTAATATTAGATCTTTCGAGTATTTTTTACATTTGTACCCTAGACCTTCAAAATTGTACAATTAAGCTAAATTAGCCATAATTAAGTGATTTTTAAGCCCAAAATATTCAAAATATAGGTATATGTATATAATTTATCTCTTAATATAGTTAGAATGTGAAATTGCTCTTTCTTGGATAAAATTAGACATTGTTGCATTTTTTATATTGGTACCCTGAACCTTCAAAATAGTAGAATTAAGCCTAATTTGTGATAATTTAGTGATTTTCAAGAATAAAATATTCAAAGTATAAGGACATATATACAACTTATCTTTTAATATAGTTTGAATATAAAATTGCTCTTTCATGTGTAATATTAGATCTTTCGAGTATTTTTTACATTTGTACCGTAGACCTTCAAAATTGTAGAATTAAGCTAAATTAGCCATAATTAAGTGATTTTTAAGACCAAAATATTCAAAATATAGGTATATGTATATAATTTATCTCTTAATTTAGTTAGAATGTGAAATTGCTCTTTCTTGGATAAAATTAGACATTGTTGCATTTTTTATATTGGTACCCTGAACCTTCAAAATAGTAGAATTAAGCCTAATTTGTGATAATTTAGTGATTTTCAAGAATAAAATATTCAAAGTATAAGGACATATATACAACTTATCTTTTAATATAGTTTGAATATAAAATTGCTCTTTCATGTGTAATATTAGATCTTCCGAGTATTTTTTACATTTGTACCCTAGACCTTCAAAATTGTAGAATTAAGCTAAATTGGACATAATTAAGTGATTTTTAAGACTGAAATATTAAAAATATAGGTATATGTATATAATTTATCTCTTAATATAGTTAGAATGTGAAATTGCCCTTTCTTGGATAAAATTAGATATTGTTGCATTTTTTATATTTGTACCCTGAACCTTCAAAATAGTAGAGTTAAGCCTAATTAGTGATAATTAAGCAATTTGTAAGACTAAAATGTTAAAAATATAGGGATATGTATACAATTTATCTTTTAAGATAATTGGAATGTGAAATTGCTCTTTCACGTGGAAAATTACATATTTTGTGCATTTGTACCTTTGACCTTTAAAATAGTAGAATTAAGCCTAATTAGTGATAATTTAGTGATTTTCAAGAATAAAATATTCAAAGTATAAGGACATATAGACAACTTATGTTTTAATATAGTTTGAATATAAAATTGCTCTTTCATGTGTAATATTAGATCTTTCGAGTATTTTTTACATTTGTACCCTAGACCTTCAAAATTGTACAATTAAGCTAAATTAGCCATAATTAAGTGATTTTTAAGACCAAAATATTCAAAATATAGGTATATGTATATAATTTATCTCTTAATATAGTTAGAATGTGAAATTGCTCTTTCTTGGATAAAATTAGACATTGTTGCATTTTTTATATTGGTACCACCGAACCTTCAAAATAGTAGAATTAAGCCTAATTTGTGATAATTTAGTAATTTTCAAGAATAAAATATTCAAAGTATAAGGACATATATACAACTTATCTTTTAATATAGTTTGAATATAAAATTGCTCTTTCATGTGTAATATTAGATCTTTCGAGTATTTTTTACATTTGTACCCTAGACCTTCAAAATTGTAGAATTAAGCTAAATTAGCCATAATTAAGTGATTTTTAAGACCAAAATATTCAAAATATAGGTATATGTATATAATTTATCTCTTAATATAGTTAGAATGTGAAATTGCTCTTTCTTGGATAAAATTAGATATTGTTGCATTTTTTATATTTGTACCCTGAACCTTCAAAATAGTAGAATTAAGCCTAATTAGTGATAATTAAGCAATTTGTAAGACTAAAATGTTAAAAATATAGGGATATGTATACAATTTATCTTTTAAGATAATTGGAATGTGAAATTGCTCTTTCATGTGGAAAATTACATATTTTGTGCATTTGTACCTTTGACCTTTAAAATAGTAGAATTAAGCCTAATTAGTGATAATTTAGTGATTTTCAAGAATAAAATATTCAAAGTATAAGGACATATATACAACTTAACTTTTAATATAGTTTGAATATAAAATTGCTCTTCCATGTGTAATATTAGATCTTTCGAGTATTTTTTACATTTGTACCCTAGACCTTCAAAATTGTAGAATTAAGCTAAATTAGCCATAATTAAGTGATTTTTAAGACCAAAATATTCAAAATATAGGTATATGTATATAATTTATCTCTTAATATAGTTAGAATGTGAAATTGCTCTTTCTTTGATAAAATTAGATATTGTTGCATTTTTTATATTGGTACCCTGAACCTTCAAAATAGTAGAATTAAGCCTAATTAGTGATAATTAAGCAATTTGTAAGACTAAAATGTTAAAAATATAGGGATATGTATACAATTTATCTTTTAAGATAATTGGAATGTGAAATTGCTCTTTCATGTGGAAAATTACATATTTTGTGCATTTGTACCTTTGACCTTTAAAATAGTAGAATTAAGCCTAATTAGTGATAATTTAGTGATTTTCAAGAATAAAATATTCAAAGTATAAGGACATATATACAACTTATCTTTTGATATGGTTTGAATATAAAATTGCTCTTTCATGTGTAATATTAGATCTTTCGAGTATTTTTTACATTTGTACCCTAGACCTTCAAAATTGTACAATTAAGCTAAATTAGCCATAATTAAGTGATTTTTAAGACCAAAATATTCAAAATATAGGTATATGTATATAATTTATCTCTTAATATAGTTAGAATGTGAAATTGCTCTTTCTTGGATCAAATTAGATATTGTTGCATTTTTTATATTTGTACCCTGAACCTTCAAAATAGTAGAATTAAGCCTAATTAGTGATAATTAAGCAATTTTAAAGACTAAAATGTTAAAAATATGGGGATATGTATACAATTTATCTTTTAAGATAATCGGAATGTGAAATTGCTCTTTCATGTGGAAAATTACATATTTTGTGCATTTTTGACATTTGTACCTTTGACCTTTAAAATAGTACAATTAAGCCTAATTAGTGATAATTAAGCAATTTGTAAGACTAAAATGTTAAAAATATAGGGATATGTATACAATTTATCTTTTAAGATAATTGGAATGTGAAATTGCTCTTTCATGTGGAAAATTACATATTTTGTGCATTTGTACCTTTGACCTTTAAAATAGTAGAATTAAGCCTAATTAGTGATAATTTAGTGATTTTCAAGAATAAAATATTCAAAGAATAAGGACATATATACAACTTATCTTTTAATATAGTTTGAATATAAAATTGCTCTTTCATGTGTAATATTAGATCTTTCGAGTATTTTTTACATTTGTACCCTAGACCTTCAAAATTGTACAATTAAGCTAAATTAGCCATAATTAAGTGATTTTTAAGACCAAAATATTCAAAATATAGGTATATGTATATAATTTATCTCTTAATATAGTTAGAATGTGAAATTGCTCTTTCTTGTGTAAAATTAGACATTGTTGCATTTTTTATATTGGTACCCTGAACCTTCAAAATAGTATAATTAAGCCTAATTAGTGATAATTTAGTGATTTTCAAGAATAAAATATTCAAAGTATAAGGACATATATACAACTTATCTTTTAATATAGTTTGAATATAAAATTGCTCTTTCATGTGTAATATTAGATCTTTCGAGTATTTTTTACATTTGTACCCTAGACCTTCAAAATTGTAGAATTAAGCTAAATTAGCCATATTTAAGTGATTTTTAAGACCAAAATATTCAAAATATAGGTATATGTATATAATTTATCTCTTAATATAGTTAGAATGTGAAATTGCTCTTTCTTGGATAAAATTAGATATTGTTGCATTTTTTATATTTGTACCTGAACCTTCAAAATAGTAGAATTATGCCTAATTAGTGATAATTAAGCAATTTGTAAGACTAAAATGTTAAAAATATAGGGATATGTATACAATTTATCTTTGAAGATAATTGGAATGTGAAATTGCTCTTTCATGTGGAAAATTACATATTTTGTGCATTTGTACCTTTGACCTTTAAAATAGTAGAATTAAGCCTAATTAGTGATAATTTAGTGATTTTCAAGAATAAAATATTCAAAGTATAAGGACATATATACAACTTATCTTTTAATATAGTTTGAATATAAAATTGCTCTTTCATGTGTAATATTAGATCTTTCGAGTATTTTTTACATTTGTACCCTAGACCTTCAAAATTGTAGAATTAAGCTAAATTGGACATAATTAAGTGATTTTTAAGACCGAAATATTAAAAATATAGGTATATGTATATAATTTATCTCTTAATATAGTTAGAATGTGAAATTGCCCTTTCTTGGATAAAATTAGATATTGTTGCATTTTTTATATTTGTACCCTGAACCTTCAAAATAGTAGAATTAAGCCTAATTAGTGATAATTAAGCAATTTGTAAGACTAAAATGTTAAAAATATAGGGATATGTATACAATTTATCTTTTAAGATAATTGGAATGTGAAATTGCTCTTTCACGTGGAAAATTACATATTTTGTGCATTTGTACCTTTGACCTTTAAAATAGTAGAATTAAGCCTAATTAGTGATAATTTAGTGATTTTCAAGAATAAAATATTCAAAGTATAAGGACATATAGACAACTTATCTTTTAATATAGTTTGAATATAAAATTGCTCTTTCATGTGTAATATTAGATCTTTCGAGTATTTTTTACATTTGTACCCTAGACCTTCAAAATTGTACAATTAAGCTAAATTAGCCATAATTAAGTGATTTTTAAGACCAAAATATTCAAAATATAGGTATATGTATATAATTTATCTCTTAATATAGTTAGAATGTGAAATTGCTCTTTCTTGGATAAAATTAGACATTGTTGCATTTTTTATATTGGTACCCTGAACCTTCAAAATAGTAGAATTAAGCCTAATTTGTGATAATTTAGTGATTTTCAAGAATAAAATATTCAAAGTATAAGGACATATATACAACTTATCTTTTAATATAGTTTGAATATAAAATTGCTCTTTCATGTGTAATATTAGATCTTTCGAGTATTTTTTACATTTGTACCCTAGACCTTCAAAATTGTACAATTAAGCTAAATTAGCCATAATTAAGTGATTTTTAAGCCCAAAATATTCAAAATATAGGTATATGTATATAATTTATCTCTTAATATAGTTAGAATGTGAAATTGCTCTTTCTTGGATAAAATTAGACATTGTTGCATTTTTTATATTGGTACCCTGAACCTTCAAAATAGTAGAATTAAGCCTAATTTGTGATAATTTAGTGATTTTCAAGAATAAAATATTCAAAGTATAAGGACATATATACAACTTATCTTTAAATATAGTTTGAATATAAAATTGCTCTTTCATGTGTAATATTAGATCTTTCGAGTATTTTTTACATTTGTACCGTAGACCTTCAAAATTGTAGAATTAAGCTAAATTAGCCATAATTAAGTGATTTTTAAGACCAAAATATTCAAAATATAGGTATATGTATATAATTTATCTCTTAATATAGTTAGAATGTGAAATTGCTCTTTCTTGGATAAAATTAGACATTGTTGCATTTTTTATATTGGTACCCTGAACCTTCAAAATAGTAGAATTAAGCCTAATTTGTGATAATTTAGTGATTTTCAAGAATAAAATATTCAAAGTATAAGGACATATATACAACTTATCTTTTAATATAGTTTGAATATAAAATTGCTCTTTCATGTGTAATATTAGATCTTTCGAGTATTTTTTACATTTGTACCCTAGACCTTCAAAATTGTAGAATTAAGCTAAATTAGCCATAATTAAGTGATTTTTAAGACCAAAATATTCAAAATATAGGTATATGTATATAATTTATCTCTTAATATAGTTAGAATGTGAAATTGCTCTTTCTTGGATAAAATTAGATATTGTTGCATTTTTTATATTTGTACCACTGAACCTTCAAAATAGTAGAATTAAGCCTAATTAGTGATAATTAAGCAATTTGTAAGACTAAAATGTTAAAAATATAGGGATATGTATACAATTTATCTTTTAAGATAATTGGAATGTGAAATTGCTCTTTCACGTGGAAAATTACATATTTTGTGCATTTGTACCTTTGACCTTTAAAATAGTAGAATTAAGCCTAATTAGTGATAATTTAGTGATTTTCAAGAATAAAATATTCAAAGTATAAGGACATATATACAACTTATCTTTTAATATAGTTTGAATATAAAATTGCTCTTTCATGTGTAATATTAGATCTTTCGAGTATTTTTTACATTTGTACCCTAGACCTTCAAAATTGTAGAATTAAGCTAAATTAGCCATAATTAAGTGATTTTTAAGACCAAAATATTCAAAATATAGGTATATGTATATAATTTATCTCTTAATATAGTTAGAATGTGAAATTGCTCTTTCTTGGATAAAATTAGACATTGTTGCATTTTTTATATTGGTACCCTGAACCTTCAAAATAGTAGAATTAAGCCTAATTAGTGATAATTTAGTGATTTTCAAGAATAAAATATTCAAAGTATAAGGACATATATACAACTTATCTTTTAATATAGTTTGAATATAAAATTGCTCTTTCATGTGTAATATTAGATCTTTCGAGTATTTTTTACATTTGTACCCTAGACCTTCAAAATTGTAGAATTAAGCTAAATTAGCCATAATTAAGTGATTTTTAAGACCAAAATATTCAAAATATAGGTATATGTATATAATTTATCTCTTAATATAGTTAGAATGTGAAATTGCTCTTTCTTGGATAAAATTAGATATTGTTGCATTTTTTATATTTGTACCCAGAACCTTCAAAATAGTAGAATTAAGCCTAATTAGTGATAATTAAGCAATTTGTAAGACTAAAATGTTAAAAATATAGGGATATGTATACAATTTATCTTTTAAGATAATTGGAATGTGAAATTGCTCTTTCATGTGGAAAATTACATATTTTGTGCATTTGTACCATGGACCTGTAAAATAGTAGAATTAAGCCTAATTAGTGATAATTTAGTGATTTTCAAGAATAAAATATTCAAAGTATAAGGACATATATACAACTTATCTTTTAATATAGTTTGAATATAAAATTGCACTTTCATGTGTAATATTAGATCTTTCGAGTATTTCTTACATTTGTACGCTAGACCTTCAAAATTGTAGAATTAAGCTAAATTAGCCATAATTAAGTGATTTTTAAGACCAAAATATTCAAAATATAGGTATATGTATATAATTTATCTCTTAATATAGTTAGAATGTGAAATTGCTCTTTCTTGGATAAAATTAGATATTGTTGCATTTTTTATATTTGTACCACTGAACCTTCAAAATAGTAGAATTAAGCCTAATTAGTGATAATTAAGCAATTTGTAAGACTAAAATGTTAAAAATATAGGGATATGTATACAATTTATCTTTTAAGATAATTGGAATGTGAAATTGCTCTTTCATGTGGAAAATTACATATTTTGTGCATTTTCGACATTTGTACCTTTGACCTTTAAAATAGTAGAATTAAGCCTAATTAGTGATAATTTAGTGATTTTCAAGAATAAAATATTCAAAGTATAAGGACATATATACAACTTATCTTTTAATATAGTTTGAATATAAAATTGCTCTTTCATGTGTAATATTAGATCTTTCGAGTATTTTTTACATTTGTACCCTAGACCTTCAAAATTGTACAATTAAGCTAAATTAGCCATAATTAAGTGATTTTTAAGACCAAAATATTCAAAATATAGGTATATGTATATAATTTATCTCTTAATATAGTTAGAATGTGAAATTGCTCTTTCTTGGATAAAATTAGACATTGTTGCATTTTTTATATTGGTACCACTGAACCTTCAAAACAGTAGAATTGAGCCAAATTAGTGATAATTTAGTGATTTTCAAGAATAAAATATTCAAAGTATAAGGACATATATACAACTTATCTTTTAATATAGTTTGAATATAAAATTGCTCTTTCATGTGTAATATTAGATCTTTCGAGTATTTTTTACATTTGTACCCTAGACCTTCAAAATTGTAGAATTAAGCTAAATTAGCCATAATTAAGTGATTTTTAAGACCAAAATATTCAAAATATAGGTATATGTATATAATTTATCTCTTAATATAGTTAGAATGTGAAATTGCCCTTTCTTGGATAAAATTAGACATTGTTGCATTTTTTATATTGGTACCCCGAACTTTCAAAATATTATAATCAAGCCCAATTTGTGATAATTTAGTGATTTTCAAGACTAAAATATTCAAAGTATAAGGACATATATACAACTTATCTTTTAATATAGTTTGAATATAAAATTGCTCTTTCATGTGTAATATTAGATCTTTCGAGTATTTTTTACATTTGTACCCTAGACCTTCAAAATTGTAGAATTAAGCTAAATTGGACATAATTAAGTGATTTTTAAGACCAAAATATTCAAAATATAGGTATATGTATATAATTTATCTCTTAATATAGTTAGAATGTGAAATTGCTCTTTCTTGGATAAAATTAGATATTGTTGCATTTTTTATATTTGTACCCAGAACCTTCAAAATAGTAGAATTAAGCCTAATTAGTGATAATTAAGCAATTTGTAAGACTAAAATGTTAAAAATATAGGGATATGTATACAATTTATCTTTTAAGATAATTGGAATGTGAAATTGCTCTTTCATGTGGAAAATTACATATTTTGTGCATTTGTACCTTTGACCTTTAAAATAGTAGAATTAAGCCTAATTAGTGATAATTTAGTGATTTTCAAGAATAAAATATTCAAAGTATAAGGACATATATACAACTTATCTTTTACTATAGTTTGAATATAAAATTGCCCTTTCATGTGTAATATTAGATATTACGAGTATTTTTTACATTTGTACCCTAGACCATCAAAATGGTAGAATTAAGCTAAATTAGCCATAATTAAGTGATTTTTAAGACCAAAATATTCAAAATATAGGTATATGTATATAATTTATCTCTTAATATAGTTAGAATGTGAAATTGCTCTTTCTTGGATAAAATTAAACATTGTTGCATTTTTATATTGGTACCCTGAACCTTCAAATTAGTAGAATTAAGCCTAATTAGTGATAATTTAGTGATTTTCAAGAATAAAATATTCAAAGTATAAGGACATATATACAACTTATCTTTTAATATAGTTTGAATATAAAATTGCTCTTTCATGTGTAATATTAGATCTTTCGAGTATTTTTTACATTTGTACCCTAGACCTTCAAAATTGTAGAATTAAGCTAAATTAGCCATATTTAAGTTATTTTTAAGACCAAAATATTCAAAATATAGGTATATGTATATAATTTATCTCTTAATATAGTTAGAATGTGAAATTGCTCTTTCTTGGATAAAATTAGATATTGTTGCATTTTTTATATTTGTACCCTGAACCTTCAAAATAGTAGAATTAAGCCTAATTAGTGATAATTAAGCAATTTGTAAGACTAAAATGTTAAAAATATATGGATATGTATACAATTTATCTTTTAAGATAATTGGAATGTGAAATTGCTCTTTCACGTGGAAAATTACATATTTCGTGCATTTGTACCTTTGACCTTTAAAATAGTAGAATTAAGCCTAATTAGTGATAATTTAGTGATTTTCAAGAATAAAATATTCAAAGTATAAGGACATATATACAACTTATCTTTTACTATAGTTTGAATATAAAATTGCCCTTTCATGTGTAATATTAGATCTTTCGAGTATTTTTTACATTTGTACCCTAGACCTTCAAAATTGTAGAATTAAGCTAAATTAGCCATAATTAAGTGATTTTTAAGACCAAAATATTCAAAATATAGGTATATGTATATAATTTATCTCTTAATATAGTTAGAATGTGAAATTGCTCTTTCTTGGATAAAATTAGACATTGTTGCATTTTTTATATTGGTACCCTGAACCTTCAAAATTGTATAATTAAGCCTAATTAGTGATAATTTAGTGATTTTCAAGAATAAAATATTCAAAGTATAAGGACATATATACAACTTATCTTTTAATATAGTTTGAATATAAAATTGCTCTTTCATGTGTAATATTAGATCTTTCGAGTATTTTTTACATTTGTACCCTAGACCTTCAAAATTGTAGAATTAAGCTAAATTAGCCATATTTAAGTTATTTTTAAGACCAAAATATTCAAAATATAGGTATATGTATATAATTTATCTCTTAATATAGTTAGAATGTGAAATTGCTCTTTCTTGGATAAAATTAGATATTGTTGCATTTTTTATATTTGTACCCTGAACCATCAAAATAGTAGAATTAAGCCTAATTAGTGATAATTAAGCAATTTGTAAGACTAAAATGTTAAAAATATAGGGATATGTATACAATTTATCTTTTAAGATAATTGGAATGTGAAATTGCTCTTTCATGTGGAAAATTACATATTTTGTGCATTTGTACCTTTGACCTTTAAAATAGTAGAATTAAGCCTAATTAGTGATAATTTAGTGATTTTCAAGAATAAAATATTCAAAGTATAAGGACATATATACAACTTATCTTTTAATATAGTTTGAATATAAAATTGCTCTTTCATGTGTAATATTAGATCTTTCGAGTATTTTTTACATTTGTACCCTAGACCTTCAAAATTGTAGAATTAAGCTAAATTAGCCATAATTAAGTGATTTTTAAGACCAAAATATTCAAAATATAGGTATATGTATATAATTTATCTCTTAATATAGTTAGAATGTGAAATTGCTCTTTCTTGGATAAAATTAGATATTGTTGCATTTTTTATATTTGTACCCTGAACCTTCAAAATAGTAGAATTAAGCCTAATTAGTGATAATTAAGCAATTTGTAAGACTAAAATGTTAAAAATATAGGGATATGTATACAATTTATCTTTTAAGATAATCGGAATGTGAAATTGCTCTTTC
Organism: Warburgia ugandensis; assembly: GCA_035236585.1. NCBI lineage: Eukaryota > Viridiplantae > Streptophyta > Magnoliopsida > Canellales > Canellaceae > Warburgia > Warburgia ugandensis. Next base: position 76,484,494 of record CP141129.1, on the reverse strand, counting down.
ATGTGGAAAATTACATATTTTGTGCATTTTCGACATTTGTACCTTTGACCTTTAAAATAGTACAATTAAGCTTAATTAGTGATAATTAAGCAATTTGTAAGACTAAAATGTTAAAAATATATGGATATGTATACAATTTATCTTTTAAGATAATTGGAATGTGAAATTGCTCTTTCACGTGGAAAATTACATATTTCGTGCATTTGTACCTTTGACCTTTAAAATAGTAGAATTAAGCCTAATTAGTGATAATTTAGTGATTTTCAAGAATAAAATATTCAAAGTATAAGGACATATATACAACTTATCTTTTACTATAGTTTGAATATAAAATTGCTCTTTCATGTGTAATATTAGATCTTTCGAGTATTTTTTACATTTGTACCCTAGACCTTCAAAATTGTAGAATTAAGCTAAATTAGCCATAATTAAGTGATTTTTAAGACCAAAATATTCAAAATATAGGTATATGTATATAATTTATCTCTTAATATAGTTAGAATGTGAAATTGCTCTTTCTTGGATAAAATTAGACATTGTTGCATTTTTTATATTGGTACCACTGAACCTTCAAAATAGTAGAATTAAGCCTAATTAGTGATAATTTAGTGATTTTCAAGAATAAAATATTCAAAGTATAAGGACATATATACAACTTATCTTTTAATATAGTTTGAATATAAAATTGCTCTTTCATGTGTAATATTAGATCTTTCGAGTATTTTTTACATTTGTACCCTAGACCTTCAAAATTGTAGAATTAAGCTAAATTAGCCATATTTAAGTGATTTTTAAGACCAAAATATTCAAAATATAGGTATATGTATATAATTTATCTCTTAATATAGTTAGAATGTGAAATTGCTCTTTCTTGGATAAAATTAGATATTGTTGCATTTTTTATATTTGTACCCTGAACCTTCAAAATAGTAGAATTAAGCCTAATTAGTGATAATTAAGCAATTTGTAAGACTAAAATGTTAAAAATATAGGGATATGTATACAATTTATCTTTTAAGATAATTGGAATGTGAAATTGCTCTTTCATGTGGAAAATTACATATTTTGTGCATTTTCTACATTTGTACCTTTGACCTTTAAAATAGTAGAATTAAGCCTAATTAGTGATAATTTAGTTATTTTCAAGAATAAAATATTCAAAGTATAAGGACATATATACAACTTATCTTTTGATATAGTTTGAATATAAAATTGCTCTTTCATGTGTAATATTAGATCTTTCGAGTATTTTTTACATTTGTACCCTAGACCTTCAAAATTGTAGAATTAAGCTAAATTAGCCATAATTAAGTTATTTTGGAGGCTAAAATATTCAAAATATAGGTATATGTATATAATTTATCTCTTAATATAGTTAGAATGTGAAATTGCTCTTTCTTGGATAAAATTAGATATTGTTGCATTTTTTATATTTGTACCTGAACCTTCAAAATAGTAGAATTAAGCCTAATTAGTGATAATTAAGCAATTTGTAAGACTAAAATGTTAAAAATATAGGGATATGTATACAATTTATCTTTTAAGATAATTGGAATGTGAAATTGCTCTTTCACGTGGAAAATTATATATTTTGTGCATTTGTACCTTTGACCTTTAAAATAGTAGAATTAAGCCTAATTAGTGATAATTTAGTGATTTTCAAGAATAAAATATTCAAAGTATAAGGACATATATACAACTTATCTTTTAATCTAGTTTGAATATAAAATTGCTCTTTCATGTGTAATATTAGATCTTTCGAGTATTTTTTACATTTGTACCCTAGACCTTCAAAATTGTAGAATTAAGCTAAATTAGCCATAATTAAGTGATTTTTAAGACCAAAATATTCAAAATATAGGTATATGTATATAATTTATCTCTTAATATAGTTAGAATGTGAAATTGCTCTTTCTTGGATAAAATTAGACATTGTTGCATTTTTTATATTGGTACCACTGAACCTTCAAAACAGTAGAATTAAGCCTAATTAGTGATAATTTAGTGATTTTCAAGAATAAAATATTCAAAGTATAAGGACATATATACAACTTATCTTTTAATATAGTTTGAATATAAAATTGCCCTTTCATGTGTAATATTAGATCTTACGAGTATTTTTTACATTTGTACCCTAGACCATCAAAATGGTAGAATTAAGCTAAATTAGCCATAATTAAGTGATTTTTAAGACCAAAATATTCAAAATATAGGTATATGTATATAATTTATCTCTTAATATAGTTAGAATGTGAAATTGCCCTTTCTTGGATAAAATTAGATATTGTTGCATTTTTTATATTTGTACCACCGAACCTTCAAAATAGTAGAATTAAGCCTAATTAGTGATTATTAAGCAATTTGTAAGACTAAAATGTTAAAAATATAGGGATATGTATACAATTTATCTTTTAAGATAATCGGAATGTGAAATTGCTCTTTCATGTGGAAAATTACATATTTTGTGCATTTGTACCTTTGACCTTTAAAATAGTAGAATTAAGCCTAATTAGTGATAATTTAGTGATTTTCAAGAATAAAATATTCAAAGTATAAGGACATATATACAACTTATCTTTTAATATAGTTTGAATATAAAATTGCTCTTTCATGTGTAATATTAGATCTTTCGAGTATTTTTTACATTTGTACCCTAGACCTTCAAAATTGTAGAATTAAGCTAAATTAGCCATAATTAAGTGATTTTTAAGACCAAAATATTCAAAATATAGGTATATGTATATAATTTATCTCTTAATATAGTTAGAATGTGAAATTGCCCTTTCTTGGATAAAATTAGACATTGTTGCATTTTTTATATTGGTACCCTGAACCTTCAAATTAGTAGAATTAAGCCTAATTAGTGATAATTTAGTGATTTTCAAGAATAAAATATTCAAAGTATAAGGACATATATACAACTTATCTTTTAATATAGTTTGAATATAAAATTGCTCTTTCATGTGTAATATTAGATCTTTCGAGTATTTTTTACATTTGTACCCTAGACCTTCAAAATTGTAGAATTAAGCTAAATTAGCCATAATTAAGTGATTTTTAAGACCAAAATATTCAAAATATAGGTATATGTATATAATTTATCTCTTAATATAGTTAGAATGTGAAATTGCTCTTTCTTGGATAAAATTAGATATTGTTGCATTTTTTATATTTGTACCCTGAACCTTCAAAATAGTAGAATTAAGCCTAATTAGTGATAATTAAGCAATTTGTAAGACTAAAATGTTAAAAATATAGGGATATGTATACAATTTATCTTTTAAGATAATTGGAATGTGAAATTGCTCTTTCATGTGGAAAATTACATATTTTGTGCATTTGTACCTTTGACCTTTAAAATAGTAGAATTAAGCCTAATTAGTGATAATTTAGTGATTTTCAAGAATAAAATATTCAAAGTATAAGGACATATATACAACTTATCTTTTAATATAGTTTGAATATAAAATTGCTCTTTCATGTGTAATATTAGATCTTTCGAGTATTTTTTACATTTGTACCCTAGACCTTCAAAATTGTAGAATTAAGCTAAATTAGCCATAATTAAGTGATTTTTAAGACCAAAATATTCAAAATATAGGTATATGTATATAATTTATCTCTTAATATAGTTAGAATGTGAAATTGCTCTTTCTTGGATAAAATTAGACATTGTTGCATTTTTTATATTGGTACCCCGAACCTTCAAAATAGTAGAATTAAGCCTAATTAGTGATAATTTAGTGATTTTCAAGAATAAAATATTCAAAGTATAAGGACATATATACAACTTATCTTTTAATATAGTTTGAATATAAAATTGCTCTTTCATGTGTAATATTAGATCTTTCGAGTATTTTTTACATTTGTACCCTAGACCTTCAAAATTGTAGAATTAAGCTAAATTAGCCATAATTAAGTGATTTTTAAGACCAAAATATTCAAAATATAGGTATATGTATATAATTTATCTCTTAATATAGTTAGAATGTGAAATTGCTCTTTCTTGGATAAAATTAGATATTGTTGCATTTTTTATATTTGTACCCCGAACCTTCAAAATAGTAGAATTAAGCCTAATTAGTGATAATTAAGCAATTTGTAAGACTAAAATGTTAAAAATATAGGGATATGTATACAATTTATCTTTTAAGATAATTGGAATGTGAAATTGCTCTTTCATGTGGAAAATTACATATTTTGTGCATTTGTACCTTTGACCTTTAAAATAGTAGAATTAAGCCTAATTAGTGATAATTTAGTGATTTTCAAGAATAAAATATTCAAAGTATAAGGACATATATACAACTTATCTTTTAATATAGTTTGAATATAAAATTGCTCTTTCATGTGTAATATTAGATCTTTCGAGTATTTTTTACATTTGTACCCTAGACCTTCAAAATTGTAGAATTAAGCTAAATTAGCCATAATTAAGTGATTTTTAAGACCAAAATATTCAAAATATAGGTATATGTATATAATTTATCTCTTAATATAGTTAGAATGTGAAATTGCTCTTTCTTGAATAAAATTAGACATTGTTGCATGTATTATATTGGTACCACCGAACCTTCAAAATAGTAGAATTAAGCCTAATTAGTGATAATTTAGTGATTTTCAAGAATAAAATATTCAAAGTATAAGGACATATATACAACTTATCTTTTAATATAGTTTGAATATAAAATTGCTCTTTCATGTGTAATATTAGATCTTTCGAGTATTTTTTACATTTGTACCCTAGACCTTCAAAATTGTATAATTAAGCTACATTAGCCATAATTAAGTGATTTTTAAGACCAAAATATTCAAAATATAGGTATATGTATATAATTTATCTCTTAATATAGTTAGAATGTGAAATTGCTCTTTCTTGTGTAAAATTAGATATTTTGTGCATTTTTTACATTTGTACCTGAACCTTCAAAATAGTAGAATTAAGCCTAATTAGTGATAATTAAGCAATTTGTAAGACTAAAATGTTAAAAATATAGGGATATGTATACAATTTATCTTTTAAGATAATTGGAATGTGAAATTGCTCTTTCATGTGGAAAATTACATATTTTGTGCATTTGTACCTTTGACCTTTAAAATAGTAGAATTAAGCCTAATTAGTGATAATTTAGTGATTTTCAAGAATAAAATATTCAAAGTATAAGGACATATATACAACTTATCTTTTAATATAGTTTGAATATAAAATTGCTCTTTCATGTGTAATATTAGATCTTTCGAGTATTTTTTACATTTGTACCCTAGACCTTCAAAATTGTAGAATTAAGCTAAATTAGCCATAATTAAGTGATTTTTAAGACCAAAATATTCAAAATATAGGTATATGTATATAATTTATCTCTTAATATAGTTAGAATGTGAAATTGCTCTTTCTTGGATAAAATTAGATATTGTTGCATTTTTTATATTTGTACCCTGAACCTTCAAAATAGTAGAATTAAGCCTAATTAGTGATAATTAAGCAATTTGTAAGACTAAAATGTTAAAAATATAGGGATATGTATACAATTTATCTTTTAAGATAATTGGAATGTGAAATTGCTCTTTCATGTGGAAAATTACATATTTTGTGCATTTGTACCTTTGACCTTTAAAATAGTAGAATTAAGCCTAATTAGTGATAATTTAGTGATTTTCAAGAATAAAATATTCAAAGTATAAGGACATATATACAACTTATCTTTTAATATAGTTTGAATATAAAATTGCTCTTTCATGTGTAATATTAGATCTTTCGAGTATTTTTTACATTTGTACCCTAGACCTTCAAAATTGTAGAATTAAGCTAAATTAGCCATAATTAAGTGATTTTTAAGACCAAAATATTCAAAATATAGGTATATGTATATAATTTATCTCTTAATATAGTTAGAATGTGAAATTGCTCTTTCTTGGATAAAATTAGATATTGTTGCATTTTATATATTTGTACCCAGAACCTTTAAAATAGTAGAATTAAGCCTAATTAGTGATAATTAAGCAATTTGTAAGACTAAAATGTTAAAAATATAGGGATATGTATACAATTTATCTTTTAAGATAGTTGGAATGTGAAATTGCTCTTTCATGTGGAAAATTACATATCTTGTGCATTTTCTACATTTGTACCTTTGACCTTTAAAATAGTAGAATTAAGCCTAATTAGTGATAATTTAGTGATTTTCAAGAATAAAATATTCAAAGTATAAGGACATATATACAACTTATCTTTTAATATAGTTTGAATATAAAATTGCTCTTTCATGTGTAATATTAGATCTTTCGAGTATTTTTTACATTTGTACCCTAGACCTTCAAAATTGTAGAATTAAGCTAAATTAGCCATAATTAAGTGATTTTTAAGACCAAAATATTCAAAATATAGGTATATGTATATAATTTATCTCTTAATATAGTTAGAATGTGAAATTGCTCTTTCTTGAATAAAATTAGACATTGTTGCATTTTTTATATTGGTACCCCGAACCTTCAAAATAGTAGAATTAAGCCTAATTAGTGATAATTTAGTGATTTTCAAGAATAAAATATTCAAAGTATAAGGACATATATACAACTTATCTTTTAATATAGTTTGAATATAAAATTGCTCTTTCATGTGTAATATTAGATCTTTCGAGTATTTTTTACATTTGTACCCTAGACCTTCAAAATTGTAGAATTAAGCTAAATTAGCCATAATTAAGTGATTTTTAAGACCAAAATATTCAAAATATAGGTATATGTATATAATTTATCTCTTAATATAGTTAGAATGTGAAATTGCTCTTTCTTGGATAAAATTAGATATTGTTGCATTTTTTATATTTGCACCCTTAACCTTCAAAATAGTAGAATTAAGCCTAATTAGTGATAATTAAACAATTTGTAAGACTAAAATGTTAAAAATATAGGGATATGTATACAATTTATCTTTTAAGATAATTGGAATGTGACATTGCTCTTTCATGTGGAAAATTACATATCTTGTGCATTTTCTACATTTGTACCTTTGACCTTTAAAATAGTAGAATTAAGCCTAATTAGTGATAATTTAGTGATTTTCAAGAATAAAATATTCAAAGTATAAGGACATATATACAACTTATCTTTTAATATAGTTTGAATATAAAATTGCTCTTTCATGTGTAATATTAGATCTTTCGAGTATTTTTTACATTTGTACCCTAGACCTTCAAAATTGTAGAATTAAGCTAAATTAGCCATAATTAAGTGATTTTTAAGACCAAAATATTCAAAATATAGGTATATGTATATAATTTATCTCTTAATATAGTTAGAATGTGAAATTGCTCTTTCTTGGATAAAATTAGATATTGTTGCATGTTTTATATTTGTACCACGAACCTTCAAAATAGTAGAATTAAGCCTAATTAGTGATAATTAAGCAATTTGTAAGACTAAAATGTTAAAAATATAGGGATATGTATACAATTTATCTTTTAAGATAATCGGAATGTGAAATTGCTCTTTCATGTGGAAAATTACATATTTTGTGCATTTTCGACATTTGTACCTTTGACCTTTTAAATAGTAGAATTAAGCCTAATTAGTGATAATTTAGTGATTTTCAAGAATAAAATATTCAAAGTATAAGGACATATATACAACTTATCTTTTAATATAGTTTGAATATAAAATTGCTCTTTCATGTGTAATATTAGATCTTTCGAGTATTTTTTACATTTGTACCCTAGACCTTCAAAATTGTAGAATTAAGCTAAATTAGCCATAATTAAGTGATTTTTAAGACCAAAATATTCAAAATATAGGTATATGTATATAATTTATCTCTTAATATAGTTAGAATGTGAAATTGCTCTTTCTTGGATAAAATTAGATATTGTTGCATTTTTTATATTTGTACCTTGAACCTTCAAAATAGTAGAATTAAGCCTAATTAGTGATAATTAAGCAATTTGTAAGACTAAAATGTTAAAAATATAGGGATATGTATACAATTTATCTTTTAAGATAATTGGAATGTGAAATTGCTCTTTCATGTGGAAAATTACATATTTTGTGCATTTTCTACATTTGTACCTTTCACCATAGTAGAATTAAGCCTAATTAGTGATAATTTAGTGATTTTCAAGAATAAAATATTCAAAGTATAAGGACATATATACAACTTATCTTTTAATATAGTTTGAATATAAAATTGCTCTTTCATGTGTAATATTAGATCTTTCGAGTATTTTTTACATTTGTACCCTAGACCTTCAAAATTGTAGAATTAAGCTAAATTAGCCATATTTAAGTGATTTTTAAGACCAAAATATTCAAAATATAGGTATATGTATATAATTTATCTCTTAATATAGTTAGAATGTGAAATTGCTCTTTCTTGAATAAAATTAGACATTGTTGCATTTTTTATATTGGTACCCTGAACCTTCAAAATAGTAGAATTAAGCCTAATTAGTGATAATTTAGTGATTTTCAAGAATAAAATATTCAAAGTATAAGGACATATATACAACTTATCTTTTAATATAGTTTGAATATAAAATTGCTCTTTCATGTGTAATATTAGATCTTTCGAGTATTTTTTACATTTGTACCCTAGACCTTCAAAATTGTAGAATTAAGCTAAATTAGCCATAATTAAGTGATTTTTAAGACCAAAATATTCAAAATATAGGTATATGTATATAATTTATCTCTTAATATAGTTAGAATGTGAAATTGCTCTTTCTTGGATAAAATTAGATATTGTTGCATTTTTTATATTTGTACCCTGAACCTTCAAAATAGTAGAATTAAGCCTAATTAGTGATAATTAAGCAATTTGTAAGACTAAAATGTTAAAAATATAGGGATATGTATACAATTTATCTTTTAAGATAATCGGAATGTGAAATTGCTCTTACATGTGGAAAATTACATATCTTGTGCATTTTCTACATTTGTACCTTTGACCTTTAAAATAGTAGAATTAAGCCTAATTAGTTATAATTTAGTGATTTTCAAGAATAAAATATTAAAAGTATAAGGACATATATACAACTTATCTTTTAATATAGTTTGAATATAAAATTGCTCTTTCATGTGTAATATTAGATCTTTCGAGTATTTTTTACATTTGTACCCTAGACCTTCAAAATTGTAGAATTAAGCTAAATTAGCCATATTTAAGTGATTTTTAAGACCAAAATATTCAAAATATAGGTATATGTATATAATTTATCTCTTAATATAGTTAGAATGTGAAATTGCTCTTTCTTGAATAAAATTAGACATTGTTGCATTTTTTATATTGGTACCCCGAACCTTCAAAATAGTAGAATTAAGCCTAATTAGTGATAATTTAGTGATTTTCAAGAATAAAATATTCAAAGTATAAGGACATATATACAACTTATCTTTTAATATAGTTTGAATATAAAATTGCTCTTTCATGTGTAATATTAGATCTTTCGAGTATTTTTTACATTTGTACCCTAGACCTTCAAAATTGTAGAATTAAGCTAAATTAGCCATATTTAAGTGATTTTTAAGACCAAAATATTCAAAATATAGGTATATGTATATAATTTATCTCTTAATATAGTTAGAATGTGAAATTGCTCTTTCTTGGATAAAATTAGATATTGTTGCATGTTTTATATTTGTACCCCGAACCTTCAAAATAGTAGAATTAAGCCTAATTAGTGATAATTAAAGAATTTGTAAGACTAAAATGTTAAAAATATAGGGATATGTATACAATTTATCTTTTAAGATAATTGGAATGTGGAATTGCTCTTTCATGTGGAAAATTACATATCTTGTGCATTTTCTACATTTGTACCTTTGACCTTTAAAATAGTAGAATTAAGCCTAATTAGTGATAATTTAGTGATTTTCAAGAATAAAATATTCAAAGTGTAAGGACATATATACAACTCATCTTTTCATATAGTTTGAATATAAAATTGCTCTTTCATGTGTAATATTAGATCTTTCGAGTATTTTTTACATTTGTACCCTAGACCTTCAAAATTGTAGAATTAAGCTAAATTAGCCATAATTAAGTGATTTTTAAGACCAAAATATTCAAAATATAGGTATATGTATATAATTTATCTCTTAATATAGTTAGAATGTGAAATTGCTCTTTCTTGAATAAAATTAGACATTGTTGCATTTTTTATATTGGTACCCTGGACCTTCAAAATAGTAGAATTAAGCCTAATTAGTGATAATTTAGTGATTTTCAAGAATAAAATATTCAAAGTATAAGGACATATATACAACTTATCTTTTAATATAGTTTGAATATAAAATTGCTCTTTCATGTGTAATATTAGATCTTTCGAGTATTTTTTACATTTGTACCCTAGACCTTCAAAATTGTAGAATTAAGCTAAATTAGCCATATTTAAGTGATTTTTAAGACCAAAATATTCAAAATATAGGTATATGTATATAATTTATCTCTTAATATAGTTAGAATGTGAAATTGCTCTTTCTTGAATAAAATTAGACATTGTTGCATTTTTTATATTGGTACCTGAACCTTCAAAATAGTAGAATTAAGCCTAATTAGTGATAATTTAGTGATTTTCAAGAATAAAATATTCAAAGTATAAGGACATATATACAACTTATCTTTTAATATAGTTTGAATATAAAATTGCTCTTTCATGTGTAATATTAGATCTTTCGAGTATTTTTTACATTTGTACCCTAGACCTTCAAAATTGTAGAATTAAGTTAAATTAGCCATATTTAAGTGATTTTTAAGACCAAAATATTCAAAATATAGGTATATGTATATAATTTATCTCTTAATATAGTTAGAATGTGAAATTGCTCTTTCTTGGATAAAATTAGATATTGTTGCATGTTTTATATTTGTACCCCGAACCTTCCAAACAGTAGAATTAAGCCTAATTAGTGATAATTAAAGAATTTGTAAGACTAAAATGTTAAAAATATAGGGATATGTATACAATTTATCTTTTAAGATAATTGGAATGTGACATTGCTCTTTCATGTGGAAAATTACATATCTTGTGCATTTTCTACATTTGTACCTTTGACCTTTAAAATAGTAGAATTAAGCCTAATTAGTGATAATTTAGTGATTTTCAAGAATTAAATATTCAAAGTATAAGGACATATATACAACTTATCTTTTCATATAGTTTGAATATAAAATTGCTCTTTCATGTGTAATATTAGATCTTTCGAGTATTTTTTACATTTGTACCCTAGACCTTCAAAATTGTAGAATTAAGCTAAATTAGCCATATTTAAGTGATTTTTAAGACCAAAATATTCAAAATATAGGTATATGTATATAATTTATCTCTTAATATAGTTAGAATGTGAAATTGCTCTTTCTTGAATAAAATTAGACATTGTTGCATTTTTTATATTGGTACCCTGAACCTTCAAAATAGTAGAATTAAGCCTAATTAGTGATAATTTAGTGATTTTCAAGAATAAAATATTCAAAGTATAAGGACATATATACAACTTATCTTTTAATATAGTTTGAATATAAAATTGCTCTTTCATGTGTAATATTAGATCTTTCGAGTATTTTTTACATTTGTACCCTAGACCTTCAAAATTGTAGAATTAAGCTAAATTAGCCATATTTAAGTGATTTTTAAGACCAAAATATTCAAAATATAGGTATATGTATATAATTTATCTCTTAATATAGTTAGAATGTGAAATTGCTCTTTCTTGAATAAAATTAGACATTGTTGCATTTTTTATATTGGTACCCTGAACCTTCAAAATAGTAGAATTAAGCCTAATTAGTGATAATTTAGTGATTTTCAAGCATAAAATATTCAAAGTATAAGGACATATATACAACTTATCTTTTAATATAGTTTGAATATAAAATTGCTCTTTCATGTGTAATATTAGATCTTTCGAGTATTTTTTACATTTGTACCCTAGACCTTCAAAATTGTAGAATTAAGCTAAATTAGCCATATTTAAGTGATTTTTAAGACCAAAATATTCAAAATATAGGTATATGTATATAATTTATCTCTTAATATAGTTAGAATGTGAAATTGCTCTTTCTTGGATAAAATTAGATATTGTTGCATGTTTTATATTTGTACCCTGAACCTTCAAAATAGTAGAATTAAGCCTAATTAGTGATAATTAAGCAATTTGTAAGACTAAAATGTTAAAAATATAGGGATATGTATACAATTTATCTTTTAAGATAATTGGAATGTGAAATTGCTCTTTCATGTGGAAAATTACATATTTTGTGCATTTGTACCTTTGACCTTTAAAATAGTAGAATTAAGCCTAATTAGTTATAATTTAGTGATTTTCAAGAATAAAATATTAAAAGTATAAGGACATATATACAACTTATCTTTTAATATAGTTTGAATATAAAATTGCTCTTTCATGTGTAATATTAGATCTTTCGAGTATTTTTTACATTTGTACCCTAGACCTTCAAAATTGAAGAATTAAGCTAAATTAGCCATATTTAAGTGATTTTTAAGACCAAAATATTCAAAATATAGGTATATGTATATAATTTATCTCTTAATATAGTTAGAATGTGAAATTGCTCTTTCTTGAATAAAATTAGACATTGTTGCATTTTTTATATTGGTACCCTGAACCTTCAAAATAGTAGAATTAAGCCTAATTAGTGATAATTTAGTGATTTTCAAGAATAAAATATTCAAAGTATAAGGACATATATACAACTTATCTTTTAATATAGTTTGAATATAAAATTGCTCTTTCATGTGTAATATTAGATCTTTCGAGTATTTTTTACATTTGTACCCTAGACCTTCAAAATTGTAGAATTAAGCTAAATTAGCCATAATTAAGTGATTTTTAAGACCAAAATATTCAAAATATAGGTATATCTATATAATTTATCTCTTAGTATAGTTAGAATGTGAAATTGCTCTTTCTTGGATAAAATTAGATATTGTTGGATTTTTATATTTGTACCCCGAACATTCAAAATAGTAGAATTAAGCCTAATTAGTGATAATTAAAGAATTTGTAAGACTAAAATGTTAAAAATATAGGGATATGTATACAATTTATCTTTTAAGATAATTGGAATGTGACATTGCTCTTTCATGTGGAAAATTACATATCTTGTGCATTTTCTACATTTGTACCTTTGACCTTTAAAATAGTAGAATTAAGCCTAATTAGTGATAATTTAGTGATTTTCAAGAATAAAATATTCAAAGTGTAAGGACATATATACAACTCATCTTTTTCATATAGTTTGAATATAAAATTGCTCTTTCATGTGTAATATTAGATCTTTCGAGTATTTTTTACATTTGTACCCTAGACCTTCAAAATTGTAGAATTAAGCTAAATTAGCCATAATTAAGTGATTTTTAAGACCAAAATATTCAAAATATAGGTATATGTATATAATTTATCTCTTAATATAGTTAGAATGTGAAATTGCTCTTTCTTGAATAAAATTAGACATTGTTGCATTTTTTATATTGGTACCACGAACCTTCAAAATAGTAGAATTAAGCCTAATTAGTGATAATTAAGTCATTGGTAAGACTAAAATATTCAAAGTATAAGGACATATATACAACTTATCTTTTAATATAGTTTGAATATAAAATTGCTCTTTCATGTGTAATATTAGATCTTTCGAGTATTTTTTACATTTGTACCCTAGACCTTCAAAATTGTAGAATTAAGCTAAATTAGCCATATTTAAGTGATTTTTAAGACCAAAATATTCAAAATATAGGTATATGTATATAATTTATCTCTTAATATAGTTAGAATGTGAAATTGCTCTTTCTTGAATAAAATTAGACATTGTTGCATTTTTTATATTGGTACCCTGAACCTTCAAAATAGTAGAATTAAGCCTAATTAGTGATAATTTAGTGATTTTCAAGAATTAAATATTCAAAGTATAAGGACATATATACAACTTATCTTTTAATATAGTTTGAATATAAAATTGCTCTTTCATGTGTAATATTAGATCTTTCGAGTATTTTTTACATTTGTACCCTAGACCTTCAAAATTGTAGAATTAAGCTAAATTAGCCATATTTAAGTGATTTTTAAGACCAAAATATTCAAAATATAGGTATATGTATATAATTTATCTCTTAATATAGTTAGAATGTGAAATTGCTCTTTCTTGGATAAAATTAGATATTGTTGCATGTTTTATATTTGTACCCTGAACCTTCAAAATAGTAGAATTAAGCCTAATTAGTGATAATTAAGCAATTTGTAAGACTAAAATGTTAAAAATATAGGGATATGTATACAATTTATCTTTTAAGATAATTGGAATGTGAAATTGCTCTTTCATGTGGAAAATTACATATTTTGTGCATTTGTACCTTTGACCTTTAAAATAGTAGAATTAAGCCTAATTAGTTATAATTTAGTGATTTTCAAGAATAAAATATTAAAAGTATAAGGACATATATACAACTTATCTTTTAATATAGTTTGAATATAAAATTGCTCTTTCATGTGTAATATTAGATCTTTCGAGTATTTTTTACATTTGTACCCTAGACCTTCAAAATTGTAGAATTAAGCTAAATTAGCCATATTTAAGTGATTTTTAAGACCAAAATATTCAAAATATAGGTATATGTATATAATTTATCTCTTAATATAGTTAGAATGTGAAATTGCTCTTTCTTGGATAAAATTAGATATTGTTGCATGTTTTATATTTGTACCCTGAACCTTCAAAATAGTAGAATTAAGCCTAATTAGTGATAATTAAGCAATTTGTAAGACTAAAATGTTAAAAATATAGGGATATGTATACAATTTATCTTTTAAGATAATCGGAATGTGAAATTGCTCTTTCATGTGGAAAATTACATATTTTGTGCATTTTCGACATTTGTACCTTTGACCTTTTAAATAGTAGAATTAAGCCTAATTAGTGATAATTTAGTGATTTTCAAGAATAAAATATTCAAAGTATAAGGACATATATACAACTTATCTTTTAATATAGTTTGAATATAAAATTGCTCTTTCATGTGTAATATTAGATCTTTCGAGTATTTTTTACATTTGTACCCTAGACCTTCAAAATTGTAGAATTAAGCTAAATTAGCCATAATTAAGTGATTTTTAAGACCAAAATATTCAAAATATAGGTATATGTATATAATTTATCTCTTAATATAGTTAGAATGTGAAATTGCTCTTTCTTGAATAAAATTAGACATTGTTGCATTTTTTATATTGGTACCCCGAACCTTCAAAATAGTAGAATTAAGCCTAATTAGTGATAATTTAGTGATTTTCAAGAATAAAATATTCAAAGTATAAGGACATATATACAACTTATCTTTTAATATAGTTTGAATATAAAATTGCTCTTTCATGTGTAATATTAGATCTTTCGAGTATTTTTTACATTTGTACCCTAGACCTTCAAAATTGTAGAATTAAGCTAAATTAGCCATAATTAAGTGATTTTTAAGACCAAAATATTCAAAATATAGGTATATGTATATAATTTATCTCTTAATATAGTTAGAATGTGAAATTGCTCTTTCTTGGATAAAATTAGATATTGTTGCATTTTTTATATTTGTACCCTGAACCTTCAAAATAGTAGAATTAAGCCTAATTAGTGATAATTAAGCAATTTGTAAGACTAAAATGTTAAAAATATAGGGATATGTATACAATTTATCTTTTAAGATAATTGGAATGTGAAATTGCTCTTTCATGTGGAAAATTACATATTTTGTGCATTTTCTACATTTGTACCTTTCACCATAGTAGAATTAAGCCTAATTAGTGATAATTTAGTGATTTTCAAGAATAAAATATTCAAAGTATAAGGACATATATACAACTTATCTTTTAATATAGTTTGAATATAAAATTCCCCTTTCATGTGTAATATTAGATCTTTCGAGTATTTTTTACATTTGTACCCTAGACCTTCAAAATTGTAGAATTAAGCTAAATTAGCCATAATTAAGTGATTTTTAAGACCAAAATATTCAAAATATAGGTATATGTATATAATTTATCTCTTAATATAGTTAGAATGTGAAATTGCTCTTTCTTGGATAAAATTAGACATTGTTGCATTTTTTATATTGGTACCCTGAACCTTCAAAATAGTAGAATTAAGCCTAATTAGTGATAATTTAGTGATTTTCAAGAATAAAATATTCAAAGTATAAGGACATATATACAACTTATCTTTTAATATAGTTTGAATATAAAATTGCTCTTTCATGTGTAATATTAGATCTTTCGAGTATTTTTTACATTTGTACCCTAGACCTTCAAAATTGTAGAATTAAGCTAAATTAGCCATATTTAAGTGATTTTTAAGACCAAAATATTCAAAATATAGGTATATGTATATAATTTATCTCTTAATATAGTTAGAATGTGAAATTGCTCTTTCTTGAATAAAATTAGACATTGTTGCATTTTTTACATTTCTACCCTTTGACCTTTCAAAATAGTAGAATTAAGCCTAATTAGTGATAATTTAGTGATTTTCAAGAATTAAATATTCAAAGTATAAGGACATATATACAACTTATCTTTTAATATAGTTTGAATATAAAATTGCTCTTTCATGTGTAATATTAGATCTTTCGAGTATTTTTTACATTTGTACCCTAGACCTTCAAAATTGTAGAATTAAGCTAAATTAGCCATATTTAAGTGATTTTTAAGACCAAAATATTCAAAATATAGGTATATGTATATAATTTATCTCTTAATATAGTTAGAATGTGAAATTGCTCTTTCTTGAATAAAATTAGATATTGTTGCATTTTTTATATTTGGTACCCTGAACCTTCAAAATAGTAGAATTAAGCCTAATTAGTGATAATTTAGTGATTTTCAAGAATAAAATATTCAAAGTATAAGGACATATATACAACTTATCTTTTAATATAGTTTGAATATAAAATTGCTCTTTCATGTGTAATATTAGATCTTTCGAGTATTTTTTACATTTGTACCCTAGACCTTCAAAATTGTAGAATTAAGCTAAATTAGCCATATTTAAGTGATTTTTAAGACCAAAATATTCAAAATATAGGTATATGTATATAATTTATCTCTTAATATAGTTAGAATGTGAAATTGCTCTTTCTTGAATAAAATTAGACATTGTTGCATTTTTTATATTGGTACCTTGACCTTCAAAATAGAAGAATTAGTCTTAATTAGTGATAATTTAGTGATTTTCAAGAATAAAATATTCAAAGTATAAGGACATATATACAACTTATCTTTTAATATAGTTTGAATATAAAATTGCTCTTTCATGTGTAATATTAGATCTTTCGAGTATTTTTTACATTTGTACCCTAGACCTTCAAAATTGTAGAATTAAGCTAAATTAGCCATATTTAAGTGATTTTTAAGACCAAAATATTCAAAATATAGGTATATGTATATAATTTATCTCTTAATATAGTTAGAATGTGAAATTGCTCTTTCTTGGATAAAATTAGATATTGTTGCATGTTTTATATTTGTACCCTGAACCTTCAAAATAGTAGAATTAAGCCTAATTAGTGATAATTAAGCAATTTGTAAGACTAAAATGTTAAAAATATAGGGATATGTATACAATTTATCTTTTAAGATAATTGGAATGTGAAATTGCTCTTTCATGTGGAAAATTACATATTTTGTGCATTTGTACCTTTGACCTTTAAAATAGTAGAATTAAGCCTAATTAGTGATAATTTAGTGATTTTCAAGAATAAAATATTCAAAGTATAAGGACATATATACAACTTATCTTTTAATATAGTTTGAATATAAAATTGCTCTTTCATGTGTAATATTAGATCTTTCGAGTATTTTTTACATTTGTACCCTAGACCTTCAAAATTGTAGAATTAAGCTAAATTAGCCATATTTAAGTGATTTTTAAGACCAAAATATTCAAAATATAGGTATATGTATATAATTTATCTCTTAATATAGTTAGAATGTGAAATTGCTCTTTCTTGAATAAAATTAGACATTGTTGCATTTTTTATATTGGTACCTGAACCTTCAAAATAGTAGAATTAAGCCTAATTAGTGATAATTTAGTGATTTTCAAGAATAAAATATTCAAAGTATAAGGACATATATACAACTTATCTTTTAATATAGTTTGAATATAAAATTGCTCTTTCATGTGTAATATTAGATCTTTCGAGTATTTTTTACATTTGTACCCTAGACCTTCAAAATTGTAGAATTAAGCTAAATTAGCCATAATTAAGTGATTTTTAAGACCAAAATATTCAAAATATAGGTATATCTATATAATTTATCTCTTAGTATAGTTAGAATGTGAAATTGCTCTTTCTTGGATAAAATTAGATATTGTTGGATTTTTTATATTTGTACCCTGAACATTCAAAATAGTAGAATTAAGCCTAATTAGTGATAATTAAAGAATTTGTAAGACTAAAATGTTAAAAATATAGGGATATGTATACAATTTATCTTTTAAGATAATTGGAATGTGACATTGCTCTTTCATGTGGAAAATTACATATCTTGTGCATTTTCTACATTTGTACCTTTGACCTTTAAAATAGTAGAATTAAGCCTAATTAGTGATAATTTAGTGATTTTCAAGAATAAAATATTCAAAGTGTAAGGACATATATACAACTCATCTTTTCATATAGTTTGAATATAAAATTGCTCTTTCATGTGTAATATTAGATCTTTCGAGTATTTTTTACATTTGTACCCTAGACCTTCAAAATTGTAGAATTAAGCTAAATTAGCCATAATTAAGTGATTTTTAAGACCAAAATATTCAAAATATAGGTATATGTATATAATTTATCTCTTAATATAGTTAGAATGTGAAATTGCTCTTTCTTGAATAAAATTAGACATTGTTGCATTTTTTATATTGGTACCCTGAACCTTCAAAATAGTAGAATTAAGCCTAATTAGTGATAATTTAGTGATTTTCAAGAATAAAATATTCAAAGTATAAGGACATATATACAACTTATCTTTTAATATAGTTTGAATATAAAATTGCTCTTTCATGTGTAATATTAGATCTTTCGAGTATTTTTTACATTTGTACCCTAGACCTTCAAAATTGTAGAATTAAGCTAAATTAGCCATATTTAAGTGATTTTTAAGACCAAAATATTCAAAATATAGGTATATGTATATAATTTATCTCTTAATATAGTTAGAATGTGAAATTGCTCTTTCTTGAATAAAATTAGACATTGTTGCATTTTTTATATTGGTACTCAACCTTCAAAATAGTAGAATTAAGCCTAATTAGTGATAATTTAGTGATTTTCAAGAATAAAATATTCAAAGTATAAGGACATATATACAACTTATCTTTTAATATAGTTTGAATATAAAATTGCTCTTTCATGTGTAATATTAGATCTTTCGAGTATTTTTTACATTTGTACCCTAGACCTTCAAAATTGTAGAATTAAGCTAAATTAGCCATATTTAAGTGATTTTTAAGACCAAAATATTCAAAATATAGGTATATGTATATAATTTATCTCTTAATATAGTTAGAATGTGAAATTGCTCTTTCTTGGATAAAATTAGATATTGTTGCATGTTTTATATTTGTACCCTGAACCTTCAAAATAGTAGAATTAAGCCTAATTAGTGATAATTAAGCAATTTGTAAGACTAAAATGTTAAAAATATAGGGATATGTATACAATTTATCTTTTAAGATAATTGGAATGTGAAATTGCTCTTTCATGTGGAAAATTACATATTTTGTGCATTTGTACCTTTGACCTTTAAAATAGTAGAATTAAGCCTAATTAGTTATAATTTAGTGATTTTCAAGAATAAAATATTAAAAGTATAAGGACATATATACAACTTATCTTTTAATATAGTTTGAATATAAAATTGCTCTTTCATGTGTAATATTAGATCTTTCGAGTATTTTTTACATTTGTACCCTAGACCTTCAAAATTGTAGAATTAAGCTAAATTAGCCATATTTAAGTGATTTTTAAGACCAAAATATTCAAAATATAGGTATATGTATATAATTTATCTCTTAATATAGTTAGAATGTGAAATTGCTCTTTCTTGGATAAAATTAGATATTGTTGCATGTTTTATATTTGTACCCTGAACCTTCAAAATAGTAGAATTAAGCCTAATTAGTGATAATTAAGCAATTTGTAAGACTAAAATGTTAAAAATATAGGGATATGTATACAATTTATCTTTTAAGATAATTGGAATGTGAAATTGCTCTTTCATGTGGAAAATTACATATTTTGTGCATTTTCGACATTTGTACCTTTGACCTTTAAAATAGTAGAATTAAGCCTAATTAGTGATAATTTAGTGATTTTCAAGAATAAAATATTCAAAGTGTAAGGACATATATACAACTCATCTTTTAATATAGTTTGAATATAAAATTGCTCTTTCATGTGTAATATTAGATCTTTCGAGTATTTTTTACATTTGTACCCTAGACCTTCAAAATTGTAGAATTAAGCTAAATTAGCCATAATTAAGTGATTTTTAAGACCAAAATATTCAAAATATAGGTATATGTATATAATTTATCTCTTAATATAGTTAGAATGTGAAATTGCTCTTTCTTGAATAAAATTAGACATTGTTGCATTTTTTATATTGGTACCCTGAACCTTCAAAATAGTAGAATTAAGCCTAATTAGTGATAATTTAGTGATTTTCAAGAATAAAATATTCAAAGTATAAGGACATATATACAACTTATCTTTTAATATAGTTTGAATATAAAATTGCTCTTTCATGTGTAATATTAGATCTTTCGAGTATTTTTTACATTTGTACCCTAGACCTTCAAAATTGTAGAATTAAGCTAAATTAGCCATAATTAAGTGATTTTTAAGACCAAAATATTCAAAATATAGGTATATGTATATAATTTATCTCTTAATATAGTTAGAATGTGAAATTGCTCTTTCTTGGATAAAATTAGATATTGTTGCATTTTTTATATTTGTACCCTGAACCTTCAAAATAGTAGAATTAAGCCTAATTAGTGATAATTAAGCAATTTGTAAGACTAAAATGTTAAAAATATAGGGATATGTATACAATTTATCTTTTAAGATAATCGGAATGTGAAATTGCTCTTTCATGTGGAAAATTACATATTTTGTGCATTTTCGACATTTGTACCTTTGACCTTTTAAATAGTAGAATTAAGCCTAATTAGTGATAATTTAGTGATTTTCAAGAATAAAATATTCAAAGTATAAGGACATATATACAACTTATCTTTTAATATAGTTTGAATATAAAATTGCTCTTTCATGTGTAATATTAGATCTTTCGAGTATTTTTTACATTTGTACCCTAGACCTTCAAAATTGTAGAATTAAGCTAAATTAGCCATAATTAAGTGATTTTTAAGACCAAAATATTCAAAATATAGGTATATGTATATAATTTATCTCTTAATATAGTTAGAATGTGAAATTGCTCTTTCTTGGATAAAATTAGATATTGTTGCATTTTTTATATTTGTACCACTGAACCTTCAAAATAGTAGAATTAAGCCTAATTAGTGATAATTAAGCAATTTGTAAGACTAAAATGTTAAAAATATAGGGATATGTATACAATTTATCTTTTAAGATAATTGGAATGTGAAATTGCTCTTTCATGTGGAAAATTACATATTTTGTGCATTTGTACCTTTGACCTTTAAAATAGTAGAATTAAGCCTAATTAGTTATAATTTAGTGATTTTCAAGAATAAAATATTAAAAGTATAAGGACATATATACAACTTATCTTTTAATATAGTTTGAATATAAAATTGCTCTTTCATGTGTAATATTAGATCTTTCGAGTATTTTTTACATTTGTACCCTAGACCTTCAAAATTGAAGAATTAAGCTAAATTAGCCATATTTAAGTGATTTTTAAGACCAAAATATTCAAAATATAGGTATATGTATATAATTTATCTCTTAATATAGTTAGAATGTGAAATTGCTCTTTCTTGAATAAAATTAGACATTGTTGCATTTTTTATATTGGTACCCTGAACCTTCAAAATAGTAGAATTAAGCCTAATTAGTGATAATTTAGTGATTTTCAAGAATAAAATATTCAAAGTATAAGGACATATATACAACTTATCTTTTAATATAGTTTGAATATAAAATTGCTCTTTCATGTGTAATATTAGATCTTTCGAGTATTTTTTACATTTGTACCCTAGACCTTCAAAATTGTAGAATTAAGCTAAATTAGCCATAATTAAGTGATTTTTAAGACCAAAATATTCAAAATATAGGTATATGTATATAATTTATCTCTTAATATAGTTAGAATGTGAAATTGCTCTTTCTTGGATAAAATTAGATATTGTTGCATTTTTTATATTTGTACCCTGAACCTTCAAAATAGTAGAATTAAGCCTAATTAGTGATAATTAAGCAATTTGTAAGACTAAAATGTTAAAAATATAGGGATATGTATACAATTTATCTTTTAAGATAATTGGAATGTGAAATTGCTCTTTCATGTGGAAAATTACTTATCTTGTGCATTTTCTACAATTGTACCTTTGACCTTTAAAATAGTAGAATTAAGCCTAATTAGTGATAATTTAGTGATTTTCAAGAATAAAATATTCAAAGTATAAGGACATATATACAACTTATCTTTTAATATAGTTTGAATATAAAATTGCTCTTTCATGTGTAATATTAGATCTTTCGAGTATTTTTTACATTTGTACCCTAGACCTTCAAAATTGTAGAATTAAGCTAAATTAGCCATAATTAAGTGATTTTTAAGACCAAAATATTCAAAATATAGGTATATGTATATAATTTATCTCTTAATATAGTTAGAATGTGAAATTGCTCTTTCTTGGATAAAATTAGACATTGTTGCATTTTTTATATTTGTACCCTGAACCTTCAAAATAGTAGAATTAAGCCTAATTAGTGATAATTTAGTGATTTTCAAGAATAAAATATTCAAAGTATAAGGACATATATACAACTTATCTTTTAATATAGTTTGAATATAAAATTGCTCTTTCATGTGTAATATTAGATCTTTCGAGTATTTTTTACATTTGTACCCTAGACCTTCAAAATTGTAGAATTAAGCTAAATTAGCCATATTTAAGTGATTTTTAAGACCAAAATATTCAAAATATAGGGATATGTATACAAGTTATCTTTTAATATAGTTGGAATGTGAAATTGCTCTTTCTAGAGTAAAATTACATATTCTGTGCATTTTTTACATTCGTACCTTTGACCTTTAAAATAGTAGAATTAAGCCTAATTAGTGATAATTTAGTTATTTTCAAGAATAAAATATTCAAAGTATAAGGACATATATACAACTTATCTTTTACTATAGTTTGAATATAAAATTGCTCTTTCATGTGTAATATTAGATCTTTCGAGTATTTTTTACATTTGTACCCTAGACCTTCAAAATTGTAGAATTAAGCTAAATTAGCCATAATTAAGTGATTTTTAAGACCAAAATATTCAAAATATAGGTATATGTATATAATTTATCTCTTAATATAGTTAGAATGTGAAATTGCTCTTTCTTGGATAAAATTAGATATTGTTGCATTTTTTATATTTGTACCTGAACCTTCAAAATAGTAGAATTAAGCCTAATTAGTGATAATTAAGCAATTTGTAAGACTAAAATGTTAAAAATATAGGGATATGTATACAATTTATCTTTTAAGTTAATCGGAATGTGAAATTGCTCTTTCATGTGGAAAATTACATATTTTGTGCATTTGTACCTTTGACCTTTAAAATAGTAGAATTAAGCCTAATTAGTGATAATTTAGTGATTTTCAAGAATAAAATATTCAAAGTATAAGGACATATATACAACTTATCTTTTAATATAGTTTGAATATAAAATTGCTCTTTCATGTGTAATATTAGATCTTTCGAGTATTTTTTACATTTGTACCCTAGACCTTCAAAATTGTAGAATTAAGCTAAATTAGCCATATTTAAGTGATTTTTAAGACCAAAATATTCAAAATATAGGTATATGTATATAATTTATCTCTTAATATAGTTAGAATGTGAAATTGCTCTTTCTTGGATAAAATTAGATATTGTTGCATTTTTTATATTTGTACCTGAACCTTCAAAATAGTAGAATTAAGCCTAATTAGTGATAATTAAGCAATTTGTAAGACTAAAATGTTAAAAATATAGGGATATGTATACAATTTATCTTTTAAGATAATTGGAATGTGAAATTGCTCTTTCATGTGGAAAATTACATATTTTGTGCATTTTCTACATTTGTACCTTTCACCATAGTAGAATTAAGCCTAATTAGTGATAATTTAGTGATTTTCAAGAATAAAATATTCAAAGTATAAGGACATATATACAACTTATCTTTTAATATAGTTTGAATATAAAATTGCTCTTTCATGTGTAATATTAGATCTTTCGAGTATTTTTTACATTTGTACCCTAGACCTTCAAAATTGTAGAATTAAGCTAAATTAGCCATAATTAAGTGATTTTTAAGACCAAAATATTCAAAATATAGGTATATGTATATAATTTATCTCTTAATATAGTTAGAATGTGAAATTGCTCTTTCTTGGATAAAATTAGACATTGTTGCATTTTTTATATTGGTACCCTGAACCTTCAAAATAGTAGAATTAAGCCTAATTAGTGATAATTTAGTGATTTTCAAGAATAAAATATTCAAAGTATAAGGACATATATACAACTTATCTTTTAATATAGTTTGAATATAAAATTGCTCTTTCATGTGTAATATTAGATCTTTCGAGTATTTTTTACATTTGTACCCTAGACCTTCAAAATTGTAGAATTAAGCTAAATTAGCCATAATTAAGTGATTTTTAAGACCAAAATATTCAAAATATAGGTATATGTATATAATTTATCTCTTAATATAGTTAGAATGTGAAATTGCTCTTTCTTGGATAAAATTAGATATTGTTGCATTTTTTATATTTGTACCCTGAACCTTCAAAATAGTAGAATTAAGCCTAATTAGTGATAATTAAGCAATTTGTAAGACTAAAATGTTAAAAATATAGGGATATGTATACAATTTATCTTTTAAGATAATTGGAATGTGAAATTGCTCTTTCATGTGGAAAATTACATATTTTGTGCATTTGTACCTTTGACCTTTAAAATAGTAGAATTAAGCCTAATTAGTGATAATTTAGTGATTTTCAAGAATAAAATATTCAAAGTATAAGGACATATATACAACTTATCTTTTAATATAGTTTGAATATAAAATTGCTCTTTCATGTGTAATATTAGATCTTTCGAGTATTTTTTACATTTGTACCCTAGACCTTCAAAATTGTAGAATTAAGCTAAATTAGCCATAATTAAGTGATTTTTAAGACCAAAATATTCAAAATATAGGTATATGTATATAATTTATCTCTTAATATAGTTAGAATGTGAAATTGCTCTTTCTTGGATAAAATTAGATATTGTTGCATTTTTTATATTTGTACCCTGAACCTTCAAAATAGTAGAATTAAGCCTAATTAGTGATAATTAAGCAATTTGTAAGACAAAAATGTTAAAAATATCGGGATATGTATAAAATTTATCTTTTAAGATAATTGGAATGTGAAATTGCTCTTTCATGTGGAAAATTACATATTTTGTGCATTTGTACCTTTGACCTTTAAAATAGTAGAATTAAGCCTAATTAGTGATAATTTAGTGATTTTCAAGAATAAAATATTCAAAGTATAAGGACATATATACAACTTATCCTTTAATATAGTTTGAATATAAAATTGCTCTTTCATGTGTAATATTAGATCTTTCGAGTATTTTTTACATTTGTACCCTAGACCTTCAAAATTGTAGAATTAAGCTAAATTAGCCATAATTAAGTGATTTTTAAGCCCAAAATATTCAAAATATAAGTATATGTATATAATTTATCTCTTAATATAGTTAGAATGTGAAATTTCTGTTTCTTGGATAAAATTAGATATTGTTGCATTTTTTATATTTGTACCCTGAACCTTTAAAATAGTATAATTAAGCCTAATTAATGATAATTAAGCAATTTGTAAGACTAAAATGTTTAAAATATAGGGATATGTATACAATTTATCTTTTAAGATAATTGGAATGTGAAATTGCTCTTTCATGTGGAAAATTACATATTTTGTGCATTTGTACCTTTGACCTTTAAAATAGTAGAATTAAGCCTAATTAGTGATAATTTAGTGATTTTCAAGAATAAAATATTCAAAGTATAAGGACATATATACAACTTATCCTTTAATATAGTTTGAATATAAAATTGCTCTTTCATGTGTAATATTAGATCTTTCGAGTATTTTTTACATTTGTACCCTAGACCTTCAAAATTGCAGAATTAAGCTAAATTGGACATAGTTAAGTGATTTTTAAGACCAAAATATTCAAAATATAGGTATATGTATATAATTTATCTCTTAATATAGTTAGAATGTGAAATTGCTCTTTCTTGGATAAAATTAGATATTGTTGCATTTTTTATATTTGTACCCTGAACCTTCACAATAGTAGAATTAAGCCTAATTAGTGATAATTAAGCAATTTGTAAAACAAAAATGTTTAAAATATAGGGATATGTATACAATTTATCTTTTAAGATAATTGGAATGTGACATTGCTCTTTCATGTGGAAAATTACATATCTTGTGCATTTTCTACATTTGTACCTTTGACCTTTAAAATAGTAGAATTAAGCCTAATTAGTGATAATTTAGTGATTTTCAAGAATAAAATATTCAAAGTATAAGGACATATATACAACTTATCTTTTAATATAGTTTGAATATAAAATTGCTCTTTCATGTGTAATATTAGATATTTTGAGTATTTTTTACATTTGTACCCTAGACCTTCAAAATTGTAGAATTAAGCTAAATTAGCCATAATTAAGTGATTTTTAAGACCAAAATATTCAAAATATAGGTATATGTATATAATTTATCTCTTAATATAGTTAGAATGTGAAATTGCTCTTTCTTGGATAAAATTAGATATTGTTGCATTTTTTATATTTGTACCCTGAACCTTTAAAATAGTAGAATTAAGCCTAATTAGTGATAATTAAGCAATTTGTAAGACTAAAATGTTTAAAATATAGGGATATGTATACAATTTATCCTTTAAGATAATTGGAATGTGACATTGCTCTTTCACGTGGAAAATTACATATCTTGTGCATTTTCTACATTTGTACCTTTGACCTTTAAAATAGTAGAATTAGGCCTAATTAGTGATAATTTAGTGATTTTCAAGAATAAAATATTCAAAGTATAAGGACATATATACAACTTATCTTTTAATATAGTTTGAATATAAAATTGCTCTTTCATGTGTAATATTAGAACTTTCGAGTATTTCTTACATTTGTACCCTAGACCTTCAAAATTGTAGAATTAAGCTAAATTAGCCATAATTAAGTGATATTTAGAATCAAAATATTCAAAATATAGGTATATGTATATAATTTATCTCTTAATATAGTTAGAATGTGAAATTGCTCTTTCTTGGATAAAATTAGATATTGTTGCATTTTTTATATTTGTACCCTGAACCTTCAAAATAGTAGAATTAAGCCTAATTAGTGATAATTAAGCAATTTGTAAGACAAAAATGTTAAAAATATAGGGATATGTATACAATTTATCTTTTAAGATAATTGGAATGTGAAATTGCTCTTTCATGTGGAAAATTACATATTTTGTGCATTTGTACCTTTGACCTTTAAAATAGTAGAATTAAGCCTAATTAGTGATAATTTAGTGATTTTCAAGAATAAAATATTCAAAGTATAAGGACATATATACAACTTATCTTTTAATATAGTTAGAATGTGAAATTGCTCTTTCATGTGTAATATTAAAAATATAGGTATATGTATATAATTTATCTCTTAAGACCAAAATATTCAAAGTATAATTACGCCTAATTAGTGATAATTAAGCAATTTGTAAGACTAAAATGTTAAAAATATAGGGATATGTATACAATTTATCTTTTAAGATAATTGGAATGTGAAATTGCTCTTTCATGTGGAAAATTACATATTTTGTGCATTTGTACCTTTGACCTTTAAAATAGTAGAATTAAGCCTAATTAGTGATAATTTAGTGATTTTCAAGAATAAAATATTCAAAGTATAAGGACATATATACAACTTATCTTTTAATATAGTTTGAATATAAAATTGCTCTTTCATGTGTAATATTAGATCTTTCGAGTATTTTTTACATTTGTACCCTAGACCTTCAAAATTGTAGAATTAAGCTAAATTGGACATAATTAAGTGATTTTTAAGACCAAAATATTCAAAATATAGGTATATGTATATAATTTATCTCTTAATATAGTTAGAATGTGAAATTGCTCTTTCTTGGATAAAATTAGATATTGTTGCATTTTTTATATTTGTACCCTGAACCTTCAAAATAGTAGAATTAAGCCTAATTAGTGATAATTAAGCAATTTGTAAGACAAAAATGTTAAAAATATCGGGATATGTATAAAATTTATCTTTTAAGATAATTGGAATGTGAACTTGCTCTTTAATGTGGAAAATTACATATTTTGTGCATTTTATTTGTACCTTTGACCTTTAAAATAGTAGAATTAAGCCTAATTAGTGATAATTTAGTGATTTTCAAGAATAAAATATTCAAAGTATAAGGACATATATACAACTTATCTTTTAATATAGTTTGAATATAAAATTCCCCTTTCATGTGTAATATTAGATCTTTCGAGTATTTTTTACATTTGTACCCTAGACCTTCAAAATTGTAGAATTAAGCTAAATTAGCCATAATTAAGTGATTTTTAAGACCAAAATATTCAAAATATAGGTATATGTATATAATTTATCTCTTAATATAGTTAGAATGTGAAATTGCTCTTTCTTGGATAAAATTAGATATTGTTGCATTTTTTATATTTGTACCCTGAACCTTCAAAATAGTAGAATTAAGCCTAATTAGTGATAATTAAGCAATTTGTAAGACTAAAATGTTAAAAATATAGGGATATGTATACAATTTATCTTTTAAGATAATTGGAATGTGAAATTGCTCTTTCATGTGGAAAATTACATATTTTGTGCATTTGTACCTTTGACCTTTAAAATAGTAGAATTAAGCCTAATTAGTGATAATTTAGTGATTTTCAAGAATAAAATATTCAAAGTATAAGGACATATATACAACTTATCCTTTAATATAGTTTGAATATAAAATTGCTCTTTCATGTGTAATATTAGATCTTTCGAGTATTTTTTACATTTGTACCCTAGACCTTCAAAATTGCAGAATTAAGCTAAATTGGACATATTAAGTGATTTTTAAGACCGAAATATTAAAAATATAGGTATATGTATATAATTTATCTCTTAATATAGTTAGAATGTGAAATTGCTCTTTCTTGGATAAAATTAGATATTGTTGCATTTTTTATATTTGTACCCTGAACCTTCACAATAGTAGAATTAAGCCTAATTAGTGATAATTAAGCAATTTGTAAAACAAAAATGTTTAAAATATAGGGATATGTATACAATTTATCTTTTAAGATAATTGGAATGTGACATTGCTCTTTCATGTGGAAAATTACATATCTTGTGCATTTTCTACATTTGTACCTTTGACCTTTAAAATAGTACAATTAAGCCTAATTAGTGATAATTTAGTGATTTTCAAGAATAAAATATTCAAAGTATAAGGACATATATACAACTTATCTTTTAATATAGTTTGAATATAAAATTGCTCTTTCATGTGTAATATTAGATATTTTGAGTATTTTTTACATTTGTATCCTAGACCTTCAAAATTGTACAATTAAGCTAAATTAGCCATAATTAAGTGATTTTTAAGACCAAAATATTCAAAATATAGGTATATGTATATAATTTATCTCTTAATATAGTTAGAATGTGAAATTGCTCTTTCTTGGATAAAATTAGATATTGTTGCATTTTTTATATTTGTACCCTGAACCTTCAAAATAGTAGAATTAAGCCTAATTAGTGATAATTAAGCAATTTGTAAGACTAAAATGTTAAAAATATACGGATATGTATACAATTTATCTTTTAAGATAACTGGAATGTGAAATTGCTCTTTCATGTGGAAAATTACATATTTTGTGCATTTTCTACATTTGTACCTTTGACCTTTAAAATAGTAGAATTAAGCCTAATTAGTGATAATTTAGTGATTTTCTAGAATAAAATATTCAAAGTATAAGGACATATATACAACTTATATTTTAATATAGTTTGAATATAAAATTGCTCTTTCATGTGTAATATTAGATATTTTGAGTATTTTTTACATTTGTACCCTAGCCCTTCAAAATTGTAGAATTAAGCTAAATTGGCCATAATTGACCTTTCATGTGTAATATTAGATCTTTCGAGTATTTTTTACATTTGTACCCTAGACCTTCAAAATTGTAGAATTAAGCTAAATTAGCCATAATTAAGTGATTTTTAAGACCAAAATATTCAAAATATAGGTATATGTATATAATTTATCTCTTAATATTGTTAGAATGTGAAATTGCTCTTTCTTGGAGAAAATTAGATATTGTTGGATTTTTTATATTTGTACCCTGAACCTTCAAAATAGTAGAATTAAGCCTAATTAGTGATAATTAAGCAATTTGTAAGACTAAAATGTTAAAAATATAGGGATATGTATACAATTTATCTTTTAAGATAATTGGAATGTGAAATTGCTCTTTCATGTGGAAAATTACATATTTTGTGCATTTGTACCTTTGACCTTTAAAATAGTAGAATTAAGCCTAATTAGTGATAATTTAGTGATTTTCAAGAATAAAATATTCAAAGTATAAGGACATATATACAACTTATCTTTTAATATAGTTTGAATATAAAATTGCTCTTTCATGTGTAATATTAGATCTTTCGAGTATTTTTTACATTTGTACCCTAGACCTTCAAAATTGTAGAATTAAGCTAAATTAGCCATAATTAAGTGATTTTTAAGACCAAAATATTCAAAATATAGGTATATGTATATAATTTATCTCTTAATATAGTTAGAATGTGAAATTGCTCTTTCTTGGATAAAATTAGATATTTTCTGTATTTTTGCATTTGTACCCTGAACCTTCAAAATAGTAGAATTAAGCCTAATTAGTGATAATTAAGCAATTTGTAAGACTAAAATGTTAAAAATATAGGGATATGTATACAATTTATCTTTTAAGATAATTGGAATGTGAAATTGCTCTTTCATGTGGAAAATTACATATTTTGTGCATTTTCTACATTTGTACCTTTCACCATAGTAGAATTAAGCCTAATTAGTGATAATTTAGTGATTTTCTAGAATAAAATATTCAAAGTGTAAGGACATATATACAACTTATCTTTTAATATAGTTTGAATATAAAATTGCTCTTTCATGTGTAATATTAGATCTTTTGAGTATTTTTTACATTTGTACCCTAGACCTTCAAAATTGTAGAATTAAGCTAAATTAGCCATAATTAAGTGATTTTTAAGACCAAAATATTCAAAATATAGGTATATGTATATAATTTATCTCTTAATATAGTTAGAATGTGAAATTGCTCTTTCTTGGATAAAATTAGATATTGTTGCATTTTTAAATTTGTTCCCCAAACCTTCAAAATAGTAGAATTAAGCCTAATTAGTGATAATTAAGCAATTTGTAAGACTAAAATGTTAAAAATATAGGGATATGTATACAATTTATCTTTTAAGATAATTGGAATGTGAAATTGCTCTTTCATGTGGAAAATTACATATTTTGTGCATTTTCTACATTTGTACCTTTCACCATAGTAGAATTAAGCCTAATTAGTGATAATTTAGTGATTTTCTAGAATAAAATATTCAAAGTATAAGGACATATATACAACTTATCTTTTAATATAGTTTGAATATAAAATTGCTCTTTCATGTGTAATATTAGATATTTTGAGTATTTTTTACATTTGTACCCTAGACCTTCAAAATTGTAGAATTAAGCTAAATTAGCCATAATTAATTGATTTTTAAGACCAAAATATTCAAAATATAGGTATATGTATATAATTTATCTCTTAATATAGTTAGAATGTGAAATTGCTCTTTCTTGGATAAAATTAGATATTGTTGCATTTTTTATATTTGTACCTTGAACCTTCAAAATAGTAGAATTAAGCCTAATTAGTGATAATTAAGCAATTTGTAAGACTAAAATGTTAAAAATATAGGGATATGTGTACAATTTACCTTTTTAACATAGTTGGAATGTGAAATTGCTCTTTCATGTGGAAAATTACATATTTTGTGCATTTGTACCTTTGACCTTTAAAATAGTAGAATTAAGCCTAATTAGTGATAATTTAGTGATTTTCAAGAATAAAATATTCAAAGTATAAGGACATATATACAACTTATCTTTTAATATAGTTTGAATATAAAATTGCTCTTTCATGTGTAATATTAGATCTTTCGAGTATTTTTTACATTTGTACCCTAGACCTTCAAAATTGTAGAATTAAGCTAAATTAGCCATAATTAAGTGATTTTTAAGACCAAAATATTCAAAATATAGGTATATGTATATAATTTATCTCTTAATATAGTTAGAATGTGAAATTGCTCTTTCTTGGATAAAATTAGATATTGTTGCATTTTTTATATTTGTACCCTGAACCTTCACAATAGTAGAATTAAGCCTAATTAGTGATAATTAAGCAATTTGTAAGACTAAAATGTTTAAAATATAGGGATATGTATACAATTTATCTTTTAAGATAATTGGAATGTGACATTGCTCTTTCACGTGGAAAATTACATATCTTGTGCATTTTCTACATTTGTACCTTTGACCTTTAAAATAGTAGAATTAAGCCTAATTAGTGATAATTTAGTAATTTTTAAGAATAAAATATTCAAAGTATAAGGACATATATACAACTTATCTTTTAATATAGTTTGAATATAAAATTGCTCTTTCATGTGTAATATTAGATATTTTGAGTATTTTTTACATTTGTACCCTAGACCTTCAAAATTGTAGAATTAAGCTAAATTAGCCATAATTAAGTGATTTTTAAGACCAAAATATTCAAAATATAGGTATATGTATATAATTTATCTCTTAATATAGTTAGAATGTGAAATTGCTCTTTCTTGGACAAAATTAGATATTGTTGCATTTTTTATATTTGTACCCTGAACCTTCAAAATAGTAGAATTAAGCCTAATTAGTGATAATTAAGCAATTTGTAAGACTAAAATGTTAAAAATATAGGGATATGTATACAATTTATCTATTAAGATAATTGGAATGTGAAATTGCTCTTTCATGTGGAAAATTACATATTTTGTGCATTTGTACCTTTGACCTTTAAAATAGTAGAATTAAGCCTAATTAGTGATAATTTAGTGATTTTCAAGAATAAAATAATCAAAGGATAAGGACATATATACAACTAATCTATTAATATAGTTTGAATATAAAATTTCTCTTTCATGTGTAATATTAGATCTTTTGAGTATTTTTTACATTTGTACCCTAGACCTTCAAAATTGTAGAATTAAGCTAAATTAGCCATAATTAAGTGATTTTTAAGACCAAAATATTCAAAATATACGTATATGTATATAATTTATCTCTTAATATAGTTAGAATGTGAAATTGCTCTTTCTTGGATAAAATTAGATATTGTTGCATTTTTTATATTTGTACCCTGAACCTTCAAAATAGTAGAATTAAGCCTAATTAGTGATAATTAAGCAATTTGTAAGACTAAAATGTTAAAAATATGGGGATATGTATACAATTTATCTTTTAAGATAATTGGAATGTGACATTGCTCTTTCATGTGGAAAATTACATATCTTGTGCATTTTCTACATTTGTACATTTGACCTTTAAAATAGAAGAATTAAGCCTAATTAGTGATAATTTAGTGATTTTCAAGAATAAAATATTCAAAGTATAAGGACATATATACAACTTATCTTTTAATATAGTTTGAATATAAAATTGCTCTTTCATGTGTAATATTAGATCTTTCGCGTATTTTTTACATTTGTACCCTAGACCTTCAAAATTGCAGAATTAAGCTAAATTAGCCATAATTAAGTGATTTTTAAGACCAAAATATTCAAAATATAGGTATATGTATATAATTTATCTCTTAATATAGTTAGAATGTGAAATTGCTCTTTCTTGGATAAAATTAGATATTGTTGCATTTTTTATATTTGTACCCTGAACCTTTAAAATAGTAGAATTAAGCCTAATTAGTGATAATTAAGCAATTTGTAAGACTAAAATGTTTAAAATATAGGGATATGTATACAATTTATCTTTTAAGATAATTGGAATGTGACATTGATCTTTCACGTGGAAAATAAATATCTTGTGCATTTTCTACATTTGTACCTTTGACCTTTAAAATAGTAGAATTAAGCTTAATTAGTGATAATTTAGTGGTTTTCAAGAATAAAATATTCAAAGTATAAGGACATATATACAACTTATCTTTTAATATAGTTTGAATATAAAATTGCTCTTTCATGTGTAATATTAGATATTTTGAGTATTTTTTACATTTGTACCCTAGACCTTCAAAATTGTAGAATTAAGCTAAATTAGACATAATTAAGTGATTTTTAAGACCACAATATTCAAAATATAGGTATATGTATATAATTTATCTCTTAATATAGTTAGAATGTGAAATTGCTCTTTCTTGGATAAAATTAGATATTGTTGCATTTTTTATATTTGTACCCTGAACCTTTAAAATAGTAGAATTAAGCCTAATTAGTGATAATTAAGCAATTTGTAGACTAAAATGTTAAAAATATAGGGATATGTATACAATTTATCTTTTAAGATAACTGGAATGTGAAATTGCTCTTTCATGTGAAAAATTACATATTTTGTGCATTTTCTACATTTGTACCTTTGACCTTTAAAATAGTAGAATTAAGCCTAATTAGTGATAATTTATTGATTTTCAAGAATAAAATATTCAAAGTATAAGGACATATGTACAACTTATCTTTTAATATAATTTGAATATAAAATTGCTCTTTCATGTGTAATATTAGATATTTTGAGTATTTTTTACATTTGTAGCCTAGACCTTCAAAATTGTAGAATTAAGCTAAATTAGCCATAATTAATTGATTTTTAAGACCAAAATATTCAAAATATAGGTATATGTATATAATTTATCTCTTAATATAGTTAGAATGTGAAATTGCTCTTTCTTGGACAAAATTAGATATTGTTGCATTTTTTATATTTGTACCCTGAACCTTCAAAATAGTAGAATTAAGCCTAATTAGTGATAATTAAGCAATTTGTAAGACAAAAATGTTAAAAATATAGGGATATGTATACAATTTATCTTTTAAGATAATTGGAATGTGAAATTGCTCTTTCATGTGGAAAATTACATATCTTGTGCATTCTCTACATTTGTACCTTTGACCTTCAAAATAGTAGAAGTAAGCCTAATTAGTGATAATTTAGTGATTTTCAAGAATAAAATATTCAAAGTATAAGGACATATGTACAACTTATCTTTTAATATAGTTTGAATATAAAATTGCTCTTTCATGTGTAATATTAGATATTTTGAGTATTTTTTACATTTGTACCCTAGACCTTCAAAATTGTAGAAATAAGCTAAATTAGCCATAATTAATTGATTTTTGAGACCAAAATATTCAAAATATACGTATATGTATATAATTTATCTCTTAATATAGTTAGAATGTGAAATTGCTCTTTCTTGGGTAAAATTAGATATTGTTGCATTTTTTATATTTGTACCCTGAACCCTCAAAATAGTAGAATTAAGCCTAATTAGTGATAATTAAGCAATTTGTAAGACTAAAATGTTAAAAATATAGGGATATGTATACAATTTATCTTTTAAGATAATTGGAATGTGAAATTGCTCTTTCATGTGGAAAATTACATATTTTGTGCATTTGTACCTTTGACCTTTAAAATAGTAGAATTAAGCCTAATTAGTGATAATTTAGTGATTTTCAAGAATAAAATATTCAAAGTATAAGGAAATATATACAACTTATCTTTTAATATAGTTTGAATATAAAATTGCTCTTTCATGTGTAATATTAGATCTTTCGAGTATTTTTTACATTTGTACCCTAGACCTTCAAAATTGCAGAATTAAGCTAAATTGGACATAATTAAGTGATTTTTAAGACCAATATATAGGTATATGTATATAATTTATCTCTTAATATAGTTATAATGTGAAATTGCTCTTTCTTGGAGAAAATTAGATATTGTTGCATTTTTTATATTTGTCCCAGAACCTTCAAAATAGTAGAATTACACCTAATTAGTGATAATTAAGCAATTTGTAAGACTAAAATGTTAAAAATATAGGGATATGTATAGAATTTATCTTTTAAGATAATTGGAATGTGAAATTGCTCTTTCATGTGGAAAATTACATATTTTGTGCATTTTCTATATTTGTACCTTTGACCTTTAAAATAGTAGAATTAAGCCTAATTAGTGATAATTTAGTGATTTTCAAGAATAAAATATTCAAAGTATAAGGACATATGTACAACTTATCTTTTAATATAGTTTGAATATAAAATTGCTCTTTCATGTGTAATATTAGATCTTTTGAGTATTTTTTACATTTGTACCCTAGACTTTCAAAATTGTAGAATTAAGCTAAATTAGACATAATTAAGTGATTTTTAAGACCAAAATATTCAAAATATAGGTATATGTATATAATTTATCTCTTAATATAGTTAGAATGTGAAATTGCTCTTTCTTGGATAAAATTAGATATTGTTGCATTTTTTATATTTGTACCCTAAACCTTCAAAATAGTAGAATTAAGCCTAATTAGTGATAATTAAGCAATTTGTAAGACTAAAATGTTAAAAATATAGGGATATGTATACAATTTATCTTTTAAGATAATTGGAATGTGAAATTGCTCTTTCATGTGGAAAATTACATATTTTGTGCATTTGTACCTTTGACCTTTAAAATAGTAGAATTAAGCCTAATTAGTGATAATTTAGTGATTTTCAAGAATAAAATATTCAATGTATAAGGACATATATACAACTTATCTTTTGATATAGTTTGAATATAAAATTGCTCTTTCATGTGTAATATTAGAGCTTTTGAGTATTTTTTAAATTTGTACCCTAGACCTTCAAAATTGTAGAATTAAGCTAAATTAGCCATAATTATGTGATTTTTAAGGCCAAAATATTCAAAATATAGGTATATGTATATAATTTATCTATTAATATAGTTAGAATGTGAAATTGCTCTTTCTTGGATAAAATTAGATATTGTTGCATTTTTTATATTTGTACCTTGAACCTTCAAAATAGTAGAATTAAGCCTAATTAGTGATAATTAAGCAATTTGTAAGACTAAAATGTTAAAAATATAGGGATATGTATACAATTTATCTTTTAAGATAATTGGAATGTGAAATTGCTCTTTCATGTGGAAAATTACATATTTTGTGCATTTTCTACATTTGTACCTTTGACCTTTAAAATAGTAGTATTAAGCCTAATTAGTGATAATTTAGTGATTTTCTAGAATAAAATATTCAAAGTATAAGGACATATATACAACTTATCTTTTAATATAGTTTGAATATAAAATTGCTCTTTCATGTGTAATATTAGATATTTTGAGTATTTTTTACATTTGTACCCTAGACCTTCAAAATTGTAGAATTAAGCTAAATTAGCCATAATTAATTGATTTTTGAGACCAAAATATTCAAAATATACGTATATGTATATAATTTATCTCTTAATATAGTTAGAATGTGAAATTGCTCTTTCTTGGATAAAATTAGATATTGTTGCATTTTTTATATTTGTACCCAGAACCTTCAAAATAGTATAATTACGCCTAATTAGTGATAATTAAGCAATTTGTAAGACTAAAATGTTAAAAATATAGGGATATGTATACAATTTATCTTTTAAGATAATTGGAATGTGAAATTGCTCTTTCATGTGGAAAATTACATTCAATGTGCCACCTACTACATTCCTCTTGGAATCACTAAATACATGATAAAGAAACATACATTTGCTTCCACATGGGGTATCAAACATCCAAATACTTCATCCATAAACACCTCAGCATATTCACCCATACATTCACTTCCACACCACATTCACATTTTGAAATGACTTGATAATTAAAGAAACCACACCACAGGCACTATAATCTCCACATTCACATTCACTTCATATACATTCACATCATTTACACTCCAAGTTCATCTCATTCATTTATAGTCCCAGCTCCCCTCATGCATCCCATAAAATATTTATATTTCAATGAAAATAATAAAAAGTAGAAGAAAACATGGATATCAATGAAAATAATACTTTATTATGGATAAGTAATTTACATTCATGAGGTTACTTCAATTGTTTAAATTGAAATTCATTATATACTCAGCCCATTCGTTTCATATTTCATTAAGGTTTGCTTTGGAGTAACTCTTCTTGTTTGCCCATTCATAAAGCACAACAGCCTGCAGCATAGCATTTTAAATTCAATGGACACATTCTTTTGAGCTGAAATCCATCAACAATTGTGAAAAATATAAGATGGTGACAAGTAAAAACTATCTTACTGTGATGACCCGGGTTTTTGAAACACATTTTGTAATACATTTTTCAAAGGCAAGGGTGTCCCCTTAGTAAAAAAAAATTGCAAAACAAAACAGTGGAAATTCTTTTCTTTTAAAACTTGTTTTGAAAATCCAAGTCACCACTTCATACATAACATAAGTAAAATTTATGTACAAAATAAAATTTCATTGAAGGAATATAATTTTATTAAACTTCTAGAATCCATTTAGTGGTTTACAGTATAGCCCGGTATCAGTACAATACCTATCCAAATTACATAATCCAACATTTGCAAACCTCACCATACATTAAAAACTCTCAATACAATACAGTTCCCTCAAATAAAATAAATGTCTTCAAGAGGATGTATGTTGATTGTTTATTCATCCACATCTTCTTAAGTCTTCTATAGTCTTTGAGCTTCTAACCTTCCTTCTCTGTATCTAAGGTATCGTAAACATAGAAACATTTACAATACCTCAGCAAGCTATGCTTGGTAGGGGATACAAAAAGATACTACTTCATCAATATAAGAATACATACCTCAGTCCTTATTTCATCATGGTTATCCATTCATGAGTATTCTCCACATAGGGTATATACATTATTTATGTAGTACATGACAAATTAGTTAATATAGTGAAGATTGCTCAAACTTGTTCCTTCCCCTAGCTATACTTTCACTTAGGAAATCAGTATCCAGCCAATCTTTATAGGCGATTTCCAAGAACTCATGTATTGGCATCTCATCATGCCATGTAATCACATTATGCCTATCATATGTGCATCATAATGCAAAATACATTAGGACTACTATGTGTCAGTCTCAATCCATACAGTGGCCCAGATGACTGCAATCCTCCACTGATACTAACTGTGGAATATCAACTCCATGTCCTCATGGGGTGGACCATGGCTGTCACAGTGGGGCCTTTCCATTATTGCCCCACCTGACATTTAGCCTCTCTTTGGGCATGGTATCCATTATATAAATTTCAAGAAACAGGTGACCAAACCCCCATAACTTCCCTAGCATAGCATCCCCAGTCTCTATCTCTATGTAAAATAAAATCACAAGCCTCCATACTTGTATGAAAAAATATATTGTACATATCAGACAATGTGTCTGTTTAACTAAGGCTGGAATATTTTTTATATCCTATTTTTAGGGTTTTCTTAGTTTCCATATCTCATTACTTTCACCTCATTAGCCTTGATCATCAGATTAGATCAATTTTGATTAGATTATGAGATTGGATCACTAAATTGGATCATAAGTTTTGGATCACTTAGTTGGATCATATGTTTTGGATCACTTAGTTGGATTATATGTTTTGGATCACTTAGTTGGATTATAAGTTTTGGATCATGATTATGCTAAGGTATTAAGCATACTTATATCATGAAGGTCTATAATTCTAGACAGAAAATCTTGTATGTATACACATGGGTCTCTAATACATCTTTGTATGTCCACCTATCTCAAAGTGGTATTAGGTCTTGATTCGTATATCCCAAGTGATATTCCTCCATATTGCTCATCCTAGTCTATAGTCATACAGCTATCATACCATACGTATCAACTTATTCATCTATACAAGTATGTATCACTATGAGGGATATCCTAATTTTCCTTGAATCAGATTTGATCAAGGGTTTGGATTCTCTATCTATGTTCTTCTACATACCCATACATAATTTCTACATATACATACGTAATACAATACTACATTGGTATTCTTATTGTTTTTTATCATTCAAGATCCTGTGGATCTTGTTTGATCATCCTTATCTTGATGGCAATTTTTATTATGATTAAATGATTTACTACATTTTATGCTCTTATTATTATTACTCAACCAATTAATGTTTTATTGGTTGAGGGTAGCTTATTTCGTCCTAAGTCTAGAAGCTCCTCTTATGTCAAATTGGCTAAGGCTTACTAGTTGATCATCCTTATCTTGATGGCAATTTTTATTATGATTAAATGATTTACTACATTTTATGCTCTTATTATTATTACTCAACCAATTAATGTTTTATTGGTTGAGGGTAGCTTATTTCGTCCTAAGTCTAGAAGCTCCTCTTATGTCAAATTGGCTAAGGCTTACTAGTTGAATGGTTGAACACAAAATGGTTACTTCAATCATCATGTAAGGAGGCGTTTAGACTTCACAAATGTCAACGGAAGGTGGGGGAAGAGCAAGGCTCTATTAGAGAACCTCCTTAACGATTATGTCCATCATCTACTAGAATGACCCTAGCTCAACCTTTCATAAGGTTCCTATGAGCATTTAATCCTAAGTACTCTTTCTAATTGATTTTAATTAAATCCATGAACTAAAATGTCATTCATGGAGTTTTATTATGCTCCTAATTTGGACCAAGGAATTTATTCCTTATATTATCCTACTAACTATGGTCCTTACTATCATTAAGTCCTTGTCATACATTCTATGTAAATGTCCTTCCATTCTAATTTCATTTAATTACAATTTCAATGAAATTTCCATTACTTAAGCATTAAAGCATAAACATAAAGCATAAAAAGCATAAATAAATAATTATATAATTAACTCTACTAAGCAAGGAAAATTAAAGAAAATCTAACAAGCTCTAAACACTTATCATGATCCAATGGTCTTAATCGGTCCTAATTCATTTTTCCTCTTTTTAGAGTTTAGATCTTGATCCTTCATTTTATTTTAGATCCAACATTTATTATTGATATAAGTTCATTGTTAAATCATTGATGTATCCCATCCCTTGATTTGATCTTCCTTGATGTACCCGATCAAGGAGATTTTAAGTTATTTTATCCCATTTAAGAGCATAGATCTTGATCTAGCCCAAATTCTCATCATCCATTACATCAATTCATATAATATTAACTTATTATATTCATCAAAACTCATTTATGCTGTAAAATTATCCTTCATCAACTTGATCAAGGAGATTTCTCTTGATTTGTATAGATTTCATGACTTTTAAGGCTAGATCTATCAAGATATTCCTATCCAATTACATATAACCCACTTATTTATCTTATTACATTATTATATCATCATACAACCAGTTTTTATTGATTTGATCATCCTAGATCTTGTAGATCAAGGATGTTAGTATACTTATCAACTTAATTACAGAAAATTTAACGAATTAAAATTACAATTTTATTGGTTTAGTACATTCTAATTATTACAAAGAATCCATCAAAACTTTCTAATCTCAATTTGGATTTCAATTGAGATCAGAATTGAGGTTTAAAGCTTTTAGCCTGTTTTAAGGGCTGAATTTCACTCTTATTATTGTTCTTTATTTGATTAATCTATAGACACCAAATTTCTACTATGATCATGTTTCTTAAGGTTTTGGGACCTTCTGAACACATCCACTAGTTTAGATTTTTAGTTTGGGGTCACCTGGGCTATGATCCAAGATCAATGGCACGAATTTTACTAAATAGAACATGTATATACAATTTAAAACCCATATACTACAAGTTCAGTGGATTCTAGAAGATACAAGGAATCCATATCAAGTTTCAAATCAAAAATTAGGGCTATATCAAGCTCTAAATTAAAGATTTATGTCTTCAGTTCAAAATTGGATGGCCCAGATCAAATCTAGGTCTACGGGTGCCGGGACGATCATCGACCCACTCCCATTATAGTCTACTTCAGGTTATCGGGTGGAGGTGGCTGGCTATGGGCGAGACGTCCTGATCTGGACCGTCAAATTGCCCATGGCTAGTTCTCCCTCGTCTGTTAAAATCAAATGGTCAAATTTCATCCCTTAGCGTTTTTGGGCCCTAGGAATCCATCCAACAGCTCAAAAGTTACATTTGAGCTAGGGATGGATGGGATCTCAACTATCTAAGCCGGATCCATCGTCTACGACGGATCAACGGCAGGGAGATCCCATTCTTGCCGGAAAACTCCATGGAATGGCCTTAATGGAAAGAGGGAGGACATGTGCACCTAAGCCAGTTTGAGGAGGAGAAGTTCACCGGAGAAGGAGAAAAATGCTGGAGAAATAAGAAACCCTAGCTTTGTCAGAAATGTATCCACAGAGCTTGATTTATTCATCGTCGTTGACGAGTAAGGAGGGAAATCTTAGGGCTTTTGAATCTCAACATGTTCTGGAGATGACCAATGGTACTAGATCACCGTTGGAGGGCTAAATTGGCCGTAATAGCTTAAAAACCTCACCGAAGATGGTACCCAGTACCATTTTTTATCTTCATTTTGAATTTTTTGACCATCCAGACGTTTGATCAGCATGGAACTAAAGGTCTCTTGTATATCCCTCCTGTTCTACTAGATCCAACGATGGAGATTAAAATACAACAGCTGGTAGGTGATGGCTAATTCAAATAGGGTTTCTAAGAGGAAACCCAGTCCCATTAGGGACGACACATTCGTGGATGTGCCAAATGGCTCAATTAAGTCTGGAGAGTCTAGTGCATCTATGGACATGCTCACAAGGCTTAAGAGAGAAGGAAAGAAAGATAAGGAAATTGGGGAAGATGAGAGATATTTTTGGAGTTGGGATTCTGGGACATGCTAGGGGACCTCGTGAGGAATATTAGGAAAATTTTTTGGGATTTTTATGAGCTATTTATAGAGGTATTTTGAATTTTACATGATTACTTGAAATCGTCACTTCGATTTCTTTTGAATATTTAAATGTCTTAGGATTCCCACTACCACCTCCTTCTCCACTAGTAGGTGGTAATGGTTTGACTAATGATGGGATGTTTTCTAGATGTTGGATCCCTTTGTGGGTCCCTTGTGGGCCCCACAGATGTGTGAAAAGACCAAATTACCGTTTTATAAAGAAAAATCTATTTTATTTTCCAAGGCTCGGAATTGAGCATACTTAGTGGCATTGGATTCGTATTTCTGAGTACATTCTAGATTTTGATGTCTCAAGTCTTCGTTATTTGTGAATTACCATTTTGCCCTTTTATTCACGAAAATGAAGAACAATATGAATTTTTCATCCATATTCATAAATTGTCATGCTTACAATCATTTTGAAGGGTTCGTTGAATATGTCTTCAATTATACATGTTTCATACCATGATTACACTTCTATGAGAAGTTCATTTTTCA
The DNA here is from genome assembly GCA_035236585.1 of Warburgia ugandensis. Classification (NCBI taxonomy): domain Eukaryota; kingdom Viridiplantae; phylum Streptophyta; class Magnoliopsida; order Canellales; family Canellaceae; genus Warburgia; species Warburgia ugandensis. The sequence continues at coordinate 76,440,620 of CP141129.1, read as the reverse complement.
TAACCCTAATATTCTAGCTTGATTTTCATTAAAATTCTCAATTTCAATATTTATTTAATTTCCTTACCAAAAATTAGGGGTGTTACACTTACCTTTCTTAATTGGGAGACACTAAAACCATCAAGTATTAGAGTCCTCATGTATCATAGCACATAGTACCTACACCCCCAATTAGACTGCTATCTATGGCACTATGCAAGAAGGAAAACAAAAAGGGTCAATAAATACCACATGTAATATTGTAAGTTTAGTTTATAAAATAGAGTAATTAACTATTTTACATACCTTCACATTCTTCTAAGTGAGTTTCGATTGTTGCATAGTCTCGATCAGATTAGCTCATGTTGACCATGCTCTACAAATTTAAATTTTAAATGCATTAGATACAGATAGAAAATTATTGATCTACAAGTAATATGTGAAAAGATTAAAAATTTATTTATGATTTCTATGAGGGCTAGAAGGGCTGCAATCCACAAGAATAAAAAAAGAACACTTGCTCACCATACACATCTAAAACAAGTAGCATCCAATGAGCCCTATATGCATAATCATATGAATTGCAATTAAAGTTTACAATCGTTATGAAAATAAAGAAAAGACAACATACCCATTATTGTAGGGAATCATTAAGCCTTGCCCCCTAGAGCACCGAAAGAATCTTGGTAACATATCATCTACATGCCTCTCCATTGGAATTGCTCTGCTGCTCCACACGTGATGTCATAGTCAAGGAATTGGTACAACACATCCCCGACCTCAAAAAGGCTCATTGCGTCATTCAGGTAACTTCATAAAAGAAATAATTACTACCTATTTTGAAGAAAAAAAAACACATGTAATGTAAAATCTTATAGAAGTAGATATATTTATATAGCCCATGTAGGAGACAATGTGAGGGTGCTCGAGTTGATCTCATTAGCAAACTCATAATAGGTCCTTTGCTATAAGTGGCATCTCAACAATGTCATCAACAAGCGCTCCCTCCTTGATCTGTATGGGTTGATTGCCTTATCTCTGTTGATGAGTCCAAACAGCAACCTTATGGATCGAGGCATGTTAGGTGGGACTTCAATGCAAGCCTTAGATTACTGCTACAGAAGTTACAGATTCAATTAATATTGATCAACAAAGGCATTCAAATTTATGATGAAAAATAAACATAAATAGTAAGTACCGATTTAATTAGTTCAACAATAGCTAAGGGTGCAATAGTGGGTAGCCTCCATGGTGCTTTTTGCTACTGATTAACCATAGATATAGTTAATAAATGATTAAACTATGATCTCTAGCTAAAAATTTTGTTGAGTAAGGTATAGTGTGAAATGATATATACTATGGACTTTATGGGAATGATGAATTCCTCCAGCCAAAGGATGTCATATGCAACTTCATCCCCAACAGTTACAATATTTTCCATTTTTAAAGGAAATGGAAGGTAGGCAGTCACAATTAAACCCATGTTAATGGACACACACTTAGTATGTGGAGGCATACTAATTTCGTGCAAAATGTTTGACTTATGCTCATAGCATGATCGAACTAATAAAACATTTTGATAGGTATCCAAGGAGAATAGGCATTGACCCACTTGCAAATCATAAGTAAATCATACATTGAAGAGGTTGAGATAGTAGACTTACATAAGGTTAATAAAAAAAAGTTCTAGTGTAGTGAATACCTCCTTTGCTGGATTTTCTATCTCGAAGGGTGCAGGTTGTCCTTCGTCAAAATGTTCTTCGGTAGGAGAATTATAGCTAACATGTAATGGAGGTATAAGAGTGATAAAAATATCTAGTAGAAGAGATGTAGAAACTATCACCAAACCCTTGTCATGCAACTGATTAAGTACATTTGTTTCTATCCTCTTATACAAGTCATTGTAAGCCTCTAGATCTTCTTTCATAGGTATTGTTTTATGGAAGAATCTTGAATGAACAATACCATGCCCTATGCCCGTAACTCCACCAAGATGGTCCTTCTTGCCCATACCCTATATATGATGCCATCATTTGCAATGGTGCTACTTAGAGTTCCTTTACTTGCACTTTGTTGGGTAAGAGTGTCTTGTAAGATTTAATTAAAAGGAAATGATTAGTATAATTTTTTAATTGTTTAAAATTGAAAGTAGTCAAGTGTTGCAGGTGGAACCACTTATAATGTGAGAAGCAACTTGTCCAATAGCTTCATTTGTACATGTTTAGGCATTACAACCCACTAAATGTGCCATCTTTTAGAGGGCATGATCAACCCGGATCTATAGTCCCAGCTTTCTTTTGTTGTCAAGCAAGACACTATACTTAAGTAATAATATATATATATATATATATAACTATAGTATAATTTGAAACAAACAAACTATCACAAAGGCTTACTTCACACTCATTTAAATAGGCATAGCCCAACTTAGAGAGGTCGTGCTGTATATTAGTTTCATGCACCTTTCTTCCTCTTTTGCTCTTTACATTCACATTTGTGCATACATAATCAAATGTAATAATTGGATGTTACATATACCTAGTTAAATGAAACATCATTTTAGGACAAACCTCAAATTCATAAACTATTTATTTTTCATATAAATGATAGCCAAGTAAACCTGCTATAGATGTATGTATATAACAATCCATTAATAGCCCATAAAACCATATCTTTTTGATATAAAACATAGCCATGTGAACTTGCTAAAGATCTATGTCTGTAACAATCCATAAATAGTCTATGAACCATGTTTTTTTTTTTTTTATTGAAAACATGGCCAAGTAAAACTACTATAGATATATTTATATAGCAGGCCATGAACAGTCCATAAACCACATATTTTACAATAAAAACATAGCCAAGAAAACTTCCTCTCGATATATGTTTATAATAGTCTCTGAACAATCCATAAACCATGTATTTTTCATAAAAAAAACATAGCTAAGTCAACATGCTATAGTTCTATGTACATAACAGCTTGTGAATAATCCATAAACCATTGATTTTCATTTAAAACATAGCCAAGTAAACTTTCTGTAGATATATTTATATGGTCGTCCATGAATAGTCTATAAACCATGTATTATTTAGATAAAACACAACCTTCTATAGATCTATGTGTATAGTAGTTCATAAACCATTTATTTTTCATATAAAACATGGCTAAGTAAACCTCCTATAGATCTATTTATATAATAGTCCATGAATAGTCTATAAACCATATGTTTTTCATTAAAAATGTAGCCAAGTAAAGCTACTATTGATCTATCTCAATGGTAGTCCATGAACATTACATAAACCATCAATTTTTTCATATAAATCATAGCCAAGTAAAATTTCTATAGAGATATGTATATGTTAGTCCATGAACACTCTATAAACTATGTATTTTTCATAAAAAACATAGCCAAATAAACCTACTATAGATATATGTATATAAATTCCCATGAACAGTCCTTAAACCATGAGTTTTACATAAAAACATGGCCAAGTGAGCCTGTTATAGATCTATGTATATAGCAGTCCATGAATAGTCCATAAACCATGTGTCTTTTATTAAACATGGCCTTGTAAACCTACTATAGATACATGCATGTAACAGTCCAAGAACAGTCCTTAAACCCTATATTTTTCACTAAAAATGTGTATAGTAGTCCCTGAGTAGTCCATAAATTCATATAAAACATAGCCAAGTAGACCTACTATAGTTCTATGTATATAATAGCCCATGAGTAGTTCCCAAACCATAGATTTTTCATATAAAACACAGCTAAGTAAACTTTCTATAGATCCAAGTATATGGCAGTCCATAAAGAGTCCATAAATCATCTATTCTTCATATAAAACATTACCAAGTAAACTTTCTATACATCAATGTATGAAAAAATCCCTAAACCATGTATTTTTTATATAAAACAATGATGTAAACCATCTATGGATCTATATATATAATAGTCCATGAACAGTTTATAAATGTGGAGTTTTTCTTTAGAAACATAGCTAAGTGAACCTACCATAGATCTATCTCTATGGCAGTCCATGAACAGTCCACAAACTATGTATTATTTTATAAAAAAATATCCAAGTAAACTTTCTATAATCTACATAATAAGTAGTCCATGAACAATCCATAAGCCATATATTTTTCTGGTAAAAAAATATCCATGTAAAGTTCCTATAGATCCATGTATACTACAGTCCATGAACACTCCATAAACTATGTAATTTTCTTATAAAACATAGCCAAGTAAACCAGCCATAGATATATGTATATAACAGTGCATGAATAGTCCATAAATCAAGTCCTTTTCAAAGAAAACATAACCATACAAGCTTACAATAGATTTAATATATAATAGTCAATGAACAACTCATAAACCATGTGTTTTTCATTGAAACAAGTCCAAAAAAACCTACTATAGATTTATGCATATAGCATCTCCTAAACAATCCATAAACCATGTATTTATCACTAAAAACATTGCCATGAAAACTTCTGATAGATGTATGTGTATTGCCATCCATGAACCATATATTTTTCATATAAAACATAGCCAAGTAAACTAGCTAGACTTCTATGTACACAATAGTCCATCAACAATCCATAAACCACTCATTTTTCATATAAGATAAAGCCAAGTAAACTTTCTATAGATCTATGTATGTGGCATTCCATGATTAGTCCATAAGCCATATATTTTTAATTGAAAACATAGCCAAGTAAGATTCCTATAGACCTATGTATGTAGTAGTCCATGACTACTCCATAAGCTATGTAATTTTCATATAAAACATAGCCAAGTAAACCTCCTATTAATATATGTATATAAAATCCATGAAAAGGCTATAGCCATGTATTTTTCACATAAAACATAGCACAGTAAATCTGCTATAGTTCTATATATATAATAGTCAACGCACTATCCATAAATAATGTGTTTTTCTTTGAATAAATGTCCAAGTAAAGCCACTATAGGTATATGTAAATAATAGTCCATGGTTAGCCCATAAAACATATATTTTTCTCTAAAAACATAGCCAAGTAAGCATCCTATAGATCTATGTAAATAGCAGTCCATGAATAGTCCATAAAACATATATTTTTCTCTAAAAACATAGTCAAGTAAGCATCCTATAGATCTATGTAAATAGCAGTCCATGAATACTCTATAAATCATGTATTTTTCATATAAAACATAGCCATGTAAACTTCTATAGATATATGCATATAGCAGTCCTTGAATGGTCTACAAACCATGTGTTTTCACTAAAATCATGGCCAAGCTAACATCCTACATATCTATGTATATGGTAGTCCATGAACAAGCCATAAACCATGTAGTTTGAGAAAACATAGTCAAGTAAACTTTTTATAGATCTATGTAGATGGAGTCCATGAACATTCCATAAACCATGTACTTTTTCACATAAAACATAGCAAAGTAAACTTTCTATAGATCTATGTGCATAGTAATCCTTGAATAGCCCATAAACCAAGTATTTTCCACATAAAACATTGCAATGTAAACTTTCTATAGATCTATGTATATGGAAGTCCATGCACAGTCCAAAAACCATGTATATTTTCATTTTAAATATAGCCAAGTAAATTTCCAAATATCTAGGTATATAGCAATCCATGAGCAGTCCATAAACCATATATATTTTCACTGAACATATAGCCAACTAACTTCCTATAAACCTATCAATACAGTAGTCCATGAATAGTTCATAAACCATGTATTTTTCATATAAAATTTATCCATGTAAACCTTTGATAAACCTATGTGCATAATTTGTGACGACCCAGGTTTTTGTAGCACATTTTGAAATACATTTTCAAACGCAGGGCACCCTTAGTAAAACAAAATTGGAAAACAAATAGCAAAAATTCTTTTCTTTAAAACTAGTTATGAAAAACCCAAGCCACCACTTAATACATAACATAAGTATAATTTCTGTAGAAGATAGAATTCCATTGAAAGAATATATTTTTATTAAATTCTAGAATCCATCCAGTGGTTCACAGTAAAGCCTAGTATCAGTACAATATTTGTTCGAATTACATAATCCAAATTTCAACCTCACCATACATTAAAAACTCTTAATACATTACAATGCTCTCAAATAAAACATACATGTCTACAAGAAAATACTCTAATTGATTATTCTTCCAAATCTTTTTAAACCTTCTACAGTCTTGAGCTTCTAACCCTCCTTCTCTGTATCTGAGGTGTTGTAAACATTGAAACATTTACAATACCTCAACAAGCTATACTTGGTAGGGGATACAAAAATATACTACTTTGCTAATATAAGAATACATACCTCAGTCATTATTCCATCATGGTTACCCACTCATGAGTTATTTCAACATAAAGTATATATGTTATTTATGTAGTATAGGATAAATTTGTTAAAATAGTGAAGATTGCTCAAAATTTGTTTCTTTCACTAGCTATACTTCCACTTAGGAATTCAATATTCAGCTAATCATCATATGGGTATTTTCTTTCCAATAACTCATGTAGTGGCATCTCATCATGCCATGGCATTACATTATGCCTATCATATGTGCATCATAATGCAAAATATATTAGGACTAATATGATGTAGTCTCAATCCATACAGCGCGCCCAAATAACTACAATAATCCCTTTTTGCATGGGAGGAACCCTGGTTGTCAAAGTGGTGGCCCTTCCATGATTATCCCACCTGACATTTAGCCTCTCTTTGGGCATGGTATCCATCATATAAGCTTCAGGAAGTGGGTGGCCAAACCCTCATAACTTTCCTAACATAGCATCCCAGTCTCTAGCTCTGTGTAAAACAAAATCACAAGCCACCATGCTTGTATGTAAAATACATTGTACAAATAAGACAATGTGTCTGTTTAACTAAGGTTGGAATATTTTCTATGCCCTATTCTTAGGGTTTCCTTAGTCTTGACATCTCATTACCTTCGCCTCATTTGATTTGATCATTAGATGGATCAATTGCTTTAGATTATGAGGGTGGATCACTTAGTTGGATGATATGTTTGGATCACTTAGTTAGATCATATGGTTGGATCACTTAATTAGAACATATGGTTAGATCACTTAGTTGGATCATATGTGATTAGATCATGACTATGCTAAGGTACTAAGCATACTTATATTATGAAGGTCTATAATTCCAGACAGAAGATCATAAATATATACACATGAATCCTTAATACATTCTTGTACATCCACCTACCTCGAAGTAGTATCTTGATTCATACATCTCAAGTGGTATTCTTCCACATTACCCATCATGGTTTGGATTCATACATCTATTAAACCATACGTATCAAGTTATTTCTCAATACAAGTATGTATTCCAATAAGGGATGCCCTAATTTTTCCTTGAATCATGTTTGATCAATGGTTTGGGTTCTCTATCTACATTTTTCTACATATACATAATACAATATGACATTAATATTCTTTTTTTTTTTTACCATTCAAGATCCTCTAGATCTTGTCTGATCATCCTTGTCTTTATTACAATTTTTGTTAGAATTAGATGATTTACTAACCTTTTATGCCCTTATTATTATTACTCAACCAGTTGATGTTTTACTAGTTGAGGGTAGCTTATTTCATCCTAAGTCTAGATAGCTCCTCTTATGTCAAATTGTCTAAGGCTTACTAGTTGAATGGTTCAACAAAAAATGGTTACTTCAATCCTCATGTAAGGAGGCATTTGGACCTCACAAACATCAACAAAAGGTGGGGAAAGAGCATGGCACTATTAGAGAACCACCTTAACCACCATATTCATCATCCACTAGGGTGACGTTAAGTCAACCTTTCATAAAGTTCCTATGAGCATGTTAACCCTAAGTACTCTTTCTAATTGATTTTAATTAAATCCATGAACATTAAAATGTCATTCATGGAGTTTCATTATTTTTCTAATTTGGGCCAAGGAATTTATATTCCTTATATTATCCTACTAACTATGGCCCTTACTATCATTAAGTCCATGTCATTCATTCCATGTAAAATGTTCTTCCATTCTAATTTCATTTTCAATGTAATTTCCATTACATAAGCATTAAAGCATAAATAATTAAAGAAATAAATCCACAATTAAATCTACTAAGCAATAAAAAATAGTTATATTAACATTCAACAATTTAAATAAAAATCTAGTATGCCATATCTATCCATCATGATCCAATGGTCTTCGTTGATTCTTATTCATTTTTCATCTCTTTTAGCGTTTATATCTTAATCTTTCATTTTCCTTTAGATCTAACACATCTTCATGATATGATTTCATTAGTAGATCATTGATGCATCTCATCAAATGATCTGATCTTCCTTGATCTAACCGATCAAGGAGATCTTAAGTTATTTTATCCAATTTAAGGGCATAGATCTTGATCTATCCCAAATCATCATCATCCACTCCATAAATCCATATGATATTAACTTAATATCCTCCTCCAAGCATATCCATACTGTCCAATCATCCTTAATCAAGTAGATTACCATTCATTTTTGTAGTTTTTACTACTTTTAAGGCTAGATCTCTTAAGATCTACCAATTTAATTACATCTAACCCATTAATTTAAGTTAGTACATTATTATATCATCTTCCAATATGGTTTGATTGGTTGGATCATTCCAGATCTTACAGATCAGGGATGTTAGTACACTTATCTACTAAATTCAGAACATTTAAGGAATTAAACATATGATTTTATTGGTTCAATGGATTCTTCTCATCAATATGAATCCAACCCAACTTTCTGATCTCAATTTGGAGTTAAATTGAGACCAAAGTTGGGATTCTAATTTTTTAGCCTGTTTTAAGGGATAAGATTGGATCTTACTATTTTTTATTAATAACTTAATCTGGACATACATAATTTTTACTTTGATCTTGATATATAGGTTTATGATGCCCACTGAACCCATCCATCGGTTCAGATTTTGAGTTTAAGGTCATCTGAATCATGATCCATGATCATTGGTATGGATTTTACTAAATATCTCATGTAAATACAATTGAAAACCCAGATCTAATAAGTTCAGTGACTTCTAGAATAGACAAGGAATGCACAAAATGTTTCAAATATAAAATTCAAGATATATCAAGCTCTTAATTACAAAAATAAGATTCTAGTTCAAAATTGGACGACTTGGATTATCCTAATAGAAAACGACAAACGGATGGCCAGCCTGCACCTGCACCTGTTACCTCCTATTGCAGGTAGTCAGCTAGAGGTGACCTGCTATGGGCAAGACGGTCCAGATTTGGTCCATCGGATCACCCATGGCTGGATCTCCTCCATCCTTGATTATCAGCTACCCAGAGGGTTTTTGGGCCCCAAAAATCCATCCGAAGGCTCAGAAGTTGCATCTAAGCTCTGGATGGATGGGATCTCAACCCTTCATGCTGAATCCATCATCTCCAATGGATCAACTGCAAGGGAGATCCCATGGATGCCAAAAAACACCCTGAACATGCCGAAATGGAAAGATGGGAGTGAGGGTGGCTTACCTAGGCTAGTCCAGTGAGGAGAAGGTCACCATAGGAGAAGAACCAAGCCGGAGAAGAAGATAGAAAACCCAAAAATAACCCTAGACGTCAGGCATACCTTCAGTCATCAATTTCTCTGGTGCCGTTGTTGGAGAAAGAGGGAAAATAAGGGGCTTTAATAGATCACCCCTTGCTAAAGATATTCAAGGGTGCAATATCGCCGTTTATCGGCCAGATTGGTAGAATAACATGAAAACTCTGCTAAAGATAGTAACCAGTACGTGCTTGAATTTTTTTTTGAGTTTTCTGGAGATCCAAGAAGTGGATTATCATGGGACCAAAGGTATTTGGTAGATCACCTTAGCTCGAACTCATTTGACAGTCAAGATGGAAAACCAACGGCTGGAAGTGTACTGCTAATTCAATTAGGATTTCCAGGTGAAAACCCTAGTTCAGTTGGGGACCACTCATCCTTGGATGCACCCAATGTAGACATGGGGTTGTCTACCCAGGTGTGTTTGGGGACACGTCCATAGAGAATAAGAGAGAAGGAGAGAAAGAGAGAAAAATTGGAGAAGATGGGGAAGTTTCTAGAGCTGGGATCTTGGAACATTCTAGGGGACCTCGTGAGGAACATTAGGAGAATTTTTGGGATTTTTATGAGCTATTTATAGAGGTGTTTTGAATTTTTCATGATTACTTGTAATTATCACGTTGATTTCTTTTGATTATTAAATTGTCTTAGGATTCATACTATCACCTCCTTCTCCACTAGTACGTGGTAGTGGTTTGACTCATGATGGTCTATTTTCTAGCTGTTGGATCCTTTTGTGGCTCCCTTGTGGGCCCCATAGATGGGTGAAAAGACCATTTTACCCTTTTGTGGAGAAAATTCCATTTTATTCTCCTGGGCTCGGAATTGAGCTTACTTAGTGGCGTTGGATTCATATTTTTTAGTATAACCCAAATTTTGATGTTTAGGTCTCGATTATTTGTAAAATTACTATTTTACCCTTTTATACTTAAAAATGAACAAAAATAAAGGTTTTTCATTCGAATTCAGAATTTGTTGTGCTTATAGTCATTTTGAAGGGTTTGTCAAACATGTTTTCAATTATCCATGTCTTATCTCTTGATTCCACTTCTATGAGAAGTGCATTTTTAGTAACCCTAATATTCTAGCCTGAATTTCCTTGAAATTTTCAATTTCATTATTTATTCAATCTCCTTACAAAAATTAGGGGTGTTACATACTCAGGACTTTAGGTTAGACCTGAATATCATACATTAAATGTTTATCTATTGTAATGTTTTCCTTCTTGATTTCTATATCTTACTATTCCTTCTATTGGGATTCTTACTTAAAGAGTAGTATTTCTAGTCCTTTCACTAAGTAATATCTACTTGTACTGTACTATTCCTTCATTGCACTATCTCTTTCCATACTCATCCTCAACTAATGAGTTTAACTCTTTCTATACTCGTCCTCAACTAATGAGTTTAACTCTTTCTATACTCATCCTTCACTAATGAGTCAACTCTTTCTATACTCATCCTTAAATAATGAGTTCATCACATAACTTGTTCTCATCCAATAACATCTTATTTCTTATTCACTCACTATTTCTCATCCTCTAATTGGATTGTCATCTTAATATTAGACATAGGGGTATTGTACTATGATTGGATCAATGGCTTTGATTCCAACTGTGATGACTTGAGTTTTTGTAACACATTTTGAAATACATTTTCAAAGGTAGGGCACCCTTAGTAAAAAAATTTTGCAAAACAAAACAGCGAAAATTCTTTTCTTTAAAACTTGTTTTGAAAAACCCAAGTCACCACTTAATACATAACATAAGTAGAATTTTTTTACAAGATAGAATTCCATTGAAGGAATATATTTTTATTAAATTCTAGAATCCATCCAATGGTTCACAGTACAGCCTGGTATTAGTACAATATTTGTCCAAATTACATAATCCAAATTTCAACATCACCATACATTAAAAACTCTCAATAAATTATAGTGCTTTCAAATAAAAATACATGCCTTCAAAGAAAAGACTCTAATTGATTATTCTTCCAAATCTTCTTAAGCCTTCTATAGTCTTGAGCTTCTAACCCTCCTTCTCTATATCTGAGGTATTGTAAATATTGAAACATTTACAATACCTTAGCAAGTTATCTTGGTAGGGGATACAAAAATATACTACTTCACAAATATAAGAATACATACCTCAATCATTATTCCATCATGGTTACTCACTCATGAGTTATCTCAACATAAATTATTTATGTTATTTATGTAGTATAGGAAAGATTAGTTAAAATAGAGAAGATTGCTCAAAACTTATTCCTTCCCTTGGCTATACTTCCACTTAGGAATTCAATATTCAGCCAATCATCATATGGGGCTTTTCTTTCTAGGAACTCATGTAGTGGCATCTCATCATGCCATGGCATTACATTATGCCTATTATATTGCATCATAATGCAAAATACATTAGGACTACTATGTTGTAGTCTCAATCCGTACAATGCCCTCGGATAACTGCAATAATCCACTGATACCAACTATGGAAATAACAAAATCCATGTTCACATGGGAGGAACCTTGGCTATCATAGTGGTGGCCTTCCCATGATTTCCCCACCCAACATTTAGCCTCTCTTTTGGCATGGTGTCCATCATATAAGTTTCAGGAAGCAGGTGACCAAACCCTCATAACTTCCCTAGCATAGCATCCCCAGTCTCTAACTCTGTGTGAAACAAAATCACAAGCCACCATGCTTGTATGCAAAATACATTGTACATATTAGATGATGTGTCTGTTTATCTAAGGTTGGAATATTTTCTATGCCCTATTCTTAGGATTTCCTTAATCTTCACATCACATTACCTTCACCTCATTTGATTTGATCACTAGATTGGATCAATTGATTTAGATTATGAGGTTGGATCACTGAGTTTGATCATATGGTTGGATCAGTTAGTTAGATCATATGGTTGGATCACTTAGTTGGATCATATGTGATTGGATCATGACTATGTTAAGGTACTAAGCATACTTATATTATGAAGGTCTATAATTTCAGACAAAAGATCATGTATGTATATACATGAATCCGTAATACATTCTTCTACATCCACCTACCTCAAAGTAGTATCTTGATTCCTACATCTCAGGTGGTATTCTTCTAGATTATCCATCATGGTTTGGATTCATCCATTTGTCAACCCATACGTATAAAGTTATTTCTCTATACAAGTATGTATTCCTATAAGGGATGCCCTAATTTTTCCTTGAATCATGTTTGATCAAGGGTTTGGGTTCTCTATCTACATTTTTCTACATATACATACATAATTTCTACATATAAATAATACAGTATGACATTAGTATTTTTATTATTTTTGATCATTCAGGATCCTCTGAATCTTGTCTGATCATCCTTATCTTAATTACAATTTTTATTAGAATGAGATGATTTACTAACCTTTTATGCTCTTATTATTATTACTCAACTAGTTAATGTTTTACAGTTAAGGGTAGCTTATTTCATCCTAAGTCTAGACACCTCCTCTTATGTCAAATTGGTTAAGGCTTACTAGTTGAATGGTTCAACACAAAGTCGTTACTTCAATCCTCATGTAAGGAGACATTTAGACCTCACAAATGTCAACAGAAGGGGGAGGAAGAGCATAGCTTTATTAGAGAACCCCCTTAACCACCATGTTCATCATCCACTAGGGTGACCTTAACTCAACCTTAAATAAGGTTCCTATGAGCATGTTAACCCTAAGTGCTCTTTCTAATTGATTTTAATAAAATCATGAACATTAAAATATCATTCATGGAGTTTAATTATTCTCCTAATTTTGACCAAGAAATTTATATTCCTTATATTATCCTACTAACTATGGTCCTTACTATCATTAAGTCCATGTCATTCATTCATTCATTCAATGTAAATGCCCTTCCATTCTAATTTCATTTAATTACATTTTCAATGTAATTTCCATTACATAAGCATTAAAGCATAAATAAATAAATCTACAATTAAATATGCTAAACAATAGAAGATAATTATAATAGCATTCAATAATTTAAATGCAAATGTATTATGCCATAACTATCCATCATGATCCAATGGTCTTAGTTGATCCTTATTTATTTTTCATCTCTTTTAGGGTTAAGATCTTGATCTTTCATTTTCCTTTAGATCTAACACATCTTCATGACATGATTTTATTGTTAGATCATTGATGCATCTCATCCAATGATCTGATCTTTCTTGATCCACCAGATTAAGAAGATCTTAAATCCTTTTATCCAATTTAAGGGCATCATCCAATCCATAAATCCATATGTTATTAACATAATATCTTTATCCAAACATATCCATACTATCCAATCATCCTTGATTAAGGAGATTACCATTCATTTTTATGGTTTTTACTACTTTTAAGGCTAGATCTCTTAAGATCTACCTATTCAATTATGTCTAACCCATGAATTTGAGTTAGAACATTATTATATCATCATCCAACAAGGTTTGATTTTTTTTATCATTCTGGATCTTGTAGATCAAGGATGTTAGTACACTTATCTACTTAAATTTAGAACATTTAATGAATTAAACTTATGATTTTATTGGTTCAGTAGCTTTTCCTCATCATAGGAATCTAACCCAACTTTTTGATCTCAATTTAGAGTAAATTTGAGATCAAAATTGAGATTTTAAAATTTTAGTGTGTTTTAAAGGCTGAATTTTAATATTACTATTTGAGTTAATTTTCTAGGTTGAGAAACCTAGAAATTCTATTTTGATCATGATCCTTAAGGTTTTGGAACCCTTTGAACACATTCAACAGCTCAGATTTTCATTTTGGGATTATCATGATCTTGATCCACTACTGTTACTACTGATTTTGTGATTATCACACTTAAATACAATTTAAAACATACATTTCATGAGTTCAGTACCTAAAACAAGTGATAAGGAATCTACAAAAAGCTTCAAATCTAAACTCAAAGTTATATCAAGTCCTTAATTGAAGATCTAAGTTTTCAGTTAAAAATTGGATGGCTCAGATCAACCCAACAGAAAATGACAAATGGACGACCGGCCTACGCCTGTTACTTAGGTTTACCCATCACCAGGTATGGGTGACTAGTGATAGGTGAGAAGGTCTAGATCTGGACTGTTAGATCACCCATCAATAGATCTACCTCATCTTACAAGATTATTGGCCCAAATTTCATCTCCTAGGGTTTTTGGGTCCTAGGAATCCGTCCAACGGCTCAAAAGTTACATTTGAGCTGTGGATGGATGGGATCTCGACCTGTCGTGCCAGATCCATTGCCTCTGATGGATCAATGGCAGGGGAGATCCCATGGATGCTGAAAAATGCCCTAGACATGCCAGAATGGAACGAGGGGAGTGAGGGTGGCCTACTTGTGTTGGTCTAGTGTAGAGAGGGTCACTGGAGGAGCGAAATTTAGCTGTAGAAGATAGAAAACCATAGGGGAACCATAGATCTCATGTTTTTGAAGAGATCTATTGGCTCATGATTGCTTTTCACTGGCCAAATTGACTAGAGTCTCTTAAATTAACTGCTGGAGATGGTGATACACCAGTGAGGTTTCTTCATCTTGAATTTCTCAATGATCCAAGAGGTGGATCATCATGAAACCAAAGGGCTTTTGTAGATCAACCTTGTCCGACCAAATCCACTTCTTAATTCACAATACCATGTATGCATTAAAATACTTCAATCTTCATAAACATGAAAAACTAATAACCACTACATTGCATCCACATCTTAATTTTTTTATACATTATCACCTATGTATACATTGAATAACAAACATTTTATGTACCTAATACTTCAAACAATCTTTAAAAACATAAAAAACCAAACATCATATACACCTTCCATACACATTCCAAACCACCATCCACTGCAATGCATTGTCATCTTTCTTGATACACTACCACTTGTATACACATTGAATAACAAGTATTCTATACACTTGATAAAAACAATCTTTATAAACATGAAAAGCCAAACATCAAACATCATATACTCATGATTATCTATCAACATCTATCTTTAAAATAATTTATATAAGAAACTGCAACATATGCAATGTTTATGACATCTACATTCACTTCATTTGTAATTCCATACACATTCTATGTAACTCTTTCATTCTTCATCTTGTAAAAGTTATATAATTCAACCACCACATATTGACTTCATGTTCAAACTCTAAATTCACTACATCTATACTCTTTTATTCCCACACCAAAAATTTCCACTCATTCATTGCTTAAAATGCAAATATATATATATATATATATAAAGAAAATGATAAATTCTAAAAGAACATAAACAAGTCAATGAAAAAAATAATTTATTATATATTTCAAGTCCAAGTAGTTACTCCAAATAATCTAATTAAATTCATTACATACTCAGCCCATTCATTTTGTATTTCATTGAGATTTACTCTAAAGTAATCTTCTTGTTTGCCCACTCAGATAGCATAGTAGCCTGAAATAAAGCATATTTAATTAAGTTAAAATGTTTTAGCTAGATCCATAAAAAATGTAGAAAAATATAATATTATGCAAAATAAAAAGTGTTCTACCTTTTTTAAATGGGGACAGGAATACAATCAAATATTAGGGTCCTCATGTACTGCATGACATAATACCCACACTCCTAATCAGACTATTGTTTAGGGCAATGTACAACAAGGACAACAAAAAAGAACTCATAAATATCATTTTTAATAAAGTAAGTTTAATTAGTAATAATTTAAAGCAATTAACTATTTCATATACATTAACATTCTTCCACATGAGTTTTGGTGATTGTAAAGTCTCGGTCATTGTAGCCCATTCCCACCAAGTCCTACAAATTTAAATTTCAAATGCATTATAGATGAATAAAAAATTACTTATCTACACATAACACATGAAAAAAAATAAATGCTTACTTATTTATAATATCCATGAGGGCAGGATGGATGCGCTCTATAAGAATAAAAAAAGAAAGCATGACCACCATGCACATCCAAAATGCACAGCATCCAATGAGACTTACATAGATAGTCATATGGATTGTAATGGAAGTTTACAATCCCTATGTAAAGAATAAATTGGCAAGAAAACAAGAAAATTAAAGCTTACCCGCAATTGTATGGAATCATTAAGCCTTGTCCTTAAGAGCAGCATAAGATGCCTGATAAAATATCTTTAATATGCCTCTCAATTGGCTATTGCTTCGTCTCTCCAGAAATAATGCCAAGGTCAAGAAATTGGTAAAGTGTTCCCTCGCCCTCAAAAAGGCTAGTAACATCATTCAAGAAGTGGCATAAAAGAATTATTACATATACCAATAAAATATAGTTTGTAATAGAACACAAAATGATTTACAAGCATGTGCATATACCCCATGTAGGAGACAATGTGAGGGTACCCAAGCTAATCTCGTAGGCAAACTTGTCATAGGTCCTCTGCCATAAGTGGCACTTCAATAGCTTCCTCGTGAAGCACTCCCTGCTTGATTTGTACAAGATTGATTGTCATATTGTCATTGATGAGACTATAAATTAACCTAAGGGATGGAGGCATGTTAGGTGGGACTTCCACACGCTCCTAGGTCGGCTACTGTAAAAGATGTAAAAAAATTTAGCTAAATAATATAATATTAATGTATGAAGAGGGCTTAATTTATGATGAAAGAAAAACCAAAAATATATACAAGTAGTTATTCCATTGGTGCAATAGCTAAAGGTGACACTAGAATGGCGGCCGTTCTCAATGCCTCATTTTGTTGCTGATTAACCATATAGAGTTATTAAACAATTAAGTGAGGTCTTTAGCTAAAAATAATTAACGAGATAGGTACATAGTATGATAAGATACATACTGTGGACTCTGTGAAAATGACTAGTGCCTCTAGTCAAGTTATGTGATATGCAACTGCCTCCCCAGTAGTTATAACATTTTCCATTTCTAATGGGAATGGTAGGCAGGCATTAGCATTCAAAGCCATAGTAATGGATACTTGCTTTCATGCTCATAGCATGAACCAACTTCCATGATATTTTGATAGGAATCTAAGGCCAATAGGCATTGACCCACCTACAAATCACATATTCAATAGAGAGGTTGAGATATAGAATTATTACAAATGGACAATAAAAATTTATAGCCTTATCAATGTATATACCTCCTAAGCAAGAATTTCCTTTTCAAGGGCAAGCAGATGTCCTTCATTATCTTCTTTAGTTGGGGAATTGTAGCTCGCATGTGATGAAGGTATAGTAGGGTGCGAATGCTAAGTAGGGGGTTGAGGAACAATCATCATACCTCCATGCAGTTGTCTAAATAAATCTCCCTTTATTTTCTCAACGAGCTCATTGTAGGGCTTCTCATCATCTTGAAGTCTAGATATAAGTCCTTCACCAAAGAATTTAGAAGGAACAATACCTCAACCCATGCCCCTAACTCAACTAGGGTGGTCCTGCTTATTGCCCATAGCCCTATACAAGATGTCATCCTTGGCAACAATGTTGCTTAAAGTTCCTGTAGTAGCGCTTTCTTGAGTAAGAATGTCCTGCAAAATTTAATTAGAAAGACATGATCATTTCATCTAATTAATTGTAAAAAATTTATAGATAGGTGGAAACACTTACTATGCATGAAGTAATTTGTGTAGTAGCTTCATTTGCAAACTTGTTACTGGTGCAGCCTACTGAATGCGCCATCTTCCAAAGGATGGAGTGATCAATGGGCTTCGTAGTCCCAGCTTGTTTTTGCTGCCAAGCAAAGGCACTATAGTTAGAGAACATATATATAACTATAGTAGCACTAAATTGAATGGTATAAATTGTCACAGATGCTTACTTTGTGCTCTTTTAAATGAGCTTAGCCCATCCTAGATAAGTGTTGCTGCATATTTGTTTCATGCACCTTTCTTGCCCTTGCACTCTTTGCTTGCATATTTTTACATGTGTGATCAAGTGCACTAATTGAATGTTACATGTAATTAAAAGAATAATGCCTCATTTCTACACATACCTCAAACTCGGTGGAGATGCGGTTCTATACAAATGCATTCCAAGCCTACTGGTCAATGACGTCGAAGTAAATGGAAGGCACTGTGTATAGCCTTGGCAGCTCATTGACATTTGGAGCTATGTAGTTGTGAACAAGGTAGTTCTTCCATGTTCTCCATTGCTCATCTGCCCCTTGTAAAGCATGCATCTTCTTGTCATCCGGCACATCAAAGATAGACTACAAATTGAACACATCAAATTACTATATTTGAAAAATAAGGAAAGTTATAATGAAAATAATTCATGTACTTAATGTTTACATACCTTCACCATTTCCCATATTGAATCTTTTGTCAAGGATGGCACATGTCTCCAATCCTC
Organism: Warburgia ugandensis; assembly: GCA_035236585.1. Lineage (NCBI taxonomy): Eukaryota > Viridiplantae > Streptophyta > Magnoliopsida > Canellales > Canellaceae > Warburgia > Warburgia ugandensis. Next base: position 76,421,661 of record CP141129.1, on the reverse strand, counting down.
AAATGTCATAGGAACCATGCTTCTTATTGTAGAGGAGAGGAAATTGCTACAAGCAAGGGCACTCTCACCAATCTCTTGCCCTCTACTATTGTATTGAATAGTTTCTTTAATTCCCTTTGACTCTCTTGATAACCTTTTCCATTGTTTTTTGCCCTCTATACCTTTTTGGAGTAGTGCCCAAGTTGGCCGCTTGTTCATGCTCTTCAATGTGGCCATAATCTTCAGTTTGATGTTCTTCTCGTTCCATCGTTACTACAAAGAAATACTCAATGATATTAGAACCAAAAAGGCTATGTAATGAATTTAAAGAAACCAAATTCCATCCAATAATTGAATTACTAAGTACATATGACCTATGGATATCGACCATTAGGTACTATAGAGAGAACAAGTATATGGCTTAGGAAAATGACACTCGACATAGTACTTAAATAAAGAGAAATGCCATAAGATGATGTATAGACTATGAATGTGATAGGGAGATGAATATGATATAAGCCATGGAAATTCCATAACAAACTAAATGCAATGACTATGTCATGGAAATTCACATGTGGTAAGCTATGGAAATGCTATCAAAGAAACACATAACAATGAGATAAGCCATGACATGATGTGATAATATTTAGGTTATAAATTAGTGACCAAAGTATTAAACATGAAACATTGTGACAATGATTATCAAAGTGGAAGCTAAATGAACATGGCTGGTTGAACAATTATCGTAAGACATGAACTTGAACTAGTAAGAAAATACATTCATGAAGTACCTGGCATGACTAGCTAGGATTGATAGATCCATGATGTGAAAACTAAATTGAAACTATACTTCCAAGTAGTTTGGTTATGTTATACATGCCTTTGAAAAGAATTACATGAAATAATATGGAAAATCAAATCTATAAAAGGAAAATTCTTAGAAAAACATTGAAAAGCAGTGCATGAAAAATCAAGGAAATGGGAGGATCTAGAACACACTAGTTTTGGGATAAAAGGAAATATAAAAGGCAATACGACATGTATTGGCCTAGTGTTGCCATGAACATGTTAACCAAGTAAATGGATATATATTAGTGTCTTCTTAGCTTTAAAACCTTAAAATGGACTATATTGTGTCATTAACCACTTCATAAACTCTAGAAATATGAAGCATACAACTGTTTTGATTAATTCAGTCATGCAAATAAGGTTCAAGTAGAATCACAAAGATTGGTAGTTAATGCCATTGTTGAACTTTATAAATTATGCTATGTGATGATTTGCATGTTTTATTCTTTTGGTTATGAATACCTTAGAAATGGAATTTCCATGCCATGCACCATGTTTTCCATCTATGTATGAGATTTCTCTTCTCTTCTTTTCTTTTCTTTTTTGCCTAAAGCTAGGCCATGTGTTTCATATTATGAAATTAATAAGAATCTCTTTCAAATTAAATTGGATTTGACTCAGCTATGAATCTTATTCACCAACTTAGCTAGTAAAAAACTTACCAAAAGATTTCAAACCATTGATAACATTGGTACATGTAGTAATAGATTTCAAAACTAGAATCATTACTTTCCATCATAAAAATATTCATAGTTATGGATTACCTATATAGGTTGTCCCAAAATTCTTTGGCTAATGTGTAGGTTGACATCGGATTGAATTCATTAACATCTAAAGCACAAACTCATGGTTTTGGTATTGCGAGTAATTTTAAAGCTACAACACCTATCCTAAGAGAGATTGGTCTTGATTTAAATAGGAAAGCAAATTAGAATAAAATGAAAACATTAATTGGAGTTACTAGATGTTATTACCAAAAATGTTAACAAAAGAAAAGAGGAAGCAATCAAGCACACCTATAAGATTGCACTTGTTAGCTTTGATTCTTCTGAGTGAATACCTCCAAAGCTAGGATTTGCATACAAATCACTTAATTCTCTGTAGAAAAGGATGAAAATTAGTCATTAAGAATAAATCAATCAATAGCAGCAAATGGAGGTACCCCCCCACCCACTGCTTTGATCCCCCCTCACCTTTGTAGCACCTCTTCCCCCCTCCTCACCCCCCAACTGCCTCCTTTCCGGTCCACACCTGAATCCCCTCACTACCCCCCACCCAAACCCCCTCCCTTCCCCCACCTCCCCCTCTCCGATCCCCACTCGAACCCCCACCTCCCCCACTTCGGTCCCTTACCAAACCCCCACCCCATCCTGCACTCCACCTCCCCCTCTCTGGTATACCCCACCCTCGCCCCTAGCTTCCCCCTCTTTGTTCCCCACGCAAACCTCTTCCTTATCCCCCAACTCCCCCTTCTCTACTCCCCACCCAAACCCCCTCCTTGCCACCACCTCCTCCCTCTCGATCCCCAATCGAGCCCTCTCCCCCTCTGGTCCCTACCGGAACCCCACCTCCCCCTCTTCGGTATACCCCACCTGGCCCCCACCTCCTCCCTCTCCGATCCACACCCGAACTCCCTCCCGACCCTCCACCTCCCCCATCTTCGGTCCCCACCCCCACCTCCCCCTCTCGATACCCCACCCCACCCCTCTTCAATACTCCACCCGAACCCCTCTCTAGTACCCCACCTAAACCCTCACCATGCCCCTTCTTCGGTACCCCATTCAAAACCCTACCCCATCCCCTCTCCAATACCCCACCCTGGCCAGCTAGGTATGTACCCCCTTCTCCCTTCTTGATTTTCTTCTTCTCTTCTTTCTTCTCCCTCATTTTTTATCTGCGGTGGGAAGCCTATTTCAAGGTTTAAATGTGGGTGAATAAAGAAGTCATTTATATAAAAAAATGACTTTAAAAGTGTGGACTTTTAAAGCATTTTATGTATAAAACAACTTTAAAATGTTAGAATTTTAAGGTCATTTAGAGAAAAATGACTTTAAAAGCATACACTTTTTTTTTTATAAATTTTTTATTTAATTTTTTTTTGAAATATATACACTTTTTATGCTAGTACTTCATATATAGCATTTAGTTAATTTTAAATGAATATATATATATATATATATTTGATTGACACTATAAGCTTCTAAAGTTTACTTGCACCACAAAATACGGTGATAACAAAAGAAGTACAAAAACTATAGTAATAAAAGAACGTAAGCAAAATAAGATGGTAAATTAATTTTGAGGTGGGAATGTGGGTGTGTTAGATTACATTTTCCTATCCATTTCATGAGCTATATATATGCATGTGTGTGTATGAGATAGAGAGACCATGGTTCTTATATATATATATATATATTAAAGTTTTCTTAACACTAAATTCACATTAGTTAAACTTTTATGTATTGTTATTTGACGTACATACACTAAAAGTGTACACTTTTGATGACAACATGGGTTCATGCATATAGTCTTTGTACGCACACATATAGCTATATATATATATATACATACACACATAACTCATGGCAAAAGAGCTAATTAAAAAATTATAAATATGAAATTAGGGTTCAAGGTTAGGGTTCAAATTCAAGATTCAAGGTTTAGGGTTCAAGGTTAAGGTTCAGGGCACATTGTTAATTAGGTTAGGTTTCTATATACTTAATTCTTAATGAATATATATATGTATGTACATATTTGATTGACACTAAGCTTCCAAAGTTTATGTGCATTACAAAATGTTAAGTGTTTAATTTTTGCTAAAATACCCCTAGTTTACCATTTAATTAAACCATCTAACTCATTAATTTGGTAATTTTTTGGATAAAATATAAAAATTAGCTCAAATCAACCATGCAGCTGTAAATTGTCAAAATTAATGATCAGATGATCAATTGAGCTAAGTAGATGCTTAATGTATGGTTTAGATGACTCTAATCTAGTCTTTGGTTTTACAGATAAACTAAAGGAGGGTTGGATGGCACATATTTAATTTCAATAGTGCAAATCAGTTGGAAGATCAATAAAACAAAGGGATGAAGGGTTCTTAAAAGAAGAAGGTTTCCTAATGGAAGAGGAATCTTAATGTGGTAGAGGAGGAAGTTTCCTAATAGGAAACTAAATCTTAAAGGAAAGAGGTGTAGGAAAATTAGGAAAGAAAAAAAATTATAAAGAGGGGGAATCGTAGGGAGTGGGCGAGTTTTTGAGTTTTTGGGGGGTCTTTTTTAGTTCAGTTTTATTTCCCTTTTGCTTGCCATTCTAATGGCTCCATTGTTCTCCTTGCTTTCATTGTTAAATTTTCTCTCTTTTCCTTTTTTCTTTTGTTATTTATTCAACGCTCCAACCTCAACTCTTTGTTTCTATAGCACACACCTTCCCCATCTATTCACAGCATCACCATCTCCAACTTCCCTTTCCTTACTTATCTCCCCCTCTCCTTCTTTCTCCACACTCCACACCCAAAATCGTATCCCAACTCTACCAAGTTTCCCTTTCAAGCACCACTTTTCATCCCCCTTTCCATGTCCTCACGTTCCCTGTACCACAACCCAACACCTAGTCATCTTCTTTACTCGGCTCTCATCAAACCCAATTCATCGTTTCAAATTCTCTCAATAGACAACCCAACTCCCTAGCCAGCCCAATAGAAGCCAAGCATCTTAGCCCAAGCTCCTCTGTGGTCATCTGCCCTCCACCCATTGATCGTTGGTTTCCCCTGTCCAAGTCGGTCGCACAGACCTAAGTGCATATCACCTGTCGTCCCCCGCATTTGCTTGAACCAGACCAGCACCTCCCATCATCGTCTGACTCTGTTCCAGATGATGTCCATCACTATCTCATCCCGATTTTGGCCAATCTCCAGCCAATCCCGTTTTCTTACATTCTGTCCCTCTCTTTCTTTCGATCAACACCCGCACCAGTTGGAATCCTTAGCCGCATCATCTTTAGCGCCTCTGTTCCAGAAGACGCCTAGAAAAGGCATCATTTTTCTCTCTCACGGCATCAGACGACATCCAGGCATCCCTCTTCCACCAATCTAGCATAGCCCAAATCATCCTTGTCTTCCATGCACAAGCGGCACCGTCATCATTTCTGGGTATCTCTCTAACAGTCATCCCTGGCTTCTTCGGGATTTTCGAGTTTACAAGAGTTTTAAGGAAGTTTTGGGAAAATTTCCCTTTTTTCCCTTAGAAGAATATTTCAATTTACATGTTCTATCTTGTTACTATTACTATTACTATTCATGTTTTATGTTATTTCTGTTTTGGTTATTCGCATTCTATGTTATTCTGTAGTTAATCCAGGAACTATCTTATCCGTTCTTATTTAACCAAATCAAGCGTTCTGGTTTAACCACAGAAAAATTCTTAGTTCTTGTCTATTTTAATTCAAAATTTCAATTAAATTTTATAACATGCTTTTAGGATAGTTTCTAGTTTAATTGTTATTCCTGATCTTCAATTTGGGTTTTGAAGCAGATCTAAGCCATTAATCTTTAAATTCCTTAATTCAATTAGATCTCTAAAAATTTAATGAATCTGACAAATTCCTCTGTCATATCATTAATCCAGGACATGTTGAATATATTGATGGATTCTAATCAAGGGTTGTGATATCAAAATTTAGGAATTAGAAATACTTAAGCGAGGGAATTAGATTTTTATTAATCTTTTCTAGTTTTAGTTTGGTTAAGGTTTTATTGTTTCTTTTTCTGTTCATTCTGGAAATAGACCTCTAGAATCTCACTGTTAAACTGAAGATGAAGTTTGATTTCTTTTGGTTAATTTTTGTCAATTAATTTCATTTTTAAATAATAAAATTTTATTAAAAACTCCAAAATCTTAAAGCACGTCCCTCTGGGATCTACTCGTACTTGCATTAGCTATACCACAATAGCATGTGCACTTGCAGAAAACATCAACAAGTTTTTGGAGCCGTAGCCAGGGATCCACAATGGAGTTTTTATCAAATTTAATTAAAAAATTTAGAAAAATCTAAAAAAGTAAAAAATTGTAGTAATTGCATAGTTTCATCTTTTTAGGCAATTTTAGGTGCAATTTTCAAATTATTTTTTTAGTGCACAACCACCTAATTTCCTGAAATTGGTACTTATTTCTAATTTTCTTTTTCAGGAAAATAGGAAAGTGGAGGAAATTGGCAAGGAAATCTTCATCAAAATGGAAATTTTCCTGCTTTACTAGTATAGGATTTTTTTCTTTTGAATGAATCTTGTAGTGAGGATCCTTGTAAATTGCAATTTCTATTTTAATTTTAAAGGGTTGTATAATATAGGGCAAGTGTGGGGTAAGGTGGCCCATACTTGATCTTCATCAGAAACCCCACTATAAGTTTCCTCACTCATTTAATTCCTAGATTAGGGTTGCATTAAGAGTAAATTTGCATTGTTTGGTAGTGTAACTCATATAGAAAACATCCTTTATAATTGTTGCATTTTTAAGGTTTTGCATTAGTTTATTGCTTTTAATTACATCTTAGGACATGGTTAATGCTTTAAGGCGATATATATGCTGATCGAATTTCCATGGAGTGTGAAATTTAATTAGTAAGGGCACCCTACCCCTATAAGATCAAGGGTGGATTTCATCACCACTCCTTGGCCCGCCTAGGACAATCACATCAAGTGCTCTACCCTACCCTTCAAATCAAATTAAAATCAATCAGAAGAGACCTATAGGGCCATCACATGCTCATCGGACCCTCTTACTAAGATGCTATTTATTGTTACTCCAGTGGCTTTTGAGCACTATGGTTATTGGGGGTTGTCTAATAGAGCCTCACTCTTCCCTCGCCTCTTGTTGATGTTTGTAAGGTCTAAACACCTCCTTACATGAGGGTTATATTAACCACCTTGCATAGAACCTAACTGGTAAGCAATAGCCAAATTTAAAGGAGAGGAGGAGCGCTATATTAGGCTAATTAAAAGCATTATCCCCACACAAATTCAAGAAAATCAATATATTGTTTATTAGCCTAAGGTGTTTGACTGTGCCTTTTGCTTGCATCACATAGAGTTAGAGTTAGCATTTAGAGTAGGATATTTTATATTAGGAATATTTCATGTAAGGACGTCGATCTCAGAACCCTAAGTTACTACCTTTAAACCCAAATATTTAACGCATCCAACACCATGGGGAAAGAAACATAGTTCCTATCCCTATGGCTGAACCACAGCAGAGATTGTACGCAAGACTATTAGATATTTTTATGCTTCACTCCAACTTAATACCCCATCTTGCATAGCTTTACCTCCCACTAATGTCAACCACTTAGAGTTCAAGCTGAGAGTAATTCAATTACTCCCTACTTTTGATGGTCGAGACCTAGAAGACCCATACATACATATCAATGAGTTCCTTGATATTTGTGCCACATTTAAGTTAAATTTTTTATGGATGATTCAATTAGGCTTAGGTTATTTCCATTCTCACTTAAGGACAAAGCCAAGTCATGGCTTAATTCCTTGGAGGTAGGTTCCATACATACATGGGACCAATTGTCTAAGAAGTTTTTGAACAAGTCCTTTCCTATTCACAAAACAAATGGCCTGTAGCATGAAATTATAAATTTCCAACAAAGGGATGATGACCAATATTATGAACGTTGGGAATAGTGGAATGAACTATTGCAAAAATGTCCTCATCATGGATTTGAAAAAGGGTAGCAAGTTCAATACTTCTATGAGGCATTAACACCTCAAAATAGGCAAATGATAGATATAGCGAGTGGAGGGACCCTCATGTTAAAAGATGAAAGTGAGGCTTTCAAACTATAGCCGATAATTATCAACAATGGGATTATTCAAATAGGAGAGAAACAACTAACCATCCCACTAAGAAAGGAGGTATCTATGAGATAGGAGCGCATACTGACTCTATCTTATAAGCTCAACTCTATTGCTGAAAAATTAGGTGGAAGAATGGACAAGCCTGAAACTATGTTTCAATCTTTCATGGCTGCTACATTATCCCAAAAATCTCCACAAGAGGTATGCGTCACTTGTTCTAGTCCAGCCCATTTAACCTCAGCTTGTCCATCTAATAAAGTATTCCCTGAATATCTTGTAGACCAAGCGAATGCATTGAATGCATATCGCCAACCTAGCGACAACCCATATTCTGAGACCTATAACCCTGGATGGGCTAGGCATCCTAATTTGTCTTGGTTAAAGAATAACCGCCAAGGGGGGCCATCTGTAAATCCCCCTGTCCAAAAATTTCCTCTTAGAACTACAATTCCCCATCAACTACCTAGCTTTCAACAACTTTTACAATAAAAGAAACCATATTCAGAGGAAAACATCCATACCATGATAGAACAAATTGTAAAATGTAATGATTATACTAAGAAGGCCTTACTCCAATTGCAAAATGAGAGTAGACAGTCAACCAATGTCAACTCTCAAGCCATAGCCATGTTAGAGATGCAGGTAAGCCAATTGTCAGTTGAACTACATAATAGAGGAAAGCATCAGTTTCCTAGTCAACTCATCTCTAACCCTAAGGGTCAATTTGAGATAGGGTCAAGTTCTCAAAACCCTAAGCCTCATGAGCATTCCAAGTCCATAATCACCCTTAGGAGCGGTCGTCAAATTGATAATGAAGAAGGGCAAGCTATGGAAATTGTAGAGGAAAAAGAGGCAACAAAAGTACATGAAAAAGAGAAAAGACAAAACAAACCTGTAGAACCTATAGTGGACGGTGCCCTATGTGCCTAAAGCCCCGTTGCTCAATGCAATTAAAGACATCCCTGCCTATGCCAAATTTTTGAAAGAGCTGTGCACAACAAAGCAAAAGCTTAATGCGCAAAAAAAAAAGCCTTCCTCACAGAATAGGTGAGCTCTTTGATTCAACACAAGACCTCACCAAATTTTAGAGACCCAAAATGCCCTACAATCACTTGTGTCATTGGAGATCATGTCATAGATAGGGTACTTCTTGACTTAGGGGCTAGTGTTAACTTGTTACCATACTCTGTTTATGAGCAACTAAAACATGGTGAGTTAAAACCAACCACTACCACGCTGCAATTAGCTAATAGATTTGTCAAGATACCTTGTGGTTTGGTTGAAGATGTCTTTATACAGGTGGATAAGTTTTATTACCCAACCTGTATCCAATCCTAGTAGTCAAATCTTAGTCATCCTTGGATGTCCATTCTTGGCAACGTCCAACACCATTATTAACTGAAGGAATGGTGTAATGAAACTCTCATTCGGCAACATGATGGTTAAGCTTAATATTTTTAATGCTGATCAACAACATTTAGACCTCGATGATCCCTATGATGTCAACTTGATAGAGAGTCTAATTAATGAGATTCATTCACCATTGTCCATCTCAGACCCACTAGAGGCTTGTCTGATGCACTTTAATGGAGAATTTGATATAGACAAGTCTATTAAGGAGGTAAACAATCTTTTAGATGTTGCACCAATCATGGATACCTCTAAGTGGTACCTTATGTGGAACTACTCCCACCATCTAAATCTATCCCCATATCCTCAATAAAGCAACTACTATCTTTGGACCTAAAACCCTTTCTTGATAACTTGAAATATTCATACCTAGGCCTAGATAAAACCTTACCTGTAATAATAGCATCAGACATAGATAAAGAACATGATGGTATGATTTTAGATGTTCTTAAGGAATATAAAACTGCTCTAGGGTGGACAATAATAGACATAAAAGGGATAAGTCCAGCCGTATGCATGCATAGGATACATCTAGAAGAAAATGCAAAACCTTTTAGGGAAACTCAAAGGCAACTGAATCCCCACATGAAGGACGTGGTTAGACATGAAGTCCTAAAGCTTTTAGATGTTGGCATCATATACCCTATCTCTGATAGTACTTGAGTCAGCCCCGTTCAGGTTGTACCTAAGAAATCTGGGGTCACTATAGTAAAAAATAGGATAATGAGCTAGTCCCCACCTGCATGACCACTGGGTGGAGAGTTTGTATTGACTATCGAAAGTTGAATGCAGTAATAAGGAAAGATCATTTTCCTCTGTGTTTCATTGAAAAAATGCTACAAAGGTTAGTCGGACATAGCTATTACTATTTTCTGGATAGATATTCTGATTACAACCAAATTCTTATAGTACCAGAGCATTAGGAGAAGACCACCTTCACCTTCCCTTTTAGAACCTTTGCCTACAGACGTATGCCTTTTGGGCTTTGTAATGCTCCAACTACATTTCAAAGGTGTATGTTGAGCATTGTTTCAGACATGGTAGAAAAATTCCGTGTGGTGTTTATGGATGACTTCTTAGTATTTGGGTCATCATTTGATGAGTGCCTGCACCACTTAAAGTTAGTCCTCGTAAGGTGTCAGGAGAAGAATCTTGTATTAAATTGGGAAAAGTGCCATTTTATGGTACGGAGTGGGATAGTATTAGGCCACATAATATCACCCAATGGGATAGAAGTCGATAAGGCAACAGTGGATTTAATAGCCAACCTTCCTCCACAAAGGATGGTAAAAGAAATTCGCTCTTTTTTAGGACATGCTAGCTTTTACAGGCGATTCATTAAAGATTTTAGCAAAATTACCAAGCCCCTATGTAATTTACTTACAAAGGAGGCCACTTTTGACTTTGATGTAGATTGTAAGAAAGCATTTGAGTTACTTAATGTTGAATTGATATATGCACTTATTATTCGACCACCAGATTGTAACGCACCATTGGAAATAATGTGTGTCACGTTGGATTATGACATTGGAGCTATTTTGGGTTGGTGCATTGATAAACTTCCCCGTGTGATATATTATGCTAGTAAAACACTAAATGATGCACAACTCAACTATTCCACTAGTGAGAAAGAGTTATTAGCTGTAGTGTTTTCTTTGGATAAGTTTAGATCTTACCTGTTAGGGTTTAAAGTTATAGTATACTCAGATCACGCAGCCTTAATGTACCTCCTTTCTAAAAAGGATGCAAAACCTAGGTTGATCCATTGGATACTACTACTATAAGAGTTTGACATAGAAATTAAGGACAAGAAAGGTTTAGAAAATGTAGTAGCAGATCACTTATCCAGATTAGTGGTGGAGCACACTAGCGATCAAGGGCTTACAACTGAGTCATTCCTAGATGAACAGTTATTGCATGTTTCCCAATTACCTTGGTATGGAGATATTGTTAATTAACTTGTTACTAGACAAATGCCTAATTATTGGACCAAATAAGATAAAAAAGAGATTTTTAACTGAGGTTAGATATTTTACTTGGGATGACTTGTACTTATTCAAGTACTGTCCTACCCAAGTAATTAGGAGATGCATACCAAATAGTGAACATAATCAAATCATCTCCTGTCGTCATGATCATGCATGTGGGGGGCCATTTCAGCTCTAGAAAGAATTGGCCTACCATATTTAAGGATGCACATGCTTATTGCAAGGCACGTGTAAGGTGTCAAAGGTTAGGAAGTTTAGGAAGCAGAAATATGATGCCCTTAAACCCAATCCTTGTTATAAAACCTTTTGATGATTGGGGCATAGATTTTATGGGACCTTTTCCTAATTCTTTTGGAAATCTATACATCCTAGTGGGAGTAGACTACGTGTCCAAGTGGGTGGAGGCTATACCCTGCAAAACCAATGACCACAAGGTTGTGGTAAAAATTTTAAAAGAAAATATTTTTGCATAGTTTGGTACTCCAAGAGCCATAATAAGTGATGGGGGAAAACACTTTTGCAATAAGGTGTTTGAGAATTTAATGAAAATGTATGGTGTCAACAATAGGATAGCTACCCTATACCACCCTCAGACTAGTGGTCAAGTAGAGGTATCTAATAGGAAAATAAAGCAAATTATAGAAAAGATAGTCAATCCAAATAGGAAAGATTGATCTTTGAGACTTATTGACACTTTATGGGCTTATCATACAGCATATAAAGCCCCTATAGGAATGTCAACCTACTGCTTGGTCTATGGAAAGGCCTTCCACTTACCAGTAGAGTTAGAGCACAAGGCATATTGGGCTATAAAAAATCTAAATTTCAACTTAGATTCTGCTAAAAGCCATAGAAAACTCCAACTCAATGAGTTGGAAGAATTGATGAAAGATGCATATGAGTCTGTACGATTGTACAAAGACCGAATGAAGGCTGTACATGATAGACATATTTTAAGAAAATCCTTCACACCAGGTCAAAAAGTCTTACTGTATAATTCTAGATTGCATCTATTCCCAGGAAAACTTAGATCTACATGGACCAGACCTTATATAGTATGCACAATCTATCCTCATGGGGCTATCAAGATTGAAAAGGATAAAGAAATCCAAAAGGTCAATGGTCAAAGGTTAAAACCTTTCCTAGAACTGCCTGACCTTGTAATTGATGAGACACTTTTAGAGACACATGAGTATTATGATCCACCTTAGATTACCGCTCCAGGAGCCTTACAACATATCATCATTGCACTCATCATTATGTCTAGCTGAAGACATTAAACTTAGCACTTATTGGGAGGCAAGCCAAGGGTTTTGAGTCTACATCACTCAACTTCCATATAGAATCCTATGTTTTCAAACATTGGGGACAATGTTTCATTTAGGTTGGGGGGTGTAGATGTACATAGAGATTTTGAATTTTCTTGAGTTTTTTAAAAAAAAACAACAACAAATTTGAAAATTATTTGAATTTTCTTGAGCTCCCTTACTGTGATTGGAACTGAATGTTCATAATTTAATAAATATACTGTTTTCACCTCTTAATAGGAATGCATATAATTCATGTCTTAAAGCATTTTATGAAAGTTAATTCTCTAAACCCATTTACACATAGCACATAATCAAGACTAATATAGAGCTATGACTTAGAGACCCTAAGGAAAATCAGTGGAGACCTATAACCTAGTGAGTGTTTGAGATTATCTTCTTTTAGAGAGTTATAAGTAATTCCATAAATTCTTCGGTGTATATACATTAGTGTGAGTTTTGGTTAAGCATCAAGAATAAATAGGAGTAATAGATTTAATTCTATAAATTTATTGAATCTGATAGGCTTTAGGAAAATTAGGAAATGATATGGGCCATCCTTGCTCATCCTAGAGACATAAAGCCTAACCAATATAGTATACCACTAGTTAGCCTTTTGAGCATGTTATTAAGCCTTTTCTTTCTTAACCCCATTCACCTTAACCTGGAATAACCTTGTAAAATAAATAACCACTACCCATATTCAAAATGACTAGAGTAGAAAAAATTCAAAAATAGGACAAAAAGTCAAAGAAGTGAGAAAACATAGCTGTCTTTCTTCCAAAAACAAAAAAGAAAACCAAAATTTGAAAGAGAAATTCACTTCAAGTGCAAACCCAAAAGAAAAGTTGTCCTAGCTATTCATTGAGGACATCTACTCAATTTTCAACCTTTGAAATCTTTATACCTTTCTTTTCTAAACCTATCCTAAGCCTACATTTCATCCTAGTTAAAGACCTATTGATCTTAGGTGGACATAGTCTTAAAGAGGAGATAAAAAGAAAAAATTAAGGTAAAAAACCCCTAATATTCTTGCTGATAACATCCACTCTTAGGGATAACTTTCCTTTGTCTCATAAGTGTTTAAAAGAATTATGTGAACCATCAACTTATTCGATTCAGTCGCAATGAGAGAAATATGTTTAAACCCCTTATCTGAGAGTTTTATTTCTGAGCGTATACCTATGAGGATTTAAGGTCAAGGCATGTTTCCAATGGAATGTAAGCATATCCAGTTAGAACTCAAGAATTATGTGGCTGTACACACACATATGCCACTCTAAGAAATAGCTCAAATAAGATGTCTTTAATGTATGTATGGTGTGTCAAATCCTCTTCATTAAGTTGTGAGAAACTAGTAAAATTGCTAATGAATGAGGATTCTTTAAGATAAAATAGGAGACTTGACTTTATGGAATTTTGTGGGTATATTCACTACAAACCCTCGCGAGACCTGACTCATCCACTAGGGGAAACCTAAGAGTTCAAGGGCTTGTTGCATGTGCCAAATGCAATTGTGAGTACCTACGAACACCCTGTACCAGTTTTGTGTAAAATAGTTGGCTGCATGTTTTGCTTAGGACTAGCAAAATGCTAGTTGGGGTGTGTGTTATGTATTTAATTTTGGCTAAAAGACCCCCTAGTTTAGCATTTATTTAAACCATCTAACTCATTAATTTGGTAATTTTTTGGATAAAATATAAAAATTAATTCAAATCAACCATCCAACTATAAATTATCAAAATTAATAGTCAGATGATCAATTGAGCTAAGTGGATACTTAATGTATGGTTTAGATTACTCTAATCTATTCTTTGGTTTTATAGATCAACTAAAGGAGGGTTGGATGGCTCAAATTTAATTTCAACGATGCAGATCAGTTTGAAGATCAATAAAACAAAGGGATGAGGGGTTCCTAAAAGAAAAAGGTTTCCTAATGGAAGAGGAATCTTAATGTGGAAGAGGAGGAAGTTTCCTAATAGGAAATTAAATCTTAAAGGAAAGAGGTGGAGGAAAATTAGGAAAGAAAAAAATTATAAAGAGGGGGAACCATAGCGAGTGGGGGAGTTTTTGGGGAGTCTTTCTGAGTTTAGTTTTATTTCCCTTTTACTTGCCATTTTAATTGCTCCATTGTTCTCCTTACTTTCATTGTTAAATTGTCTCTTTTCCTTTTTCCTTTTGTTTTCTATTCAATGCTGCAACCTCAACTCTTTGTTTCCATCGCACACACCTTCCCCATTTGTTCACTGCATCACTATCTCCAACTTCCCTTTCTTTACTTATCTCTCTCTCTCTCTCTCTCTCTCTCTCTCTCTCTCTCTCTCTCTCTCTCTCTCTCTCTCTCTCTCTCTCTCTCTCTCTCTCTCTCTCTCGTTCTTTCTCCACACTCCACAACCAAAACTATATCCCAACACTACCAAGTTTCCCTTTCAAACACCACTTTTCATCCCTCTTTCCATCTCCTCACGTTCCATGTACCACAACCCAACACCCAACCATCTTCTTTGCTCGGCTCTCATCAGACCCAATTCACCATTCCGAATTCTCTCACTTGACAACCCAACTCCCAGGCCAGCCCAATAGAAGCCAAACATCTTTGCCTAGGCTCCTCTATGGCCATCTGCCCTCCACCCATTGACAGTTGGTTTCCTGTATCCAAGCTCATCGAACAAACTTAGGTGCACATCACCTGTCATCCCCGGTGTTTACTTGAACCAGACCGGCACCTCCCATCATCGTCTAACTCTGTTCTAGACGACATCCAGCACCGTCTCATCCTGTTTCCTACCAATCTCCATCCAATCCACTTTTCTTCCATTCTATCTCCCTCTTTCTTTTGATCATTGCTTGCACCAGACGACATCCCTAGCTGCATCATCTTCACTGGCCCTATTCCAAATGATGCCCAGAAAAGGCATCATTTTTCTCTCTTGCAACATCAGACGAGATCCATGTGTCCCTCTTCCATCAGTCCAGCATAGCCCAGATCATCCCCGTCTTCCACGCACAAGCAGCACCGTCATCATTTTCAAGCATCTTCTTTGGTAGTCATCCCCCATCTTCTCCAATGGATTTGGAGTTTACAAGAGTTTTAAGGAAGTTTTCGGAAAAATTCCCTTTTTGCACTTGGAAGAATATTTCAATTTACATGTTCTATCCTATTACTGTTACTATTCATGTTTTAAGTTATTTCCATTTTGGTTATTCACTTTCTGTGCTATTCTATAGTTAATCCAAGAACTATCTTATTTGTTCTTGTTTAACCTAATCAAGCGTTCTGGTTTAGCCACGGAAAAACTCTTAGTTCTTGTCTGTTTTAATTCAGAATTTCAATTAAATTTTATAACATGTTTTCAGGATAGTTTCTAGTTTAATTGTTATTCTTGATCTTCAATTTGGGTTCTGAAAGTACATCTAAGCCATTAATCTTTAAATTCCTTAATTAGATTAGATCTCTAAAAATTTGATGAATTTGACAAATTCCTCTATCATATCATTAATCCAGGACATGCTGAATATATTAATGGAGTTTGATCAAGGGTTGTGATACCAGAACTAAAGAATTGGACAATACATAAGCTAGGGAATTATATTTTTATTAATCTTTTCTAGTTTTAGTTTAGTTAAGGTTTTATTATTTCTTTTTCTGTTCTTTCTGGAATTAGACCTCTGGAATTTCACTATTAAATTGAAGATGAAGTCTGATTTCTTTTTGTTAATTTTTGTCAATTAATTTTAATTTTAAATAATTAAATTTTATTAAAAACTCCAAAATCTTAAAGCACGTCCTTGTGAGATCGACCCGTACTTGCATTAGCTATACCACAATAGCCCGTGCACTTACGGAAAACATTAGCACAAAATATTGTAGAAAGACTCCTAAAGAAATAAAAATATGTGATAACCAAAGAAGTAAAAATCTATAGTAATAAAAGAACATAAGAAAATATGATAGTAAATTAATTATGATGTGGCAATGTGGGTGTGTACGTTAGCTTAAATTTTCCTGTCCATTTCATGAGCTATATATATAGGCATGTGAGAGAGAGAGAGAGAGAGAGAGAGAGAGAGAGAGAGAGAGAGAGAGAGAGAGAGAGAGAGAGAGAGAGAGAGAGAGAGAGAGAGAGAGAGACCATGGTTCTTATATATATATATATTAAAGTTTTCTTGACACTAAATTCACATATGTTAAACTTTTATAAATTGTTATTCAATGTACATACTTTAAAAGTGTACACTTTTGATGTCAACATATATAGTAGTTTCATGCATATATTCTTTGTACGCACATATAAATATGGAATGAGGGTTCATAGTTAGGGGTCGAGTTTAGGCTTTATGTACATATTTGATTAACCCTAAGTTTTCAAAGTTTACTTGCATCACAAAATATTGTACAAAGAATATGTGATAACCAAAGAAGTACAAAAACTATAGTAATAAAAGAACATTAAGTAAAAAAAGATGAATTAATTATGATGGGTGTTATATTTTTAAAGTCATTTAAAAAAAAATGAATTTAAAAGTCTTAACTTCTAAAATCATTTTATTGAAAACGACTTTAAATGTCTTAGCTTTTAAAGTCATTTTTCTTAAAACGACTTTAAATGTCATAACTTTTAAAGTTGCTTTCAATAAAAATGACTTTAAAAGTATACAATATTTTATACTTTTTTATAATTTTTTAATTCAAAATATATACACCTGTTGTGTTAATACTTCACAATATTTAACAGGTAATATACAAATTGTTTCTTTTTCTATTCTTTCTAGAATTAGTCCTCTAGAATTTCACTATTAAATTGAAGATGAAGTCTAATTTCTTTTTTTTTAATTTTTGTCAATTAATTTTAATTTTAAATAATTAAATTTTATTGTAGAAAATATTGTAGAAAGACTCCTAAAGAAATAAAAATATGTGATAACCAAAGAAGTAAAAATCTATAGTAATAAAAGAACATAAGCAAAATAAGATGGTAAATTAATTATGAGGTGGGAATGTGGGTGTGTACGTTAGCTTAAATTTCCCTGTCCATTTCATGAGCTATATATATATATGCATCTGAGAGAGAGAGAGCCCATGGTTCTTATATATATATATATATTAAATTTTTCTTGACACTAAATTCACATATGTTAAACTTTTATAAATTGTTATTTGATGTACATACTTTAAAAGTGTACACTTTTGATGTCAACATATATAGTAGTTTCATGCATATATTCTTTGTACGCACATATAAATATGGAATTAGGGTTCGCAGTTAGGGGTCGAGTTTAGGCTTTATGTACATATTTGATTAACCCTAAGTTTCCAAAGTTTACTTGCATCACAAAATATTGTAGAAAGAATATGTGATAACCAAAGAAGTACAAAAACTATACTAATAAAAGAACATTAATCAAAAAAAGATGAATTAATTATGATGTGTGTTATATTTTTAAAGCCATTAAAAAAAAATGAATTTAAAAGTCTTAACTTCTAAAATCATTTTATTGAAAATGACTTTAAATGTCTTAGCTTTTAAAGCCATTTTTCTTAAAACGACTTTAAATGTCATAGCTTTTAAAGTCATTTTCAATAAAAATGACTTTAAAAGTATTCAATATTTTATACTTTTTTATAATTTTTTAAATTCAAAATACATACACCTATTGTGTTAATACTTCACAATATCTAACAAGTAATATACAATGAAACGACCTTTTTATGATAGTGAACATTGATTCATGAATTCTTTTTATGCACACACACACACACACAGAGCTCACTATCAAAATTTTAGGAATTGCATACTTTTAGCATTTTAGTCATTTTTAGGTGTATTTTTCAATTTTCTTAATGGATAATCACCCTATTTCTTAAATTTGGTATTTATTCTAATTTTCATTTTTAGGAAATTGGAAAGTGGAGGAAATTGGGAAGTGGATCTTCATCAAAATAGAAATCTCCCTGCTTTCATAGAATAGAAATTTTCTTTTCTTTTGAGTGAATTTTGTAGTGAGGCCCCTCTATAATTTGCAATTTCCATGCCAATTTTAAAAGGAAACATCTTGTAGCGAGGCCCCTTTGTAATTTGCAAGTTCTTAAAACCTTAACTCTCAATAGCATGCCAAGTCTATAACCACCCTTAGGAGCGGTTGTCAGATTAATAACAAAGTAGGGTAGGCTAAGGAAACTATAGAGGAGAAAGAGGTAACCAAAACATATGAGAAAGAGATTAGATAGACATATCCTACTCATTTTGAGCCTATAGTAGAGGCACCCTATGTGCCTAAAGTCCCCTTCCCTCAATTACTCAACAAGGCTAAGAGAGGAACAAATTTTAATGAGATAATAGAAGTGTTTAAACATGTACAAATCAATATTTCATTACTCAATGCTATAAAGGATATTCCTTCTTACAAATTTCTTAAAGAGCTTTGTGCTACAAAGAAAAAGCTTAATGTGCAAAATAAAGCCTTCCACATTGAGCAAGTGAACTCTTTAATTCAACACAAGACCCTACTAAATTTTAGAGATCCAGGATGTCCTACAATTTCTTTCACTATAGGAGATCATGTCATAAATAGGGCATTACTTGACTTAGGGTCTAGTGTTAATTTGTTGCCATATTCTATCAATGAGCAACTCGGGCTTCGTGAGCTTAATCCAAACACCACCACATTGCAATTAGCTGATAGGTCCATTACGATTCCTCGTGGTATGGTTGAGGATGTATTAATATAGGTGGACCAATTTTATTTCCCTATCAATTTCATTGTCCTGGATACCTAGCTTGTAGTAGACCCCAATAATCAGATCTCAGTAATTCTTGGACATTCATTCTTAGTGACATCCAATGCAATCATAAATTATAGAAATGGTGTATTACAATTATCCTTTGGCAATATAAAAGTTGAGCTCAATGTCTTCAATGCCAACTACCAATAATTAGATCTTAATGACTCTTCTAACATGATTGAAGATTTAATTCCACAAGTTTGATGACCATTATCTACCTGTGATGGAGGCCTATCTTACACATTGTAATTTCAATTGTTAACATTTGGATGAAGACATTAAACTTTGCACTTACTGGGAGGCAACCCAAGGTTTTAGAGTCTACATCACTTAATTTTCATATAGGATCCTATGTTTTCAAACATTGGGGACAATGTTTCATTCAGGTTGGGGGGATGTAAATGCATATAGGGATTGTGAATTTTCTTAAGTTTCTTTCTTTTAAAAATAAAAAAAAGAAAAGAAAACTTTTAAGGAAGAGTTCCCTTATTGTGATGAGAACTGGATGTTTAGAATTTAATAATTCCACTATTTTCATCTCTCAACAGGAAGGCATATGATTAGTTTTGCATATTATTTATGTGTTGAAGCATTTTATGAAAGTTAATTCTTGGGAACCATTTACACACCGCACATAGTCAAGACTAATAAAGAGGTATGACTCAGAGACCCTGAGGAAAATCAGTGGAGACCTATAACATAGTAAGTTTAGAGATTATCTTCTTTTAGAGGGTTATAAGTAATTCCATAATTTCTTTAGTGTATATAAATGAGTGTGATCCTGTTATCTTTATTTTGGTTAAACATCAAGAATAAATTGGAGTAATAGCTTTATTTCCAAAAAAAATTATTGAATCTAATAGGCTTTAGGAAACCTAAGAAATGATATAGGCCATCCTTGCTCAGCCTAGACATATAAAGCCTACCCAGTATATCATAGTAGTAGTTAGCCCCTTTGAGCCTATTATTAATCCTTTTCTTTCTTGACCCCATTCACCTTAACCCAGAACAAGCCAGTAAAACAAATAACAAAATGAGTAGAGGTAGTAGAAAAAGTTCAAAAAGAGGACAAAAGATCAAAGATGTGTGAAAATTAGTTGTCTTTCTTCCAAAGAAGCCAAATATATATATATATATATATGAAAGAGAAATTCACTTTAAGTACAACTCAAAAGAAAAATTGTCCTAATAGATAATTCAGTGAAGACTTCTACTCATGTTTGAACCTTCAAAATCCTTATACCCTTCTTTCCTAAACCTATCCTCAGCTTACATTTTGTCCTAGTTAAAGACCTATTAATCTTAGATGGAACATATCCTTAAAGAGGAGATAAAAAGAAGGATGTAAGATAAAAATCCCTAATATTCTTGGTGATAACATCCACTTGTAGGGATCACTTTCCTTTGTTTTATGAGCATTCAAGAGATTTATGTGAACCATTAGCTTGTTGGACTCGATCACATAAGGAGAGAAATATGTTTAACCCCTTATCTGAGAGTGTACTTGTTAGGCTTCGAGGACAAGACATATTTCCAATGGAATTTAAGCATATCCAATTAGAAGTAAAGATTTATGTGGTTGTACACACACATGCACTTCGAGAAAGAACTCAAATAAAATGTCTTTAATATGTGCATAATGTGTAAAATTGTTAAATCTTCTCTATTAAGTTGCGAAAAACTAGTACATTGCTAATGAATGAGGATTCTTTAAGATAAAATAGGGAACTCAATCTTATTGAATTTTGTGGGTATATTCACTGCAAACACTCACGAGACATAACTCATCCACTAGGGGTAACCTAGGGATTCAAGGGCTTGTTGGATGTGCTAAATGCAATCATGAGTACCTACGAAAGTGGCACCTTGTATTAATTTTTGATAAATAATTTTTTGCATGTTTTGCTCGGGACTAAAAAATGCTAGTTGAGGGGTGTGTTAAGTTTTTAATTTTGGTTGAAAGACCCCTAGTTTCACATTTAATTAGATCATCTAACTCATCAATTTGATGATTTTTAGATAAAATATGAATTTTAGCTCAATTTGATCATCCAACCCTAAATCGCCACATTTAATGAATAGATGATCATCTAAGCTAATCAGATGCTTAATGTATGGTTAGATGATTCTAATTTAGTCTTATATTTTGCAGATCATGTAGATCATGGTTTGGATGGCTAATCAGTAGTGTAGATTTCAAAGGGGGAATTGAACGAACCAGATCACTCATAAGGTAAGATCGGATGATTTCCTAAAAGAAAAAGAGTTCTAAAAAGGAGAGGAGATCATAGATAAGATTTGGAATGAAGAGGAAGTTTCTAGTAGGAAACTAACTCCTAAAGGACAAGGAAAGAGGGGGAGAAGAGAATTAGAAAGGGGAAGGCTTTATAAGAGGGAAACCATGGGAATATAGGCGAGGATTTTTTTTAGTTTTGCTCTATCTTCCTTTCATTCCATTATTGTCTTCATCATTAGCTTGTAGTTTTATAGTCTTTTTTTTTTTTTTTGTATTCCTTCTCTCAATCTCTATCTCTCCCATTTCTATTTTTCTCCATGCACATTTTTTCTTGTTAGCTTCTACCTTCACAGTCACTCATAACCCAGCCCGACACCACTCCTCTCCAGTTTCTTCTTTTTACAGTTTCCTTTTCTTTTCCTTGTCACACCCATCACCACTCTTCCCTCTAGTCAGGTCTAGTACCTTCCATCGTGTCTCCACCACCAACTTTCCTTCTTTTTCCCAATACCTATCTTTCTCATTTCCTAGCTCCCCCACCATTCATCGTCTCTCTGTTTTTTCCTTTTTTTCTACTGCACCACTACTTAGCCTGACCCTGATCTCTCTTTTCCTTGTTGGCTGCCTAGTCCACCACTCTCCCTCTCTTCCCTTCTCTTCTTCTTTTTTTTTTTTTTTTTTCCTTCATTGTATTATTGTTTTGCCTTTTCTTTCCATCATTTTTCTTGTCTTTCAGTCATTTTCCTTCATTGTTTTTCTATTCTCTCATGCACAGCCTAGCTCCATCTTCTCAACCTTACCATTCTTTCCCCTTGTTCTCTTCCTACACTGCATCACACCCCACTTCTCTCTCTTTGCTCTCTCAATTGTCAACAGGAAACCGAGTTCTAGTTTCCTCTCGATCAACCCCCATCTCTCTACCTCTTACCTACTTCTTCCACCCACCTCCAGCAAGCCATTCACTGCTTCACTGCCACCCTGATCACCATCTCCACAAACAAGGAATTCCATCATATTCATCTTCCACGCAACCTAGCTTCTCTCCACCATCACCGCCCCATTAGTTATGTTCATGCCCAATGCATTCTCCTCCAACTTCTTCCTCATCTCCGGCTAGCTCAAAACATGTTTCCTCTATTTTCCCCCATCTCCTCCCCCAACTTCCATCTCTATCAGTTTCCTCTTTCCCTATTTTTTTTAATTAAAATTTTAGTTAAATTCCATTTTTATCCTTTGTAGAATTAATTTAATTCTAGCTGTTGCCCCTTTTCAAATACATCTGAGTCCTTGCTTCTATTCCCATTTTATTTTGTCTGTGATATGTTATCTAGGAACTGCCTAATTTGAATTGAATTAAGTAAGGCTTAACCTAATCAAAGCGTTAGCCTGAACACTAAAGATCACTTTATTTCTACTCTGTTTCATGTCAGATCTTTAATTAATTTTCAGATTAAATTATTATAATAGTTTATAGCCTATTTATCATCTCTAATCTCTAATCTAACCTCTAGAAAGTGATCTAAACTGTCCAAATTCCAAAAACATTATTTAGCCTAGATCTCTCAAATTTTTTGGAATATGCCTAATCCATCTGGTGGATCATCAATCAGAATCATCAGAAAGAGATTGATGAAGGCTGATCAAAGTTTATGGGATTAGATCTAAAGAAATTGATGATGAACAATCTAGGGAAGTGAATTTTTCTTGTTTCTTTAGTGAAATTTCTATCTTTTTGAGTTGAACTTCTGTAATTCTCATTGATCAATTATATATGATGTCTAATTATACCTTTTGTTAAAAAAAATTTATTTCATTGTATTTTTTGAATGATTAAATTTTATTAAAACTCCAAATCCTTAAGACAAGTCCTTGTGCAATCGACCCGTAGTTGCATATGCTACACTACAATAGCCCGTACACTACAATAATGACATTGCCCATGCCTTACTTGATTTAGATTTCATCCACACACTATTTTTGGATTTTTTCACATTGATTTCTTGCATAGTTTCCAATTGTTCATGCACCTTATTTGCTTGATTTCATAGGAACCCATTTAGTTTTTCTTTTTCTTAGTTAATGATCTACTTAGATCCATGAGTGCAAGCTTTTAATTCATGCATTCTAACCATAGTCTAACCCCATGAACCATGCACACAACACCATGGGTCATGCACATGGTGATTGAGTAATTTGTTTTTATGTGGTTAGTTGTTTCCTTGCTTTATGATAGTTTAGCATCATTTGTTTAGATATTTGTGTCTTAGATTAGTTTAGGAAGTTTTTGTTTTTTAGTTGTTAGAAAGTTCTAGGTTTAGAAAAGTTTTATTTTTAAAAGGTGTTGTTTTAGCAAGTTTCCTAGATTAGGTTACATTAGTTTCATTTATTTAATGCATGTTAGTTAGGAAAGTTTCTAATGCCATTGAAGACCATTATTTTTAGAAAGTTTATATTTAGTTCATGTTTTAATTTCTTGCATGTTTCTATTTTCATGTTGTTTATTTCCCTAGTTTAATCAAAATGATCTCTCTTTGGATAAAGATAAGTGATTCAACTAAGATCCAATTAATTGAAAACCTATGATATTCCTTGTGATTTGTACGCTTACGAGTATATTTAAAGTTACACGAATAAGCGTCGATACCTATGGATTTTCATTGGATGCATGTGTATGGATGTCATTGATTTTGTTTTTGCAGTATTGGTTCTATCTACTAGGCATAGTGTATACTCAAACTAATATCCTATTGCAAATAAGGTTAGAAAGACTAAAAAGGAGCAAGAAAAAATGTAAGTCATAAGACTTTTCAGGATTTGAATTCCTTGTGTTTATTTTTTTTGCTATGAATGTAATCTATTCATTTCACTATTATATTGTGATTCACATGTGATTGACAATCCTAGGTATGCTTTTTGAAAAGAAGTGGAACTTGATGAACTCGGACTTTCTGGAAAATAAGTTCTCCTAAAAATGTGCTTCATGTGAATTGTTTTGTAAGTGAAATTTTCAAATAGGGATTCTACCTTTCAAAAAGATTTTTATAAGATAATTGTGTGGAAAACCTAGGTGTAATGACATGGGTTTTATGAAATAGTTTCTTTGAACTATCTGTTTTTAAAAATTAGGGTACACTTGAAAAGCTTTTTTAGAGGAAAACATTTATGAAAGGATAAGAGCATTCATATACATTGTTTTCCAAAAGCTGGGCATCCCTATTAGAAAAATTCTTGTATAATCAAAATAATTAGTACCATATGAGCAAATTCAGGATCCACTATCATGGCCATAATCAAGTAATATATTCACAAAAAGTACCAAATATAATAAATCAGAGTTTTCAAATGCCCATCAATAATAAATTTAAATAAAATCCCAAATATCTAAGTTGTACTAAATTAAAGAAAACTAAAGTCGCTCCATCATACTTTTTCCATTGTTAGCTCCATGAATCTTGTTCGAAAATGTTGTACAGGATGAGTCAATCAAATACCATCTTCTTTCGCTAGAAATAAAAGGTTAAAACAAGATTTAATCAATAAAAAGTCCATGAGATTCCTTGCAAGATCATCCTTACTCGTGTACATCTACTATAATTGATTCAAGCACTTGTGAGTAATTTTAAAGCAACACTAAATATTTGGCACCGTTGATAAGGAATTGAAACAAATTGTGGTTTGATTTTGCTTTAGATTGATTATCTCTAATCATAGTTTAGGTTGCATTATATTAGGATTTTTGCATCATATACATATATTTTGCTAATTCCTCACAAATTGACCATCTTTCTCTATTTTGTACTAGGGGAATTTGGTAAAAGGAGTGGCGGCGATTCTATGGGCCAAAGCTTCATCAACGTAATTAGGATTTCCTTGCTTTCCTGGATTGGGACTATTAATTTTTGAGTGAACTTGTAGTGAGGTTCGATTGCAATTTGCAATTTATTATTCAATTTTAAATGGGTTGTAATAATACAAGGCAAGTGTGGAGTGCCCCACATTAGATTTTCATCAAAAACCTCACTTTAATATTCACTTACTCTCTTTTATTTTCTTTGTATGGCTGCATTTATTGTAATTCATATAGTTTAAGGTCATTTATATTAATTATTACATCTATTTAGGATTGTTGCATTAGATTGCAGCTATTTATCAAACGTTAGCCTGAGCTCAACTATAATTAAGGCATAGGCTATCTTGTTATAGTGTCTTCTCTGTTAAGGTGTAGACCCTTTGTTAGATAACATATAGGTAGGCATTAGTTTCCCCAAAGGAACCCTCCAAAGATAAAGACTTAATTTCATCACCAGATCCTTGTCCACCTAGGTAATCAAATTTATCATTGTATGTTCATGATCCTAGCCCTTAAAGCTTAATTTAAAATCAAGTAATAAGAGACTTAGGGTTTTGAACTGATAGGATCCATTTAGGAGGAGATCTATTGCCACTCTATTGGCTTCTTAGCGTCTTGGTTATAGTGGGTATCTAAAATCCAAGTGATTTTCTTATGCCTTTCATTGACGGTTGTTGAGGTCTCAATGACTCCTTCCATGATAATTGTATTAACCATTTTGTGTAGGATCTAACTACTATGCAATAGTCGAGCCTGGATAAAAAGAGGAGCTATCTGGGTTTAAGTCTAAAGCTACTACCTTCCCGCATTAACAAAGGTTATCAAGACAACTCTCTAGCATTAAGGATTGTTTGATTACACATCATATAGAGCTAGGAGTCACATTTAGAGCTAGGTTGCATCATTTAGATAGGTTCTCATTTAGTGCATGCAAGGTCATCGATCTTAGAACATAGGACTAGTACCATTTGATCTTGAGATTAAGCATATAGTAAGAAATCAAATTCCTAACCCCATGGCAGACCCACAAGCAATAGTTGAGCACAAAGCCATTAGAGATTTCTATGCTCTAGCTAAATACTCCATTATGCATCTCCTTACCACCACCTATACCTAACAATTTGAACTTAAACTTGGATTGATACAATTACTCCCAACATTTTATGGTTGAGGGAGAGAGAGAGAGAGAGAGAGAGAGGATCTGTACATACATATCAAGGAATTCCTTAATATATGTGCTACATTCAAATTTTGAAATGTTTTGGATGATTCTATTAAACTTAGGCTATTCCCTTTCTCATTGAAAGATAAGGGCAAATCGTGGTTGAATTCTTTTGAAGTTGGTTCCATTACCACAGTTATCTAGGAAGTTTGTAAATAAATTCTTTCTCGTCCATAAGACCCATTCACTTCATAGGGAGATTATTAACTTCTAGCAAAGGGATGATGAACAATATTATGAATGATAAGTAAGGTGTAAAAATTTGCTGCAGAAGTGACCCCACCATGGATTTGAGAAATGACAGTTAATTCTATACTTTTACAAGGCATTAACACCTCAAAATAGACAAATGGTAGATGTAGCTAATGGAGGAGCCCTCATGCTAAAAAGTGAAACATAGACTTGGGAATTTTTTCAAACTTTATCTGATAACTCCCAACAATGGGATTATTCTAATAGGAGAGAGAGAAATTGTGACACCTTGGGTTTTTCATGAAAATTTTTCGCGTTCACTTTCAAAAGGTGGTGCACCTCTAAATTTTAAAATACAAAAATAGCAGAAGATTTTACTTTGAAATTCATTTTTCCAAAAACCTGAATGTCACTTTCATGCTCACACTATACATATACATATATATATAGTTTTCTAGAAGATAGAGAAATTCATTTCTTAAAACAAGACCCATCCAAAGGGTTCACTTGTACTGCCCCTATAACATTATATTAAATGTCCAATATCACAATTCCAATTACTAACTACACAATACAAAAGCTTTAAATAAAGTATATACCTGATCGTAAAAGCATGATTGTTGGATTCGTCTTCTTGTGTAGATCTCCTATTTATCTGTATTTGAGATATTGTAAACATAAAACATTTACAATATCTCAGCAAGCTATGCTTGGTAGGGGAGTTTAAAAAGCATGCTAAATCATAAAATACATTAATTATTCTATAGTAATTAGAATATTCATTTTAATAACAATTTTATTGAATTGGATTTACTGTATGTTTCACATTTCAATAATCCATTTATAAACCAAAAATCTTCATGTTTCATAATCATTAAAAATCCATTGATAAATCAATTATTAATATGTATCATAATTATCAATATCTACATGTCTCATAATTATAAGTAATCCATTGATTTATCAAACATCTTTAATTATTATTTGTTATCTAAATAAACTAATCCAATTCCATGAACCATACTCTACATAACAAATGTACCCATTCATTGACCCATATGAAAACTTATATGAAACAACTCCCTCAATCATATTCATATAGTAATAATACACATATATGGAAATTGTGAAAAGACATACAAATTTATGAATATAATCGATGTCATCTAATTTACATTCCTAGACTATATTGGGTTTTGAATCATACCCCTCATCATGTGGGCTTCGTAATCATCCAGCGTTTGCTGGTATATCAATATAATCCTCATGCCCCTCACTATACGAGGTCCACAATCCTCTAGCTATTGCTGGGAAAACAATATAAGGCATATGATATAAGGCATCTCATAATGCCATCATATAAGCACCATAGTGCATCAAATATAAGGACTACTATGCATGCAGTTAGAATCCATGCAGCATGCCTAGATAACTGTTCAATAATCCACCTATACCATCCTCGATGAAAATCACAATATCCATCTCCATATGGGAGGACAATGGCTCTCACTGTGGAGGCCTTTCTATAATTGCCCCACCCGACTTTTAGCAACACATAGTGCTTGGTATCCATAACATAATAAATTTCAAAGAGCAGGTGGCCAAACTCTCATAACTCTCCTAGCATAGCATCCCTAGGCCTATGTCTGTTAAAACAAAACTCTCAGGCCTCCATGCCTGGATGTAAAATAATCATAATAGTAGGCAATTCACCTGCTCATATATTTCATAACAAGAATAGCATCCTCACTTATTTGGTGATAACCCACCAAGGATGTATCTTATAAACCGAGACTCATACATCATCAATAGTGACATGGTACCGATGTACCATAAACATAATGTCACAATTCACATACATGATACATGATGTACAAGTCATAATCATCAATTATAACATGTAATTCTTTTAATTAACAATATTTCATCATTTCAATTTAAAACATGTTGAATATCAATCATACCATTTTAGTTTCATAACATCTATAATAAAAAATAAGATCATGTTTAAAACATGCATCTTATTATTTAGACATGCTATCTTAAATTTTCACCTACCTTGTGTGATGCATTCTTCAATTCTGCTAACATTGATTGCCATCTGTTCACGTTGGTAAAATTCTCATTTTTACCTGGACCCTCCAAATCAAACAATCAATTAGTAACTTTTAATTGAACGATCTAATTAAATAAGCTACATTGATCAAGATCATAGAACTTGATCAAATTCCATACCTAGATCCTAGATCAATCTCAACCATTGATCAAGATCAATGAAATCTTCTCTAATTGAGCTTTTGATCCCAAATATCTCATTAGATCCTTGATCTACACTTCCTAATGGTCATGATAGACTATTTGGATTGAAAAAATGAAGTCAGATCATCACTGATCAGGTGATCTGACCTCTGATGAAAGGTCTGGCATTTTCAATCCTTAGATCTTCCAATATCAAAAATTGGAAAGATGGGTTTTGTTCCTCATATCTCAAGGATTGTGAGGGTACTCTCGGATTTCAAAAACTCTTCCTGGATTGATCAGAATCTAGGTTTGAATATCAAGGGTTAAACATGGGGTTCACCAAGTCAACTCGGTTCAACCTAAACGAGTTGGGGTGAGTTGACTAGGTGAATCAACTCAACCCTAACTTGCATGAACAATGAGCAAAGGAAAGATGGGAGTGTGATGGTGGTTTCGGGTGGTGGTTCCATCATTGCCAGGAGCTAAGACACCAAAAAACTCAGGGGAAATGGGATCTGGAACTTGGGCACAACAGCCTTCCTCGGCTTGGCTATGCCTTGCTGTGGAGAGAACAAAGGGAAAGGTGGATCTGGACACACCGACCAACCTAAAGGCCTAGTCGTGCCAGTGTCAGAGAGATGCTTATTAGGGTGGAGAAATGGAGAAAATCCTGATTAGGGTTTGCTGGCCAACACATGGTCAAGTTGAGCCTGCGATGGAAAAGGGAAAACCATTAAGTATACTAACCTTGCTGGTGAGAGGTGAAAATAGATCGGAGAGAGGGGAAATGATTTGGGGTTTGTCAAAAATAAAGAAGAACCTAGTTTCTCTTTGTTGGTGATAGGGAATGGGGTTTTCTTGGTAGATCTAGGCATGTCGGCCATGGGTAAAGGCAAACCCGATCTGGTCTCACCGGAGATAATGGGGAAGACGACCTGGGTTTTTGGGTTTCCTAGCTTGTCGCCAGAAATAGGAGATCTGAAGGAGGGGGTTTTGCTAGTGGCCATTTGCCCTTGGCATCAGCCATTGCTTGGAGCTGGACTAGAGAGGAACAAGGAGGGTGAAAAGGGTTTCTCATAGGGGTACATGGCCAGAGAGGCATCGCACTGGTGGAAGATTTGGGGTGAAGGGGAGCTTGCTAGTAGTAGATCTGAGTAGGATGCTTGCCGGCAAGAGATCTACTTGGAGTCAAATTGTGGGTGACTGAAAAGATGCTGAAGAAGAGGCTTTTCTGAGTTCCTTGTGGATGTCGAAGGGATGGAATGGTTGAGGAGAAGGGAAGACGATTTTGCATTGCCACCGAGCTAGGTGCATCAGGCACGGCAGCGTTGCTGGTGACTAGTTGGGGAGAGGGGAAAAGATACATCAAATGGAAAGGGCAAGAGGTGAGAATGGTGGGTGCTAGGGTTAGGGTTAGGGTTGTCAGGTCTATTCTCTTTGAGAACAGATCATGCAATAAGGAGGTGCCATTACCAAAATAGCCTTGACTTCGAAATCCCATAACTTCCTCATTCGGACTCTATTTTTAGTGTTCTTTGACTCATTGGATTCCATTTTCTAAGTACTATTTAATGGTTCCAATTTAAGTTCCAAATTATTATCCTATTAAAATATATACTTCTTAAAAACTCATAAACTGATCATTAAATAATAAAATTTTGGGGTGAAATTCATCTGAACTTCGATTTTAGTGTTCTTTATGTCGTTGGACTCGCTTTTTTTAGTACATTCCAAATATTCATGTTTCCACTTTAAATTCCATTTCTATATAAAAATTTATTTTCTCTGGGTAAAAAATTCTAATTTCACATAATAACGCCCAGAATAATATTTACAAAATGTGGGGTGTTACAAAAATACCCAACCTCCATAAAAAGGAGGCATGTATTAAATAGGAGTAACCACAAATATATCTTACAAGCTCAACTCTGTGATTAAGAGAATGGACAAGTTTGATTCCTTGGGTAGGAGAGTTGACAAACTTGAAAATGTGTTCCAAACCTTCATGGCTATCTAGGAATCCAAGAATCCTCCACAAGAGGTTTGTTCTAGCTTAGCACATTTAACCTCAACTTGTCCATCCAATAATGTATACCTTGAAAATATTTTGGAATAGGCAAATGCAACGAATGCATATTGCAATCCTAACAATAACCCTTACTATGAGACCTATAATCTAGGATGCAATAGGCATCCTATCTTATCATGGTCAAAGAACAATTACCAAAAGGATCATTTGTGAACCCCCTACATAGAACTTTTTTAGAGCTTCAATTCCCCAACACCTACCTATTTTCAGCTCCCTCAACAATAAAAGAAACCAACATTTGAGGAGAATATGCAGCTACTAATAGAACGATCCTTAAAACAAAATGAGGAAAGTAACAAGGCCCTACATCAATTTCAAGAATGATAGTTGACATTCTGCCAATGCCAACTACCAAGCTATTGACAAGTAAGAAATGCAAATGAACCAATTGTCAGTTGCTTTAAATGACAAAGGAAAGGAATAGTTTCTAAATTAGCCAATTCCAAAATCTAAGGGCCAATTTAAGATAGGGTCTAGTTCACATGCATTAGCAAAGCCTATGACTACCCTTAGGAGTGGCTGTCAGGTTGAAAATAAAGTAGAACAAGCTAAGGAAACTCTAGAGGAGAAGGAACTAGTTAAAACATAGGAGAAAAATAAGAGACAAGAATGTCACACTCCATCTAAGACTATAGTGGAGGCACCCTATGTACCTAAGGCTCCATTCCCTCAATTACTCACAAGGTTAAGAAAAGAACAAATTTCAATGAGATAATGGATGTATTCAAGCATGTGCAAATTAATATACCATTACTCAATGCTATTAAGAATATTCCTTCTTATGCCAAGTTTCTTAAAGAGCTTTGCACACAAAAGTGAAAGCTTAATGTGTAAAAGAAAGCTTAACTCACCGAGTAGATGAGCTCTTTGATTTAATGTCAGACCCCTCCTAAGTTTAGAGACCCATGGTGTCCTACCATTTCTTGTGTTGAGATCATGTCATCGATCGGGTATTACTTGTGTTAGGGACTAGTGTTAGTCTATTGCCTTATTCTGTTTATGAGCAACTAAGGCTCAGTAACCTTAAACCAACCAACATCATGTTGCAGTTGGCAGATGGATCAATAAAGATACCACATGGTATGCATGAGGATGTGTTAATACAAGTGGATCAGTTTTAATATCTAGTTGATTTCATTGTATTAGATACCTAGCCTATGTTAGACCTCAGTAGTCAAATCCCAATCATACTTGGATGTCCATTTTTTATAACATCCAATGCCATCATAAATTGTGGAAATGGTTTGATGAAGTTATCTTTGGAAAATATGAAAGTCAAGCTTAATATTTTTAATTCCCACCATCAGCCTTTAGATCTCAATGATTCCTATGTAGAAAATTTAATTGAAGGTCTAATAAACGATACAAATCCACCATTGTCCATCTTAGATCCACTTGAGGCAAGTCTACATTTTAACTGGGATTTTGATATAGATAAATGCACTAAAGAGGTAAATAATCTATTAGATGTTGCACCAATCATGGATACCTCCAAATGAGGCCATCAAGTGGACCCTCTTCCTCCATCTAATTTTGTCCTTGTGCCTTCTGTAGAAAAACCACCCACCTTGGTCCTAAAGCCCTTACCTGAAAATCTAAGATACTCTTCCTTAGGACTAGATGAAACCTTACCTATCATTATAGCTTCAAATCTAAATTAAGAATAGGAAGGTAAGCTTCTTGGTGTTCTCAGAAACACAACATAGCTTTAGGGTGGACCATAGTGGACATCAAAGGGATTAGCCCTACTATGTGTATGCATAAATTCACCTAGAGGAAAATGCTAAACCATCTAGAGAAATGTAGAGGAGACTAGATTCTTGCACGAAGGAGGTGGTGAGAGATGAAGTGCTAGCTCTTAGATGTTGGTGTCACTACCCTAGACTTGATAGCACTTAGGTTAGGCCAGTTTAGGTTGTCCTCAAGAATTCTATAATCACGGTAATCTAAAATGAGGATGATGAGTTACTACCCACTTGCATGACCACAGTGTGGAGAGTTTGTATCAATTATTGGAAATTAAACTTAATAACAAGAAAAGACCATTTCCTCTTCCCTTCATTGACCAAATACTAGAAATGTTAACCAGTCATAGTTATTACTACTTTCTTGATGGTTATTTTGACTATAACCAAATTTCTCTAGCACCTGAAAATTGGGAGAAGGCTACCTTCACCTACCCTTTTAGGACATTCACCTACCTTCATATGCCTTCCAAACTCTGTAACACTCTAGCTACTTTTCAATGATGTGTGTTGAGCATATTTTCAGACATGGCAGAGAGGTTTTTAGAGGTGTTTATAGATGATTTCTCTGTGTTTGGTTCTTCATTTAATGAGTGCTTGCACTATCTAGAGTCAGGAAAAGAACTTAGTGTTAAAGTAGAAGAAATTTCATTTTATGGACAAATAGGCATTGTTTTAGGGCACAACATATCAGACAATGGTATAGAAGTAGACAAAGCCAAAGTGGATTTAATGTCTAACCTTCCTCCTCCAAGGATGGTTAAAGAAATTTACTCATTTTTAAGCCATGTTGGTTTTTATAGACAATTCATCAAAGACTTTTGTAAAATTACCATGCCCCCATGTAATTTACTTATGAAAGAGGCATCTTTTGACTTTGATGATGATTGCATGAAAGCATTTGACCACCTAAAGGAATATTTAAAATTTTCAATTGTAATTTGACTGTCAGATTAGAGTGCAGCATTTGAAATAATGTGCGACGCTTCAAACTATACCATCGAGACTGTGTTGGGACAGCGTATTGGTAAACTTTCCCATGAGAAATACTATGCTAGCAAGACACCCAACGATGCCCAACTCACTTATTCACTATAGAAAAAGAGTTGTAGGTAGTAGTTTTTACACTGGATAAGTTTAGATTTTACTTGCTAGGATATAAGGTTATAGTATACTCAGACAATGCAGCACTAAAATACCTCCTTTCTAAAAAGGTTGCAAAACATAGGCTGATACGATGTATACTATTGCTACAAGAATTTGATCTTGAAATTCAAAATAAGAAAGGTTCCAAAAACAATTAAGACTAGTTATGGAGTCTACTAATGAGAATGTGCCTAATAGAAGCATTTCCAAATGAACAATTATTGCACATCTCTCGGTTGCTTTGGTATGTAGATATTGTTAATTATCTTATCATTGGTCAAAATAGGATAGAAAAATATTCATTGCAACTTCAAGCACTTTATATGGGACAACCTATACTTATTTAGGTACATGTGAGGCCATTTTCATTCTAGAAAGACAGCTATAAAACTTTTGCAATGTGGTTTTTATTGGTTCACCATTTTTTGGGAATCACATTCTTGCTGCATAGCATGTGCTATATGTCAATAGTTAGGGAGCATAGGCAAAAGAAATATGATTGCTCTTAAACCCCATTCTCATCATCAAGCCTTTTGATGTTTGGTGCATTGATTTTATGGGACCTTTTCCTAACTCCTTTGGTTATCTATACATCATTGCGGATGTGGATAGAAGCCATATCATGTAAGACCAATGACCACAAGGTGGTGGTCAAGTTCTTAAAAGAAAATATATGTGCATGTTTTGGTATGCTTATGGCCATAATTAGTGATGGGAACACACACTCTTGAAATGAGGTGTTTGAGAACTTAATGAAGAAATATGGCATAAACCATAGGATAGCTACTCCTTATCATCCCCAGACCAATGGACAAGTAGAGGTGTCTAATAGGGAAATAAAGCAAATTTTAAAAATGATAGTCAATAGGTATGTCACCCTACCAACTGGTCTATGGAAAGGCCTACCACTTCGAGAACAAAGTATATTGGGCCATAAAAAAGCTCAATTTTGACTTAGATGCTACTAGAAGCAGAAGACTTCAACTTAATGAGTTGGATGAGTTAAGGAAAGGTGCATATGAGTCTACAAGATTATACAAAGACTATATGAAGAGTAATCATGATAGGCATATCTTAAAAAAGTCCTTTACCCCAAGACAATAGGTCCTTTTGTATAATTCTAAATTGCATCTATTTCTTAGAAAACTTTGATCCTAATGGACTAGACCCTATAGCCTATGACATGTATATCCTCATGCCGTTGTTGAGATATAAAAGGACAGGAAGATTTTAGAAGTCAATGGGCAAAGGTTGAAACCCTATCTAGAGTTGGTCAACCCTGATGTAGAAAAAAATCTTGCTAGAGGAATAATCTCCCAAGATCCACCTTAGCATTTCCCATGTTACCCGCATCCATCATCAAATATGCATTCATCATTGTATTTTCTCACATCATTATGTTTAACCAAAGAAGTTAAACTTAGCACTCACTGGGAAGCAACACAGGAATTTTTTTAAAGATTAGATTATCCATTTATCATATAAGAAGTCCTATGTTTCCAAACATTGGGGACAATGTTTAGTTCAGGTTGGGGGGTATAGACATATTTGAGATTTTTGAGTTTTTTTCATGTATTTCAAGAAAAAAAAATTCTCAATTTTTTAAAGCTTTAAGGTGAAAGTTCATTTACTATGATGAGAATTGGATTCTTAATAGCTTAGTATTTCTTCAACTTTAACTTCTTAATAGATGTGCACATGGTTAATTCTAAATTTTATTCATATCATGTAGTGTTTTATGAAAGTTAAATCTAGAAAAAACTTACACACAATACATAATCTAGACTAATTGATAGTTATAACTTAGAGGCCCTAAGGAAAATTAGTTGAAACCTATACCCCAGTGAGTATTAGAGACTATCATCTTTCTGAGAGTTATAAATAATTTCATATTTTCTTCAGTGAAAATAAATTTTTTGTTCAGGGTTAGAGGTTCGGGGTTAGGTGTACTAACTTTCTTTCCCAATCATTTATTGAATCTAATTGGCATTAAGAAATGCAAGAAATGATATAAATGATCCTTGTTTTAGCCTAGAGATATAAAGCCTACCTAGTAATATTGTACCATTAGTTAGACCCTTTGAGCCTCTTGGTAAGCATTTTCTTTCAAAACAACATTTACCTTAACCTAGAAATCCAGTTGAATATCCATTACCTAGTTTTCAAAAGGGAGTAGAGATGGTAGAAAAAGTTTGAAGAAGACAAAAGTAAAAGAAGTGAAAAGTATCAAAAGTGTTTATAAAGAAAAAGCTCTCTCTCGGATAAATATTAGAAAGTCAAAAAGAAAGAAGAAGACAAGAGGAGAGAAATGAAAACTAGAAAATATATTCTCTTCAATGTACTCAAAAGAAAACTTGTCCAACACTTATTGAAGACCTCTACTCAGATTTGAGACTTGGAATCCCTTTATACCTTTTCTTTTAGAACCATTCCCAAGCCTACGTTTTGTCCCATCTAAAGACCTCTAAATCTTAAGGTGTATGCTAGCCTTAATGAGGATATAAATGAGAAGGAATTAAGGTGAACTAACTTTACTGGTCTTAGTAATCTCATCTATTCTTAGGGATAACATTTCTTTGTCTCATTTGTGCTAATAAAATTATGTGAACCATTAATATCTTTGCAATCAATCACATAGTAAGAGAAATTTTTTTCAGCCCTTTTCTTTGAGAACTTTATTTCTAAATGTATACCAATGAGAACTTGAGATCAAGGCATCCTTCCAATGGAATATAAGCATATCTATTTGGAAGTCTAGATTATGTATTCTATACATACAATACACTTTAAGATGAAACTTTAATAAAATGGCTTTGGTATGTGGGTAACTTGTAGAATTTTTCATTCATCTTTATTAAGTTATTAAAGCCCATAAAGTACGAATGGATGAGAATTTTCTAAGATAAAATAAGGGATAGTTTTATTAAATTTTATGGGTATATTCACTGTAAACCCTCACAAGGTCAAACTCGTCCACTAGGGTAATCTAGGGGTTTATGGCCTAGTTGCATATGCTAAATGCAATCATGAGTGCCTATGAAAATGGCAGTCATGTGTGTTTTCGTGATTTTTCACAGGTTTTTCTTAGGATAGGTAAAATTCTGGCTTGGGGTATGATAAGTGTTAAATTTTGTGTAAAAATTCCCAATTTGTAGCCCATGTGTAATAAATTATAGGCACTATCCTAGGGTTTTTAAAAAATTAATGACATAAGCATTTTTGAATTAATGATTCAAAAGTTTGATATCTTATAGGTTCAAAAGCTAATTTAGAGTAAGTATATGAATTTTCATAATTTTTTAGAATTTAATTAGGGATCTTCATCTTTTGTGGGTGTTCAAAAGATGATCGAATGACCGAGATCAAGTAAGAAAAAAATTAAAGATCAAGATCAAAGATGGCCAAAGACTTAAATTTAAAAGCTCAATCAAGGTTCAAGATCATCTTAAGGCCAGCAAGAAGTTAATGGAAAGCACCAAAGGTGACTAAAATAGTCTATGCAAAAAGCCATATAATTTCACCACATTTGCATAAGAATTGGAGCTATACATGAGGTTTTTTAGTCAAACAAGGAAACATAAGGCAGCCCAACCGTTCAAGCCTTGAAGCCCAAGGATTTCGCCATGCAAGCCATTAAGCAATGAGCCATCAAAGTGAGCTATCAAGCCACATTAGCGCTACTGCATGGAGCAACAAGATTGGATTACTTTTTGAAGCAATTATCCCATGTGGAAATGGTGAAATTTTAAGAGATAATTAGAAAGCTGATAAGATTTCTCGCATTGTAAGATAGCATGCTATGTGAACCAACCAAAGAAAAGGCACACTTATCTCTTTCCCAAATCTTTCTCTTCATATCTATAACAACCGATGTCCAATAATGTGATATTGTCTGCTTTAGCACAGAGTGCCTCATAGCTTTAAAATGAGTCACAACTTTTAGAGGTTCTTGAACTCTTATAACCACCCCAAATCCCTCTTCTAGGCATTGTGGGACTAACTCTTAGGCAAAGCCTTCATCACCCACTAGGGAACATTCATCCTTGAATGACCGCTTGAGTCTCTCGGTCTATTACTAGGCCTTCTTCCTTCATGACCAGTGGCTCCCACGTGCGACTAGCCACACACCAACTGTAACAGTTGTAATAACCCCAATTTTTGTAAATTGATTGAGAAAATCAATAAAGTTTGAATTTTAAAAAATTCCAAGCTAAAATTTAGGTTATTGGAAATTATCTTTTTATAAAGATTAAAACATGATTTAAAACTTAGATATTATGAATGTGCTTGAAAAATCAATTAAAATGACACTACGTACTATCAATTCTGAGTTAAAATGAAAAATCCCTAATTTTCTCTATTTTTATATACAAAAGGGTAAAATGGTAATTTTGCACATAAGCAAGATCTAAGACATCAATATTTAGAATGTACTTAGAAATACGATTCCAATGCCACTAAGTCGCTTAATTACGAGTTTGGGGGAATAAAATAGATTTTTCTCCATAAAAGGGCAAAATGGTCCTTTCACACTCTGTCGGGCCCACAAATAAATCCAATGGCCAGAAAACATGTACTAATGCTCAAACTACTACCAGATGCTAGTGGAGAAGGAGGTGGCAGAGGAGGATCCAATGTTAATTTAATATTCAAAAGAATTGAAGCATAATTATTATAAGTAATGATGAAAAATTCAAAAACATCTATAAATACACCCCCAAAAATCTTCCAAAAATGTTCATTAAAATTCCCACAAAATTATCTTGATTCCCCTAAATAAAAAGATCTAGATTCATTCCAAATTTCCAAAAATCTCCCTTCTTTCACTTTCTCTCTCCTCTCTCTAGATTGAAACAAGAGACCTAAATTCAATTAGACACCCAGTTCTAAGTCAAATCTCACTAATCCCACCTTTTATATTGTCCTAGACCATCTTATCTACAAAACTCCTAAAGAAATTTCAAGATCCAACAGTGCAATCAATGGAAAATCACAAAACAAATGATGATCGAGTGAGGTATTCTTCAGTGGCATATTTCTTTGAAATATGAATTTAAAACCTAAGTTATTCTACAATCAGGTAGGTGGAAACTCCTCCCATACTTATTTCATGTTATTTTATATAATTTTTATTTTTCCAAATTAATTTTAGGTTAAAAATTATAAAAATCAAGTAAGGATAAGAACCCTTCATTTCTATATGACGGAGGGTTTAGATGGAAAATTTGAGCCATCCAATCCATCCAGAAGTGTCCAAAACCCCTAAGGTATAATTTTCATAAAATTTTGTTAATTTTAGAGCCATTAATTGAAGGGGGTTTGATTGGACGGTCCAAAATGGACTATCCGATCTCCCTTCAGAGATCGGGCTCCTAGGACGTCGAATGGAAACGTTCCCTGCGGGAGCATCTCCGCATGTGACAACGTACCGACAAAACTTTCATGCTTGGCAAACGGTCCTTGAGAGCATGTTACCGCATGCGTCCCACTTATGAGAGTGCAGCAATCGCTCCACTTGACTTGATCAGAACCATTTGTTCTGTTAGGCCCAGATCAAATCTAGACCCTCAGAACGAATGTGAACTTAATTCTTGAATTATTGAGTCATCTAAACTCCAAATCAAGATCGAAAAGAAGCTATGAAAATATTGTAATGTCTATTTTCTTCTAAAATCATAAAATTGATAAAAATGTTCAAGAAGCTTTCTGTTTTGAATAAATAAGCTTCAAATTTTCATGATCTTCAAGACCCAAGATGATCATATCATGGGGATCTCATTTAATGATGAACTAATGTTAAGATAAAGTGAGATCTATGATTTATTATGACATATCTAAGATAAATTGAGGAATCTACCCTTTATGGTAGAAATACCCTTAAAAAAAATACAAGGGGACCCACTTGATTAATGAGATCAAGCATGATTAGACCCTTTGGATGGGTTGCATGAATGGAATTATGATGAAATCCAGTGAGATCATGGATTCATCATGACAAAAACAAGTGGGTATGATCTTTGGACTTTAATGAAGTAAAAGCCCTAAAAGTAATTAAAACCCTTGTTTTAGAGGAAAAGATATAAGATCTAATGGTTGGATCATAAGTAAAAATTTCTCATAAACTTAATTTAATTATTTTACTTGTATTTTATTTGATAATGGAATTGTAAATGTGATTATGTTATAAATTAGGAAGCATGATAGTATAATTAATTAATTTTCGCATGATATGCTCTAAATGCTCTTAGTTTGTTATTAGGTTGCTAGATTTAATTATCTTAGGGCCATATTAGTTTGAATTTGAGATTTTAGCATGATTCCATTAGATTACTAGTAAAATTTCATGTATTTCATAACTTAGGATATGCTTGTTTAAGTATAGTTTTATTCCATTAGGTTAAGTTACATTCATAGGAAGCATGTTATTATAAATGGTTGTTAAATTTATATTGGATTTATGCTTTAAAGTTTATGACTTATTTGTTGTCAAATTTTATTAGTAGATTCAAATGTTAAGTAGTTGTTGAGATATAATGAGCATAAATCACCAAAAATGTAAACTAATAGAATATAGAGATTCATGGACAATTAAGATGAGTGAACGACTTTGACTTAATATTAGTAAGGATTATTAATATAGTTAGCAGGACAATATAAGGATTATCAAATCCTTGGCCCAAACTAGCAGAATACTAAACCCCATGAACGACATTTTAAATGTTCATGGATTTAATTAAAATCAATTAGAAAGAGTACTTAGGGTTAAAATGCTCATAGGAACCTTATGAAAGGTTGAGCTAAGGTCACTCTAGTGAATGCTGAACATGGTGGTTAAGGGGCTTTTCTAATAGAACCTCGCTCTTCCCCTACCTTCCGTTGATGTTTATGAAGTCTAAACACCTCCTTACATGAGGATTGAAGTAACCACTTTGCGTTTAGCCATTCAACTTGTAAGCCATAGTCAATTTGAAATAAGAGGAGTTGTTTAGACTTAGGATGAAATATGCTATCTTCAACCAAGAAACATTAACTGGTTGAATAATAATAATAGGAGCATAAAAGGTTAGTAAATTATCTAACCGTAATAAAAATTGTAAGTAAGATAAGGATGATCAAACATGATCCATGCAATCTTGAATGATCAAGAACAATAAAAGAAATAAATACTTCTTGATGATGATATATATATTGCTTGCAATTTAGATAAAATAGAATAGAATAGAATATTTGAATCCTTGATCAAATATGATTCAAGGAAGAGAATCAAGATCATCCTCCTTAAGGGTGATCAAACAATTGAACTTAGAATAAAATAGAAGATCTAAGCCCTTGATCTTTATCAACAAGTATAAATTGTTGATCAAAGGATCTGTGAAAGATCAAGATCAACGAAAGGAATACACAAAGACTTAGAAATAGAAAATACTTAGATCTAAAAGATTTGAAGATCATTCTAACTGTTAGATCTATTGATCAATAGGATAAACACTATCTGAGGAAGATAAATCATTATAAGCTAGATCCTTTATATCAAAGGACAAGATTAGACAAATAATATAGATATGATAAAAAAATATAGGATTATTCAAATTGTATAAATATTGACAGTATGTATGGATTTATAGATTACATATGTTAGTCAGGATTATGGAAGATCTAAAGGGATGGATCACTAATTGAAGGTAGGTGGATTTTAAGAATGCATTTGCATGAAAGATACCTGTTTTCATGCATGATCTTATTGACATACATGATGCAAATGTATTGTGATAAATACCTTAGAAACAATTATGATCCAACCAACTGATGAGAAAACAAGCATAAAATGGTTAAGTTAAGAATTGAGAAAAATCTTAGATATACATAGGGAAGTAGAAAATATTCCAGCCCTAGATAAACAAACAAATCAATACATGGGGATCATTCATAAAATGGTGATCCCTAAACTTAAATGAATATGGGTATCATTCATATTAAATCATGATCCCTAAATTAAAGGTGAAATCATATCCTCAGTATACATATATCAAAATACAAGGTTGATGATATAAACAGACAAGTCGTTTGATAAGTAAAAGAATTACCTTACATACAAGCATGGAGGCTAGTGGTTTTGTTTTACACAGTCGTATGCCTGGGGATGCTATGGTAGGAGAGTTAGTAGGGTTTGGCCACCCGCTCTCTAAAACTTGTTATGATATGGATACCAAGCCTAAGAGAGGCTAAAAGTCAGGTGGTTCCATTATGGGAAGTTTGCTACTGTGACAGCCATGGTCCCCCCCATACAAACATGGATATTGTGATTTCCACCAAGGATGGTATAGGTGGATTATTGGGCAGTTATCCGAGTGCACTGGTATGAATTCTGACTACATGCATAGTTGTCCTTTGAGTATTTTTGCATTGTGATGCATGGCATAGTGAAATGCCTTATGATATGGCATGATGAGATGTTGGGTAATCATGGATTACCGATATTATCCAAATGAGGGAGTATTTCCAGCAGAGTCTGGATGATTTATCAACTCAGTATAAGCTGGGTATGATTATGTTTTGAGATATTAACTATTTTTCATGGTTTTTGCTTGTGTATATGTATATATATGATGTAGTGGTGATTGGTATGGAATTATGATAGAATGACCATATATGGTATGGTTCATTGAATATGAAGATTTTGAATGTAGTGATTTTGAATTATATGAATTCACATTCTTCATGAATCCCCCACCAAGCATAGCTTGCTAAATACTAAGACCATATTATTGATCAAGACTATGGAAGATTATGTAAAGATTGGATTGTATTTTGATTTGTTTAATTTGGACATCAGATGTAATAAGGGGGCTATGTATGTGAACCATTAGATCGATCCTACAATTTTAATAAAATGCATGTCTATGGAAATTTATGCTGTATACAAAATTATGTATATGAGTGAAAAGTGGCATTCAAGGTTTTAGAAAAGAATTTCAAAGAAAATGTTTCCGTTGCTTAAGTTTTTAAAATTTTTGCAAAATTTGGCTAGCCACCTTGTGAAAATAAATACCGAAAATGTATTTCGAAAACCCATGTCGTCACAATAGTCAAGGTCCAATAGTGTGATATTGTCCACTTTGCACAGAGTGCCTCACAGCTTTAAAACATGTCACAACTATTAGAGATTCCCGAACTCTTTTATAACCAGCCCAAATCCCTCTCCCCAGGTGATGTAGTACTAACTCTTAGGCCGATCCCTTAGTGACACCCCGAGTTTTTGTAAAGCTTTTCAAATACTTTTCAAAATGTGGATCCCATTTGAAATCTTCTTTAGAAAAAAAAAAGAAGCAACATAATATTTTGTTCATCGAAGAGTGTTTCTAAAAATCCCAAGCGCCATTTCTATAACAAACACAAGGATTATACAGTAGAATGAATGTCTCTTTCCTACCAAAAATTGGTTAGAGTTTCCTATGTTTTTCAGACATATGCTCATTTAAGGCATGCATGTGGAATACCTAATAGATAATACAAATAAATTTTCATTATTTTCAAAACAAATACATACAACTTACCAGAACCTCCAGTTACAACCACATCATAATACATTCCACTAAATAGAAATGAGTCCATTACATCAAAGTAAATAGACATACATGTTCTCTAATAACTCACAATTTAAATCCTACGATGTGAGGCTCATTCTTCAGATACTGAAAATCCAAATTTGCTATAATTAATGCTCATAGCTACTTTCACATCCTTTGCTCAACCTATTTGTCCTTCTATTTTAGTTCTTCAAATCTGAGACATTGTTATACCTTTCTCTATCTCCATTCCTATCCTTAAGGAATCTAACATGGGAATAAGGGAGGAGGAACCTCCTTGAAAAGTGGCACCTCTCCCCTTACCAATTCTCTTAAAATTCTATTTTTTCCACCTTCCATCCGTCTTCCACTCACCTTCATAAACATTCCATGATTTCCTCCTACAAACCCTTTAAGATCTCCACATCCAACTTCTAAACCTGACTTTCTTAGTGCCTTCCTAGTTCCCTACTTTCTCGAGTCCTACTCCTACGTTCCCTAACCTCTCTCAACCTTATCTCTAGCCTCATACTCTCTCTCTCTCTCTCTCTCTCTCTCTCTCTCTCTCTCTCTCTCTCTCTCTCTCTCTC
The DNA here is from genome assembly GCA_035236585.1 of Warburgia ugandensis. Lineage (NCBI taxonomy): Eukaryota > Viridiplantae > Streptophyta > Magnoliopsida > Canellales > Canellaceae > Warburgia > Warburgia ugandensis. Next base: position 76,377,605 of record CP141129.1, on the reverse strand, counting down.
TCTCTCTCTCTCTCTCTCTCTCTCTCTCTCTCTCTCTCTCTTATCTCTTAGGATTAGAATTCTTACAAACCTTCAAATTTAAAATCTTGTATAAAAACTCAAGGCACCCTATGCTTCCATATAGAAGAATATCACCACAATTTTACCTTACAACCAAGGGATCACCATGCCTCCTCCTTCGCTAGTCTTCAAAGACTTCCAGCCATCTTCAAGCCTTCAACATCATCTTCATTGGATGCTTAGCTGTCATTCAAGTTTCAAGCCTTCATTCTTCTTTAAATTCAAAGCTTTTAAGGTTAGTTATGCCTCTTGTTTGCTTTTTCCTTAAGTGTTTTATTTAATTCCTTGTTCTTTGTGCACAATTCCACCATTGCCTTGCTCGCTTTTGCCTTAGTTTTCTTTGATTCAAAGATTGCTAGCTCTTATAGTGACATCCAAGTGAAAACAATAATTGAATCCCTTCGTTTCCATGCTTATTCCTGCCTTGAAGACGTTTGCCACATTTGGTGTGATTGTTAGATTGTTTTGGAGCACTTGAAAACAAGTTTTGGATTAGATTTATGTTCTTTAAAATTGATGCATGAATCTTGCTTATTATGTCCATGCTTACCTTGAATTGTAATGCTTTCCATTCAATGAAAAGTTCAGGATTATTGCACACTACTTTGACTGATTTCAATGCTTTAAAGTTATTAAATTTCTTGATTATATACTGCTTGATTCACATGCACAATTCCATTCCCAATCAATCATGCATTATGCTCATCATTCATAGTTAAATTTCCATTCCAAGTCCATAAGTTTCATGCACTCAAATCCCCTTAGATCCACGAATAGTTTGCTTAATGCTTCGAACCCATGTTGCACCTTAACTAATCTATTTCTTGCTTACTTTAGATTACTTATGCACAATCCCAAAAATCATATGCACCATCTATCTACATCGTTACAAGTTCCATACGCACAACTCCATGGTGCATGTGCATGGTACTTAAGCTAGTTTCTTTTATTAAAGTGTGTGATCTTTAATTTAGTTGTAGTTAAGAATTCTTCCTTAAGTCATTGCATTTTAGATTGTTCAGAAAGTTTAGAAGTTTTTTTATTTTTAGAAGTAATTATTTTCATCAAGTTTCCTTACATGTGCTTTCCAATTCCATGCTTATTTACTTTCCAATATTAATTACTTACCTAGGTCAATCAAATACCATCTTCTTTGGCTAGAAATAAAAAGTTTAAAGATCCAATCTATTGAAATACCATGAGACTCCTCACGGGATTTACCTCACTTGTGTATATCTACTACAATTGATTCTTACACTTATGAGTAATTTTAAAGATACACCATTATTGCACTAAGGTGTTGAGCTACTTTCACTACTAGAGTTATTTGTGCGAGGGTTGTTATGCCCTATGGCCTATGCTAAAAGGGTTCAAACTGGTGCCTGACCTCTGAATAGGATACTTGCCAAGATATGTGGATTTTTTATGGGGTCGTGGGGAGACTACTCCCAATCTAATCTGCTTCCCATGAGAGTTGTGTAGTCCATTGGTATCCATAAACATGCATAAATGAGTGATGTTTTCCAATACATGCATAGTGACCACCTCTGAGCTTTGAACATGTTATGCATGTCAATCATCCTCGAGGATTTAGAACTTTGACTATGAGGTTTGTGGCTGGACACTGCCACTATGATCAATGTTTTGTTAGTAATCTTGAATGTTTGAGATATTTGATATTATCATTCACTTATGAGACATTATCTGTGAGTAATGACCACATGTTACATGCTTGGTATGATACAATTAATAATTGTTCCATATTATATATTGATCTTGAGAGGCCACTTAAATGTCGAGGTATTCGAATATAGTTTATTGTTTATTTCCTCTGAGTATTCATACTCATCTCCACAACATTTTTCAAGTGAGGATCTTAGAGTTGAGCATAAATTGGACTATACATGAGTGGTAAAGGATAAGAAGCATTTGAGAAATATGTGGTAGAGCGACCCCAATATTTATTTGATTGGTAGAACTTGAACATGAACATTTATTTAAGTTTATTGTTATGGAAATGTAGTAACATGATTATTAAATGTAAAAAATTTATGGGATTATTAATTGATTTATGATTGTGATAGTGGATCCTAAAGGTGCATATGAAGCTTCAACTCTTATAACTAGTTTAGCATCCACACCCCAAGCAATGTGGGACTAACTCTCAATACTTAGCCCCTGTCCCTTGTCTGAGACTTTTGCCAGCTATCTCGATAACACCATCCCTAAGCTGACTCATCTGGCTTATTAGACTGATGAAACATCACCTTACTATAATAGCTGGGGGTTCCAATGCAATGATATTGTCCACTTTGGACTTTTGGCAGCACGGTTTTGCTCTTGCTCGTAGGGAAAATCTTTCGTTGCAAGGAGAGTTCCCCGAACTCTTATAACTAGCCTAGTTTTTTTTCCCTCAGCGATGTATGACTAACTTGCAATACCTAGCCCCTATCCCTTGCCTAAGACTTTTGGCCTACCTCAGTTAGCATCTGACTTCACTTGGCTTGCTAGATCACAAAGCGTCACCTCTCCCCACCTTAAGGGACATGCGTCCTCGCATGGCCTTTTTGACCAGACGCAACCACATGTGGTAAGCCACACATCAGGTCAAGATTCAGCTCTAATACCAACTATAATAGCCGAGGTTTCCACAGTCACAATATTGTCCACTTTAGGCTTAGCCCTCATAGCTTTGTTCTCCCCCTGAGGGGAAAGCGTGTTGTGACCGTAAGAATTCCTTGAACTCTTATAACTAGCACAACATCCACACCCTAGGCAATGTGGGACTAACTCTCAATACTTAGCCCCCATCCCTCACCTGAGACTTTTGCCAGCCGTCTCGATAACACCATCCCTAAGCTGACTCACCCGACTTGTTAGACTGATGAAACATCACCTTACTATAATAGCTAGGTGTCCCAATGCAATGATATTGTCCACTTTGGCCTTTTGGTCCCACTATTTTGCTCTTCCCCATAGGGAAAACTAGTCATTGTAAGGAGAGTTCCCCGAACTCTTATAACTAGCCCAGTTTCTTTCCCCTTAGCAATGTGGGACTAACTTGCAATACCTAGCCCCTGTCCCTTGCCTGAGACTTTTGGCCTACCTCAATCAACGTCTGACCTTGCCTGGCTTGTTAGATCGCAAAGTGTCAACTCTCCCCACCATAAGGGACATACGTCCTAGCATGGCCTTTTTTACCAGATGCAACCATATGTGGTTTGCCACACATCAAGTCAAGATTCAGTTATGATACCAACTACAATAGCTAAGGTTTCCATAGTTACAATATTGTCTGCTTTGGGCTTAGGCCTCATAGCTTTGTTATCCCCCCTGAGGGGAAAACATGTTGTGACTGTAAGATTTCCTTGAACTCTTATAACTAGCGTAGCATCCACACCCCGGGCGATGTGGGACTAACTCTCAATACTTAGCCACCATCCCTTGCTTGAGACTTTTTCTTGCTATGTCAGTAACACCATCCCTAAGATGACTCACACGACTTGTTAAACTAACGGAACATCACCACTCCCCACCTTAAGGGACATGTGTCCTCGCATGGCCCTTTGAGCAAATGCAACCACATGCTACTAACACCACACCACTAAGAGGTAACAACTTTGATACCAACTATAACAACCGGGGGTCCCAATGCAATGATATTTCTGGCTTTGGCCTCTTGGGCACATGGTTTTGCTCTTCCCCATAGGGAAAATTAGTCGTTGCAAGGAGAGTTCCCTGAACTCTTATAACTAGCCCAGTTTCTTTTCCCTTAGCAATGTGGGACTAACTCTCAATACCTAGCCCCTGTCTCTCGCCTAAGACTTTTGGTCTGCCTCAGTTGGTGCGGAGCATCACCTCTCCCCACCTTAGGGGACATGCGTCCTTGCATGGTCTTTTTGACTAGACGCAACCACATGCGGTTAGCCACACACCGTGTCAAGAGTCGACTCTGATACCAACTGTAATAGTCGAGGGTCCCAACACAACAATATTGTCTGCTTTGGCCTTTTAGCCACACGATTTTGCTCTTCCCCATAGGGAAAATTGGTCATTGCAAGGAGAGTTCCCCGAACTCTTATAACTAGCCTAGTTTCTTTCCCCTTAGCCATGTGGGACTAACTTTTGATACCTAGCCCCTAAATTTTGAAGAAGTGGTTTTGGAAAACAAGTATATGATACTTAGATCTTTTCAAAAATGTTTTTAAAAAATTCAAGGTACCCAGACATTTTCAAAAGACATTTATGGAAAATTATTTCAGAAAACCCGAATCATCACACCTCATATTGTTTGAGCATTTGGTGATTTGTAGCCATAGCTTTGAGACTAGCCCATGTTGTGTTTGGGTTTAGGTCCAGATGAGATTGTGTGAAGGTGACTCATGCTTTTTCTTGAGCTATTTCATGCTTGAGTTTGAGCCTTGATAAGGAACAAAATAACCTATATTCTAAGTGTCAAAATAGCCTTGAGAAGCTCATTAATTTTTATGGGAAAGAGGTTAAGAACTTGTTTTTAGTTTCTAACACCACCCAAAGCTCCCCATCTTGTTTGGTTTTTGTTCCTAATGGAGCTTTTTAAAGAATCAAATTTGATATGTGCTTTGCCACATTCATGTCTACTTTTGGCTTGTAAATTTTGAAAATGAGTCCTTGGAAAATGGGTTTCTTCTTAGAAAGTTGAGGGGTGATGTTTGTAAATATAAACCCCTAAAGTGTTATTTCTTTGTCACTTTTCGTATGCATCTATGGAGTAGTTATGCATGGATAAATGTTTGAAAAACATGTTCAATTTTTCATGGTTACTAATATTCTCTCTATTTGACTTTTGTTGAGAAAAAATCATTGTTAGGAATTATATATGTGTCTCTGATACTATAAGCTTGGGTTAATTTGACTATTCCATCAATCTTCATTTTCCTAGCTTCTCCTTAGAAATATGCAACTCTTGAGAGAGGTTGGCTTGGGTCATGCCAAATATTATGAGTTGCAACTAACTATACATAATTGGATTTCTCTTAGATAGAAACTTTAGTACTTGAAACCTTTCAAAGGGAAGATCCATTTGTACAGTCAAGACATATCAACAATGTGATCCTGTGTGGTTGGGTAGATGCATCCATAATATTGAATGTAGTTGGATAACTCTATACATGATCTTGAATGTAGTCGAATAACTTTACCCACAATCTTGAATGTAGTTTAATAATTCTATCCAAGATCTTGAATCTAGTTAGATAACTTTATCCATGATCTTGAATATAGTTATATAATTTTTCCTATGATCTTGAATATAGTTGGACACCTTTATCCATGAATCTTGAATGTATTTAGATAATCTGTGCATGATTTTGAATGTAGTCTGACTATCCATGAGTTTGAATGTAGTTTGGGTTCTGTACTTATGATATTGAGTCTTGAAATATTAATATGTTGTGATAAGTGTTAATTTTGTATAAAAAGTACCCAATTAGTAGCCCATGTATTATAAATTATAGGCATAATACTAGTGTTTTTACAAAATTTTGTAACACATGCATTTCTAACCTAATAATTGAAAAGTTTGATATTTTGCTAGTATAGAAGCTAATCTAAAGTAAGTATGTGAATATTCATAATCATCTAGGTTTCAATTAGGGTTTTTCATCTTTTGTAGGTGTTGAGAAGGTGATGCAAAGGCTGAAATTGTTTGAGATGAGAATTGAAGATCAAAAGCAAAAGAATAAACCAAAGCCAAAATGGAATCAACCCAAGGTGTGATCAACATTCAAGATTATCTTAAGATAAGCAAGAAGGCACTGTGAAGCGTCAAAGGTGATTAAAATGGTCCCTGCGAAAAGAGATGCAATTTCACAAGGAACCATAAAGAAGCTAAGCCATTCAAGCTTTCAAGCCAAGGGAGTTAGCCATTCATGCCATCAATCCACATGGGTGCCATGTGATGTGGATTCACACAACTGGAGGACCAATTCAAGCAATTATTCTTGGTTAAAAATGTGATTTTCTATAATATCCTCAATTTTAATGCTAAATTAGTGATAAAATAAATAAATTAAATTAAAAATTTTATGCATAGCATTTAGTTCTAGAAACTTGGAAACTAGATAGTACACATAGATAGAATTCCAACACCATAAAGAACATGGAAAACGGAGCTCAAACGAAGAAGTTATGAGCCGTTGAAGTTATAAGAGCATTTTGGTAAATTGGCAGAGCCCAAAATAGAGGGGGCAGTTTTGATAACGACACCCCTTTCCACCTTACCTTATCAGATCTGACAATTTTGTCGGAGAAATTGTCGGAGGGAGACGTATAAGGGAAAAGTTTTCCTTCCCCCTTTCCAGCATGATCTATATCTCCCTCAGTTGGCCTTAATCACCATCTTCTCCCTCGTTTCCATCGAGTTTTTCCCTAAACCCTAGCTTCTGCAAAACTCAAGTTTTTTGGAAACTAGGGATTCAGTAGCATCAACAAGTGATCAATCGTTTGAGGTAAGCCCGACCCCCTAGTACTAGTTTCCGTGTTGCGCTGGTGTAACCTAGTGTAAACCGGGGCTGCAGGTGTAACCCAATGTAAACTAGGCATCGATGTAACTCGATGTAAACTAGGGTAGCTAGTGTAACCCGGTGTAAACTTGGGCGCTAGTGTAAATCGGTGCACCGCCAGACCCCCTATAAATTAATAATATTAATTTATGAAGTATTTTCACAAAAAACTTGATTTTGAGAGCTGCAGAAGTCCAAATCAGAATAAAAAACATCCGTTATGATAGTCTTGACGATGCGGACCTAGATTTAACTTAAAAACTTACCATTGACCACTTTTAAATTAGTTAAATTATAAACTATTAATTAATAACTAAGATCCAGCATATCAAAGGGTGATCAGGCCCTAGAACTTGAATAAATAGAAAATATATGATACTAAAGAAGGGCAAGTGGAGTAAATTAGATGTAATTACTTTATAAATTGATCTAGACCATTGGTCTAACCAAGATCTTGGGAAATTGATGATCTAAGGATGATCTAACCTTCAAATTTAGGAATAAATGTTAGATACACACACAAAACTAACAAATGAACATGAGATGGGACTAAAGTTAAGAGCCAAATCATAATTAAGGATATTAGAGGATGATCCAACAGTTGGATCACCATAGATTCTCTTATGATGAAATATATAACATAAAATAGCATTGTGGTACTGATAGGTACATCTAAACGTATAAGAGAAGGGGATTATATGCTCAAGTTGAGTGATCTCACGTCGAGGTAGGTGATGACATTTAATGTTTCGTTTTGATTTTAAAACCTTGTATTATCATGGCATCATGATTGATTGTGATTTAAATTGCACTTATTATTAATCGATGATTTTATGAGATTTAGAGTTTTATGCTATGATATCTATTTGATTTCAATTATGTATTGAATGGATTTATGACCTATGGTTTCATGAGATTGAGATTATCTATTTATGCACAATTAGAAATTTATCTTTCCTTATTGCATCACTGAAACTGATGAGTTTTCATGAGAAAGGAAAGTGAAGGCTTGGTGGCTGGTCCTTTTAGAGGCTAACCTTGGGATGAGGGGCGTGCCATGGGGATTGCAAGCCATGAGTGCTCCTAGTTTTTGACATGCATGATTTTCGTGTTTTGAGTTTTATAACAGGTGCTCTCACCCAGCGGCCGTCATGCTAGCAGGGAGAGGGTCGGCCACCCACCCTCAAAGATCTGTGATCTGATATGATTGTGATATGATAAACACCTCCCCGTAGATGGCTTTTGGTAGGGGTTGGTAACATGGATAGTCCACACTACCAGTCCGGGGCTTTCAACGGGGACGGACGCTAAGTCTCTTGTTATGGTGTCGACGGGGAGTGGCAGTGGTTGAGACCCAAAAGGGTTGCCATTGCAGCATAACAATCCATACTCTTATTCTATATGCTTGCATGATGAGCATGAAGATGTGATTGTATGCCTGGGTGTGACGACACTCAGAGGTTGGATATGAGTACTCATGATCGGTGATACGAGTGTATGGGACGCTCGTGGAACCCATGTACCTTAGGGTGCCCTGTTATTATTGTATGCTCATTTACATTGATCATATCATGTTATAAATCTGTGAGATGCATGTTTTATCGAACTTGGTAATTTGATACTATGTTGGCATGAGTTATAATGATTTTATTTTTATAGATGGTAGATCTTTTATTTTCTCGCCACTGTTATTCGTTTATTCCATCTCTATTACATTAATTGTCTATGTACCTACACAAGCAATAGCTTGCTGAGGCATTGCTTTGTTTGCAATGCCTTGGATCTCGGGAGCTACAGCAGGAAGGGCAAGGCCGTTGAGAGACTGTGTTAGCAGTGGGGGATTTCCTTTACTTTAACTCATAGACAATGACGTGAGTTAATAAATGGATTACCACATGGCTTTCTTTGTAGACTGTATACTTTTATTTTATGGATTTGATTATGATAGTTATACATATGATAGACATTTAGGTGGGATGCTATGATGGATAGACCTTGGGCCACATTATTATTGTATTTTGGATATTTATTGTTTTAAAAATAAAGGCACCAATGATTTTGACGTTGGTTTAACCTGTTGTATTGTTTCAATCGTGTCATCGCAAAAATTTAATTATGTTTTAAACTATAATTGTGATGTTTTGAAAAAGAAAATAATACCTGGAGGTTTCAATAAATGTTTTAATAAAATAATTAATATAAATTTTTTAACATGGGATCCCAACTACGACTACTATGATTATTATTATTATTATTATAAAAAAAATCAGGGTGTTACAATTTCAAAGGATAATTGGAAGGATTTTAGAGATATTTGTAAAAGGTAAAATGATTATGCTAAGTTGGACCAATTAAGAGAGAAAACCCCACTTTCCATCTCCATACTTTCCCCCACCCCAATTAGGGTTTTCACAATTTTTTTTATTAAGGTGGGTGGCACCTTCCTAAAAAAGTGAACCCCCAACCCCCGAGCCTTACTTAGTTGTCATATTTTGTGGTTTCCTAATTAGGAAACCTCTAGATCTATTTCAAATCAAAGAACATAACATAACCTAAGATGTTGTCCCATCTTTCTTTTCTTTTTTGCCTTTCCATTTCTCTCTTTTCCAATAGCCAAACCATGTGTAGGAAGAGTGCACACTTTTCATGTTTAAATCTATGTAATATGTGGACTAAAGTTGATGTAATTCTCCATTCAATCAATAAAGCTATTTGAAGTTCCTTATTGATGGTTGATTCCAATATCCAAGTACTTTGGATCTTTAGTGTAATATTACATAAAATGTGCTAGTTCAGTTGCTTTCAATGCTTGGTTTGGTTTGAGTTTCTTAAGTGATTAAAATCTAGAATCTTTCCATTCAATCTTCATGCTAATTTCCAGCAATCCATGCATCTTATTTGATCGATTCCTTAGGAGCTCATTTAATACTGTATGGGAAACACAATGACTTAGACAAATCCATTATCTCAACTATGAAGGCTATCAAACATATGTCCAAGGGTGTCAAGTATTTCTAGCAACAGTAATCGCTTTGGATATTGAACAGCCCAAGATAATAGAAATTGAAGTAGTCAGCGAATACCAAGATGTTTTTCTGAAAGGACTCCTAAGATTACTCCCACAGTGAAGTAATTCCTGGATTTATGCTTTAAAGTTTATGATTAATTTATTGTCAAATTTTATTAGTAGATACAAATGTTAAGTAGTTGTTAAGATATATTGAGCATAAATCACCAAAAATGTAAACTAATAGAATATAGAGATTCATAGATAATTAAAATGAGTGAATGACTTTGACTTAATAGTAGTAAGGGCTAATAGTAGTAAGGGCTATAGTTAGTAGGACAATATAAGGATTATCAAATCATTAGCCCAAACTAGGACAATAATAAACCCAATGAATGACATTTTAAATGTTCATGGATTTAATTAAAATCAATTAGAAAGAGTACTTAGGGTTAAAATGCTCATAGGAACCTTGTGAAAGGTTAAGCTAAGGTCACTCTAGTGAATGATGAACATGGTGGTAAAGGGGGCTCTCTAATAGAGCCTCGCTCGGCCCCTACCTTCTGTTGATGTTTGTGAGGTCTAAATGCCTCCTTACATGAGGATTGAAGTAACCACTATGTTCAATACCTTCTGTTGATGTTTGTGAGGTCTAAATGCCTCCTTACATGAGGATTGAAGTAACCACTGTGTTCAACCATTCAGCTAGTAAGCCTTAGCCAATTAGAAATAAGAGGAGTAGTCTAAACTTAAGATGAAATAAATTATCTTCAACTAGTAAAACATTAATTGGTTGAATAATAATAATAAGAGCATAAAAAGTTAATATGTTATCTAACCCTAATAAAAATTATAAGTAAGATAAGGATGATCAAATGAGATCCATGGGATCATGAATGATGAAGAACAATAAAAAGAAATAAATACTTCTTGATGATATATATATATATATATATTGCATGTAATTTAGAAGATCTTAGATCAAATAGAATAGAAGATCTGAACCCTTGATCAAATATGTTTCAAGGACGAGAACTAAGATCATCCTCCTTGGGGATGATCAAACAACTGAACTTAGATTAAAGAAGAACTAAATGATAGAAGATCTAAGCCATTGATCTTTATCAACAGGTATAAATTGTTGATCAAAGGATCTATGAAAGATCAAGATCAAAGAAAGGAATATACAAAGACTTAGGATAGAAAATACTTAGATCTAAAAGATTAGAAGATCATTCTAACCATTAAATCTATTGATCAATAGGATAGACACTATTTGAGGAGAATAGATCATGATAGGACAAAAGGTCTAGATCCTTTATGTCAAAGGCCAAGATTAGACTGAGAATATAGATAGGATTATTCAGATTGTATAAATATTGACAGTATGTATGGAATTACAGATTACATACATCAGTCAGGATCATGGAAGGTCTGAAGAGATGGATCACTACTTAAAGGTAGGAGGATTTTATAAATGCATCTACATGGGATGTACATGTTGAATACATGATCGTATGTCTAAAAATGTTTACAAGTGTAACATTAATACTTGTATTAAATCCCCTAAAACCCTTATGATCCAACCAAACACATATGAAATGGTTAAGTTAGAATTGAGGAATAGACTCCAAGTGAGTATGGAACTAGAAGATATTCCAGACCTAAGTGAACAAACAGATTGTCTAATATGTATGAAAGCTATTTTACATACAAGCATGGAGGCTTGTGGTTTTGTTTTAAATAGGCATAAGCCTGAGGATGCTATGCTAGGGGAGTTACGAGGGTTTGGCCTCCCACTTCCCAAAATTTGAAGATTTGATGGTACCTTGCCCTATGAGTGGCTAAAAGTCGGGTGGGGCAATTATGGGAAGGCCACCACTATGAAAGTCTTGTCTCCCCATATGGGCAGTGATACAATATTTTCCACCATGGTATCAGTGGTGAATAGGGCAATTATCCGGGCACACTAGTATGAATTAGACTACAACATGACAGTCCTTTGATTATTTTGCACTATGATGCATATGAGATAGGCATAGTTAAATGCCTTATGTTTTGGCATGATGAAATGCCAGGTAATTGCATATTATCAGTATTTTCCAAGAGGAAAAATTCCTAATATAGGACTAGCTGAAATATTGATTTCTTATAGTGGAAAGAATTGATCAGCTTGGTTGGGAATGTTACTTGACTACTTTCATAAATTTGATGGATTTATCCATGTACAGTATGTATGTATAAGGATGTACATATATTACAAAGTAAAGAATTTGATACATGAGTGTGTTTATGAATAACGGGACTATAAAGTATTAGAATTATACTGTCAAATTATTATGCTTCTTGAATCCCCTACCAAGAATAGCTTGCTGAGATATTGTAAATGTTTGAATGTTTACAATATCCCAGATACAGAGAAGGAGAATTGGGAGCTCAAGACTAAAGAAGACTTGGGAGAATAATCATCAGGGTATACCCCTTGAAGACATGTATTTTGTTTGTGTGAGAGTATTGTATTGTAATGAAAGTTTCATTGTATGGTGAGCTTTGACTTTTGGATTATGTAATTTGGACAAGTATTGTAATGGAATTGGGTTGTACTATGAACCACTGGATGGATTCTGGAATTTAATAAACGTATATTCCTTCAATGGAATTTTATCTTGTACAAAATTTCTACTTATGTTTTGTATGAAGTGATGACTTGGGTTTTTCAAAATAGGTTCTAAAGAAAAGAATTTTTGTTGCTTTGTTTTGCAAAAAGAATTTACTACTAAGGGCACTGCCTTTAAAAAATGTATTATAAAAACCCGGGTGGTCACAGCTGGTATCAGAGCCGTTCATCCAATCACAGTATAGTACAAATATGTCCAAAGGAGAGATGATAATCCAATTTTAGATTAAGACAGAAATACTTGTATAGAATACTAATAGAAATTTTGGTTTATGAGGAGATGCCACCAAAGAGAGTCACAAGGTAGACAGCTCAAAATACTCTAGAAGACAATACAAAGAGACTAACCATGAATAATGTGGAAGAGATGGTAACATGGGTATTGAGGAACCTTCTTCCTCACATTCAACAACCCCAGAGTTCATCACCTCTAGTAGAGATACCAAGTACTCAGGCTTAGGCTCAGCCTGAAGTGAGACACAATACACCAACACCAACACTAGCTACTCCCACACTAGTATACGGTCAATCTTCCCTTGTACCAAGTGAAGAAGTTAGAAAGTCTCCATTAGCACAAAAAAAAATTGACAAAATGATGGAGAGATTTCAAAAGATGGCTACAGTGTATAATGGCAAGGGTGAAGTTGAGAAGGTTGAGGAATGGATATATCAAGTAGAAAGGACTTTCAGTGCATTACATACACCTCCAGAGTTGAAGGTTAAATTTGCCACCTATCTATTAAAACAAGAAGATGCATTTTGGTGGAGATCAGTTAAAATGCCTTCTTCTCAAATTCTGAAGATTCTACATGGGAGGAATTTAAGGAAATCTTCAACCACAAATATTTTCCTTCTCATGTACAAGCAAGAAAGCTAATAGAGTTTCTGGAACTTAGACAAGGGAACATGTCAGTGGTAGAATATGATAATAAATTCATGTAGTTAAGGAGATTTGCAACTCATGTGTGTAACACTAAAACACACATAGTGAATCGATTCATAGAAGGGCTGCAACCAGGGCTGAAAGTAAAGGTACTTTGTACTAAACCTACGACCTTGGCGGAATGTGTGGAAATGGATTCTAAGTTTGAAGAAGAATACAAGAAGGGTCAAAACACTAAGTTTGGTGGAGGAGGAAACTATATTCCAAAGCCCTTCCAAAAGAATTTCCATGGAACAATTTTAAGTCCCAAAGAAATTAGAAGAACAAACATTAGGGCAAAATAGACGACCATGTCCAAGATGCAAAAAATTCCACCAAGGTAATATATGCCCTAGACTTGGACAACAACAACCACAATGATTTCTAATCAAGTGCAATAATTGTGGGGAGTATGGACACATTGCCACCTACTGTACCAAACCACTAGCGATTAAGGAGGTAAAACCAAAAATTGCCCCTCAACACCAAGGAAGGAAATTCTCCATCACTAATAGCCAGGATGGACCATCTAATGTGGTGATTGAAGGTACATTACTTGTAGCTGACAACTACGCCAAAGTACTATTTGATTCTGGATCATGCATTCCTTTATATCTTGCGTATTTGCATCTAGTATATAACTGTTAGTGAAAAACTTGGGATTTAATCTAAATGTAACAACTCTAGTTGGAAAAATAGTTAAATTACAATGATACTTGCATAATGTACCTGTAGAAGTATTGGGCAAAAGAATGGACATAGACCTCATCTTACTGAACATGGTGGACTTTGACATCATACTAGGTATGGACTAGTTAGCAAAATACTGGGTAGTTATGGACTGTCACAAGAAGAAAATCACATCTAGCATACCAGGTGAGGAAGTATTAGTATTATATGGGAAACACAATGACTTAGACAAATCCATTATCTCAGCTATGGAGGCTCTCAAACATATGTCCAAGGGGTGTCAGGCATTTCTAGCAACAATAGTTGCTTTGGATATTGAGCAGCCTAGTATAACAGAAATTGAAGTGGTTAGGGAATTCCAATATGTTTTTCCAAAAGAACTCCCAAGATTACCCCCACACAGAGAAATTGAGTTTACCATTGAAGTAATTCCTAATACAACTCCAATTTTTAAAGCACCTTATAGGATGGCCCCAATAGAGTTGAAAGAGTTGAAAGGTCAGTTACAAGAATTGTTAGACAAAGGGTTTGTTAAACCAAGTAGTTCACCATGGGGAGCACCAATAATATTTGTGACGAAGAAGGATGAGTCTATGAGATTGTGCATTGATTATAGAATGTTGAACAGTGTCATAGTGAAAAGTAGGTATCCCTTACCTCGCACTGATGATCTCTTTGATCAACTCCAATTTGCTAAGGTCTTTTCCAAAATCGACCTTAGATTAGGATATCATCAATTGTCTATTAAGGACGAAGACATGCCCAAGTCAACATTCAGAACTCAATATGGGCATTATGAGACTCTAGTCATGTCTTTCGGGCTGACCAATGCACCAGTAGTGTTTATGGATCTGATGAATAGAATCTTCAAGGAATTTTTGGATAAATTTGTGATTACATTTATTAATGATATACTGATTTACTCTACTAGTGTCAAGGAACATCGAGAACACATAAAGTATTTTGTAAATTTAGTAAGTGTGAATTTTGGTTAGAGAAGGTCAATTTCTTGGGTCATGTAATTTCCAAGAATGGAGTAGAAGTGGACCCCACCAAGGTTGAAGCAGTAATGAATTAGGAGAAACCTAAGATAGTAATAGAAATACGTAGTTTTCCTAGACTAGCAGGATACTACCATAGATTCATTCAAGGATTTTCTTGTATAGCCCTTTCTTTGACTACATTAATTGAAAATGGGCTACAATTCACTTGGACAGAAGAATGTGAAAATAGTTTCCAATAGCTAAAGAAGAGGTTAACTATAACACCAGTATTGACTTTATCATCAGGAAGTCGGGGATATGAAATATATTGTGATGCTTCAGGCAAAGGGTTAGGAGGTGTATTGATACAAAATGGGAAGGTCATTGCTTATGCATCTAGACAATTGAAGAAACATGAAATAAATTACCTAGTACATGACCTAGAATTGGTAGCTGTAGTTTTTGCATTAAAAATTTGGAGACATTATTTGTATAGAGAAAAATTCAGTGTCTTTACAAATCATATAAGTCTCAAATACATCTTCGCTCAGGCTGATTTGAACATGAGACAAAGAAGATGGATGGAATATATCGAAGACTACGACTTCACCATCCAATACCACCCTGGAAAAGGGAACATAGTAGCTAATGCATTAAGTAGATGGCCAATAGCTGCACTCACAAACATCACCATTAAATTAGCTTTTGTAGAAAGAGTCCTTAAAGCCCAAGAAGAAGATACAGTAACTCAGGAATTGTCTAAAAATAAAGGATTTTGTAAGGGTACAGATGGGGGTATACTTTTTCAGGAGAGATTGGTGGTTCCTTTAAATATATACTTGAGAAAAGAACTATTACAAGAAGCCCATCAGTCAAAATTTTCCATACACCCTGGGGGTACAAAGATGTATCAGGATTTGGAAAGAAACTTTTAGTGGGAAGGCATGAAAAGAGAAATAGGGGAATTTGTGGCTAAATGTCTAAATTGTCAACAAGTAAAAGCTGAACACCAAAGGCTAGCTAGAATGTTACAAATACTAGAACTTTTAGAATGGAAATGGGACAACATCACTATGGATTTCATGGCAAGATTACCAAGGACCCGGGCAGGTCATGACATGATTTGGGTGATTGTGGATACATTAAGTCAACACATTTCCTTCCAATTAGGAAAAAACAGTTAGTTGATAGTGTAGCTAAGTTATACATCAAATAAATAGTAAGTCTTTATGGGATTCCACTATCCATCATCTCTTATAGGGATGGAAGATTTACTTTAAGATGTTGGAAGAGTGTACAACTAGCCTTGGGAACTTCACTTAAATTCAATATAGCATTTCACCCCAAAATAGACAGTCAATCAAAAATGACTATTCAGACTTTAGAAGATATGTTGAGAGCATGTGCATTAGATTGGAAAGGAAATTGAGATGAACATCTTCCGTTAGTAGAATTTGCGTATACCAACAGTTTTAAGCAAGTATTGGTATGGCACCATATGAAGCATTGTATGGATGGCCATGTCAATCACCAACCTGTTGGAGTGAAGTTGGAGAAAGAAAGCTAATAAAGTCAAAATTAGTGGAACAATGTACAGATAAGGTTAGATTAATACATAGGAGGTTGTTAACCACACACAGTCAGCAGAAGAGTTACATAGATAAAAGATGTAGAAACTTCAAATTTGATGTGAGGGTGCTTGTATTTTTGAAAGTATCACTAATCAAAGGAGTAATGAGGTTTGGAAGCAAAGGAAAACTTAGTCCTAGATTCATCGGTCCATTTGAAATCCTAGAAAGAGTTGGTGCAGTAGGTTACTAATTAGCCTTACCACCCTAACTCTCAGAAATACACAGTGTCTTTCATGTATCTATGCTACGAAAATACCTGCAAGATGATACGCATGTACTTCAAAGGGTGCCAAAAGAGCTAAAGCCATACCTAACCTTGGAAGAGAAGGCGATATGGATCTTGGACCGCAAGGAATAGAAGTTAAGGACCAAAACCGTTCCGCTAGTCAAAGTCTTGTGGCAACATCACTCTATTGAGGAAGCCACGTGGGAAACAGATGTAGAAATGAGAAAGACACACCCTATTCTATTTGATTAAGTTATTGTATTACAAATTTCGAGGACAAAATTATTATAAGGGGGGAAGATTGTAATGACCCCATTTTTGTAAATTGAATGAGAAAATCAATAAAGTTTGAGTTTCAAGAAATTACAGGCTAGAATATTAGGTTATTGGAAATTATATTTTTATATAGATTAAAACATGATGTAAAACTTAAAAATTATGAATGTAATAAAAAAACTTATCGAAATGACACTAAGTACGTTCTATTCTAAGTTAAAATGAAAATACCTAATTTTCTTCTTTTTTTATGAATAAAAGGATAAAATGGTAAGTTTACCCATAATTAAGATCGAAGACATCAATATTTAGAATGTACTTAGAAATACGATTCCAACACCACTAAGTATGCTCAATTCCAAGTTCAGGAGAATAAAATGGATTTCTCTCCATAAAAGAGCAAAATGGTCCTTTCACCCCCACAAGGGGCTCACAAACAAATCCAATGGCTAGAAAACATGTATTGAGTGGTCAAACCACTACTAGCTGTTAGTGGAGAAGGAGGTGGTAGTGGAGGATCCAATGTTAATTTAATATTCAAAAGAATTAAAATAAAATTATTACAAGTAATCATGAAAAATGCAAAACACCTATAAATACCCCTATAAAAATCCTCTAAAAATGTTCATTAAAATTTTCACGAAATCATCTTGCTTACCCTAAAAACCCAGATCTAAATTCCTTACCAAAATTCCAAAACTTCCCAAAATCTCTCTTCTTTCACTTTCTCTCTCCTGTCTTTAGATTGGAACATGAGACCTAAATTCAATTAGCCACTTTGTTCCAAATCAAAAACTCACAAATCTCACCATCCATACAACCCTAGACTACCTTAAATACAAAATCCCCAAATCAATTTCAAGATCCAACAGCTCAAACAATGGAAAATCACAAGACAAGCAGTTAAAATGAAAAATCCCAAATTTTCTTCATTTTTATGAATAAAAGGGTAAAATGGTAATTTTACCCATAACCGAGTTCTAAGACATCAATATTTAGAATGTACTCAGAAATATGATTCCAGCGCCACTAAGTATGCTCAATTCCAAGTTCAGGAGAATAAAATGCATTTTTCTCCATAAAAGGGCAAAATGGTCCTTCCACACCTCCATGGGGCCCGTGAGGGGCCCACAAATGAATCCAACGGCCAGAAGACATGTAATGAGTGGTCAAAACACTACCATCTGAGAGTAGAGAAGGAGGTGGTAGTAGATGATCCAATGTTAATTTAATATTCAAAAGAATTGAAACATAATTATTACGAATAATTATGAAAAAATCAAAAACATCTATAAATACATCCCCAAAAATCCTCCAAAAATGTTCATGAAAATTTTCACGAAATTATCTTTCTTCCCCTAAAAAAAGTAGATCTAGATTCTATCCAAAATTTCCAAAACTCCCAAAAATCTCTCTTTTTTGGCTTTCTCTCTCCTCTCTCTAGTTGGAATAAGAGACCTAAATTCAATTAGGCACTGTTCCAAATCAAATATCACAAATGCCACAATTCATATTTTTCAAAACTACCTTATCTATAAAACCCCTAAAGAAATTTCAAGATCCAATCGTGCAATCAATGGAAAATCACAAAACAAGTCGTTATTGGCGATCTTATCATCAACGAATATTTCTTTAAAATTGGGCTACAAAACCTATATTTTTCTCCAATCAGGTAGGTGTAAACTCTTACCATACTTATTTCATGTTAGTTTATATAATTTTTATTTTTCTAAAATTAGTTTTACATTAAAAATTGTAAAAATCAAGGATAAGAACCCTTCATTTCTGGATGATGGAGGGCTCAGATGAAAAATCTAAGCCATCCAATTGATCCAAAAAGGTCTAAAATCCCAAGGTAAGAAATCTTGACCCTTGAATGTTTCAGATTTGGGAGATCTAGAGAAGGGTTGATCCAACGGTCCAGATTGGACCGTCTCAACCAATCTCCCAAATCAAGCGTTGATCTAAGCTTGACCCCTCTCAAATCATTTAGCCACATTTTGATCAAATCTGGGTCGTTGATTTTTTAACTGAAATCTTATTTTTCGATTGAGAGCTTGAGCTCAGATTTTAGATAAAAAAGTTGCTATGAATTTCTAATGGTGTGTGAAATCTAATGGAGATGTTAGATTTATGTTTTTAATTGTATTTACTTGTGATATTCACTAAAATCTGTTCCAACAGTAATGGATCATGATCCAAATGATGTCAAATTGAAAATCTACTGCAATGGATGGATCTAGAAGGTTTCAAAACCCTAATATTGATGATCAAAGTAGGATTTCTAATCCTCCATATAGGTTTATTTGAATAAAAATAGTACAGACTAAAATCAACCGCTTAAAAGGCTGAAAATTAAAAAATGCAATTACTCACTCAGTTTAAGTCCAATTTTCAATGCGATGATATGAATAGATCTTGATGAGGGGAACATATTGAACCCATAAAAACAAGATTTTAAGCATAAAAAATTTCTGTTAATTAAAAATGCTCTTACTTACACCCTTAATCAAGTAGATCTAGGGTGATCAGAATTGAAAATATAGATCCACTAAGGATCTAATGATGATAAAATAGCATGGGGATGGATGGATTAGATTGATATGAAATAAATCAAGGTGTAGGCCCTTAAATGAGAAAATGATCATGGAAAATTTCAATCGATCTCCTTGATCGGATGGATCAAGAATGATCAGGACAATTGGACCTATAAATTGAATGATCTAAGGTTAGGATCATGTTATTATGATATTGGATCAAACAAAAACATAAAGGATCAAGGGTTGCATTTCTAATGGAATATCAACCCTAGATCTAAAAGATGGACAAATCGGATGGTTGGATTATAAGGACAGCTTGATCACATGCTTAATTAATTTCCTTTTACATTAAATTTGATTTAATTATGATCCATGTCTATTTTCCAATTTTAGTGTAATTATCTTTAATTTTCTAGAATAAGATGTTGTAATATTATTAGTTAATTTCTTTTAAATAACAATTTTAAATTCAGGTCAATACTTTCAATTTTAGCATGATTGTCTTTAAATTCCTTAGAATTATTTGTGTAATTTCTTTTAATCATAGAATTATGGAAAATACCTTAAAAGAGGTAATTGATGACATATAGATGGAATTCACCAAATACATATACATCATGAAGTATAATCATAGTAAGGGCTATGGTTAGTAGGACAATATAAAGATTATCAAATCTTTGGCCCAAACTAGGAGAATAATAAACCCCATGAAGGTCATTTTAAATGTTTTGGATTTAATTAAAATCAATTAGAAAGAGTACTTGGGGTTAAAATGCTCATAGGAACCTTATGAAAGGTTGAGCTAAGGTCACTCTGGTGAATGCTAAATATTATGGTTAAGGGGGTTTTCTAATAGAGCCTCACTCTTCCCTTAACTTTCATTGACGTTTGTGAGGTCTAAACACCTCCTTACATGAGGATTGAAGTAACCACTTTGTGTTCACCATTCAACTAGTAAGCCTTAGTCAATTTGAAATAAGAGGAGCTGTCTAGACTTAGGATAGAATAAGTTATCTTAAACTAGTAAAACATTAACCAGTTGAATAATATTAATAAGAGCATAAAAGGTTAGTAAATTATCTAATCCTAACAAAAATTGTATGTAAGATAAGGATGATCAAACAAGATCCATATGATCTTGAATTATAAAAAATAATAAGAATCCTAATGTTGTATTTTATTATGTGTCCATGTATGCATGTTGTAGACAAATCTAGATAGATAATCCAAACCCTTGATCAAATTTGATTCAAAGAAGAGAACCAAGATCACCCTCCTTAAGGATGATCAAACAACTGAACTTAGATCGAAGAAGAACTAGATGATAGAAGATCTAAGCCCTTGATCTTTATCAACAAGTATAAATTATCGATCAAAGGATCTATGAAAGATCAAGATCAAAGGAAGGAATACACAAAGACTTAGAATAGAAAATACTTAGATCTGAAAGATTAGAGGATCATTCTAACTGTCAGATCTATTGATCAACACTATCTAAGGAAGATAGATCATGATAGGGCACAAGATCTATTCCTTTATACCAAAGGACGAGATTAGACAAAGAATATAGATAGGATAAAACATATAGGATTATTTAGATTGTATAAATATTAACAGTATGTATGGATTTACAGATTACATACGTCAGTCAAGATCATGGAAGATCTGAAGAGATGAATCACTACTTGAAGGTAGGAGGATTTTATGAATGCATCTACATGAGAAATATATGTTGAATACATGATCTTATGTCTAGAAATGATGACTAGTATAATGTAAATACTTGTATTAAATCCATTGAAAACCCTTATGATCCAACCAAAATACATATGAAATGGTTAAGTTAGAATTGAGGAAAACCCTAAGTGAATAGGGAACTAGAAGGTATTCCAGCCCTATATAAATAGAAAAATTGTCTGATAAGTATAAAAGTCAATACATGGGAGTCATTCATATAGATTGGTGATCCCTAAACTTATATGAACATAGGTATCATTCATTGTAAAGGATGATCCCTAAGTTTGAGGTGAAATCCTATCCTCGGTATAATAATACCAAAATATGAGCGTGATGATATAAATAGACAAAACATCTGATAATTAAAAGAATACTTTATATACAAGCAAGGAGGCTTATGGTTTTTATTTTAAATAGGCATATGCTTAGGGATGCTATGCTAAGAGAGTTATGAGGGTTTGGTCACCCGCTCTCTGAAATGTGATATTTATGATGATATAGTCCCCAAAGAGAGGCAAAAGGTTAAGTGGGGCAATTATGGGAAGGCGACCACTGTGACGGTCTGTCTCCCCATATAGACATGACATAGATGATTTTTCACATTTGGTTTCAATGGAGTATGAAAGCAGTTATCCGAGCACACTGGTACAGATCAGACTGCAGCATAGTAGTCCTTTGAGTATTTTGCATTATGATGCATGGCATAATGAGATGCTGATAGTGCCCAAATAAGGGAGTATTTTTCCAACAAAGCCTGAATGTTTTATCAACTCAGTATGGCTGAGTGTGATGATACTGTCCAAATGAGGGAATATTTTCCAGCAGAGTCTGGATGATTGATCAACTGAGTGTGTTTGAGTGTGACTATTGATGTTTGAGATATTAACTATTTTTCATGGTTTTGACCATATATACACACACACACACACACACACACACAACATATACAATATGTATGTGTAAGAATGTACATACATAACAAAGTAAGGAGATTGGTCCATGAGTATGAACAATGGGAGAGAATGAGAATTAGGAGCTCAAGACCTAAGAAGACTTGGAAGAATAATCAATTAGGGTATATCCCTTGAAGACATGTATTTTTATTTGAGAGCATTGTATTGAGAGTTTTTATTGTATGGTGAGCTTTGAAATTTGGATTATGTAATTTGGACAAGTATTGTACTAATACCTGAGCTATACTATGAACCACTGGATGGATTCTAGAATATAATAAAAGTATATTCTTTTAATGGAATTTTATCTTATACAAAATTCTACATATGTTATGTATAAAGTAATGACTTAGGTTTTACAAAACAAGTTCTAAAGAAAGAATTTTGGTTACTTTGTTTTGTAAAAAGTTTTTACTACAAGGGCGCCTTGCCTTTGAAAAATGTATTACAAAATGTGTTACAAAAACCCAGGTCATCACATATGTGATTCTAGGGTGGAGGTTATTAGAATTAAAGTGTAAGGATTACAATTAGATCTGGGGCAGCTAATAAGGTAAGATAGGTATATAGGAAGAATACGTATGGATCTAAGTGGTTAGGAGAGAGAGAGAGAGAGAGAGAGAGAGAGAGAGAGAGAGAGAGAGAGAGAGAGAGAGAGAGAGAGAGAGAGAGAGAGAGAGAGAGAGAGAGAGAGAGAGAGAGAGATGGAAGGATGGGAATGATGTGGAGTGAGAGGATTGGATAAATCTAGGATGAAGAAAGGCGGGACTCTTAGGTAGGAAGGTGCAAAATTTGAAGTGGATTTGTATGGTGAGGTGGAAAGGGAGAAAAAGGTGAGAAAAACATGGAAACATAAGAAAAATGAAGTGGGTTATTCCTATTGGTCTACATGTTTAACTAATTGGATTTTCCCTCAAATATCTTCAAAATAACCCTTAAAATCCCATGGATATTTTTTTTAGATTTTCCTCCAATCATGGCCTTCCATGTAGCATGGCTCATGTGGCTTGATGGTTTGCTTTAAGACCTCATTTGGTTCAGCTTCGTGGCTGGCTTTAGGGCCTCTTTTGGCTTGGTTGGGTAGGCTCAACCCCTTAGCTTTTATGGCTAACTACACTCCTTAGCTTGTCACCTTCTTCATGGCTTTTATATGACTTGGTGGCTTGAGTGAATCCAATCCAAAGGTAGTGGACTTTGCATGGATTGTGCATGGTTCCACTTTAGTCACCTTAAGGTGACCTTGATCCTTAAACTCACTTTGGATTGATGATATATAGGCCTTGACTCTATCTTTTCATCTTAGTCTTCCATTTTCATCTCAATTGATCTCGATTGTCGGATCACCATTTCATTTCCTACAAAAGATGAAAACTCTAATTAAATCCTAAAAAATATGATTATTCATATACTTACCCTAGATTAGCCTCTAAACCTACAAATCATCAAATATTTGTTTTATTTGGTTAGAAATGGATGTGTTATGAATTTTGGCCAAAAACCTTTATTTAACGCTATAAGTTATAACACATGGGCTACTAATTGGGTGATTTTTATACAATTTTGGACACTTATCAAAGTCTAAAGCTCTAAGAGTAGTCAAGCTAGAGTGCTACTTTTAAGGCTTTCTCACAAAATGTCTACATGTAAAAAAACATGGAAATCATAGAGCTTTATAGACGGCTCGATTTCCAATTGAATGAAGCTTATTATAGGAAAGGATAGTGGATCTAGATTTAGGGTTTCAATGAGGAAAGTTGGGTGGAGGAATGAGGTAAGTAAGATGACATCATATTAAGGCAGGGTGGCTACTAGGGGAAGGCATCACCTTTTCAGGAAGGTGTTGTGGAACTCCTTCCCATCGAAATACGTGATTTGGCTGTTGGAAAAGAGAGAAATGGAAAGGGAAAAAAATAGGAAAGATAGGAAAGCATCTAGGTTTTTGTTATGTGCTTTGATTTAAAATAGATCTAGGGGTTTTTAATTAGGAAACCACCAAATATGACAATTAAGAAAAGGGGAGGCATCACTATCTTAAGAAGGTGTCTCCTTCCTTCATCAAAAAATCATGGAGCCCTAATTGGGGTGGGGGAAATGGATGGAAAATGGAAATGGAAAGTAGGGTTTTCTCTCTCTATTGGTCCACTTTAGCATAATAATCTTACCTTTTACAAATATCTATAAAAACCTTCCAATTATCCTTTGAAAATCACATTTTTAACTCAGGATAATTGCGAATTGATCATCCAATTGTGTAACTCCATGTCTCATGGTCCCATGTGGCTTGATGGCTCATTCTTTTATGGCTTGAATGGCTTAACTTCTTTATGTTTCCTTGCTAAACTAGGAAACCCCATGCATGTCTCCAATTCTCATGCAAAGTGGTGGAATTGCATAGCTTTTTGTATGGACCATTTTAATCACCATTGATGCTTCACATTGTCTTATTGCTTGCGTCAAGATAATTTTGACCCTTGATCACACCTTGGATTGATTCCATTTAAGCTTTGGTTTGATCTTTTAATCTCGATCTTCAATTCTCATCAATCTCGACCTTTAGATCACCTTCTCAACACCTACAAAGGAAGAAAAACCTTGATCAAATCTTTGAAAATTATGATCATTCACATACTTACTCTGGATTAGCTTTTGAACCTACATGATATCAAACTTTTGAATCATTAATTCAAAAATGCAGTTAATGAATTTTTGAGAAAAACCTAGGATAATGCCTATATTTTATAACACATGGACTACTAATTAGGTTCTTTTTATACATAATTGAACACTTATCACACCCCCTAACTAGCATTTTGCTAGTAAAAAAAAAACATGTGAAAAATCATGAAAACAAAATGACTATTGTTTTTGTAAGTACTCACAATTGCATTTAGTATATGCAATGAGCCCTTAAACTATTAAGTTACCTCTAGTGGACTAGGTAAGTCTCATGATGGTTTTATAAGCATTAATGAGACAAGAATATGATACCTTAAAATGGATGCCATTACAAAGTCGAATGGGGATATTGTACCTTAATTCCATTCCATTATATCCTCATTAAGGCTATTTTCTACCTTAAGATTAGTAGGTCTTTAGGTAAGACAAAACTTATGCTTGGAATAGGTTCTAAAAGAAGGGTATAAAGATTCAAAGTTTCAGATATGAGTAGAGGTCTTTAATAATTGTTTGACAACTTTACTTTTGAATGCACTAAAGTGAATATCTTTTTCTACCTTTCTGTTGTGATTTTAAGTTAAACTTGCAAGTGTACAAATCAGTTGCAGTAACTCACATGAGGAAGTCAATCCCATGAGGAATCAAACAGATATGTGATTAGTGGTCCCTACTTCTCATGTAGATGCATTCATAAAATCTCCTACCTTCAAGTAGTGATCCATCTCTTTAGATCTTCCATGATCCTAACTAATGTATGTACTTTGTAAATCCATATATACTATCAATATATATACAATCTGAATAATCCTATATTTTTTATCCTATCTATATTCTTTGTCTAATCTTGTCCTCGGATATAAAAGATCTAGATCTTGTGTCCTATCATGATCTATCTTCCTCAGATAGTGTCTATCCTATTGACTAATAGATCTGATGGTTAGAATGATCTTCTGATCTTTCAAATCTAGGTATTTTCTATTCTAAGTCTTTGTGTATTCCTTTCTTTGATCTTAATCTTTCATAGATCCTTTGACCAACAATTTATACTTGTTAATAAAGATCAAGGGCTTAGATCTTCTATCATCTAGTTCTTCTTTGATTTAAGTTTAGTTGTTTGATCATCCCTAAGGAGGATGATCTTGGTTCTCTTCCATGAATCATAGTTAATCAAGGGTTCAGAACTTCTATTTGATCTAAGATCTTCTATTCTATTTGATCTAAGTTGCAAGCAATATCTATATACATATATATCATCATCAAGAAGTATTGATTTCTTTTTATTATTCTTGATCATTCAAGATCCCATGGATCTTGTTTGGTCATCCTCATCTTACTTACAATTTTTATTAGGATTAGATAATTTACTAACCATTTATGCTCTTATTATTATTATTCAACCAGTTAATATTTTAATAGTTGAAGATAACTTATTTCAGCTCAAAATTTTTGAAAATTCTAACTAAATTGATTTTCTCAATCAATTAACAAAATTTGGGGTTATTACATTCTTCCCCCCTTATAATAATTTTGTTCTCAAAATTCACATTTCAACTTATGACTTTTCATGAACTCATTCATAAATTTTCTCATGTGGCCTTGCCACTTAAGGAAACCTCCATTTCCTTTCATTCATAGTTCATGTTACCTTCTTCTTAAAGGTAAAAATCCTATTTTTAGGACATAACACACATCTCACTAATAATGCTAATGCATTAACCACTAATCCTAAATCTTTGCTAAACTTTCCAAAAGGATTAATAACTCTTAAACTAAGTTACCCTTCTGCTCACAATTTCCTATTTCTCTTGACTAGTATACTAAATTTCTATTCCTCATTTTCACCAATCTTTCAATACTTCATACTTTTCTATTCTAACTTCTATTGCTCATCCTCATTCCTTTTCAACATATATAGTTTTGGCATATCTTCCCTGATATGTATAGTCTTTAGACTATCTACCAAATGACATATTACTTGATTCTACAATTTCAACTATTGTTCTTTGTAACAATCTTCCAATATTTAGGAGTAATTATCTCTTCTTAGTTCTTCCATTATCTGGAAGTACTTATCTCATTTTTGTTCTAGATAATCATACTCCTTTACTATTTCTTTCTACTAAAAATTTCTTTTCAGATCCTAATATTAACTGATAGTTTCCTTACAATAACCTCTTCCTCATCTTTCATTATTATTCTTGTACTATGATTTCCTCTTTATTCATAGCTCTTGATTTTCTTATTTCTCCTCCTTAAGATTATGTATTTCCTTATGCATCTTTCAAGCATACCTCATAACTTTTCCATATCATACTATCCTTTATTTTAAGTATTCTTGATAATTCCTATTAAAAGAGTCTATATTGACTTTGTAATCATCCATTCTCAAGCCTTTGCAAACTCCATAATTTACCCTATATTCTTCAAGTCTCAATAATCTACCATAAATTCTTTATGGTTTCTGTAATCAATGGCAAGATTATACTAAAGGAATGTCCTTATAGCATGCTATACAATCAATAAGAGATAAATTTCTCTAACTATCAAAGTTATCTCACAATTCAGTTTCATCTCCAATCTTTGTTGGTTCAACTTCCACATCATTCTTAGAATTTTTATTACCCTAAACTTTTCTTTCTTTAATCAACACGCACACTTACCAGATAGTTGACAAGTTTTGCAAGTGTCTATCATATATTCTATAAATGCTCTTGATTTTCTTAAATCAATTCCATATATCATTCCCAATTTGGCTAATATATTTCATTCTCCTCAAATTCATGAGTATCATTTATCCAACTCAAAATTTGTTTTGACTTCATACTATCATGTTTCATTTCAGATTCCCAAGTGATAAATTTGGGAATTACTCATCCTTATAGAGTAAAAGGGTACTTAATTTTCTCAATAATATCATTTATTTTCAAGGCATCCTCACATTGACCTTCCTTTTTCTTTTCTCAAGAAAATTGTTAATTTCCAATGTAAACTTATTACTATAATCACTCCTTTATCTACTAATCCTCAAAATTTGTTCTTTCCACTTATTTAAATCAGTTGATGTCATTTCCCTCAACTACTATAGATATTTCCTCACTCAATCTTATGTTAGATAGAAAATCTCCAAAATATCTTGAAATTTCTAACCACATATACCTCATTCATAATCATCTCATTTGTCCAAAATTTATACTTAAGTTTAGTTGCCTATATTTGTTTATAGGTCTTCATTTCTCATGTTCATTTCACCATTCCTTCAAAATATATTTTTCCTCACTATATTCCATAATTCTTTCAATATCACTAAATCAATCATTTAAGTAGAATCATTATTCTCTAAATTCATCATATTAATATCCATATTCATTTATAGGTCTTCACTTTCCATTTTATCATCAATGCAAAATATACTTCTCTTTACTATAGTCCATAATTATGTCATATTTCAATTCTATCATATAGTTGAAACAATATTCCTCTAAATTTTATCTCCTTATTTATCTTTATTAAAACTCTTCTCATTCACCAATTTTGAAAATATTTACCTATCTCCTTAAATACTTTTCAACTAAGATCATCTCTATTTTGATGGTTAAGTCCTTTAACTAATTGTCATAATACTACATCTATGTAGTAATTGTAACTCTTACATTTATATTTATTATTTATTTATTTATATTTATTATTATTAATTTCAAAATTTGTAATAATTCTAAGGTTTTTATCTTTAGTATCTATTTCACCTTTCCTCTAAGGATTGGATTTTATCCTTCCTCATCCTTTCCATCCTATTTATTCCAATTTATCATCTCTTTCTCTTAATCTTCATTATTTCACCTAATAATAGTTATATTAATGTATTTTATTTCTACAAGTATCTTTATTTAAGATTTCAGGTCATACCTGAATATCATACATTACATCTTCCTCTATTCCAAGCTTTTCCTTATTTGTTTCTAAACTTACTATTCCCTATATTGATATCATTAACTTACTAAGTAGTACTCCTAGTTATTTCACTAAGTACTATCTACTTATACTCTACTAGTACCTCATGAGTTACTTAAATTAACTCCTCACCTAATGAGTTAATAATCATAACCCTTCCTATACTCATTCTCAACTAATGAGTTAATCACATAACTCATTCCCTACTCATTCTCATCAAATACTATCTTATTTCTTATTCACTTGCTATTTCTCATCCTCCAATTGGATTGTCATCTTCATATTGGACATAAGGGTACTATACTATGACTAGATGAATAGCTCTAATACCAACTGAAATGACTAGGGTTTTTGTAACACATTTTGTAATACATTTTTCAAAGGCAAGGCGCCCTTAGTAGTAAAAAAATTTCGCAAAACAAAGCAGCGGAAATTCTTTTCTTTTAAACTTGTTTTGAAAAACCCAAGTCCTCACTTCATACATAATATACGTAGAATTTTGTACAAGATAAAATTCCATTAAAGGAATATACTTTTATTAAATTCTAGAATCCATCTAGTGGTTCACAGTATAGCCCGGGTATCAATACAATACTTGTCCAAATTACATAATCCAAATTTCAAACCTCACCATATATTAAAAACTCTCAATACAATACAATGCTCTCAAATAAAAATACATGTCTTCAAGGGATATACCCTGATTGATTATTCTTCCAAATCTTCTTACGTCTTGAGCTCCTAATTCTCCTTCTCTGTTTTTGAGATATTGTAAACATTGAAATATTTACAATACCTTAGTAAGATATGCTTTGTAGGGGATTCAAGAAGCATAATAATTTGACAGTATAATCCTAATACATCATAATCATATAGTTCATAACATACTCATGAATCAATCTCTTTACTTTGTCATATATGTACATCCTTACACATTCATATGGTATATTGTGTATAGATATATACATAGGGTCAAAACCATGAAAAATATAATGTCTCAAAACATAATCATATCTAGCTTATGCTGAGTTGATAAATCATCCAGACTCTGCTGGAAATACTCCCTCATTTGGGTAGTATCAATAATCCATGATTATTTGGCATCTCATCATGCCATATCACAAGGCATTTCACTATGTCATGCATCATAATGGAAAAGTACTCAAAGGACTACTATATTATAGTCTGATCCATACCAATGCTCTCGGATAACTACTTTCATACTCCATAGATACCAAGTGTGAAAAATCATCTACGTCGTGTCCATATGGGTAGACAAACCATCACAGTGGTGCCCTTTCCATATTACCCCACCCAATATTTTGCCTCTCTTTGGGAACGGTATCATCATATATATCATATTTTAGAGAGCAAGTGGCCAAACCCTACTACTCTCCTAGCATAGCATCCCCAAGCCTATGCCTATTTAAAACAAAACCACAAGCCTCCATGCTTGTATGTAAAGTAATATTTTTAATTATCAGATGTCTTGTCTATTTATATAATCATCCTCGTATTTTGGTATTCTTATATTGAGGATAGGATTTTACTTCAAACTTAGGGATCATCATTTACAATGAATGATACCCATGTTCATACAAGTTTAGGGATCACCATTCTATATGAATGATTCCCATGTATTGATTTTATACTTATCGGATGATTTGTTTGTTTACCTGGGGCTGAAATACATTCTAGTTCCCTATTCACTTAGGGTTTTCCTCATTTATATGGGTTTAATACAAGTATTTACATTATACTTGTCAACATTTCCAAACATAAGATCATGTATACAACATGTACTTCTCATGTAGATGCTTTCATAAAACCCTCCTACCTTCAAGTAGTGATCCATCTCTTCAGATCTTCCATGATCCTGACTGATGTATGTAATCTGTAAATTCATACATACTTTCAATATATATACAACATGAATAATCCGATATTTTTTACCCTATCTATATTCTTTGTCTAATCTTGTCCTTTGATATAAAGAATCTAGATCTTGTGTCCTATCATGATCTATCTTCCTCAGATAGTGTTTATCCCATTGATCAATAAATCTGATAGTTAGAATGACCTTTTAATCTTTCAAATCTAAGTATTTTCTATTCTAAATCTTTGTGTATTCCTTTCTTTGATCTTAATCTTTCATAGATCCTTTGATCAACAATTTATACTTGTTCATAAGGATCAAGGGCTTAGATCTTCTATCATCTAGTTCTTCTTTGATCTAAGTTTAGTTGTTTGATCATCCCCAAGGAGGATGATCTTGGTTCTCTTCTTTGAATCATAATTGATCAAGGGTTTAGATCTTCTATTTGATCCAATATCTTCTATTCTATTTGATCTAAGTTGCAAGCAATATCTATATGCATATAATGATCATCAAGAAGTATTAATTTCTTTTTATTGTTCTTGATCATTCAAGATCCCATGGATCTTGTTTGATCATCCTTATCTTACTTACAATTTTTATTAGAATTAGATAATTTACTAACCATTTATGCTCTTATTATTATTATTATTATTCAACCAGTTAATGTTTTACTAGTTGAAGATAACTTATGTCAGCCTAAGTCTAGACTGTTCCTCTTATTTCTAATTGGCTAAGGCTTACTAGTTGAATGGGTGAACACAAAGTGGTTACTTCAATCCTCATTTAAGGAGGCATTTAATGGAAGGTAGGGAAAGAGCAAGGTTTTATTAGAAAACCCCCTTAACCACTATGTTCAACATTCACTACAGTGACCTTATCTCAACCTTTCATAAGGTTCCTATGAGCATGTTAACCCTAAGTAATCTTTCTAATTGATTTTAATTAAGTCCATTAACATTTAAAATGTCATTCATGGGGTTTATTATTCTCCTAGTTTGGGCCAAGAATTTGATAATCCTTATATTGTCCTACTAACTATAGCCCTTACTAATATTAAGTCCAAGTCATTCCCTCATCTTAATTGTCCATGAATCTCTATTTTATTAGATTTCATTTTTGGTGACTTATTAATATTGAGACAAAACCACTAATTAAACAATTATATCTACTAACTTAAAGAAAATTAAGATGCTTATACTATACTTTGACAATTCAAATAATCATACACTTTAAATCATAAGAAAATTGTATATATGTATCATTCTAAGGGCATTCATACTCTAATACAGTAAGATGGATCCTAAGTTATAAAATACATGAAATTTTAATTAAATCTATCAACCTAATATAACAATCTAATAACACATAGAACATAGCATGTTAAAATTTAAGAATTATCATGCTTTATAACATAAATCACATTTACAATACTATTATCAAATAAAAGACAATGAACCTAATTAGATTAAGATTATTAGAAACCTTTACATATGATCCAACCATTAAATCTCAGATCTTTTCCTTTTAATCAAAAGTTTTAATTAATTTTAGGGCTTTTACTCCTTTAAGGTCCAAGATCATATCCCTTTGTTTTTGGTCATATTCTATCCATGATCTCAATGGATTCCATCATAATATCATTCATTCAATCTATCCCAAGGGTCTGATCATACTTGATCTTATTGATCAAGTCATCCTAGTACTACTCTCGCCCACGCACACTTAACTGCGGAGTTCTGATGGGATCCGGTGCATTAGTGCTGTTGTGGTCGCACGCTAAATCTGTGGGGCAATGACACCGGCTCATGTGCTCGCAAAGCATTTTCCCTGATACCATAATAATGAAACACGAGACCCTTTTAACTCGTCATCACTGGTCCAGTGTCTGGCCACGCATTCCGGCAACACATAGTGAAAATTCTTGAGTTGTCTTGTGCTAAAAATTTGGCAAGAGAAAGAGGTAAGAGAGCCACTCGGTGGGACCCAACCGTACAAAACAAGCTTTTGACAATTTCAAGTCGACGCTTTGTGCGGGCCCAAGGATTTCTGAAGTGGCTGTGTAAATTAGATTTCAAAGAAAAAGTAAAAAGGAGGGGTGCAACACGAGGACTTCCCAGGAGGTCATCCATCCTAGTACTACTCTCGCCCAAGCACGCTTAACTGCGGAGTTGTGATGGGATCCGGTGCATTTCGTACAAAACATGCTTTTGACAATTTCAAGTCGACGCTTTATGCGAGCTCAGGGATTCCTGAAGCGACCATGTAAATTAGATTTCAAAGAAAAAGTAAAAAGAAAGGGTGCAACACGAGGACTTCCCAGGAGGTCACCCATCCTTGTACTACTCTCGCCCAAGCACTCTTAACTGCGGAGTTCTGATTGGATCCGGTCCATTGGTGCTGGTGTGGTCGCACCCTGAATCTGGGGGGCAACGACATCGACTCATGTGCGCGCATAGCATTTTCTCCAATACCATATTGATCAAACACGAGACCCTTTCAACTCGTCATCACCGGTCCAATGTCTGGCCGTGCATTCCAGCAACACATAGTGAAAATTCTTAAGTTGTCTTGTGCTAATATTTTGGCAAGAAAAAGAGGTAAGAGAGCCACTCGGTGGGACCCAACCGTACAAAACATGCTTTTGACAATTTCAAGTCGACGCTTTTTGCGAGCCCAGGGATTCCTGAAGTGACCGTGTAAATTAGATTTCAAAGAAAAAGTAAAAACGAGGGGTGCAACACGAGGACTTCCCAAGAGGTCACCCATCCTAGTACTACTCTAGCCATAGCACGCTTAACTGCGAAGTTCGGATGGGATCCGGTGCATTAGTGCTGGTGAGGCCGCACCCTGAATCTGTGGGGCAACGACACCGACTCTTGTGCACGCAAAGGATTTTCCCCGATACAATAATGATCAAACACGAGACCCTTTCAACTCGTCATCACCGGTCCAATGTCTGGCATTGCATTCCGGCAACACATAGTGAAAATTCTTGATTTGTCTTGTGCTAATATTTTGGCAAGAGAAAGACGTAAGAGAGCCACTCGGTGGGACCCAACCGTACAAAACATGCTTTTCACAATTTCAAGTCGACGCTTTGTGCGAGCGCAGGGATTCCTGACGCGACTGTGTAAATTAGATTTGAAAGAAAAAGTAAAAACGAGGGGTGCAACACGAGGACTTCCCAGGAGGTCACCCATCCAAGTACCACTCTCGCCCAAGCACGCTTAACTGCGGTGTTCTGATGGGATCCGATGCATTAGTGCTGGTGTGGTCGCACCCTGAATCGGTAGGGCAACGACACCGACTCATGTGCACGCAAATTATTTTGCCCAATACCATAATGATCAAACACGAGACCCTTTCAACTCGTCATCACCGGTCCAATGTCTGGCCAGGCATTCCGGCAACACATAGTGAAAATTGTTGAGTTGTCTTGTGCTAAAAATTTGGCAAGAGAAAGAGGTAAGAGAGCCACTCGGTGGGACCCAACCGTACAAAACATGCTTTTGACAATTTCAAGTCGACCCTTTATGCAAGCCCAGGGATTCCTGAAGCGACCGTGTAAATTGGATTTCAAAGAAAAAGTAAAAACGAGGGGTGCAACACGAGGACTTCCCAGGAGGTCACCCATCCTAGTACTACTCTCGCCCACGCACGCTTAACTACGGAGTTCTGATGGGATCTGGTGCATTAGTGCTGGTGTGGTCGCACCCTAAATCTGTGGGGCAACGACACCGGCTCATGTGCTCGCAAAGCATTTTCCCCGATACCATAATAATGAAACACGAGACCCTTTCAACTCGTCATCAACGGTCCAATGTCTGGCCACGCATTCCGGCTACACATAGTGAAAATTGTTGAGTTGTCTTGTGCTAAAAATTTGGCAAGAGGAAGAGGTAAGAGAGCCACTTGGTGGGACCCAACCGTACAAAACATGCTTTTGACAATTTCAAGTCGACGCTTTGTGCGGGCCCAAGGATTTTGAAGCGACCGTGTAAATTAGATTTCAAAGAAAAAGTAAAAAGGAGGGGTGCAACACGATGACTTCCCAAGAGGTCACCCATCCTAGTACTACTCTCGCCCAAGCACACTTAACTGCGAAGTTCTGATTGGATCCGGTGCATTAGTGCTAGTGTCGTCACACCCTGAATTTGTGGGGCAACGACACCGACTCATGTGCACAGAAAGGATTTTCCCCAATACCATAATGATCAAAAGCAAGAACCTTTCAAATCGTCATCACCGGTCCAATGTCTGGCCATGCATTCCGGCAACACATAGTGAAAATTGTTGAGTTGTCTTGTGCTAAAAATTTGGCAAGAGAAAGAGGTAAGAGAGCCACTCGGTGGGACCCAACCGTACAAAACATGCTTTTGACAATTTCAAGTCGACGCTTTGTGCGGGCCCAAGGATTTCTGAAGCGACCGTGTAAATTAGATTTCAAAGAAAAAGTAAAAAGGAGGGGTGCAACACGATGACTTCCCAAGAGGTCACCCATCCTAGTACTACTCTCGCCCAAGCACACTTAACTGCAGAGTTCTGATTGGATCCGGTGCATTAGTGCTGGTGTCGTCGCACCCTGAATTTGTGAGGCAACGACACCGACTCATGTGCACGGAAAGGATTTTCCCCAATACCATAATGATCAAAAGCAAGAACCTTTCAAATCGTCATCACCGGTCCAATGTCTGGCCATGCATTCCGGCAACACATAGTGAAAATTGTTGAGTTGTCTTGTGCTAAAAATTTGGCAAGAGAAAGAGGTATGAGAGCCACTCGGTGGGACCCAACCGTACAGAACATGCTTTTGACAATTTCAAGTCGACGCTTTGTGCGGGCCCAAGGATTTCTGAAGCGATCGTCTAAATGAGATTTCAATGAAAAAGTAAAAAGGAGGGGTGCAACACGGGGACTTCCCAGGAGGTCACACATCCTAGTACTACTCTCTCCCAAGCGCGCTTAACTGCGGAGTTCTGATGGGATCCGGTGCGTTAGTGCTGGTGTGGTCGCATCCTCAATCTACGGAGCAACGACACCGACCCATGTGCACGCAAAGCATTTTCCCCGATACCATAATGATCAAACGTGAGACCTTTTCAACTCGTCATCACCGGTCCAGTGTCTGGCCACGCATTCCGGCAACACATAGTGAAAATTCTTGAGTTGTCTTGTGCTAAAAATTTGGCAAGAGAAAGAGGTAAGAGAGCCACTCGGTGGGACCCAACCGTACAAAACAAGCTTTTGACAATTTCAAGTCGACGCTTTGTGCGGGCCCAAGGATTTCTGAAGCGGCCGTGTAAATTAGATTTCAAAGAAAAAGTAAAAAGGAGGGGTGCAACACGAGGACTTCCCAGGAGGTCATCCATCGCCCTAGCACGCTTAACTGCGGAGTTGTGATGGGATCCGGTGCATACCGTACAAAACATGCTTTTGACAATTTCAAGTCGACGCTTTGTGCGAGCTCAGGGATTCCTGAAGCGACCATGTAAATTAGATTTCAAAGAAAAAGTAAAAAGGAAGGGTGCAACACGAGGACTTCCCAAGAGGTCAGCCATCCTAGTACTACTCTCACCCAAGCACGCTTAACTGCGGAGTTCTGATTGGATCTGGTCCATTGGTGCTGGTGTGGTCGCACCCTGAATCTGGGGGGCAACGACATCGACTCATGTGCGCGCATAGCATTTTCTCCAATACCATATTGATCAAACACGAGACCCTTTCAACTCGTCATCACCGGTCCAATGTCTGGCCGTGCATTCCGGCAACACATAGTGAAAATTCTTAAGTTGTCTTGTGCTAATATTTTGGCAAGAGAAAGAGGTAAGAGAGCCACTCGGTGGGACCCAACCGTACAAAACATGCTTTTGACAATTTCAAGTCGACGCTTTGTGCGAGCCCAGGGATTCCTGAAGCGACCGTGTAAATTAGATTTCAAAGAAAAAGTAAAAACGAGGGGTGCAACACGAGGACTTCCCAAGAGGTCACCCATCCTAGTACTACTCTAGCCATAGCACGCTTAACTGCGAAGTTCGGATGGGATCCGGTGCATTAGTGTTGGTGTGGTCGCAACCTGAATCTGTGGGGCAACGACACCGACTCATGTGCACGCAAAGCATTTTCCCCGATACCATAATGATCAAACACGAGACCCTTTCAACTCGTCATCACCGGTCCAATGTCTGGCCATGCATTCCGGCAACACATAGTGAAAATTGTTGAGTTGTCTTGTGCTAAAAATTTGGCAAGAGAAAGAGGTAAGAGAGCCACTCAGTGGGACCCAACCGTATAACACATGCTTTTGACAATTTCATGTCGACGCTTTGTGCGAGCTCAGGGATTCCTGAAGCGACCATGTAAATTAGATTTCAAAGAAAAAGTAAAAAGGAAGGGTGCAACACGAGGACTTCCCAGGAGGTCACACATCCTAGTACTACTCTCGCCCAAGCACGCTTAACTGCGGAGTTCTGATGGGATCCGGTGCGTTAGTGCTGGTGTGGTCGCGCCCTCAATCTACGGAGCAACGACACTGACCTATGTGCACGCAAAGCATTTTCCCCGATACCATAATGATCAAACATGAGACCCTTTCAACTCGTCATCACCGGTCCAATGTCTGGCCATGCATTCCGGCAACCCATAGTGAAAATTCTTGAGTTGTCTTGTGCTAAAAATTTGGCAAGAGAAAGAGGTAAGAGAGCCACTCGGTGGGACCCAACCGTACAAAACATGCTTTTGACAATTTTTAGTCGACGCTTTGCGGGATCCCAGGGATTCATGAAGCGACCATGTAATTTAGATTTTAAGGAAAAATTAAAAATGAGGGGTGCAACACGAGGACTTCCCAGGAGGTCACCCATCCAAGCACTACTCTCGCCCAAGCACGCTTAGCTGCAGAGTTCTGATGGGATCCGGTGCATTAGTGCTGGTGTGGTCGCACGCTGAATCTGTGGGGCAACGACACCAACTCATGTGCACGCAAAGCATTTTCCCCGATACCATAATGATGAAACACGAGACCCTTTCAACTCGTCAGCACCGGTCCAATGTTTGGCCATGCATTCCCGCAACCCATAGTGAAAATTCTTGAGTTGTCTTGTGCTATAAATTTGGCAAGAGAAAGAGGTAAGAGAGCCACTCGGTGGGACCCAACCGTACAAAATAGGCTTTTGACAATTTCAAGTCGACGCTTTATGCGAGTC
The DNA here is from genome assembly GCA_035236585.1 of Warburgia ugandensis. NCBI lineage: Eukaryota > Viridiplantae > Streptophyta > Magnoliopsida > Canellales > Canellaceae > Warburgia > Warburgia ugandensis. The sequence continues at coordinate 76,339,656 of CP141129.1, read as the reverse complement.
CAGGCATTCCTGAAGCGACCGTGTAAATTAGATTTCAAAGATAATGTAAAAACGAGGGGTGCAACACGAGGACTTCCAAGGAGGTCACCCATCCTAGTACTACTCTCGCCCAAGCACGCTTAACTGCGGAGTTCTGAAGGGATCCGGTGCATTAGTGCTGGTGTGGTCGCACACTAAATCCGTGGGGCAACGACACTGACTCATGTGTACGCAAAGCATTCTCCCCGATACGATAATCATCAAACATGAGACCCTTTCAACCCGTCATCTCCGCTCCAATATCTGGCCATGCATTCCGGCAACCCATAGTGACAATTCTTGAGTTGTCTTGTGCTAAAAATTTGGCAAGAGAAAGAGGTAAGAGAGCCACTCGATGGGACCCGACCGTACAAAATATGCTTTTCACAATTTTATGTCGACGCTTTATGCGAGCCCAGGGATTCCTGAAGCGACCGTGTAAATTAGATTTCAAAGAAAATGTAAAAACGAGGGGTGCAACACGAGGACTTCCAAGGAGGTCACCCATCCTAGTACTACTCTCGCCCAAGCACGCTTAACTGCGGAGTTCTGATGGGATCCGGTGCATTAGTGCTGGTGTGGTCGCACACTAAATCTGTGGGGCAACGACACCGATTTATGTGTACGCAAAGCATTATCCCCGATAGGATAATCATCAAACGTGAGACCCATTCAACCTGTTATCACCGCTCCATGTCTGGCCATGCATTCCGGCAACCCATAGTGACAATTCTTGAGTTGTCTTGTGCTAAAAATTTGGCAAGAGAAAGAGGTAAGAGAGCCACTCAGTGGGACACAACCGTACAAAACGTGCTTTTGACAATTTAAAGTCTACGCTTTGCGTGATCCCAGGGATTCATGAAGCGACAGTGTAAATTAGATTTCAAGGAAAAATTAAAAATGAGGGGTGCAACACGAGGACTTCCCAGGAGGTCACCCATCCAAGTACTACTCTCGCCCAAGCACGCTTAGCTGCAGAGTTCTGATGGGATCCGGTGCATTAGTGCTGGTGTGGTCGAACGCCGAATGTGTGGGACAACGACACCAACTCATGTGCACGCAAAGCATTTTCCCCGATACCATAATGATCAAACACGAGACCCTTTCAACTCGTCAGCACCGGTCCAATGTCTGGCCATGCATTCCGGCAACACATAGTGAAAATTCTTGAGTTGTCTTGTGCTAATAGTTTGGCAAGAGAAAGAGGTAAGAGAGCCACTCGGTGGGACCCAACCGTACAAAACATGCTTTAGACAATTTCATGTCGACGCTTCATGCGGGCCCAGGGATTCCTGAAGCGACCGTGTAAATTAGATTTCAAAGAAAAAGTAAAAACGAGGTGTGCAACACGACGACATCCCAGGAGGTCACCCATCCTAGTACTACTCCCACCCAAGCACGCTTAACTGCAAAGTTCTGATGGGATCCGGTGCATTAGTTCTGGTGTGGTCGCACCCTTAATCTGTGGGGCAACGACACCTACTCATGTGCACGCAAAGCATTTTCCCCGATACCATAATGATGAAACACGAGACCCTTTCAACTCGTCAGCACCGGTCCAATGTCTGGCCATGCATTCCGGCAACACATAGTGAAAATTCTTGAGTTGTCTTGTGCTAAAAATTTGGTAAGAGAGGTAAGAGAGCCACTCGGTGGGACCTGACCGTACAAAATATGCTTTTCTCAATTTCAAGTCGACGCTTTATGCGAGCCCAGGGTTTCCTGAAGCGACCTTGTAAATTAGATTTCAAAGAAAATGTAAAAACGAGGGGTGCAACACGAGGACTTCCAAGGAGGTCACCCATCCTAGTACTACTCTCGCCCAAGCACGCTTAACTGCGGAGTTCTGATGGGATCCGGTGCATTAGTGCTGGTGTGGTCGCACACTAGATTTGTGGGGCAACGACACCGACTCATGTGCACGCAAAGCATTTTCCCCGATACCATAATCATCAAACACGAGACCCTTTCAACTCGTCATCACCGGTCCAATGTCTGGCCATGCATTCCGGCAACACATAGTGAAAATTCTTGAGTTGTCTTGTGCTAAAAATTTGGCAAGAGAAAGAGGTAAGAGAGCCACTCGGTAGGACCCAACCGTACAAAACATGCTTTTGACAATTTATAGTCGACGCTTTGCGTGATCTCAGGGATTCATGAAGCGACAGTGTAAATTAGATTTCAAGGAAAAATTAAAAATGAGGGGTGCAACACGAGGACTTCCCAGGAGGTCACCCATCCTAGTACTACTCTCGCCCAAGCACGCTTAACTGCGGAGTTCTGAAGGGATCCGGTGCATTAGTGCTGGTGTGGTCGCACACTAAATCTGTGGGGCAACGACACCGACTCATGTGCACGCAAAGCATTTTCCCCGATACCATAATGATCAAACACGAGACCCTTTCAACTCGTCAGCACCGGTCCAATGTCTGGCCATGCATTCCGGCAACCCATAGTGAAAATTCTTAAGTTGTCTTGTGCTATAAATTTGGCAAGAGAAAGAGGTAAGAGAGCCACTCGGTGGGACCCAATCGTACAAAATAGGCTTTTGACAATTTCAAGTCGACGCTTTATGCGAGTCCAGGCATTCCTGAAGCGACCGTGTAAATTAGATTTCAAAGAAAAAGTAAAAACGAGGGGTGCAACACGAGGACTTCCCAGGAGGTCACCCATCCTAGTACTACTCTCGCCCAAGCACGCTTAACTGCGGAGTTCTGATGGGATCCGGTGCATTAGTGCTGGTGTGGTCGCACACTAAATCTGTGGGGCAACGACACCGACTCATGTGCACGCAAAGCATTTTCCCCGATACCATAATGATCAAACATGAGACCCTTTCAACTCGTCATCACCGCTCCAATGTCTGGCCATGCATTCCGGCAACCCATAGTGAAAATTCTTGAGTTGTCTTGTGCTAAAAATTTGGCAAGAGAAAGAGGTAAGAGAGCCACTCGGTGGGACCCAACCGTACAAAACATGCTTTTGACAATTTCGAGTCGACGCTTTGCGGGATCCGAGGTATTCATGAAGCGACCGTGTTAATTAGATTTCAAAGAAAAAGTAAAAAGGTGGGGTGCAACACGAGGACTTCCCAGGAGGTCACCCATCCTAGTACTACTCTCGCCCAAGCACGCTTAACTGCGGAGTTCTGATGGGATCCGGTGCATTATTGCTGGTGTGGTCGCACCCTGAATCTGTGGGGCAACGACACCGACTCATGTGCACGCAAAGCATTTTCGCCGATACTATAATGATCAAACACGAGACCCTTTCAAGTTGTTATCACCAGTCCAATGTCTGGCCATGCATACCGGCAACACATAGTGAAAATTCTTGAGTTGTCTTGTGCTAATATTTTAGCAAGAGAAAGAGGTAAGAGAGCCACTCGGTGAGACCCAACCGTACAAAACATGCTTTTGACAATTTCAAGTCGACGCTTTGTGCGAGCCCAGTGATTCCTAAAGCGACCGTGTAAATTAGATTTCAAAGAAAAAGTAAAAACGAGGGGTGCAACACGAGGACTTCCCAGGAGGTCACCCTTCCTAGTACTACTCTCGCCCAAGCACGCTTAACTGCGGAGTTCTGATGGGATCCGGTGCATTAGTGCTGGTGTGGTCGCACCCTGAATCTGTGGGGCAACGACATCGACTCATGTGCACGCAAAGCATTTTCCCCGATACCATAATGATCAAACACGAGACCCTTTCAACTCGTCATCACCGGTCCAATGTCTGGCCATGCATTCCGGCAACACATAGTGAAAGTTCTTGAGTTGTCTTGTGCTAAAAATTTGGCAAGAGAAAGAGGTAAGAGAGCCACTCGGTGGGACTCAACCGTACAAAACATGGTTTTGACAATTTCAAGTCGACGCTTTGCGGGATCCCAGGGATTCATGAAGCGACCGTGTAAATTAGATTTCAAAGAAAAAGTAGAAAGGTGGGGTGCAACACGAGGACTTCCCAGGAGGTCACCCATCCTAGTACTACTCTCGCCCAAGTACGCTTAACTGCGGAGTTCTGATGGGATCCGGTGCATTAGTGCTGGTGTGGTCGCACCCTGAATCTGTGGGGCAACGACACCGACTCATGTGCACGCAAAGCATTTTCCCCGATACCATAATGATCAAACACGAGACCCTTTCAACTCGTCATCACCGCTCCAATGTCTGGCCATCCATTCCGGCAACACAGTGAAAATTTTTGAGTTGTCTTGTGCTAATATTTTAGCAAGAGAAAGAGGCAAGAGAGCCACTCGGTGGGACTCAACCGTACAAAACATGGTTTTGACAATTTCAAGTCGACGCTTTGCGGGATCCCAGGGATTCATGAAGCGACCTTGTAAATTAGATTTCAAAGAAAAAGTAGAAAGGTGGGGTGCAACACGAGGACTTCCCAGGAGGTCACCCATCTGAGTACTACTCTCGCCCAAGTACGCTTAACTGTGGAGTTATGACGGGATTCGGTGCATTAGTGCTGGTGTGGTCGCACCCTGAATCTGTGGGGCAACGACACCGACTCATGTGCACGCAAAGCATTTTCCCCGATACCATAATGATCAAACACGAGACCCTTTCAACTCGTCATCACCGGTCCAATGTCTGGCCATGCATTCCGGCAACACATAGTGAAAATTCTTGAGTTGTCTTGTGCTAATATTTTAGCAAGAGAAAGAGGTAAGAGAGCCACTCGGTGGGACCCAACCGTACAAAACATGCTTTTGATAATTTCAAGTCGACGCTTTGCGGGATCCAAGGGATTCATGAAGAGACCGTGTAAATTAGATTTCAAAGAAAAAGTAAAAAGGAGGGGTGCAACACGAGGACTTCCCAGGAGGTCACCCATCCTAGTACTACTCTCGCCCAAGCACGCTTAACTGCGGAGTTCTGATGGGATCCGATGCATTAGTGCTGGTGTGGTCGCACCCTGAATCTGTGGGGCAACGACACCGACTCATGTGCACGCAAAGCATTTTCCCCGATACCATAATGATCAAACACGAGACCCTTTCAACTCGTCATCACCGCTCCAATGTCTGGCCATCCATTCCGGCAACACATAGTGAAAATTCTTGAGTTGTCTTGTGCTAATATTTTAGCAAGAGAAAGAGGTAAGAGAGCCACTCGGTGGGACCCAACCGTACAAAACATGCTTTTGACAATTTTAAGTCGACGCTTTCTGCGAGCCCAAGGATTCCTTAAGCAACCGTGTAAATTAGATTTCAAAGAAAAAGTAAAAACGAGGGGTGCAACACGAGGACTTCCCAGGAGGTCACCCATCCTAGTACTACTCTCGCCCAAGCACGCTTAACTGCGGAGTTCTGATGGGATCCGGTGCATTAGTGCTGGTGTGGTCGCACCCTGAATCTGTGGGGCAACGACACCGACTCATGTGCACGCAAAGCATTTTCCCCGATACCATAATGATCAAACACGAGACCCTTTCAACTCGTCATCACCGCTCCAATGTCTGGCCATGCATTCCGGCAACACATAGTGAAAATTCTTGAGTTGTCTTGTGCTAATATTTTTGCAAGAGAAAGAGGTAAGAGAGCCACTCGGTGGGACCCAACCGTACAAAACATGCTTTTGACAATTTTAAGTCGACGCTTTATGCGAGCCCAGGGATTCCTGAAGCGACCGTGTAAATTAGATTTCAAAGAAAAAGTAAAAACGAGGGGTGCAACACGAGGACTTCCCAGGAGGTCACCCATCCTAGTACTACTCTCGCCCAAGCACGCTTAACTGCGGAGTTCTGATGGGATCCGGTGCATTAGTGCTGGTGTGGTCGCACCCTGAATCTGTGGGGCAACGACACCGACTCATGTGCACGCAAAGCATTTTCCCCGATACCATAATGATCAAACACGAGACCCTTTCAACTCGTCATCACCGCTCCAATGTCTGGCCATGCATTCCGGAAACACATAGTGAAAATTCTTGAGTTGTCTTGTGCTAATATTTTGGCAAGAGAAAGAGGTAAGAGAGCCACTCGGTGGGACCCAACCGTACAAAACATGCTTTTGACAATTTCAAGTCGACGCTTTGTGCGAGCCCAGGGATTCCTGAAGCGACCGTGTAAATTAGATTTCAAAGAAAAAGTAAAAAGGAGGGGTGCAACACGAGGACTTCCTAGGAGGTCACCCATCCTAGTACTACTCTCGCCCAAGCACGCTTAACTGCGGAGTTCTGATGGGATCCGGTGCATTAGTGCTGGTGTGGTCGCACCCTGAATCTGTGGGGCAACGACACCAACTCATGTGCACGCAAAGCATTTTCCCCGATACCATAATGATCAAACACGAGACCCTTTCAACTCGTCATCACCGCTCCAATGTCTGGCCATGCATTCCGGCAACACATAGTGAAAATTCTTGAGTTGTCTTGTGCTAATATTTTGGCAAGAGAAAGAGGTAAGAGAGCCACTCGGTGGGACCCAACCGTACAAAACATGCTTTTGACAATTTCAAGTCGACGCTTTGTGCGGGCCCAAGGATTTCTGAAGCGACCGTGTAAATTAGATTTCAAAGAAAAAGTAAAAAGGAGGGGTGCAACACGAGGACTTCCTAGGAGGTCACCCATCCTAGTACTACTCTCGCCCAAGCACGTTTAACTGCAGAGTTCTGATGGGATTCGGGGCATTAGTGCTGGGGTGGTCGCACCCTAAATCTGTGGGGCAACGACACCGACTCATGTGCACGCAAAGCATTTTCCCCGATACCATAATGATCAAACACGAGACCCTTTCAACTCGTCATCACCGGTCCAATGTCTGGCCATGCATTCCGGCAACACATAGTGAAAATTCTTGAGTTGTCTTGTGCTAATATTTTGGCAAGAGAAAGAGGTAAGAGAGCCACTCGGTGGGACCCAACCGTACAAAACATGCTTTTGACAATTTCAAGTCGACGCTTTGCGGGATCCAAGGGATTCATGAAGCGACCGTGTAAATTAGATTTCAAAGAAAAAGTAGAAAGGTGGGGTGCAACACGAGGACTTCCCAGGAGGTCACCCATCCTAGTACTACTCTCGCCCAAGTACGCTTAACTGCGGAGTTCTGATGGGATCCGGTGCATTAGTGCTGGTGTGGTCGCACCCTGAATCTGTGGGGCAACGACACCGACTCATGTGCACGCAAAGCATTTTCCTCGATACCATAATGATCAAACACGAGACCCTTTCAACTCGTCATCACCGGTCCAATGTCTGGCCATGCATTCCGGCAACACATAGTGAAAATTCTTGAGTTGTCTTGTGCTAATATTTTAGCAAGAGAAAGAGGTAAGAGAGCCACTCGGTGGGACCCAACCGTACAAAACATGCTTTTGACAATTTCAAGTCGACGCTTTGTGCGGGCCCAAGGATTTCCGAAGCGACCGTGTAAATTAGATTTCAAAGAAAAAGTAAAAAGGAGGGGTGCAACACGAGGACTTCCCAGAGGTCACCCATCTTAGTCCTACTCTCACCCAAGCACGCTTAACTGCGGAGTTCTGATGGGATCCGGTGCATTAGTGCTGGTGCGGTCGCACCCTGAATCTGTGGGGCAACGACACCGACTCATGTGCACGCAAAGCATTTTCCCCGATACCATAATGATCAAACACGAGACCCTTTCAACTCGTCATCACCGGTCCAATGTCTGGCCATGCATTCCGGCAACACATAGTGAAAATTCTTGAGTTGTCTTGTGCTAATATTTTAGCAAGAGAAAGAGGTAAGAGAGCCACTCGGTGGGACTCAACCGTACAAAAGATGGTTTTGACAATTTCAAGTCGATGCTTTGCGGTATCCCAGGGATTCATGAAGCGACCGTGTATATTAGATTTCAAAGAAAAAGTAGAAAGGTGGGGTGCAACACGAGGACTTCCCAGGAGGTCACCCATCTGAGTACTACTCTCGCCCAAGTACGCTTAACTGTGGAGTTCTGATGGGATCCGGTGCATTAGTGCTGGTGTGGTCGCACCCTGAATCTGTGGGGCAACGACACCGACTCATGTGCACGCAAAGCATTTTCCCCGATACCATAATGATCAAACACGAGACCCTTTCAACTCGTCATCACCGCTCCAATGTCTGGCCATGCATTCCGGCAACACATAGTGAAAATTCTTGAGTTGTCTTGTGCTAATATTTTAGCAAGAGAAAGAGGTAAGAGAGCCACTCGGTGGGACCCAACCGTACAAAACATGCTTTTGACAATTTCAAGTCGACGCTTTGTGCGGGCCCAAGGATTTCTGAAGCGACCGTGTAAATTAGATTTCAAAGAAAAAGTAAAAAGGAGGGGTGCAACACGAGGACTTCCCAGGAGGTCACCCATCCTAGTACTACTCTCGCCCAAGCACGCTTAACTGCGGAGTTCTGATGGGATCCGGTGCATTAGTGCTGGTGTGGTCGCACCCTGAATCTGTGGGGCAACGACACCGACTCATGTGCACGCAAAGCATTTTCCCCGATACCATAATGATCAAACACGAGACCCTTTCAACTCGTCATCACCGCTCCAATGTCTGGCCATGCATTCCGGCAACACATAGTGAAAATTCTTGAGTTGTCTTGTGCTAATATTTTAGCAAGAGAAAGAGGTAAGAGAGCCACTCGGTGGGACCAAACCGTACAAAACATGCTTTTGACAATTTCAAGTTGACGCTTTGAGCGTGCCCAAGGATTTCCGAAGCACCGTGTAAATTAGATTTCAAAGAAAAAGTAAAAAGGAGGGGTGCAACACAAGGACTTCCCAGGAGGTCACCCATCCTAGTACTAAATGGGATCCGATGCATCCTAGTACTACTCTCGCCCAAACACGCTTAACTGCAGAGTTCTGATGGGATCCGGTGCATTAGTGCTGGGGTGGTCGCACCCTGAATCTGTAGGGCAACGACACCAACTCATCTGCACGCAAAGCATTTTCCCCGATAGCATAATGATCAAACACGAGACCCTTTCAACTCGTCATCACCGGTCCAATGTCTGGCCATGCATTCCGGCAACACATAGTGAAAATTCTTGAGTTGTCTTGTGCTAATATTTTGGCAAGAGAAAGAGGTAAGAGAGCCACTCAGTGGGAACCAACCGTACAAAACATGCTTTTCACAATTTTAAAGTCGACGCTTTCTGCGAACCCAGAGATTCCTGAAGCGACCGTGTAAATTAGATTTCAAAGAAAAAGTAAAAAGGAGGGGTGCAACACGAGGACTTCCCAGGAGGTCACCCATCCGAGTACTACTCTCGCCCAAGCACGCTTAACTGCGGAGTTCTGATGGGATCCGGTGCATTAGTGCTGGTGTGGTCGCACCCTGAATCTGTGGGGCAACGACACCGACTCATGTGCACGCAAAGCATTTTCCCCGATACCATAATGATCAAACACGAGACCCTTTCAACTCGTCATCACCGGTCCAATGTCTGGCCATGCATTCCGGCAACACATAGTGAAAATTCTTGAGTTGTCTTGTGCTAAAAATTTGGCAAGAGAAAGAGGTAAGAGAGCCACTCGGTGGGACCCAACCGTACAAAACATGCTTTTGACAATTTCAAGTCGACGCTTTGTGCGGGCCCAAGGATTTCTGAAGCGACCGTGTAAATTAGATTTCAAAGAAAAAGTAAAAAGGAGGGGTGCAACACGAGGACTTCCCAGGAGGTCACCCATCCTAGTACTACTCTCGCCCAAGCACGCTTAACTGCGGAGTTCTGATGGGATCCGGTGCATTAGTGCTGGTGTGGTCGCACCCTGAATCTGTGGGGCAACGACACCGACTCATGTGCACGCAAAGCATTTTCCCCGATACCATAATGATCAAACACGAGACCCTTTCAACTCGTCATCACCGGTCCAATGTCTGGCCATGCATTCCGACGACACAGTGAAAATTCTTGAGTTGTCTTGTGCTAATATTTTGGCAAGAGAAAGAGGTAAGAGAGCCACTCGGTGGGACCCAACCGTACAAAACATGCTTTTGACAATTTCAAGTCGACGCTTTGTGCGGGCGCAAGGATTCCTGAAGCGACCGTGTAAATTAGATTTCAAAGAAAAAGTAAAAAGGAGGGGTGCAACACGAGGACTTCCCAGGAGGTCACCCATCCTAGTACTACTCTCGCCCAAGCACGCTTAACTGCGGAGTTCTGATGGGATCCGGTGCATTAGTGCTGGTGTGGTCGCACCCTGAATCTGTGGGGCAACGACACCGACTCATGTGCACGCAAAGCATTTTCCCCGATACCATAATGATCAAACACGAGACCCTTTCAACTCGTCATCACCGCTCCAATGTCTGGCCATGCATTCCGGCAACACATAGTGAAAATTCTTGAGTTGTCTTGTGCTAATATTTTGGCAAGAGAAAGAGGTAAGAGAGCCACTCGGTGGGACCCAACCGTACAAAACATGCTTTTGACAATTTCAAGTCGACGCTTTGCGGGATCCCAGGGATTCATGAAGCGACCGTGTAAATTAGATTTCAAAGAAAAAGTAAAAAGGAGGGGTGCAACACGAGGACTTCCCAGGAGGTCACCCATCCTAGTACTACTCTCGCCCAAGCACGCTTAACTGCGGAGTTCTGATGGGATCCGGTGCATTAGTGCTGGTGTGGTCGCACCCTGAATCTGTGGGGCAACGACACCGACTCATGTGCACGCAAAGCATTTTCCCGATACCATAATGATCAAACACGAGACCCTTTCAACTCGTCATCACCGGTCCAATGTCTGGCCATGCATTCCGGCAACACATAGTGAAAATTCTTGAGTTGTCTTGTGCTAATATTTTAGCAAGAGAAAGAGGTAAGAGAGCCACTCGGTGGGACCCAACCGTACAAAACATGCTTTTGACAATTTCAAGTCGACGCTTTGCGGGATCCCAGGGATTCATGAAGCGACCGTGTAAATTAGATTTCAAAGAAAAAGTAAAAAGGAGGGGTGCAACACGAGGACTTCCCAGGAGGTCACCCATCCTAGTACTACTCTCGCCCAAGCACGCTTAATTGCGGAGTTCTGATGGGATCCGGTGCATTAGTGCTGGTGTGGTCGCACACTGAATCTGTGGGGCAACGACACCAACTCATGTGCACGCAAAGCATTTTCCCCGATACCATAATGATCAAACACGAGACCCTTTCAACTCGTCATCACCGCTCCAATGTCTGACCATGCATTCCGGCAACACATAGTGAAAATTCTTGAGTTGTCTTGTGCTAATATTTTAGCAAGAGAAAGAGGTAAGAGAGCCACTCGGTGGGACCCAACCGTACAAAACATGCTTTTGACAATTTCAAGTCGACGCTTTGAGCGGGCCCAAGGATTTCTGAAGCACCGTGTAAATTAGATTTCAAAGAAAAAGTAAAAAGGAGGGGTGCAACACAAGGACTTCCCAGGAGGTCACCCATCCCAGTACTACTCTCGCCCAAGCACGCTTAACTGCGGAGTTCTGATGGGATCCGGTGCATTAGTGCTGGTGTGGTCGCACCCTGAATCTGTGGGGCAACGACACCGACTCATGTGCACGCAAAGCATTTTCCCCGATACCATAATGATCAAACACGAGACCCTTTCAACTCGTCATCACCGGTCCAATGTCTGGCCATGCATTCCGGCAACACATAGTGAAAATTCTTGAGTTGTCTTGTGCTAATATTTTGGCAAGAGAAAGAGGTAAGAGAGCCACTCGGTCGGAACCAACCGTACAAAACATGCTTTTGACAATTTTAAAGTCGACGCTTTCTGCGAGCCCAGGGATTCCTGAAGCGACCGTGTAAATTAGATTTCAAAGAAAAAGTAAAAACGAGGGGTGCAACACGAGGACTTCCCAGGAGGTCACCCATCCCAGTACTACTCTCGCCCAAGCACACTTAATTGCGGAGTTCTGATGGGATCTAGTGCATTAGTGCTGGTGTGGTCGCACCCTGAATCTGTGGGGCAACGACACCGACTCATGTGCACGCAAAGCATTTTCCCCGATACCATAATGATCAAACACGAGACCCTTTCAACTCGTCATCACCGGTCCAATGTCTGGCCATGCATTCCGGCAACACATAGTGAAAATTCTTGAGTTGTCTTGTGCTAATATTTTAGCAAGAGAAAGAGGTAAGAGAGCCACTCGGTGGGACCCAACCGTACAAAACATGCTTTTGACAATTTCAAGTCGACGCTTTGTGCGAGCCCAGGGATTCCTGAAGCGACCGTGTAAATTAGATTTCAAAGAAAAAGTAAAAAGGTGGGGTGCAACACGAGGACTTCCCAGGAGGTCACCCATCCTAGTACTACTCTCGCCCAAGCACGCTTAACTGCGGAGTTCTGATGGGATCCGGTGCATTAGTGCTGGTGTGGTCGCACCCTGAATCTGTGGGGCAACGACACCGACTCATGTGCACGCAAAGCATTTTCCCCGATACCATAATGATCAAACACGAGACCCTTTCAACTCGTCATCACCGGTCCAATGTCTGGCCATGCATTCCGGCAACACATAGTGAAAATTCTTGAGTTGTCTTGTGCTAATATTTTGGCAAGAGAAAGAGGTAAGAGAGCCACTCGGTGGGACCCAACCGTACAAAACATGCTTTTGACAATTTCAAGTCGACGCTTTGTGCGATCCCAGTGATTCCTTAAGCGACCGTGTAAATTAGATTTCAATGAAAAAGTAAAAACGAGGGGTGCAACACGAGGACTTCCCAGGAGGTCACCCATCCTAGTACTACTCTCGCCCAAGCACGCTAAACTGCGCTGTTCTGATGGGATCCGATGCATTAGTGCTGGTGTGGTCGCACCCTGAACCTGTGGGGCATCGACACCGACTCATGTGCACGCAAAGGATTTTCCTCGATACCGTAATGATGAAACACGAGACCCTTTCAACTCATCATCACCGCTCCAATGTCTGGCCATGCACTTCAGCAACACGTGGTGAAAATTCTTGAGTTGTCTTGTGCTAATATTTTAGCAAGAGAAAGAGGTAAGAGAGCCACTCGGTGGGACCCAACCGTACAAAACATGCTTTTGACAATTTCAAGTCGACGCTTTGTGCGGGCCCAAGGATTCCTGAAGCGACCGTGTAAATTACATTTCAAAGAAAAAGTAAAAGTGCTGGGTGGAACACGAGGACTTCCCAGGAGGTCACCCATCCTAGTACTACTCTCGCCCAAGCACGCTTAACTGCGGAGTTCTGATGGGATCCGGTGCATTAGTGCTGGTGTGGTCGCACCTTGAATCTGTGGGGCAACGACACCGACTCATGTGCACGCAAAGCATTTTCCCCAATACCATAATGATCAAACACGAGACCCTTTCAACTCGTCATCACCGGTCCAATGTCTGGCCATGCATTCCGGCAACACATAGTGGAAATTCTTGAGTTGTCTTGTGCTAATATTTTAGCAAGAGAAAGAGGTAAGAGAGCCACTCGGTGGGACCCAACCGTACAAAACATGCTTTTGACAATTTCAAGTCGACGCTTTGCGGGATCCCAGAGATTCATGAAGAGACCGTGTAAATTAGATTTCGAAGAAAAAGTAGAGAGGTGGGGTGCAAAACGAGGACTTCCTGTGAGGTCACCCTTCTTACTACGACTCTCGCCCAAGCACGCTTAACTGCGGAGTTCTGATGGGATCCGGTGCATTAGTGCTGGTGTGGTCGCACCCTGAATCTGTGGGGCAACGACACCGACTCATGTGCACGCAAAGAATTTTCCCTGATACCATAATGATCAAACACGAGACCCTTTCAACTCGTCATCACCGGTCCAATGTCTGGCCATGCATTCCGGCAACACATAGTGAAAATTCTTGAGTTGTCTTGTGCTAATATTTTAGCAAGAGAAAGAGGTAAGAGAGCCACTCGGTGGGACCCAACCGTACAAAACATGCTTTTGACAATTTCAAGTCGACGCTTTGTGCGATCCCAGTGATTCCTTAAGCGACCGTGTAAATTAGATTTCAATGAAAAAGTAAAAACGAGGGGTGCAACACGAGGACTTCCCAAGAGGTCACCCATCCTAGTACTACTCTCGCCCAAGCACGCTTAACTGCGGAGTTCTGATGGGATCCGGGGCATTAGTGCTGGTGTGGTCGCACCCTGAATCTATGGGGCAACGACACCGACTCATGTGCACGCAAAGCATTTTCCCCGATACCATAATGATCAAACACGAGACCCTTTCAACTCGTCATCACCGGTCCAATGTCTGGCCATGCATTCCGGCAACACATAGTGAAAATTCTTGAGTTGTCTTGTGCTAAAAATTTGGCAAGAGAAAGAGGTAAGAGAGCCACTCGGTGGGACCCAACCGTACAAAACATGCTTTTGACAATTTCAAGTTGACGCTTTGAGGGATCCCAGGGATTCATCAAGCGACCGTGTAAAGTAGATTACAAAGAAAATTAAAAAGGAGGGGTGCAACACGAGGACTTCCCAGGAGGTCACCCATCCTAGTACTACTCTCGCCCAAGCACGCTTAACTACGGAGTTCTGATGGGATCCGGTGCATTAGTGCTGGTGTGGTCGCACCCTGAATCTGTGGGGCAACGACACCGACTCATGTGCACGCAAAGCATTTTCCCCGATACCATAATGATCAAACACGAGACCCTTTCAACTCGTCATCACCGGTCCAATGTCTGGCCATGCATTCCGGCAACACATAGTGAAAATTCTTGAGTTGTCTTGTGCTAAAAATTTGGCAAGAGAAAGAGGTAAGAGAGCCACTCGGTGGGACCCAACCGTACAAAGCATGCTTTTGACAATTTCAAGTCGACGCTTTGTTCGGCCCAAGGATATCTAAAGCGACCGTGTAAAATAGATTTCAAAGAAAATGTAAAAAGGAGGGGTGCAACACGAGGACTTCCCAGGAGGTCACCCATCCTAGTACTACTCTCGCCCAAGTACGCTTAAATGCGGAGTTCTGATGGGATCCGGTGCATTAGTGCTGGTGTGGTCGCACCCTGGATATGTGGGGCAACGACACCGACTCATGTGCACGCAAAGCATTTTCCCCGATACCATAATGATCAAACACGAGACCCTTTCAACTCGTCATCACCGCTCCAATGTCTGGCCATGCATTCCGGCAACACATAGTGAAAATTCTTGAGTTGTCTTGTGCTAATATTTTAGCAAGAGAAAGAGGTAAGAGAGCCACTCGGTGGGACCCAACCGTACAAAACATGCTTTTGACAATTTCAAGTCCACGCTTTGTGCGGGCCCAAGGATTTCTAAAGCGACCGTGTAAATTAGATTTCAAAGAAAAAGTAAAAAGGAGGGGTGCAACACGAGGACTTCCCAGGAGGTCACCCATCCTAGTACTACTCTCGCCCAAGCACGCTTAACTGCAGAGTTCTCTCGCCCAAGCACGCTTAACTGCAGAGTTCTGATGGGATCCGATGCATCCTAGTACTACTCTCGCCCAAACACGTTTAACTGCAGAGTTCTGATGGGATCCGGTGCATTAGTGCTGGTGTGGTCGCACCCTGAATCTGTGGGGCAACGACACCGACTCATGTGCACGCAAAGCATTTTCCCCGATACCATAATGATCAAACACGAGACCCTTTCAACTCGTCATCACCGGTCCAATGTCTGGCCATGCATTCCGGCAACACATAGTGAAAATTCTTGAGTTGTCTTGTGCTAATATTTTAGCAAGAGAAAGAGGTAAGAGAGCCACTCGGTGGGACTCAACCGTACAAAACATGCTTTTGACAATTTCAAGTCGACGCTTTGCGGGATCCCAGGGATTCATGAAGCGACCGTGTAAATTAGATTTCAAAGAAAAAGTAAAAAGGTGGGGTGCAACACGAGGACTTCCCAGGAGGTCACCCATCCCAGTACTACTCTCGCCCAAAAACACTTAATTGCGGAGTTCTGATGGGATCCGGTGCATTAGTGCTGGTGTGGTCGCACCCTGGATATGTGGGGCAACGACACCGACTCATGTGCACGCAAAGCATTTTCCCTATACCATAATGATCAAACACGAGACCCTTTCAACTCGTCATCACCGGTCCAATGTCTGGCCATGCATTCCGACAACACATAGTGAAAATTCTTGAGTTGTCTTGTGCTAATATTTTAGCAAGAGAAAGAGGTAAGAGAGCCACTCGGTGGGACCCAACCGTACAAAACATGCTTTTGACAATTTCAAGTCGACGCTTTGTGCGGGCCCAAGGATTTTTGAAGCGACCGTGTAAATTAGATTTCAAAGAAAAAGTAAAAAGGAGGGGTGCAACACAAGGACTTCCCAGGAGGTCACCCATCCCAGTACTACTCTCGCCCAAGCACGCTTAACTGCGGAGTTCTGATGGGATCCGGTGCATTAGTGCTGGTGTGGTCGCACCCTGAATCTGTGGGGCAACGACACCGACTCATGTGCACGCAAAGCATTTTCCCCGATACCATAATGATCAAACACGAGACCCTTTCAACTCGTCATCACCGGTCCAATGTCTGGCCATGCATTCCGGCAAGACATAGTGAAAATTCTTGAGTTGTCTTGTGCTAAAAATTTGGCAAGAGAAAGAGGTAAGAGAGCCACTCGGTGGGATCCAACCGTACAAAACATGCTTTTGACAATTTCAAGTCGACGCTTTGTGCGGGCCCAAGGATTTCTGAAGCGACCGTGTAAATTAGATTTCAAAGAAAAAGTAAAAAGGAGGGGTGCAACACGAGGACTTCCCAGGAGGTCACCCATCCTAGTACTACTCTCGCCCAAGCACACTTAATTGCGGAGTTCTGATGGGATCCGGTGCATTAGTGCTGGTGTGGTCGCACACTAAATCTGTGGGGCAACGACACCGACTCATGTGCACGCAAAGCATTTTCCCCGATACCATAATGATCAAACACGAGACCCTTTCAACTCGTCATCACCGCTCCAATGTCTGGCCATGCATTCCGGCAACACATAGTGAAAATTCTTGAGTTGTCTTGTGCTAATATTTTAGCAAGAGAAAGAGGTAAGAGAGCCACTCGGTGGGACCCAACCGTACAAAACATGCTTTTGACAATTTCAAGTCGACGCTTTGTGCGAGCCCAGTGATTCCTAAAGCGACCGTGTAAATTAGATTTCAAAGAAAAAGTAAAAACGAGGGGTGCAACACGAGTACTTCCCAGGAGGTCACCCTTCCTAGTACTACTCTCGCCCAAGCACGCTTAACTGCGGAGTTCTGATGGGATCCGGCGCATTAGTGCTGGTGTGGCCGCACCCTGAATCTGTGGGGCAACGACACCGACTCATGTGCAAGCAAAGCATTTTCCCCGATACCATAATGATCAAACACGAGACCCTTTCAACTCGTCATCACCGGTCCAATGTCTGGCCATGCATTCCGGCAAAACATAGTAAAAATTCTTGAGTTGTCTTGTGCTAATATTTTAGCAAGAGAAAGAGGTAAGGGAGCCACTCGGTGGGACCCAACCGTACAAAACATGCTTTTGACAATTTCAAGTCGACACTTTGCGGGATCCCAGGGATTCATGAAGCGACCTTGTAAATTAGATTTCAAAGAAAAAGTAGAAAGGTGGGGTGCAACACGAGGACTTCCCAGGAGGTCACCCATCTGAGTACTACTCTCGCCCAAGTACGCTTAACTGTGGAGTTCTGATGGGATCCGGTGCATTAGTGCTGGTGTGGTCGCACCCTGAATCTGTGGGGCAACGACACCGACTCATGTGCACGCAAAGCATTTTCCCCGATACCATAATGATCAAACACGAGACCCTTTCAACTCGTCATCACCGGTCCAATGTCTGGCCATGCATTCCGGCAACACATAGTGAAAATTCTTGAGTTGTCTTGTGCTAATATTTTGGCAAGAGAAAGAGGTAAGAGAGCCACTCGGTGGGACCCAACCGTACAAAACATGCTTTTGACAATTTCAAGTCGACGCTTTGTGCGGGCCCAAGGATTTCTAAAGCGACCGTGTAAATTAGATTTCAAAGAAAAAGTAAAAAGGAGGGGTGCAACACGAGGACTTCCCAGGAGGTCACCCATCCTAGTACTACTCTCGCCCAAGCACACTTAACTGCAGAGTTCTGATGGGATCCGGTGCATTAGTGCTGGTGTGGTCGCACACTAAATCTGTGGGGCAACGACACCAACTCATGTGCACGAAAAGCATTTTCCCCGATACCATAATGATCAAACACGAGACCCTTTCAACTCGTCATCACCGCTCCAATGTCTGACCATGCATTCCGGCAACACATAGTGAAAATTCTTGAGTTGTCTTGTGCTAATATTTTAGCTAGAGAAAGAGGTAAGAGAGCCACTCGGTGGGACCCAACCGTACAAAACATGCTTTTGACAATTTCAAGTCGACGCTTTGCGGGATCCCAGGGATTCATGAAGCGACCGTGTAAATTAGATTTCAAAGAAAAAGTAAAAAGGTGGGGTGCAACACGAGGACTTCCCAGGAGGTCACCCATCCTAGTACTACTCTCGCCCAAGCACGCTTAACTGCAGAGTTCTGATGGGATCCGGTGCATTAGTGCTGGTGTGGTCGCACCCTGAATCTGTGGGGCAACGACACCGACTCATGTGCACGCAAAGCATTTTCCCCGATACCATAATGATCAAACACGAGACCCTTTCAACTCGTCATCACCGCTCCAATGTCTGGCCATGCATTCCAGCAACACAGTGAAAATTCTTGAGTTGTCTTGTGCTAATATTTTAGCAAGAGAAAGAGGTAAGAGAGCCACTCGGTGGGACCCAACCGTACAAAACATGCTTTTCACAATTTTAAAGTCGACGCTTTCTGCGAACCAAGACATTCCTGAAGCGACCGTGTAAATTAGATTTCAAAGAAAAAGTAAAAAGGAGGGGTGCAACACGAGGACTTCCCAGGAGGTCACCCATCCGAGTACTACTCTCGCCCAACTATGCTTAAGTGCGGAGTTCTGATGCGATCCGGTGCATTACTGCTGTTGTGGTCGCACCCTTAATATGTGGGGCAACGACACCGACTTATGTGCACGCAAAGCATTTTCCCCGATACCATAATGATCAAACACGACACCCTTTTAACTCGTCATCACCGGTCCAATGTCTGGCCATGCATTCCGGCAACACATAGTGAAAATTCTTGAGTTGTCTCGTGCTAAAATTTTAGCAAGAGAAAGAGGTAAGAGAGCCACTCGGTGGGACCCAACCGTACAAAACTTTCTTTTGACAATTTCAAGTCGACGCTTTCTGTGAGCCCAGGGATTCCTGAAGCGACCGTGTAAATTAGATTTCAAAGAAAAAGTAAAAAGGATGGGTGCAACACGAGGACTTCCCAAGAGGTCACCCATCCTAGTACTACTCTTGCCCAAGCACGCTTAACTGCAGAGTTCTGATGGGATCCAGTGCATTAGTACTGGTGTGGTCGCACAGTAAATCTATGGGGCAACGACACCAACTCATGTGCACGAAAAGCATTATCCCCGATAACATAATGATCAAACACGAGACCCTTTCAACTCGTCATCTCCGGTCCAATGTTTGGCCATGCATTCTGGCAACCCATAGTGAAAATCCTTGAGTTGTCTTGCGCTAAAAATTTGGCAAGAGAAAGAGGTAAGAGAGCCTCTCGGTGGACCCAACCGTACAAAACATGCTTTTGACAATTTCAAGTCGACGCTTTGCGGGATCCCAGGCATTCATGAAGCGACCGTGTAAATTAGATTTCAAAGAAAAAGTAAAAAGGTGGGGTGCAACACGAGGATTTCCCAGGAGGTCACCCATCCGAGTACTACTCTCGCCCAAGTACGCTTAACTGCGGAGTTCTGATGGGATCCGGTGCATTAGTGCTGGTGTGGTCGCACCCTGAAGCTGTGGGGCAACAACACCGACTCATGTGCACGCAAAGCATTTTCCCCGATACCATAATGATCAAACACGAGACCCTTTCAACTCGTCATCACCGCTCCAATGTCTGGCCAACCATTCCGGCAACACAGTGAAAATTCTAGATTTGTCTTGTGCTAATATTTTAGCAAGAGAAAGAGGTAAGAGAGCCACTCGGTGGGACCCAACCGTACAAAACATGCTTTTGACGATTTCAAGTAGACGCTTTGTGCGAGCCCAGTCATTCCTAAACCGACCGTGTAAATTAGATTTCAAAGAAAAAGTAAAAACGAGGGGTGCAACACGAGTACTTCCCAGGAGGTCACCCTTCCTAGTACTACTCTCGCCCAAGCACGCTTAACTGCGGAGTTCTGATGGGATCCGGTGCATTAGTGCTGGTGTGGTCGCACCCTGAATCTGTGGGGCAACGACACCAACTTATGTGCACGCAAAGCATTTTCCCCGATACCATAATCATCAAACACGATACCCTTTTAACTCGTCATCACCGGTCCAATGTCTGGCCATGCATTCCGGCAACCCATAGTGAAAATTCTTGAGTTGTCTTGTGCTAAAAATTTGGCAAGAGAAAGAGGGAAGAGAGCCACTCGGTGGGACCCAACCGTACAAAACATGCTTTTGACAATTTCAAGTCGACGCTTTGTGCGGGCCCAAGGATTTCGGAAGCGACCGTGTAAATTAGATTTCAAAGAAAAAGTAAAAAGGATTCTAATTTAGTCTTATATTAAGGATTCTAATTTAGCTAATCAGATGCTTGATGTATGGTTAGATGATTCTAATTTAGTCTTATATTTTGCAGATCATGTAGATCATGGTTTGGATGGCTAATCAGTAGTGTAGATTTCAAAGGGGGAATTGAACGAACCAGATCACTCATAAGGTAAGATCGGATGATTTCCTAAAAGAAAAAGAGTTCTAAAAAGGAGAGGAGATCATAGATAAGATTTGGAATGAAGAGGAAGTTTCTAGTAGGAAACTAACTCCTAAAGGACAAGGAAAGAGGGGGAGAAGAGAATTAGAAAGGGGAAGGCTTTATAAGAGGGAAACCATGGGAATATAGGCGAGGATTTTTTTTAGTTTTGCTCTATCTTCCTTTCATTCCATTATTGTCTTCATCATTAGCTTGTAGTTTTATAGTCTTTTTTTTTTTGTATTCCTTCTCTCAATCTCTATCTCTCCCATTTCTATTTTTCTCCATGCACATTTTTTCTTGTTAGCTTCTACCTTCACAGTCACTCATAACCCAGCCCGACACCACTCCTCTCCAGTTTCTTCTTTTTACAGTTTCCTTTTCTTTTCCTTGTCACACCCATCACCACTCTTCCCTCTAGTCAGGTCTAGTACCTTCCATCGTGTCTCCACCACCAACTTTCCTTCTTTTTCCCAATACCTATCTTTCTCATTTCCTAGCTCCCCCACCATTCATCGTCTCTCTGTTTTTTCCTTTTTTTCTACTGCACCACTACTTAGCCTGACCCTGATCTCTCTTTTCCTTGTT
Organism: Warburgia ugandensis; assembly: GCA_035236585.1. NCBI lineage: Eukaryota > Viridiplantae > Streptophyta > Magnoliopsida > Canellales > Canellaceae > Warburgia > Warburgia ugandensis. The sequence goes on along the minus strand of CP141129.1, from coordinate 76,318,311 downwards.
GGCTGCCTAGTCCACCACTCTCCCTCTCTTCCCTTCTCTTCTTCTTTTTTTTTTTTTTCCTTCATTGTATTATTGTTTTGCCTTTTCTTTCCATCATTTTTCTTGTCTTTCAGTCATTTTCCTTCATTGTTTTTCTATTCTCTCATGCACAGCCTAGCTCCATCTTCTCAACCTTACCATTCTTTCCCCTTGTTCTCTTCCTACACTGCATCACACCCCACTTCTCTCTCTTTGCTCTCTCAATTGTCAACAGGAAACCGAGTTCTAGTTTCCTCTCGATCAACCCCCATCTCTCTACCTCTTACCTACTTCTTCCACCCACCTCCAAAGAAGCCATTCACTGCTTCACTGCCACCCTGATCACCATCTCCACAAACAAGGAATTCCATCATATTCATCTTCCACGCAACCTAGCTTCTCTCCACCATCACCGCCCCATTAGTTATGTTCATGCCCAATGCATTCTCCTCCAACTTCTTCCTCATCTCCGGCTAGCTCAAAACATGTTTCCTCTATTTTCCCCCATCTCCTCCCCCAACTTCCATCTCTATCAATTTCCTCTTTCCTTATTTTTTTTAATTAAAATTTTAGTTAAATTCCATTTTTATCCTTTGTAGAATTAATTTAATTCTAGTCATGTTGCCCCTTTTCAAATACATCTGAGTCCTTGCTTCTATTCCCATTTTATTTTGTCTGTGATATGTTATCTAGGAACTGCCTAATTTGAATTGAATTAAGTAAGGCTTAACCTAATCAAAGCGTTAGCCTGAACACTAAAGATCACTTTATTTCTACTCTGTTTCATGTCAGATCTTTAATTAATTTTCAGATTAAATTATTATAATAGTTTATAGCCTATTTATCATCTCTAATCTCTAATCTAACCTCTAGAAAGTGATCTAAACTGTCCAAATTCCAAAAACATTATTTAGCCTAGATCTCTCAAATTTTTTGGAATATGCCTAATCCATCTGGTGGATCATCAATCAGAATCATCAGAAAGAGATTGATGAAGGCTGATCAAAGTTTATGGGATTAGATCTAAAGAAATTGATGATGAACAATCTAGGGAAGTGAATTTTTCTTGTTTCTTTAGTGAAATTTCTATCTTTTTGAGTTGAACTTCAGTAATTCTCATTGATCAATTATATATGATGTCTAATTATACCTTTTGTTAAAAAAAATTTATTTCATTGTATTTTTTGAATGATTAAATTTTATTAAAACTCCAAATCCTTAAGACAAGTCCTTGTGCAATCGACCCGTAGTTGCATATGCTACACTACAATAGCCCGTACACTACAATAATGACATTGCCCATGCCTTACTTGATTTAGATTTCATCCACACACTATTTTTGGATTTTTTCACATTGATTTCTTGCATAGTTTCCAATTGTTCATGCACCTTATTTGCTTGATTTCATAGGAACCCATTTAGTTTTTCTTTTTCTTAGTTAATGATCTACTTAGATCCATGAGTGCAAGCTTTTAATTCATGCATTCTAACCATAGTCTAACCCCATGAACCATGCACACAACACCATGGGTCATGCACATGGTGATTGAGTAATTTGTTTTTATGTGGTTAGTTGTTTCCTTGCTTTATGATAGTTTAGCATCATTTGTTTAGATATTTGTGTCTTAGATTAGTTTAGGAAGTTTTTGTTTTTTAGTTGTTAGAAAGTTCTAGGTTTAGAAAAGTTTTATTTTTAAAAGGTGTTGTTTTAGCAAGTTTCCTAGATTAGGTTACATTAGTTTCATTTATTTAATGCATGTTAGTTAGGAAAGTTTCTAATGCCATTGAAGACCATTATTTTTAGAAAGTTTATATTTAGTTCATGTTTTAATTTCTTGCATGTTTCTATTTTCATGTTGTTTATTTCCCTAGTTTAATCAAAATGATCTCTCTTTGGATAAAGATAAGTGATTCAACTAAGATCCAATTAATTGAAAACCTATGATATTCCTTGTGAGATCAACCTCTCTCGCATGCAAATTACTAAATTGATTTGTACGCTTACGAGTATATTTAAAGTTACACGAATAAGCGTCGATACCTATGGATTTTCATTGGATGCATGTGTATGGATGTCATTGATTTTGTTTTTGCAGTATTGGTTCTATCTACTAGGCATAGTGTATACTCAAACTAATATACTATTGCAAATAAGGTTAGAAAGACTAAAAAGGAGCAAGAAAAAATGTAAGTCATAAGACTTTTCAGGATTTGAATTCCTTGTGTTTATTTTTTTTGCTATGAATGTAATCTATTCATTTCACTATTATATTGTGATTCACATGTGATTGACAATCCTAGGTATGCTTTTTGAAAAGAAGTGGAACTTGATGAACTCGGACTTTCTGGAAAATAAGTTCTCCTAAAAATGTGCTTCATGTGAATTGTTTTGTAAGTGAAATTTTCAAATAGGGATTCTACCTTTCAAAAAGATTTTTATAAGATAATTGTGTGGAAAACCTAGGTGTAATGACATGGGTTTTATGAAATAGTTTCTTTGAACTATCTGTTTTTAAAAATTAGGGTACACTTGAAAAGCTTTTTTAGAGGAAAACATTTATGAAAGGATAAGAGCATTCATATACATTGTTTTCCAAAAGCTGGGCATCCCTATTAGAAAAATTCTTGTATAATCAAAATAATTAGTACCATATGAGCAAATTCAGGATCCACTATCATGGCCATAATCAAGTAATATATTCACAAAAAGTACCAAATATAATAAATCAGAGTTTTCAAATGCCCATCAATAATAAATTTAAATAAAATCCCAAATATCTAAGTTGTACTAAATTAAAGAAAACTAAAGTCGCTCCATCATACTTTTTCCATTGTTAGCTCCATGAATCTCGTTCGAAAATGTTGTACAGGATGAGTCAATCAAATACCATCTTCTTTCGCTAGAAATAAAAGGTTAAAACAAGATTTAATCAATAAAAAGTCCATGAGATTCCTTGCAAGATCATCCTTACTCGTGTACATCTACTATAATTGATTCAAGCACTTGTGAGTAATTTTAAAGCAACACTAAATATTTGGCACCGTTGATAAGGAATTGAAACAAATTGTGGTTTGATTTTGCTTTAGATTGATTATCTCTAATCATAGTTTAGGTTGCATTATATTAGGATTTTTGCATCATATACATATATTTTGCTAATTCCTCACAAATTGACCATCTTTCTCTATTTTGTACTAGGGGAATTTGGTAAAAGGAGTGGCGGCGATTCTATGGGCCAAAGCTTCATCAACGTAATTAGGATTTCCTTGCTTTCCTGGATTGGGACTATTAATTTTTGAGTGAACTTGTAGTGAGGTCCCATTGCAATTTGCAATTTATTATTCAATTTTAAATGGGTTGTAATAATACAAAGCAAGTGTGGAGTGCCCCACATTAGATTTTCATCAAAAACCTCACTTTAATATTCACTTACTCTCTTTTATTTTCTTTGTATGGCTGCATTTACTGTAATTCATATAGTTTAAGGTCATTTATATTAATTATTACATCTATTTAGGATTGTTGCATTAGATTGCAGCTATTTATCAAACGTTAGCCTGAGCTCAACTATAATTAAGGCATAGGCTATCTTGTTATAGTGTCTTCTCTGTTAAGGTGTAGACCCTTTGTTAGATAACATATAGGTAGGCATTAGTTTCCCCAAAGGAACCCTCCAAAGATAAAGACTTAATTTCATCACCAGATCCTTGTCCACCTAGGTAATCAAATTTATCATTGTATGTTCATGATCCTAGCCCTTAAAGCTTAATTTAAAATCAAGTAATAAGAGACTTAGGGTTTTGAACTGATAGGATCCATTTAGGAGGAGATCTATTGCCACTCTATTGGCTTCTTAGCGTCTTGGTTATAGTGGGTATCTAAAATCCAAGTGATTTTCTTATGCCTTTCATTGACGGTTGTTGAGGTCTCAATGACTCCTTCCATGATAATTGTATTAACCATTTTGTGTAGGATCTAACTACTATGCAATAGTCGAGCCTGGATAAAAAGAGGAGCTATCTGGGTTTAAGTCTAAAGCTACTACCTTCCCAGATTAACAAAGGTTATCAAGACAACTCTCTAGCATTAAGGATTGTTTGATTACACATCATATAGAGCTAGGAGTCACATTTAGAGCTAGGTTGCATCATTTAGATAGGTTCTCATTTAGTGCATGCAAGGTCATCGATCTTAGAACATAGGACTAGTACCATTTGATCTTGAGATTAAGCATATAGTAAGAAATCAAATTCCTAACCCCATGGCAGACCCACAAGCAATAGTTGAGCACAAAGCCATTAGAGATTTCTATGCTCTAGCTAAATACTCCATTATGCATCTCCTTACCACCACCTATACCTAACAATTTGAACTTAAACTTGGATTGATACAATTACTCCCAACATTTTATGGTTGAGGGAGAGAGAGAGAGAGAGAGAGGATCTGTACATACATATCAAGGAATTCCTTAATATATGTGCTACATTCAAATTTTGAAATGTTTTGGATGATTCTATTAAACTTAGGCTATTCCCTTTCTCATTGAAAGATAAGGGCAAATCGTGGTTGAATTCTTTTGAAGTTGGTTCCATTACCACAGTTATCTAGGAAGTTTGTAAATAAATTCTTTCTCGTCCATAAGACCCATTCACTTCATAGGGAGATTATTAACTTCTAGCAAAGGGATGATGAACAATATTATGAATGATAAGTAAGGTGTAAAAATTTGCTGCAGAAGTGACCCCACCATGGATTTGAGAAATGACAGTTAATTCTATACTTTTACAAGGCATTAACACCTCAAAATAGACAAATGGTAGATGTAGCTAATGGAGGAGCCCTCATGCTAAAAAGTGAAACATAGACTTGGGAATTTTTTCAAACTTTATCTGATAACTCCCAACAATGGGATTATTCTAATAGGAGAGAGAGAAATTGTGACACCTTGGGTTTTTCATGAAAATTTTTCGCGTTCACTTTCAAAAGGTGCTGCACCTCTAAATTTTAAAATACAAAAATAGCAGAAGATTTTACTTTGAAATTCATTTTTCCAAAAACCTGAATGTCACTTTCATGCTCACACTATACATATACATATATATATATATATAGTTTTCTAGAAGATAGAGAAATTCATTTCTTAAAACAAGACCCATCCAGTGGTTCACTTGTACTGCCCCTATAACATTATATTAAATGTCCAATATCACAATTCCAATTACTAACTACACAATACAAAAGCTTTAAATAAAGTATATACCTGATCGTAAAAGCATGATTGTTGGATTCGTCTTCTTGTGTAGATCTCCTATTTATCTGTATTTGAGATATTGTAAACATAAAACATTTACAATATCTCAGCAAGCTATGCTTGGTAGGGGAGTTTAAAAAGCATGCTAAATCGTAAAATACATTAATTATTCTATAGTAATTAGAATATTCATTTTAATAACAATTTTATTGAATTGGATTTACTGTATGTTTCACATTTCAATAATCCATTTATAAACCAAAAATCTTCATGTTTCATAATCATTAAAAATCCATTGATAAATCAATTATTAATATGTATCATAATTATCAATATCTACATGTCTCATAATTATAAGTAATCCATTGATTTATCAAACATCTTTAATTATTATTTGTTATCTAAATAAACTAATCCAATTCCATGAACCATACTCTACATAACAAATGTACCCATTCATTGACCCATATGAAAACTTATATGAAACTACTCCCTCAATCATATTCATATAGTAATAATACACATATATGGAAATTGTGAAAAGACATACAAATTTATGAATATAATCGATGTCATCTAATTTACATTCCTAGACTATATTGGGTTTCAGAATCATACCCCTCATCATGTGGGCTTCGTAATCATCCAGCGTTTGCTGGTATATCAATATAATCCTCATGCCCCTCACTATACGAGGTCCACAATCCTCTAGCTATTGCTGGGAAAACAATATAAGGCATATCATATAAGGCATCTCATAATGCCATCATATAAGCACCATAGTGCATCAAATATAAGGACTACTATGCATGCAGTTAGAATCCATGCAGCATGCCTAGATAACTGTTCAATAATCCACCTATACCATCCTCGATGAAAATCACAATATCCATCTCCATATGGGAGGACAATGGCTCTCACTGTGGAGGCCTTTCTATAATTGCCCCACCCGACTTTTAGCAACACATAGTGCTTGGTATCCATAACATAATAAATTTCAAAGAGCAGGTGGCCAAACCCTCATAACTCTCCTAGCATAGCATCCCTAGGCCTATGTCTGTTAAAACAAAACTCTCAGGCCTCCATGCCTAGATGTAAAATAATCATAATAGTAGGCAATTCACCTGCTCATATATTTCATAACAAGAATAGCATCCTCACTTATTTGGTGATAACCCACCAAGGATGTATCTTATAAACCGAGACTCATACATCATCAATAGTGACATGGTACCGATGTACCATAAACATAATGTCACAATTCACATACATGATACATGATGTACAAGTCATAATCATCAATTATAACATGTAATTCTTTTAATTAACAATATTTCATCATTTCAATTTAAAACATGTTGAATATCAATCATACCATTTTAGTTTCATAACATCTATAATAAAAAATAAGATCATGTTTAAAACATGCATCTTATTATTTAGACATGCTATCTTAAATTTTCACCTACCTTGTGTGATGCATTCTTCAATTCTCGCTAACATTGATTGCCATCTGCTCACGTTGGTAAAATTCTCATTTTTACCTGGACCCTCCAAATCAAACAATCAATTAGTAACTTTTAATTGAACGATCTAATTAAATAAGCTACATTGATCAAGATCATAGAACTTGATCAAATTCCATACCTAGATCCTAGATCAATCTCAACCATTGATCAAGATCAATGAAATCTTCTCTAATTGAGCTTTTGATCCCAAATATCTCATTAGATCCTTGATCTACACTTCCTAATGGTCATGATAGACTATTTGGATTGAAAAATGAAGTCAGATCATCACTGATCAGGTGATCTGACCTCTGATGAAAGGTCTGGCATTTTCAATCCTTAGATCTTCCAATATCAAAAATTGGAAAGATGGGTTTTGTTCCTCATATCTCAAGGATTGTGAGGGTACTCTCGGATTTCAAAAACTCTTCCTGGATTGATCAGAATCTAGGTTTGAATATCAAGGGTTAAACATGGGGTTCACCAAGTCAACTCGGTTCAACCTAAACGAGTTGGGGTGAGTTGACTAGGTGAATCAACTCAACCCTAACTTGCATGAACAATGAGCAAAGGAAAGATGGGAGTGTGATGGTGGTTTCGGGTGGTGGTTCCATCATTGCCAGGAGCTAAGACACCAAAAAACTCAGGGGAAATGGGATCTGGAACTTGGGCACAACAGCCTTCCTCGGCTTGGCTATGCCTTGCTGTGGAGAGAACAAAGGGAAAGGTGGATCTGGACACACCGACCAACCTAAAGGCCTAGTCGTGCCAGTGTCAGAGAGATGCTTATTAGGGTGGAGAAATGGAGAAAATCCTGATTAGGGTTTGCTGGCCAACACATGGTCAAGTTGAGCCTACGATGGAAAAGGGAAAACCATTAAGTATACTAACCTTGCTGGTGAGAGGTGAAAATAGATCGGAGAGAGGGGAAATGATTTGGGGTTTGTCAAAAATAAAGAAGAACCTAGTTTCTCTTTGTTGGTGATAGGGAATGGGGTTTTCTTGGTAGATCTAGGCATGCCGGCCATGGGTAAAGGCAAACCCGATCTGGTCTCACCGGAGATAATGGGGAAGACGACCTGGGTTTTTGGGTTTCCTAGCTTGTCGCCAGAAATAGGAGATCTGAAGGAGGGGGTTTTGCTAGTGGCCATTTGCCCTTGGCATCAGCCATTGCTTGGAGCTGGACTAGAGAGGAACAAGGAGGGTGAAAAGGGTTTCTCATAGGGGTACATGGCCAGAGAGGCATCGCACTGGTGGAAGATTTGGGGTGAAGGGGAGCTTGCTAGTAGTAGATCTGAGTAGGATGCTTGCCGGCAAGAGATCTACTTGGAGTCAAATTGTGGGTGACTGAAAAGATGCTGAAGAAGAGGCTTTTCTGAGTTCCTTGTGGATGTCGAAGGGATGGAATGGTTGAGGAGAAGGGAAGACGATTTTGCATTGCCACCGAGCTAGGTGCATCAGGCACGGCAGCGTTGCTGGTGACTAGTTGGGGAGAGGGGAAAAGATACATCAAATGGAAAGGGCAAGAGGTGAGAATGGTGGGTGCTAGGGTTAGGGTTAGGGTTGTCAGGTCTATTCTCTTTGAGAACAGATCATGCAATAAGGAGGTGCCATTACCAAAATAGCCTTGACTTCGAAATCCCATAACTTCCTCATTCGGACTCTATTTTTAGTGTTCTTTGACTCATTGGATTCCATTTTCTAAGTACTATTTAATGGTTCCAATTTAAGTTCCAAATTATTATCCTATTAAAATATATACTTCTTAAAAACTCATAAACTGATCATTAAATAATAAAATTTTGGGGTGAAATTCATCTGAACTTCGATTTTAGTGTTCTTTATGTCGTTGGACTCGCTTTTTTTAGTACATTCCAAATATTCATGTTTCCACTTTAAATTCCATTTCTATATAAAAATTTATTTTCTCTGGGTAAAAAATTCTAATTTCACATAATAACGTCCAGAATAATATTTACAAAATGTGGGGTGTTACAAAAATACCCAACCTCCATAAAAAGGAGGCATGTATTAAATAGGAGTAACCACAAATATATCTTACAAGCTCAACTCTGTGATTAAGAGAATGGACAAGTTTGATTCCTTGGGTAGGAGAGTTGACAAACTTGAAAATGTGTTCCAAACCTTCATGGCTATCTAGGAATCCAAGAATCCTCCACAAGAGGTTTGTTCTAGCTTAGCACATTTAACCTCAACTTGTCCATCCAATAATGTATACCGTGAAAATATTTTGGAATAGGCAAATGCAACGAATGCATATTGCAATCCTAACAATAACCCTTACTATGAGACCTATAATCTAGGATGCAATAGGCATCCTATCTTATCATGGTCAAAGAACAATTACCAAAAGGATCATTTGTGAACCCCCTACATAGAACTTTTTAGAGCTTCAATTCCCCAACACCTACCTATTTTCAGCTCCCTCAACAATAAAAGAAACCAACATTTGAGGAGAATATGCAGCTACTAATAGAACGATCCTTAAAACAAAATGAGGAAAGTAACAAGGCCCTACATCAATTTCAAGAATGATAGTTGACATTCTGCCAATGCCAACTACCAAGCTATTGACAAGTAAGAAATGCAAATGAACCAATTGTCAGTTGCTTTAAATGACAAAGGAAAGGAATAGTTTCTAAATTAGCCAATTCCAAAATCTAAGGGCCAATTTAAGATAGGGTCTAGTTCACATGCATTAGCAAAGCCTATGACTACCCTTAGGAGTGGGTGTCAGGTTGAAAATAAAGTAGAACAAGCTAAGGAAACTCTAGAGGAGAAGGAACTAGTTAAAACATAGGAGAAAAATAAGAGACAAGAATGTCACACTCCATCTAAGACTATAGTGGAGGCACCCTATGTACCTAAGGCTCCATTCCCTCAATTACTCACAAGGTTAAGAAAAGAACAAATTTCAATGAGATAATGGATGTATTCAAGCATGTGCAAATTAATATACCATTACTCAATGCTATTAAGAATATTCCTTCTTATGCCAAGTTTCTTAAAGAGCTTTGCACACAAAAGTGAAAGCTTAATGTGTAAAAGAAAGCTTAACTCACCGAGTAGATGAGCTCTTTGATTTAATGTCAGACCCCTCCTAAGTTTAGAGACCCATGGTGTCCTACCATTTCTTGTGTTGAGATCATGTCATCGATCGGGTATTACTTGTGTTAGGGACTAGTGTTAGTCTATTGCCTTATTCTGTTTATGAGCAACTAAGGCTCAGTAACCTTAAACCAACCAACATCATGTTGCAGTTGGCAGATGGATCAATAAAGATACCACATGGTATGCATGAGGATGTGTTAATACAAGTGGATCAGTTTTAATATCTAGTTGATTTCATTGTATTAGATACCTAGCCTATGTTAGACCTCAGTAGTCAAATCCCAATCATACTTGGATGTCCATTTTTTATAACATCCAATGCCATCATAAATTGTGGAAATGGTTTGATGAAGTTATCTTTGGAAAATATGAAAGTCAAGCTTAATATTTTTAATTCCCACCATCAGCCTTTAGATCTCAATGATTCCTATGTAGAAAATTTAATTGAAGGTCTAATAAACGATACAAATCCACCATTGTCCATCTTAGATCCACTTGAGGCAAGTCTACATTTTAACTGGGATTTTGATATAGATAAATGCACTAAAGAGGTAAATAATCTATTAGATGTTGCACCAATCATGGATACCTCCAAATGAGGCCATCAAGTGGACCCTCTTCCTCCATCTAATTTTGTCCTTGTGCCTTCTGTAGAAAAACCACCCACCTTGGTCCTAAAGCCCTTACCTGAAAATCTAAGATACTCTTCCTTAGGACTAGATGAAACCTTACCTATCATTATAGCTTCAAATCTAGATTAAGAATAAGAAGGTAAGCTTCTTGGTGTTCTCAGAAACACAACATAGCTTTAGGGTGGACCATAGTGGACATCAAAGGGATTAGCCCTACTATGTGTATGCATAAATTCACCTAGAGGAAAATGCTAAACCATCTAGAGAAATGTAGAGGAGACTAGATTCTTGCACGAAGGAGGTGGTGAGAGATGAAGTGCTAGCTCTTAGATGTTGGTGTCACTACCCTAGACTTGATAGCACTTAGGTTAGGCCGCTTAGGTTGTCCTCAAGAATTCTATAATCACGGTAATCTAAAATGAGGATGATGAGTTACTACCCACTTGCATGACCACAGTGTGGAGAGTTTGTATCAATTATTGGAAATTAAACTTAATAACAAGAAAAGACCACTTTCCTCTTCCCTTCATTGACCAAATACTAGAAATGTTAACCAGTCATAGTTATTACTACTTTCTTGATGGTTATTTTGACTATAACCAAATTTCTCTAGCACCTGAAAATTGGGAGAAGGCTACCTTCACCTACCCTTTTAGGACATTCACCTACCTTCATATGCCTTCCAAACTCTGTAACACTCTAGCTACTTTTCAATGATGTGTGTTGAGCATATTTTCAGACATGGCAGAGAGGTTTTTAGAGGTGTTTATAGATGATTTCTCTGTGTTTGGTTCTTCATTTAATGAGTGCTTGCACTATCTAGAGTCAGGAAAAGAACTTAGTGTTAAAGTAGAAGAAATTTCATTTTATGGACAAATAGGCATTGTTTTAGGGCACAACATATCAGACAATGGTATAGAAGTAGACAAAGCCAAAGTGGATTTAATGTCTAACCTTCCTCCTCCAAGGATGGTTAAAGAAATTTACTCATTTTTAAGCCATGTTGGTTTTTATAGACAATTCATCAAAGACTTTTGTAAAATTACCATGCCCCCATGTAATTTACTTATGAAAGAGGCATCTTTTGACTTTGATGATGATTGCATGAAAGCATTTGACCACCTAAAGGAATATTTAAAATTTTCAATTGTAATTTGACTGTCAGATTAGAGTGCAGGGTTTGATATAATGTGCGACGCTTCAAACTATACCATCGAGACTGTGTTGGGATAGCGTATTGGTAAACTTTCCCATGAGAAATACTATGCTAGCAAGACACCCAACGATGCCCAACTCACTTATTCACTATAGAAAAAGAGTTGTAGGTAGTAGTTTTTACACTGGATAAGTTTAGATTTTACTTGCTAGGATATAAGGTTATAGTATACTCAGACAATGCAGCACTAAAATACCTCCTTTCTAAAAAGGTTGCAAAACATAGGCTGATACGATGTATACTATTGCTACAAGAATTTGATCTTGAAATTCAAAATAAGAAAGGTTCCAAAAACAATTAAGACTAGTTATGGAGTCTACTAATGAGAATGTGCCTAATAGAAGCATTTCCAAATGAACAATTATTGCACATCTCTCGGTTGCTTTGGTATGTAGATATTGTTAATTATCTTATCATTGGTCAAAATAGGATAGAAAAATATTCATTGCAACTTCAAGCACTTTATATGGGACAACCTATACTTATTTAGGTACATGTGAGGCCATTTTCATTCTAGAAAGACAGCTATAAAAATTTTGCAATGTGGTTTTTATTGGTTCACCATTTTTTGGGAATCACATGCTTGCTGCATAGCATGTGCTATATGTCAATAGTTAGGGAGCATAGGCAAAAGAAATATGATTGCTCTTAAACCCCATTCTCATCATCAAGCCTTTTGATGTTTGGTGCATTGATTTTATGGGACCTTTTCCTAACTCCTTTGGTTATCTATACATCATTGCGGATGTGGATAGAAGCCATATCATGTAAGACCAATGACCACAAGGTGGTGGTCAAGTTCTTAAAAGAAAATATATGTGCATGTTTTGGTATGCTTATGGCCATAATTAGTGATGGGAACACACACTCTTGAAATGAGGTGTTTGAGAACTTAATGAAGAAATATGGCGTAAACCATAGGATAGCTACTCCTTATCATCCTCAGACCAATGGACAAGTAGAGGTGTCTAATAGGGAAATAAAGCAAATTTTAAAAATGATAGTCAATAGGTATGTCACCCTACCAACTGGTCTATGGAAAGGCCTACCACTTCGAGAACAAAGTATATTGGGCCATAAAAAAGCTCAATTTTGACTTAGATACTACTAGAAGCAGAAGACTTCAACTTAATGAGTTGGATGAGTTAAGGAAAGGTGCATATGAGTCTACAAGATTATACAAAGACTATATGAAGAGTAATCATGATAGGCATATCTTAAAAAAGTCCTTTACCCCAAGACAATAGGTCCTTTTGTATAATTCTAAATTGCATCTATTTCTTAGAAAACTTTGATCCTAATGGACTAGACCCTATAGCCTATGACATGTATATCCTCATGCCGTTGTTGAGATATAAAAGGACAGGAAGATTTTAGAAGTCAATGGGCAAAGGTTGAAACCCTATCTAGAGTTGGTCAACCCTGATGTAGAAAAAAATCTTGCTAGAGGAATAATCTCCCAAGATCCACCTTAGCATTTCCCATGTTACCCGCATCCATCATCAAATATGCATTCATCATTGTATTTTCTCACATCATTATGTTTAACCAAAGAAGTTAAACTTAGCGCTCACTGGGAAGCAACACAGGAATTTTTTTAAAGATTAGATTATCCATTTATCATATAAGAAGTCCTATGTTTCCAAACATTGGGGACAATGTTTAGTTCAGGTTGGGGGGTATAGACATATTTGAGATTTTTGAGTTTTTTTCATGTATTTCAAGAAAAAAAAATTCTCAATTTTTTAAAGCTTTAAGGTGAAAGTTCATTTACTATGATGAGAATTGGATTCTTAATAGCTTAGTATTTCTTCAACTTTAACTTCTTAATAGATGTGCACATGGTTAATTCTAAATTTTATTCATATCATGTAGTGTTTTATGAAAGTTAAATCTAGAAAAAACTTACACACAATACATAATCTAGACTAATTGATAGTTATAACTTAGAGGCCCTAAGGAAAATTAGTTGAAACCTATACCCCAGTGAGTATTAGAGACTATCATCTTTCTGAGAGTTATAAATAATTTCATATTTTCTTCAGTGAAAATAAATTTTTTGTTCAGGGTTAGAGGTTCGGGGTTAGGTGTACTAACTTTCTTTCCCAATCATTTATTGAATCTAATTGGCATTAAGAAATGCAAGAAATGATATAAATGATCCTTGTTTTAGCCTAGAGATATAAAGCCTACCTAGTAATATTGTACCATTAGTTAGACCCTTTGAGCCTCTTGGTAAGCATTTTCTTTCAAAACAACATTTACCTTAACCTAGAAATCCAGTTGAATATCCATTACCTAGTTTTCAAAAGGGAGTAGAGATGGTAGAAAAAGTTTGAAGAAGACAAAAGTAAAAGAAGTGAAAAGTATCAAAAGTGTTTATAAAGAAAAAGCTCTCTCTCGGATAAATATTAGAAAGTCAAAAAGAAAGAAGAAGACAAGAGGAGAGAAATGAAAACTAGAAAATATATTCTCTTCAATGTACTCAAAAGAAAACTTGTCCAACACTTATTGAAGACCTCTACTCAGATTTGAGACTTGGAATCCCTTTATACCTTTTCTTTTAGAACCATTCCCAAGCCTACGTTTTGTCCCATCTAAAGACCTCTAAATCTTAAGGTGTATGCTAGCCTTAATGAGGATATAAATGAGAAGGAATTAAGGTGAACTAACTTTACTGGTCTTAGTAATCTCATCTATTCTTAGGGATAACATTTCTTTGTCTCATTTGTGCTAATAAAATTATGTGAACCATTAATATCTTTGCAATCAATCACATAGTAAGAGAAATTTTTTTCAGCCCTTTTCTTTGAGAACTTTATTTCTAAATGTATACCAATGAGAACTTGAGATCAAGGCATCCTTCCAATGGAATATAAGCATATCTATTTGGAAGTCTAGATTATGTATTCTATACATACAATACACTTTAAGATGAAACTTTAATAAAATGGCTTTGGTATGTGGGTAACTTGTAGAATTTTTCATTCATCTTTATTAAGTTATTAAAGCCCATAAAGTACGAATGGATGAGAATTTTCTAAGATAAAATAAGGGATAGTTTTATTAAATTTTATGGGTATATTCACTGTAAACCCTCACAAGGTCAAACTCGTCCACTAGGGTAATCTAGGGGTTTATGGCCTAGTTGCATATGCTAAATGCAATCATGAGTGCCTATGAAAATGGCAGTCATGTGTGTTTTCGTGATTTTTCACAGGTTTTTCTTAGGATAGGTAAAATTCTGGCTTGGGGTATGATAAGTGTTAAATTTTGTGTAAAAATTCCCAATTTGTAGCCCATGTGTAATAAATTATAGGCACTATCCTAGGGTTTTTAAAAAATTAATGACATAAGCATTTTTGAATTAATGATTCAAAAGTTTGATATCTTATAGGTTCAAAAGCTAATTTAGAGTAAGTATATGAATTTTCATAATTTTTTAGAATTTAATTAGGGATCTTCATCTTTTGTGGGTGTTCAAAAGATGATCGAATGACCGAGATCAAGTAAGAAAAAAATTAAAGATCAAGATCAAAGATGGCCAAAGACTTAAATTTAAAAGCTCAATCAAGGTTCAAGATCATCTTAAGGCCAGCAAGAAGTTAATGGAAAGCACCAAAGGTGACTAAAATAGTCTATGCAAAAAGCCATATAATTTCACCACATTTGCATAAGAATTGGAGCTATACATGAGGTTTTTTAGTCAAACAAGGAAACATAAGGCAGCCCAACCGTTCAAGCCTTGAAGCCCAAGGATTTCGCCATGCAAGCCATTAAGCAATGAGCCATCAAAGTGAGCTATCAAGCCACATTAGCGCTACTGCATGGAGCAACAAGATTGGATTACTTTTTGAAGCAATTATCCCATGTGGAAATGGTGAAATTTTAAGAGATAATTAGAAAGCTGATAAGATTTCTCGCATTGTAAGATAGCATGCTATGTGAACCAACCAAAGAAAAGGCACACTTATCTCTTTCCCAAATCTTTCTCTTCATATCTATAACAACCGATGTCCAATAATGTGATATTGTCTGCTTTAGCACAGAGTGCCTCATAGCTTTAAAATGAGTCACAACTTTTAGAGGTTCTTGAACTCTTATAACCACCCCAAATCCCTCTTCTAGGCATTGTGGGACTAACTCTTAGGCAAAGCCTTCATCACCCACTAGGGAACATTCATCCTTGAATGACCGCTTGAGTCTCTCGGTCTATTACTAGGCCTTCTTCCTTCATGACCAGTGGCTCCCACGTGCGACTAGCCACACACCAACTGTAACAGTTGTAATAACCCCAATTTTTGTAAATTGATTGAGAAAATCAATAAAGTTTGAATTTTAAAAAATTCCAAGCTAAAATTTAGGTTATTGGAAATTATCTTTTTATAAAGATTAAAACATGATTTAAAACTTAGATATTATGAATGTGCTTGAAAAATCAATTAAAATGACACTACGTACTATCAATTCTGAGTTAAAATGAAAAATCCCTAATTTTCTCTATTTTTATATACAAAAGGGTAAAATGGTAATTTTGCACATAAGCAAGATCTAAGACATCAATATTTAGAATGTACTCAGAAATACGATTCCAATGCCACTAAGTCGCTTAATTACGAGTTTGGGGGAATAAAACAGATTTTTCTCCATAAAAGGGCAAAATGGTCCTTTCACACTCTGTCGGGCCCACAAATAAATCCAATGGCCAGAAAACATGTACTAATGCTCAAACTACTACCAGATGCTAGTGGAGAAGGAGGTGGCAGAGGAGGATCCAATGTTAATTTAATATTCAAAAGAATTGAAGCATAATTATTATAAGTAATGATGAAAAATTCAAAAACATCTATAAATACACCCCCAAAAATCTTCCAAAAATGTTCATTAAAATTCCCACAAAATTATCTTGATTCCCCTAAATAAAAAGATCTAGATTCATTCCAAATTTCCAAAAATCTCCCTTCTTTCACTTTCTCTCTCCTCTCTAGATTGAAACAAGAGACCTAAATTCAATTAGACACCCAGATCTAAGTCAAATCTCACTAATCCCACCTTTTATATTGTCCTAGACCATCTTATCTACAAAACTCCTAAAGAAATTTCAAGATCCAACAAAGGCAATCAATGGAAAATCACAAAACAAATGATGATCGAGTGAGGTATTCTTCAAAGGGCATATTTCTTTGAAATATGACTTTAAAACCTAAGTTATTCTACAATCAGGTAGGTGGAAACTCCTCCCATACTTATTTCATGTTATTTTATATAATTTTTATTTTTCCAAATTAATTTTAGGTTAAAAATTATAAAAATCAAGTAAGGATAAGAACCCTTCATTTCTATATGACTGAGGGTTTAGATGGAAAATTTGAGCCATCCAATCCATCCAGCAGTGTCCAAAACCCCTAAGGTATAATTTTCATAAAATTTTGTTAATTTTAGAGCCATTAATTGAAGGGGGTTTGATTGGACGGTCCAAAATGGACTATCCGATCTCCCTTCAGAGATCGGGCTCCTAGGACGTCGAATGGAAACGTTACTGCGGAGCATCTCCGCATGTGACAACGTACCGACAAAACTTTCATGCTTGGCAAACGGTCCTTGAGAGCATGTTACCGCATGCGTCCCACTTATGAGAGTGCAGCAATCGCTCCACTTGACTTGATCAACCATTTGTTCTGTTAGGCCCAGATCAAATCTAGACCCTCAGAACGAATGTGAACTTAATTCTTGAATTATTGAGTCATCTAAACTCCAAATCAAGATCGAAAAGAAGCTATGAAAATATTGTAATGTCTATTTTCTTCTAAAATCATAAAATTGATAAAAATGTTCAAGAAGCTTTCTGTTTTGAATAAATAAGCTTCAAATTTTCATGATCTTCAAGACCCAAGATGATCATATCATGGGGATCTCATTTAATGATGAACTAATGTTAAGATAAAGTGAGATCTATGATTTATTATGACATATCTAAGATAAATTGAGGAATCTACCCTTTATGGTAGAAATACCCTTAAAAAAAATACAAGGGGACCCACTTGATTAATGAGATCAAGCATGATTAGACCCTTTGGATGGGTTGCATGAATGGAATTATGATGAAATCCAGTGAGATCATGGATTCATCATGACAAAAACAAGTGGGTATGATCTTTGGACTTTAATGAAGTAAAAGCCCTAAAAGTAATTAAAACCCTTGTTCTAGAGGAAAAGATATAAGATCTAATGGTTGGATCATATGTAAAAATTTCTCATAAACTTAATTTAATTATTTTACTTGTATTTTATTTGATAATGGAATTGTAAATGTGATTATGTTATAAATTAGGAAGCATGATAGTATAATTAATTAATTTTCGCATGATATGCTCTAAATGCTCTTAGTTTGTTATTAGGTTGCTAGATTTAATTATCTTAGGGCCATATTAGTTTGAATTTGAGATTTTAGCATGATTCCATTAGATTACTAGTAAAATTTCATGTATTTCATAACTTAGGATATGCTTGTTTAAGTATAGTTTTATTCCATTAGGTTAAGTTACATTCATAGGAAGCATGTTATTATAAATGGTTGTTAAATTTATATTGGATATATGCTTTAAAGTTTATGACTTATTTGTTGTCAAATTTTATTAGTAGATTCAAATGTTAAGTAGTTGTTGAGATATAATGAGCATAAATCACCAAAAATGTAAACTAATAGAATATAGAGATTCATGGACAATTAAGATGAGTGAACGACTTTGACTTAATATTAGTAAGGATTATTAATATAGTTAGCAGGACAATATAAGGATTATCAAATCCTTGGCCCAAACTAGCAGAATACTAAACCCCATGAACGACATTTTAAATGTTCATGGATTTAATTAAAATCAATTAGAAAGAGTACTTAGGGTTAAAATGCTCATAGGAACCTTATGAAAGGTTGAGCTAAGGTCACTCTAGTGAATGCTGAACATGGTGGTTAAGGGGCTTTTCTAATAGAACCTCGCTCTTCCCCTACCTTCCGTTGATGTTTATGAAGTCTAAACACCTCCTTACATGAGGATTGAAGTAACCACTTTGCGTTTAGCCATTCAACTTGTAAGCCATAGTCAATTTGAAATAAGAGGAGTTGTTTAGACTTAGGATGAAATATGCTATCTTCAACCAAGAAACATTAACTGGTTGAATAATAATAATAGGAGCATAAAAGGTTAGTAAATTATCTAACCGTAATAAAAATTGTAAGTAAGATAAGGATGATCAAACATGATCCATGCAATCTTGAATGATCAAGAACAATAAAAGAAATAAATACTTCTTGATGATGATATATATATTGCTTGCAATTTAGATAAAATAGAATAGAATAGAATATTTGAATCCTTGATCAAATATGATTCAAGGAAGAGAATCAAGATCATCCTCCTTAAGGGTGATCAAACAATTGAACTTAGAATAAAATAGAAGATCTAAGCCCTTGATCTTTATCAACAAGTATAAATTGTTGATCAAAGGATCTGTGAAAGATCAAGGTCAACGAAAGGAATACACAAAGACTTAGAAATAGAAAATACTTAGATCTAAAAGATTTGAAGATCATTCTAACTGTTAGATCTATTGATCAATAGGATAAACACTATCTGAGGAAGATAAATCATTATAAGCTAGATCCTTTATATCAAAGGACAAGATTAGACAAATAATATAGATATGATAAAAAAATATAGGATTATTCAAATTGTATAAATATTGACAGTATGTATGGATTTATAGATTACATATGTTAGTTAGGATTATGGAATATCTAAAGGGATGGATCACTAATTGAAGGTAGGTGGATTTTAAGAATGCATTTGCATGAAAGATACCTGTTTTCATGCATGATCTTATTGACATACATGATGCAAATGTATTGTGATAAATACCTTAGAAACAATTATGATCCAACCAACTGATGAGAAAACAAGCATAAAATGGTTAAGTTAAGAATTGAGAAAAATCTTAGATATACATAGGGAAGTAGAAAATATTCCAGCCCTAGATAAACAAACAAATCAATACATGGGGATCATTCATAAAATGGTGATCCCTAAACTTAAATGAATATGGGTATCATTCATATTAAATCATGATCCCTAAATTAAAGGTGAAATCATATCCTCAGTATACATATATCAAAATACAAGGTTGATGATATAAACAGACAAGTCGTTTGATAAGTAAAAGAATTACCTTACATACAAGCATGGAGGCTAGTGGTTTTGTTTTACACAGACGTATGCCTGGGGATGCTATGGTAGGAGAGTTAGTAGGGTTTGGCCACCCGCTCTCTGAAACTTGTTATGATATGGATACCAAGCCTAAGAGAGGCTAAAAGTCGTGGTTCCATTATGGGAAGTTTGCTACCGTGACAGCCATGGTCCCCTCATACAAACATGGATATTGTGATTTCCACCAAGGATGGTATAGGTGGATTATTGGGCAGTTATCCGAGTGCACTGGTATGAATTCTGACTACATGCATAGTTGTCCTTTGAGTATTTTTGCATTGTGATGCATGGCATAGTGAAATGCCTTATGATATGGCATGATGAGATGTTGGGTAATCATGGATTACCGATATTATCCAAATGAGGGAGTATTTCCAGCAGAGTCTGGATGATTTATCAACTCAGTATAAGCTGGGTATGATTATGTTTTGAGATATTAACTATTTTTCATGGTTTTTGCTTGTGTATATGTATATATATGATGTAGTGGTGATTGGTATGGAATTATGATAGAATGACCATATATGGTATGGTTCATTGAATATGATGATTTTGAATGTAGTGATTTTGAATTATATGAATTCACATTCTTCATGAATCCCCCACCAAGCATAGCTTGCTAAATACTAAGACTATATTATTGATCAAGACTATGGAAGATTATGTAAAGATTGGATTGTATTTTGATTTGTTTAATTTGGACATCAAATGTAATAAGGGGGCTATGTATGTGAACCATTAGATCGATCCTACAATTTTAATAAAATGCATGTCTATGGAAATTTATGCTGTATACAAAATTATGTATATGAGTGAAAAGTGGCATTCAAGTTTTTAGAAAAGAATTTCAAAGAAAATGTTTCCGTTGCTTAAGTTTTTAAAATTTTTGCAAAATTTGGCTAGCCACCTTGTGAAAATAAATACCGAAAATGTATTTCGAAAACCCATGTCGTCACAATAGTCAAGGTCCAATAGTGTGATATTGTCCACTTTGCACAGAGTGCCTCACAGCTTTAAAACATGTCACAACTATTAGAGATTCCCGAACTCTTTTATAACCAGCCCAAATCCCTCTCCCCAGGTGATGTAGTACTAACTCTTAGGCCGATCCCTTAGTGACACCCCGAGTTTTTGTAAAGCTTTTCAAATACTTTTCAAAATGTGGACCCCATTTGAAATCTTCTTTAGAAAAAAAAAGAAGCAACATAATATTTTGTTCATCGAAGAGTGTTTCTAAAAATCCCAAGCTATAACAAACATAAGGATTATACAGTAGAATGAATGTCTCTTTCCTACCAAAAATTGGTTAGAGTTTCCTATGTTTTTCAGACATATGCTCATTTAAGGCATGCATGTGGAATACCTAATAGATAATACAAATAAATTTTCATTATTTTCAAAACAAATACATACAACTTACCAGAACCTCCAGTTACAACCACATCATAATACATTCCACTAAATAGAAATGAGTCCATTACATCAAAGTAAATAGACATACATGTTCTCTAATAACTCACAATTTAAATCCTACGATGTGAGGCTCATTCTTCAGATACTGAAAATCCAAATTTGCTATAATTAATGCTCATAGCTTACTTTCACATCCTTTGCTCAACCTATTTGTCCTTCTATTTTAGTTCTTCAAATCTGAGACATTGTTATACCTTTCTCTATCTCCATTCCTATCCTTAAGGAATCTAACATGGGAATAAGGGAGGAGGAACCTCCTTGAAAAGTGGCACCTCTCCCCTTACCAATTCTCTTAAAATTCTATTTTTTCCACCTTCCATCCGTCTTCCACTCACCTTCATAAACATTCCATGATTTCCTCCTACAAACCCTTTAAGATCTCCACATCCAACTTCTAAACCTGACTTTCTTAGTGCCTTCCTAGTTCCCTACTTTCTCGAGTCCTACTCCTACGTTCCCTAACCTCTCTCAACCTTATCTCTAGCCTCATACTCTCTCTCTCTCTCTCTCTCTCTCTCTCTCTCTCTCTCTCTCTCTCTCTCTCTCTCTCTCTCTCTCTCTTATCTCTTAGGATTAGAATTCTTGCAAACCTTCAAATCTAAAATCTTGTATAAAAACTCAAGGCACCCTATGCTTCCATATAGAAGAATATCACCACAATTTTACCTTACAACCAAGGGATCACCATGCCTCCTCCTTCGCTAGTCTTCAAAGACTTCCAGCCATCTTCAAGCCTTCAACATCATCTTCATTGGATGCTTAGCTGTCATTCAAGTTTCAAGCCTTCATTCTTCTTTAAATTCAAAGCTTTTAAGGTTAGTTATGCCTCTTGTTTGCTTTTTCCTTAAGTGTTTTATTTAATTCCTTGTTCTTTGTGCACAATTCCACCATTGCCTTGCTCGCTTATGCCTTAGTTTTCTTTGATTCAAAGATTGCTAGCTCTTATAGTGACATCCAAGTGAAAACAATAATTGAATCCCTTCGTTTCCATGCTTATTCCTGCCTTGAAGACGTTTGCCACATTTGGTGTGATTGTTAGATTGTTTTGGAGCACTTGAAAACAAGTTTTGGATTAGATTTATGTTCTTTAAAATTGATGCATGAATCTTGCTTATTATGTCCATGCTTACCTTGAATTGTAATGCTTTCCATTCAATGAAAAGTTCAGGATTATTGCACACTACTTTGACTGATTTCAATGCTTTAAAGTTATTAAATTTCTTGATTATATACTGCTTGATTCACATGCACAATTCCATTCCCAATCAATCATGCATTATGCTCATCATTCATAGTTAAATTTCCATTCCAAGTCCATAAGTTTCATGCACTCAAATCCCCTTAGATCCACGAATAGTTTGCTTAATGCTTCGAACCCATGTTGCACCTTAACTAATCTATTTCTTGCTTACTTTAGATTACTTATGCACAATCCCAAAAATCATATGCACCATCTATCTACATCGTTACAAGTTCCATACGCACAACTCCATGGTGCATGTGCATGGTACTTAAGCTAGTTTCTTTTATTAAAGTGTGTGATCTTTAATTTAGTTGTAGTTAAGAATTCTTCCTTAAGTCATTGCATTTTAGATTGTTCAGAAAGTTTAGAAGTTTTTTTATTTTTAGAAGTAATTATTTTCATCAAGTTTCCTTACATGTGCTTTCCAATTCCATGCTTATTTACTTTCCAATATTAATTACTTACCTAGGTCAATCAAATACCATCTTCTTTGGCTAGAAATAAAAAGTTTAAAGATCCAATCTATTGAAATACCATGAGACTCCTCACGGGATTTACCTCACTTGTGTATATCTACTACAATTGATTCTTACACTTATGAGTAATTTTAAAGATACACCATTATTGCACTAAGGTGTTGAGCTACTTTCACTACTAGAGTTATTTGTGCGAGGGTTGTTATGCCCTATGGCCTATGCTAAAAGGGTTCAAACTGGTGCCTGACCTCTGAATAGGATACTTGCCAAGATATGTGGATTTTTTATGGGGTCGTGGGGAGACTACTCCCAATCTAATCTGCTTCCCATGAGAGTTGTGTAGTCCATTGGTATCCATAAACATGCATAAATGAGTGATGTTTTCCAATACATGCATAGTGACCACCTCTGAGCTTTGAACATGTTATGCATGTCAATCATCCTCGAGGATTTAGAACTTTGACTATGAGGTTTGTGGCTAGACATTGCCACTATGATCAATGTTTTGTTAGTAATCTTGAATGTTTGAGATATTTGATATTATCATTCACTTATGAGACATTATCTGTGAGTAATGACCACATGTTACATGCTTGGTATGATACAATTAATAATTGTTCCATATTATATATTGATCTTGAGAGGCCACTTAAATGTCGAGGTATTCGAATATAGTTTATTGTTTATTTCCTCTGAGTATTCATACTCATCTCCACAACATTTTTCAAGTGAGGATCTTAGAGTTGAGCATAAATTGGACTATACATGAGTGGTAAAGGATAAGAAGCATTTGAGAAATATGTGGTAGAGCGACCCCAATATTTATTTGATTGGTAGAACTTGAACATGAACATTTATTTAAGTTTATTGTTATGGAAATGTAGTAACATGATTATTAAATGTAAAAAATTTATGGGATTATTAATTGATTTATGATTGTGATAGTGGATCCTAAAGGTGCATATGAAGCTTCAACTCTTATAACTAGTTTAGCATCCACACCCCAAGCGATGTGGGACTAACTCTCAATACTTAGCCCCTGTCCCTTGTCTGAGACTTTTGCCAGCTATCTCGATAACACCATCCCTAAGCTGACTCATCTGGCTTATTAGACTGATGAAACATCACCTTACTATAATAGCTGGGGGTTCCAATGCAATGATATTGTCCACTTTGGACTTTTGGCAGCACGGTTTTGCTCTTGCTCGTAGGGAAAATCTTTCGTTGCAAGGAGAGTTCCCCGAACTCTTATAACTAGCCTAGTTTTTTTTCCCTCAGCGATGTATGACTAACTTGCAATACCTAGCCCCTATCCCTTGCCTAAGACTTTTGGCCTACCTCAGTTAGCATCTGACTTCACTTGGCTTGCTAGATCACAAAGCGTCACCTCTCCCCACCTTAAGGGACATGCGTCCTCGCATGGCCTTTTTGACCAGACGCAACCACATGTGGTAAGCCACACATTAGGTCAAGATTCAACTCTAATACCAACTATAATACCCGAGGTTTCCACAGTCACAATATTGTCCACTTTAGGCTTAGCCCTCATAGCTTTGTTCTCCCCCTGAGGGGAAAGCATGTTGTGACCGTAAGAATTCCTTGAACTCTTATAACTAGCACAACATCCACACCCTAGGCAATGTGGGACTAACTCTCAATACTTAGCCCCCATCCCTCACCTGAGACTTTTGCCAGCCGTCTCGATAACACCATCCCTAAGCTGACTCACCCGACTTGTTAGACTGATGAAACATCACCTTACTATAATAGCTAGGTGTCCCAATGCAATGATATTGTCCACTTTGGCCTTTTGGTCCCACTATTTTGCTCTTCCCCATAGGGAAAACTAGTCATTGTAAGGAGAGTTCCCCGAACTCTTATAACTAGCCCAGTTTCTTTCCCCTTAGCAATGTGGGACTAACTTGCAATACCTAGCCCCTGTCCCTTGCCTGAGACTTTTGGCCTACCTCAATCAACGTCTGACCTTGCCTGGCTTGTTAGATCGCAAAGTGTCAACTCTCCCCACCATAAGGGACATACATCCTAGCATGGCCTTTTTTACCAGATGCAACCATATGTGGTTTGCCACACATCAAGTCAAGATTCAGTTATGATACCAACTACAATAGCTAAGGTTTCCATAGTTACAATATTGTCTGCTTTGGGCTTAGGCCTCACAGCTTTGTTCTCCCCCCTGAGGGGAAAACATGTTGTGACTGTAAGATTTCCTTGAACTCTTATAACTAGCGTAGCATCCACACCCCGGGCGATGTGGGACTAACTCTCAATACTTAGCCACCATCCCTTGCTTGAGACTTTTTCTTGCTATGTCAGTAACACCATCCCTAAGATGACTCACACGACTTGTTAAACTAACGGAACATCACCACTCCCCACCTTAAGGGACATGTGTCCTCACATGGCCCTTTGAGCAAATGCAACCACAAGCTACTAACACCACACCACTAAGAGGTAACAACTTTGATACCAACTATAACAACCGGGGGTCCCAATGCAATGATATTTCTGGCTTTGGCCTCTTGGGCACATGGTTTTGCTCTTCCCCATAGGGAAAATTAGTCGTTGCAAGGAGAGTTCCCTGAACTCTTATAACTAGCCCAGTTTCTTTTCCCTTAGCAATGTGGGACTAACTCTCAATACCTAGCCCCTGTCTCTCGCCTAAGACTTTTGGTCTGCCTCAGTTGGTGCGGAGCATCACCTCTCCCCACCTTAGGGGACATGCGTCCTTGCATGGTCTTTTTGACTAGACGCAACCACATGCGGTTAGCCACACATCGTGTCAAGAGTCGACTCTGATACCAACTGTAATAGTCAAGGGTCCCAACACAACAATATTGTCTGCTTTGGCCTTTTAGCCACACGATTTTGCTCTTCCCCATAGGGAAAATTGGTCATTGCAAGGAGAGTTCCCCGAACTCTTATAACTAGCCTAGTTTCTTTCCCCTTAGCCATGTGGGACTAACTTTTGATACCTAGCCCCTAAATTTTGAAGAAGTGGTTTTGGAAAACAAGTATATGATACTTAGATCTTTTCAAAAATGTTTTTAAAAAATTCAAGGTACCCAGACATTTTCAAAAGACATTTATGGAAAATTATTTCAGAAAACCCGAATCATCACACCTCATATTGTTTGAGCATTTGGTGAATTGTAGCCATAGCTTTGAGACTAGCCCATGTTGTGTTTGGGTCTAGGTCCGTATGAGATTGTGTGAAGGTGACTCATGCTTTTTCTTGAGCTATTTCATGCTTGAGTTTGAGCCTTGATAAGGAACAAAATAACCTATATTCTAAGTGTCAAAATAGCCTTGAGAAGCTCATTAATTTTTATGGGAAAGAGGTTAAGAACTTGTTTTTAGTTTCTAACACCACCCAAAGCTCCCCATCTTGTTTGGTTTTTGTTCCTAATGGAGCTTTTTAAAGAATCAAATTTGATATGTGCTTTGCCACATTCATGTCTACTTTTGGCTTGTAAATTTTGAAAATGAGTCCTTGGAAAATGGGTTTCTTCTTAGAAAGTTGAGGGGTGATGTTTGTAAATATAAACCCCTAAAGTGTTATTTCTTTGTCACTTTTCGTATGCATCTATGGAGTAGTTATGCATGGATAAATGTTTGAAAAACATGTTCAGTTTTTCATGGTTACTAATATTCTCTCTATTTGACTTTTGTTGAGAAAAAATCATTGTTAGGAATTATATATGTGTCTCTGATACTATAAGCTTGGGTTAATTTGACTATTCCATCAATCTTCATTTTCCTAGCTTCTCCTTAGAAATATGCAACTCTTGAGAGAGGTTGGCTTGGGTCATGCCAAATATTATGAGTTGCAACTAACTATACATAATTGGATTTCTCTTAGATAGAAACTTTAGTACTTGAAACCTTTCAAAGGGAAGATCCATTTGTACAGTCAAGACATATCAACAATGTGATCCTGTGTGGTTGGGTAGATGCATCCATAATATTGAATGTAGTTGGATAACTCTATACATGATCTTGAATGTAGTCGAATAACTTTACCCACAATCTTGAATGTAGTTTAATAATTCTATCCAAGATCATGAATCTAGTTAGATAACTTTATCCATGATCTTGAATATAGTTATATAATTTTTCCTATGATCTTGAATATAGTTGGACACCTTTATCCATGAATCTTGAATGTATTTAGATAATCTGTGCATGATTTTGAATGTAGTCTGACTATCCATGAGTTTGAATGTAGTTTGGGTTCTGTACTTATGATATTGAGTCTTGAAATATTAATATGTTGTGATAAGTGTTAATTTTGTATAAAAAGTACCCAATTAGTAGCCCATGTATTATAAATTAGAGCCATAATACTAGCGTTTTTTCAAAATTTTGTAACACATGCATTTCTAACCTAATAATTGAAAAGTTTGATATTTTGCTAGTATAGAAGCTAATCTAAAGTAAGTATGTGAATATTCATAATCATCTAGGTTTCAATTAGGGTTTTTCATCTTTTGTAGGTGTTGAGAAGGTGATGCAAAGGCTGAAATTGTTTGAGATGAGAATTGAAGATCAAAAGCAAAAGAATAAACCAAAGCCAAAATGGAATCAACCCAAGGTGTGATCAACATTCAAGATTATCTTAAGATAAGCAAGAAGGCACTGTGAAGCGCCAAAGGTGATTAAAATGGTCCCTGCGAAAAGAGATGCAATTTCACAAGGAACCATAAAGAAGCTAAGCCATTCAAGCTTTCAAGCCAAGGGAGTTAGCCATTCATGCCATCAATCCACATGGGTGCCATGTGATGTGGATTCACACAACTGGAGGACCAATTCAAGCAATTATTCTTGGTTAAAAATGTGATTTTCTATAATATCCTCAATTTTAATGCTAAATTAGTGATAAAATAAATAAATTAAATTAAAATTTTTATGCATAGCATTTAGTTCTAGAAACTTGGAAACTAGATAGTACACATAGATAGAATTCCAACACCATAAAGAACATGGAAAACGGAGCTCAAACGAAGAAGTTATGAGCCGTTGAAGTTATAAGAGCATTTTGGTAAATTGGCAGAGCCCAAAATAGAGGGGGCAGTTTTGATAACGACACCCCTTTCCACCTTACCTTATCAGATCTGACAATTTTGTCGGAGAAATTGTCGGAGGGAGACGTATAAGGGAAAAGTTTTCCTTCCCCCTTTCCATCATGATCTATATCTCCCTCAGTTGGCCTTAATCACCATCTTCTCCCTCGTTTCCATCGAGTTTTTCCCTAAACCCTAGCTTCTGCAAAACTCAAGTTTTTTGGAAACTAGGGATTCAGTAGCATCAACAAGTGATCAGTCGTTTGAGGTAAGCCCCAACCCTGAAATTTCCCTAATTTCATGTGTGCATATGCATCAGTAGCATGCATGGAAAATCATAAAAAAATTTATGGAAAAACATCGTTTTTCCTAGAACATGTACATGCTACTGTTGGAGCATCAATAGTCGTATTAAACATCTTTTAATCAAAGATCGGACCGTCCATTTATGGCATAAGCAACCCAGGAACAAGCCCTTTAAATTTGAGAGAGATCCAACGGCTGGTATTGCCGAACTCATGAAAAATTATAGCTAGGGGAGTTTTAGGAACATGGGAAAAATCGAATAAAAACCTTAGTTTTTGGAAAAATCAAGCCAAAGGAGTGTTGAAAATGGAAAATACATGAAATTCTGAGCAAAATGGTAAGAAAATCATGAAATTTCGACACCTGTAGGGTCACCAGCGACAACCGGACTATAGTCGTCTTCCTTGGCGCCGGTTTCTGCGTCGTGCCAATGTAACCCAGTGTAAACCGAGGCCACCAGTATAACCTGGTGTAAACTGGGTGTCGATGTGACCCGGTGTAAACCAGGGCCGTTAGTGTAACCTGGTGTAAACTGGGGCGCCATTGTAAATCGATGCACTGCCCGACCCCCTATAAATTAATAATATTAATTTATAAATTATTTTCACAAAAAACTTGAGTTTGAGAGCTACAGAGGTCCAAATCACAATCGAAAACATTTGTTGTGATCATCTTGACGACGCGGACCTAGATTTAACTTAAAAACTTACCATTGACCACTTTTAAATTAGTTAAATTATAAACTATTAATTAATAACTTAGATCCGGCCGATCAAAGGATGATCAAGCCCTAGAACTTGAACAAATAGAAAATATATAATACTAAAGAAGGGCAAGTGGAGTAAATTAGATGTAATTACTCTATAAATTGATCTAAACCATTGGTCTAACCAACATCTTGGGAAATTGATGATCTAAGGATGATCTGACCATCAAATTTAGGAATAAACATTAGATACACACACAAAATAACAAATGAACATGAGATGGGACTAAAGTTAAGAACCAAATCATAATTAAGGATATTAGAGGATGATGCAATGGTTGGATCACCATAGATTCTCTTATGATGAAATAAATAACACAAAATAGCATTGCGGTACTGATAGGTACATCTGAACATATAAGAGAAGGGGATTATACGCTCAAGTTGAGTGATCTCACATCGAGGCAGGTGACGACATTTAATATTTCGTTTTGATTTTAAAACCTTGTATTATCATGGCATCATGATTGATTATGATTTAAATTGCACTTATTATTAATCGATGATTTTATGAGATTTAGAGTTTTATGCTATGATTGCTATTTGATTTCAATTATGTATTGAATGGATTTATGACCGATGATTTCATGAGATTGAGATTATCTATTTATGCACAATTAGAAAATTATCTTTCCTTATTGCATCACTGAAACTGATGAGTTTTCATGAGAAAGGAAAGTGGAGGCTTGGTGGCTGGTCCTTTTAGAGGCTAACCTTGGGATGAGGGGCGTGCCTTGGGGATTGCAAGCCATGAGTGCTCCTAGTTTTCGACATGCGTGATTTTTGTGTTTTGACTTTTATGACGAGTACTCTCACCCGGTGGACGTCATGTTAGGAGGGAGAGGGCCGGCCACCCACCCTCCAAGATCTGTGATGTGATATGATTGTGATATGATAGACAACTGCTCGTAGATGGCTTTTGGTAGGGGTTAGTAACATGGATAGTTCACACTACCAGTCTGGGCCTTTCCATGGGGACAGACACTAAGTCTCCCGTTATGGTGTCGACGAGGAGCGGCGGTGGTTGAGACCCTAGAGGGTTGCCACTGCGGCATGACAATCCATACTCTTATTCTGTATGCTTGCATGATGAGCATCGAGATGTGATTGTATGCCTGGGTGTGACGACACTCAAAGGTTGGATATGAGTACTCATGATCGGTGATACGAGTGTATGGGATGCTTGTGGGACCCATGTACCTTAGGGTGCCCTGTTATTATTGTATGCTCATTTACATTGATCATATCATGTTATAAATATGTGAGATGCATGTTTTATCGAACTTGATAATTTGATACTATGTTGGCATGAGTTATAATGATTTTATTTTTATAGATGGTAGATCTTTTATTTTATCACCACTGTTATTCGTTTATTCCATCTCTATTACATTAATTGTCTATGTACCTACACAAGCAATAGCTTGCTGAGGCATTGCTTTGTTTGCAATGCCTTGGATCTCGGGTGCTAAAGCAGGAAGGGCAAGGCCGTTGAGAGACTGTGTTAGCAGTGGGGGATTTCCTTTACTTTAACTCATAGACAATGACGTGAGTTAATAAATGGACTACCACATGACATTCTTTATGGACTCTATACTTTTATTTTATGGATTTGATTATGATAGTTATACATATGATGGACACTTAGGTGGGATGTTATGATGGATAGACCTTGGGCCACATTATTATTGTATTTTGGATATTTATTGTTTTAAAAATAAAGGCGCCGATAATTTTGATGTTGGTTTAACATGTGTATTGTTTCAATCGTGTCATTGCAAAAATTTAATTATGTTTTAAACTATAATTGTGATGTTTTGAAAAAGAAAATAACACCTGGAGGTTTCAATAAATGTTTTAATAAAATAATTAATATAAATTTTTTAACATGGGATCCCGACTACAACTACTATGATTATTATTATTATTATTATAAAAAAAATCAGGGTGTTACAATTTCAAAGGATAATTGGAAGGATTTTAGAGATATTTGTAAAAGGTAAAATGATTATGCTAAGTTGGACCAATTAAGAGAGAAAACCCCACTTTCCATCTCCATACTTTCCCCCACCCCAATTAGGGTTTTCACAATTTTTTTATTAAGGTGGGTGGCACCTTCCTAAAAAAGTGAACCCCCAACCCCCGAGCCTTACTTAGTTGTCATATTTTGTGGTTTCCTAATTAGGAAACCTCTAGATCTATTTCAAATCAAAGAACATAACATAACCTAAGATGTTGTCCCATCTTTCTTTTCTTTTTTGCCTTTCCATTTCTCTCTTTTCCAATAGCCAAACCATGTGTAGGAAGAGTGCACACTTTTCATGTTTAAATCTATGTAATATGTGGACTAAAGTTGATGTAATTCTCCATTCAATCAATAAAGCTATTTGAAGTTCCTTATTGATGGTTGATTCCAATATCCAAGTACTTTGGATCTTTAGTGTAATATTACATAAAATGTGCTAGTTCAGTTGCTTTCAATGCTTGGTTTGGTTTGAGTTTCTTAAGTGATTAAAATCTAGAATCTTTCCATTCAATCTTCATGCTAATTTCCAGCAATCCATGCATCTTATTTGATCGATTCCTTTGGAGCTCATTTAATACTGTATGGGAAACACAATGACTTAGACAAATCCATTATCTCAACTATGAAGGCTATCAAACATATGTCCAAGGGTGTCAAGTATTTCTAGCAACAGTAATCGCTTTGGATATTGAACAGCCCAAGATAATAGAAATTGAAGTAGTCAGCGAATACCAAGATGTTTTTCTGAAAGGACTCCTAAGATTACTCCCACAGTGAAGTAATTCATGGATTTATGCTTTAAAGTTTATGATTAATTTATTGTCAAATTTTATTAGTAGATACAAATGTTAAGTAGTTGTTAAGATATATTGAGCATAAATCACCAAAAATGTAAACTAATAGAATATAGAGATTCATAGATAATTAAAATGAGTGAATGACTTTGACTTAATAGTAGTAAGGGCTAATAGTAGTAAGGGCTATAGTTAGTAGGACAATATAAGGATTATCAAATCATTAGCCCAAACTAGGACAATAATAAACCCAATGAATGACATTTTAAATGTTCATGGATTTAATTAAAATCAATTAGAAAGAGTACTTAGGGTTAAAATGCTCATAGGAACCTTGTGAAAGGTTAAGCTAAGGTCACTCTAGTGAATGATGAACATGGTGGTAAAGGGGGCTCTCTAATAGAGCCTCGCTCGGCCCCTACCTTCTGTTGATGTTTGTGAGGTCTAAATGCCTCCTTACATGAGGATTGAAGTAACCACTATGTTCAATACCTTCTGTTGATGTTTGTGAGGTCTAAATGCCTCCTTACATGAGGATTGAAGTAACCACTGTGTTCAACCATTCAGCTAGTAAGCCTTAGCCAATTAGAAATAAGAGGAGTAGTCTAAACTTAAGATGAAATAAATTATCTTCAACTAGTAAAACATTAATTGGTTGAATAATAATAATAAGAGCATAAAAAGTTAATATGTTATCTAACCCTAATAAAAATTATAAGTAAGATAAGGATGATCAAATGAGATCCATGGGATCATGAATGATGAAGAATAATAAAAAGAAATAAATACTTCTTGATGATATATATATATATTGCATGTAATTTAGAAGATCTTAGATCAAATAGAATAGAAGATCTGAACCCTTGATCAAATATGTTTCAAGGACGAGAACTAAGATCATCCTCCTTGGGGATGATCAAATAACTGAACTTAGATTAAAGAAGAACTAAATGATAGAAGATCTAAGCCATTGATCTTTATCAACAGGTATAAATTGTTGATCAAAGGATCTATGAAAGATCAAGATCAAAGAAAGGAATATACAAAGACTTAGGATAGAAAATACTTAGATCTAAAAGATTAGAAGATCATTCTAACCATTAAATCTATTGATCAATAGGATAGACACTATTTGAGGAGAATAGATCATGATAGGACAAAAGGTCTAGATCCTTTATCTCAAAGGACAAGATTAGACTGAGAATATAGATAGGATTATTCAGATTGTATAAATATTGACAGTATGTATGGAATTACAGATTACATACATCACCAGATCATGGAAGGTCTGAAGAGATGGATCACTACTTAAAGGTAGGAGGATTTTATAAATGCATCTACATGGGATGTACATGTTGAATACATGATCGTATGTCTAAAAATGTTTACAAGTGTAACATTAATACTTGTATTAAATCCCCTAAAACCCTTATGATCCAACCAAACACATATGAAATGGTTAAGTTAGAATTGAGGAATAGACTCCAAGTGAGTATGGAACTAGAAGATATTCCAGACCTAAGTGAACAAACAGATTGTCTAATATGTATGAAACCTATTTTACATACAAGCATGGAGGCTTGTGGTTTTGTTTTAAATAGGCATAAGCCTGAGGATGCTATGCTAGGGGAGTTACGAGGGTTTGGCCTCCCGCTTCCCAAAATTTGAAGATTTGATGGTACCTTGCCCTATGAGTGGCTAAAAGTCGGGTGGGGCAATTATGGGAAGGCCACCACTATGAAAGTCTTGTCTCCCCATATGGGCAGTGATACAATATTTTCCACCATGGTATCAGTGGTGAATAGGGCAATTATCCGGGCACACTAGTATGAATTAGACTACAACATGACAGTCCTTTGATTATTTTGCACTATGATGCATATGAGATAGGCATAGTTAAATGCCTTATGTTTAGGCATGATGAAATGCTAGGTAATTGCATATTATCAGTATTTTCCAAGAGGAAAAATTCCTAATATAGGACTAGCTGAAATATTGATTTCTTATAGTGGAAAGAATTGATCAGCTTGGTTGGGAATGTTACTTGACTACTTTCATAAATTTGATGGATTTATCCATGTACAGTATGTATGTATAAGGATGTACATATATTACAAAGTAAAGAATTTGATACATGAGTGTGTTTATGAATAACGGGACTATAAAGTATTAGAATTATACTGTCAAATTATTATGCTTCTTGAATCCCCTACCAAGAATAGCTTGCTGAGATATTGTAAATGTTTGAATGTTTACAATATCCCAGATACAGAGAAGGAGAATTGGGAGCTCAAGACTAAAGAAGACTTGGGAGAATAATCATCAGGGTATACCCCTTGAAGACATGTATTTTGTTTGTGTGAGAGTATTGTATTGTAATGAAAGTTTCATTGTATGGTGAGCTTTGACTTTTGGATTATGTAATTTGGACAAGTATTGTAATGGAATTGGGTTGTACTATGAACCACTGGATGGATTCTGGAATTTAATAAACGTATATTCCTTCAATGGAATTTTATCTTGTACAAAATTTCTACTTATGTTTTGTATGAAGTGATGACTTGGGTTTTTCAAAATAGGTTCTAAAGAAAAGAATTTTTGTTGCTTTGTTTTGCAAAAAGAATTTACTACTAAGGGCACTGCCTTTAAAAAATGTATTATAAAAACCCGGGTGGTCACAGCTGGTATCAGAGCCGTTCATCCAATCACAGTATAGTACAAATATGTCCAAAGGAGAGATGATAATCCAATTTTAGATTAAGACAGAAATACTTGTATAGAATACTAATAGAAATTTTGGTTTATGAGGAGATGCCACCAAAGAGAGTCACAAGGTAGACAGCTCAAAATACTCTAGAAGACAATACAAAGAGACTAACCATGAATAATGTGGAAGAGATGGTAACATGGGTATTGAGGAACCTTCTTCCTCACATTCAACAACCCCAGAGTTCATCACCTCTAGTAGAGATACCAAGTACTCAGGCTTAGGCTCAGCCTGAAGTGAGACACAATACACCAACACCAACACTAGCTACTCCCACACTAGTATACGGTCAATCTTCCCTTGTACCAAGTGAAGAAGTTAGAAAGTCTCCATTAGCACAAAAAAAAATTGACAAAATGATGGAGAGATTTCAAAAGATGGCTACGGTGTATAAATGGCAAGGGTGAAGTTGAGAAGGTTGAGGAATGGATATATCAAGTAGAAAGGACTTTCAGTGCATTACATACACCTCCAGAGTTGAAGGTTAAATTTGCCACCTATCTATTAAAACAAGAAGATGCATTTTGGTGGAGATCAGTTAAAATGCCTTCTTCTCAAATTCTGAAGATTCTACATGGGAGGAATTTAAGGAAATCTTCAACCACAAATATTTTCCTTCTCATGTACAAGCAAGAAAGCTAATAGAGTTTCTGGAACTTAGACAAGGGAACATGTCAGTGGTAGAATATGATAATAAATTCATGTAGTTAAGGAGATTTGCAACTCATGTGTGTAACACTAAAACACACATAGTGAATCGATTCATAGAAGGGCTGCAACCAGGGCTGAAAGTAAAGGTACTTTGTACTAAACCTACGACCTTGGCGGAATGTGTGGAAATGGATTCTAAGTTTGAAGAAGAATACAAGAAGGGTCAAAACACTAAGTTTGGTGGAGGAGGAAACTATATTCCAAAGCCCTTCCAGAAGAATTTCCATGGAACAATTTTAAGCCCCAAAGAAATTAGAAGAACAAACATTAGGGCAAAATAGACGACCATGTCCAAGATGCAAAAAATTCCACCAAGGTAATATATGCCCTAGACTTGGACAACAACAACCACAATGATTTCTAATCAAGTGCAATAATTGTGGGGAGTATGGACACATTGCCACCTACTGTACCAAACCACTAGCGATTAAGGAGGTAAAACCAAAAATTGCCCCTCAACACCAAGGAAGGAAATTCTCCATCACTAATAGCCAGGATGGACCATCTAATGTGGTGATTGAAGGTACATTACTTGTAGCTGACAACTACGCCAAAGTACTATTTGATTCTGGATCATGCATTCCTTTATATCTTGCGTATTTGCATCTAGTATATAACTGTTAGTGAAAAACTTGGGATTTAATCTAAATGTAACAACTCTAGTTGGAAAAATAGTTAAATTACAATGATACTTGCATAATGTACCTGTAGAAGTATTGGGCAAAAGAATGGACATAGACCTCATCTTACTGAACATGGTGGACTTTGACATCATACTAGGTATGGACTAGTTAGCAAAATACTGGGTAGTTATGGACTGTCACAAGAAGAAAATCACATCTAGCATACCAGGTGAGGAAGTATTAGTATTATATGGGAAACACAATGACTTAGACAAATCCATTATCTCAGCTATGGAGGCTCTCAAACTGTCCAAGGGGTGTCAGGCATTTCTAGCAACAATAGTTGCTTTGGATATTGAGCAGCCTAGTATAACAGAAATTGAAGTGGTTAGGGAATTCCAATATGTTTTTCCAAAAGAACTCCCAAGATTACCCCCACATAGAGAAATTGAGTTTACCATTGAAGTAATTCCTAATACAACTCCAATTTTTAAAGCACCTTATAGGATGGCCCCAATAGAGTTGAAAGAGTTGAAAGGTCAGTTACAAGAATTGTTAGACAAAGGGTTTGTTAAACCAAGTAGTTCACCATGGGGAGCACCAATAATATTTGTGACAAAGAAGGATGAGTCTATGAGATTGTGCATTGATTATAGAATGTTGAACAGTGTCATAGTGAAAAGTAGGTATCCCTTACCTCGCACTGATGATCTCTTTGATCAACTCCAATTTGCTAAGGTCTTTTCCAAAATCGACCTTAGATTAGGATATCATCAATTGTGTATTAAGGACGAAGACATGCCCAAGTCAACATTCAGAACTCAATATGGGCATTATGAGACTCTAGTCATGTCTTTCGGGCTGACCAATGCACCAAAGAGTGTTTATGGATCTGATGAATAGAATCTTCAAGGAATTTTTGGATAAATTTGTGATTACATTTATTAATGATATACTGATTTACTCTACTAGTGTCAAGGAACATCGAGAACACATAAAGTATTTTGTAAATTTAGTAAGTGTGAATTTTGGTTAGAGAAGGTCAATTTCTTGGGTCATGTAATTTCCAAGAATGGAGTAGAAGTGGACCCCACCAAGGTTGAAGCAGTAATGAATTAGGAGAAACCTAAGATAGTAATAGAAATACGTAGTTTTCCTAGACTAGCAGGATACTACCATAGATTCATTCAAGGATTTTCTTGTATAGCCCTTTCTTTGACTACATTAATTGAAAATGGGCTACAATTCACTTGGACAGAAGAATGTGAAAATAGTTTCCAATAGCTAAAGAAGAGGTTAACTATAACACCAGTATTGACTTTATCATCAGGAAGTCGGGGATATGAAATATATTGTGATGCTTCAGGCAAAGGGTTAGGAGGTGTATTGATACAAAATGGGAAGGTCATTGCTTATGCATCTAGACAATTGAAGAAACATGAAATAAATTACCTAGTACATGACCTAGAATTGGTAGCTGTAGTTTTTGCATTAAAAATTTGGAGACATTATTTGTATAGAGAAAAATTCAGTGTCTTTACAAATCATATAAGTCTCAAATACATCTTCGCTCAGGCTGATTTGAACATGAGACAAAGAAGATGGATGGAATATATCGAAGACTACGACTTCACCATCCAATACCACCCTGGAAAAGGGAACATAGTAGCTAATGCATTAAGTAGATGGCCAATAGCTGTACTCACAAACATCACCATTAAATTAGCTTTTGTAGAAAGAGTCCTTAAAGCCCAAGAAGAAGATACAGTAACTCAGGAATTGTCTAAAAATAAAGGATTTTGTAAGGGTACAGATGGGGGTATACTTTTTCAGGAGAGATTGGTGGTTCCTTTAAATATATACTTGAGAAAAGAACTATTACAAGAAGCCCATCAGTCAAAATTTTCCATACACCCTGGGGGTACAAAGATGTATCAGGATTTGGAAAGAAACTTTTAGTGGGAAGGCATGAAAAGAGAAATAGGGGAATTTGTGGCTAAATGTCTAAATTGTCAACAAGTAAAAGCTGAACACCAAAGGCTAGCTAGAATGTTACAAATACTAGAACTTTTAGAATGGAAATGGGACAACATCACTATGGATTTCATGGCAAGATTACCAAGGACCCGGGCAGGTCATGACATGATTTGGGTGATTGTGGATACATTAAGTCAGCACATTTCCTTCCAATTAGGAAAAAACAGTTAGTTGACAGTGTAGCTAAGTTATACATCAAATAAATAGTAAGTCTTTATGGGATTCCACTATCCATCATCTCTTATAGGGATGGAAGATTTACTTTAAGATGTTGGAAGAGTGTACAACTAGCCTTGGGAACTTCACTTAAATTCAATATAGCATTTCACCCCAAAATAGACAGTCAATCAAAAATGACTATTCAGACTTTAGAAGATATGTTGAGAGCATGTGCATTAGATTGGAAAGGAAATTGAGATGAACATCTTCCGTTAGTAGAATTCGCGTATACCAACAGTTTTAAGCAAGTATTGGTATGGCACCATATGAAGCATTGTATGGATGGCCATGTCAATCACCAACCTGTTGGAGTGAAGTTGGAGAAAGAAAGCTAATAAAGTCAAAATTAGTGGAACAATGTACAGATAAGGTTAGATTAATGCATAGGAGGTTGTTAACCACACACAATCAGCAGAAGAGTTACATAGATAAAAGATGTAGAAACTTCAAATTTGATGTGAGGGTGCTTGTATTTTTGAAAGTATCACTAATCAAAGGAGTAATGAGGTTTGGAAGCAAAGGAAAACTTAGTCCTAGATTCATCGGTCCATTTGAAATCCTAGAAAGAGTTGGTGCAGTAGGTTACTAATTAGCCTTACCACCCTAACTCTCAGAAATACACAGTGTCTTTCATGTATCTATGCTACGAAAATACCTGCAAGATGATACGCATGTACTTCAAAGGGTGCCAAAAGAGCTAAAGCCATACCTAACCTTGGAAGAGAAGGCGATATGGATCTTGGACCGCAAGGAATAGAAGTTAAGGACCAAAACCGTTCCGCTAGTCAAAGTCTTGTGGCAACATCACTCTATTGAGGAAGCCACGTGGGAAACAGATGTAGAAATGAGAAAGACACACCCTATTCTATTTGATTAAGTTATTGTATTACAAATTTCGAGGACAAAATTATTATAAGGGGGGAAGATTGTAATGACCCCATTTTTGTAAATTGAATGAGAAAATCAATAAAGTTTGAGTTTCAAGAAATTACAGGCTAGAATATTAGGTTATTGGAAATTATATTTTTATATAGATTAAAACATGATGTAAAACTTAAAAATTATGAATGTAATAAAAAAACTTATCGAAATGACACTAAGTACGTTCTATTCTAAGTTAAAATGAAAATACCTAATTTTCTTCTTTTTTTATGAATAAAAGGATAAAATGGTAAGTTTACCCATAATTAAGATCTAAGACATCAATATTTAGAATGTACTTAGAAATACGATTCCAACACCACTAAGTATGCTCAATTCCAAGTTCAGGAGAATAAAATGGATTTCTCTCCATAAAAGAGCAAAATGGTCCTTTCACCCCCACAAGGGGCTCACAAACAAATCCAATGGCTAGAAAACATGTATTGAGTGGTCAAACCACTACTAGCTGTTAGTGGAGAAGGAGGTGGTAGTGGAGGATCCAATGTTAATTTAATATTCAAAAGAATTAAAATAAAATTATTACAAGTAATCATGAAAAATGCAAAACACCTATAAATACCCCTATAAAAATCCTCTAAAAATGTTCATTAAAATTTTCACGAAATCATCTTGCTTACCCTAAAAACCCAGATCTAAATTCCTTACCAAAATTCCAAAACTTCCCAAAATCTCTCTTCTTTCACTTTCTCTCTCCTGTCTTTAGATTGGAACATGAGACCTAAATTCAATTAGCCACTTTGTTCCAAATCAAAAACTCACAAATCTCACCATCCATACAACCCTAGACTACCTTAAATACAAAATCCCCAAATCAATTTCAAGATCCAACAGCTCAAACAATGGAAAATCACAAGACAAGCAGTTCTTGTGCTATCTTATCATCAAGTGGGTATTCTTTTAATTTGGATTGCAAAAACCAAAATTTTTCTCCAATCAGGTAGGTGGAAACCCTTTCCAGACTTGTTTCATGTTATTTTATGTAATTTTCATTTTTTAAAAATTAAGTTTAGGTTAAAAATAATAAAAATCAAGGGTAAGAACCCTTCAATTTTGGATGATAGGGGGCTCGATGGAAAATCTGATCTATCCAATCAATTCAGAAGTGTCTAAAAGCCCTAGAGTAGAAATTTCAAGAATTTCTATCAAGTTTTGCGCTTGTAATTGAAGAGGAATTGATTAGACGGTCCAAAACGGATTATCTGATCTTCCTAAGAAGATTGGGATCTAGGAATGCCATTGCTGGACGTTGCACGGAAATGCACCCTATGGGGGTGTCTCCGCATACAACGCTGTCCCGACAGAACCATCGTGTACTAGCGCTAGTCTCAGGGAGCGCATTACAGTGTACGTCCCAATGTTGACAGCGCAGTGATAGCTGCGCCCAATCAGATCCACCTGACTGATCCCAACCATATATTCCACTGGGCCCAAATCAAATTTGGACCCTAGGAATGACTATGAAGTTTAGTCATCAATTGTGGAGTCATCTAAGCTCCAAATTAAGGTCAGAAAGAAGTTATGGAAAGCCTGTAATGTCTATTTTCTGAAATCATAACATTTAGAAAATTCTTCATGAAACTTTTTGTATTTAGGAAATAAGCTTCCAATTTCCAAGATTTGAGATGATCAGATCTTGGGGATCTGTTTTAATGATGTTATAATGTTGAAATCAAGTAATATCCATGATTTATTTTGACAGAACTACCATAAAATGAGGAATCTACCCTTTATGGTAGAAAAACCCTAAAAATGCAAAGCAACCCACTTGATCAATCAATTCAAGTATGATCAGACCCTTGGGATGGATTGAATGAATGATATAATGAGGGAATCCATTGAGATCATGGACTAAATATGAAAAAAACAAAGGGATATGATCTTTGGACCTTAATGGAGTAAAAGCCCTAAAATTAGTTAAAACCCTTGATTTACAAGGAAAACTTCTAAGATATAATGGTTGGATCATAAGTAATTTTTTTTAATAATCTTAATATAATTAGTTTAATTAATTGTCTTTTATTTTATAATTGATTTTTAAAGGTGATTTATGTTGCAAATTAGGAAGCATGATAGTATAATTATTAAATGCTAGCTTGCTATGCTCTATATGTTATTAGATTATTATAATAGGTTGGTAGATTTAATTATCCTAGGGCCATCTTAGTATAAATTTGAGATTTTAGCAGGATTCCATTTGATTAGTAGTAAATTTCATGTATTTCATAACTTAGGATCATGCTAGTTTAAATATAGTTTTATTTCATTAGGTTAAGTTACATTCATGAAAAGCATGTTAGCATAAATAGTTGTTAAATTTTTATTGGATTTATGCTTTAAAGTTTATGATTCATTTATTGTCAAATTTTATTAGTAAATTCAAATGTTAAGTAGTTCTTAAGATATATTGAGCACAAATCACCAAAAATGTACACTAATAGAATATAGAGATTCATGGATAATTAAAATGAGTGAATGACTTTGACTTCATACTAGTAAGGGCTATAGTTAGTAGGACAATATAAGGATTATCAAATCCTTGGCCCAAACTACAAGAATAATAAACCCCATGAATGATATTTTAAATGTTCATGGATTTAATTAAAATCAATTAAAAAGAGTACTTAAGGTTAAAATGCTCATAGAAACCTTATGAAAGGTTGAGCTATAAGGGGGTTCTCTAATCGAGCCTCGCTCTTCCCCTACCTTCCATTGACATTTATGAGGTCTAAATGTCTCCTTACATAAGGGTTGAAGTAACCACTTTGTGTTCAACCATTCAACTAGTAAGCCTTAGTCAATTGGAAATAAGATGAGCAATCTAGACTTAGGATAAAATAAGTTATATTCAACTAGTAAAACATTAACTAGTTGAATAATAATAATAAGAGCATAAAAGGTTAGTAAGTTATCTAACCCTAATAAAAATTGTAAGTAAGATAAGGATGATCAAACAAGGTCCATGGGATCTTGAAAGATCAAAAACAATAAAAAGAAATAAATAGAATAGAATAGAAGATCTGAACCCTTGATCAAATATGATTCAAGGAAGAGAACCAAGATTATCCTCCTTAGGGATGATCAAACAACTAAATTTAGATTAAAGAAGAACTAAATGATAGAAGATCTAAGCCATTGATCTTTATCAACAGGTATAAATTGTTGATCAAAGGATCTATGAAAGATCAAGATCAAAGAAAGGAATATACAAAGACTTAGGATAGAAAATACTTATATCTAAAAGATTAGAAGATCATTCTAACCATTAAATCTATTGATCAATAGGATAGACACTATTTGAGGAGAATAGATCATGATAGGACAAAAGGTCTAGATCCTTTATCTCAAAGGACAAGATTAGACTGAGAATATAGATAGGATTATTCAGATTGTATAAATATTGACAGTATGTATGGAATTACAGATTACATACATCAGTCAGGATCATGGAAGGTCTGAAGAGATGGATCACTACTTAAAGGTAGGAGGATTTTATAAATGCATCTACATGGGATGTACATGTTGAATACATGATCGTATGTCTAAAAATGTTTACAAGTGTAACATTAATACTTGTATTAAATCCCCTAAAACCCTTATGATCCAACCAAACACATATGAAATGGTTAAGTTAGAATTGAGGAATAGACTCCAAGTGAGTATGGAACTAGAAGATATTCCAAACCTAAGTGAACAAACAGATTGTCTAATATGTATGAAACCTATTTTACATACAAGCATGGAGGCTTGTGGTTTTGTTTTAAATAAGCATATGCCTGAGGATGCTATGCTAGGGGAGTTATGAGGGTTTGGCCTCCCGCTTCCCAAAATTTGAAGATTTGATGGTACCTTGCCCTATGAGTGGCTAAAAGTCGGGTGGGGCAATTATGGGAAGGCCACCACTATGAAAGTCTTGTCTCCCCATATGCGCAGTGATACAACATTTTCAACCATGGTATCAGTGGTGAAGAGGGAAATTATCTGAGCACACTAGTACAAATTAGACTACAGCATGATAGTCCTTTGATTATTTTGCACTATGATGCATATGAGATAGGCATAGTTAAATGCCTTATGTTTTGGCATGATGAAATGCCAGATAATTATATATTATTAGTATTTTCCAAGAGGGAAAATTCCTAATATAGGACTAGCTGAAATACTGATTTCTTATAGTGGAAAGAATTGATCAGCTTGGTTGGTAATGTTATTTGACTACTTTCATAAATTTGATGGATTTATCCATGTACAGTATGTATGTATAAGGATGTACATATATTACAAAGTAAAGAATTTGATACATGGTGTGTTTATAAATAACGGGACTATGAAGCGAATTGTATTATCAAATTGTTATTCTTCTTGAATCCTCTGCCAAGCATAGCTTGCGGAGATATTGTAAATGTTGGAATGTTTACAATATGTCAAATACAAAGAAGGAGAGTTGGGAGCTCAAGGCTAAAGAAGACTTGGGAGAATGATCATCAGGGTATACCCCTTGAAGACATGTATTTTGTTTGTGTGAGAGTATTGTATTGTAATGAAAGTTTCATTGTATGGTGAGCTTTGACTTTTGGATTATGTAATTTGGACAAGTATTGTAATAGAATTGAGTTGTACTATGAACCACTGGATGGATTCTTGAATTTAATAAAAGTATATTCCTTCAATGGAGTTTTATCTTGTATAAAAATTCTACTTCTATTTTGTATGAAGTGATGACTTGGGTTTTTCAAAACAAGTTCTAAAGAAAAGAATTTTTGCTGCTTTATTTTGCAAATTTTTTTTACTACTAAGGGCCCTGCCTTTGAAAAATGTATTACAAAATCCCGGGCCATCACAATTAACTTCTCTTGCTTGCAATTACTACTTTGATTCATGCGCTTGTGAGTATTTCTAAATTAAAGTGCATGAAATGGAAATATACATGAAATTAGAAACTATAGCTAAAGAATACTTGCTAAAATTAAAGTGAAGCAATTGAATTGGAAACTTTCCCAACTTACATGCATTTAATGAAAGAAACTAATAAAAAATGAGCATGAATAAATCTAGGAAACATAAACTTAAGGAAACTTTCTAAAAAGGAAACTTTCTAAAAATGGAAATTTGTAAAACTTAAAGAGAAAACTTTCTAAAACTAAACTAAGATATAAAAAACCAATTA
Source organism: Warburgia ugandensis (assembly GCA_035236585.1). Taxonomy (NCBI): domain Eukaryota; kingdom Viridiplantae; phylum Streptophyta; class Magnoliopsida; order Canellales; family Canellaceae; genus Warburgia; species Warburgia ugandensis. The sequence continues at coordinate 76,273,664 of CP141129.1, read as the reverse complement.
AGTACTGTTAAATTAATATTTAACAACTAAACAACTCAAGAATCAAAATAGGAGTCACCCAAGTCCCATGCGCATGATCCATGGAATGGTGCACATGGTTCATGGAATTTAGTTGACTAAAATTAGTGAATCAATTTGAAATTAGTGAATCAATAGCTAAGTATAAAGAACTCTAATAAAATCACTTAAGAAATAACCTGCAAAACTAATTGAGTGCCTAAGGAATCAAGCAAATAAGATGCATGGACCATTGGAAACTAAGCATGAAGATTGAATGGAAAATTTTCGAATTTTAAGCACTTAAGAAACTCAAATCAAGCCAAGCATGGAAAACAATTGAAATAGCACTTTTTATGCAAGATAACACTCAAAATCTAAAGTACTTAGCTACTAAATTCAATCATCAACAAGAAACTTCAAACAGCTTTATTGATTGAATGGAGAATTACATCAACTTTAGTGCACATATTACATAGATTAAAACATGAAAAGTGCGCACTCTTCCCACACTTGAAAATTGATTCAAATAAAACATCCAATACACTCAACCAACAATGAACTAAACTTAGTTGATATGCAAGTAACACCCAAAATATAATTAAGAGAATAGATGGATAGAATAATGGGACTAGTTAAGGCAAAAGACGCTTAAAAGTAGTTCCAAATTCAAGTAGAAACTAGAAATCAAGGATTCAATATCTTTCTTCTCATCGCTGTCACTACCAGAGAAGAAATAGCTTGGATATTTGATGAATAAGAAATAAAAACTAAGAAAGTGGGACAAAGAACTAGGGGAAAGCAAAGAGGCATTACACCCATGAAACTAAAACAACAAAACAAAAACAAATAACTTTGAAAGCAATGAATTGAAATCACGCTACTAACCTAGAATTAAAGTGCAAAGATAAGAGAAAATACTTAATTACCCAAACTAAGAACATCCCAAAAGAAATATGTTGTGATATTTAAGTTAAAATTGCAAGTGCACGAATCGATTATAGTAAATTCATGCGATGGAGGTTGATCCCACAAGGAATCGAAGAGATTTGTATGATTAGTGGTCCTTGCTTAGATTACTTAACCTATCCAAGTTAGTGAGATTTTTATCCTAAACTAAGGATGGAAACTTAACATAAATATAAGACATAGAAATATGTAAATTAACTAAAGCAATCCAACAATTATAGAAATTTTCCTTAAAACATGATTTCTAAAAGTAAAAAACTTTCCTAAATCTAAAATTTCTAAAGATTGAAATTAGGAACTCTCTAAACCAATGCTAGTAAACAACTAATGAATCAATCAATATGAGTAGGCAAATTCACTTAATAACCATGCACATGACCCAACGCATGGATCATAGGGTGAAAAGAATGCAAGATGCTTATATTGGAAACTAATGCATCTATGATCAACTATCTAAATGAAGCATAAAAACCCAGAGGATGCATGGGAATGTAATGAAGAACTATGTTACTGATAAGGACATCAAAGAACTTAATGAAACACTCCTCAAACCATCTGCATGACTCAAGGATTGAGCACATAGTACAAGGGTGTTGGGCGTGTTCTTTCTTTGTTAGATCTATGTGAACTTTGATGCTATAAATATAGCATGGAATGCATGAGAATGGCCAAGGTAAAGTGTGTGTGTTTACATGAGGAAAAGTGCATGAAACCATTCAAATCAAACTAGAACAAGTTAATCAATCAATTGATTTCATTGAGATGAGAGTTACATCCGTAATAGTGTGCATATATAAAACAAGATATGATAAGCATTATTCCAGTTAGAAAATCTCAATCCAAATAACTTTAATCTATCCATGATTCTTAACCAATATCTCAAAGCATTATGCATGGAACCCATAAGAGAAATCACCTAGATGTAGATCTAAAACAAGGCAAGGATAATAGAGTTAAAGGAAGGAGAACAATGGGATTCAAAGCAACTATCCCTTGGCTGTCACTCTAAGGGAGAGGAAACCTTGGATCTAGGAAGAGCAAACAAGGATGGCTAACAAAAGAGATGGTAAATTGAAAAGCAAGGGTGAACACTACACATGAACTAGAATTATGCATACATCAAATAATAATACAAACAAGGGAAGAGCAAGATAATACATACCTTAAACAAGTAGAAAACCAAAGCGGGAACTAGAACTAAGGGAGGAATGGAAGACAAAAGATGGATGGATGCCAATGGAGAAAACTATAGAGTCCTTCAAAAGGAGGGGGGCACGTCTTTTTCAGGGGGGCCTCCTTCTCTCCAAAATAAGCCCTCTACTTGATAGCCCTAGGACTCTTTTTATATGTTATCTTCCTTGTATTTTTGCTAAGATGTTGTAATAACCCCAATTTGTGTAAATTAATTGCGAAAATCAATTTAGTTTGAATTTTCACAATTTTTGGGCCCGAGTATTAGGTTATTGGAAATTATATTTTTATAAAGATTAAAACATGATTTAAAACTTATAAATTATGAATGTACTCAAAAAACCTATATAAATGACACTAAGTACGTTCAATTCTGAGTTAAAATGAAAAATCCCAAATTTTCTTCATTTTTATGAATAAAAGGGTAAAATGGTAATTTTACCCATAACCGAGTTCTAAGACATCAATATTTAGAATGCACTCAGAAATATGATTCCAGCGCCACTAAGTATGCTCAATTCCAAGTTCAGGAGAATAAAATGCATTTTTCTCCATAAAAGGGCAAAATGGTCCTTCCACACCTCCATGGGGCCCGTGAGGGGCCCACAAATGAATCCAACGGCCAGAAGACATGTAATGAGTGGTCAAAACACTACCATCTGAGAGTAGAGAAGGAGGTGGTAGTAGATGATCCAATGTTAATTTAATATTCAAAAGAATTGAAACATAATTATTACGAATAATTATGAAAAAATCAAAAACATCTATAAATACATCCCCAAAAATCCTCCAAAAATGTTCATGAAAATTTTCACGAAATTATCTTTCTTCCCCTAAAAAAAGTAGATCTAGATTCTATCCAAAATTTCCAAAACTCCCAAAAATCTCTCTTTTTTGGCTTTCTCTCTCCTCTCTCTAGTTGGAATAAGAGACCTAAATTCAATTAGGCACTGTTCCAAATCAAATATCACAAATGCCACAATTCATATTTTTCAAAACTACCTTATCTATAAAACCCCTAAAGAAATTTCAAGATCCAATCGTACAATCAATGGAAAATCACAAAACAAGTCGTTATTGGCGATCTTATCATCAACGAATATTTCTTTAAAATTGGGCTACAAAACCTATATTTTTCTCCAATCAGGTAGGTGTAAACTCTTACCATACTTATTTCATGTTAGTTTATATAATTTTTATTTTTCTAAAATTAGTTTTACATTAAAAATTGTAAAAATCAAGGATAAGAACCCTTCATTTCTGGATGATGGAGGGCTCAGATGAAAAATCTAAGCCATCCAATTGATCCAAAAAGGTCTAAAATCCCAAGGTAAGAAATCTTGACCCTTGAATGTTTCAGATTTGGGAGATCTAGAGAAGGGTTGATCCAACGGTCCAGATTGGACCGTCTCAACCAATCTCCCAAATCAAGCGTTGATCTAAGCTTGACCCCTCTCAAATCATTTAGCCACATTTTGATCAAATCTGGGTCGTTGATTTTTTAATTGAAATCTTATTTTTCGATTGAGAGCTTGAGCTCAGATTTTAGATAAAAAAGTTGCTATGAATTTCTAAAGGTGTGTGAAATCTAATGGAGATGTTAGATTTATGTTTTTAATTGTATTTACTTATGATATTCACTAAAATCTGTTCCAACAGTAATGGATCATGATCCAAATGATGTCAAATTGAAAATCTACTGCAATGGATGGATCTAGAAGGTTTCAAAACCCTAATATTGATGATCAAAGTAGGATTTCTAATCCTCCATATAGGTTTATTTGAATAAAAATAGTACAGACTAAAATCAACCGCTTAAAAGGCTGAAAATTAAAAAATGCAATTACTCACTCAGTTTAAGTCCAATTTTCAATCTGTCAGATGAAATGAATAGATCTTGATGAGGGGAACATATTGAACCCATAAAAACAAGATTTTAAGCATAAAAATTTCTGTTAATTAAAAATGCTCTTACTTACACCCTTAATCAAGTAGATCTAGGGTGATCAGAATTGAAAATATAGATCCACTAAGGATCTAATGATGATAAAATAGCATGGGGATGGATGGATTAGATTGATATGAAATAAATCAAGGTGTAGGCCCTTAAATGAGAAAATGATCATGGAAAATTTCAATCGATCTCCTTGATCGGATGGATCAAGAATGATCAGGACAATTGGACCTATAAATTGAATGATCTAAGGTTAGGATCATGTTATTATGATATTGGATCAAACAAAAACATAAAGGATCAAGGGTTGCATTTCTAATGGAATATCAACCCTAGATCTAAAAGATGGACAAATCGGATGGTTGGATTATAAGGACAGCTTGATCACATGCTTAATTAATTTCCTTTTACATTAAATTTGATTTAATTATGATCCATGTCTATTTTCCAATTTTAGTGTAATTATCTTTAATTTTCTAGAATAAGATGTTGTAATATTATTAGTTAATTTCTTTTAAATAACAATTTTAAATTCAGGTCAATACTTTCAATTTTAGCATGATTGTCTTTAAATTCCTTAGAATTATTTGTGTAATTTCTTTTAATCATAGAATTATGGAAAATACCTTAAAAGAGGTAATTGATGACATATAGATGGAATTCACCAAATACATATACATCATGAAGTATAATCATAGTAAGGGCTATGGTTAGTAGGACAATATAAAGATTATCAAATCTTTGGCCCAAACTAGGAGAATAATAAACCCCATGAAGGTCATTTTAAATGTTTTGGATTTAATTAAAATCAATTAGAAAGAGTACTTGGGGTTAAAATGCTCATAGGAACCTTATGAAAGGTTGAGCTAAGGTCACTCTGGTGAATGCTAAATATTATGGTTAAGGGGGTTTTCTAATAGAGCCTCACTCTTCCCTTAACTTTCATTGACGTTTGTGAGGTCTAAACACCTCCTTACATGAGGATTGAAGTAACCACTTTGTGTTCAGTCATTCAACTAGTAAGCCTTAGTCAATTTGAAATAAGAGGAGCTGCCTAGACTTAGGATAGAATAAGTTATCTTAAACTAGTAAAACATTAACCAGTTGAATAATATTAATAAGAGCATAAAAGGTTAGTAAATTATCTAATCCTAACAAAAATTGTATGTAAGATAAGGATGATCAAACAAGATCCATATGATCTTGAATTATAAAAAATAATAAGAATCCTAATGTTGTATTTTATTATGTGTCCATGTATGCATGTTGTAGACAAATCTAGATAGATAATCCAAACCCTTGATCAAATTTGATTCAAAGAAGAGAACCAAGATCACCCTCCTTAAGGATGATCAAACAAGTGAACTTAGATCGAAGAAGAACTAGATGATAGAAGATCTAAGCCCTTGATCTTTATCAACAAGTATAAATTATCGATCAAATGATCTATGAAAGATCAAGATCAAAGGAAGGAATACACAAAGACTTAGAATAGAAAATACTTAGATCTGAAAGATTAGAGGATCATTCTAACTGTCAGATCTATTGATCAACACTATCTAAGGAAGATAGATCATGATAGGGCACAAGATCTATTCCTTTATACCAAAGGACGAGATTAGACAAAGAATATAGATAGGATAAAACATATAGGATTATTTAGATTGTATAAATATTAACAGTATGTATGGATTTACAGATTACATACGTCAGTCAAGATCATGGAAGATCTGAAGAGATGGATCACTACTTGAAGGTAGGAGGATTTTATGAATGCATCTACATGAGAAATATATGTTGAATACATGATCTTATGTCTAGAAATGATGACTAGTATAATGTAAATACTTGTATTAAATCCATTGAAAACCCTTATGATCCAACCAAAATACATATGAAATGGTTAAGTTAGAATTGAGGAAAACCCTAAGTGAATAGGGAACTAGAAGGTATTCCAGCCCTATATAAATAGACAAATTGTCTGATAAGTATAAAAGTCAATACATGGGAATCATTCATATAGATTGGTGATCCCTAAACTTATATGAACATAGGTATCATTCATTGTAAAGGATGATCCCTAAGTTTGAGGTGAAATCCTATCCTTGGTATAATAATACCAAAATATGAGCGTGATGATATAAATAGACAAAACATCTGATAATTAAAAGAATACTTTATATACAAGCAAGGAGGCTTATGGTTTTTATTTTAAATAGGCATATGCTTAGGGATGCTATGCTAAGAGAGTTATGAGGGTTTGGTCACCCGCTCTCTGAAATGTGATATTTATGATGATATAGTCCCCAAAGAGAGGCAAAAGGTTAAGTGGGGCAATTATGGGAAGGCCACCACTGTGACGGTCTGTCTCCCCATATAGACATGACATAGATGATTTTTCACATTTGGTTTCAATGGAGTATGAAAGCAGTTATCCGAGCACACTGGTACAGATCAGACTGCAGCATAGTAGTCCTTTGAGTATTTTGCATTATGATGCATGGCATAATGAGATGCTGATAGTGCCCAAATAAGGGAGTATTTTTCCAACAAAGCCTGAATGTTTTATCAACTCAGTATGGCTGAGTGTGATGATACTGTCCAAATGAGGGAATATTTTCCAGCAGAGTCTGGATGATTGATCAACTGAGTGTGTTTGAGTGTGACTATTGATGTTTGAGATATTAACTATTTTTCATGGTTTTGACCATATATACACACACACACACACAACATATACAATATGTATGTGTAAGAATGTACATACATAACAAAGTAAGGAGATTGGTCCATGAGTATGAACAATGGGAGAGAATGAGAATTAGGAGCTCAAGACCTAAGAAGACTTGGAAGAATAATCAATTAGGGTATATCCCTTGAAGACATGTATTTTTATTTGAGAGCATTGTATTGAGAGTTTTTATTGTATGGTGAGCTTTGAAATTTGGATTATGTAATTTGGACAAGTATTGTACTAATACCTGAGCTATACTATGAACCACTGGATGGATTCTAGAATATAATAAAAGTATATTCTTTTAATGGAATTTTATCTTATACAAAATTCTACTTATGTTATGTATAAAGTAATGACTTAGGTTTTACAAAACAAGTTCTAAAGAAAGAATTTTGGTTACTTTGTTTTGTAAAAAGTTTTTACTACAAGGGCGCCCTTGCCTTTGAAAAATGTATCACAAAATGTGTTACAAAAACCCAGGTCATCACATATGTGATTCTAGGGTGGAGGTTATTAGAATTAAAGTGTAAGGATTACAATTAGATCTGGGGCAGCTAATAAGGTAAGATAGGTATATAGGAAGAATACGTATGGATCTAAGTGGTTAGGAGAGAGAGAGAGAGAGAGAGAGAGAGAGAGAGAGATGGAAGGATGGGAATGATGTGGAGTGAGAGGATTGGATAAATCTAGGATGAAGAAAGGCGGGACTCTTAGGTAGGAAGGTGCAAAATTTGAAGTGGATTTGTATGGTGAGGTGGAAAGGGAGAAAAAGGTGAGAAAAACATGGAAACATAAGAAAAATGAAGTGGGTTATTCCTATTGGTCTACATGTTTAACTAATTGGATTTTCCCTCAAATATCTTCAAAATAACCCTTAAAATCCCATGGATATTTTTTTTAGATTTTCCTCCAATCATGGCCTTCCATGTAGCATGGCTCATGTGGCTTGATGGTTTGCTTTAAGACCTCATTTGGTTCAGCTTCGTGGCTGGCTTTAGGGCCTCTTTTGGCTTGGTTGGGTAGGCTCAACCCCTTAGCTTTTATGGCTAACTACACTCCTTAGCTTGTCACCTTCTTCATGGCTTTTATATGACTTGGTGGCTTGAGTGAATCCAATCCAAAGGTAGTGGACTTTGCATGGATTGTGCATGGTTCCACTTTAGTCACCTTAAGGTGACCTTGATCCTTAAACTCACGTTGGATTGATGATATATAGGCCTTGACTCTATCTTTTCATCTTAGTCTTCCATTTTCATCTCAATTGATCTCGATTGTCGGATCACCATTTCATTTCCTACAAAAGATGAAAACTCTAATTAAATCCTAAAAAATATGATTATTCACATACTTACCCTAGATTAGCCTCTAAACCTACAAATCATCAAATATTTGTTTTATTTGGTTAGAAATGGATGTGTTATGAATTTTGGCCAAAAACCTTTATTTAACGCTATAAGTTATAACACATGGGCTACTAATTGGGTGATTTTTATACAATTTTGGACACTTATCAAAGTCTAAAGCTCTAAGAGTAGTCAAGCTAGAGTGCTACTTTTAAGGCTTTCTCACAAAATGTCTACATGTAAAAAAACATGGAAATCATAGAGCTTTATAGACGGCTCGATTTCCAATTGAATGAAGCTTATTATAGGAAAGGATAGTGGATCTGGATTTAGGGTTTCAATGAGGAAAGTTGGGTGGAGGAATGAGGTAAGTAAGATGACATCATATTAAGGCAGGGTGGCTACTAGGGGAAGGCATCACCTTTTTAGGAAGGTGTTGTGGAACTCCTTCCCATCGAAATACGTGATTTGGCTGTTGGAAAAGAGAGAAATGGAAAGGGAAAAAAATAGGAAAGATAGGAAAGCACCTAGGTTTTTGTTATGTGCTTTGATTTAAAATAGATCTAGGGGTTTTTAATTAGGAAACCACCAAATATGACAATTAAGAAAAGGGGAGGCATCACTATCTTAAGAAGGTGTCTCCTTCCTTCATCAAAAAATCATGGAGCCCTAATTGGGGTGGGGGAAATGGATGGAAAATGGAAATGGAAAGTAGGGTTTTCTCTCTCTATTGGTCCACTTTAGCATAATAATCTTACCTTTTACAAATATCTATAAAAACCTTCCAATTATCCTTTGAAAATCACATTTTTAACTCAGGATAATTGCGAATTGATCATCCAATTGTGTAACTCCATGTCTCATGGTCCCATGTGGCTTGATGGCTCATTCTTTTATGGCTTGAATGGCTTAACTTCTTTATGTTTCCTTGCTAAACTAGGAAACCCCATGCATGTCTCCAATTCTCATGCAAAGTGGTGGAATTGCATAGCTTTTTGTATGGACCATTTTAATCACCATTGATGCTTCACATTGTCTTATTGCTTGCGTCAAGATAATTTTGACCCTTGATCACACCTTGGATTGATTCCATTTAAGCTTTGGTTTGATCTTTTAATCTCGATCTTCAATTCTCATCAATCTCAACCTTTAGATCACCTTCTCAACACCTACAAAGGAAGAAAAACCTTGATCAAATCTTTGAAAATTATGATCATTCACATACTTACTCTGGATTAGCTTTTGAACCTACATGATATCAAACTTTTGAATCATTAATTCAAAAATGCAGTTAATGAATTTTTGAGAAAAACCTAGGATAATGCCTATATTTTATAACACATGGACTACTAATTAGGTTCTTTTTATACATAATTGAACACTTATCACACCCCCTAACTAGGATTTTGCTAGTAAAAAAAAAAACATGTGAAAAATCATGAAAACAAAATGACTATTGTTTTTGTAAGTACTCACAATTGCATTCAGTATATGCAATGAGCCCTTAAACTATTAAGTTACCTCTAGTGGACTAGGTAAGTCTCATGATGGTTTTATAAGCATTAATGAGACAAGAATATGATACCTTAAAATGGATGCCATTACAAAGTCGAATGGGGATATTGTACCTTAATTCCATTCCATTATATCCTCATTAAAGCTATTTTCTACCTTAAGATTAGTAGGTCTTTAGGTAAGACAAAACTTATGCTTGGAATAGGTTCTAAAAGAAGGGTATAAAGATTCAAAGTTTCAGATATGAGTAGAGGTATTTAATAATTGTTTGACAACTTTACTTTTGAATGCACTAAAGTGAATATCTTTTTCTACCTTTCTGTTGTGATTTTAAGTTAAACTTGCAAGTGTACAAATCAGTTGCAGTAACTCACATGAGGAAGTCAATCCCATGAGGAATCAAACAGATATGTGATTAGTGGTCCCTACTTCTCATGTAGATGCATTCATAAAATCTCCTACCTTCAAGTAGTGATCCATCTCTTTAGATCTTCCATGATCCTAACTAATGTATGTACTTTGTAAATCCATATATACTATCAATATATATACAATCTGAATAATCCTATATTTTTTATCCTATCTATATTCTTTGTCTAATCTTGTCCTCGGATATAAAAGATCTAGATCTTGTGTCCTATCATGATCTATCTTCCTCAGATAGTGTCTATCCTATTGACTAATAGATCTGATGGTTAGAATGATCTTCTCGATCTTTCAAATCTAGGTATTTTCTATTCTAAGTCTTTGTGTATTCCTTTCTTTGATCTTAATCTTTCATAGATCCTTTGACCAACAATTTATACTTATTAATAAAGATCAAGGGCTTAGATCTTCTATCATCTAGTTCTTCTTTGATTTAAGTTTAGTTGTTTGATCATCCCTAAGGAGGATGATCTTGGTTCTCTTCCATGAATCATAGTTAATCAAGGGTTCAGAACTTCTATTTGATCTAAGATCTTCTATTCTATTTGATCTAAGTTGCAAGCAATATCTATATACATATATATCATCATCAAGAAGTATTGATTTCTTTTTATTATTCTTGATCATTCAAGATCCCATGGATCTTGTTTGGTCATCCTCATCTTACTTACAATTTTTATTAGGATTAGATAATTTACTAACCATTTATGCTCTTATTATTATTATTCAACCAGTTAATATTTTAATAGTTGAAGATAACTTATTTCAGCTCAAAATTTTTGAAAATTCTAACTAAATTGATTTTCTCAATCAATTAACAAAATTTGGGGTTATTACATTCTTCCCCCCTTATAATAATTTTGTTCTCAAAATTCACATTTCAACTTATGACTTTTCATGAACTCATTCATAAATTTTCTCATGTGGCCTTGCCACTTAAGGAAACCTCCATTTCCTTTCATTCATAGTTCATGTTACCTTCTTCTTAAAGGTAAAAATCCTATTTTTAGGACATAACACACATCTCACTAATAATGCTAATGCATTAACCACTAATCCTAAATCTTTGCTAAACTTTCCAAAAGGATTAATAACTCTTAAACTAAGTTACCCTTCTGCTCATAATTTCCTATTTCTCTTGACTAGTATACTAAATTTCTATTCCTCATTTTCACCAATCTTTCAATACTTCATACTTTTCTATTCTAACTTCTATTGCTCATCCTCATTCCTTTTCAACATATATAGTTTTGGCATATCTTCCCTGATATGTATAGTCTTTAGACTATCTACCAAATGACATATTACTTGATTCTACAATTTCAACTATTGTTCTTTGTAACAATCTTCCAATATTTAGGAGTAATTATCTCTTCTTAGTTCTTCCATTATCTGGAAGTACTTATCTCATTTTTGTTCTAGATAATCATACTCCTTTACTATTTCTTTCTACTAAAAATTTCTTTTCAGATCCTAATATTAACTGATAGTTTCCTTACAATAACCTCTTCCTCATCTTTCATTATTATTCTTGTACTATGATTTCCTCTTTATTCATAGCTCTTGATTTTCTTATTTCTCCTCCTTAAGATTATGTATTTCCTTATGCATCTTTCAAGCATACCTCATAACTTTTCCATATCATACTATCCTTTATTTTAAGTATTCTTGATAATTCCTATTAAAAGAGTCTATATTGACTTTGTAATCATCCATTCTCAAGCCTTTGCAAACTCCATAATTTACCCTATATTCTTCAAGTCTCAATAATCTACCATAAATTCTTTATGGTTTCTGTAATCAATGGCAAGATTATACTAAAGGAATGTCCTTATAGCATGCTATACAATCAATAAGAGATAAATTTCTCTAACTATCAAAGTTATCTCACAATTCAGTTTCATCTCCAATCTTTGTTGGTTCAACTTCCACATCATTCTTAGAATTTTTATTACCCTAAACTTTTCTTTCTTTAATCAACACGCACACTTACCGGATAGTTGACAAGTTTTGCAAGTGTCTATCATATATTCTATAAATGCTCTTGATTTTCTTAAATCAATTCCATATATCATTCCCAATTTGGCTAATATATTTCATTCTCCTCAAATTCATGAGTATCATTTATCCAACTCAAAATTTGTTTTGACTTCATACTATCATGTTTCATTTCAGATTCCCAAGTGATAAATTTGGGAATTACTCATCCTTATAGAGTAAAAGGGTACTTAATTTTCTCAATAATATCATTTATTTTCAAGGCATCCTCACATTGACCTTCCTTTTTCTTTTCTCAAGAAAATTGTTAATTTCCAATGTAAACTTATTACTATAATCACTCCTTTATCTACTAATCCTCAAAATTTGTTCTTTCCACTTATTTAAATCAGTTGATGTCATTTCCCTCAACTACTATAGATATTTCCTCACTCAATCTTATGTTAGATAGAAAATCTCCAAAATATCTTGAAATTTCTAACCACATATACCTCATTTATAATCATCTCATTTGTCCAAAATTTATACTTAAGTTTAGTTGCCTATATTTGTTTATAGGTCTTCATTTCTCATGTTCATTTCACCATTCCTTCAAAATATATTTTTCCTCACTATATTCCATAATTCTTTCAATATCACTAAATCAATCATTTAAGTAGAATCATTATTCCCTAAATTCATCATATTAATATCCATATTCATTTATAGGTCTTCACTTTCCATTTTATCATCAATGCAAAATATACTTCTCTTTACTATAGTCCATAATTATGTCATATTTCAATTCTATCATATAGTTGAAACAATATTCCTCTAAATTTTATCTCCTTATTTATCTTTATTAAAACTCTTCTCATTCACCAATTTTGAAAATATTTACCTATCTCCTTAAATACTTTTCAACTAAGATCATCTCTATTTTGATGGTTAAGTCCTTTAACTAATTGTCATAATACTACATCTATGTAGTAATTGTAACTCTTACATTTATATTTATTATTTATTTATTTATATTTATTATTATTAATTTCAAAATTTGTAATAATTCTAAGGTTTTTATCTTTAGTATCTATTTCACCTTTCCTCTAAGGATTGGATTTTATCCTTCCTCATCCTTTCCATCCTATTTATTCCAATTTATCATCTCTTTCTCTTAATCTTCATTATTTCACCTAATAATAGTTATATTAATGTATTTTATTTCTACAAGTATCTTTATTTAAGATTTCAGGTCATACCTGAATATCATACATTACATCTTCCTCTATTCCAAGCTTTTCCTTATTTGTTTCTAAACTTACTATTCCCTATATTGATATCATTAACTTACTAAGTAGTACTCCTAGTTATTTCACTAAGTACTATCTACTTATACTCTACTAGTACCTCATGAGTTACTTAAATTAACTCCTCACCTAATGAGTTAATAATCATAACCCTTCCTATACTCATTCTCAACTAATGAGTTAATCACATAACTCATTCCCTACTCATTCTCATCAAATACTATCTTATTTCTTATTCACTTGCTATTTCTCATCCTCCAATTGGATTGTCATCTTCATATTGGACATAAGGGTACTATACTATGACTAGATGAATAGCTCTAATACCAACTGAAATGACTAGGGTTTTTGTAACACATTTTGTAATACATTTTTCAAAGGCAAGGCGCCCTTAGTAGTAAAAAAATTTCGCAAAACAAAGCAACGGAAATTCTTTTCTTTTAAACTTGTTTTGAAAAACCCAAGTCCTCACTTCATACATAATATACGTAGAATTTTGTACAAGATAAAATTCCATTAAAGGAATATACTTTTATTAAATTCCAAAATCCATCTAGTGGTTCACAGTATAGCCCGGGTATCAATACAATACTTGTCCAAATTACATAATCCAAATTTCAAACCTCACCATATATTAAAAACTCTCAATACAATACAATGCTCTCAAATAAAAATACATGTCTTCAAGGGATATACCCTGATTGATTATTCTTCCAAATCTTCTTACGTCTTGAGCTCCTAATTCTCCTTCTCTGTTTTTGAGATATTGTAAACATTGAAATATTTACAATACCTCAGTAAGATATGCTTTGTAGGGGATTCAAGAAGCATAATAATTTGACAGTATAATCCTAATACATCATAATCATATAGTTCATAACATACTCATGAATCAATCTCTTTACTTTGTCATATATGTACATCCTTACACATTCATATGGTATATTGTGTATAGATATATACATAGGGTCAAAACCATGAAAAATATAATGTCTCAAAACATAATCATATCTAGCTTATGCTGAGTTGATAAATCATCCAGACTCTGCTGGAAATACTCCCTCATTTGGGTAGTATCAATAATCCATGATTATTTGGCATCTCATCATGCCATATCACAAGGCATTTCACTATGTCATGCATCATAATGGAAAAGTACTCAAAGGACTACTATATTATAGTCTGATCCATACCAGTGCTCTCGGATAACTACTTTCATACTCCATAGATACCAAGTGTGAAAAATCATCTACGCCATGTCCATATGGGTAGACAAACCATCACAGTGGTTCCCTTTCCATATTACCCCACCCAATATTTTGCCTCTCTTTGGGAACGGTATCATCATATATATCATATTTTAGAGAGCAAGTGGCCAAACCCTACTACTCTCCTAGCATAGCATCCCCAAGCCTATGCCTATTTAAAACAAAACCACAAGCCTCCATGCTTGTATGTAAAGTAATATTTTTAATTATCAGATGTCTTGTCTATTTATATAATCATCCTCGTATTTTGGTATTCTTATATTGAGGATAGGATTTTACTTCAAACTTAGGGATCATCATTTACAATGAATGATACCCATGTTCATACAAGTTTAGGGATCACCATTCTATATGAATGATTCCCATGTATTGATTTTATACTTATCGGACGATTTGTTTGTTTACCTGGGGCTGAAATACATTCTAGTTCCCTATTCACTTAGGGTTTTCCTCATTTATATGGGTTTAATACAAGTATTTACATTATAGTTGTCAACATTTCCAAACATAAGATCATGTATACAACATGTACTTCTCATGTAGATGCTTTCATAAAACCCTCCTACCTTCAAGTAGTGATCCATCTCTTCAGATCTTCCATGATCCTGACTGATGTATGTAATCTGTAAATTCATACATACTTTCAATATATATACAACATGAATAATCCGATATTTTTTACCCTATCTATATTCTTTGTCTAATCTTGTCCTTTGATATAAAGAATCTAGATCTTGTGTCCTATCATGATCTATCTTCCTCAGATAGTGTTTATCCCATTGATCAATAAATCTGATAGTTAGAATGACCTTTTAATCTTTCAAATCTAAGTATTTTCTATTCTAAATCTTTGTGTATTCCTTTCTTTGATCTTAATCTTTCATAGATCCTTTGATCAACAATTTATACTTGTTCATAAGGATCAAGGGCTTAGATCTTCTATCATCTAGTTCTTCTTTGATCTAAGTTTAGTTGTTTGATCATCCCCAAGGAGGATGATCTTGGTTCTCTTCTTTGAATCATAATTGATCAAGGGTTTAGATCTTCTATTTGATCCAATATCTTCTATTCTATTTGATCTAAGTTGCAAGCAATATCTATATGCATATAATCATCATCAAGAAGTATTAATTTCTTTTTATTGTTCTTGATCATTCAAGATCCCATGGATCTTGTTTGATCATCCTTATCTTACTTACAATTTTTATTAGAATTAGATAATTTACTAACCATTTATGCTCTTATTATTATTATTATTCAACCAGTTAATGTTTTACTAGTTGAAGATAACTTATGTCAGCCTAAGTCTAGACTGTTCCTCTTATTTCTAATTGGCTAAGGCTTACTAGTTGAATGGGTGAACACAAAGTGGTTACTTCAATCCTCATTTAAGGAGGCATTTAATGGAAGGTAGGGAAAGAGCAAGGTTTTATTAGAAAACCCCCTTAACCACTATGTTCAACATTCACTACAGTGACCTTATCTCAACCTTTCATAAGGTTCCTATGAGCATGTTAACCCTAAGTAATCTTTCTAATTGATTTTAATTAAGTCCATTAACATTTAAAATGTCATTCATGGGGTTTATTATTCTCCTAGTTTGGGCCAAGAATTTGATAATCCTTATATTGTCCTACTAACTATAGCCCTTACTAATATTAAGTCCAAGTCATTCCCTCATCTTAATTGTCCATGAATCTCTATTTTATTAGATTTCATTTTTGGTGATTTATGAATATTGAGACAAAACCACTAATTAAACAATTATATCTACTAACTTAAAGAAAATTAAGATGCTTATACTATACTTTGACAATTCAAATAATCATACACTTTAAATCATAAGAAAATTGTATATATGTATCATTCTAAGGGCATTCATACTCTAATACAGTAAGATGGATCCTAAGTTATAAAATACATGAAATTTTAATTAAATCTATCAACCTAATATAACAATCTAATAACACATAGAACATAGCATGTTAAAATTTAAGAATTATCATGCTTTATAACATAAATCACATTTACAATACTATTATCAAATAAAAGACAATGAACCTAATTAGATTAAGATTATTAGAAACCTTTACATATGATCCAACCATTAAATCTCAGATCTTTTCCTTTTAATCAAAAGTTTTAATTAATTTTAGGGCTTTTACTCCTTTAAGGTCCAAGATCATATCCCTTTGTTTTTGGTCATATTCTATCCATGATCTCAATGGATTCCATCATAATATCATTCATTCAATCTATCCCAAGGGTCTGATCATACTTGATCTTATTGATCAAGTCATCCTAGTACTACTCTCGCCCACGCACGCTTAACTGCGGAGTTCTGATGGGATCCGGTGCATTAGTGCTGTTGTGGTCGCACCCTAAATCTGTGGGGCAACGACACCGGCTCATGTGCTCGCAAAGCATTTTCCCCGATACCATAATAATGAAACACGAGACCCTTTCAACTCGTCATCATTGGTCCAGTGTCTGGCCACGCATTCCGGCAACACATAGTGAAAATTCTTGAGTTGTCTTGTGCTAAAAATTTGGCAAGAGAAAGAGGTAAGAGAGCCACTCGGTGGGACCCAACCGTACAAAACAAGCTTTTGACAATTTCAAGTCGACGCTTTGTGTGGGCCCAAGGATTTCTGAAGCGGCTGTGTAAATTAGATTTCAAAGAAAAAGTAAAAAAGAGGGGTGCAACACGAGGACTTCCCAGGAGGTCATCCATCCTAGTACTACTCTCGCCCAAGCACGCTTAACTGCGGAGTTGTGATGGGATCCGGCGCATTTCGTACAAAACATGCTTTTGACAATTTCAAGTCGACGCTTTGTGCGAGCTCAGGGATTCCTGAAGCGACCATGTAAATTAGATTTCAAAGAAAAAGTAAAAAGAAAGGGTGCAACACGAGGACTTCCCAGGAGGTCACCCATCCTTGTACTACTCTCGCCCAAGCACTCTTAACTGCGGAGTTCTGATTGGATCCGGTCCATTGGTGCTGGTGTGGTTGCACCCTGAATCTGGGGGGCAACGACATCGACTCATGTGCGCGCATAGCATTTTCTCCAATACCATATTGATCAAACACGAGACCCTTTCAACTCGTCATCACCGGTCCAATGTCTGGCCGTGCATTCCAGCAACACATAGTGAAAATTCTTAAGTTGTCTTGTGCTAATATTTTCGCAAGAGAAAGAGGTAAGAGAGCCACTCGGTGGGACCCAACCGTACAAAACATGCTTTTGACAATTTTAAGTCGACACTTTGTGCGAGCACAGGGATTCCTGAAGCGATCGCGTAAATTACATTTCAAAGAAAAAGTAAAAACGTGGGGTGCAACACGAGCACTTCTCAGGAGGTCACCCATCCTAGTACTACTCTAGCCATAGCACGCTTAACTGCGAAGTTCGGATGGGATCCGGTGCATTAGTGTTGGTGTGGTCGCAACCTGAATCTGTGTTGCAACGACACCGACTCATGTGCACGCAAAGCATTTTCCCCGATACCATAATGATCAAACACGAGACCCTTTCAACTCGTCATCACCGGTCCAATGTCTGGCCATGCATTCCGGCAACACATAGTGAAAATTCTTGAGTTGTCTTGTGCTAATATTTTGGCAAGAGAAAGAGGTAAGAGAGCCACTCGGTGGGACCCAACCGTACAAAACATGCTTTTCACAATTTCAAGTCGACGCTTTGTGCGAGCGCAGGGATTCCTGACGCGACCGTGTAAATTAGATTTGAAAGAAAAAGTAAAAACGAGGGGTACAACACGAGGACTTCCCAGGAGGTCACCCATCCAAGTACCACTCTCGCCCAAGCACGCTTAACTGCGGTGTTCTGATGGGATCCGATGCATTAGTGTTGGTGTGGTCGCACCCTGAATCGGTAGGGCAACGACACCGACTCATGTGCACGCAAAGTATTTTGCCCAATACCATAATGATCAAACACGAGACCCTTTCAACTCGTCATCACCGATCCAATGTCTGGCCATGCATTCCGGCAACACATAGTGAAAATTGTTGAGTTGTCTTGTACTAAAAATTTGGCAAGAGAAAGAGGTAAGAGAGCCACTCGGTGGGACCCAACCGTACAAAACATGCTTTTGACAATTTCAAGTCGACCCTTTATGCAAGCCCAGGGATTCCTGAAGCGACCGTGTAAATTGGATTTCAAAGAAAAAGTAAAAACGAGGGGTGCAACACGAGGACTTCCCAGGAGGTCACCCATCCTAGTACTACTCTCGCCCACGCACGCTTAACTATGGAGTTCTGATGGGATCTGGTGCATTAGTGCCGGTGTGGTCGCACCCTAAATTTGCGGGGCAACAACACCGGCTCATGTGCTCGCAAAGCATTTTCCCCGATACCATAATAATGAAACACGAGACCCTTTCAACTCGTCATCAACGGTCCAATGTCTGGCCACGCATTCCGGCTACACATAGTGAAAATTGTTGAGTTGTCTTGTGCTAAAAATTTGGCAAGAGAAAGAGGTAAGAGAGCCACTCGGTGGGACCCAACCGTACAAAACATGCTTTTGACAATTTCAAGTTGACGCTTTGTGCGGGCCCAAGGATTTCTGAAGCGACCGTCTAAATGAGATTTCAATGAAAAAGTAAAAAGGAGGGGTGCAACACGGGGACTTCCAAGGAGGTCACCCATCCTAGTACTACTCTAGCCCAAGCACGCTTAGCTGCGGAGTTCTGAGGGGATCCAGTGCATTAGTGCTGGTGTGGTCGTACACTAAATCTGTGTGGCAACAACACCGACTCATGTGTACACATAGCATTCTCCCCGATACGATAATCATCAAACGTGAGACCCTTTCAACTCGTTATCACCGCTCCAATGTCTGGCCATGCATTCCGGCAACCCATAGTGACAATTCTTGAGTTGTCTTGTGCTAAAAATTTGGCAAGAGAAAGACGTCAGAGAGCCACTCAGTGGGACACAACCGTACAAAACATGCTTTTGACAATTTAAAGTCGACGCATTGTGTGATCCCAGGGATTCATGAAGCGACAGTGTAAATTATATTTCAAGGAAAAATTAAAAATGAGGGGTGCAACACGAGGACTTCCCAGGAGGTCACCCATCCTAGTACTACTCTCGCCCAAGCACGCTTAGCTGCAGAGTTCTGATGGGATCCGGTGCATTAGTGCTGGTGTGGTCGCACGCTGAATCTGTGGGGCAACGACAGCAACTCATGTGCACGCAAAGCATTTTCCCCGATACCATAATGATCAAACACGAGACCCTTTCAACTCGTCATCACTGGTCCAATGTCTGGCCATGCATTCCGGCAACACATAGTGAAAATTCTTGAGTTGTCTTGTGCTAATATTTTGGCAAGAGAAAGAGGTAAGAGAGCCACTCGGTGGGACCCAACCGTACAAAACATGCTTTTGACAATTTCAAGTCGACGCTTTATGCGAGCCCAGGGATTCCTGAAGCGACCGTGTAAATTAGATTTCAAAGAAAAAGTAAAAACGAGGGGTGCAACACGAGGACTTCCCAGGAGGTCACCCATCCTAGTACTACTCTCGCCCAAGCACGCTTAACTGCGGAGTTCTGATGGGATCCGGTGCATTAGTGCTGGTGTGGTCGCACCCTGAATTTGTGGGGCAACGACACCGACTCATGTGCACGCAAAGCATTTTCCCTATACCATAATGATCAAACACGAGACCCTTTCAACTCGTCATCACCGGTCCAATGTCTGGCCATGCATTGCGGCTACACATAGTGAAAATTCTTGAGTTGTCTTGTGCTAATATTTTGGCAAGAGAAAGAGGTAAGAGAGCCACTCGGTGGGACCCAACCGTACAAAACATGCTTTTGACAATTTTAAGTCGACGCTTTATAAGACCCAGGGATTCCTGAAGCGACCGTGTAAATTAGATTTCAAAGAAAAAGTAAAAACGAGGGGTGCAACACGAGGACTTCCCAGGAGGTCACCCATCCTAGTACTACTCTCGCCCAAGCACGCTTAACTGCGGAGTTCTGATGGGATCCGGTGCATTAGTGTTGGTGTGGTCGCACCCTGGATACGTGGGGCAACGACATTGACTCATGTGCACGCAAAGCATTTTCCCCGATACCATAATGATCAAACACGAGACCCTTTCAACTCGTCATCACCGGTCCAATGTCTGGCCATGCATTCTGGCAACACATAGTGAAAATTCTTGAGTTGTCTTGTGCTAAAAATTTGGCAAGAGAAAGAGGTAAGAGAGCCACTCGGTGGGACCCAACCGTACAAAACATGCTTTTGACAATTTCAAGTCGACGCTTTGCGGGATCCCAGGGATTCATGAAGCGACCGTGTAAATTAGATTTCAAAGAAAAAGTAAAAAGGAGGGGTGCAACACGAGGACTTCCAAGGAGGTCACCCATCCTAGTACTACTCTCGCCCAAGCACGCGTAACTTCGGAGTTCTGATGGGATCCGGTGCATTAGTGCTGGTGTGGTCGCACACTAAATCGGTGGGGCAACGACACCAACTCATGTGCGCGAAAAGCATTTTCCCCGATACCATAATGATCAAACACGAGACCCTTTCAACTCGTCATCACCGGTCCAATGTCTGGCCATGCATTCCGGCAACACATAGTGAAAATTCTTGAGTTGTCTTGTGCTAATATTTTGGCAAGAGAAAGAGGTAAGAGAGCCACTCGGTGGGACCCAACCGTACAAAACATGCTTTTGACAATTTCAAGTCGACGCTTTGTGCGGGCCCAAGGATTCATGAAGCGACCGTGTAAATTAGATTTCAAAGAAAAAGTAAAAATGAGGGGTGCAACACGAGGACTTCCCAGGAGGTCACCCATCCTAGTACTACTCTCGCCCAAGCACGCTTAACTGCAGAGTTCTGATGGGATCCGGTGCATTAGTGTTGGTGTGGTCGCACCCTGAATCTGTGGGGCAACGACACCGTCTCATGTGCACGCAAAGCATTTTCCCCGATACCATAATGATCAAACACGAGACCCTTTCAACTCGTCATCACCGGTCCAATGTCTGGCCATGCATTCCGGCAACACATAGTGAAAATTCTTGAGTTGTCTTGTGCTAAAAATTTGGCAAGAGAAAGAGGTAAGAGAGCCACTCGGTGGGACCCAACCGTACAAAACATGCTTTTGACAATTTCAAGTCGACGCTTTGTGCGAGCCCAGGGATTCCTGAAGCGACCGTGTAAATTAGATTTCAAAGAAAAAGTAAAAACGAGGGGTGCAACACGAGGACTTCCCAGGAGGTCACCCATCCTAGTACTACTCTCGCCCAAGCACGCTTAACTGCGGAGTTCTGATGGGATCCGGTGCATTAGTGCTGGTGTGGTCGCACACTAAATCTGTGGGGCAACGACACCAACTCATGTGCACGCAAAGCATTTTCCCCGATACCATAATGATCAAACACGAGACCCTTTCAACTCGTCATCACCGGTCCAATGTCTGGCCATGCATTCCGGCAACACATAGTGAAAATTCTTGAGTTGTCTTGTGCTAAAAATTTGGCAAGAGAAAGAGGTAAGAGAGCCACTCGGTGGGACCCAACCGTACAAAACATGCTTTTGACAATTTCAAGTCGACGCTTTGTGGGATCTCAGGGATTCATGAAGCGACCGTGTAAATTAGATTTCAAAGAAAAAGTAAAAAGGAGGGGTGCAACACGAGGACTTCCCAGGAGGTCACCCATCCTAGTACTACTCTCGCCCAAGCACGCTTAACTGCGGAGTTCTGATGGGATCCGGTGCATTAGTGCTGGTGTGGTCGCACCCTAAATTTGTGGGGCAACGACACAGACTCATGTGCACGCAAAGCATTTTCCCCGATACCATAATGATCAAACACGAGACCCTTTCAACTCGTCATCACCGCTCCAATGTATGGCCATCCATTCTGGCAACACATAGTGAAAATTCTTGAGTTGTCTTGTGCTAATATTTTGGCAAGAGAAAGAGGTAAGAGAGCCACTCGGTGGGACCCAACCGTACAAAACATGCTTTTGACAATTTCAAGTCGACGCTTTATGCGAGCCCAGGCATTCCTGAAGCGACCGTGTAAATTAGATTTCAAAGAAAATGTAAAAACGAGGGGTGCAACACGAGGACTTCCAAAGAGGTCACCCATCCTAGTACTACTCTCGCCCAAGCACGCTTAACTGCGGAGTTCTGATGGGATCCGGTGCATTAGTGCTAGTGTGGTCGCACACTAAATCTGTGGGGCAACGACACCAACTCATGTGCACGCAAAGCATTTTCCCCGATACCATAATGATCAAACACGAGACCCTTTCAACTCGTCATCACCGGTCCGATCTCTGGCCATGCATTCGGCAGCACATAGTGACAATTCTTGAGTTGTCTTGTGCCAAAAATTTGGCAAGAGAAAGAGGTAAGAGAGCCACTCGGTGGGACCCAACCGTACAAAACATGCTTTTGACAATTTCGAGTCGACGCTTTGCGGGATCCGAGGTATTCATGAAGCGACCGTGTTAATTAGATTTCAAAGAAAAAGTAAAAAGGCGGTGTGCAACACATGGACTTCCCTGGAGGTCACCCATCCTAGTACTACTCTCGCCCAAGCACGCTTAACTGCGGAGTTCTGATGGGATCCGGTGCATTATTGCTGGTGTGGTCGCACCCTGAATCTGTGGGGCAACGACATCGACTCATGTGCACGCAAAGCATTTTCCCCGATACCATAATGATCAAACACGAGACCCTTTCAACTCGTCATCACCGGTCCAATGTCTGGCCATGCATTCCGGCAACACATAGTGAAAATTCTTGAGTTGTCTTGTGCTAATATTTTAGCAAGAGAAAGAGGTAAGAGAGCCACTCGGTGGGACCCAACCGTACAAAACATGCTTTTGACAATTTCAAGTCGACGCTTTGTGCGAGCCCAGTGATTCCTAAAGCGACCGTGTAAATTAGATTTCAAAGAAAAAGTAAAAACGAGGGGTGCAACACGAGGACTTCCCAGGAGGTCACCCTTCCTAGTACTACTCTCGCCCAAGCACGCTTAACTGCGGAGTTCTGATGGGATCCGGTGCATTAGTGCTGGTGTGGTCGCACCCGGAATCTGTGTGGCAACGACATCGACTCATGTGCACGCAAAGCATTTTCCCCGATACCATAATGATCAAACACGAGACCCTTTCAACTCGTCATCACCGGTCCAATGTCTGGCCATGCATTTCGGCAACACATAGTGAAAATTCTTGAGTTGTCTTGTGCTAAAAATTTGGCAAGAGAAAGAGGTAAGAGAGCCACTCGGTGGGACCCAACCGTACAAAACATGCTTTTGACAATTTCAAGTCGACGCTTTGCGGGATCCCAGGGATTCATGAAGCGACCGTGTAAATTAGATTTCAAAGAAAAAGTAGAAAGGTGGGGTGCAACACGAGGACTTCCCAGGAGGTCACCCATCTGAGTACTACTCTCGCCCAAGCACGCTAAACTGCGGAGTTCTGATGGGATCCGGTGCATTATTGCTGGTGTGGTCACACCCTGAATTTGTGGGGCAACGACACCGGCTCATGTGCACCCAAAGCATTTTCCCAAATACCATAATGATCAAACACGAGACCCTTTCAACTCGTCATCACCGGTCCAATGTCTGGCCATGCATTTCGGCAACACATAGTGAAAATTCTTGAGTTGTCTTGTGCTAATATTTTAGCAAGAGAAAGAGGTAAGAGAGCCACTCGGTGAGACCCAATCGTACAAAACATGCTTTTGACAATTTCAAGTCGACGCTTTGTGGGAGCCCAGGGATTCATGAAGCGACCGTGTAAATTAGATTTCAAAGAAAAAGTAAAAAGGAGGGGTGCAACACGAGGACTTCCCAGGAGGTCACCCACCCTAGTACTACTCTCGCCGAAGCATGTTTAACTGAGGAATTCTGATGGGATCTGGTGCATTAGTGCTGGTGTGGTCGCACCCTGAATCTGTGGGGCAACGACACCGACTCATGTGCACGCAAAGCATTTTCCTCGATACCATAATGATCAAACACGAGACCCTTTCAACTCGTCATCACCGGTCCAATGTCTGGCCATGCATTTCGGCAACACATAGTGAAAATTCTTGAGTTGTCTTGTGCTAAAAATTTGGCAAGAGAAAGAGGTAAGAGAGCCACTCGGTGGGACCCAACCGTACAAAACATGCTTTTGACAATTTTAAGTCGACGCTTTATGCGAGCCCAGGGATTCCTGAAGCGACCATGTAAATTAGATTTCAAAGAAAAAGTAAAAACGAGGGGTGCAACACGAGGACTTCCCAGGAGGTCACCCATCCTAGTACTACTCTCGCCCAAGCACGCTTAACTACGGAGTTCTGATGGGATCCGGTGCATTAGTGCTGGTGTGGTCGCACACAAAATCTGTGGGGCAACGACACCGACTCATGTGCACGCAAAGCATTTTCCCCGATACCATAATGATCAAACACGAGACCCTTTCAACTCGTCATCACCGGTCCAATGTCTGGCCATGCATTCCGGCAACACATAGTGAAAATTCTTGAGTTGTCTTGTGCTAATATTTTGGCAAGAGAAAGAGGTAAGAGAGCCACTCGGTGGGACCCAACCGTACAAAACATGCTTTTGACAATTTCAAGTCGACGCTTTGTGCGGGCCCAAGGATTTCTGAACCGACCGTGTAAATTACATTTCAAAGAAAAATTAAAAACGTGGGGTGCAACACAAGGACTTCCCAGGAGGTCACCCTTCCTAGTACTACTCTCGCCCAAGCACGCTTAACTGCGGAGTTCTGATGAGATCCGGTGCATTAGTTCTGGTGTGGTCTCACCCTGAATCTGTGGGGCAACGACATCGACTCATGTGCACGCAAAGCATTTTCCCCGATACCATAATGATCAAACACGAGACCCTTTCAACTCGTCATCACCGGTCCAATGTCTGGCCATGCATTCCGGCAACACATAGTGAAAATTCTTGAGTTGTCTTGTGCTAATATTTTGGGAAGAGAAAGAGGTAAGAGAGCCACTCGGTGGGACCCAACCGTACAAAACATGGTTTTGACAATTTTAAGTCGACGCTTTCTGCGAGCCCAGGGATTCCTGAAGCGACCGTGTAAATTAGATTTCAACGAAAAAGTAAAAAGGAGGGGTGCAACACAAGGACTTCCAGGAGGTCACCCATCCTAGTACTACTCTCGCCCAAGCACGCTTAATTGCAGAGTTCTACTGGGATCTGGTGCATTAGTCTTTGGTGTGGTCGCACCACGAATACGTGGGGCAACGACAGACTCATGTGCACGCAAAGCATTTTCCCAGATACCATAATGATCAAACACGAGACCCTTTCAACTCGTCATCACTTAGGTCCAATGTCCAGCCATGCATTCCGGCAACACATAGTGAAAATTCTTGAGTTGTCTTGTGCTAATATTTTGGCATGAGAAAGAGGTAAGAGAGCCACTCGGTGGGACCCAACCGTACAAAACAAGCTTTTGACAATTTCAAGTCGACGCTTTGTGCGAGCCCAGGCAGTTTTGCGGGGACCGTGTAAATTAGATTTCAAAGAAAAAGTAAAAACGAGGGGTGCAACACGAGGAGGTCACCCTTCCTAATACTACTCTCGCCCAAGCACGCTTCACTTCGAAGTTCTGATGGGATCCGGTGCATTAGTGCTGGTGTGGTCGCACCCTGGACCTGTGGGGCAACGACATTGACTCATGTGCACGCAAAGCATTTTCCCCGATACCATAATGATCAAACACGAGACCCTTTCAACTCGTCATCACCGGTCCAATGTCTGGCCATGCATTCCGGCAACACATAGTGAAAATTCTTGAGTTGTCTTGTGCTAATATTTTAGCAAGAGAAAGAGGTAAGAGAGCCACTCGGTGGGACCCAACCGTACAAAACATGCTTTTGACAATTTTAAGTCGACGCTTGGTTGGAGCCCAGGGATTCATGAAGCGACCGTATAAATTAGATTTCAAAGAAAAAGTAAAAACGAGGGGTGCAACAAGAGGACTTCCCTGGAGGTCACCCATCCTAGTACTACTCTCGCCCAAGTACGCTTAACTGCGGAGTTTTGATGGGATCCGGTGCATTAGTGCTGGTGTGGTCGCACCCTGGATCTGTGGGGCAACGACACCGACTCATGTGCACGCAAAGCATTTTCCCCGATACCATAATGATCAAACACGAGACCCTTTCAACTCGTCATCACCGGTCCAATGTCTGGCCATGCATTTCGGCAACACATAGTGAAAATTCTTGAGTTGTCTTGTGCTAAAAATTTGGCAAGAGAAAGAGGTAAGAGAGCCACTCGGTGGGACCCAACCGTACAAAACATGCTTTTGACAATTTCAAGTCGACGCTTTGCGGGATCCCAGGGATTCATGAAGCGACCGTGTAAATTAGATTTCAAAGAAAAAGTAAAAAGGAGGGGTGCAACACGAGGACTTCCGAGGAGGTCACCCATCCCAGTACTATTCTCGCGCAAGCACGCTTAACTGCGGAGTTCTGATGGGATCGGTGCATTAGTGCTGGTGTGGTCGGACCGCGAATATGTGGGGCAACGACACCAACTCATGTGCACGCAAAGCATTTTCCCCGATACCATAATGATCAAACACGAGACCCTTTCAACTCGTCATCACCGGTCCAATGTCTGGCCATGCATTCCGGCAACACATAGTGAAAATTCTTGAGTTGTCTTGTGCTAATATTTTGGCAAGAGAAAGAGGTAAGAGAGCCACTCGGTGGGACCCAACCGTACAAAACATGCTTTTGACAATTTCAAGTCGACGCTTTATGCGAGCCCAGGGATTCCTGAAGTGACCGTGTAAATTAGATTTCAAAGAAAAAGTAAAAACGAGGGGTGCAACACGAGGACTTCCCAGGAGGTCACACATCCTAGTACTACTCTCGCCCAAGCACGCTTAACTGCGGAGTTACGTTGGGATCGGGTGCGTTAGTGGAGGTGTGGTCGCACCCTGCATCTATGGGGCAACGACACCGACTCATGTGCACGCAAAGCATTTTCCCTGATACCATAATGATCAAACACGAGACCCTTTCAACTCGTCATCACCGGTCCAATGTCTGGCCATGCATTCCGGCAACACATAGTGAAAATTCTTGAGTTGTCTTGTGCTAATATTTTGGCAAGAGAAAGAGGTAAGAGAGCCACTCGGTGGGACCCAACCGTACAAAACATGCTTTTGACAATTTCAAGTCGACGCTTTGTGCGAGCCCAGGGATTCATGAAGCGACCGTGTAAATTAGATTTCAAAGAAAAAGTAAAAAGGAGGGGTGCAACACGAGGACTTCCCAGGAGGTCACCCATCCTAGTACTACTCTCGCCCAAGCACGCTTAACTGCGGAGTTACGTTGGGATCGGGTGCGTTAGTCTTTGGTGTGGTCGCACCAGATACGTGGGGCAACGACACCGACTCATGTGCACGCAAAGCATTTTCCCTGATACCATAATGATCAAACACGAGACCCTTTCAACTCGTCATCACCGGTCCAATGTCTGGCCATGCATTCTGGCAACACATAGTGAAAATTCTTGAGTTGTCTTGTGCTAAAAATTTGGCAAGAGAAAGAGGTAAGAGAGCCACTCGGTGGACCCAACCGTACAAAACATGCTTTTGACAATTTCAAGTCGACGCTTTGCGGGATCCCTGGCATTCATGAAGCGACCGTGTAAATTAGATTTCAAAGAAAAAGTAAAAAGGTGGGGTGCAACACGAGGACTTCCCAGGAGGTCACCTATCTGATTACTACTCTCGCCCAAGCACGCTAAACTGCGGAGTTCTGATGGGATCCGATGCATTAGTGCTGGTGTGGTCGCACCCTGAATCTGTGGGGCAACGACACCAACTCATGTGCACGCAAAGCATTTTCCCCGATACCATAATGATCAAACACGAGACCCTTTCAACTCGTCATCACCGGTCCAATGTCTGGCCATGCATTCGGCAGCACATAGTGAAAATTCTTGAGTTGTCTTGTGCTAATATTTTAGCAAGAGAAAGAGGTAAGAGAGCCACTCGGTGGGACCCAACCGTACAAAACATGCTTTTGACAATTTCAAGTCGACGCTTTGCGGGATCCCAGGGATTCATGAAGCGACCGTGTAAATTAGATTTCAAAGAAAAAGTAGAAAGGTGGGGTGCAACACGAGGACTTCCCCGGAGGTCACCCATCTGATTACTACTCTCGCCCAAGCACGCTAAACTGCGGAGTTCTGATGGGATCCGATGCATTAGTCTTTGGTGTGGTCGCACCACGAATACGTGGGGCAACGACACAAACTCATGTGCACGCAAAGCATTTTCCCCGATACCATAATGATCAAACACGAGACCCTTTCAACTCGTCATCACCGGTCCAATGTCTGGCCATGCATTCCGGCAACACATAGTGAAAATTCTTGAGTTGTCTTGTGCTAATATTTTGGCAAGAGAAAGAGGTAAGAGAGCCACTCGGTGGGACCCAACCGTACAAAACATGCTTTTGACAATTTCAAGTCGACGCTTTGTGGGAGCCCAGGGATTCATGAAGCGACCGTGTAAATTAGATTTCAAAGAAAAAGTAAAAAGGAGGGGTGCAACACGAGGACTTCCCAGGAGGTCACCCATCCTAGTACTACTCTCGCCCAAGCACGCTTAACTGCGGAGTTCTGATGGGATCCGGTGCGTCAGCGCTGGTGTGGTCGCACCCTGAATTTGTGGGGCAACGACACCGGCTCATGTGCACCCAAAGCATTTTCCCAAATACCATAGTGATCAAACACGAGACCCTTCCGACTCGTCATCACCGGTCCAATGTCTGGCCATGCATTCCGGCAACCCATACTGAAAATTCTTGAGTTGTCTTGTGCTAATATTTTAGCAAGAGAAAGAGGTAAGAGAGCCACTCGGTGAGACCCAACCGTACAAAACATGCTTTTGACAATTTCAAGTCGACGCTTTGTGGGAGCCCAGGGATTCATGAAGCGACCGTGTAAATTAGATTTCAAAGAAAAAGTAAAAAGGAGGGGTGCAACACGAGGACTTCTCAGGAGGTCACCCATCCTAGTACTACTCTCGCCGACACATGCTTAACTGCGGAGTTCTGATGGGATCCGGTGCATTAGTGCTGGTGTGGTCGCACCCTGAATCTGTGGGGCAACGACACCGACTCATGTGCACGCAAAGCATTTTCCCCGATACCATAATGATCAAACACGAGACCCTTTCAACTCGTCATCACCGGTCCAATGTCTGGCCATGCATTTCGGCAACACATAGTGAAAATTCTTGAGTTGTCTTGTGCTAATATTTTGGCAAGAGAAAGAGGTAAGAGAGCCACTCGGTGGGACCCAACCGTACAAAACATGCTTTTGACAATTTCAAGTCGACGCTTTGTGCGGGATCCCAGGGATTCATGAAGCGACCGTGTAAATTAGATTTCAAAGAAAAAGTAAAAAGGAGGGGTGCAACACGAGGACTTCCCAGGAGGTCACCCATCCTAGTACTACTCTCGCCCAAGCACGCTTAACTGCGGAGTTCTGATGGGATCCGGTGCATTAGTGCTGGTGTGGTCGCACCACGCATCTGTGGGGCAACGACACTGACTCATGTGCACGCAAAGCATTTTCCCCGATACCATAATGATCAAACACGAGACCCTTTCAACTCGTCATCACCGGTCCAATGTCCGGCCATGCATTCCGGCAACACATAGTGAAAATTCTTGAGTTGTCTTGTGCTAATATTTTGGCAAGAGAAAGAGGTAAGAGAGCCACTCGGTGGGACCCAACCGTACAAAACATGCTTTTGACAATTTCAAGTCGACGCTTTGTGCGGGCCTAAGGATTTCTGAAGCGACCGTGTAAATTAGATTTCAAAGAAAAAGTAAAAAGGAGGGGTGCAACACGAGGACTTCCCAGGAGGTCACCCATCCGAGTACTACTCTCGCCCAAGCACGCTTAACTGCGGTGTTCTGATGGGATCTGGTGCATTAGTGCTAGTGTGGTCGCACCCTGGATACGTGGGGCAACGACATTGACTCATGTGCACGCAAAGCATTTTTCCTGATACTGTAATGATCAAACACGAGACCCTTTCAACTCGTCATCACCGGTCCAATGTATGACCATGCATTCCGGCAAACACATAGTGAAAATTCTTGAGTTGTCTTGTGCTAATATTTTGGCAAGAGAAAGAGGTAAGAGAGCCACTCGGTGGGACCCAACCATACAAAACATGCTTTTGACAATTTCAAGTCGACGCTTTGTGGGAGCCCAGGGATTCATGAAGCGACCGTGTAAATTAGATTTCAAAGAAAAAGTAAAAAGGAGGGGTGCAACACGAGGACTTCCCAGGAGGTCACCCATCCTAGTACTACTCTCACCCAAGCACGCTTAACTGCGGAGTTCTGATGGGATCCGGTGCATTAGTGCTGGTGTGGTCGCACCATGAATACGTGGGGCAACGACAGAGCTCATGTGCACGCAAAGCATTTTCCCGATACCCTAATGATCAAACATGAGACCCTTTCAACTCGTCATCAGGTCCAATGTACGGCCATGCATTCTGGCAACACATAGTGAAAATTCTTGAGTTGTCTTGTGCTAATATTTTGGCAAGAGAAAGAGGTAAGAGAGCCACTCGGTGGGACCCAACCGTACAAATCATGCTTTTGACAATTTCAAGTCGACCCTTTGTGCGGGCCCAAGGATTCACGAAGCGACCGTGTAAATTAGATTTCAAAGAAAAAGTAAAAAGGAGGGGTGCAACACAAGGACATCCCACGAGGTCACCCATCCTAGTACTACTCTCGCCCAAGCACGCGTAACTTCGGAGTTCTGATGGGATGCGGTGCATTAGTGCTGGTGTGGTCGCACCACGAATACGTGGGGCAACGACACCAACTCATGTGCGCGAAAAGCATTTTCCCCGATACCATAGTGATCAAACACGAGACCCTTTCAACTCGTCATCACCGGTCCAATGTGTGGCCATGCATTCCGGCAACACATAGTGAAAATTTTTGAGTTGTCTTGTGCTAATATTTTGGCAAGAGAAAGAGGTAAGAGAGCCACTCGGTCGGAACCAACCGTACAAAACATGCTTTAGACAATTTTAAAGTCGACGCTTTTTGCGAGCCCAGGGATTCCTGAAACGATCGTGTAAATTAGATTTCAAAGAAAATGCAAAAAGGTGGGGTGCAACACGAGGACTTCCCTCGAGGTCACCCATCCTAGTGCAACTCTCGCCCAAGCACCCATAAGCTGCGGAGTTACGATGGGATCAGGTGCATTAGTCTTTGGTGTGATCGCACCCTAAATCTGTGAGGCAACGACATCGACTCATGTGCACGCAAAGCATTTTCTCCGATACCATAATGATCAAACACGAGGCCCTTTCAACTCGTCATCACAGGTCCAATGTCTGGCCATCCATTCCGGCAACACATAATGAAAATTCTTGAGTTGTCTTGTGCTAATATTTTAGCAAGAGAAAGAGGTAAGAGAGCCACTCGGTGGGACCCAACCGTACAAAACATGCTTTTGACAATTTCAAGTCAACGCTTTGTGCGAGCCCAGTGATTCCTAAAGCGACCATGTAAATTAGATTTCAAAGAAAAAGTAAAAACGAGGGGTGCAACACGAGGACTTCCCGGGAGGTCACCCTTCCTAGTAATACTCTCGCCCAAGCACGCTTAACTGCGGAGTTCTGATGGGATCCGGTGCATTAGTGCTGGTGTGGTCGCACACTGGAATTTGTGGGGCAACGACACCGGCTCATGTGTACCCAAAGCATTTTCCCAAATACCACAATGATCAAACAAGAGACCCTTTCAACTCATCATCATCGGTCCAATGTCTGGCCATGCATTCCGGCAACACATAGTCAAAATTCTTGAGTTGTCTTGTGCTAATATTTTAGCAAGAGAAAGAGGTAAGAGAGCCACTCGGTGGGACCAAACCGTGCAAAACATGCTTTTGACAATTTCAAGTCGACGCTTTGTGCGAGCCCAGGGATTCATGATGCGACCGTGTAAATTAGATTTCAAAGAAAAAGTAAAAAGGAGGGGTGCAACACGAGGACTTCCCAGGAGGTCACCCATCCTAGTACTACTCTCGCCCAAGCACGCTTAAGCGGAGTTACGATGGGATCCGGTGCATTAGTTTTGGTGTGGTCGCACCACGAATACGTGGGGCAACGACAACGACTCATGTGCACGCAAAGCATTTTCACAGATACCATAATGATCAAACACGAGACCCTTTCAACTCGTCATCACCGGTCCAATGTGTGGCCATGCATTTTGCAACACATAGTGAAAATTCTTGAGTTGTCTTGTGCTAAAAATTTGGCAAGAGAAAGAGGTAAGACAGCCACTCGGTGGAACCCAACCGCACAAAACATGTTTTTGACAATTTCAAGTCGATGCTTTGTGCGAGCCCTGCGATTCATGAAGCGACCGTGTAAATTCGATTTCAAAGAAAAAGTAAAAAGGAGGGGTGCAACACGAGGACTTCCCAGGAGGTCACCCATCCTAGTACTACT
Source organism: Warburgia ugandensis (assembly GCA_035236585.1). NCBI lineage: Eukaryota > Viridiplantae > Streptophyta > Magnoliopsida > Canellales > Canellaceae > Warburgia > Warburgia ugandensis. The sequence continues at coordinate 76,240,423 of CP141129.1, read as the reverse complement.
CTCGCCCAAGCACGCTTACCTGCGGAGTTTTGATGGGATCCGGTGCATTAGTGCTGGTGTGGTCGCACCACGAATACGTGGGGCAACGACAGAGCTCATGTGCACGCAAAGCATTTTCCCGATACCATAATGATCAAACACGAGACCCTTTCAACTCGTCATCAGGTCCAATGTCCGGCCGTGCATTCCGGCAACACATAGTGAAAATTCTTGAGTTGTACTGTGCTAATATTTTGGCAAGAGAAAGAGGTAAGAGAGCCACTCGGTGGGACCCAACCGTACAAAACATGCTTTTGACAATTTCTAGTTGATGCTTTGAACGAGCCAGGGATTCATGAAGCGTCCGTGTAAATTAAATTTCACACAAAAAGTAAAAAGGAGGGGTGCAACACGAGGACATCCTAGGAGGTCACCCATCGTAGTACTACTCTCGCCAAAGCACGCTTAGCTGCAGAGTTCTGATGGGATCCGGTGCATAAGTGCTGGTGTGATCGCACCACGAATACGTGGGGCAACGACAGAGCTCATGTGCACGCAAAGCATTTTTCCTGATACTGTAATGATCAAACACGAGACCCTTTCAACTCGTCATCACCGGTCCAATGTATGAACATGCATTCTGGCAAACACATAGTGAAAATTCTTGAGTTGTCTTGTGCTAATATTTTGGCAAGAGAAAGAGGTAAGAGAGCCACTCGGTGGGACCCAACCGTACAAAACATGCTTTTGACAATTTCAAGTCGACGCTTTGTGGGAGCCCAGGGATTCATGAAGCGACCGTGTAAATTAGATTTCAAAGAAAAAGTAAAAAGGAGGGGTGCAACACGAGGACTTCCTAGGAGGTCACCCATCCTAGTACTACTCTCGCCCAAGCACGCTTAACTGCGGAGTTCTGATGGGATCCGGAGCATTAGTGGTGCTGTGGTCGCAACAAGAATCTGTAGGGCAACGACATCCACTCATGTGCACGCAAAGCATTTTCCCCGATACCATAATGATCAAACACGAGACCCTTTCAACTCGTCATCACCGGTCCAATGTCTGGCCATGCATTCCAGCAACACATAGTGAAAATTCTTGAGTTGTCTGGTGCTAATATTTTAGCAAGAGAAAGTGTAAAAGAGCACTCGGCGGGACCCAACCGTACAAAACATGCTTTTGACAATTTCAAGTCGACGCTTTGTGCGGGCCCAAGGATTTCTGATGCGACTGTGTAAATTAGATTTCAAAGAAAATGTAAAAAGGAGGGGTGCAACACGAGGACTTCCCAGGAGGTCACCCATCCCTGTCCTACATTCGCCCAAGCACGCTTTACTGCGGAGTTCTGATCGGATCCGGTGCATTAGTGCTGGTGTAGTCGCACCCTGAATCTGTGGGGCAACGACAGAGCTCATGTGCACGCAAAGCATTTTCCCGGATACCATAATGTTCAGACACGAGACCCTTTCAACTCGTCATCACCGGTCCAATGTATGGTCATGCATTCCGGCAATATATAGTGAAAATTTTGTAGTTGTCTTGTGCTAATATTTTGGCAAGAGAAAGAGGTAAGAGAGCCACTCGGTGAGAACCAACCGTACAAAACATGGTTTTGTAAATTTCAAGTCGATGCTTTGCGGGATCCCAAGGATTCAAGAAGCGACCGTGTAAATTAGATTTCAAAGAAAAAGTAAAAAGGAGGGGTGCAACACGAGGACTTCCCAGGAGGTCACCCATCCTAGTACTACTCTCGCCCAAGCACGCTTAACTGCGAAGTTCTGATGGGATCCGGTGCATTAGTGCTAGTGTTGTCGCACCCAGAATACGTGGGGCAACGACACCGCTCATGTGCACGCAAAGCATTTTCCCCGATACCATAATGATCAAACACGAGACCCTTTCAACTCGTCATCACCGGTCCAATGTCTGGCCATGCATTTCGGCAACACATAGTGAAAATTCTTGAGTTGTCTTGTGCTAATATTTTGGCAAGAGAAAGAGGTAAGAGAGCCACTCGGTGGGACCCAACCGTACAAAACATGCTTTTGACAATTTCAAGTCGACGCTTTGTGCGGGCCCAAGGATTCCTTAAGCAACCGTGTAAATTAGATTTCAAAGAAAAAGTAAAAACGAGGGATGTAACACGAGGACTTCCCAAGAGGTGACCCATTCTAGTACTACTCTCGCCCAACTACGCTTAACTGCGGACTTCTGATGGGATCCGGTGCATTAGTGCTGGTGTGGTCGCACCATGAATCTGTGGGGCAACGACACAACTCATGTGCACGCAAAGCATTTTCCCCGATACCATAATGATCAAACACGAGACCCTTTCAACTCGTCATCACCGGTCCAATGTCTGGCCATGCATTTCGGCAACACAGTGAAAATTCTAGAGTTGTCTTGTGCTAATATTTTGGCAAGAGAAAGAGGTAAGAGAGCCACTCGGTGGGACCCAACCGTACAAAACATGCTTTTGACAATTTCAAGTCGATGCTTTGTGCGAGCCCAGGGATTCTTGAAGCGACCGTGTACATTAGATTTCAAAGAAAAAGTAAAAATGTGGGGTGCAACACGAGGACTTTCAGGAGGTCACCCATCCTAATACTACTCTCACTGAAGCACGCTTAACTGCAGAGTTCTAATGGGATCTGGTGCATTAGTGCTGGTGTGGTCGCACCACGAATACGTGGGGCAACGACAGAGCTCATGTGCACGCAAAGCGTTTTCCCTGATACCGTAATGATCAAAGACGAGACCCTTTCAACTCGTCATCACTTAGGTCCAATGTCTGGCCATGCATTCCGACAACACATAGTGAAAATTCTTGAGTTGTCTTGTGCTAATATTTTGGAAAGAGAAAGAGGCAAGAGAGCCACTCGGTGGGACCCAACCGTACAAAACATGCTTTTGACAATTTCAAGTCGACGCTTTGTGCGGGCCCAAGGATTTCTGAAGCGACCGTGTAAATTAGATTTCAAAGATAAGTAAAAAGGAGGGGTGCAACACAAGGACTTCCACGGAGGTCACCCATGCGAGTACTACTCTCGCCCAAGTACGCTTAACTGCGGAGTTCTGATGGGATCCGGTGCATTAGTTCTGGTGTGGTCGCACCCTGAATCTGTGGGGCAACGGCACCGACTCATGTGCACGGAAAGCATTTTGCCTGATACTATAATGATCAAACACGAGACCCTTTCAACTCGTCATCAGGTCCAATGTACGGCCATGCATTATGGCAACACATAGTGAAAATTCTTGACTTGTCTTGTGCTAATATTTTGGCAAGAGAAAGAGGTAAGAAAGCCACTCGGTGGGACCCAACCGTACAAAACATGCTTTTGACAATTTCAAGTCGACGCTTTGTGCGGTCCAAGGATTTCTGAAGCGACCGTGTAAATTAGACTTCAAACAAAAAGTAAAAAGGAGGGGTACAACACGAGGACTTCCCAGGAGGTCATCCATCCTAGTACTACTCTCGCCCAACCACGCTTACCTGAGTTACGATGGGATCAGGTGCATTAGTCTTTGGTGTGGTCGCACCACGAATACGTGGGGCAACGACACCAGCTCATGTGCACGCAAAGCATTTTCCCCGATACCATAATGATCAAACACGAGACCCTTTCAACTCGTCATCACCGGTCCAATGTCTGGCCATGCATTCGGCAACACATAGTGAAAATTCTTGAGTTGTCTTGTGCTAATATTTTGGCAAGAGAAAGTGGTAAGAGAGCCACTCGGTGGGACCCAACCGTACAAATCATGCTTTTGACAATTTCAAGTCGACCCTTTGTGCGAGCCCAGGAATTCATGAAACGATCGTGTAAATTAGATTTCAAAGAAAAAGTAAAAAGGAGGGGTGCAACACGAGGACTTCCCACGAGGTCACCCATCCTAGTACTACTCTCGCCCAAGCACGCATAACTGCGGAGTTCTGATGGGATCCGGTGCCTTAGTGCTGGTGTGGTCGCACCACAGATACGTGGGGCAACGACAGAGCTCATGTGCACTCAAAGCATATTCCCTGATACCATAATCATCAAACACGAGACCCTTTTAACTCGTCGTCACCAGTCCAATGTCTGGCCATGCATTCCGGCAACACATAGTGAAAATTCTTGAGTTGTCTTGTGCTAATATTTTGGCAAGAGAAAGAGGTAAGAGAGCCACTCGGTGGGACCCAACCGTACAAAACATGCTTTTGACAATTTCAAGTCGACACTTTGTGCGGGCCGAGGATTCATGAAGCGGCCGTGTAAATTAGATTTCAAAGAAAAAGTAAAAAGGAGGGGTGCAACACGATGACTTCACAGGAGGTCACCCATCCGAGTACTACTCTCGCCCAAGCACGCTTAAGCTGCGGAGTTACGATGGGATCGGTGCATTAGTGCGGTGTGGTCGCACCACGATACGTGGGGCAACGACAGACTCATGTGCACGCAAAGCATTTTCCCGATACCATAATGATCAAACACGAGACCCTTTCAACTCGTCATCACCGTCCAATGTCTGGCCATGCATTCTGGCAACACATAGTGAAAATTCTTGAGTTGTCTTGTGCTAATATTTTGGCAAGAGAAGGAGGTAAGACAGCCACTCGGTGGGACCCAACCGTACAAAACATGCTTTTGATAATTTCAAGTCGACACTTTGTGCAAGCCCAGGATTCATGAAGCGGCCGTGTAAATTAGATTTCAAAGAAAAAGTAAAAAGGAGGGGTGCAACACGAGGACTTCCCGGAGGTCACCCATCCTAGTACTACTCTCGCCCAAGCACGCTTAAGCTGCGGAGTTACGATGGGATCAGGTGCATTAGTGCTTTGGTGTGGTCGCACCACGAATACGTGGGGCAACGACAGAGCTCATGTGCACGCAAAGCATTTTCCCCGATACCATAATGATCAAACACGAGACCCTTTCAACTCGTCATCACCGGTCCAATGTACGGCCATGCATTAGGCAACACATAGTGAAAATTCTTGAGTTGTCTTGTGCTAATATTTTGGCAAGAGAAAGAGGTAAGAGAGCCACTCGGTGGGACCCAACCGTACAAAACATGCTTTTGACAATTTCAAGTCGACACTTTGTGCGAGCCTGGGGATTCCTGAAGCGGCCGTGTAAATTAGATTTCAAAGAAAAAGTAAAAAGGAGGGGTGCAACACGAGGACTTCCCGAGGTCACCCATCCTAGTACTACTCTCGCCCAAGCACGCTTAAGCGGAGTTACGATGGGATCCGGTGCATTAGTGCTTTGGTGTGGTCGCACCTGAATACGTGGGGCAACGACAGAGCTCATGTGCACGCAAAGCATTTTCCCAGATACCATAATGATCAAACACGAGACCCTTTCAACTCGTCATCAAGGTCCAATGTACGGCCATGCATTAGGCAACCTATAGTGAAAATTCTTGAGTTGTCTTGTGCTAAAAATTTGGCAAGAGAAAGAGGTAAGAGAGCCACTCGGTGGGACCCAACCGTACAAAACATGCTTTTGACAATTTCAAGTCGACGTTTTGTGCGAGCCCAGGGATTCGTGAAGCGACCCTGCAAACTAGATTTCAAAGAAAAAAGTAAAAAGGAGGGGTGGAATATGAGGACTTGTTAGGAGGTCACCATCCGAGTACTACTCTCGCCCAAGCACGCTTAACTGCGGTGTTCTGATGGGATCCGGTGCAGTAGTGCTGGTGTGGTCGCATCCTGAATCTGTGGGGCAACGACAACAACTCATGTGCACGCAAAGGATTTTCCCTGATACCATAATGATCAGACACGAGACCCTTTCAACTCGTCATCACCGATCCAATGTATGGCCATGCATTCCGGCAACATATAGTGAAAATTCTTGAGTTGTCTTGTGCTAAAAATTTGGCAAGAGAAAGAGGTAAGAGAGCCACTCAGTGGGACCCAACTGTACAAAACATGCTTTTGACAATTTCAAGTCGACGTTTTGTGCGGGCCCAAGGATTCATGAAGCGACCGTGTAAATTAGATTTCAAAGAAAAAGTAAAAAGGAGGGGTGCAACACGAGGACTTCCCAGGAGGTCACCCATCCTAGTACTACTCTCGCCCAAGCACGCTTAACTGCGGAGTTCTGATGGGATCCGGAGCATTAGTGGTGCTGTGGTCGCAACAAGAATCTGTAGGGCAACGACATCCACTCATGTGCACGCAAAGCATTTTCCCCGATACCATAATGATCAAACACGAGACCCTTTCAACTCGTCATCACCGGTCCAATGTCTGGCCATGCATTCCGACAACACATAGTGAAAATTCTTGAGTTGTCTTGTGCTAATATTTTGGAAAGAGAAAGAGGTAAGAGAGCCACTCGGTGGGACCCAACCGTACAAAACATGCTTTTGACAATTTCAAGTCGACGCTTTGTGCGGGCCCAAGGATTTCTGAAGCGACTGTGTAAATTAGATTTCAAAGAAAAAGTAAAAAGGAGGGGTGCAACACGAGGACTTCCCAGGAGGTCACCCATCCTTGTACTACTCTCGCCCAAGCATGCTTAAGCTGCGGAGTTACGATGGGATCAGGTGCATTAGTGCTTTGGTGTGGTCGCACCACGAATACGTGGGGCAACGACATTGACTCATTTGCACGCAATGCATTTTCGCAGATACCCTAATGATCAAACGCGAGACCCTTTCAACTCATCATCATCGGTCCAATGTACGGCCATGCATTAGGCAACACATAGTGAAAATTCTTGAGTTGTCTTGTGCTAATATTTTGGCAAGAGAAAGAGGTAAGAGAGCCACTCGGTGAGACCCAATCGTACCAAACATGCTTTTGACAATTTCAAGTCGACGCTTTGTGGGAGCCCTGGGATTCATGAAGCGACCGTGCAAATTAGATTTCAAAGAAAAAGTAAAAAGGAGGGGTGCAACACGAGGACTTCCCAGGAGGTCACCCATCCTAGTACTACTCTCGCCCAAGCACGCTTAGCTGCAGAGTTCTGATGGGATCCGGTGCATTAGTGCTTTGGTGTGGTCGCACCACGAATGCGTGGGCCAACGACACCGACTCATGTGCACGCAAAGCATTTTCCCCGATACCATAATGATCAAACACGAGACACTTTCAACTCGTCATCACCGGTCCAATGTCTGGCCATGCATTATGGCAACACATAGTGAAAATTCTTGAGTTGTCTTGTGCTAATATTTTGGCAAGAGAAAGAGGTAAGAGAGCCACTCGGTGGGACCCAACCGTACAAAACATGCTTTTGACAATTTCAAGTCGACGCTTTATGCGAGCCCGAGGATTCCTGAAGTGACCGTGTAAATTAGATTTCAAAGAAAAAGTAAAAACGAGGGGTGCAACACGAGGACTTCCCAGGAGGTCACCCATCCTAATACTACTCTCGCCCAAGCACGCTTACTGCGGAGTTACGATGGGATCAGGTGCATTAGTGCTTTGGTGTGGTCACACCCTGAATTTGTGGGGCAACGACACCGGCTCATGTGCACCCAAAGCATTTTCCCAAATACCATAGTGATCAAACACGAGACCCTTCCGACTCGTCATCACCGGTCCAATGTCTGGCCATGCATTCCGGCAACCCATAGTGAAAATTCTTGAGTTGTCTTGTGCTAATATTTTAGCAAGAGAAAGAGGTAAGAGAGCCACTCGGTGAGACCCAACCGTACAAAACATGCTTTTGACAATTTCAAGTCGATGCTTTATGCGAGCCCTAGGATTCATGAAGGGACCGTGTAAATTAGATTTCAAAGAAAAAGTAAAAAGGAGGGGTGCAACACGAGGACTTCCCAGGAGGTCACCCATCCTAGTACTACTCTCGCCCAAGCACGCTTAACTGCAGAGTTCTGATGGGATCCGGTGCATTAGTGCTGGTGTGGTCGCACCCTGATTCTGTGGGGCAACGACACCAACTCATGTTCACGCAAAGCATTTTCCCCGGTACCATAATGACGAAACACGAGACCCTTTCAACTCGTCATCACCGGACCAATGTCTGGCCATGCATTATGGCAACACATAGTGAAAATTCTTGAGTTGTCTTGTGCTAATATTTTAGCAAGAGAAAGAGGTAAGAGAGCCACTCGGTGGGACACAACCGTACAAAACATGCTTTTGACAATTTTAAGTCGACGCTTTATGCGAGCCCAGGGATTCCTGAAGCGACCGTGTAAATTAGATTTCGAAGAAAAAGTAAAAAGGAGGGGTGCAACACGAGGACTTCCCAGGTGGTCACCCATCCTAGTACTACTCTCGCCCAAGCACGCTTAACTGCGGAGTTCTGATGGGATCCGGTGCATTAGTGCTTTGGTGTGGTCGCACCACGAATACGTGGGGCAACGACAGAGCTCATGTGCACCCAAAGCATTTTCCCAAATACCATAATGATCAAACACGAGACCCTTTCAACTCGTCATCACCGGTCCAATGTCTGGCCATGCATTCCGGCAACACATAGTGAAAATTCTTGAGTTGTCTTGTGCTAATATTTTGGCAAGAGAAAGAGGTAAGAGAGCCACTCGGTGGGACCCAACCGTACAAAACATGCTTTTGACAATTTCAAGTCGACGCTTTGTGGGAGCCCGAGGATTCATGAAGCGGCAGGTGTAAATTAGATTTCGAAGAAAAAGTAAAAAGGAGGGGTGCAACACGTGGACATCGCAGGTGGTCACCCATCCTAGTACTACTCTCGCCTAAGCACGCTTAACTGCGGAGTTCTGATGGGATCAGGTGCATTAGTGCTTTGGTGTGGTCGCACCACGAATACGTGGGGCAACGACAGAGCTCATGTGCACGCAAAGCATTTTCCCAGATACCATAATGATCAAACACGAGACCCTTTCAACTCGTCATCAGGTCCAATGTACGGCCATGCATTAGGCAACACATAGTGAAAATTCATGATTTGTCTTGTGCTAATATTTTGGCAAGAGAAAGACGTAAGAGAGCCACTCGGTGGGACCCAACCGTACAAAACATGCTTTTGACAGTTTCAAGTCGACGCTTTTTGCGAGCCCAGGATTCATGAAGCGGCCGTGTTAATTAGATTTCAAAGAAAAAGTAAAAAGGAGGGGTGCAACACGAGGACTTCCCGGAGGTCACCCATCCTAGTACTACTCTCGCCCAAGCATGCTTAAGCTGCGGAGTTACGATGGGATCAGGTGCATTAGTGCGGTGTGGTCGCACCACGAATACGTGGGGCAACGACAGAAGCTCATGTGCACGCAAAGCATTTTCCCAGATACCATAATGATCAAACACGAGACCCTTTCAACTCGTCATCAGGTCCAATGTACGGCCATGCATTTCGGCAACACATAGTGAAAATTCTTGAGTTGTCTTGTGCTAATATTTTGGCAAGAGAAAGAGGTAAGAGAGCCACTCGGTGGGACCCAACCGTACAAAACATGCTTTTGACAATTTCAAGTCGACGCTTTGTGCGGGCCCAAGGATTCATGAAGCGACCATGTAAATTAGATTTCAAAGAAAAAGTAAAAAGGAGGGGTGCAACACGAGGACTTCCCAGGAGGTCACCCATCCTAGTACTACTCTCGCCCAAGCACGCTTAACTGCGGAGTTCTGATGGGATCTGGTGCATTAGTGCTGGTGTGGTCGCACCCTGAATCTGTGGGGTAACGACATCGACTCATGTGCACGCAGAGCATTTTCTCCGATACCATAATGATCAAACACGAGACACTTTCAACTCGTCATCATTGGTGCAATGTCTGGCCGTGCATTTCGGCAACACATAGTGAAAATTCTTAAGTTGTCTTGTGCTAATATTTTGGCAAGAGAAAGAGGTAAGAGAGCCACTCGGTGGGACCCAACCGTACAAAACATGCTTTTGACAATTTCAAGTCGACGCTTTGTGTGACAGCAGGGATTTCTGAAGCGACCGTGTAAATTAGATTTCAAAGAAAAAGTAAAAGAGAGGGGTGCAACAGGAGCACTTCCCAGGAGGTCACCCATCCTAGCACTACTCTCGCCCAAGCACGCTTCGCTGCGGAGTTCTGATAAGATCCGGTCCATTAGTGCTGGTGTGGTCGCACCACGAATACGTGGGGCAACGACACTGACTCATGTGCACGGAAAGCATTTTCCTCGATACAATAATGATCAAACACGAGACCCTTTCAACTCGTCATCACCGGTCCAATGTCTGGCCATGCATTCCGGCAACACATAGTGAAAATTCTTGAGTTGTCTTGTGCTAATATTTTGGCAAGAGAAAGAGGTAAGAGAGCCACTCGGTGGGACCCAACCGTACAAAACATGCTTTTGACAATTTCAAGTCGACGCTTTGTGCGGGCCCAAGGATTTCTGAAGCGACCGTGTAAATTAGATTTCAAAGAAAAAGTAAAAAGGAGGGGTGCAACACGAGGACTTCCCAGGAGGTCACCCATCCTAGTACTACTCTAGCTCAGCCATGCTTAGCTGCGAAGTTCTGATGGGATCCGGTGCATTAGTGCTGGTGTGGTCGCACCCTGAATATGTGGGGCAACGACACCAACTCATGTGCACGCAAAGCATTTTCCCCGATACCATAATGATCAAACACGAGACCCTTTCAACTCGTCATCACTGGTCCAATGTCTGGCCATGCATTCCGGCAACACATAGTGAAAATTCTTGAGTTGTCTTGTGCTAATATTTTGGCAAGAGAAAGAGGTAAGAGAGCCACTCGGTGGGACCCAACCGTACAAAACATGCTTTTGACAATTTCAAGTCGACGCTTTTTGCGAGCCCAGGATTCTGAAGCGACCGTGTAAATTAGATTTCAAAGAAAAAGTAAAAAGGAGGGGTGCAACACGAGGACTTCCCAGGAGGTCACCCATCCTAGTACTACTCTCGCCCAAGCACGCTTAACTGCGGAGTTTTGATGGGATCTGGTGCATTAGTGCTGGTGTGGTCGGACCATGAATATGTAGGGCAATGGCATCGACTCATGTGCACGCAAAGCATTTTCCCCGATACCATAATGATCAAACACGAGACCCTTTCAACTCGTCATCACTGGTCCAATGTGTGGCCATGCATTCCGGCAACACATAGTGAAAATTCTTGAGTTGTCTTGTGCTAATATTTTGGCAAGAGAAAGAGGTAAGAGAGCCACTCGGTGGGACCCAACCGTACAAAACATGCTTTTGACAATTTCAAGTCGACGCTTTGTGCGGGCCCAAGGATTTCTGAAGCGGCCGTGTAAATTAGATTTCAAAGAAAAAGTAAAAAGGAGGGGTGCAACACGAGGACTTCCCAAGAGGTCACCCATCCTAGTACTACTCTCGCCCAAGCACGCTTAACTGCGGAATTCTGATGGGATCCGGTGCATTAGTGCTGGTGTGGTCGCACCCGGAATCTGTGGGGCAACGACATTGACTCATGTGCACGCAAAGCATTTTCCCCGATACCATAATGATCAAACACGAGACCCTTTCAACTCGTCATCACCGGTCCAATGTCTGGCCATGCATTCCGGCAACACATAGTGAAAATTCTTGAGTTGTCTTGTGCTAATATTTTGGCAAGAGAAAGAGGTAAGAGAGCCACTCGGTGGGACCCAACCGTACAAAACATGCTTTTGACAATTTCAAGTCGACGCTTTGTGCGAGCACAGGGATTCATGAAGCGACCATGTAAATTAGATTTCAAAGAAAAAGTAAAAAGGAGGGGTGCAACACGAGGACTTCCCCGGAGGTCACCCATCCGATTACCACTCTCGCCCAAGCACGCTTAACTGCGGAGTTCTGATGGGATCCGGTGCATTAGTGCCGGTGAGGTCGCACCCTGAATCTGTGGGGCAACGACATCGGCCCAAGTGCACGCAAAGGATTTTCCCCGATACCATAATGATCAAACACGGGACCCTTTCAACTCGTCATCACCGGTCCAATGTCTGACCATGCATTCTGGCAACACATAGTGAAAATTCTTGAGTTGTCTTGTGCTAATATTTTGGCAAGAGAAAGAGGTAAGAGAGCCACTCGGTGGGACCCAACCGTACAAAACATGCTTTTGACAATTTCAAGTCGACGCTTTGTGCGGGCCCAAGGATTTTTGAAGCGACCGTGTAAATTAGATTTCAAAGAAAAAGTAAAAAGGAGGGGTGCAACACGAGGACTTCCCAGGAGGTCACCCATCCTAGTACTACTCTTGCCCAAGCGCGCTTAAGTGCGGAGTTCTGATGGGATCCGGTGCATCAGTGCTGGTGTGGTCGCACCCTGAATCTGTGGGGCAACGACAGGCTCATGTGCACGCAAAGCATATTCCCCCATTCAATAATGATCAAACACGAGACCCTTTCAACTCGTCATCACGGTCCAATGTACGGCCATGCATTATGGCAACACATAGTGAAAATTCTTGAGTTGTCTTGTGCTAATATTTTAGCAAGAGAAAGAGGTAAGAGAGCCACTCGGTGGGACCCAACCGTACAAAACATGCTTTTGACAATTTCAAGTCGACGCTTTGCGGGATCCCAGGGATTCATGAAGAGACCGTGTAAATTAGATTTCGTAGAAAAAGTAAAAGGGAGGGGTGCAACACGATGACTTCCCAGGAGGTCACCCATCCTAGTCCTACTCTCGCCCAAGCACGCTTAACTGCGGAGTTCTGATGGGATCCGGTGCATTAGTGCTTGGTGTGGTCGCACCACGAATACGTGGGGCAACGACACCGACTCATGTGCACGCAAAGCATTTTCCCCGATACCATAATGATCAAACACGAGACCCTTTCAACTCGTCATCACCGCTCCAATGTCTGGCCATCCATTCCGGCAACACATAATGAAAATTCTTGAGTTGTCTTGTGCTAATATTTTAGCAAGAGAAAGAGGTAAGAGAGCCACTCGGTGGGACCCAACCGTACAAAACATGCTTTTGACAATTTCAAGTCGACGCTTTGCGGGATCCCAGGGATTCATGAAGAGACCGTGTAAATTAGATTTCGAAGAAAAAGTAAAAGGGAGGGGTGCAACACGATGACTTCCCAGGAGGTCACCCATCCTAGTCCTACTCTCGCCCAAGCACGCTTAACTGCGGAGTTCTGATGGGATCCGCTGCATTAGTGCTTTGGTGTGGTCGCACCACTATACGTGGGGCAACGAGATCGACTCATGTGCACGCAAAACATTTTCCCCGATACCATAATGATCAAACACGAGACCCTTTCAACTTGTCATCACCGGTCCAATGTCTGGCCATGCATTCCGGCAACACATAGTGAAAATTCTTGAGTTGTCTTGTGCTAATATTTTGGCAAGAGAAAGAGGTAAGAGAGCCACTCGGTGGGATCCAACCGTACAAAACATGCTTTTGACAATTTCAAGTCGACGCTTTGTGCGGGCCGAGGATTCATGAAGCGGCCGTGTAAATTAGATTTCAAACAAAAAGTAAAAAGGAGGGGTCCAACACGAGGACTTCCCAAGAGGTCACCCATCCTAGTACTACTCTCGCCCAAGCACGCTTAGCTGCGGAGTTACGATGGGATCAGGTGCATTAGTGCGGTGTGGTCGCACCACGAATACGTGGGGCAACGACAGAGCTCATGTGCATGCAAAGCATTTTCCCCGATACCATAACGAACAAACACGAGACCCTTTCAACTCGTCATCACCGCTCCAATCTCTGGCCATGCATTCCGGCAACCCATAGTGACAATTCTTGAGTTGTCTTGTGCTAAAAATTTGGCAAGAGAAAGGGGTAAGAGAGCCACCCAGTGGGACCCAACCTTACAAAACATGCTTTTGACAATTTCAAGTCGACGCTTTGAGCGAGCCTTAGGATTCATGAAGCGACCGTGTAAATTAGATTTCAAACAAAAATTAAAAAGGAGGGGTCCAACACGAGCACTTCCCAGGAGGTCACCCATCCTAGTACTACTCTCGCCCAAGCACGCTTAACTGCGAAGTTCTGATGGGATCCAGTGCATTAATGCTGGTGTGGTCACACCCTCAATCGATGGGGCAACGACACCAACTCATGTGAACGCAAACCATTTTCCCCAATACCATAACGAACAAACACGAGACCCTTTCAACTCGTCCTCACCGTCCAATCTCTGGCCATGCATTCTGGCATCGCAAAGTGACAATTCTTGAGTTGTCATGTGCTAAAAATTTGGCAAGAGAAAGAGGTAAGAGAGCCACTCGGTGGGACCCAACCGTACAAAACATGCTTTTGACAATTTCAAGTCGACGCTTTGCGGGATCGCCGGGATTGATGAAGCGACCGTGTAAATTAGATTTCAAAGAAAAAGTAGAAAGGTGGGGTGCAACACGAGGACTTCCCAGGAGGTCACCCATCCTAGTACTACTCTCGCCCAAGCACGCTTAGCTGCGAGTTCTGATGGGATCCGGTGCATTAGTGCTGGTGTGGTCGCACCCTGAATCTGTGGGGCAACGACACCGACTCATGTGCACGCAAAGCATTTTCCCCGATACCATAATGATCAAACACGAGACCCTTTCAACTCGTCATCACCGGTTCAATGTCTGGCCATGCATTCCGGCAGCACATAGTGAAAATTCTTGAGTTTGCTTGTGCTAAAATTTTTGCAAGAGAAAGAGGTAAGAGAGCCACTCGGTGGGACCCAACCGTACAAAACATGCTTTTGACAATTTCAAGTCGACGCTTTGCGGGATCCCAGGGATTCATGAAGAGACCGTGTAAATTAGATTTCGTAGAAAAAGTAAAAGGGAGGGGTGCAACACGATGACTTCCCAGGAGGTCACCCATCCTAGTCCTACTCTCGCCCAAGCACGCTTAACTGCGGAGTTCTGATGGGATCCGGTGCATTAGTGCTGGTGAGGTCGCACCCTGAATCTGTGGGGCAACGACACCGACTCATGTGCACGCAAAGCATTTTCCCCGATACCATAATGATCAAACACGAGACCCTTTCAACTCGTCATCACCGGTCCAATGTCTGGCCATGCATTCCGGCAACACATAGTGAAAATTCTTGAGTTGTCTTGTGCTAATATTTTAGCAAGAGAAAGAGGTAAGAGAGCCACTCGGTGGGACCCAACCGTACAAAACATGCTTTTGACAATTTCAAGTCGACGCTTTGCGGTATCCCAAGAATTCAAAAAGCGACCGTGTAAATTAGATTTCAAAGAAAAAGCAAAAAGGAGGGGTGCAACACGAGGACTTCCCAGGAGGTCACCCATCTGAGTACTACTCTCGCCCGAGTACGCTTAGCTGTGGAGTTATGACGGGATCCGGTGCATTAGTGCTAGTGTGGACGCACCCTGAATCTGTGGGGCAACGACACCGACTCATGTGCACCCAAAGCATTTTCCCAAATACCATAATGATCAAACACGAGACCCTTTCAACTCGTCATCACCGGTCCAATGTCTGGCCATGCATTCCGGCAACACATAGTGAAAATTCTTGAGTTGTCTTGTGCTAATATTTTGGCAAGAGAAAGAGGTAAGAGAGCCACTCGGTGGGACCCAACCGTACAAATCATGCTTTTGACAATTTCAAGTCGACCCTTTGTGCGGGCCCAAGGATTTCTGAAGCGACCGTGTAAATTAGATTTCAAAGAAAAAGTAAAAAGGAGGGGTGCAACACGAGGACTTCCCAGGAGGTCACCCATCCTAGTACTACTCTCGCCCAAGCACGCTTAACTGCAGAGTTCTGATGGGATCCGGTGCATTAGTGCTGGTGTGGTCGCACACTGAATTTGTGTGGCAACGACACCAACTCATGTGCACGCAAAGCATTTTCCCCGATACCATAATGATCAAACACGAGACCCTTTCAACTCGTCATCACCGGTCCAATGTCTGGCCATGCATTCCGGCAACACATAGTGAAAATTCTTGAGTTGTCTTGTGCTAATATTTTGGCAAGAGAAAGAGGTAAGAGAGCCACTCGGTGGGACCCAACCGTACAAAACATGCTTTTGACAATTTTAAGTCGACGCTTTGCGAGATCCGAGGGATTCATGAAGCGACCTTGTAAATTAGATTTCAAAGAAAAAGTAAAAAGGAGGGGTGCAACACGAGGACTTCCCAGGAGGTCACCCATCCTAGTACTACTCTCGCCCAAGCACGCTTAAGCGGAGTTCGATGGGATCAGGTGCATTAGTGCTTTGGTGTGGTCGCACCACGAATACGTGGGGCAACGACAAACTCATGTGCACGCAAAGCATTATCCCAGATACCATAATGATCAAACTCGAGACCCTTTCAACTCGTCATCAGGTCCAATGTTTGGCCATGCATTCCGGCAACACATAATGAAAATTTTTGAGTTGTCTTGTGCTAATATTTTGGCAAGAGAAAGAGGTAAGAGAGCCACTCGGTGGGACCCAACCGTACAAATCATGCTTTTGACAATTTCAAGTCGACACTTTGTGGGGGCCCAGTGATTCATGAAGTGACCGTGTAAATTATATTTCAAAGAAAAAGTAAAAACGAGGGGTGCAACACGAGGAGGTCATCCATCCGAGTACTACTCTCGCCCAAGCACGCTTAGCTGCGGAGTTCGATGGGATCAGGTGCATTAGTGCGGGTGTGGTCGCACCCCAGATACGTGGGGCAACGACAGAGCTCATGTGCACGCAAAGCATTTTCCCAGATACCATAATGATCAAACACGAGACCCTTTCAACTCGTCATCAGGTCCAATGTACGGCCATGCATTAGGCAACACATAGTGAAAATTTTTGAGTTGTCTTGTGCTAATATTTTGGCAAGAGAAAGAGGTAAGAGAGCCACTCGGTGGGACCCAACCGTACAAAACATGCTTTTGACAATTTCAAGTCGACGGTTTGTGCGGATCGAGGATTTTTGAAGCGGCCGTGTAAATTAGATTTCAAAGAAAAAGTAAAAAGGAGGGGTGCAACACGAGGACTTCCCAGGAGGTCACCCATCCTAGTACTACTCTCGCCCAAGCACGCTTAACTGCGGAGTTGTGATGGGATCCATTGCATTAGTGTTGGTGTGGTCGCACCACGAATACGTGGGGCAACGACACCAGCTCATGTGCACGCAAAGCATTTCCCCAATACCATAATGATCAAACACGAGACCCTTTCAACTCGTCATCACCGGTCCAATGTCTGGCCATGCATTCTGGCAACACATAGTGAAAATTCTTGAGTTGTCTTGTGCTAATATTTTGGCAAGAGAAAGAGGTAAGAGAGCCACTCGGTGGGACCCAACCGTACAAAACATGCTTTTGACAATTTCAAGTCGATGCTTTGTGCGAGCCCAAGTATTTCTAAAGCGCCCGTGTAAATTAGATTTCAAAGAAAAAGTAAAAAGGAGGGGTGCAACACGAGGACTTCCCAGGAGGTCACCCATCCTAGTACTACTCTCGCCCAAGCACGCTTAAGTGCGGAGTTCTGATGGGATCGGTGCATTAGTCTTTGGTGTGGTCGCACCACGAATACGTGGGGCAACGACATCGGCTCATGTGCACGCAAAGCATTTTCCCCGATACCATAATGATCAAACACGAGACCCTTTCAACTCGTCATCACCGGTCCAATGTCTGGCCATGCATTAGGGCAACACATAATGAAAATTTTTGTGTTGTCTTGTGCTAATATTTTGGCAAGAGAAAGAGGTAAGAGAGCCACTCGGTGGGACCCAACCGTACAAAACATGCTTTTGACAATTTCAAGTCGACGCTTTATGCGATCCCAAGGATTTCTGAAGCGACCGTGTAAATTAGATTTCAAAGGAAAAGTGGAAAGGAGGGGTGCAACACGGGGTCACCCATCCTAGTACAACTCTCGCCCAAGCACGCATAACTGCGGAGTTCTGATGGGATCTGATGCATTAGTCTTTGGTGTGGTCGCACCACGAATACGTGGGGCAACGACAGGCTCATGTGCACGCAAAGCATTTTCCCCGATACCATAATGATCAAACACGAGACCCTTTCAACTCGTCATCACCGGTCCAATGTACGGCCATGCATTATGCCAACACATAATGAAAATTCTTGAGTTGTCTTGTGCTAATATTTTAGCAAGAGAAAGAGGTAAGAGAGCCACTCGGTGGGACCCAACCGTACAAAACATGCTTTTGACAATTTCAAGTCGACGCTTTGTGCGAGCCCAGGGATTCATGAAGAGACCGTGTAAATTAGATTTCGTAGAAAAAGTAAAAGGGAGGGGTGCAACACGATGACTTCCCGAGAGGTCACGCATCCTAGTTCTACTCTCGCCCAAGCACGCTTAATTGTAGAGTTCTGATGGGATCCGGTGCATTAGTGCTGGTGTGGTCGCACCCTGGACCTGTGGGGCAACGACACCGGCTCATGTGCACCCAAAGCATTTTCCCAAATACCATAGTGATCAAACACGAGACCCTTCCGACTCGTCATCACCGGTCCAATGTACGGCCATGCATTCCGGCAACACATAGTGAAAATTCTTGAGTTGTCTTGTGCTAATATTTTAGCAAGAGAAAGAGGTAAGGGAGCCACTCGGTGAGACCCAACTGTACAAAACATGCTTTTGACAATTTCAAGTCGACGCTTTGCGGGATCGCAGGGATTGATGAAGCGACCGTGTAAATTAGATTTCAAAGAAAAAGTAAAAACGAGGGGTGCAACACGAGGACTTCTCAGGAGGTCACCCATCCTAGTACTACTCTCGCTCAAGTATGCTTAGCTGCGGAGTTCGATGGGATCAGGTGCATTAGTCTTTGGTGTGGTCGCACCACTGAATACGTGGGGCAACGACAGAAGCTCATGTGCACGCAAAGGATTTCCCCGATACCATAATGATCAAACACGAGACCGTTGCAACTCGTCATCATCGGTCCAATGTCTAGCCATGCATTCTGGCAACACATAAGGAAAATTCTTGAGTTGTCTTGTGCTAATATTTTCGCAAGAGAAAGAGGTAAGAGAGCCACTCGGTGGGACCCAACCGTACAAAACATGCTTTTGACAATTTCAAGTCGACGCTTTGTGCGAGCCCAGGGATTCCAGAACCGACCGTGCAAATTAGATTTCAAAGAAAAAGTAAAAACGAGGGGTGCAACATGAGGACTTCCGAGGAGGTCACCCACCCTAGTACTACTCTCGCACAAGCACGCTTAACTGCAGAGTTCTGATGAGATCAGGTGCATTAGTGCTGGTGTGGTCGCACCCTGAATCTGTGGGGCAACGACACCGACTCATGTGCACGCAAAGCATTTTCCCAGATAACATAATTATCAAACACGAGACCCTTTCAATTCGTCATCACCACTCCAATGTATGACCATGCATTACGGCAAACACATAGTGAAAATTCTTGAGTTGTCTTGTGCTAATATTTTGGCAAGAGAAAGAGGTAAGAGAGCCACTCTGTGGGACCCAACCGTACAAAACATGCTTTTAACAATTTCAAGTCGACGCTTTGCGGGATACCAGGGATTCATGAAGCGACCGTGTAAATTAGATTTCAAAGAAAAAGTAAAAAGGAGGGGTGCAACACGAGGACTTCCCAGGAGGTCACCCATCCTAGTACTACTCTCGCCCAAGCACGCTTAAGTGCGGAGTTCTGATGGGATCCGGTGCATTAGTGCTGGTGGTGTCGCACCCTGAATCTGGGGGGCAACGACATTGACTCATGTGCACGCAAAGCATTTTCCCCGATACCATAATGATCAAACACGAGACCCTTTCAACTCGTCATCACCGGTCCAATGTCTGGCCATGCATTACGGCAACACATAGTGAAAATTCTTGAGTTGTCTTGTGCTAATATTTTGGCAAGAGAAAGAGGTAAGAGAGCCACTCGGTGGGACCCAACCGTACAAAACATGCTTTTGACAATTTCAAGTCGACGCTTTGTGCGATCCCAGGGATTCATGAAGCGACCGTGTAAATTAGATTTCAAAGAAAAAGTAAAAAGGAGGGGTGCAACACGAGGACTTCCCAGGAGGTCACCCATCCTAGTACTACTCTCGCCCAAGCACGCTTAACTGGGAGTTACGATGGGATCAGGTGCATTAGTCTTTGGTGTGGTCACACCCTGAATCTGTGGGGCAACGACACCGACTCATGTGCACGCAAAGCATTTTCCCCGATATCATAATGATCAAACACGAGACCCTTTCAACTCGTCATCACCGGTCCAATGTCTGGCCATGCATTACGGCAACACATAGTGAAAATTATTGAGTTGTCTTGTGCTAATAATTTGGCAAGAGATAGAGGTAAGAGAGCCACTCGATGGGAACCAATCGTACAAAACATCCTTTTCACAATTTTAAAGTCGACGCTTTCAGCGAGCACAAGGATTCCTGAAGCGACCGTGTAAATTAGATTTTAAAGAAAAAGTAAAAAGGAGGGGTGCAACACGAGGACTTCCCAGGAGGTCACCCATCCTAGTACTACTCTAGCCCAAGCAAGCTAAACTGCGGAGTTCTGATGGGATCCGGTGCATTAGTGCTGGTGTGGTCGCACCCTGTATCTGTGCGGCAACAACACCGACTCATGTGCACGCAAAGCATTTTCCCCGATACCATAATGATCAAACACGAGACCGTTTCAAGTCGTCATCACCGGTCCAATGTCTGGTCATGCATTCCGGCAACACATAGTGGAAATTCTTGAGTTGTCTTGTGGTAATATTTTAGCAACAGAAAGTGGTAAGAGAGCCACTCGGTGGGACCCAACCGTACAAAACATGCTTTTGACAATTTCAAGTCGACGCTTTGCGGGATCCCAGGGATTCATGAAGCGACCGTGTAAATTAGATTTCAAAGAAAAAGGAGGGGTGCAACACAAGGAATTCCCAGGAGGTCACCCATCCTAGTACTGCTCTCGCCCAAGCACGCTTAACTACGGAGTTCTGATGGGATCCGGTGAATCAGTGCTTTGGTGTGGTCGCACCACGAATACGTGGGGCAACGACACCGACTCATGTGCACGCAAAGCATTTTCCCGGATACCATAATGATCAAACACGAGACCCTTTCAACTCGTCATCACCGGTCCAATGTCTGGCCATGCATTTTGGCAACACATAGTGAAAATTCTTGAGTTGTCTTGTGCTAATATTTGGGCAAGAGAAAGAGGTAAGAGAGCCACTCGGTGGGACCCAACCGAACAAAATATGCTTTCGACAATTTCAAGTCGATGCTTTGTGTGGGCCCAAGGTTTTATGAAGCGACCGTGTAAATTAGATTTCAAAGAAAAAGTAAAAAGGAGGGGTGCAACACGAGGACATCGCAGGAGGTCACCCATCCTGGTGCTACTCTCGCCCAAGCACGCTTACCTGCGGAGCTCCAATGGGATCCGGTGCATTAGTGCTGGTGTGGTCGCACCCTGGATCTGTGGGGCAACGACATCGACTCATGTGCACGCAAAGCATTTTCCCTGATACCATAATGATCAAACACGAGACCGTTTCAACTCGTCATCACCGGTCCAATGTCTGGCCATGCATTCCGGCAACACATAGTGAAAATTCTTGAGTTGTCTTGTGCTAATATTTTGGCAAGAGAAAGAGGTAAGAGAGCCACTCGGTGGGACCCAACCGTACAAAACATGCTTTTGACAATTTCAAGTCGACGCTTTGTGCGGGCCCAAGGATTTCTGAAGCGACTGTGTAAATTAGATTTCAAAGAAAAAGTAAAAAGGAGGGGTGCAACACGAGGACTTCCCAGGAGGTCACCCATCCTAGTACTACTCTCGCCCAAGCACGCTTAACTGCGGAGTTCTGATGGGATCCGGTGCATTAGTGCTGGTGTGGTCGCAACGAATCTCTGGGGCAACGACACCGACTCATGTGCACGCAAAGCATTTTCCCCGATACCATAATCATCAAACACGAGACCCTTTCAACTCGTCATCACCGGTCCAATGTCTGGCCATGCATTCCGGCAACACATAGTGAAAATTCTTGAGTTGTCTTGTGCTAATATTTTGGCAAGAGAAAGAGGTAAGAGAGCCACTCGGTGGGACCCAACCATACAAAACATGCTTTTGACAATTTCAAGTCGACGCTTTGCGGGAGCTCTGGGATTGATGAAACGACAGTGTAAATTAGATTTCAAAGAAAAAGTAAAAAGGAGGGGTGCAACACGAGGACTTCCCAGGAGGTCACCCATCCTAGTACTACTCTCGCCCAAGCACGCTTAACTGCGGAGTTCTGATAGGATCCGGTGCAATAGTTATGGTGTGGTCACACCCTGAATCTGTGGGGCAACGACACCGGCTCATGTGCACGCAAAGCATTTTCCCCGATACCATAATGATCAAACACGAGACACTTTCAACTCGTCATCACCGGTCCAATGTCTGGCCATGCATTATGGCAACACATAGTGAAAATTCTTGAGTTGTCTTGTGCTAATATTTTGGCAAGAGAAAGAGGTAAGAGAGCCACTCGGTGGGACCCAACCGTACAAAACATGCTTTTGACAATTTCAAGTCGACGCTTTGCGGGATCCCAGGGATTCATGAAGCGACCGTGTAAATTAGATTTCAAAGAAAAAGTAAAAAGGAGGGGTGCAACACGAGGACTTGCCCGGAGGTCACCCATCCTAGTACTACTCTCGCCCAAGCACACTTAACTGCAGAGTTCTGATGGGATCAGGTGCATTAGTGCTTTGGTGTGGTCGCACCACGAATACGTGGGGCAACGACAGAACTCATGTGCACGCAAAGCATTTTCCCAGATACCATAATGATCAAACACGAGACCCTTTCAACTCGTCATCATAGGTCCAATGTACGGCCATGCATTAGGTAACACATAGTGAAAATTCTTGAGTTGTCTTGTGCTAAAAATTTGGCAAGAGAAAGAGGTAAGAGAGCCACTCAGTGGGACCCAACTATACAAAACATGATTTTGACAATTTCAAGTCGATGCTTTGTGGGAGCCCAGGGATTCATGAAGCAGCCGCGTAAATTAGATTTCAAAGAAAAAGTAAAAAGGAGGGGTTGAACTCGAGGACTTCCCAGGAGGTCACCCATCGTAGTACTACTCTCGCCCAAGCACGCTTAAGCTGCGGAGTTACGATGGGATCAGGTGCATTAGTGCGGTGTGGTCGCACCACGAATACGTGGGGCAACGACAGGCTCATGTGCACGCAAAACATTTTCCCAGATACCATAATGATCAAACACGAGACCCTTTCAACTCGTCATCACTTAGGTCCAATGTCTGGCCATGCATTCCGGCAACACATAGTGAAAATTCTTGAGTTGTCTTGTGCTAAAAATTTGGCAAGAGAAAGAGGTAAGAGAGCCACTCGGTGGGACCCAACCGTACAAAACATGCTTTTGATAATTTCAAGTCGACGCTTTGCGGGATCCAAGGGATTCATGAAGAGACCGTGTAAATTAGATTTCGAAGAAAAAGTAAAAGGGAGGGGTGCAACACGATGACTTCCCAGGAGGTCACCCATCCTAGTCCTACTCTCGCCCAAGCATGCTTAACTGCGGAGTTCTGATGGGATCCGGTGCATTAGTGCTGGTGTGGTCGCACCCTGAATCTGTGGGGCAACGACATCGACTCATGTGCACGCAAAGCATTTTCCCCGATACCATAATGATCAAACACGAGACCCTTTCAACTCGTCATCACCGGTCCAATGTCTGGCCATGCATTTCGGCAACACATAGTGAAAATTCTTGAGTTGTCTTGTGCTAATATTTTGGCAAGAGAAAGAGGTAAGAGAGCCACTCGGTGGGACCCAACCGTACAAAACATGCTTTTGACAATTTTAAGTCGACGCTTTGCGAGATCCGGGGGATTCATGAAGCGACCTTGTAAATTAGATTTCAAAGAAAAAGTAGAAAGGTGGGGTGCAACACGAGGACTTCCCGGGAGGTCACCCATCCTAGTACTACTCTCGCCCAAGCACGCTTAACTGCGGAGTTCTGATGGGATCCGGTGCATTAGTGCTGGTGTGGTCGCACCAAGAATCTGTGGGGCAACGACACCGACTCATGTGCACGCAAAGCATTTTCCCCGATACCATAATGATCAAACACGAGACCCTTTCAACTCGTCATCACTGGTCCAATGTCTGGCCATGCATTTCGGCAACACATAGTGAAAATTCTTGAGTTGTCTTGTGCTAATATTTTGGCAAGAGAAAGAGGTAAGAGAGCCACTCGGTGGGACCCAACCGTACAAAACATGCTTTTGACAATTTCAAGTCGACGCTTTGTGAGAGCCCAGGGATTCTTGAAGCGGCCGTGTAAATTAGATTTCAAAGAAAAAGTAAAAAGGAGGGGTTCAACACGAGGACTTTCCAGGAGGTCACCCATCCTAGTACTACTCTCGCCCAAGCACGCTTAAGCGGAGTTACGATGGGATCAGGTGCATTAGTGCTTTGGTGTGGTCGCACCACGAATACGTGGGGCAACGACAGACTCATGTGCACGCAAAGCATTTTCCCGATACCATAATGATCAAACACGAGACCCTTTCAGCTCGTCATCACGAGTCCAATGTGTGGCCATGCATTCGGGCAACACATAGTGAAAATTCTTGAGTTGTCTTGTGCTAATAGTTTGGCAAGAGAAATAGGGAAGAGAGCCACTCAATGGGACCCAACCGTACAAAACGTGCTTTTGACAATTTCTAGTCGAGGCTTTGTGCGATCCCAGGTATTTATGAAGCGACCCTGTAAATTAGATTTCAAAGAAAAAGTTAAAATACGGGGGGCAACACAATGACTTCCCAGGAGGTCACCCATCCTCGTGCTACTCTTGCCCAAGCACGCTTAATTGTGGAGTTCTGATGGAAACCGGTGCATTAGTGCTGGTGTGGTCGCACCACGAATACGTGGGGCAACGACAGAGCTCATGTGCACGCAAAACATTTTCCCCGATACCATAATGATCAAACACGAGACCATTTCAACACGTCATCACCGGTCCAATGTCTGGCCATGCATTCCGGCAACACATAGTGAAAATTCTTGAGTTGTCTTGTGCTAATATTTTAGCAAGAGAAAGAGGTAAGGGAGCCACTCGGTGAGACCCAATAGTACAAAACATGCTTTTGACAATTTCAAGTCGACGCTTTGCGGGATCCCAAGGATTCATGAAGCGACCGTGTAAATTAGATTTCAAAGAAAAAGTAAAAACGAGGGGTGCAACACGAGGACTTCTCAGGAGGTCACCCATCCTAGTACTACTCTTGCCGAAGCATGCTTAACTGCGGAATTCTGATGGGATCCGGTGCATTAGTGCTGGTGTGGTCGCACCCTGAATCTGTGGGGCAACGACACCAACTCATGTGCACGCAAAGCATTTTCCCCGATACCATAATGATCAAACACGAGACCCTTTCAACTCGTCATCACCGGTCCAATGTCTGGCCATCCACTCCGACAACACATAGTGAAAATTCTTGAGTTGTCTTGTGCTAATATTTTAGCAAGAGAAAGAGATAAGAGAGCCACTCGGTGGGACACAAACGTACAAAACATGCTTTTGACAATTTTAAGTCGACGCTTTATGCGAGCCCTAGGATTCATGAAGCGGCCGTGTAATTTAGATTTCAAAGAAAAAGTAAAAAGGAGGGGTGCAACACGAGGACTTCCCAGGAGGTCATCCATCCTAGTACTACTCTCGCCCAAGCACGCTTAAGGGCGGAGTTCGATGGGATCAGGTGCATTAGTGCTGGTGTGGTCGCACCACGAATACGTGGGGCAACGACATCGACTCATGTGCACGCAAAGCATTTTCCCCGATACCATAATGATCAAACACGAGACCCTTCCAACTCGTCATCACTGGTCCAATGTCTGGCCATGCATTAGGCAACACATAGTGAAAATTCTTGAGTTGTCTTGTGCTAATATTTTGGCAAGAGAAAGGGGTAAGAGAGCCACTCGGTGGGACCCAACCGTACACAACACGCTTTTGACAATTTTAAGTCGACGCTTTGTGCGGGATCGAGGATTCATGAAGCGACCATGTAAATTAGATTTCAAAGAAAAAGTAAAGGGAGGGGTGCAACACGAGGACTTCCCAGGAGGTCACCCACCCGAGTACTACCCTCGCTCAAGTACGCCTAAGTGCGAAGTTCTGATGGGATCAGGTGCATTAGTGCGGTGTGGTCGCACCACTGAATACGTGGGGCAACGACAGAGCTCATGTGCACGCAAAGCATTTTCCCCGATACCGTAGTGATCAAACACGAGACCACTTCAACTCATCATCGCCGGTCCAATGTCTGGCCATGCATTAGGCAACACATAGTGAAAATTCTTGAGTTGTCTTGTGCTAATATTTTGGCAAGAGAAAGAGGTAAGAGAGCCACTGGGTGGGATCCAACCGTACAAAACATGCTTTTGACAATTTCAAGTCGACGCTTTGTGCGGGGGCAGGCATTCATGAAGCGACCGTGTAAATTAGATTTCAAAGAAAAAGTAAAAAGGAGGGGTGCAACACGAGGACTTCCCAGGAGGTCACCCATCCTAGTACTACTCTCGCCCAAGCACG